>OW026428.1:0-1250000 GCA_932274075.1 Diarsia rubi
ACCTAACCTAACCTAACCTAACCTAACCTAACCTAACCTAACCTAACCTAACCTAACCTAACCTAACCTAACCTAACCTAACCTAACCTAACCTAACCTAACCTAACCTAACCTAACCTAACCTAACCTAACCTAACCTAACCTAACCTAACCTAACCTAACCTAACCTAACCTAACCTAACCTAACCTAACCTAACCTAACCTAACCTAACCTAACCTAACCTAACCTAACCTAACCTAACCTAACCTAACCTAACCTAACCTAACCTAACCTAACCTAACCTAACCTAACCTAACCTAACCTAACCTAACCTAACCTAACCTAACCTAACCTAACCTAACCTAACCTAACCTAACCTAACCTAACCTAACCTAACCTAACCTAACCTAACCTAACCTAACCTAACCTAACCTAACCTAACCTAACCTAACCTAACCTAACCTAACCTAACCTAACCTAACCTAACCTAACCTAACCTAACCTAACCTAACCTAACCTAACCTAACCTAACCTAACCTAACCTAACCTAACCTAACCTAACCTAACCTAACCTAACCTAACCTAACCTAACCTAACCTAACCTAACCTAACCTAACCTAACCTAACCTAACCTAACCTAACCTAACCTAACCTAACCTAACCTAACCTAACCTAACCTAACCTAACCTAACCTAACCTAACCTAACCTAACCTAACCTAACCTAACCTAACCTAACCTAACCTAACCTAACCTAACCTAACCTAACCTAACCTAACCTAACCTAACCTAACCTAACCTAACCTAACCTAACCTAACCTAACCTAACCTAACCTAACCTCACCTAACCTAACCTAACCTAACCTAACCTAACCTAACCTAACCTAACCTAACCTAACCTAACCTAACCTAACCTAACCTAACCTAACCTAACCTAACCTAACCTAACCTAACCTAACCTAACCTAACCTAACCTAACCTAACCTAACCTAACCTAACCTAACCTAACCTAACCTAACCTAACCTAACCTAACCTAACCTAACCTAACCTAACCTAACCTAACCTAACCTAACCTAACCTAACCTAACCTAACCTAACCTAACCTAACCTAACCTAACCTAACCTAACCTAACCTAACCTAACCTAACCTAACCTAACCTAACCTAACCTAACCTAACCTAACCTAACCTAACCTAACCTAACCTAACCTAACCTAACCTAACCTAACCTAACCTAACCTAACCTAACCTAACCTAACCTAACCTAACCTAACCTAACCTAACCTAACCTAACCTAACCTAACCTAACCTAACCTAACCTAACCTAACCTAACCTAACCTAACCTAACCTAACCTAACCTAACCTAACCTAACCTAACCTAACCTAACCTAACCTAACCTAACCTAACCTAACCTAACCTAACCTAACCTAACCTAACCTAACCTAACCTAACCTAACCTAACCTAACCTAACCTAACCTAACCTAACCTAACCTAACCTAACCTAACCTAACCTAACCTAACCTAACCTAACCTAACCTAACCTAACCTAACCTAACCTAACCTAACCTAACCTAACCTAACCTAACCTAACCTAACCTAACCTAACCTAACCTAACCTAACCTAACCTAACCTAACCTAACCTAACCTAACCTAACCTAACCTAACCTAACCTAACCTAACCTAACCTAACCTAACCTAACCTAACCTAACCTAACCTAACCTAACCTAACCTAACCTAACCTAACCTAACCTAACCTAACCTAACCTAACCTAACCTAACCTAACCTAACCTAACCTAACCTAACCTAACCTAACCTAACCTAACCTAACCTAACCTAACCTAACCTAACCTAACCTAACCTAACCTAACCTAACCTAACCTAACCTAACCTAACCTAACCTAACCTAACCTAACCTAACCTAACCTAACCTAACCTAACCTAACCTAACCTAACCTAACCTAACCTAACCTAACCTAACCTAACCTAACCTAACCTAACCTAACCTAACCTAACCTAACCTAACCTAACCTAACCTAACCTAACCTAACCTAACCTAACCTAACCTAACCTAACCTAACCTAACCTAACCTAACCTAACCTAACCTAACCTAACCTAACCTAACCTAACCTAACCTAACCTAACCTAACCTAACCTAACCTAACCTAACCTAACCTAACCTAACCTAACCTAACCTAACCTAACCTAACCTAACCTAACCTAACCTAACCTAACCTAACCTAACCTAACCTAACCTAACCTAACCTAACCTAACCTAACCTAACCTAACCTAACCTAACCTAACCTAACCTAACCTAACCTAACCTAACCTAACCTAACCTAACCTAACCTAACCTAACCTAACCTAACCTAACCTAACCTAACCTAACCTAACCTAACCTAACCTAACCTAACCTAACCTAACCTAACCTAACCTAACCTAACCTAACCTAACCTAACCTAACCTAACCTAACCTAACCTAACCTAACCTAACCTAACCTAACCTAACCTAACCTAACCTAACCTAACCTAACCTAACCTAACCTAACCTAACCTAACCTAACCTAACCTAACCTAACCTAACCTAACCTAACCTAACCTAACCTAACCTAACCTAACCTAACCTAACCTAACCTAACCTAACCTAACCTAACCTAACCTAACCTAACCTAACCTAACCTAACCTAACCTAACCTAACCTAACCTAACCTAACCTAACCTAACCTAACCTAACCTAACCTAACCTAACCTAACCTAACCTAACCTAACCTAACCTAACCTAACCTAACCTAACCTAACCTAACCTAACCTAACCTAACCTAACCTAACCTAACCTAACCTAACCTAACCTAACCTAACCTAACCTAACCTAACCTAACCTAACCTAACCTAACCTAACCTAACCTAACCTAACCTAACCTAACCTAACCTTACCTAACCTAACCTAACCTAACCTAACCTAACCTAACCTAACCTAACCTAACCTAACCTAACCTAACCTAACCTAACCTAACCTAACCTAACCTAACCTAACCTAACCTAACCTAACCTAACCTAACCTAACCTAACCTAACCTAACCTAACCTAACCTAACCTAACCTAACCTAACCTAACCTAACCTAACCTAACCTAACCTAACCTAACCTAACCTAACCTAACCTAACCTAACCTAACCTAACCTAACCTAACCTAACCTAACCTAACCTAACCTAACCTAACCTAACCTAACCTAACCTAACCTAACCTAACCTAACCTAACCTAACCTAACCTAACCTAACCTAACCTAACCTAACCTAACCTAACCTAACCTAACCTAACCTAACCTAACCTAACCTAACCTAACCTAACCTAACCTAACCTAACCTAACCTAACCTAACCTAACCTAACCTAACCTAACCTAACCTAACCTAACCTAACCTAACCTAACCTAACCTAACCTAACCTAACCTAACCTAACCTAACCTAACCTAACCTAACCTAACCTAACCTAACCTAACCTAACCTAACCTAACCTAACCTAACCTAACCTAACCTAACCTAACCTAACCTAACCTAACCTAACCTAACCTAACCTAACCTAACCTAACCTAACCTAACCTAACCTAACCTAACCTAACCTAACCTAACCTAACCTAACCTAACCTAACCTAACCTAACCTAACCTAACCTAACCTAACCTAACCTAACCTAACCTAACCTAACCTAACCTAACCTAACCTAACCTAACCTAACCTAACCTAACCTAACCTAACCTAACCTAACCTAACCTAACCTAACCTAACCTAACCTAACCTAACCTAACCTAACCTAACCTAACCTAACCTAACCTAACCTAACCTAACCTAACCTAACCTAACCTAACCTAACCTAACCTAACCTAACCTAACCTAACCTAACCTAACCTAACCTAACCTAACCTAACCTAACCTAACCTAACCTAACCTAACCTAACCTAACCTAACCTAACCTAACCTAACCTAACCTAACCTAACCTAACCTAACCTAACCTAACCTAACCTAACCTAACCTAACCTAACCTAACCTAACCTAACCTAACCTAACCTAACCTAACCTAACCTAACCTAACCTAACCTAACCTAACCTAACCTAACCTAACCTAACCTAACCTAACCTAACCTAACCTAACCTAACCTAACCTAACCTAACCTAACCTAACCTAACCTAACCTAACCTAACCTAACCTAACCTAACCTAACCTAACCTAACCTAACCTAACCTAACCTAACCTAACCTAACCTAACCTAACCTAACCTAACCTAACCTAACCTAACCTAACCTAACCTAACCTAACCTAACCTAACCTAACCTAACCTAACCTAACCTAACCTAACCTAACCTAACCTAACCTAACCTAACCTAACCTAACCTAACCTAACCTAACCTAACCTAACCTAACCTAACCTAACCTAACCTAACCTAACCTAACCTAACCTAACCTAACCTAACCTAACCTAACCTAACCTAACCTAACCTAACCTAACCTAACCTAACCTAACCTAACCTAACCTAACCTAACCTAACCTAACCTAACCTAACCTAACCTAACCTAACCTAACCTAACCTAACCTAACCTAACCTAACCTAACCTAACCTAACCTAACCTAACCTAACCTAACCTAACCTAACCTAACCTAACCTAACCTAACCTAACCTAACCTAACCTAACCTAACCTAACCTAACCTAACCTAACCTAACCTAACCTAACCTAACCTAACCTAACCTAACCTAACCTAACCTAACCTAACCTAACCTAACCTAACCTAACCTAACCTAACCTAACCTAACCTAACCTAACCTAACCTAACCTAACCTAACCTAACCTAACCTAACCTAACCTAACCTAACCTAACCTAACCTAACCTAACCTAACCTAACCTAACCTAACCTAACCTAACCTAACCTAACCTAACCTAACCTAACCTAACCTAACCTAACCTAACCTAACCTAACCTAACCTAACCTAACCTAACCTAACCTAACCTAACCTAACCTAACCTAACCTAACCTAACCTAACCTAACCTAACCTAACCTAACCTAACCTAACCTAACCTAACCTAATCTAACCTAACCTAACCTAACCTAACCTAACCTAACCTAACCTAACCTAACCTAACCTAACCTAACCTAACCTAACCTAACCTAACCTAACCTAACCTAACCTAACCTAACCTAACCTAACCTAACCTAACCTAACCTAACCTAACCTAACCTAACCTAACCTAACCTAACCTAACCTAACCTAACCTAACCTAACCTAACCTAACCTAACCTAACCTAACCTAACCTAACCTAACCTAACCTAACCTAACCTAACCTAACCTAACCTAACCTAACCTAACCTAACCTAACCTAACCTAACCTAACCTAACCTAACCTAACCTAACCTAACCTAACCTAACCTAACCTAACCTAACCTAACCTAACCTAACCTAACCTAACCTAACCTAACCTAACCTAACCTAACCTAACCTAACCTAACCTAACCTAACCTAACCTAACCTAACCTAACCTAACCTAACCTAACCTAACCTAACCTAACCTAACCTAACCTAACCTAACCTAACCTAACCTAACCTAACCTAACCTAACCTAACCTAACCTAACCTAACCTAACCTAACCTAACCTAACCTAACCTAACCTAACCTAACCTAACCTAACCTAACCTAACCTAACCTAACCTAACCTAACCTAACCTAACCTAACCTAACCTAACCTAACCTAACCTAACCTAACCTAACCTAACCTAACCTAACCTAACCTAACCTAACCTAACCTAACCTAACCTAACCTAACCTAACCTAACCTAACCTAACCTAACCTAACCTAACCTAACCTAACCTAACCTAACCTAACCTAACCTAACCTAACCTAACCTAACCTAACCTAACCTAACCTAACCTAACCTAACCTAACCTAACCTAACCTAACCTAACCTAACCTAACCTAACCTAACCTAACCTAACCTAACCTAACCTAACCTAACCTAACCTAACCTAACCTAACCTAACCTAACCTAACCTAACCTAACCTAACCTAACCTAACCTAACCTAACCTAACCTAACCTAACCTAACCTAACCTAACCTAACCTAACCTAACCTAACCTAACCTAACCTAACCTAACCTAACCTAACCTAACCTAACCTAACCTAACCTAACCTAACCTAACCTAACCTAACCTAACCTAACCTAACCTAACCTAACCTAACCTAACCTAACCTAACCTAACCTAACCTAACCTAACCTAACCTAACCTAACCTAACCTAACCTAACCTAACCTAACCTAACCTAACCTAACCTAACCTAACCTAACCTAACCTAACCTAACCTAACCTAACCTAACCTAACCTAACCTAACCTAACCTAACCTAACCTAACCTAACCTAACCTAACCTAACCTAACCTAACCTAACCTAACCTAACCTAACCTAACCTAACCTAACCTAACCTAACCTAACCTAACCTAACCTAACCTAACCTAACCTAACCTAACCTAACCTAACCTAACCTAACCTAACCTAACCTAACCTAACCTAACCTAACCTAACCTAACCTAACCTAACCTAACCTAACCTAACCTAACCTAACCTAACCTAACCTAACCTAACCTAACCTAACCTAACCTAACCTAACCTAACCTAACCTAACCTAACCTAACCTAACCTAACCTAACCTAACCTAACCTAACCTAACCTAACCTAACCTAACCTAACCTAACCTAACCTAACCTAACCTAACCTAACCTAACCTAACCTAACCTAACCTAACCTAACCTAACCTAACCTAACCTAACCTAACCTAACCTAACCTAACCTAACCTAACCTAACCTAACCTAACCTAACCTAACCTAACCTAACCTAACCTAACCTAACCTAACCTAACCTAACCTAACCTAACCTAACCTAACCTAACCTAACCTAACCTAACCTAACCTAACCTAACCTAACCTAACCTAACCTAACCTAACCTAACCTAACCTAACCTAACCTAACCTAACCTAACCTAACCTAACCTAACCTAACCTAACCTAACCTAACCTAACCTAACCTAACCTAACCTAACCTACTGCTAAGGGCACCCAGGGCAACCCAAACCCCTACAGGGTTATACAGGCTAACCTCCAGAGGAAAAAAATAGCGACGAACGAGCTCCTTACGGAAGCAGTTAAGCGTGGTGTCGCCGTTGCTCTCCTCCAAGAACCTTATGTGGGTGGGACCAAGGTTATGAGGAACCACAGGGGCGTCCGTATCTTCCAGAGCACTGATATCGGAGACGGGACTGTAAAGGCTGCAATTGCGGTTTTTGATCAAGACCTTACCGTCACTCAGTACCCGAAACTCACCACAAACAACATAACCGTGGTGGGTATCCGAACCAGTGCCTGGAGGATCACGCTGGTATCGCTCTATTTTGAGCCCGATCAGCCAATCGGACCTTACCTGGAGCACCTCAAACTCGTGGAGGAGGAAGTTGGTTCCAGGATGTGGCTTATTGGAGGAGATGCAAACGCAAAGAGTACCTGGTGGGGAAGCTTGTCCATAGACCGCAGGGGCGAAGAAGTCTCTGGAGTCCTCGATGAGCTGAGCCTTAACATACTCAACAGAGGGGAAATTCCGACTTTCGATACGATCAGAGGGGGGATACGATACAGCAGCCACGTCGACATCACAGCCTGCTCGACGGACATGCTGGACTTGGTAGACGACTGGAGAGTAGATGAAGGCCTCACGAGCTCGGACCATAACGGCATTGCGTTTAATTTGAGACTAGTTAGATCAAAAGGAATTAAAATCAACAGGACCACTAGGATATATAATACCAAAAAAGCAAATTGGTCTGAGTTTCATGAGAAACTCAGCCAATTACTGCATTGGAACCAAATCAATAAATCAGAAATAGATAAATTAAATACAGACGTAGAACTAAACATAATTACCAATAAATACATAGATACAATAAAAGACGCATGCACATTATCAATTCCGGTCAAAAAGAAAAGTGAGGTGTTCACTTTGCCGTGGTGGTCCGAGAAACTCGAGAGGATGAAGAAGGAAGTCGCTACCAAAAAACGTAGAGTCAGATGTGCCGCACCTGCCCGTAGATCGAAGGTTGTCGAAGAGTACCTGAAACAGAAAGTTGAGTATGAGACAGAGGTAGCTAAGGACGAAATCGAGAGCTGGAAGAACTTCTGCTCCACACAGGACAGAGAGGGGGTTTGGGAAGGGATATACCGGGTGATAGGAAGGACAAAGGGGAGGGGAGAGGATCAGCCGCTGGTAAGGGACGGGGAGGTGCTCGACGCGAAGGGTTCGGTCGAATTACTGGCGAACACTTTCTACCCAGAAGACCAGTCGGACAGTGACAGCATCTGCCACCGCCGCATAAGAGAGAAGGCCGATGTTGTGAATGTTGGAGAACACGATGACTCGGGCGATCCACCATTCACAATGGCTGAAATGACGGCAGCGTGCAGTTCCTTCAACCCCAAAAAAGCTCCAGGTGCAGACGGCTTTACTGCCGACATCTGCTGCAGGGCTATTGGGGCTGCCCCTGAGGTAGCTCTAGCACTTCTAAACGGCTGTCTGAGATGCCACCTCTTCCCTGAAATCTGGAAGGAAGCGATAGTCATTATATTAAAAAAGCCCGGTAAAGGGGATTACAGCACACCAAAAGCGTACAGACCGATTGGCCTATTGCCTATACTCGGGAAAATATATGAGAAGATGTTGGTGGCCCGCCTCAAATTTCATCTGATTCCAAGGATGAGTATTCGCCAGTACGGATTCATGCCCCAAAGAAGCACTGAAGACTCCCTCTATGCACTTATGCAGCACGTACGCGGCAAGCTACAATTAAAGAAAATTGTAGTCGTAGTGTCATTGGACATAGAGGGAGCCTTTGACACCGCCTGGTGGCCAGCCATAAGGGTCCGTCTGGCCGAGGAAAACTGTCCGATCGGCTTGAGGAGGGTCATCGACAGCTACCTCACAAACAGAAAAGTCCGGGTCAGGTACGCAGGTGAGGAGCAATGCAAGGCCACAAGCAAGGGCTGTGTCCAGGGTTCCATAGGGGGACCTATATTTTGGAACCTTTTGCTGGACCCGCTTCTTAAGAGCCTGGAAGCTAGGGAGGACTATTGCCAAGCTTTTGCAGACGACGTGGTGTTGATCTTCGATGGTGACACCGCACTGGAGATCGAGGGACGTGCCAATGCCGCTCTCGAACATGTTCAAACGTGGGGGGTCCAAAATAAACTTAAATTTGCCCCTCAAAAGACCAACGCAATGGTTATCACACGCCGGCTTAAATACGATACCCCGCGACTGAACATGGGCGGGGTCGACATTGCCATGTCCAACGAGATCAAAATCCTGGGTGTCACTATAGATAAACAGCTGACGTTCAACACACACGTCGCGAAAGTCTGCAGAAGGGCAATAGAAATCCACAAACAATTATCTAGGGCAGCCAAGACCAGCTGGGGGCTTCGCCCAGAAGTGATAAAAATCATATATGTGGCAACAGTGGAGCCGGTAATTTTGTACGCCGCCAGCGTATGGGCCCCAGCCGCCGCAAAGCTGGGCGTCATCAAGCAGTTGGCCGTTGTCCAGCGCGGCATTGCGCAAAAGCTGTGCAAGGGATACAGGACGATCTCCTTAAACTCCGCGCTATTGCTGGCTGGGATACTGCCCCTCGACCTCCGAGTCCGCGAAGCGGCATCTCTGTACGAAGCCAGAAGGGGGGTGCCTCAGCCAGCACTCGGCGACAGGAGTGTCGAGCAGCCTGCCTCGGCAATGGAGGCTCCACACCCTGCGGAGCGCGCTGAGCTGGAGCTCATAAGCCTGGTAAACCAAGAGCAACTTGATGCCCAGAGCGAACATGAAGTTCGCATCTTCACGGACGGGAGCAAGATTGGGGGCAAGGTCGGAGCGGCGCTCTCTATGTGGAGAGGTGGCGCTGAGACCAAAACTCGCAAGCTTGCTCTCCCACACTACTCCACCGTTTACCAGGCTGAGCTTCTGGCAATATGCGTCGCAACCAGGGAAATCCTGAAGCACAGTGCGCAATCGTTTGGAATTTTCAGCGACTCTATGGCGGCCCTCCAAACCATCCAAAACTACGACCGGCACCACCCGTTGGCAGTAGAGGTAAGGGCAAACCTGCGGTCCCTGTTTACCCAAGGCAAGGCTGTCTCGTTGTTTTGGGTCAAAGCCCATGTGGGGTTGGAGGGGAATGAGAGGGCCGATGAATTAGCCAAAAGTGCCGCCGAAAGTTCCAAACGAAAGCCTGACTATGATCTGTGTCCAGTTTCGTACGTCAAGCGATGCATTCGTTCGACAACGCTTGACGTGTGGAACCAGAGATACAAGTCTGGGGAAACTGCGTCGGTGACGAAACTCTTTTTTCCGGATGCGGTGGCGGCGTACGGGACAGTCCGAAAGTTCCAAGTGAACAATGTGGTCACTCAAATCTTGACGGGACACGGTGGGTTCTCCGCATACTTGAATCGTTTCAAGTGTAAGGAGAGCCCATCGTGCATCTGTGACCCAGCAGTCGACGAAACGGTGCCACATATTTTACTGAACTGTCCAGTCTTCGACCGAGAGAGACACGAGGCCGAGCAAACGCTCAATGTAAAGCTAGACGTCGAAAACGTGTGCCAATTAATGGCTGGAAAGAAAAGAGAACGATTTTTGGAGTACTGCGTAGAAATATGTAAAAAAGTCATAAATAGAAATAAAAGTGCCTAAGTAACGATGCTAACATAATATTATGTATAATATTAATGATAAGCATTAGATATAGATAGCAAAAAAGAAACATTACGAAGTAAGGAAATAGAAATAAATAAGTAACACTTATGCTGCCAATAATCATAAATTAGAGTTAATATGGCTGTATTTTATAGTAGTGATATGATTACTGTAAACCCACCTGTAGCATATAGAATTAAGAATAAACATGTCTAGAAATAAGAATAGATTTAAAGGACAGTAGAGTTAAAAAATATAGAACTGTAAAACCTCAAAGTTAATAGCATTAAGATATAAATAATAAGCTAGAATAAGTACTGTTGTAAAAAATTAATAAAAACATGTGTTGTTGTGTTATCCCCGAAATAAAAGTAAAATGAATAGAAAACAGAATAGGAACAAGTAGAAGGGCGTCCTACCCTTAAAGACAGAATGACGATAGAATGTAAGAAAGATAAAGTATGAAGAATGAAAGTACGAGAGGAATAAAAGCGAGAACTGGTATGAACGTAAAGCCAAGTACAGGCTCCGATGACGTCGGAGGTAGAAGATTAAAAAAAAAAAAAAAAAAAAAAAAAAAAAAAAAAAAAAAAAAAAAAAAAAAAAAAAAAAACCTAACCTAACCTAACCTAACCTAACCTAACCTAACCTAACCTAACCTAACCTAACCTAACCTAACCTAACCTAACCTAACCCAGTCTGGCTCCAACCACCACCGTGAACGCCACGTTTTTCACTCGTCTCCTGCTATAAAAAATCGAAAAAGTGGTAAAAAGTGGACCGATTTTTAAAATTTTTGTGTTCAAGTGTGGGGTCAAGTGCTGGCTATACGCCTAAGTGAAAATTATTACCCGGATTTCAGTGCAGTGACAATAACAACTGGAAAACCTCCCAAATTTGAGGTTAAATACGCAACATAAAACTTCGACTACAATTACTGCCGAATCCAGATCAACGACCCCCCTTTTTTACTAAAGGAAAAGGTGTGGATCACCCCCGCACTTCGCCTTGACCACCAAGAAGCTCCGAAAACCCAAAGTTTCAGGAGTTATACAGAAAAAACGAAAAACACGTGGTGCTGAAAACATCGAAGACGCAGAGCCAGACGTCTGAAACTTTACAGCCGTCAACACCTCTTCAGACATAGACGGTACCCGCAATAAAAAATTAAATACCTACTACACCCGATTTTTAAACATACTTAGAAGTTTTAAAATTCACCCCGTTATATCTCCGGCCCGAGTCAAGAATCTCAAAATTTTCAACTGCAGCCCTTGGCGCGCTCATCAGACAAGTAGAGATTTTAAGTTTTAGATTTTTAGAATTAATAGTTTTTAAATTATAAGGAAATTTATAAGAAAACCTTATTTTTAAATGTAATTTTGACCTGGTTGTAAATTTTCGAATATTTTATTTTTGTATATTGTAGCGCCTTATTTTACCTTATTTATGGTATTTTTTTCAGAATTTTTCGCCCAGTGGCCCCAGAGATATCGATTTTTTACTGTTTTTTGGCTTTAAATCAAAATTTATTAGAAAATAGCACTTTTTGACGCCTGGACTGGATCCAGTACACCATTTGTGACCCATATAAGCCCAAACACGGGCTATATACCTCTTTGTTTGGGTATTTTGTACAAATAGCGCCATCTTGGTTTTTAGGTTTTAATTTTTAACATTTGATATCTTGGAGACCGCTGGGCCGATTATTCTCGGATTTCCAGTAACACCTATAGTTTACCGTTAATTTTATGTGTAGTAAGTTTTCAGGCCATTTCAGGCAATCAAAATATTTGACGCTGAAATTGCTTTCAGGACATACCGGAAGTGACGCTGAGCTGTACATTCGAAACCCCGACGCTCTGCGACGAAGGGTTCCAGAGATACAAACGTTTTAATTTCACTTTTGACAGCTCGGCGGCCATTTTGTTTAGTTTCAAACCGCAATAACTCCTGAACCGGTGGTCGCAGAAAGTAGCGAATTTCACTACCGTGTTCAAGGACGTGCTATCCTGATTGTACCAAAATTTCAGGCGGTTTGAAGCTGAAAAATTTCGGTTTCCTGAAAACAGTTTCAGCGGACGGGGGAACTCAGGCCGAGTCGGGAGAGCCTAAACTCGAGGGGTCTGCGACTTACCCAGAGGAAGTTATTCACTGTTGAACTTCAAGTTTGACACGACCGCGGCCATTTTGTTCAATCTTTTAACGCCCGTAACTTCCGAACGGTGGGTCGTAGAGGGCCGGGGTTTTCACTGAGGGTATATATAGGGCATAGTGCGTTGATTGGGACAACCTTCAGGCATTTTTCAGGTATCAAAATTTTTCAGCCTGAAAACTACTCCATTGGATTGGTCTCACCGAGCCAGTTGCGGTAAGTCCAAACACAAGGGTTTTTGGACCGGTGGATCTGGAGATATCCCGTTGTAACCACTTCTTGGTCGCCATCTTGGTAAAAAACCGGAATATTAAAGCTGAGATATCTCCCGAACCAATCGGTTTAACTACACCGAGTTTGGGATCGTTGCAAAGGGCTTGGTGAGAGCTATCCATTTGAATTAGCAAACTGACTCTACATAGAGTCCAAATTAAAAAGTGCTCTACATTGGTAATTTATGACTCTTGAGCACGAATATTTCTTGTCTTCATAGCTGACCTGTTCTTTTGAATGTAAGGGCTGACTGTGACCGTTCTCTGTAGAGAAAACACTTTTGACAGAGATTTGACTATCTCAAGCAGATTTTTAGCTTATTTTAAACTTTTCTTTATACACTTTTATTTTATTTTACTTTTAATTTTACACTTTGACGCGGACCTTCGACATGATCGCATTCAGGACCCCAATGAAGGCGAAGGTGGTTGAGGGCGAGAAATCGCCAAAGACATCACCGCCAAACGTGAGACGGAGCATTGAAGCATTGGAGGCAGTTGGGCCCTCCAGCGCTAACTCAACGCCCCCTCCTGCCAATAAGACGATGCAGGCTGGCCCTGCAAAGCAGACACAGAAATCGCTGCCCTCCAAACTTATACAGGTACACTCTCCGCCAAAACAGCACTATGTGGACCGATCGACAGAGGCGAGGGCCTGTTTAAACAAAGCAAAATCACTACTCAGCACCTCAAGGAATACAAAAACGGAAATAAAAACCGGCATAATTGAGGCGCTGGATAGGTTGTTTCAACTGGTAAAGGAAGCCGAAAAGCTTGCCAAAACTAAGGGCACAGGAGTGGGTAGCGAAAACGCACGACCTCAAGGCGCTGCCGCCGACCTCACCTTTACAACCCTAGCTGAGCCAAGCCAAAACCAACTAGAAGCTCAGATTAAAAGTCACTCAATGCTGCTGGAAAGCCATACCAAGAGGATGGAAGAGCTGAAGGCAGCATTTGAGCTGCACACGGAGCTCGTCGAGAACAGTGCAGCCACGACATACGCGCGGGTAACAGCGTCGAACAGCGGAAAAGCGAACCAATTGCGAAGTACGCTTCATTCCATAGTGGTAACCTCTAAGGACGAGACAGAATCAGGGGATGAAGTCCTTGATAAATTGAGAAAGGCAGTAGACGCAAAAGAGGGCTGGGTCAAAGTAGAGAAGGTGAGAAAGGCGAAGGACAGAAAGATTATTATGGGCTTCCAAACAACAGAAGAAAGGGACAAAATAAAAAGTAAACTTGCGAGAGACAGGCAGGACCTCCATGTCGAGGAGGTGAAAAACAAAGACCCCTTGCTGATCCTCAGGAGCGTGCTCTCTGTTAATTCAGACGAGGACCTCCTCAAAGCGCTCAGGAACCAGAACAAGGATGTTTTCCACAACCTCGACAAGGAGGAGGATAGGGTGGTGGTAAAGTTCCGGCGACGAACAAGGAACCCACACACTTGCCACATGGTGGTCGCCGTCTCACCCACCATTTGGAGACGGGCCACGGAACTCGGATGCCTGCATGTGGACCTCCAGCGCATAAGGGTTGAAGACCAAACCCCACTGGTCCAGTGTACGCGCTGCTTAGGCTACGGGCATGGCAGACGATTCTGTAAAGAATCGGCTGATCTGTGCAGCCACTGTAGTGGCCCACATCTGAAATCAGAATGTGCTGACTTTTTAACGGGTATCCCACCCAAATGTCAGAACTGCACAAGAGCCAAGCTCGGGGACGTCGACCACAATGCCTTTAGTTCCGAATGTCCGACACGCCGCAAATGGGACGAGATCGCCAGATCAACGGTAGCATACTGCTAAGGGCACCCAAGGCAACCCAAACCACTACAGACTAATACAAGCCAACCTACAGAGAAAGAGACTTGCGACGGACGAGCTTCTGATTGAAGCGGTGGAGCGTGGAGTCGCCATTGCTCTCCTCCAGGAACCATATGTGGGCGGGGCTAGGGTAATGAGGAGCCACAGGGGAGTTCGGATCTTCCAGAGCACTGACATCGGAGATGGTGTGGTTAAGGCCGCAATAGCGGTCTTTGATCAAGACCTTATAGTCGACCAATACCCAAAACTCACCACGAACAATATCACAGTGGTGGGAATACGAACCAGTGCCTGGAGGATCACGCTGGTTTCCTTTTACTTTGAGCCGGACCAGCCAGTCGGACCATATGTGGAACACCTCAAACGCGTTGAGGAAGTAGTAGGCTCCAAAATGTGGATCCTTGGAGGAGATGCAAACGCAAAAAGTACTTGGTGGGGAAGCTTGACTATCGATCGCAGAGGCGAGGAAGTGTCTGGAGCTCTCGACGAGCTAGGTTTGAACATACTCAACAGAGGGGAAATTCCGACCTTCGACACGATCAGAGGCGGGATACGATACAGCAGCTACGTTGATATCACAGCATGTTCGACAGATATCCTGGACCTGGTGGACGACTGGAGGGTAGACGAGGGCCTCACAAGCTCGGACCATAACGGAATTGTATTTAATCTAAAATTAAATAGATCTAAAGGCATGCAAATAAATAGAACCACTCGAATTTACAATACCAAAAAAGCAAATTGGCCTGAGTTTCGTGAGAAACTCAGCCAATTAATGCAAGAGAACAAAATTAACAAATTAGAAATAGATAAATTAAATACAGCTAATCAATTGAATGCAATAACTAATAAATATACAGATATAATAAAAAACGCATGCGCTTCATCAATGCCAATTAAGAAAATAAAAGAAGTACTTACCTTGCCGTGGTGGTCCGAGAAACTCGAGGCGATGAAGAAGGAAGTCGCCACCAGGAAACGCAGAATCAGGTGTGCTGCCAGTGTCCGAAGATCGAAGGTCGTCGAAGAGTACCTGAAATTGAAAGTTGAGTATGAAAAGACAGCAGCCAAAGATGAAATTGAAAGCTGGAAGAACTTCTGCGCGAAACAAGACACAGAAGGGGTTTGGGAAGGAATATACCGGGTTATAGGAAGGACCAAGGGAAGGGGAGAAGACCAGCCTCTAGTGAAGGACGGAGAGGTGCTTGACACAAAGGGTTCAGTTGAACTACTAGCGAACACCTTCTACCCAGAAGATAGAACGGACAGCGACGGCACCTACCACCGCCTTATCAGAGAACAGGCCGAAGTCGTGAATGCTGGAGGGCAAGATGATTCATGCGACCCACCATTCACGATGGCTGAACTGATGAAAGCTTGCAGGTCTTTTAATCCAAAAAAAGCCCCAGGTGCAGACGGTTTCACTGCCGATATTTGCTGCCGTGCCATTGGAGTAGCCCCTGAGGTGGCCTTGGCACTCTTGAACGGCTGCCTGAGATGCCACCTCTTCCCTGAAGTTTGGAAAGAAGCGACCGTCATCGTACTGAAGAAGCCTGGGAAAGGAGACTACAGCACCCCAAAGGCGTATAGACCCATCGGCCTATTGCCTATACTAGGCAAAATTTTTGAGAAGATGTTGGTGGCCCGCCTCAAATTTCATCTCATTCCGAGAATGAGCACCCGCCAGTATGGGTTTATGCCCCAGAGGAGCACCGAGGACTCCCTCTATGTACTAATTCAACACATACGCGGCAAGCTACAGCTTAAAAAAATAGTAGTCTTGGTATCATTGGACATAGAGGGAGCCTTCGACAGCGCCTGGTGGCCAGCCATAAGAGTCCGTCTCGCTGAGGAAAACTGTCCGATCGGCTTGAGGAGGGTCATCGACAGCTACCTTGAAAACCGAAGAGTCCGGGTTAGGTACGCGGGTGAGGAGCATACGAGAGCCACAAGCAAGGGCTGTGTCCAGGGTTCCATAGGGGGACCTATATTGTGGAACCTATTGCTGGACCCGCTTCTTAAGAGCCTGGAAGCTAGGGAGGACTATTGCCAAGCTTTTGCAGACGACGTGGTGCTGATTTTCGATGGTGACACTGCGCTGGAGATTGAAGGACGTGCCAATGCCGCCCTCGAACATGTTCGGGCGTGGGGGGCCCAAAATAAACTTAAATTTGCCCCCCATAAAACCAACGCAATGGTTATCACACGCCGGCTTAAATATGACACTCCACGCCTGAGCATGGGCGGGGTCGACATTGCCATGTCAAACGAGATCAAAATCCTGGGTGTCACCATCGACAAACAGCTGACCTTCAATACACACGTCGCGAAAGTCTGCAGAAGGGCAATAGAAATCCACAAGCAGCTAACAAGGGCAGCTAAGACTAGCTGGGGGCTTCGCCCTGAAGTTATCAAGATCATATATGTGGCAACAGTGGAACCGGTAATTCTGTACGCCGCCAGCGTGTGGGCCCCAGCCGCCACAAAGCTGGGCGTCATCAAACAGTTGGCCGCAGTCCAGCGCGGCATTGCGCAAAAGCTGTGCAAGGGATATCGGACGATCTCCTTAAACTCCGCGCTAGTGCTGGCTGGGATACTACCCCTGGACCTACGAGTCCGCGAAGCGGCATCACTGTACGAAGCTAGGAGGGGTGTGCCTCAGCCAGCACTCGGCGACAGGAGTGTCGAGCAGCCTGCCTCGGCAATGGACGCCCCACACCCTGCGGAGCGCGCTGAACTGGAGCTCATAAGCTTGGTAAACCAAGAGCAACTTGATGCCCAGAGCGAACATAGTGTTCGTATCTTCACGGACGGGAGCAAGATTGGGGGCAAAGTCGGAGCGGCGCTCTCTATTTGGAGAGGTGACGCCGAGACCAAAACTCGCAAGCTTGCTCTCCCACACTACTCCACCGTTTACCAGGCTGAGCTTCTGGCAATATGCGTCGCAACCAGGGAAATCTTAAAGCACAGTGCGCAATCGTTTGGAATTTTCAGCGACTCTATGGCGGCTCTCCAAACCATCCAAAACTACGACCGGCACCACCCGTTGGCAGTAGAGGCAAGGGCAAACCTGCGATCTCTGTCTACCCAAAACAAGACTGTTACCTTGTTTTGGGTCAAAGCCCATGTTGGGTTGGAGGGGAATGAGAGGGCCGACGAACTAGCCAAAAGTGCCGCTGAAAGTTCCAAACGAAAGCCCGACTACGATCTCTGTCCGGTTTCGTACGTCAAGCGATGCATTCGTTCGGCAACGCTTGACGTGTGGAACCAGAGATACAAGTCTGGAGAAACTGCGTCGGTGACGAAACTCTTTTTCCCGGATGCGGTGGCGGCGTACGGGATAGTCCGAAAGTTCCAAGTGAACAATGTGGTCACCCAAATCTTGACGGGACACGGTGGGTTCTCCGCATACTTGAATCGCTTCAAGTGTAAGGAGAGCCCATCGTGCATCTGTGACCCAGCAGTTGATGAAACGGTACCACATATTTTATTTAACTGTCCAGTCTTCGACCGGGAGAGACATGAGGCCGAGCAAGCGCTCAACGAAAAATTAGACGTCGAAAATGTGTGGCAAACAATGGCGGGAAAGAAAAGGGAACGGTTTTTAGATTACTGTGTAAAAATATGTGAGAAAGTCATATGTAGAAACAAAAGTGCATAAGTAAAAATGCTAACATAATATTATGTAAAATATTAATGATTAGCATTAGACATAGATAATAAGAACATTATGAAGTAAGCAAATATAAATAAATAATTAACACTTAAGTTGCCCATAGACATAAATTAGAGTTAAGATGCCTGTATGTTACAGTAGGTATAAGATTGCTGTGAACCCACCTGTAGTTTATGTTATGGAATAAGAATTATTATTAAGGATAATAGAGTTAAGAAATATTATAGAAATAATAGGAAGTGTTAAGTTGGTAGACATATATGTAATCTCATTAAGATGTAAATAAGTACTGTTGATGAAAATAAATAAAAACTGCGTTGATGTGTTATCCCCCAAAAATAAATAAAAGGAATATAGAACAGAATAGGGACAAGTAGAAGGGCGTCCTACCCTTAAAGACAGAACGATGATAGAATGTAAGAAAGATAAAGTATGAGGAATAAAAGTGCGAGAGGAATAAAAGCGAGAACTGGTATGAACGAACAGCTTAGCATAGGCTCCAATTAAGTCGGAGGTAGAAGTTAAAAAAAAAAAAAAAAAAAAAAAAAAAAAAAAAAAAAAAAAAAACCTAACCTAACCTAACCTAACCTAACCTAACCTAACCTAACCTAACCTAACCTAACCTAACCTAACCTAACCTAACCTAACCTAACCTAACCTAACCTAACCTAACCTAACCTAACCTAACCTAACCTAACCTAACCTAACCTAACCTAACCTAACCTAACCGGATATCTTCAGTACTAATTACGCGTTTTTCGAGCTGCTTTCAGCGGATATTGACTGGAGTAGTGTTCCGCCTACTCCCTGAACATTTTTTATTGACCGCACACGCGAAAAATTTTTCTCCCTCCTACACATAGACAAATTTTCAAAATTTTTATTACAAATTATTTAATATCTAAGCTAAATTACAATTAACTTCAGTTTTCTAAAAATAACATAGTTTCAGGCATACTCGCCCACCATCCCTGCGCTTTTGGCCGCGTTCCGTGGTCCTGGGCACAGATTGGGGGTTGTTTTCCAAATTTTTTACCCCAAAAAACTGGTTTTTTCGGGATAACCCAAAATTTTTCTTCCTGCACACCTACCTTTTATTGCATAAACGGCTAGCCCGCGCGGAGCCGCGTCTCTGGACATATCGCACGTGCGGCTAGCTCGCAAAAAATTTTTAGATAATTCTTATTTCTATCAGATAAGTACATACAAAATACACCTAAGGGAGCGAAGTTTTTACCAAAACGTTGATATCTTCAGTACTAATTACGCGTTTTTCGAGCTGCTTTCAGCGGATATTGACTGGAGTAGTGTTCCGCCTACTCCCTGAACATTTTTTATTGACCGCACACGCGAAAAATTTTTCTCCCTCCTACACATAGACAAATTTTCAAAATTTTTATTACAAATTATTTAATATCTAAGCTAAATTACAATTAACTTCAGTTTTCTAAAAATAACATAGTTTCAGGCATACTCGCCCACCATCCCTGCGCTTTTGGCCGCGTTCCGTGGTCCTGGGCACAGATTGGGGGTTGTTTTCCAAATTTTTTACCCCAAAAACTGGTTTTTTCGGGATAACCCAAAATTTTTCTTCTCGCATACCTACTTTTTATTCCATAAACGGCTAGCCCGCGCGGAGCCGCGTCTCTGGACATATCGCACGTGCGGCTAGCTCGCAAAAAATTTTGCCCACCCTCCCACCCTCTGTTCTATAGCTATAGGTAGAGGGAAAACGGAGAGAGATCGGCAAAATTTCTAAATTCTTTTTTGCTACGTTTAGGTCTTCTGAGTTGTCTTGAGGGGGAAATGCGCTTTTAAATTTATCTCTGACCAAGTTTTTGACAATAAAGCGCAGTGCTTGGAATTTTATTATTTTTTGTGATATTTTAACCTATTGACAGTCATTTTGACCTTGCTGTATATTATTTTACAACAATTGTTTACAGTAAATTATTCAATTTTATAAGTGTATTTATTTGATTATTAGATTTTATTTCTTTGGCCCCCCTTTACAGGGCCACAGTCCAGTGTCCCTTACCTCTCCTCTCGAGCGGATATAATTGTTCTGACCTCCTCTTTACAGGGGTCTGTGTACATTCTATCTGCTCCAGACCGTCATTATGTTCCGCACCCCATCAAGCACCGTGAGGCCACAGTGCTCCAGTGGCTCGCCGCGATCGGCGGAGAAAGCGAGGCCCACGACTCTTGACGCGAGGAGGCAAATTGATTTCGGAGACGATACACCCCTCGCGGCCAAGGAGAGCCTTGTTACCCCGTCGACGCGCCGCGCCCCTGTCAATGATCCAAGACCGCTCAAGAAGCCGGAGGCCGGGCGCCCCAGTCGCATTGCGGAAGCGAGAGCTTGCCTGAATAAGGCTAAGCTCAATTTGGGCAACTCCCGCAACCTCAAGGCCGAAATAAAGACTGCAGTGCTCGAAGCCATAAACCGGCTTTATGAGTTGGTCAAGGAGTCAGAGCTGGACAAGACCCCTGCCGCACCCGTAGCCGTACCGGTATCTGCACCCACTGTTGACCACTGCCTCCCATCCTCTTCTGCCGAAGTTTTTGCTGGCCAGACCGAGCTCCTCAACACCATAAAGGAGCATATCTCGGAGTTGAAAGACAACTCCGAGAAACTCGAGAGACTCCGAGACGGTCTGGCGAGCAGGGACAGGGTGGAGGAGACGACCTACGCTAGTGTGGTGGCCGTCAATAAGTGCCACACCGGGGCACAAGCCCTGGAGCATACGACGCTACACTCCGTGGTCGTCTCTTCTACACAGGAGGCGGACACGGGAACCGAAATCCTCGAAAGAGTGAGGAAGGCAGTGGATGCGAAGGAGGGCTGGGTGCGCGTAGAAAGGGTCAGAAAGGCTAAGGACCGGAAGGTGATCATGGGGTGTGCAACGAAGGAGGAGAGGGAAAAACTAAAAAAGAGGCTAGAGTCGGCTGGAGAGAACCTCGTCGTCGAGGCAGTGAAAAATCGGGACCCACTTCTGGTTCTTAAGGACGTTCTGTCAGTGCACAGTGACGAAGAAGTTTTGCGGGCCCTTAAGAACCAGAACCGGGAGATCTTTGACGGCCTCGGTGACGAGGAAAAGAAAGTTTCTATAAAGTTCAGAAAAAAGTCACGAAACCCGCATACAAACAGCGTTGTTCTGAGTGTTTCCCCAGCAATCTGGAGGCGGGCACTCGCTGGGGGCAAGCTTCGGATTGACCTCCAGAGAGTGCGCGTTGAAGACCAGACTCCTCTGGTGCAATGTACCCGTTGCTTGGCCTACGGGCACGGCAAAAGCCAGTGCACGGAGTCAGCCGATCTGTGCAGCCACTGCGGCGAAACCCACCTTGCGGCAGACTGTCCAGCTAAGCGGATCGGCGAAGCGGCGGCGTGCATCAACTGCACCAGAGAAAAACTGGGGGATCACTCGCACAACGCGTTCAGTAGTTTGTGCCCGGTACGTAGGAAGTGGGACGCATTTGCGCGAGCAACTGTAGCCTATTGCTAAGGTGGTCGATGCTCCCACTTCCGCGTACACAAAGACGACCGATTCGACACAACCAGATAGCAAACGCATTAAGCGAACCACTAGGGTTGGCTTAATGGTGTATCATAGTTGGAGCCATCTTTTTGAGGAAGTGGCCCAGATTATATTGAGCTGCAAGCCAACTCTAGTGGAATCGCCAAGTTGTGTTGAATCGGTTGGAAACTATTGTCACAAAAGTCTGTTTTGCAAACATAGTTATACGTTGCTGAGGTGCCTACGTAATATGTAGTTATATAATAATTATATGATATAAGTATTACGGGTAATGAAGCGAGAACAAGGTGTAAATAAAGCAAAATAGAACAGAAATTCCCGGGCATAGATGATACACAAATATTCAATCTTATATAAAAATTGTCAAAGTAAATTAAGTCCATACCTAAAACCATAATATTTTAAAATCATGTTATACAAATAAAAGTAAAATAAATCCTTGTAATGATAGTTAAAAACACAGTAAGAAAACAGAAAAACAAAAAATTTAATAGTCAAATACAATTTGGAACAAAACAATAGTCAAAATTACACATAATATAGAGCTTGGTCTCTTCGGCCTCCTACCAAAGAAATAGTCGCCAAATAAAACCAAAACTATAAGTATAAAAGGGCTCTGACAACGTCAGAGGAACACTGGTGGGGCAGGAGTGTGGTTTTAGCCGGTTCGAGTCCGGCACTACCTCGACTATCTCACAACCTGCGAGGTAGTCGAGGTGTCCGTGGGGATTTCCCACTCCTGCCAAAACAATAAAAAAAAAAAAAAAAAAAAAAAAAAAACCTAACCTAACCTAACCTAACCTAACCCGGGCGGTTAACTGTGACCGAGACTACTTCCTGGCACTGTTAAATAAGTGCCTGGCACTGCACCACTTCCCGAAGATCTGGAAGGAAGCAACGGTGGTTGTGCTCAGAAAGCCAGGCAAAGACTCGTACACCGTACCCAAGTCGTACAGGCCGATTGGGCTATTGCCTGTCCTGGGGAAAGTGTACGAGAAGATGCTGGTTGCCCGCCTCAAGTTTTACTTACTACCCAGGATCAGTACTCGCCAATACGGCTTTATGCCCCAAAAAAGCACTGAAGACTCCCTCTATACTCTTGTGCAGCACATCCGCACAAAGCTGGCAGCGAAGAGAGTTGTCACGCTAGTGTCACTAGACATTGAGGGAGCCTTTGACAGTGCTTGGTGGCCCGTTATCAAAGTACGGTTGGCTGAGGAAAAGTGTCCTGTTAACTTGAGACGGGTGGTCGGCAGCTATCTCAGTGACCGGGTAGTCACAGTGAGATACGCCGGTGAAGAATGCCGCAAACGAACCAGCAAAGGCTGCGTCCAGGGTTCGATAGGAGGTCCCATCTTCTGGAACCTGATACTGGACCCACTCCTAAAACAGCTGGAGAACAGGGGTGACTACTGCCAGGCATTCGCTGACGACGTGGTGATGGTGTTTGACGGGGACACAGCGCTGGAAATCGAGGGACAGGCCAATGCCGCTCTCGAACATGTTCGGGCGTGGGGTGTCAGAAATCGGCTGAACTTCGCACCGCACAAAACCTATGCGATGGTACTAACGCGAAGGCTGAAGTATGACACGCCGCGCTTGAGCATGGGTGGGATCGACATTGGGTTGTCCCGAGAGGTAAAGATACTGGGGCTGACAATCGACGCCAAACTCACCTTCAACAGTCACGTAGCTAACGTCTGTAAAAAGGCGATAGCTATGTATAAACAGCTGGCCAGAGCGGCCCGGGTCAGTTGGGGCCTGCATCCGGAGGTGATAAGGGCGATATATACCGCTGCAATAGAGCCTACAGTTCTGTACGCCGCAAGCGCATGGGCACCGGCTGCCAACAAGTTGGGGGTCAAAAAACAGCTGAACGTGGTCCAGAGGGGCTTTGCCCAAAAGCTTTGTAGAGCCTACCGCACGGTCTCACTAAACTCGGCACTGGTGCTGGCTGGGATACTCCCACTCGACCTCCGCATCCGAGAAGCGGCTGCGTTGTACGAGGCTAAGAGAGGGGTGCCTCAGCCAGTGCTAGGAGGCAGGGACATCGAGCGGATGGCTCCAGCTATAAAGGCTCCTCACCCCGCGGACCAAGTGAACCTAGAGTTCAGAAGCCTGGTAGACGAGGACCAATACCAGAACCACAGTGATTTCGCTGTGCGGATATTTACAGACGGCAGCAAGATTGAGGGCAAGGTTGGGGCGGCGCTATCCCTGTGGAAGGGTGCTGCCGAAGCTAAGGCCCTCAAACTTGCCTTGCCGTCTTACTGCACCGTCTACCAGGCGGAACTATTGGCCCTGCAGAGGGCGGCCGGAGAAGTGCTCAAGAGTAGTGAAACGACGTTCGGCATCTTCAGTGATTCCATGGCGGCCCTCCAGTCGGTCGCGAACGTAAACTCCCCCCATCCTTTGGCTGTGGAAACCAGGGACACCATCCGACGCTGCAAGATCCAAAACAAGAGTGTCTCCTTGTTCTGGATCAAGGCCCACGCCGGGTTGGAGGGGAACGAGAGAGCCGACCAGCTCGCAAAGGAGGCCGCACTGAGGTCAAAGAAGAGGCCGGACTACGATCTGTGCCCCGTTTCATTCGTCAAGCGAAGAATCCGGTCAGAGACGCTCGACGAATGGAACGAGAGGTACGGATCGGGTGACACTGCCTCGGGCACAAAAATCTTTTTCCCGGACGCTGTTGCGGCGTACAAAACTGTGCGCAAAATGGTCCCCTCCAGCATCACCACCCAAATACTAACGGGGCACGGTGGGTTCTCTGCATACTTGAGTCGCTTCAAGTGTAAAGAGAGCCCATCGTGCGCCTGCGAGCCTGGCAAAGAAGAAACGGTGCTCCACATATTGCTGGAGTGCCCAATCACCGCTAAAACCAGGTTCGAAACAGAGCAAAAGCTTGATGTTGCGCTCGTTGCAGGAAATCTCCCAAGCCTACTGCTAAGAACCAGAACACGAACTATAATATTAAAATATTGCACTGAAATAGGAAACCTAGTTATAAATAGAAATAAGTAGCATAAGAAAAAATAATACTTAATTATATAATAAGTATATAGTTTTAAGTATTGTTAAAATAAGAATAGAATAAGTTAATAAAATAAGATGAATAAGAAATAAACGGAAAAAAAAAAAAAAAAAAAAAAAAAAAAAAAAAAAAAAAAAGATGTAGCAGAATAAGTCTCTAAATATATATTCGAAGTTGTTTGTACTGAGAGAATGTGGTCTCTCCGGAATCCCTTCGTTAAATGGCATCCAATCTAAGAAACCAGTGACCAACCTATGAAATAGCCCAAGAAGCGGCTCTGACCACGTCAGAGGAACACTGGTGGGGCAGGAGTGTGGTTTTAGCCGGTTCGAGTCCGGCACTACCTCGACTATCCCACAGCCTGTGAGGTAGTCGAGGTGTCCGTGGGGATTTCCCACTCCTGCCAAAAAAAAAAAAAAAAAAAAAAAAAAAAAAAAAAAAAAAAAAACCTAACCTAACCTAACCTAACCTAACCTAACCTAACCTAACCTAACCTAACCTAACCTAACCTAACCTAACCTAACCCAGGTACTCAACGTCGGCAACACCCCGACCTTCGACACCGTCAGGGGTAACACCTCGTACAGCAGCTTCGTTGATGTCACAGCGTGCTCAGCGGATCTGCTGGACTTGGTGGAGGACTGGCGGGTCGAGGAAGGTCTCACGAGCTCGGACCACAACGGTATTGTATTCAAAATTAATTTAGTAAAGTCAAGAGGTAGTGATATAAACAGGACCACAAGAGTCTATAACACAAAAAAGGCAAATTGGAGCCAATTTCGTACGAAATTGACCCAATTAAACGCGGAAGCAAATATAGACTCGAGTGGATTCACAAACACAAGTAACAAAACAGATTTAGAAGTAAAAGTAAATAAATATATTGCAAACATAAAACTCACCTGTGAGGAAACTCTAGTTAAAATAAAAAACAACACAAAAGTTACCATACCGTGGTGGTCCAAGGAGCTCGCTGAGCTGATGTCGGAGGTGAAGACCAAAAGACGCCGCATCCGATGCGCAGCACCAAACCGGAGGCAGCACGTCGTCGATGAGTACCTGCAAGCAAAAGTAAAATACGAGTCCTTAGCCCAAAAGGCGCAGACGGAAGGATGGAAGGCCTTCTGTCAAAAACAGGACCGGGAAGGAATGTGGGAGGGGATATATAGGGTCATAGGACGGACCGCCAAAAGACAAGAGGACCTGCCGTTGATGAAGGACGGATTGCCGCTGAGTGCACAGGATTCGGCTTCGCTGCTAGCTGAGACCTTCTACCCCGAAGACCTAGAGGAGGGAGAAACCGATGACCACCGCCGAACACGAGAAGCGGCCAGTCGTGTAAACGAGTGGTCGCATGATGAAAAACATGACCCACCGTTTACACTTCTGGAGCTGAAATCGGCGGTGGAAAGTTTCAACCCAAAGAAGGCACCCGGGGCGGACGGTCTCACAGCCGATATCTGTGCCCAGGCCATATCCCGGGACCCAGGGACGTTCCTTGCACTGGCCAACAAGTGCTTGGAGCACGGACACTTCCCTGGGGCCTGGAAGGTGGCCACAGTGGTAGTCCTCCGAAAGCCCGGCAAGGACTCCTACACCACCCCCAAGTCGTTCAGGCCAATCGGCCTCCTACCAGTCCTAGGCAAAGTCCTTGAAAAGATGCTTGTAGCAAGACTCAAGTGGCACCTGATCCCGCGGCTCAGTACTCGCCAGTTTGGTTTTATGCCTCAGCGGAGCACCGAAGACTCCCTCTACACAATGATGCAACACATCAAAGAAAAGCTGAGTGATAAAAAGCTGATCACTGTTGTGTCACTGGATATAGAGGGAGCCTTCGATAGCGCATGGTGGCCGGTCATCAGAACCAGACTGGCTGAGGAAAAGTGCCCGGTGAATATCAGACGGTTGCTAGACAGCTACCTGACTGGTAGGAGTGTCCGCGTAAGATACGCGGGTGCCGAATGTCGAAGGGACACAAATAAGGGGTGTGTGCAGGGATCTATTGGCGGTCCGATCCTGTGGAACCTAATCCTAGACCCACTACTGAAGGGGCTAGAGGAGCGTGGCGTCCACTGCCAGGCGTTCGCCGATGATGTTGTAATGATCTTCGACGGTGACACAGCGTTGGAAGTCCAGAGGCATGCCAATGCCGCCCTCGAGTATGTTCGGGAGTGGGGCATCAGAAACAAGCTGAAGTTTGCACCACAAAAAACTTGTGCAATGGTGATAACAAAGAAGCTGAAGTTCGATGTCCCGCTCCTGAGCATGGGCGGGGTAGCCATTGGCATGTCTAAGGAAATCAAAATACTGGGGCTCACCGTCGACCACCAGCTCACTTTCAACACCCATGTCGCAAACGTATGCAGAAAAGCTGTCAACATTTACAAACAGCTGGCGCGTGCGGCTAAAGTGAGCTGGGGCCTAAACCCGGAGATCATTCACACCATCTACACGGCAGCAGTGGAGCCAGTAATTTTGTATGCGGCAAGCGCTTGGGCTCCGGCGTCCAAAAAGATCGGAGTGCAGAAAAGCCTCAACACGGTCCAACGAGGATTCGCGCAGAAGCTCTGCAAATCTTACCGCACCGTTTCGCTAAACGCATCTCTGGTGCTGGCTGGGATACTCCCACTTGACCTCCGAATACAGGAGGCAGCCGCCCTGTACGAGGCAAAGAGAGGGGTGCCACAGCCGGCACTGGCGGGCAGAGAGGTGGAGCGGGTGGTGGCATTTGCAGAGACTCCGCATCCGGCGAAACATATGACCATGGAGTTCGTGTGCCTGGAGGACCAGGGGCAAGTCGAGACGAACAACACCCAGGCAGTGAGGGTGTTCACGGACGGCAGCAAAATTGCGGGCAAGGTCGGAGCTGCACTGTCACTTTGGGACGGTGAGGCCGAGACCAAGTCCGTCAAACTTAGCTTGCCGTCCTACTGCACGGTGTACCAGGCGGAACTTCTGGCCATATGCGTAGCCACGCGCGAAATACTCAAACGCAAAGAGGGAACCTTCGGTATCTATAGTGACTCAAAGGCCGCACTCCAGTCAGTCACAAACCAGGGTTCCCTTCACGCCCTGGCCGTGGAGGCAAGAGCGAATGTGGGCGCGGCCTTATCTCAGAACAAAGATGTATCTTTGTTCTGGATAAAAGCACACGCCGGACTAGAAGGCAACGAACGCGCGGACCATCTCGCGAAGGAAGCTGCACTCCGGTCCAGAAAAAAGCCGGACTATGACCGCTGCCCGGTTTCATTCGTCAAGCGGCAGATCCGTATGGGGTCGCTCGACGAATGGAACCGGAGGTACCAGAACGGCGAAACAGCCTCCGTCACACAAATGTTTCTTCCCGATGCAATCGACTCCCACAAGATCGTACTAAAATTAAAACCAGCCGGTATAGTCACGCAAATACTGACGGGCCACGGTGGGTTCTCCGAATACTTGCACCGTTTCAAGTGTAAGGAGAACCCATGGTGCATTTGCGAGCCGGATAAAGTAGAGTCGATCGCACACATCCTGACAGAATGCCCGGTGTTCGAGACAGAGCGATATGATGCCGAACGGAGACTGGAAACAGCTATAACTGTCAACAATATTAAAAATATAATGTCTGAAACAAAACAAAGGAATAAGTTTATAGAATACTGCGTAAAAGTTGTTAGTATAGTAATAAAACGTAACAAGGATAATAATAATTGAAACCACGCTTTTCCAAGTATGGAGATTTCTAGAATAGAAAAGATATTTGGATGAAAGCATGAGAAACAAATTAAAAAACCTAGTATTAAAAGTAAATAAAATAGCAATTCAAAATGTAGAGTAAAATTTGTAAATTCAATAAAGTTAATAAATATAAAAGCAGTTAAAAGAATGCAGCCTCAAAAGGTCCCTGACAACGTCAGGGGGACACAGGTGGGGCAGGAGTGTGGTTTTAGCCGGTTCGAGTCCGGCACTACCTCGACTATCTCACAGCTTGAGGTAGTCGAGGTGTCCGTGGGGATTTCCCACTCCTGCCAAAAAAAAAAAAAAAAAAAAAAAAAAAAAAAAAAAAAAAAAAAAACCTAACCTAACCTAACCTAACCTAACCTAACCTAACCTAACCTAACCTAACCTAACCTAACCTAACCTAACCTAACCTAACCTAACCTAACCTAACCTTTTTTTTTTTTTTTTTTTTTTTTTTTTTTGTCGCTGGGAAAAAATGCATTACGCATACCCTCCCATCGGGGGATGGGGGGCTATGTGGGACTCCCCGGTCTGACCCGGTATACCCACTAAAACGACCCAGCGGCACTCCCGCTTCGTCTGAGTGGCGAGGGACTGGGAGGTTGGCACAGCCTTGACGTCCAGTCCTCCGCCGACGATTTCCCTTCAGGGCAGACCCCTCACACCCTCCCCGTGGGGAGGGGGACGGGTCCGGGAGTTACCGACGAAAGTGGTGATGGGTGCAATGCGGGCGCAGGCGCCCCCGCGCCGACTACCCGCCCATCGCCACCATGAGGAGGGAGAGGTTGGCGCCTTCTCCGACCCCTTCTTCGTCTGCGGAGTGGCGCAGCTAGAGGGTCATCCTCCCGCGCGCGCTCCGCCTCCTCCTTTTGCGAGATTACATCCTCGCAGAAGGAGGCAACCGCTGCCCAGGCCTCCTCGCTCCCCAGCATGGCGTTGACTACGCCGGGAAGCGAGAGGTCCTGTCCAACCACCGCGGTCAGACCGCGGCGCAGCTCCGACCAAGCCGAACATGCCTCGAGGGTGTGCTGCGCCGTGTCCTCCGCCGCGCCGCAGTCGTGGCACGCTGGGGTCTCCTCCCTCCCGATCCGGTGCAGGTGCGATCCGAAACAGCCATGGCCGGACAACACCTGCACCAGGCGGAACGAGAGGAAACCGTGGGGCCTCTCGAGCCAGCTCCGCAGGACCGGACCGAGCGCGTCTAAAGTTCGGCGGCCAAAGGCGGCGACAGCGAGGTCCTCCGTCCAGTGGAGGATGATGGCGTCCTTCGCCTCCCGCCGCACGGCTTCCCGCTCTTCGGCAACGGGGCGCTCCCCAAGCGCCTTCCGGCGCGCTGTCCACTCGTACACTCTAGCAAGCACCCAAGCCTCCAACTCCCAAGGAGGGGTGCCGGCCAGAGCGCACGCTGCCGAGAAGCCCACCGAGCGGTAGGCCCTCGCCACCCGCAGTGCAATGGCCCTTTGGGGTTTGCGGATGGCGGTCGCATTCTCCCTCCTGTGAAGGGAGTCGGCCCAGATGGGGGCCCCGTATAGGGCCATGCTCTTTAGGATGCCGGCATAGAGGCGCCGGCATTTCGCCTTGGGACCCCCCAGGTTCGGGAGGAGCCACGACAGTGCGTCCGCGGCTTTCAACAGGCGCGTCGACAGCCCGCTGAAATGCGGGCCGAAGCGCCACCTGTCGTCCAGCACCAGACCCAGATACTTCATCTGGGGCTGGACCCCTATCCTGACGCCCTCTACGACAATGTGAGCGTCGGGAGGGCAGCGCTGCCGAGGCCCGCGAAAGAACACGGCCTCGGTCTTGTGCAGCGCCACCTTCAATCCCAGGCCGCGGATCCTCTCTGCAACCAAAGATCCGCCAGCCGAGGCCAGACAGGCCGCGTCCCTAAAGTTCCTCCCCCGGGCAGTGAGGAGAGTGTCATCCGCGTAGCAGATGACACTCGTGCCCTGGAGGAGGGCTCCCCGCAGAAGCCAGTCGAACCCGATGTTCCAAAGCGGGGGCCCCAGCACCGACCCCTGTGGAACACCGGACTCTGCGCCGTACCGCCTCACCGTGGCCGTCTTGTCCACGAGAAGGACCTCTCGGCTCTCCAAGTAGCTGGCCAGGAGGTTCCGCAAGTATTGGGGCACTCCGTGATACCGGAGCGCCTCCAATATCGTCGAGTGGGGCACGGAGTTGAAGGCGTTTGAAATGTCGAATGACACTGCCAGCACTCCGTCCCCAGCCTCCACTGCCTCCTTCACCTGGCCCTTGAGTAGGGCCAGCGCATCAATCGTCGAACGCCCTCGACGGAAACCGAATTGGGCGTCCGACAGGTCCGGCCCAACCCCTCGCAAAAGGCAATCAAGCCGGGAGGCGACAATCCCCTCGAACAATTTACCGACCTCATTGAGCAGAACGATGGGCCGGTATGCCGAGGGGGAGTCCACCGGGCGTCCTTCCTTTCGGAGGAGGCATAACTGCCCCTCCTTCCACAGTTTCGGGAACCTCCCAGCCGTAAAGCACGCGCTGAAGAGGTCCCGAAACCTGTCCTCCATTTGGGAGGCGGCGATCGCCACTACCCGTGCGGGGACGCCGTCTGGTCCGGGGGCCGTCTTCTTCGCGCGGAGGTTGAGAACTCCCGCGTAGAATTCCGCCGCCGTCACCGGGGGGACCTCCTCCTCCGGCGAAGCCGCCCCTTGCGGGGGATCCATTGGTGGTGGGGTGAAGTCGGCCCTGCGCGGAAACAGGGATCGGACCACTCCATCCAGCAACGCTGGCTCGAGGGTCTCCGTCAGTGGGGGACCATAGGGGCGTAGCTGGTTCCGCGCCGCCTTGTACGGTCTTCCATAAGGATCCCTGTCGAGACTTTCCAGCATCTCGGCCCTCGCCGAGTCTTTTGCAGCGCCCATTGCAGACTTGAAGACCGTCGTCGCCTCTCGGTAAGAGGCGTAAAGGAGGTCCTCTTCTGCCCGGACTCGGTTTTGGGCGCTGCGCCGTCGGCTTCGCGTGTAGGCCCTTCTGGCCGCCACGCAGACGGCCCGGAGCTCCGCCAGCTCTTCTGTCCACCAATAGACGGCACGACGGGGGGGCGGACGGCGAGACCGAGGCATGCTGGAGTTGCACACCTCTGTCAGGGACTTCCCGAGTCGGACCGCTGCGGCGTCCACGTCCAGGACCTCGACAGGGGGCGACAGCCAGTCCTGGAGAAAGGCCGCCTCTTTAGCTGCCTCCCGGTCCAGGCGAGTGAGTGCCCACCGCGGGAAGGGAGATTGCCCAGCGCGGGCCATCCCCCCCTCCCGGGTAGAGATGTCGAACCGCACATATCGGTGGTCCGACAAGGTCTCCACCATCTCTACCCGCCAGTTGACGACGCGGGCGGCTAGCGCGGGGGTGGCAAACGAGACGTCCACCACCGACCCACCTTGTTGCCGCACACACGTGTGTACCGCCCCCCTGTTGAGGAGGGACACACCGCATGAGGACGCCCAGAACTCGACAGCGCGTCCCCGGACGTTGCAACCGGCAGCCGGGTTGCCCCAGGCCACCGACTTGGCGTTCAGGTCACCCAACACCACGACCTGGCGCGGCGCCGCCCTCCCTACGACTGCGGTGAGGATCTCGAGGAAATCCTCAAAGTCCGAGAGAGGGCGGTTTGGGGAGAAATAGACCCCGACCAGGGCCATGTTCCCCCACGCGGCGGCCACATATCCCGTTCCCCTCTCTAAGAGCGAGAGGGGAGGGGAGTCTGTGGAAGACCGCGACACCAAAGCCACCAAGCCGTCCCGGTCGCCCAGCCAACAGCCAGGGACCGAGTAAGGCTCGGCGACCACCGCCAAGTCCACCAACCACTCAGCCATGGTCTGCATCAACAGATCCTGGGCTGCTCTGCAGTGGTTGGTGTTAGCCTGAAGGATGCGATGTTCGACCCTATCCATCAGTCGGACATCGCACCCCCCTCCGCAGCCGCCGCAGGAACGACAGCAGGCCCGGTCGGCGCCTTCGCTTTGCCCCGCTTAGGGGGAGGATTGCAGTTCCTCCCCTTCGTGACGTGCTTCGCCGGGCAGCCACTGGCGGCACACACCGCGCAGTGTGGCGTGGCGGCCTCGCAGGAGGCGGCTTTGTGGCCCTCCTTGCCGCAGCGAAAGCATGTGTCCGTCCTGTCTACCGTGGACGGACACAGGGGCCGGGTGTGTCCGATGCCGAAGCACCGGAAGCACCGCAGAGGCTGGTCCTCGAGCGCCCGGACTGCACCCGAGCTGAACCCGACTGTGAGCCGTCCCTTGGCAAGGACGGCTTTGGCAGCTGCGATTGGGCACTCGAGGCGAATGGTGCCCATGCCACCGCGGCCGGGCCTTATTTCCCGGCTTTGGACCGCCGCGACGCCACAGCCCCCTATCGCTGCGACCGCCGCCACCACCTCCTCCTTGGTGACGGAGTCATCAAGGTCCGTCACCTCTATGGCCGCCGACTTGACCGGTCGGGCCACCTTGGCCGAATCCGCGATGACCTCCTGCAGCTTGGCTGCAAAGAGGTCCGCATGGGCACTCCCCTCTGCCCCCGGGAACTCGAATATTCGAGCCCCGGCTTGGGTCCGCCGGCAAGACACACTGCCGATCCCCAGTTGGGCAGGATCGGCACCGGCACGCGCCCGCACCAATATGGACGCGTACGTCTCCCCTCGGTCTGCAGCCTCCGCGGTGAGTGTCACCACGACAGCTGCGGTTTTTGGGGGGACTAGCTGCCCCTTTCCCCTCCCTTTCCCTTTACCCTTCCCCTTTCCCTTGCCGGTCGACTGCGATTGGCTGGGAGTGGTGTTGGCGGGGGCGGCAGGGACGGACGATGCCGACTTCTTGGCTTTGCCCTTCCCCTTACGGACCACCTCCGTCCACTCGTTGGACGGGGTCTGCGATGGAAGAAGGGCATCTTCCACATTTGAGGAGGACGGCCCCGGCTCGCTCTGCCTCTTATCCGCCTCAAGCGGTGGTCGGAGGCGTTTCTCCGGCAAGAGCCGGTCCTCAATGCCTGCTAAGCAGGCTCTTGTGAAGGCCCTCTCCTCCATTACAACCTTGCGGATGATATCCTCAAGGTTGGAGGTAGGGCCCTCTGCCGCAGGGCTCGTGTTGGCCTGTTGTGGCCGGGCCGTGGCTTCAGCCAGCTTCTGATGAAGCTGACTGACCTCCGACTGCAGGCGATCTATCCTCGCCTGCAGTTGCCGCGTCTCGTCCGTGGCCTTCCGCCGGACCAGTTCCGCGACCACACCGCGCATGCTCGCGGCCCTACATTTGAGGGCCTTCTGCAAGGTCCCCTTCATATTGGAGGACTTAGATGCGACCTCCAAAATCTCCTCCTCGTCCTCCTCCGCCATTCTCTCCAGCTCGGCCAGAGAATGGTCCGCGTACACAACACGGGACGCACCGTATCCAGACTTGGCCCGGGCGACGTGCGCCCGTTTCTCCTTGGCAGCAACCCGCTCTTCTAGCTCTTGCTGGAGCTGCGCCCGCCGGGCCAGATCTAACTGGCGTTGGGCGTCCGCGAGCCCAACGACATGGGTATCCGCGGCCACCGTCGGCTTTTTGGCCTTCGGCAATCTCGTCGACCCGGAGGCCGAGGAGCCCTCGGACCCACCGCTCTTGCGGACCCGTTTCCTTGACCGAGAGTCGTTCGCATCGGACACACTTATCAGTGAGTCGTTGTCAGACGACTCATCCACCCCTCCAAAGAAACTAGCTGCAGACGGCGCGCGACTAGTATCTGACGCCGGAGCGTCGGAGTGGCCCTGAGAAGAGCCTTTGGGTTGGCCCTTAGAAGGGCCTTTGGGTTGGCCCTGAGAAGGGCCTTTGGGTTGGCCCTGAGAAGGGCCTTTGGGTTGGCCCTGAGAAGGGCCTTTGGGTTGGCCCTGAGAAGGACCTTTGGGTTGGCCCTGAGAAGGGCCTTGTTTTAAAAACCGCCCGCAGGCGTCCCGCGAAGGTGTCGTCATAGTTCCGCAGGTTCGTAGCTCAACAAGGCAAGGATAAAAAAAGCTACAAAAGCACAGTGCACTTTGGCCAACCCAGTCTGCCACTCCGTTACGGTGGTCAGAACTGGGTCGTTTCCAGGGGACGCGACGTGGACGCAAGCACTGTGGGGTGGTCCCCCAACCTAACCTAACCTAACCTAACCTAACCTAACCTAACCTAACCTAACCTAACCTAACCTAACCTAACCTAACCTAACCTAACCTAACCTAACCTAACCGGTTGATATCTTTAGTTCTATATACGCGTTTTTCGAGCGGTTTTCAGCGGGAATTGACTGGAGTAGTGTTCCGCCTACTCCCTGGACGTTTTTTATTGACCAGAACGCGAAAAATTTTTCTCCCTCCTACACATTGAAAATTTTTCCAAATTTTTATAACTAAAAAATTAATATCTAAGCTAACTCAAAATTTTCTTCAGTTTTAACAATATCAAATAGTTTCAGGCATACTTACCTTCCATCCCTGCGCTTTTGGCCGCGTTCCGTGGTCCTGGGCACAGATTGGGGGTTGTTTTTCCAAATTTTTTACCCCAAAAACTGGTTTTTTCGGGAAAACCCAAAATTTTTCTTCCCGTGCACCTACTTTTTATTCCATAAACGGCTAGCCCGCGCGGAGCCGCGTCTCTGGACATATCGCACGTGCGGCTAGCTGATAAAAAAGTTCCCCGCCCACCCGCCCTCTGGACGATAGCCGAAGGTAGACCGGGGTTTATTGGGCAAAATATTTTTATTTTCGTTTTTCGTGTATAACGCTTGTCTTGGTCCATATTGTTTATTAATTTTATTCTGACGGTTTTCCGAGACCAAATGTAGAGGTTGTGGAGAAATTTATACTTTTATTTTAGCTATTATTTCATTTGACGCAATTTATTATAATTTTAACAAGAAGACTGAGTCTTAGACTGGGACTTACTATTATTTATATTTTTCAATTATTTAATCGTCATAATTAATCTTATTATTATTATTAAATTATTTCATTTATTTTGTTCTGAATCCCCCCTTTACAGGGATTTAGTCGTAGTTTGTGTCCCCGACGACCTTACCCGAATCATGTTCGGTATTGGCATTAGGACCCCGGTGACGAAGGAGAGGGTTGTAGTGGAGGAGAGAACGGACATAGAGGGGGCATGTCCAGTCCAAGCGGGCCCGTCAGTGCGGCGCAGTGTTGGCGAGTGGGAGGCGGAAAAGCTAAAAGCGGGGCAACTCCGTAAAACCCCTACACCTACAAAAAGCACACCCGTCACTACCCCCCCAAAGAAGGCAGCCGTGCCCAGTCCTCCCAAACTTAAATCCAGAACTACTACCAAACAACCTGAAAAAGCCCTGGAGAGCTCTCCCCGAGAAACGCCCCCCGTGAAATACTTGAACCGAACCACGGAGGCAAAGGCGTGCCTCTCCAGCGCTAAACTTCAATTAGACAGTTCCCGGAACCTCAAGAAAGAAATTAAGGACGCGCTGGTGAAAGCAGTCGATCGGCTATACCAGCTCGTCAAGGAAGGTGAAAAGGAGAGGGTCCAGGCACCCGTGGAGGCCACCGTACCTGAGAGCGCCCCCAAGGACCTGATGCCGGACACCGGCGCACCGACAGAGCTCATGAAGCAGTTAATGGAGAACCTCCAGCAGCACAATAAGGCGCTGGAGGAATGCCAGGCGCACACAAGAGCTCTGTCGGAGCACCTTCAACAGGCACCTCGCTTTGTCGCGGGCCAGGGACCTTCGTTCGCGGAGATCGCGGCCGTCCCGAAGCAGTACATCCAAGAGCCCCTTCACTCGATGGTCGTTTCATCGGTTGACGACCAGGACACCGGGGAAGAGGTGATTGAGAAGCTCAGGACGGCGGTAGACGCAAGAAACGAGGGTACCAGGGTGGAGAGGCTGCGAAAGGCGAGGGACCAGAAGGTGGTGGTCGGTTTCAGGACTAGGGAAGAACTGACTCGAGTGGCCGAGAGGATCAAGAAGACCGGAAAATTATTGGTGGAGGAGGTGAAAAACAAAGACCCTCTCATCATAGCCTTAGACGTCCTCTCGTGCCACTCGGATGGGGAATTTATCGAGGCGTTAAAGCACCAAAACAGTCACCTACTGGGGGGCGTACCTGCAGATGACCTGAGGATGGGGGTGAAGTACCGTCGTAAGACGAGGAACCCCCACTTGTGCCATGTCATCGTGCAGGTGTCCCCTACGGTGTGGCGGAGGTTGACACACGCGGGTCGAGTGCACATAGATCTGCAGCGGGTGCGTGTGCTGGACCAGTCTCCGCTGATCCAATGCACTCGCTGCCTGCGCTTTGGTCATACCCGCAAACTGTGCACGGAACCCGCCGACCTCTGCACACACTGCGGTGATCCCCATATGAGGGCCGACTGCCCCTCACGGATGGCTGCGGAAGTGCCCAAATGCCGAAACTGCGTCTCTCAAAAACTAGGCAACACCGAGCATAACGCCTTCGACAGCCAGTGCCCAGTTCGTGGGAAGTGGGACGCATTGGCGCGGCTGTCGGTGGCGTACTGCTAAGGGCAAGCCAGCGGAAATAAGAGGCGACTCATCCAGGGATTCCCGAACACACCCGAGTGCGTGTACAACTTACCAGGTAATCCAAGCGAATCTGCAGAGGAAGAACTTAGCAACCCAAGAGCTCATGCTAGTGGCTAGTGAGCGGAGGGTTGCGTTCGCACTGCTCCAGGAGCCGTATGTGGGTGGGGTTAAGAGGATGCGAGACTACCGGGGAGCGAGAGTGTACCAGTGTGCTGAACAAGGAGGAGGAACTGTAAAGGCGGCAATAGTCGTCTTCGACCACGACCTTGACGTCTCGCAGTGTCCAAAACTCACCACCAACAACATCGTGGTGGTGAGGATCCGTACCAGCGCTTGGGAAATCGCAGTAGTCTCCTTCTACTTTAAACCAGACCAGCCCATACAGCCATACCTGGAGCACCTCTTGCGGATTCGCAAGGAAATAGGCCCCACTAGGATTATAATTGGCGGTGACGCCAACGCTAAGAGCACCTGGTGGGGCAGCCTGGTAACCGACAGCAAGGGAGAGGACATGTCGGGAACCCTGGAAGAAATGTGCTTGCAGGTGCTCAACGTCGGCAACACCCCGACCTTCGACACCGTCAGAGGTAACACTCACACAGCAGCTTCGTTGATGTCACAGCGTGCTCAGCGGATCTGCTGGACCTGGTGGAGGACTGGCGGGTCGAGGAAGGACTCACGAGCTCGGACCACAACGGTATTGTCTTTAAAATCAATCTGAAAAAATCAAAAGGTATTAATGTTAAAAGGACCACGAGAATATATAATACTAGGAAAGCAAATTGGAGCCAATTTCATATGAAATTGGCCCAATTGAAAGCTGATTCAAACCTAGATTCGAATGGAATTAGTACAATAAATAGCACAATAGAGTTAGAGGAAAAAATTAACAAATACATAGCCATAATTACACAAACTTGCGAAAAAACTTTAGATAAAATCAAGAATAATACCAAACCTACCATACCGTGGTGGTCCAAGGAGCTCGCCGAGCTGATGTCGGAGGTGAAGACCAAAAGACGCCGCATCCGGTGCACAGCACCCATCCGGAGGCAACACGTCGTCGATGAGTACCTGCAAGCAAAGCACAAATATGAGTCGCTGGTGATGAAAGCGCAGACAGAGAGCTGGAAGGGCTTCTGTGAGAAGCAGACCAGAGAAGGGATGTGGGAGGGAATATACAGGGTCATGGGACGGACCGCCAAAAGACAAGAGGACTTGCCGTTGGTGAAGGATGGAGTGCCACTGAGCGCACAGGAATCGGCTCTATTGCTGGCCGAGACCTTCTACCCCGAGGACCTAGAAGAGGGAGAAACCACTGACCACCGCCGGATACGTGAAGCGGCCAGTCGTGTAAACGAGTGGACGCATGATGAACAACATGACCCACCGTTTACACTTCTGGAGCTGAAAACGGCGGTGGAAAGTTTCAACCCCAAGAAAGCACCCGGGGCAGACGGTCTCACAGCCGATATCTGTGCCCAGGCCATATCCCGGGACCCAGGGACGTTCCTTGCACTGGCCAACAAGTGCCTGGAGCACGGACACTTCCCTGGGGCCTGGAAGGTGGCCACAGTGGTAGTCCTCCGAAAGCCCGGCAAAGATTCCTACACCGCCCCCAAGGCGTACAGACCGATTGGCCTCCTACCAGTTTTAGGCAAAATTCTAGAAAAAATGCTAGTGTCCAGACTAAAGTGGCACCTGATCCCGCGGCTCAGTACTCGTCAGTTTGGCTTCATGCCCCAGAGAAGCACCGAAGACTCCCTCTACACCATGATACAACATATCAAAGGAAAGCTAAGTGAGAAGAAGCTGATCACTGTTGTATCTCTGGACATAGAGGGAGCCTTCGATAGCGCGTGGTGGCCGGCCATCAGGACCAGACTGGCTGAGGAAAAGTGCCCGGTGAACATCAGACGCATGGTAGACAGCTATTTAACTGGTAGGAGCGTCCGAGTCAGGTACGCTGGTGCGGAATGCAAAAGGCACACCAACAAGGGGTGTGTGCAGGGGTCTGTTGGCGGTCCGATCCTATGGAATGTTATACTCGACCCCTTGCTGAAAGGACTGAAGGAACGGGGAGACCACTGTCAGGCTTTCGCCGACGACGTGGTTATGATCTTCGACGGTGACACAGCATTGGAAGTTCAGAGACGTGCCAATGCCGCCCTCGAGTATGTTCGGGAGTGGGGCATCCGAAATAAGCTAAAATTTGCACCGCAAAAAACTTGTGCAATGGTTATAACCAAAAAGCTGAAGTACGATGTCCCACTCCTGAGTATGGGCGGGGTAGGCATTGGCATGTCTAAAGAAATCAAAATCCTGGGGCTCACCGTCGACCACCAGCTCACTTTTAACACCCACGTCGCCAATGTGTGCAGGAAAGCTGTCAACATATACAAACAGCTGGCACGGGCGGCAAAAGTGAGCTGGGGCCTTCATCCGGAGGTCATCCGCGTCATCTACACGGCAGTGGTCGAACCAATTATACTCTACGCTGCAAGCGCTTGGGCACCTGCTGCCAAAAAAGTGGGGGTAATTAAACAGCTTAACGTGGTCCAGAGGGGTTTTGCACAAAAGCTGTGTAAAGCCTACCGCACGGTCTCTCTAAACTCGGCACTGGTGCTGGCTGGGCTTCTCCCACTTGACCTTCGAGTACGGGAAGTAGCAGCACTTTACGAGGCCAAGAGGGGCGTGCCCCAGCCAGTGCTAGGAGGCAGGGAGATTGAGCGGATGGCTCCAGCAGCCGAGGCTCCGCACCCTGCGGACCACGTTACCCTGGAGTTCGGAAGCCTGGTAGACGAGGAACAATATAACAACCACAGCCACTTTGCTGTGCGCATATTTACAGACGGCAGCAAGATTGAGGGCAGGGTTGGGGCCGCGCTATCCTTGTGGTATGGCGCCACCGAAACTAAGGCCCTCAAGCTTGCCTTGCCGTCTTACTGTACCGTCTACCAGGCTGAACTTCTGGCCCTGCAAAGAGCGGCAGGAGAGGTGCTCAAGCGCAAAGAGTCCACATTCGGAATCTTCAGCGACTCCAGGGCGGCCCTTCAGTCGGTCGTCAACACAAGCTCCCCCCATCCCTTAGCTGTGGAAACAAGGAACACCATAAGACTCTGCCAGCTCCAAAACAAGAGTGTTTCCTTGTTTTGGATAAAGGCCCACGCGGGTTTGGAGGGAAACGAGCGTGCCGACCGACTTGCGAAGGAAGCTGCCTTGAAGTCGAAGAAGAAACCGGATTACGACCTGTGTCCTGTTTCATTCGTCAGGCGGCAGATCCGTATGGAGTCGCTTGGCGAATGGAACAGTAGATATCAGCAAGGGGAGACCGCGAGCGTCACAAAAATGTTCCTGCCCGACGCGATCGAGGCTTACAAAATTGTAAAAAAGGTTCAACCGACTGGCATAGCAACACAAATTTTCACGGGGCACGGTGGGTTCTCCGAATACTTGCACCGCTTCAAGTGTAAGGAGAACCCATCGTGCATCTGCGAACCCGATGCAGTGGAGTCGGTCGCCCACATCCTGACGGAGTGCCCGGTCTTTTGTGCGGAGAGACAACAGACAGAGCAAAAATTAGAGGTAATCATAGACAGAGACAACATAAGTAAAATTATAGGAGACAACAAAAAACGACAATTATTTTTGAAATTTTGTATTGAAATTTTTAATAAAGTAGTAAACAGAAATAAGGACACATAACAACTATGCTTTATCATGTATGAATATTTCTGCAAGAAAAGATACACAGATTTAAGCATAGTCTAAATTTAGTCATTAAATAGTATATAGATAGAAAATTAATAATAATAGAAATAAAAAAAAAGGAAAAATAGTAACGTAAAAATTTAAATATAAAAATAAATTAGATAACTAAAATAAGTCTCAAAAAGGTCTCTGACTACGTCAGGGGACACAAGAAGGGCAGGAGTGTGGTTTTAGCCGGTTCGAGTCCGGCACTACCTCGACTATCTCACAGCTTGTGAGCTAGTCGAGGTGTCCGTGGGGATTTCCCACTCCTGCCAAAAAAAAAAAAAAAAAAAAAAAAAAAAAAAAAAAAAAAAAAAAAAAAAAAAAAAAAAAACCTAACCGCCTCACGGTAGACGAGGCTCTTATGAACCACTTTGGGGCTATAGTCATGGCAGTAAAGTTGTCTGGAGCAAGCGAAGTTGTCCTCATCGGAGACGTAAACCAGCTTCCATTTTTGGACAGAGAGAACCTATTCGAGTTAAGGTATACCCGTCCAAACCTGGTGGCTGGTATCACCCAGGAGCTGCTTTGCACGCACCGTAATCCAATGGATGTGGCCTATGCACTGAGCGAGATATACTCCGGTATATACTCCTCCAAGTCGTCGCTGTCGCAGGTCCACTCCCTGAAGGTGAAAGGTTACACGGGAGCGCAAATACCGAGCACCGCCAAAAACACCCTATTCCTGGTTCATACGCAGGAGGAGAAAGCTTCTCTCGTAAGCCAGGGGTATGGGTCCGGTGAAGGGTCGCGCACGTTGACCATACACGAGGCTCAGGGGTTGACCTACGACAGTGTAATAATCATCAACACCAAGTCCAGTAGACTCCAAATCCACGACAGCATCTCCCACGCGGTAGTGGCGGTGTCGCGACACACAGTCAGTTGCGTCTATTACTCCGATGACGCCGACGACGCCACGGGCCGCTTTGCGAAGAGGGCGATGGGTGCGCCGACAAAAATGGTCGTCGAGTACAATTTGAAGACGGCCATGCAGCACCGAGACGTAGTCGTGACGGAGGCCTTGCTCAGGCTAGCGAAGTCCCTGGTCGTAAAAACCCGCCCCAACTAACATTCCACGTAACCACACCAATTCCATACTCCTAAATAACCCAAACTAAGAAATCCCAACCCTCCACTTAGTTTTTAGTAAACCTGTAATTAAAGAAAAAACAAGAAACATGTAAAACTCCATGGCAGAGCGAGTCTGTCATACTCACGTGAATGTCCCGCCGATGGTGGCGCTGCGCGTCCGGTCACTCAGTTCCCTAAAATATGGTTGAGCACGGGTAGTAATAAATTTGTGTGTAAATCAAAGTGTACTGAATAAGTGTAGTTATTAAGTTCAAACAGTGAAAATACTAAAATTGTAATAAATGTCAAAAAATCATAGTAATTTGAAAATAAATTGTAATGCCTGTGTATTTATTAAAAAAAAAACACCCTATGTAAAATATATATATATTCTAACAGAGCATGTTATGTGTATGAATAAAAAAAAAAGAAAAAAAAAAAAAAAAAAAAAAAAATATATGTATAAATTATATATATCAGGATGAACTCACGTAGACATAAGATAGTATTATAAGATCTAGAGTAAGTGTCCGAGGGAGTCTGAAACTGTATAATATTGCGCTTTTGGCCGCGTTCCGTGGTCCTGGGCACAGATTGGGGGTTGTTTTCCAAATTTTTTACCCCAAAAAACTGGTATTTCGGGGAAAACTAAAAATTTTTCTTCATACGACAGCAACTTTTATTCTGAAAACGGCTAGCCCGCGCGGAGCCGCGTCTTTTGACATATCGCACGTGCGCCTAGCTGAACCGGTAAAACGACTTTGGGTACCTGGAGTACCCAAAACGTTTTTTGTAGTTGAGCGACCTTGGGTATGTCAAGTACCCAAACAAAATGTTATGGGAGTGTTTGGAAATAAAGCCTTATCACTCGTAAGTTTAAAGTTAATTTCTGTCTGGCAAAATTACGTATCGTTCCTTTTGAATCACCGATCATTTTAAGGTATGACAGCACTAGTACTCATTCAGTCAAAGATTGAAAAATAAACGTTAAACTGACAGTTGATAGTTGTGGTCAAAGAGTAAAGTATATAAATGGTAAAGAGAGCCCTCTCTAGGCATTTTAGAGCAAACCTGTTTGAACGCCAGCGCCATCTGAACATTGGCCCCGAAATTATTCCTTGCCTCTACTACGAGTTTTGTTAATTTGTAAGTATATTATATTGTAGCAATTAAGCTGCTACAACATAATTTACTTACAAATTAACATACTAATCAGTGTACCTATTGTATGGTCGTTATTTAATTTTGCCCCAATAAAAATAGGGCCAATTTTCTAAGAGTAATAATTATACTAAGTAATAGGATGGAAAAATAAAACAAATGTTTAAATATTATGTATTAATCACTTTTTATTTTTATAATGTTTATGTTTTTCATAATATTCTAGCGCAGCAATTTTCAATTGATCATCACCATTGTACGTCAATTTACCAGACAAAATTCGATTAACCGATCTGCACCAGCTGTATAAAATAACATTTACTGTCGTATTCATGAAATATTTCTTTAAGTCTTCCTTATGCGTAATGCAGTTAAAAGGAAAATCAACCATGACATCTGCTATTAATAAAATATTCTGTTTAATATTTTTTTCTGGTAAACTTTTTTTTAAAAATGCAACTATTATTTTTTGTAGGTCATGAAAACTATTTTCTAGTTCTTCACTAGGATAGCATAACCATCTTTTATTGGCGTATTCTTTGGCTTTTATGAAAGCACTTCTATTTTGGTCTCCCTTATCGATTAGGTTTTGCCTACACTGTTTACAAGTCTTTACAACATTTTTTAGACATTTCGTCAGGACCCAGCCACATACATAATTTCTCTGACCTGCATCAGTTTCCTTATTGGTACTTAAAATGTCTTCATTAAGTTGAATTGCGTCGTAAGTTTCTAAAGAGGGATCATCAGAAATATTGGAATCTTTTTCTGTGAAAAAGAACTCAAGAGTTTGAAGACACTTGTTTGAGTCTTCTTCACAGTTTGCTCTCCCTGAATGGGGCGAGTTATAGTTATTTAATAATAACGCTTTGTATGCCCCTTCAAATGCTTTTGTGTTTGGAGAATTGTTTCTTGCTCCATAACTTCTGATGTTCCCAAAAAAGTTTTCTACTGGGTCCTGATTAAAATTTCTTGTTAGAAGACAATCAAAACCATATCTTTGGGAAAGAATATGCCAAATAGCTTCCATACCTTCAATAGTTTTAATAAAATTAGTAACAGATGGAATGTTTGTTTCGATTAATCGAGTTTTGTTTCCAATAATTTTACTGAATCTAAATTTAACAGTTTTTAATATTAATTTAGCTTGCCTCCATAACTCATGATGAGGTGAGTGCCTTTTAATAGGACCTTTATATTTTTTTCCATTGGGAATACAAAAACTGTTTACATTTAATGAATCAAATAAGTTGTCCAACAACAAAGTAATTTCTATTAATTGTTTACAATCATTCGGTAGATCGCCCCTGGCTGTCAAATGTTCAGTAGCCACAGCGACGCTGTGGCTAAATAATTGAGTTGCAGATTTGACTCTCATTTTCTTTATTTTCTCTGGGTTAACATGTTCTTCAGTCAATTTATCTAATAATCTCAGTTCACCATAAGACTTATCAGCGGCATACACTTTTTGGAAGTACTCCCATTTAACAATTTTTATTGTGTTGTTGGACTTATACACCAAGTCTTTGGTAATCAAATTGTTTCTTATTCCTTTCATCAAATGAGGCACATCAAATAATGGAATAATAATTTTTCCATTTATTACAAAGTGGTCATACCGCCATTCTTTTTGCTGTCTCAAGTATTTTGCTTTCGTATCATTAATTAATTGCGTTACGGCACCGACATTTACAGCGCTTTGGTCACAGACCGTATTAATTATTGTAAGACCTGACCTTTGAGCATGTTTTATGACATCACTAATCATATTTTTTAACTCTCCTTTGTTTAGGCCGTTAGTATAATAATAAGCTATAGGCTGTTTAAAGTTTTGCTTAATTCCTTTGACCATAAAAACCAAAACGTGGTCAGCAATTTTTTTATGTTTATTGATGGCAAGGCCTTCCAAAACATCTTGCTGAGCATTATAATTGACCTGAGGTGTCAAGGACATTTCGTCAAATATTAGAGAACACAACCTGTCGTTGTCGTATTTTTCCGACATAGTTTTTTTTATTCTCTCGAACACTATAGGGACAATCCCTTGGTGTATTTTTACTGTGCTCAATAGACGCTTCATACACTTAATAGATGGCAAAGTAAATAGTCTATTTAATAGCCTATACGCCTTGGGACTTTTTTTATATAATGACAAAGAAAGCACCTTTTCTTTAGTCGTGAAGCGACGTCCTTTTGGTTTCTTTGATCCTTGCAGTTGCATTTGGAGAAACAATTGGGCCGGTTTATTTAAAATCTTTGTAAAATGATCCATAGCCGTTTTGCTGGATAACACTTCCGCTCCTGATAATCTCGCTTTGAAAGATTGGTTCTTCTTACGCAGGCGTGATACTTCCGCCTGGAGATGTTTGATCTTCTTGCGCAGTGGACTCATTAGATCTGTGGAAGGATAATATTTATAATGCTAATACAAATTATATAATAACAATGTAAACATTTAAATATTATTAATTTAGAGATATTGTGCAACACATCATGAAGATATTATGTCTATCTACTATACTCCAGCCCAGACCTACACTACCGAGTGAGAATGTAGATAAAACTCTTTCACACTGAAATGGGTACTGCATGTGGTAGTCGTTTGTTGTCAGTTTCGCGTATTTGGGAATATCTATGTTGAAAAAATGTTGGTGCTAACTTCACAAGTAATGGCCAGTTTTAAATACTTGCCTCAGGGACAAGAAATACTTTTAATTATAGCTGAATAATACCTTTTCCAGCTGTTCTTCGAGGCTTGCTAAAAACACTATAATTATGTTCTAACAGCCAGTTCAATGCAGCATTCCTTTGAGATTTGCCTGAAATTGTAAATATTTATTAGAATTAATTGTGATAAGGTAACAAACACACATATCAAGTTACTTGCACATTTATTTCAAAATAATAATGATTATAATAATGATCAATGGAGGGAAATCTAAAGTATCAATTTCAACAGAAATTTGCCTTCTTCCAAGGTATACAAACATTCTGCAGTTAAATTATGTTTCCTATATATGTGCTATATATGTTCCTATATATGTGCATAAATATGAATTATACCTGTAGCAACAGGTTGGGATAGTGATTGCTGCTGGTATTGGGTAGAAGGTAATTCTTCATCCACAACACTTTGGCTTGTTGATGGCTCTGAAAATAAGTTAACATGCCTATTTATATTTGTGATACAGACAAACAAAATTATAAAACTGTCATTCTAACTGCAATCATTAATGAAAATGTCTATTTAAATCTAAAATTTGTTTTTAAACAGCTGCCATATTCTACACTTGTTCTACATAATATAAACTTTAACCCTATGTCACTATCCAGCCTGCTAATTACCACCACATACAAAAATTATAACATGTAATCTCTCCATTGTGATGTGAAAGACTATAAGAAAGACAAACAAACAGACACACATCTGCATTGATTAAAGAAAAAATCCTGAAGATAACCAAAGGTAAAAAAACATTAAATTGGTCTGATTAACTGTCTGGTTACAAGCAAATCATATATTTATTTATTATTATTATGGCACTTCAACGAATGGTTCACAGAAACATTACAGATATTATCACAGTTATTAAAAGGTACAATGAACTTTTCACTTAAAGAAGTGCACAGCACTTACATAATGGTATTGCTTAACTAAAAAAAAAAGTTACATAAAATTAAATTAATTAAACTATTGGTATTTAATAATATTAGCATATATTAATGTTAATAATTAATCATTTAAAACATAGAATTTGACTAAAATGGATTGACTAAATGAAATAATATATATAACTATATACATATTAAAATATTTAATTTAAAATGAAAAAATACCTGAAATGTTTTGTTGTTCTATTGTAGGCTGGTTCGTAATGTTTGAAGCTTGTTCCAAAATGACTTGACTCTGAGATTGTCCTGCAAAATAAGATCAATAATATTGTATTATGATGAAAATTTATTCCATTAACTCATTGTATGCCGAGTGTAAAGACACAATTAAAAGCTTTTGTGTCTCGTGTGGATCTAAGTTCCGGGACACAAAACGTTAATAAGAATGGCTACTCTATGCCTGAACCAAATTTACAAAAAAATATTAAATGGTGAATCTATTGTAATATTTACTAGCTTTTTCTAGTGGTTTTGCTTGTGATTCATTAGGAATCTCAGAATAAATAAAATCTTTAAACCCGTCTTTTCTATGGCCTTTTTTAGATTATGATCATGATCTTTTTTACCCAGTGATATCAAACACTGAACAAGTCGATTGTTATATATTGCGATAGATAAATAAGCATGTTTTATAGTTATATTGTATTAATGACGTTAAAATAATAAATAGCATTCATAATCATTAAAAAAAAAACAAACCATTAAGTCACGAATGCTTAAACTCACATTCACATATTAGTTAAATAGAGATACACATACACACGAAGATACAATTTAACAGTTTAAAAAAAATATGCAACCCTGTAACAGACCAAGAGACAGCAATGTCTTAGTGGTATTGTGTTTGCACCCGGGTGGGTAAAACTGCCCTAAAAGAAAAAGAATTTAAAGTACTCACCAGGCAGATGGAGTGTTGGAATTGCCAATGGACTCAACCGTTTATTACGATTTCTGTGCCTGTCACAAAAGTGTATATCACAAATTCGTTTTTTCTTGTAATTTTCAAAATCTGAGTTTGTTTCAAGTTTTCCACCAACAAGGTTAACCCAAGCTTTAAGTTGCTCAGGAAATTTTAAAGCATCTGGGAACCGATGCATTGGAACATCTGAAAGTAAGAAAAGAGGTGTTGAGACATAATATATTAAAGATTGTTTTTTTTTATGAATACCAATTAATTCGTTTCAAGCATAACATTTTCAGTTTCACACACCCATACTGGAATGCTGTTCTAGTTTCACTGTATCATTCGTGTTTGTAATGGGGTTTTTTTTCTGAATCTACTTGCATAAATATTGCACACTGGATTTTTGGCAGTGCGAGTCTGACAGACCCTCCTGTCCTGCCCTTGGCGGGAGGACTCAATTGATGATTTTACCACGAAGAAGGCATATATACTCACAAGCAAAGTTTACACTGCTGAGCAATTAGCTAAAGTTCAATTACTTAAGTCAGGCAGTATTATTCAAATTTTTTTTTTATAGTATTAAAACAGTCTAGATGTGCCTGATAAATGGCCATATGATCGAACCCTTTATCAAGCTAAATGTGGGTGTACTACACACCCTCACGCTGTCTAAGCCTTCGGGTGATACAGGATTGATGATAATTGCACACTGCACTAGGTTTTCTTGCATCTTTATCCAACTGGTCTACTAAGTACTGAACTTGGCACCTAACTACTAGATTATTATAAAGGCACTATGTACTTACCACTGGGCGCACAACCTAAAGCACAACGTCTCGGCATTTTACAACAGTTCGTAAAACACACAAATCTCACAATGTTCACAAGAAGTGTCTTTATCACCAAAATATGAAGAATTTTAGAAGTAAACTCACAAAAGAAAGGCGGAGGAATACAAGACTCGACTCAACGCACTAACTGCTGGACATTTAACAACCAAAAATATACAAAATAGACGGATAACTAAAAACATGCGCACTCGCAAGAAGTAGGTAACCGTTATTTTGTGACATTTATGAAAAAAGAAATGTTTACCAACTGATTTTGACATAACAAAGGAGTGTTACCAGATAAGTATAAGTATGAGTACTTGAATTGGAATTGAAAGAGAATTAATTAATCATACAATATATAGAATATAGAATTTTTAACAAAAAGAAAAACTTATTGTCAAATCTAATAATAGTTACTAACGTAGCCGTTATTCGATGCCCATTTGTAATTTCGATTTGAGTTTAATTCTACCTAAGTAGCAGTATATTTTTTATTACATAGCATACTGAAAGGTAGTTCCTTGTGTTGTTATCCTATTGCATGTAATACCATTCAAATATCTTTAATTTATTTAATAATTACTTCAATTTCGTGTTGATTGTTAGTCTTTAATATTTAGTGAAACAAACAAATATAAATTTATTTTATTGAAAAAAATTATAATTACTATCAACATCCAACGCAGCGCCATCTAGAAAGGAATTGAGAACTAATGTGGGAATTGTTTTGGGGCCGAGTAACAGATGGCATTACCATCTTTGCGAAATGTCACTTCAAGGCATCTGTCCCCCCCCTGGTTGTGGTCGCGTTTCGCGGTAATTGAACAGGTGCGTGAAGTTTTTTATTGTATTTTTAGTGTTTTTACATTAAAAACACCAAGAATTATATTTGTGTGTGTTATTCAGTTACTAAAGTAAAGGATTCAGTGAAAGATTCAAGTCGGTAAGTAAATTAGTACGTTATTTCCGTAATATTCCGAAACCGGTACGGTTCGAAGAAGATGGTTCAAAATGTTTTGTTGTTTGCGTCTTCTGTACCTTAATTTAATACAGTGTTTATTCTACTGCCACGTTTTTTACATATATGTTAAAGTATTAAATAAGCTACAAACTGGTACCAATATTTTTATTCTATCTAACAGATTTATTTAGTAAAAAAATTATTTAGTCTGGTCGCAAAACTTCCGTTCGCCAACAATTTTTACGATGTTTTGGGAAGCTTGTAAATAATAAATATTTTACTATACGAAGTGGTTTTATGTATTTTTTACATTAACCATAATCACACCATGCATTTTAAACGTTAAAATATATATGTCATCACTTGTTTTTTATTTATATAGCCATTTATTTGAAAAATAAGGTAAAAATTCTCAATGTTCGTATTTACAACCGATTTTATAAATATACAAATCATACTGTCTAACGAAATAAACACACTTCAAAAGGTACGTTCAAGAGCATTATAAAAAATATGAAGTGTTAGCAAACTTCTCAGAAACAAAGTCACGATTCGTCTTTGTTTACAACATGTGCGGGCCGCCCGGCGTTATCGGCGATGACGCGGCGATGACGTAAGCGCGCCGGCCACTTGACGGTTATTTTTTTTGCGCGCTTAGTCGTTCCACCGGTGAAATAGAAGTTGCTACACGAATTTTGATAATTCTTATTTCCATTAGCTAAGTATATACAGAATTCACCTAAGGGAGCGAAGATTTGGCGGAACGCGAGAGGGAGAGAACCTCTCGTCCCAGCCGCCGCGGGAGGCGCTCCGGGCGTCGGGGGTCCCGCGATGACCTCCGGCCACCGTAGACGCGGGCCTGTGGACGGTGAGTGATGGGCTAACTCGCCGTCCGTCCGTCTCACGACGAAAACAGGCCGTGTCGACGGCGCGTTCGTGTTCCACGCGCGCCTCAAAGAGATGTCAGCAACATGGGAGGGGCCCGAAAGGGCCGACGCCTGTCGGGGCCGCGGGTAGTCCAACGGTTATCGCGGCCTCGACATAGAGGGCGAAGAAGGAACATGGGTGGTTTTTAGTCAGTAGAAGTCTGACACTCCCTTTCGCTCTGCCCAAGAGCGGGAGGGGTTATTCGATGATTTTACACCCACCAAAAAAAAAAAAAAGGGTGCGAAGATTTTACTAAAACGTTGATATCTTTAGTACTATATACGCGTTTTTCGAGCTGTTTTTAGCGAATATTGACTGGAGTAGTGTTCCGCCTACTCCCTGGACATTTTTTATTGACCCGAACGCGAAAAATTTTTCTCCCTCCTACACTTTGAAAAATTTTCCAAATTTTTATAACAAATTAATTAATATCTAAGTTATCCTACAATTTTCTTCAGTTTTATAAATATCACATAGTTTCAGGCATACTCACCCACCATCCCTGCGCTTTTGGCCGCGTTCCGTGGTCCTGGGCACAGATTGGGGGTTGTTTTCCAAATTTTTTACCCCAAAAAACTGGTTTTTCGGGGAAAACTCAAAATTTTTCTTCATACGACAGCAACTTTTATTCTGAAAACGGCTAGCCCGCGCGGAGCCGCGTCTTTTGACATATCGCACGTGCGCCTAGCTGAAAAAATATTCTGGACATATCGCACGTGCGCCTAGCTGAAAAAATATTTGCCCACCCTCCCATCCTATAGTGACTAGTAGGATAACGGAGAGAGGTCGGCAAAATATTTTTATTTTGGTTTTAGGCTCTTTTTGCTTAGTTTAGTTTATATCAGTGTTAGAAGGGAGTGTATTGTTTTTTTATTTTTTATTGACAAAATTTTGACATTTGACTTAATTTAATAATTATTATACAACATTTATTTCATTTTCTATTATATTTCTTTTTTTTTTATTTGTGTATTGTATTACTGTGTCCCCCCTTTACAGGGTCACAGTACCCAGTGTCCGTGAGGTTTCCTCTCCTCCCAAGCAGATATCTGACTGACCTCCCATTTACAGGGGTCCGTTCGATTTGTATCTGCCACTCGATACTTAAATATGTTCCGCACCCCATCCAGTGCCGTGATGGCCCAAAGCTCCAGTGGCTCGCCGCGATCCGCGGAGGAAGTAGGACTTTCCCCTGCTAGCGCGAGGAGGAGAATCTCCTTCGGGGAGGATACTCCTTCCGTACCCCGGGGAGGGGGCTGCCACTCCGCGGACGCCGAGCCCCTGTGGACGCCTTAACACAGCTCAAGAAGCCTGTGGCTGGGTGCCGCAGTCAGATTGAGGAGGCGAGAGCTTGCCTAAACAAGGCAAAGCTCAATTTGGGCAACTCCCGCAACCTCAAGACCGACATTAAGGCAGCGGTGCTCGAGGCAATTAACAGGCTTTTTGAGCTTGTTAAGGAGTCGGAGCAGGACAAGGCCCTGGCCGCACCCGAACCCGCACAAGCACCCGCGCCCGCCGCTGACTGCATCCCTCAACCCTCCCTAAGCGATATTCTCGCCGGTCAGACTGTGCTCACCAACACTCTCAAGGAGCACCTCTCGGAGTTGAAGGACAATTCCGAGAAACTCGAAAGGCTCCGAGATAGTCTTGCCGGCAGGGAGAGTGTAGGGGAGACAACATACGCGAGTGCAGCAGCTGCAAATAAGAGCCACACCGGGGCGATGGCCCCGGAGCGAACCACTCTGCACTCCGTAGTTGTCTCCTCAACAGAGGAGGACGACACCAGCGGTGACATCCTGGAGAGGGTCAGGAAAGCGGTGGACGCCAAAGAAGGCTGGGTGCGTGTCGAAAGGGTGAGAAAGGCCAAGGACCGGAAGGTCATTATGGGGTGCGCAACGCAAGAGGAGAGGGCAAAGCTCAAGCAGCGACTCGAATCGGCCGGAGAGAACCTCGTGGTTGAGGCCGTGAAGAATAGGGACCCGCTTCTGGTTCTGAGGGAAGTGCTAGTGGTTCACAGCGATGAAGAAGTCCTGATGGCCCTCAGGAACCAGAACCGGGAGATCTTTGACGGCCTCGCCGACCAGGAACAGAAAATGTGCGTAAAGTTTCGCAAGAAGTCGCGTAACCCACATGTGAACTGCGTTGTGTTAAGTGTTTCTCCAGCAATCTGGAGGCGGGCACTCTCTGGAGGCAAACTTCGTATTGACCTCCAGAGAGTGCGCGTGGAGGACCAGACGCCTCTGGTGCAGTGCACCCGTTGCTTGGCGTACGGGCACGGCAAACGCCTGTGCACGGAGCCAGCCGACCTGTGCAGTCACTGCGGAGGTCCCCACCTTAGGGTGGACTGCCCCGACAAACAGGTCGGCAAAGCAGCGGTGTGCATAAACTGCACTAGAGCCGGGGTAAAGGAGCTGGGGGAACACTCGCACAATGCATTTAGCAGCGAATGCCCGGTACGTAGGAAGTGGGACGCATTCGCGCGAGCAAATATTTCTTATTGCTGAAGTTGTCGACGCGCCCACTTCCACGTACACGGAGTGCTCAAAATGGACACAACCGGATTACAGACGCATAGGGCGATCCACCGGGGCTGGTCTTGTGGAGAACGGTAACTGTTGGGAATTTTATGATAAAATAACTAAAGTCAAGCTGGACCATGGGCCAGTTCCGATGGACTCGTTAAGTTGTGTCGTGGTTGCAAACATCTGTCGTCCACCAACTAAAGCAGTATTTCAAAAGTTCGCACAGAAGTCTGTTAAAGATGGGTATCATTTAAGCTATCGCCAATTTAATAAGTATTGTGTTCCTTAAGTAATAGGGTTTGTCCTCAAAATAGTAGGTTTGTCATCAAAACGTAGTCTCCAAACAGTATAAAATCAATTCCACAATAAATCACCTAAAATCATGGAGATATAGGCTCTAGTAGCAAATAAATGTTTTTGTATGTATTATAATAGTTTGGTCCTAATAAGTATATAAGCAAACTAATTTAAAGATATCACTAATATATCATAATAAAATATTATGTCACCAGAAATTTTCATTAAGTTTCAAAAAAACTTAACTTTCCGTCAGCAGGTCGAAGGAGCCCCGCTGCACGGGGGGGGCTCCTATTTCTGTCTGCAGGGATTAAAGGAACCTAACTAACCGAACCTCGAGGTGACCTTGACGTCGACCCTCTAGGGTTAGGGTTTCTGTCAGCATTATTTGGTGACAGATCTGTACCATTCTGGGCACAAAACTATTGTTTATGTAACAAAACTGTTATTATAAGAACGAAGTTTATATTCATGTAATGCAATATAATTTTATTGGTTATCGATCTCTTATTTTACACATATATTAACATTAATTTGATAATTCATACCTGGGAACAATTTTTGTTTATCTGAGAACGAAAATATTTCGTGGCGATAGATCTATTTATTAGGTGATACAACTTGATGACAAATATAAATTTTGGTGATAGAAAATATAGTTCCCGTTAAAGATATGATATTTAAGTATATATTTGGTATATAGCAGAGATATCATAAACGATAAACCAAACAATCCAAACTTTTGAAATTAAGGCAATAAATTTAATATGTTTCATATAGAGAACTAAATAAATAAATAATAAATACAGTGGAGTTACGTACGTGTTGAATAGTAAAACTTATTTTTATTACAGATAGGTAAATTAGTATAAATAAATAGAACAAAAATTAGTATAAATAGAATTAAACTCATCAATTGTAAATAGTTAAAAGATATAATAAACATTTTAGGAAAAATATAACTTGATAAAACTTTGAAACATAATATAACATTTATTATATTGCATTCAACACACCTGAAACAATTTTGCGAAAGAGCGTGGTCTCTTCGGCCTCGATACAACAATTATATTAAAAGTTGCTGCAAAAGGCACAAAATAAGCATTAAGGGCTCTGACCACGTCAGAGGGACACTGGTGGGGCAGGAGTGTGGTTTTAGCCGGTTCGAGTCCGGCACTACCTCGACTATCTCACAGCCTGCGAGGTAGTCGAGGTGTCCGTGGGGATTTCCCACTCCTGCCAAAACAAAAAAAAAAAAAAAAAAAACCTAACCTAACCTCCATCGCCACGTATGCCGACGATACTGCAATAATGTCAGTACACACCAACCCAGCTGTCGCCTCAGCAAAATTAAATTAATTCAAATTTCACCCTCTTCCTGTCAACCGCTTAATCTGAAATTTTGTATACACTTTGGATTTTGGTGACAATACAATTATGTTTATTCATTATATTATAAATTCAAGATGGCCGCCGCTACAAAATGGCGGATAATTTATGTTTTATTAATCCCATCAATATGGGTATCAAATGAAAGGACTCAACAAGCAGAATACAATATACTATAAAAAATTGAAATCCAAGATGGCAGCCGCTACAAAATGGCGGATAACGTAGGTTTTATCAATCCCATCAATATGGGTATCAAATGAAAGGGCTCAACAAGCAGAATATAATATACTATAAAAAATTGAAATACAAGATGGCGGCCGCTACAAAATGGCGGAAATAGAAAATTATATTTTTTTTTTTTTAACTACGTATAGAGGAGTTGGACTGCAATAAACTAACGGGCAAGAAACCTTGCAATAATGAAGCAATAAATGAATTAAACAGAATGCGAAATAAAAACTAGAAAATAAAAATAGGTAAAAAAACTTTTTAAGTTAAACGGTTTTATGTTAAACATACAATGCAATGTTTAAGATAAATGTACTAAAAACCAAAAAATAATAAAATAGATACAGTCGTGGGAATTATAAACATATGCATAGACTAGACTAAAATAAAACCGTGGGGCACGTCAATTGTCTACAAATTATCGACTTAATGTGCGATAGAAGAATCGTTGAATTCGTCGTTAAAATAGGCAGTTGGCCCGCAGACGGTGAGGAAATAACTTACTATTTTCTTGCTCATGCAAATTCCAATAGTTATACACTCCATGTAAATAAAAGAGACGTGCCCCACGGTTTTATTTTAGTCTAGTCTATGCATATGTTTATAATTCTAACTTGCAGAGCGGTAGGGAGTGTCAGACTTCTACTGACTAAAAACCGCCCATGTTCCTTCTTAGCTCTTTGTGTCGAGGCCGCGGTATGTCTTTGAGCGTCTACCGCGGTGGCTGGGACGAGAGGTTCTCTTCCTCTCACGTTTCGCCACCTTCTTCGCTGCATCACTGCTTCGCAGAAGTAGGCGATGGCGTCCCATTCCCTCTAGCCCCGGACCATGGCTTGCACTAGGGCCAGACGCGAGAGGTCGCCGCCGCCAATCGCCGCAACGAGAACACGGCGGAGCTCCGCCGAACCGGGGCAGACCTCCACGGTGTGCTCCAACGTGTTCTCCGGCCGATTCTAGCAGTAGTAGCATCCGGGCGTTTCCTCTCGCCTGATTCGGAGCAGGTACCTCCCGAAACAACCGTGTCCGATGAGGACCGGCGTCAGACGGAGGGTGAGAGTACTTACCGCCACCAACGTCGCGTGCCCTGCATGGGGTTGAGATAGTCGCTCTCTCCTCCATGTCGCCATGAGATCGCATCGGAGGTTCGTCAGCTGATGTGAGCAAAGGTCTAACAGGAACGGTTAGCGGTGTCCCCATTTAGGCCGCGCGGCTCCATGAGGCCAAGTTGCGCGCCTAACAGCAACGTTTTGGGTGACGTTAGTGGGGACGCGGCTTTACAGTTTTTTATTGGATACACTGACAGAAAACAACAAAAAGGTAAGGTTCGTATACACGTGCTACTTTTGTATGCTACTAAGTGACAGCTGCTCGAACGTAACATGCTATTGCGCTACTACGTAGTATCTGTGTTCCAGCCTTAATAAAAATCAGTAATAACTTCTAGGGCAAAAATAAACTGATCATTTCTCGAAATCTTTCGGACCGATTTTAATGCCCTTTTGCATGTTTGAACAGTACATTACTCTTCAATTTGGTATATGTTTCATCCTTGGCGACGCTTGGACCACATTTGCCCACTATCTTTAGTGTTTAGTGTATAAACCAAAGATTGACTTGGCCACTGCGGCACTGCATCACATTGGCTAATGCGATGGCGATTAGCTATTACAATGGCCTGTTTAACATTGGCGAATGCGATGCGATGGCCAAGTCAATCTTTTATTAAAACATCAAAGGTTTTTAAGTAGGGATTAAATATATTAACTGACTTGGTATTATAATTGTACATGGATCTCACTACTTTTTACGGTAAAAGAACTGAGTTGCGCGGCTTGGCTTTTTTTACAAGTTTTGGTTTTGGTGGGATATAAGTTTAGCGTAGGTCTGTTGTCTGACGCTTTGGTCCATAGACATTTTTTTTTTTTTCCTTTTGTTCCATAAGGAACAGGCTAGGGTCAGAGACCATGCTGCCTAGTCATCAGTTAGTTTATATTTTTTTGTAAATTCAGTTATATTCATCAGTTTATTTTTTGATAATTAGTATGATCCAGTAGTAGTCATTAGTTTGATATTTGTCCATAAGTAAGTAAATCCAAGTTAAGTCATCAGTTTCTTATTTTTCCTTAGTAAAGTAAATCCGAGTTCAGTCATCAGTGTTATATATTTATTTCACTATAATCCATGTGTAAGACTTTTTTTCAACAAAATCTTAGGTAAAATCCAAAATAAGAGTCAATCATTTATTTTTAATAAAAAGTTATTTTTGTAAGAGCCATGTGTCAAGTCCTTTATATTTTTTTTTTTTAAACCCCATCTGATTGAACGGCGGGGTTTGAGGTTATCTTAACCTCTTAACAACGTCCTATTTTATCAGTTCACCCTATCACTAACATTTTTTTTCAGCAGTACAAAACGAAATAAGTATTGCGAAATATTATATACACAAAACAGGTAGGTATCTATATATATACAAAAGAAATTAAAGAAGAATTAAATTTGCCCAACTGTATTATTAATGAAATTAAACAAATGCAAATACGTCGAACTATTTACAAGAAGAGCCTGGATGGAGCGCGGTACCAAATCTGGACTACCATATATTTCAATAAGCTCATCCATTAGCACAAGGCGCTGGATGCCAAAAGATGAGCAATCAAAGAAAATGTGAGCTAAAGATTGCTCAACTTGGGAATTACAATGATCACAAAGAGGACTATGCACAATTTTCAGACGAAACAGATGATAATTTAGACGACAATGACCAAAACGAAGCCTGAGTATGGTGGAGTAAAACTTCCTGTTCATGTAAGTATTGATTTTACAGAACCACGGCATGGTTCCTATGGGAACATTATAAACAGCATACCATAAACCTTTATTTTCAATTTGGACTGTGTGGTTCCAATGCCTTTTCCATATACCAGTGGACCTTTTTTTCAACAGAGGGACTATATCTGTGCATGGAACAGATATATTGAGGAAACTACTAGAATCATGGATATCATCAGTATTTGTTATAGTTCTGGCTAAAATGTCAGCCCTTTCATTTCCCAACACACCAACATGTGAAGGGACCCACATGAACAAAACTTTAATATTATGAGAAGACAAATGCAGCCAAGACTCTTTTATTAATGAAATTAGATAGTTTGTATTAGCATTCAACCTATTGTTTTTGAGATTTTCAAGAACACTCATGCTGTCACTAACTATTATCCATTCACAACATCCATCATTTTTATGTTTAATGTGTTTTAAGGCAGCAAGAATAGCCACAGCCTCGGCTGTGAATATACTTATGTTTGAGTTTATTTTATAACCAATACCAGTATTCAATAGCCCATCGTAAATAGCAAATGAGACTGCAGACTCAGTTTTGGACCCATCAGTATACACAAATCTATAATCAGTAAACTCAAGTAGTTTACTATGCACATCTTCCTTGGTAGATAAATTATGGTCAATGATGATGTCAATTGCAGGAAATTTGCTGTTAAAATCCCCCTGATAACATGGAAGAAGAGATGACTTATGAATTTGCAGAGTTTCAAGAAAATTTACATATTGAGGTAAACCCTGAAGTATATAAAGAGAGTTACAAATAGATGGTGTACTAGATTGTATCAAATTTGAAAACAGGTGATTATTATTTTTACTATACAGTTTTAATAAAAACCTTTCTTTCAAGTAAGAGAATCTTATACTTAATGGAGGAAGATTACATTCAACTTGCATTGCATTGATTGGAGTGCTTTTAAATGCTCCAGTAATAAGTCTCAAGCTTTTATTTTGTATTTTATCAAAGATATCTACTATCCTTTTATCACGAGCAAAACAGAGAAAACCATATTCAAAATGACTACGGATCAGAGATTTGTACAAAAGCAACAATATTTTTGGATCAGCACCCCAGGAGGTTCTACATAAAGATTTCAAGATATTGAAAGCTCTGTTAGCTCTTGAACTTACCAATTCAACATATTTTTTCCATGAAAAATTATGAGTAAAAGTGACACCTAAAAACTTAGCTTCATGAAAAATAGGAATAGAAACTTGATTGTAATACACAGAAGGACTATAGTTGCTAGCTTTGCCAAAGACTACTAGTTTAGACTTAAGTGCATTTATATCTAGATTTAAATAAGAAAAGTATTTAGATAATCCATCCAAAGCCTTATTTAGACTTTTTGTTATATTTGTTAGATTTTTCCCAGACAAATATACAACCAAATCATCAGCAAATTGAAGATTTTTGACCTCAGAACCCAGAATCAAATTCAAACGACGAATATACAAAATGAATATTAATGGAGAAAGTATTCCTCCTTGACAAACTCCAACAGAAGCAAATCTTGGCCCATATAATTTATCATTATACTTAACATAAACTTTCCTTTCAGTCAAGAATTCACGAACCCAGTGAACTATTTTGTTTGGAATTCCAATGAGAAGCAATTCAGAACAGAGTACATCAATGTTGACACTATTAAAAGCTCCAGCAACATCAAAAAATACTGACACTAAACAATTCTTATTAATATAACTATTTTGTATATCAAGCTGTAACTGACAAATACTTTCACGAGCCGATGTTCCCCTACGAAAACCAAATTGATTAGCAGGTAAAATATTGTTTTGTTCTATGTAAAATTCCAACCTTTGTTTTATTAATTGTTCAAAAATTTTACCAACACATGATGTAAGAGCAATAGGTCGATAGGAATCAGGGTTTGACTGAATTTTATCGGGCTTCAAAATAGGTACCAAACAGTCAGACTTCCAAGAGTGAGGTATATTGTTGTTCAACCACAGGTTATTTAATATTTTGAGAAAAATGTGCAAACCTCTATCACTAAACTTTTTCAACATAATATATGGAATACCATCCAGTCCAAAAGCACTATCTTTTCTAGAATAGATAGCAGCCATGAGCTCCTGAATTAAAAATGGTTTTACTAAGAAGATATTTACAGAATTTGTCTCACTTCCAAGAGGAAAATTTACAGAATTTGTCTCACTTGCAAGAGGAAAATTTGATTTACTATTTACATAGTCTGGGGTATATTTTTGCAGAAAATCTTGAATCCAACTATCATCATTATTGTGGCAAGAATATGTTTTATTAAATTTGCGCATATATTTCCAGATTCTCGACAGAGGCGTACATCGATTAAAGGAGCTGCAAAGTTCAACCCAACTATTTGATCTTTCTGTTTTCAAAGTAAGTTTTTTGAGGGCTTGTAATCTTTTAAACTGTATAAATGTGTCATCTGAAGGATTGTTTTTAAAATTAATATAAGCCAACTTAGATTTTTCAACTGCTTCTGAGCATTTTTTATTCCACCAAGGAAGAGGAGGGTATTTAACCAAATTCCTATGAGATGAGTTATTCATGAAAGAATCAGTATGAAAAGAAACTGTCGTATTGTAAGGAAGACACTTATCAATTGCAGAATGCAAAATTTTACAAAACGCAGTATAATTTTCCAATGGAGCAAAGTTTTGGTCCTGAAAATTAGATAATTCTAAATCTACATTTTGTTCATACAACTTCCAATCAACCAATTTAAAGTTAGGATATAAGGGCAAATGTGTGTTGCTACTAGTGTTTGCTAAATTACTATTATTTACAAAAACTTTAATAATTACAGGAAGGTGGTAGCTGCCGAGTGGATCATTATGTACAGACCAATCACAAGAAAGAGCCAGTGATGGGGACACCAAGGACAAATCTAAAGCATTTGGACGCCATGTCAAAGAACCGACTGTTGTCACTTCACCAGTATTTAATAAAATTAAATTATTATCATCAATAATCTCTAAAATATCCCTACCTCTTGGATTTGTAGAATTACATCCCCATGATGTGTGATGGGCATTGAAATCACCAGCAAATATCATCGGTTCAGGCACTGATTTTATTAAAGATTCAAACTTATGTTTGTTAAAAGAAGGAGTGCAGTTTGTTGGACAATAAAAACTTACAATACTTATTTCTGTATTATTTACATTAATTCTTACACAAATATTTTGTAAAGAATTGTCAGAATATGTATTTAAGTTTCTGTAATCTATACTATTGTGAATTAAAATAGCTACACCATTATGTTTGTTACCAATATCATTTCTTTCTATTCTGTATCCTCTAATGTTAAAATGTTTAATAGGTGTCAACCAAGTTTCTGATATAATTGCTACATGTATATTATGATCATAAAGAAATCGGGTTAATAACAGCTTATTACTTAAAATACTTTGTGCGTTCCAATGTATGACATTAAGATCCATTGCTTTAAGAGGAAGTACTATTTCTGAATGTGCGCTGAAGAATTTCTTTTATAGATGTAGAATTTATGGGGTTATTTTTTTGGCTTACTATAATTTTTGTTATTGCATTTGTTAGAGTATTCATGAAAAAATCTGACTTAGTTAGGTTAATAATCTGAGTTTCAATATTTTTGTGTGTAATTTGTGGAAATGAATTTTCATTGAATAAATCTGAATACTTGACGGCTCTGGATTTAATTTTACTTTCCTCAATTTTTTGTTTCTTTTGGGGACAAGTGTTTGAAATGGCGACATGGTTACCACCACAATTGGCACATTTAGCGTTTTTAGGGTCTTCTTTGCATATCTTAAAACTATGGTTGTATGTACAAACAGAGCATACTAAATCATTTTTACAATATTTTGCAATATGACCAAACTTCATGCATTGAAGGCACTGTTTTACAGGAGGAACGTATACGCTTACCTCATGCCTCCAAGAGTCGAGATAAACATACTGAGGCAACTCTGTTGACGCAAAAGTCACCGCGACAGTTTGAGTGGGCTGATACGTGACCGCACCACCCTCACTCTGACTCTGCACTCTGCGCATGAAGCGCCTCACCTGTATTACATTCCTGGAACTTCCAATTAGCGCAAAAATTCTTTTATTAGATAAGTCCGTAGGGACTGAGGTAAGAACCCCTGTCACTTCAGTGTCGACAGCAGGTATCGTAGCTTTGAAGCCCATTTCTTCTAAAAGTTTTTTATTTTGCAAGAAAACATTTGCATTATTAGAGAGATCGAAAGTGATACCAATTTTATATTTATTTATTGACCTCAAATGAAGTATCCCAGTCACACAATATTTCCGTATGGCATGGGATATGGCCAGCCTATCCTTGTCTGTAAATGTTTTGCTCTCATTCTGATGAGATAAGAACACGATGTACTCGGATTTTTTACTGTTTTCAGGATACTTCCTTGAATACCCTGGGACTTTAAATATACTGTACTTCTTGCTGCAGTCTTCATCAGAGTCAGAAGAAGTATCCTTATCTGATGCTCGTCCGTCGGGGGGCTCCTCCTTTTTCCGTTTCTTGTTTCCCCCCATCTTCAAATAACTATTGACACTAACTATAGATTTAATATTTCTAATTCTTCCCAAAATATACAAAGGAAATACAATATTAACAATTTAATTTGAATCGATATCAATTTTGGCGCCTTGTTTGTACCGTTTCCCGCCGAAACCCCTGGTCCATAGACATATATAAGCTTTGGTCTGACGTCTGTCATAATGCGTGAAGGACTGTGAATGTGTCAGTGTCACTGTCTGTCTGCCTGTCAAGCAAGCGTTATTTTAACCAAGCTGTATGGTGTCGCTGCGTGGTGTTAGAAGAAAAATAATTTGTACTTGTGTCATGGTTAATTATTAATGTTGTTTATTTATATATTAGGGTTTATTGTGGCCTACGTCACTCATATCAGCAGTTTTTAAAACAAATATGGAATTGGTAAGAAGCCATTTTATATAATTAGTATTCTCTCTGACTAGTAGTACCCGACAAGCTTTCGCCGCAAATTCTGGAAATCACTTCTAACCTGAAATATGTAGGAATATGCGTTAATTGTACTGGCCTGTCGCTTACTGACGTAGAAAGTCACGAATGTTCTGAACATTGACGATTGATTCCGAGCGGCTTCCTGTCAAGATGGCTTTGTAGACGTTTCTGTATTCACTGTCCGTCTAACGTGGTCTCCATACCGTTCTATCGAGCAACACTTCAGTTTCTTCTTAAAATAAAATTCTTTACTAGTTAAATGCACATCTGACCCTGTTCTACTTTCATTAATATCCCGTGGTTTTGCTTTACTCATTTTGTGTCAGTATCCGTGTTAGTTTTCCATAATGATTATAATGATGGTTTATGCTTGAAGAAATAGAACACAGTTTTATTAAAAATACATAATTCGCCCTTAAGAAGACCCACTGACCAACTCACACCCTTTACTCATGGGTTTAGGCAGAAACCACAGAACACCTCCTAGAATGATCCTTACATTTATAACTCGACTTACCCTTTGTGTGTCGGAACGTAGATCAACGCGAGACACAATAGCTTTTTTATTGTGTTGTGAATGCCCTCACATTTTGAGGGATGCACAAATGGCCTAAGATTAGTGTATGTCTTTCTTGAGTGTCCCCTCTCGGTGTTGCCACTCACATCTGCCTTGTAATACCTTTTCATTCATATTCAATTATTTTGCACTCAATGTTGTAAAAAGGATGTTACAAAGGGCTTAAAGCTAGATATGGACCACATAAGGGCACAGTAAAGAAGTATGGAGGAAGAGAACTTTAATTTGACTAATTAGTTGGTATAAAAAACTCAAAGTCAATTTATCATTTAGAGATTCAGATTCATATCCTCATTATCTAGTTTCTGCACAATGTTTCAAGCATGTGGGGAACCATCACAAGCAATGACATATATTTTCATAGTAGTATCGAGCCTAACCTGCAGAATTAATTAGTTTGTGATTAGTTACAAAATTTTATTTAAATTATTATTGTGTACACTATCGCATTAGGGTATACCCTGTAATGATAGTCATAAGATGGAGAAATAAATAATAAATCATTGTCAAAAATACACACTTAACATAGCAGAAAATGGAAACCCTTGAAATTGTTTTCAAAATCTGATTCACACAGCTAGCTCACATATGCTTCCAGACAGAACTTAATTTCCGTATATTCTAATAGTAATCAGTCAGTGTGAGTATCATTATTACACACTAGCTGTTGCCAGCGGCTGTGCCCGCTACAACTCGAAAATTATCCGACGGGAAGATAAAATCGGGATAAAAGCTATCCTATGTGTCAACCAAATTTTATCCAAATCCGTACAGTAGTTTTTGCATGAAAGAGTAACAAACATCCATTCATACTCACAAAATTTCGCATTTATAATATTAGTGGGATAGTAGGATTACAGAGTGTTGAATTTAAATACTAATTAACATCATCATTTCACCCAAAAGACGTCCACTGCTGGACATAAGTACTGAATTAATTAGAATTATTAAACTTTTGTTTTTGTTTGAGGATTTGCGTGGCTTAATAATAACTGGCACTTGGGTATTACCACGTGTCTATTCGGTATTTTCTGGCATTTTTTCAGACCACAATTTGATTAAAATCAATAAATAATGATGTAGGTATAATGTTTCAGTGGAGCAGCGATGTTAGTGAGGTGTTGTATCGACAGTTGCAGGGCGGTTCGCCGGGAGGTCTGCAGCCGCCGCTGCCGCCGGGCATCATGGCGCCGCCCGCCGCGCCTGTGTCGGGCCTGCCCGCCGGCCTAGTGGGCCTGCCCGCCGCCGGCCTAGTGGGCCTGCCCGGCATGCCCGGCCTGCCCTCCGCCATGCCCGGCCTGCCCGCCGCCATGCCCGGCCTGACCGGCGGCCTGCCCGGGAGCTTGCCCGGCGGTCTGCCCGGTGAGTAGCCCACAGCTCTGCGGGCGGGCTGCGCCGCGCTCGAGACGTCGCCGCGCGCCGCTCCCGCGCCGGCCCGCCCCTCACCCCTCGCCGCCAAACCCGTCTCTCACATTCGTTGTCTCGTTTCGAAACCGTCCTCAGTGATCAGTGTTTCTGCTTTCTGTTTCAGGCTAGATATAAGTTAGGTTTTTGCTATACGCTTAGGCGTGCCGGTGACGCGTCGCCTGCGGCTGCGGCGGCGACTGCTGCGCGCCGGTCTCACAATGTACCTACTTCATTATACCGCATTGCACCCCGCGTGCCCGAGCGAAGCGCGCGCGCCCGTCCGGCGGCGCGGCGCCCGCCGAGCGCGACAGGTAGCCGTGAGCCCCGCGTGAGAGAGAGAGAGTGCGAGGCGGCGGGCGCACTGCTCGCACTCGCGCTGGCCGGGCGGGCGCGACAGGTAGCCGTGAGCCCCGCGCGAGAGAGACAGAGTGCGTGGCGGCGGGCGCACTGCTCGCACTCGCGCTGGCCGGGCGGGCGCGCGCGCAGAGTGTCAGCGAAGTGTGCGAGCGCGAGTGTCTGCGTCCACTACTGTTTGGCATCTGTGCGCTGCCGGCACTGACTGATACAGCTTTGGTCTTGCAGGTGGATTCCACTCGGCGCCGATCTACGACTTGCAGCAGGTCGGAGATGTGTTCACAGGTGAGATCCGGCTCGGGAAGGTCAGGTTCACACTCGAACGTTTGAAACAGAAACTCCTCTTCCGAGAATGTCCGATTTCGTAATAATAATTGTTCGATAATGTTGGTTGTTCGTGTATTCATTTGGGCAGCAGACTTTTTTGTGATGTCATTATGACCAAGAATGGCGCTTCCTTGGTGCTATAAGTTACTGTAGCGAGTTAAAAGTAAAGTATAGGTTCTGGTGATTCTCGCCATGCAGTCAATGCTGTTTGAGTATCGGACATCCTACGAATCGGATTTGTTTCGTGTCGGACGTAGCGCGACCCTGCGCGAGCCCCCAACAGGAGTTGTAAGTAGTGCGTGCGCAGGTCCAGGAGCCAAGTGCTCCACGCTGCCGGCCATCCTGGGCGGCTCGCTGCCGCGCCTGTCGTCCGAGCAGGCCGAGGCCGTGGCGCGCGCCAAGAAGTACGCCATGGAGCAGAGCATCAAGATGGTACTCATGAAGCAGACGCTCGCGCACCAACAGCAGCAGATGGCGTCGCAGCGCACGCAGGTGCAGCGACAGCAGGCGCTCGCGCTCATGTGCAGGTACACCAACACACACATGCACGTGCACCACGCTCATGTGCAGGTACACCAACACACACATGCACGTGCACCACGCTCATGTGCAGGTACACCAATATGCACGTGCACCACGCTCATGTGCAGGTACACCAATACACACGCACACATACACGTTCACCACGCTCATGTGCAGGTACACCAATACACACATACACGTGCACCACGCTCATGTGCAGGTACACCAACACACATGCACGTGCACCACGCTCATGTGCAGGTACACCAACACACATGCACGTGCACCACGCTCATGTGCAGGTACACCAATACACACATGCACGTGCACCACGCTCATGTGCAGGTACACCAATACACACATGCACGTGCACCACGCTCATGTGCAGGTACACCAATACACACATGCACGTGCACCACGCTCATGTGCAGGTACACCAATACACACATACACGTGCACCACGCTCATGTGCAGGTACACCAACACACATGCACGTGCACCACGCTCATGTGCAGGTACACCAACACACATGCACGTGCACCACGCTCATGTGCAGGTACACCAATACACACATGCACGTGCACCACGCTCATGTGCAGGTACACCAATACACACATGCACGTGCACCACGCTCATGTGCAGGTACACCAATACACACATGCACGTGCACCACGCTCATGTGCAGGTACACCAATACACACATGCACGTGCACCACGCTCATGTGCAGGTACACCAATACACACGCACACACACACGCAAACACACACATAGACACACACGCACACACACACCACTACTCGCCAGCGTGATGAAAGCGATACATTTGAGGCTCCCGCCACGAGCAGGTCGAGTCTGTGATCTCTAGCTGAAAAGATCTGACTTCCGAGGTTGACATATTAAGATTCAAACACTTGGCTATATACGTCATTTTAATGTCGTGTGTTTTTCATCAGAGTATATGTGGGCTCCATATCATTTGAGTTGAAGGAGGACACGATAAGGCAGGCATTCCTCCCGTTCGGGCCGATCAAGTCCATCAACATGTCGTGGGACCCCGTCACGCAGAAGCACAAAGGATTCGCCTTCGTGGAGTACGAGATCCCCGAAGCGGCGCAGCTCAGCCTGGAACAGATGAACGGAGTCATGCTCGGCGGCAGGAACATCAAGGTGGTCGGCCGACCCTCCAACATGCCTCAGGCGCAGGCAGTCATCGACGAGATCCAGGAGGAAGCCAAGCAGTATAACCGCATCTACGTCGCCTCCATCCACCCGGAGCTCACAGAAGATGACATTAAAAAGTGAGTATATTACGCTGCAGGCGTCGGTATCTCTACCACAATATTCGACTTCTGACCCTTTCGTCCTGTCCGCAGCGTGTTCGAGGCGTTCGGACCCATCACGTACTGCAAGCTGGCGTACGGCGCCTCGGCGCACAAACACAAGGGCTACGGCTTCATCGAATACGCCACGCTGGCGGCCGCGCTCGAGGCCATCGCGTCCATGAACCTGTTCGACCTGGGCGGGCAATACCTGCGCGTGGGCCGCGCCATCACCCCGCCCAACGCCCTGGCCGGGCCGCCGCAGCCCTCCGCCATGCCCACCGCCGCCGCCGTGGCCGCGGCCGCCGCCACCGCCAAGATCCAGGCCATGGACGCCGTGGCCTGCAACGCCGTGGCGCTCGGCCTCACGCAGCTCAACGCGCTGGGCGTGTCGCCGGCCGCCGCGCTGCCGTCGCTGGCGGCCGCGCTGCCCGCGCCCGCGCCCGCTCCCGCTCCCGCGCCCGCCGCGCTGCCGCCGCCCGGCGTCGTCATCCCGCCCGCGCCGCGGCCCGCCAGCCCGGCGCCGGACGGGCAGCAGGCGGCGCTGCAGCGCAAGCTGCTGGACACGTCGCCCGACACGCTGCAGCAGCAGGAGTCGCTGTCCATCTCGGGGCAGTCGGCGCGCCACCTGGTGATGCAGCGCCTGATGCGGCGGCGCGCGTCTCGCACGCTGCTGCTGAGCAACATGGTGGCGGCGGCCGACGTGGACGAGGCGCTGCACCACGAGATCCAGGAGGAGTGCAGCAAGTGGGGCAAGGTGGAGCGGCTCGTCATCTACAACGAGCGCCAGTCGGAGGACGACGACCCGGCGCACGCCGACGTCAAGATCTTCGTGCAGTTCAACGAGCCCGACGGTGAGTGCCTCGTCGCCTGTTTACCGTTGTGTTCTACTGTGAGCGCGAGTCTTTTCTTTGAAAATACGCTTCAGTAGACCGTTCACTTGTATCTATCATTAAATATTGAAACTTATGTGGTCCACAGAGGCGGCGGCGGCAGCGGCGGCACTGGGCGGGCGCTACTTCGGCGGGCGCACGGTTCGCGCGCAGCTGTACGACCAGGACCTGTTCGACCACGGCGACCTGTCTGGGTAGCGCCTGCTGCTGTCGGCCAGGACCTGTTCGTTCGCGGCGAGCTGTCGGGTAGCGCCTGCTGCTGTCGGCCAGGACCTGTTCGTTCGCGGCGAGCTGTCGGGTAGCGCCTGCTGCTGTCGGCCAGGACCTGTTCGTTCGCGGCGAGCTGTCGGGTAGCGCCTGCTGCTGTCGGCCAGGACCTGTTCGTTCGCGGCGAGCTGTCGGGTAGCGCCTGCTGCTGTCGGCCAGGACCTGTTCGTTCGCGGCGAGCTGTCGGGTAGCGCCTGCTGCTGTCGGCCAGGACCTGTTCGTTCGCGGCGAGCTGTCGGGTAGCGCCTGCTGCTGTCGGCCAGGACCTGTTCGTTCGCGGCGAGCTGTCGGGTAGCGCCTGCTGCTGTCGGCCAGGACCAGTTCGACGAGGCCGACCTGTCTGGGTAGTGCGCAGCTGCACGACCGGGAGCAGTTCGACCTTGGCGACGTGTCTGGGTAGCGCGCACAGCTGCCTTACTACGCCGCCCTAACATAGACATTAAGCTTAAGTTCCGATGTGATAATACGAGTTACAAAATAAAATATCGCTCGTTATGCTGACTTGTTTCAATTTATATCCGCGGCGACAGTAGCCTTTTTTGCGCCTTCAACTAACGTCGTATTACGCATCGTTGAACGTCCTCCAATTATGTAATGATTGAAGTCGTCCAAGGATGCTAGATCAGTTTAGTAAAATTAAAGTGTCTGTTTGTTACACAGTGGGTCTGGTCTCGGTGGAATGTGTATGTGACACAGCCTCGTTGGTTTAAATCGCCCCTACCACACGGGACTTACACTGAACTGGCAAAATATGGGTGTGCTATTATCTACGCCTCCGCCTAACCTTCCAGGGATTCCAGGCGTGATGTTATGTATGTTATGTGTGAAAACTGACGACATGATTCTGATCGTGCAAGTTTCGGGTACTTGAAACACGAACAACCAACATAATAATATGACCGTATAAAAAAAGCATTGCCTGCCACCCTCAAGGTTTGACCCTGGGATTTGTTTATCGATTCGTCAATGTAAAAGACGATGGAATCTTAAATTGAGCAAATGATGCAAGTAATTAAAACGCGCTACCCTTTTGCAGCTAATAATAATGGTAGGTTTATAGTACATTTTGATAGCAGTGCGGAAAGATTGTAATTGCATTTGAAGCTGAATAATATGTTTATGGGGTCGAGAAATGCAATTACAAATTCCCACGTGTATCAAACGACGTTTTTAATGCACTTTCAAAGAAATATAAAGATGAAGAGTTTGTTTGTTTGTTTGAACGCGATAAACTCAGGAACTAGGTACTCGTTTTATGTTTGGTAGTCCATTTATCGAGGAAGGCTTTAGGCTATATAACATCCTGTCGGGGCCGCGGGTAGTCCAACGGTTATCGCGGCCTCGACATAGAGGGCGAAGAAGGAACATGGGTGGTTTTCAGTCAGTAGAAGTCTGACACTCCCTTTCGCTCTGCCCAAGAGCGGGAGGGATTATTCGATGATTTTACACCCACCAAAAAAAAAAAAAAAAAAGGCTATATAACATCACGCTACAACCAATAGCAGCGGAGCATAAATGAAAAATGTTGCAAAAACGGGAGAAAAGTATTGAGAGCTTCCGTTGCGTGTGCTGCATAAACGGTTTAAATTACACAAATGTCATGTATGATGGAATTGTTCCTCTTCAAAAGTTCTACAAAAAAGTCCGCGACAGCATATATCTATCTATTAAACTGTTGAAATGAAGAGGCTACTTGGATCGAACACATTTATTAATAGCACTAATAATATATTTGCACAACGACTTTTCTCCTTGACGGAACAGTTATATAGTGACAGATTCTAAACTCGAATCTATCGAACACTGTCGTGTAGGTATATAACCTCCATCATAAACAAACCATTTTTTACATAGAATTATTTTTTGCGAAGCTTATTTATTTATCCCATAAGGTATCTAGGGGCACGGCAGTGCCCCCCCCCCCCCCCCCAAGTCGAGCAACAAAGCGGCACGGCCGTACCATCCTTTTCTCGAACCAGTTCAAGGCCATTTTCGACCTCCTATAACTTCGCTGTGGATAAAACTAGAACCCTGAATTTTTAATAACCAATTAGGTATTGTATAATCACAGCATTTTTACCCTACTGCGGCGAAGCCCAAAAGGAGGGTTATGTGTTTTGGTGCACAAGCCTGGCACCGAAGAGGACCCCGTGTGACTTCAAACCTCTGCAGCGTTGTGGTTAGCTTGAGGAGTAATGAAACCAGCCAACACGATATATATATTATCCAAAATATATTCTTTACATCGATCGTCTTAAGAATCTAATCCAACATCAATGCATTCCTTAGATAAAACAATACAATCACAAGCAATAATTTAGAGAGACATTCAATGGAGGTGGCCATAGAGGGTTGTACACATAGACAATCAATCCAAATTAAGTACAAACAGATAAGATTTAAAGGCATAGACAATAAATACTATTGCTCGAATACTTCCCCTTAAGGTGAAAGCGTCAGGATAGCCGCGAAATTCAAATTTTCTTACGTTTTTTGCAATTTGCAGGCCGGAACGACTTTTTCGAGGTCAAAGTCATTCCTCGAATTATATGAACTTGGAGGGTTGTATTGATGATTTTGATGATTATAATTCTGTAACTACATACGTCTTACACTCGCGTCCAACATTTCAATCAACATACAACCTAGCACTGGCCTGCAAATTGCAAAAAACGTAAGAAAATTTGAATTTCGCGGCTATCCTGACGCTTTCACCTTAAGTCTTTAAAACTTATGTAAAGTTACAATAAAACTATTGACTCTATAAACACATGGCTCTACAACGCACTTAGTCACATACCAGTAAACACAACAAATATCATTTCATTCAGTATCCCAATGCACATAATATAAATACAACCATAAAATTTGTCTTAACAAGGCCTAACACACAAATCATGCCTAAACACATTATGCTGTTTAGAATTTAAACACTTCGTTAATACATCTGCAAACATCTTTTCAGTACATAAATATTTAACAGACATAAAACCTTTCAAAACTAAATCTTTAATAAAATAGAAGCGCACATCAATGTGTTTTGTTCGCTTGTGACTAATTTATTTATTCTCTATTATCTTATGAGCACTTTGGTTATCATTAAACACAATGATGTGCACCTTTACATTAGGTACTAATTCTGACAACAATTGCTTCACAAAGCAAAGGTCTTTGGATACATCAGCTATTGCCATATACTCGGCCTCTGTACTACTCAAGGCCACAGACTGTTGCTTTCTAGATTCCCAATTTATAATGTTATTTCCTAATTTAATTGCATAACCTGTATATGACTTTCTATCAAAACAATCATTAGCCCAATCGGCGTCTGTATATGCACGTAACACCAATTCTTTACTTTTTACAAAATGTAAACCGTAATTAATTGTTCCTGCTAGATACCGTAGCAAACGCTTAGCAGCTAACCAATGCGTTTTTCCAAAGCAGTTATTGGACTGACTTAATTGGCTACAGGCAAACGCAATATCTGGACGAGTACAAACAGACAGATACATTAGAGAGCCTGTTAACTGCCTGTATTGATACTGCTCGTCATTCATACATTTATCTTCTTTTAACAATTTGTTACTGGGAACCATGGGAGAAGATACGGCTTTACAGTCTACCATATTATATCTTTTTAATATACTCTTCATATAAACGGGTGTGTAAAGGTTGATATAATAACAAAAAATCTAACGTTCACTTGACCTAATTTCAGTTAATATACTTTTGTTTAATATAACGATCAGTTGAGATAATGAATTGTTGATATAATTTCATTTTATCTAATTTCTTATGATATAATAAACATTTCCTATAATGCACATTTGACATAATATTCATGAGTATATTATTCATTTACTATAATATTCATAATCTCTAATAACTTTTAATATAATTTAGAAAATATACGATTTTACACGCCTGCTAGTATGGTGCTAGCAAAAATGCATCGCATACCTAAGCATTAATTGCTGCAAAAGTTTGCTTTTATGCGTGAGGTGGGTAGACTATACACGAATTTATTATTTTTCTTACTGTCATACAGTTACAGCGAAATTATTCATTGTGTGGCTATTGCAATCTCGATATTTGTTTTAGATTTTAAAATGACTACTATTAATTATAGTACATTCAAAAGTTCTAAAGGTGGACTAAAACTTGCTGTAAATGGATATATTTATAACAAAAACAGGGAAGTGAAGAATAAAGTTTATTGGATTTGTGAACGACAAATCCAATAAATATATTTCCAATTTAATCCAATAATATTTTTTTATAAACCATCCAGAAGTAGGAGCCCCGCGAAGCGGGGCTCCGTCGACCAAGCCCACCCTCAACCATGCATTGAATAATTTAAGATTTGGTTAGGTGCCATTTGAGTTAGGTTAGAACTGTGACCATTAAACATGAAAATTAAGTCAAATGAATGTTATATAAAAAGAATATTATACATAATGAAAATTATATAAAATGAACGGTATACTAAATGTTTTATATTAAATGAAAATTATATCATATGAAACTGAATAACCCTCGGTATCGTGAGGGTTATAAACTGGGGGTTGATTGAAAAAAAGTACTGGTAGTGGTTACCGTATACTATATTTCGACTCGACACAGTTGATACATTTAAAATCAGTGTTCCAAGATGATACAAAAAACAATAGATGTCTTAAAGTACTTATACTATCGGCGGAAAATCTTAACACCGCGATCTAGGAATCGATCTTAAAGCTAAAGCGCCATCTATTGACGAATAGTCGAACAAATTTGCCTTCGATCGCGGGTTTTTGATATGAATTGCTGTGCGGTTAGACATTCCGCCCACCAAGGACATTTTGTCTAACATTATGTCCTTCCCACGTTAAAATCAACATTCGCAATCAAGTAGTTTGAATAACCTTTACAATATGACTTATGTATATTTAACTTAAACCATTATACATAACTGTGCTTACAATTATACCAACTGTGCTTAAAACTATCACTTAATTTACTAATAACATTCTTAGGCAATAGGCAAAACACACAGCTTTGATGTTGGCCTTTTAAACATAGAACCCTTACTGCGGATTGTGACTACTCGTGTAAGGTTGTCCAACCCCGAATGCTTTTCAACCACCCTGCCAAGAAGCCACCGGCAAGGAGGTAAATTATCCTCTTTAATTAACACTACATCTCCTACGTTGGGTTCCGGAGTTTGCTTTGTCCATTTATAACGATGGTAAAGTGTAGTCAAATATTCGCTGGACCAGCGACGCCAGAAATGTTGCGTCATCTGTTGTACTAAATGCCACCTCTTCAGGCTAGAAATATTTGCATCTTCATAGTTGCGGTCAGGTGCGTTTACAATTGGTTCCCCCACAAGAAAATGCCCTGGTGTTAATGCATCAAAATTATTGGAATCGGTTAATCTATACAAGGGGCGTGAATTTAAGCAGGCTTCTACTTGACTTAATAATGTAGCCATTTCTTCAAAGGTTAAAGTAGAGCATCCTATTACCCTATTTAAATGCTTTTTGCAGGACTTTATTCCACTCTCCCATAGTCCGCCAAAGTTCGGAGCATGAGGTGGGATAAAATGCCATGTGGTACCCTCACTAGCCACGGACTTGGCAATATCTTTAGCTAAACCTGAATTTTCAGAGCGAAGTAAAATATCTAACTCCCTAGAAGCACCCTGAAAGTTTGTTCCGTTATCACTCCATATATCCGTGCAGTGACCTCGTCTTGCCACAAACCTTTTAAACGCGGCAAGAAACCCATTTGTCGTTAGGTCGCTAACGACCTCGATATGGACAGCTTTAGTCGCCATGCAGACAAATAGGCAAATGTATCCCTTGTATGCGTGATGACCCCTACCCTTTGATGTCCTCAAATTGATAGGACCAGCATAATCTACCCCGCTGTTCTTGAACGGCCTAGTTGGTGTTACCCGTGCAGGTGGTAATTGACCCATCAATTGAGGTTTTATAGAGGCTGTATAACGCAAGCAAGTTGTACATTTTCGCACGTACGCAGTAACCAACCGTTTAGCTCCCTGAATATAATATTTTGTGCTTAAGTAGTTAAGCATAAGTTGAGGCCCGCCATGAAAATTCCTATTATGTGCATTGGCAACCAGAAGACTGGTGAAATGAGAATTACTCGGAATCAAAATTGGGTTTTTTCGATCCCTGGCAAGATCGGAACGCTCCAATCTTCCGCCCACCCTCAGGATATTAACGGAATCGAGGTAAAGATTTAAAGACTTAAACTCCTTTCTTTTAGGTCTTTCCCTTTTCAGATCCAGAATTACTTCTTCGAAGTTTTGACCCTGACATATCCTTATGCATGTCTCCAAAGCTAATCTCATTTCCTCCGCAGTTATAAATTTATGATTATTTCTTTCAGCTTTTGGTTTTCTCAATTCTAAAGGACGTCTTAAATATGCTACTATTCTAACAAGTTTGGTAAGTGATGAATACTTATCCCAAATAAAATTATCCTCTGATGCTACATGTACCCTTATTGCTTCTATGTCTGTTGATACCGCTTTACGTTTATTAAATGTTATATTTTTATCCTTCAGGAACCCTGGACCTTCTAACCAAAGTTTAAAGTTTACAAATTCTGACGCATAAAGACCACGTGATGCGCAATCAGCAGGATTGCTTTTAGACTGAACATGATTCCACTGTTGTGGTTCACTTATACCCAAAATTTCAGAAACGCGATTTGCCACGAATGTTTTCCATTTGTTCGGATGGCTATTTAACCACGCTAATACGATCTCTGAATCCGTCCAGTAGTACAAATTTGATTTAATTATTCCCATAACCTCTGAGGCTTCAGATAAGAGTTTTGCTAAGAGGACAGCCCCGCACAACTCCAATCTTGGTACTGAAACAGTCTTTATAGGGGCGACATTAGTTTTTGCCGTCAGCAAACTGACATGTATCTCACCATCAGCATCGACAACCCGTGCATACACTACCGCAGCATATGCTGATTTTGACGCGTCGCAAAATCCGTGTAAGTCAATCTGTTTGTCACCGTGCTTCATGGATAACCATCGAGGTATTGAAAACTTTGTTAAAGTTTGCAACTCCTGTCGGTAAGTAAACCATTATTTTCTTATATCATATGAAACTTCCTCATCCCATCCAATCCCAGAAACCCACAATTTTTGAATGAGAATTTTTGCTACAATAATTACTGGGGCGACCCATCCCAAAGGGTCAAATAGTCTTGCTATATCTGATAATATCTTTCTTTTTGTTACAGGTTCTTGCAGCGCCGGCAGCTGAACAGCATACTGGAAGGTGTCGCAGGTTCGGTTCCAGGTAAGTCCCAACGTTTTAAATATTTCATCTTGTTTTATATTTATCTCCTTTTCTACACCATCTTGTCCGTTGAACCAGTGTCTTTCCCCAATTATTTTGTCCAGTAATTCACTACTGTTGCTTGACCACTTTTGTAAAGTGAATCCTGCCTTTGCTAATAATTTGTTCATCTGATTATAGATTTGCATGCCTTCATCTATCGTGTCACAACCAGTCATCAAATCGTCCATGTAATAGTCTTTAAGTACCCTTTCAGCTGCGAGTGGATATTTGACTCCCTCATCGTGCGCTACTTGCTGCATCGATCGTACTGCTAAGAAAGGTGCTGAAGAGGTACCAAAAGTAACGGTAAGTAACTTATAATCCTTCAGTGTAGATTGTTTGTTGTCTCTCCACACGATACGTTGATAATCGGTATGATGGTCAGCGACGCGCACCATTCGGTACATTTTGATAATGTCTGAAATGAGGCAAATGCGGTGAGTTCTCCACCTAATCAATAAATGCCGCAACTCTGGTTGTAGCCCCGGACCTATCATTAAGTCATCGTTGAGCGATATTCCATTTTTTCCCTTGCAGGAAGCATCGAAAACAACCCGAACCTTGGTTGTGTCTTTATCGTTCCGTATAACCGCATGGTGAGGCAAGTACACTGAATGTTCATTTTGTTCTTCTGCTTTGGTTATTTGCCTCATGTGTCCCAGTTGCAAATATTCATTTATAACTTGTTCATATTCTGCCTTTAAATCTGTGTTTTTCGCGAGTTTAGCTTCCAATGCATAAAACCTATTAATTGCTGCCTTCCTTGTATCGCCATATTGACAACCCGGATCTTGACCTTTAAATGGTAAGTTTACTACGTAACGACCGCCACTATCTCTTACAGTTGTAGCTTTAAATATTTCTTCACATCTGGATTCTTCTCCGTTAAGTATCGGTTTCCTAATTTGATTTGGTTCCTTTTCTAATTCCCAGAATTTTTTCAAGATTTCGTCATCACCGAGGTGGGCATGCATCACGGTAATATTTGATGTATTCTGAGTAGCAGAGGATACTGTGCCTGACAAAATCCATCCTAATGAGGTAGCCTGAGCTACAGTGCTACCATCAGGAGCCCTTTTTAACCCGTTTTGCAAGATCTGACTATAAATTTCTGCCCCTAACAACATATCCACTTTATCCGGTTGATGATATCTAGGATCCGCTAGTTCGATGTCACCAACTTGCGCCCAATCTAAATATGACGTTTCCCTACCCGGTAATAAAGACGTTATAGATTTGAGAACGTATGCTTTGACTACAAGTTCAAATGACGGATCAATCCTAGATTGAATTTTAACCTCAACAACCGAATTCAAAGCTAATTTGTTATGAACATCTATGCCAGTAATTGAACCCTTAGCTGATTTTTTATGTAACCCTAAAGTCTGCACGGTACGCTCCGTAACAAAAGACGCTTGCGAGCCTTGATCTAACAGGGCCCTAATCGTAAACATACCTCTGTTTTTTGACACAGCCCTCACTAGGGCTGTGGCTAGTAAGACTTGGCTATTCCCCCCACCTTTCGAGAAGCAAGCTACTACATTATTTTGAGATTCTACTCCGACTGTGGTATGTACTTGCGTTGACAAATCTCCTTTCTCACCCTCTGACTCCTGCTCACCCTTTGGATGCAACAAGGAGTGATGTCTACGCTTACATATTTGACACGAGGCTGTACACTTACACAACCTAGCAGAGTGGTTGTATCCCAGACAATTAAAACATAAATTGTGATCCTGAACAAACTTACGTCGAATATCCACATCCTTAATAACAAATTGCTTGCAATTTTTTATTTTGTGATCGTTACTGTTACACATTGGACAGACCTTGGCTGTATTGGCTGCTGTGTGAAATACCCTTTCCTTACTAACATTGTTTTTATTTGACTTAGTACCTAAAAATTCAAGTGCCCTATAACGGCCTGTTAAAAATTCCTTGAGCTGTCCATATGTAGGTAGCTCATCTGAATCCGTGTTACTTGTTACCTTTAGTTCCCAATCCTTTCTACTGTCAGGGTCTAGTTTTAATGTTATTATGTGAATTATTATAATATCCCAGGAAGTTATATCGATATTCAAATTTTTTAATGCATTTAAGCAGTCTGATGTTGTATCCATTAATTCCTTCAAAGCACTAGCTGACTCTTGAACAATATTTTTTTTGACTGAGCAATCTTACTAAAATACAATGTGACAAATATTTTCTGTTGTTATACCTAGTCTCTAACTGAGCCCAGCAACTGTCGTAATTTGATTCAGAAATTGGTATATGACGGAGGAGCTGCTCGGCTTCCCCAGTCAAATAACTTTTTAAGTAATGTAATTTTTGTACTTTATCAATAGTGCTATTTTTGTGGATTGCCGAACTCAAACTCAAACTCAAAGCATTTATTTCAATTAAACCTTTATAGGCACTTTTGAATGTCAGAAGAACAATTCATAAAAACAAATCTACGAGTGCAATACGTCATTCCGAAAGCCACCACGCCGAATCACACGCCGCCGAATGCCAGCAACAACGAGCACCGCGAGTACGAAAGCACGCAACGACGCACACCGCTACAACGAATGCACGAGACCCCGAGTCACGGAACAACGAATGCAATGCGCAACCGTCGCCCCGCAACCCGGAGCCCCGCGCACCCACCGCCACGGCACACGCCGCCGCACGCCCCCGCACCCGCAGCACTCGCCGCCGCAAACATCCGGCACCGCGCAACTCGACGCAGCAACCCCCGGAACGACGCATTGCACTCTAAAGCTACAGTCACAGACACAAGGCATAATAACTTGTGAAAGTACTGTAGTTGCCCATTCCCTAGCGTAGATCTCAATGGAGAAGAAAGGGCAAGAAACTCCATGGACACTCTTTTCAATCAGAATATTATTACAAAATCTTGGTACATTACATCATTCATGTTGAGATGGTATATTATGTGAGAACTATGTAGCAAGACGTGCAAGTTAAGAGCGTCCAGAGTAAAAACATATAATAAATAAAAATAAATAAATAAACCATGGCAACTAAGAGATGACCAGTCTCCACTGACAGCGCCCGTTCACGAACATGACGCCTGGATCAGCACCATTCAACTCAACCATTTTGAAGGGAATTTAATGATCCGACACATGCGCCACCATCAGCGAGACATTTAAGTGAGCATGACATACTCTCAGACACCAGGGCAACGTCACTAAAAAATAACTAAATGTAAAAAGTGGCTTTACAGTACATAGTACTCACACATGTGCCATGCAATTATAAATAATATTAAGATATTGAATCTATACAATGCAAAGATATTCTTACAATCTTCTGCAGCCTCTACAATAACTTCTCATGATAGGTAATCAATGGTTGTGGAGCAGGCCCAGCATTAAGCCAAGCATTTTTATCATCATTTTAATCCCCTAACTTATAATATGCTTGCCTACACAGTGTGTGGTTTATACAAGATTTTAATTGCGTCTCATTCAGTTGAACAATGTGGGGGAGTCTACTTTAGCTAGCCTAAATGCTGCGATCTTACACATATGTGAGAACAAAGTACAAAAAAATAAAAATACGTGCAAGTTAAGAGCGTCCAGTAACCGATACAATAAACAAATTAAAAAATATATATATATCCATGGCAACTAAGAGATGACCAGTCTCTACTGACAGCGCCCGTTCACGAACATGACGCATGGATCAGCACCATTCAGCTCAACCATTTTGAAGGGAGCTAAATGATCCGACACACGCGCCACTATCAGCGAGACATTTGAGTGAGCATGACATTCTCTCAGCAACTAGGACAAAGTCACAAAAAAAAAAAAAATAATAACTAAATGTAAAAAGTGGCTTTATAATAGTACATAGTACTCACACATGTGCTATGAAATTATATAATATTAAGATATTTTAACAATCTTCTGCAGCTTCCACAATAACTTCACATGATAATCGATTTATTTGCCCCTATGGTTGTGGAGCAGGACCAGCATTGAGCCAAGCATTTTTATCATCAATGTAATCCCCTAACTTATAGTATGCTTGCCTACATAGTGTGCGTTTTATACAAGATTTAAATTTGGCCTCCTTCAGTTGAAGAATGTGAGGGGGTATTTTATTGTAACATTTTAAACAGTACCCCATGAAAGATGAGTCTACTTTAGCTAGCCTGAAACCTGGCTGAACTAATTCGTCCCTATTTCTCGTATTATAGTGGTGTCTATCACCTCTTTTGCTAAATAAATGCAGATTTTTTCTAACGTACATGATGTTTTCATAGATGTATTGACAAGGTACTGTCATGATGTTAATTTCCTTAAACAGCTCTCTCAGAGAATCGCGTCTTCGTAGACCATATATGGCTCTAATGGCTCTTTTCTGCAGAATAAATATAGATTCGATGTCTGCAGCCCGTCCCCATAGTAAAATACCGTATGACATAACACTATGAAAATAGCTAAAATAGACTAGTCTCGCGGTATCTATGTCAGTAAATTGACGGATTTTCCTAACAGCATATGCTGCTGAACTCAGCCGGCCTGCAAGAGATGTTAAATGCGGACCCCACTGTAGTCTTGAGTCAATCGTTATCCCCAAGAAAACAGTTTCATCGACAAATTCTAGTTTCTCTTGATTCAAGATTATGTCACAATCAGTACTTTTGACATTTGGTAGAGCAAATCTTATGCATTTCGTTTTTTTCCCATTTAATACTAAATTATTAACTGTGAACCAATTATGAACCTGCAGTAGGGCGTTATTTACTTCATCAAGATTTGTGGCACGTCTGTTTACCTTAAATATTAAAGAAGTATCGTCGGCAAACAATACCATTTCAGGTTGGTTTTTAAATAAATGGGGTAGATCATTAATATAGACTAAAAAGAGAAAGGGACCTAATATCGAACCTTGTGGCACACCCATACTTACTTTTAAGCCTTTTGAATTGACACCATTTATTTGTACTTGCTGATGTCTATCGTTTAAATACGATTTCATTAAACTGAGCGCAAGTTTCCCTAAACCGTAATGTTCAAGCTTTATGAGAAGGGTTTCGTGGTTGACACAATCAAATGCTTTCGAGAGGTCACAGAAGATCCCTATGGCATCTTGTGACTCTTCCCACGCAGTAAATATATGTTTTAATAAGGTGACACCGGCGTCAGTTGTACAACGTCCTTTGGTGAAACCATACTGTTTCTCATGTAAGATTTTATTGGTGTTAAAGTGGATGAGCATTTGATTAAGCATTACCTTTTCAAACACCTTGCTAAAAACGGGCAAAACGGATACGGGTCTATAGTTATTGGTGTCTTTACTGTCACCGGATTTAAAAAGTGGTATTACCTTGCTGTATTTCATAAGGTTAGGGAAGACTCCCTGGTCCACACACAAATTAAATATTAAGGCTAAGTACGGAGCTACAGTCTCAATAATAGCTTGACAAACTTTAATCGACAGTCCCCATAGATCTTCTGTTAATTTGACTTTAATTTCCTTAAAAACTTTAATGACTGCTATGGGGTTTATATGTTTAAATTGAAACTCAGCCGGACAGGCTGAAACGTTCGCTCTCAATAACTCAATAGAAAGCAGGGGTGACGAATTTAAGGTTTCAGTAGTTTTAAGTGGGATACTAGTGAAAAAATCCACAAATTCCTGAGCAACTTCGTTTTTAGAACTTAAAAGGCCACGTGAAGTCTCTAGACTGATATCATTATTATATTTTTTACTTCTATTTGTTTCACTATTGATAATTTTCCAAACTGTCTTTATTTTATTATCGGCCGATTTAATCTTGTTGCTAATGAATAAGGCTTTAGCTACTTTGCAAGCGTTTTTAAAGATTTTAGAGTAAGTTGCAACATATTTATTAAAAGTTTCTGAGTTAATGCAAGGCCTAAGACCGTACAGCTCAAACAATCGCTCCCTACTTTTCCTAATGCCCTTCGTTGCCCAGTCACTGAACATAAATTTAGGGCAAATAGATTTAGTTTTCATTTTTATTGTATTATTGAACTCTGTGTGAATCACCGAAAAGAATTCCTCATAAAATAGATTTACATTGTCAATAATCTGGCTTGGAATGCCTAAATTTCTAATTAAATTATCATTAAATTTATTTAAATTGCTAGGTGTTATTTGCCTAGATTTTATTTGGAGTTTTTGTACTGGTATGTAGGACTCGAAAACCACGGATTGACCGCTGTGATCCGAAGGCAGGTAATTTACAATGGATTTATCCAAGTATTCACAACCACAAAAAACATTATCAATACATGTAGCAGAATTTGTAGTAATTCGGGTTGGTTCTGAAAACACGTTTAACAGATTGAATGATTTAAAAAGATGTAAAAATCTACTGGTATTAGAGTTTTTGTCTAAAATATTTACATTAAAATCACCACAGATAACTAGAGATTTATGACTAGTTGCAAGTTTTGCTAAAGCATCTTCCATTACTGACTCAAATATAGAATAGTTTTGATAATTTGGGGGTCTGTAAACGCACACTATAATATGCTTATCGAGCTCAACACAAGACAGCTCAATATTATATTCAACCGATAGATCAACAATATCACTACGAGTTTTAAATTTAATACAATTTTTAATTAAGATTAATGAACCCCCACGAATCTTAGATTTACGGTTAAAGCAACTGCCCACACTGTAGTTTGCGTAATTAATTAGCATCTCATAATCTCTTAACCAATGCTCAGTAAAACAAACAATTTCAAACTTTGTTCTTTCTAAAAACAATTCAATTTCAAGTTGCTTTGAAGAGAAACCTTGAATATTTTGATGAAACAATTGTAAGTCATTCTGCTTAGCCCCTTTTTTACATTTAGGTCTTTGAGAGCCAGAAGGTACAATGTTAGGGTTTGGTATAACATTAATGGTACTAGTATCTTCTGTTGTCTTACTAACTAGTTTAAATTATCTGGAGTGTGTCCCAAGACTCCCATGCTAACAGGCAATGAAATCTTACTACTATTGGATCCCACTCGAGAATCGTCTAAAGTTACACAAGGATTGTCCAAAGAAAAATTTAAAACATTGTAAAAAGAATTATTAGTATAATTACTAATATTGGCCGTGTTAATTATAGAACTATGCATCGACATACTACTTATGTCTGAGTGAATATTATAAACTAATAGCCTAGCTATTTTGTGTCTACAACTAATAGGTAGATACACATTACCCCGTGTCAACTTAAGTCTATCAACAAAACTGTTGGTATCAAAGTATATCATTCTGTCACTATAGTGACCAACTAAGAAATGAATATGCCTGTTTAGCATGTGAATATAATTATTTTTCCTGTTTGACAATTTTTTAAGGTATGGAAAAGCACACAATATTATTTTCCGACACTTCAACCTTAACAACTCAGTTACAAAGTTTGTGAGGTCTTCTGTTTTAATTTTTGAACTATTTCCTACAAATATAGTTAAATCAGTATTTATATTATTAACATTTTTAGTTACTGAGGCCACTATCTGTTGGTATGTTGACCCTGGCATACAATGATTTTGATGGGAAAAACTCAGGTTATTACTTATTAATTTACCTACACCTCTTCCTATACTATCTGAGAACATTATTGAGTAAGAATCATGACTGTCATAAATCTCCGGTTGTACCACTTCTAAATATTCTTGTGTAATTTCAGTTGTTTCTTGGTTGAGAATACTGTCCTGAAATGAATTTACAGCCTGGGATGGGTCCTCCATTCCGTCAGGCTGGACAGTATCATGGATGGGATCTGACTGACAACTACATTGACACGTTACCAACACATTTGCAGCAAGAATATGTTCCCTAATTTGGTTCTGAGAAATTAGATACCTACTAGAAAGGGAATTAAGTGTATCCCGAAGAACTTGTATTTCAGACTGCAAACGCTGAGTATCAATTTCATAAATTTTTATACTATCTTCTAATTTTATTTGATAATTATTTAACTTATTAACTAAATCAACACGCTCTTTTCTCATTGGAATATATTTGGAAAAGTTTTTATGTTGTTTTTTAAATTGATAGCATTTTTTAATTATTCTATTGAGTTTTGCATATTTTTTAATTTTCTTGTTGCTAACTCTAAAGTTCTGTTTCACTAATGAATCTTCAGTCAAATCAATAGTAATTAAGGGACCCCGGGGATTACAATTACTGTTTAATAATTCATTATAAAGGTGGTTTGTTTCTTGAACCTGAGTACATTCTTTTTGTTTTTGTAATATTAAGATACGACTATTGGCATGAATCAATTCTTCTTCTAGGTCCCTAATTTTATACAAGGCCTCCTCATACAAATTACTACATTTATTGAAACCATCTGTGACTGCCTTCAATTGATCACGTTCATCAACAACGTCCAAGAATTGCTGATGTAGGTCTACTAGCTCCCGTTTCAAGCTGGAGTTTTTGCTATTAACCTCAACGACTTCCACCTCACTTTCTTCTCTCTCTTGTAACAGTTGTTGGACTTGGAGATTACATTCTTTAAGTTCTTGGAGGGCCGTTCTTAATTTTAGTTCCAAATCAAGGGCTGTAGCCTTACGTGTCATAACAGGCATGGTTTCAGGAATGGTTACTGAAAAACAGAATTAAAGAAACAGTGAGCAATAGTAGAATTTAATTATAAAGGAGAGTTAGTGGTGAAAAGGGAGAAAAAAAATATTTAAAAAAATAACAGGGAAAAGCTTTCAGTTATGAAAAGAATTGAGGTAGGCTGCTAAATATGCTTTAAAAGATGATCTGATTATTTAATTTAAATCATTCAATATTCAATTTAGGGATCTACTGTCTTAGGATTTAAATTTGACTTAGGTGGGTAGATGCTTGAGAAAAAAAAATATAATGTATTAGGATAAAACAGACAATAATGCACAATACTTAATGATAAATAATAAACGATACATTTATGAATTTAAATTGTATGACCGATCGAACAAACAGAGTTATGGAATTATCCTCAGTTTTGTTTCTTAGTACAACCAACTGTCAACAAAGCTACTTAGAACCCGTATTTAGTAACAAATCAGCATTAAATATACAAGAAATTATCATGGATGTAATAACGAGTAAAAGGCTAAGTTTGTGTGCTATTAATAAATAAAAAGTAAACAATACTTCCCCTGAATTATCCGTATAACTCCGTAGTTAGAACATCAGCTGATGTTTTTAGGTTACCGGTTTCGATGTATTACCGAAACTTTTCTTATGTATCAGGAAAACAATTTGCCTGAATATTTACGCATTTATAACAAGTTTTTACATATAATTACACCTAAATATCACTTATTTACTAATTAAATATAATTTTAAAATACGGAGCAAAAATTTTACATGTCACTCGGGCAGTGTTGCCATTCGGTCGACACAAATAAATCTCGGAAAGTGGGCCATTCGGTATATTTCCCCGAAAATGTTGGAATTGTTATTCTCGGTAACTTAATAGCTACGCTTTTTCCCTCTGGATTATGATTTGAAGATGACCCCATAGCTGGAGGAACATCACTACTCTTTATTTTATTTAATGCGGTTTTTAAATCACATTTTAAATCCAAATATAATTCCTCAGTGTTAAAATAAACTTCGTTTTCAGTGTATGGTGTAGATTTTAACTCCTTACTATCAAAATCTTTAATAATTTGCGTATGTGTTAAACTAAATTGTGCCCACAATTCTTCAATACTTTCTAACCTGGTTTCTAAATATTGTACCGTAATCCTATCCTTTGGCGATTTTTTAAAATTAATTTTAGCTCTTGACAATCGAGCATAAATATCATCTTGCACCTTAACATGTGATAGCAAAGACATTTTGAAACAAAAATTCACAAGTCGATGTAAACAAGAAAAAATTCCCAAGTCCCAAAAATTACAAGTCTAAATAATTTAAAGAAATACGACTTCCAAAACCTATCAAATATTTTGCAAGTCAATTTAACAAAGATAATATTTTGAATGTTCAAAAAAGTTACGAAAATTTTACAAGTCCAGATGAACAAAAAAAATTTTTAAGTGTTTGAAACTTAGAAATCTTCTAAAAATTGGGCATAGGTTCCCCGTCTGAACACAATTTGGCTTAAATCTAACTAAGTCTAACATGCACACATTAAAATTATTCTAAGTCCAAATTTTTTCTTAAGTTAAAATCTTCTAGGCAATAAAGCTCACTTTTGCTTGACACCAAATAAATCACAAAGTACTCACGTTTTTTTTCGCACTATCACTCACTTCCTTCCTTACGACGTCAGTCGTCTGCAGCTTGCTTGCTGCTGATGCGTAGTTGTAGCCACCGCCCGCCAGGGGGCGCGCCGTTCTCAGCTTTGAAGCTCGGCTACTGGGATTCCTCTGCCTGCCACTTCACTCCAGCTTCCCCGGGATTCCCCGCAGAACTTGCTTGAACTGCAGTGGCGCCCTCTGCTGGGGACGCTGGAAGCACTTCAGTGGCGATCCACCACTGGTTTCTGTGCTGATACCCAAAAACTCGGAAGAGCGTAATGTTTATGACGCTCCTATCCGGCTGGAAGGACCATGAATAACCCTCGGTATCGTGAGGGTTATAAACTGGGGGTTGATTGAAAAAAAGTACTGGTAGTGGTTACCGTATACTATATTTCGACTCGACACAGTTGATATTTAAAATCAGTGTTCCAAGATGATACAAAAAACAATAGATGTCTTAAAGTACTTATACTATCGGCGGAAAATCTTAACACCGCGATCTAGGAATCGATCTTAAAGCTAAAGCGCCATCTATTGACGAATAGTCGAACAAATTTGCCTTCGATCGCGGGTTTTTGATATGAATTGCTGTGCGGTTAGACAGAAACACCGTAAACTGTCAACGGTCATTTTCGCGCATACGCCGAATTGTCCACCAAAATTCCCGTTTTTTTACGAAATTCGGCGCGCCTGATTAAAACGACGATATCTCCGAAATTACGTTAGTTAGCTCGATACCAGTTATATCATTGGAATCGTTATTAAATTAGCTAACAGGTTATGTATGGTTTAGTATAGTTTTGCCTTGTAATGTATTAGTAATTGTAATGTGTGTTCAGTGTTAGGGATTTTTACCAGTTTCTTGTGTAAAGGTAATTTTAATAAAAAAAGTAAACCATTATTTCAAAAACTTATTGTTTTATTTCCACTAGTACACATTAGGTAACATAAATCAAACAAAAGAATACAGGTTGCCACATATTTTTATCGTCTCGCAAGCATAACAAAACATGACGTCATTTACGAGTGCCGGATTCTAAACAAAAGAATGGGTTTGTTTACACTTCTATTCTCAGAAAGCTCAGCGCTAAGTGGCTCGAGTTACATTTTTATAATAATGTTTGGTTCACATACTTGACACCAGAAGAGTGTCAGCTGTTACAAGTTATTAGTTATTTAGATAAAAAATACCAAGGGAGACACTTGAAATCAGGCGTAAAAAACACCTACTCATACTTTGCATCACTATTTCAATTCTCCTGCCTCAATTTTAAATCTTATTTATCTTTCTCCATGTTGAAGATATTTCCAAAACGTTAGGCACATAAAAATGCACACTGCCTAAGAAAAATATCACACAAACCAACAATCAAAACGAACAATTTGACTAAAAAAACACAGGTACATGAACATAGATCATAGAAAATATGGATACGGCAAATACTGTCACGTGTGAACAAGAAAAAATTATATTGAAATCAAAAACATTATTGATACTTCTACATAGTTTTATTATTTTAAGTCTTTTATCGTGTAGATATATTATGTATAACATACATAAAAAAAAAATTATAAGCAGCATTGCAATAGATGACAATCTTTTCCTGCGCTCCTTCCTGACTTGCAGGGGCGTTTCCAAAGGCTCCCCCGGTTTCTGCCACGGCCAGTAGCACCACCCTGATCTGCCCCCACCACCGCCACCACCGCTGCCTCGGCAGCAGCAGCCGTGCCACCGCGCATACGCACACGCCCACCACGTCGCGGTCCGCGCGTGCGAGGTCGTCGTCTGCACTAAAGAAAAAAAAAAGAAAGAAAAACTTGTAAAACATTCTTAGAAAAGGAAGTAGTAAAAAGTACGTAAAAAAGAAACTTACACTGAGGCCGTCCGCTTCCACGTCCGCGTCCGCTTCCACGTCCGCATCCGCCTCCGACTGCGTCTTGGTCTTGGAATACGAGAAAAAATTAAAACCATGCCTTTCCGAGAAAGTTGTGACAGACAGACAGACAACCAAACAAACGAACGAACAAATTTATATATATATATATATATATATATATACATGCACACGCACACCTACAAAATTTTCAGTTCCAATGCGTTCAACATTCAGACGTGCATAATTTATAACCTCTTTTTTTAAGTCGGTTAAAATCACGATTAAAAAAAAACATATTTACATACATTCATATACACACACACACCTACTACATTTACAGTTAAAATACGTTCAACATTTAAAATCACTCATAAAAAAAAGGCGACACGAAATTTTCAAATTGTAACCATGCCGCTTCCATAATTTGAATGATCTATGGAATCACACGGAAAGGTGACCTTGACTTCAAATTCCGGCGCTCTGATTGGTTAGCGCGACCGCAACGGTTCTTTTGCTTTACGTAATATTTTTTTTAAATTGAACACAATTAGAATACGATAATATTCAAATACAACGCCTAATATCTGTAATACGACACATAAAAACACACGTAATAGCCATATTTTGCATTTCTATCAATAAGTAGTGCCAAAATACCGCCAAATGTTTCAACGGTTTTTCATGTTCGTTGAAATGACAATTTTAGGCCGAAATCTCCTGTTTCTACAATTAAAAATGTTTATTACTTACCCAGGCATGTTATATTATCGATTTACAATTCACACGACGCGATTAAGCAAAAGAATTTGAAGAAATCAATTTATTTATTTTCGTCGACCGCCTGCGCGCAGAGCGAAATTTGTACTGAAGTGTGCACTTTGTGTGGTACGTTCGAAAATTCGTTCGTTGTTGAACAAAGACAAAATGTCGTTCTTGTTTTTTCTCCTACACTCTGTGCAAGTTTGAGCGAGAGAGATAAAAGTTTAAGGCTCAATATCAACAAAAAGTAAGGCATGGGAAATCGTGTTTTTTGCAAACCCGTTTCGGGTGTTTGACAGACAGCGGTCCAAAACCCGTTTCGGGTGTTTGACTCCTCAAGGGATCTCTAGTCACGCGTACCTACTCCAAGATAGCTCTGTATTTGACCTAGATTTTTAATATTAAATTCTGATTCCAATACTTCTAAGAATTTCTTTTTACACTGGCTATCTTTGCGGTAAAACAAAAAGCAGTCATCAACATAAGAGCTACAATCATAAAATCATTTTGTGACTTCAAGTAGTATACACAAGGTTCACTTTTACTTTGAATTAAGCCAATATTACATAAAACACTGTGTATACGAACATTCTACATGCGACTAGATTGTTTTAATCAATAAATACTCTTTTGCAGCAAACAAGCTTTTTCATCTGGGGGCACGGCAGTGCCCCCGCCAAGTCGAGCAATAAAGCGGCACGGCCGTACCATTCTTTTCTCGAACCAGTTCAGGCCATTTTCGACCTCCTATAACTTCGTTGTGGATAAAACTAGAAGCCTGAATTTTTAGTAACCAATTAGGCATTGTATAAACACGGTGTATTTAATATTTCATTCAATTTGAACCAGTAGTTTAAGAATTATAACTAATCAAAGTTCCTTAGTTTTGTCACTCATTGACTGACTGATTGACCGATCATCAAAAGTCTAAGGCACTTCTAGCAGACATAGAAGCTTCAAATTCAGAATACAATTAGTGTTTAGTGTATAAACCATGGAAAAACTAAAAAAGTATACAATTTCAGTCTAGTTTTCTAGATACACTAACTGCATAAATAACTTTGTAATCCCATATAATTGTATAGGATTACAAAGTTAAACTTACATTTTCAGCGAATGCAGTTGTTAAATTAAACATACTTCCTAGTTTCTGATTGATCTGAAATTTTGTACGTATATGTATATCGCCTATCAATGCAATATTATGATGATATGGAACTGATCTGATGATGGAGCTGGAAGTTGGCCATAGGAACTCCATTTTAGAATATCATAATGTAGCATAAATTAGTCGATTCACTAAAAACCGACTAATTCTAAAAAGTTGTCACCTCACTAAATTATAGGTACAACCCTAAATGTTCTGTAATGTCACAATGGAGGGAGAACGTCGCTCAGGACCTCCTTTAAAAACGACTGCACGCATAGGTTCTGCCCTTTTTACATCAAGCAGCAGCCTACTAGATAAGTCCCCAGTTATTGGGTAGGTAAGTGAACTCCGCCATTGTGTTCTTTTGCTGCTAAATTTATGTCCCGGCAAGCCATATCTAATTGTAATCTTTGTGTCTATTTAACATGGCTGCCGGCAATGTATTCTGTATTTAATATTAATTAGCACCTAGCTATTCACTATGCACATGTGCTCTAATAGGTTATATGGTTCTCCGCATGGCATGCATCCTATTCTATTCTCTATAAACTAAATCATGCTCATCCATGCTGTATCATAAACCGGCGACGCGAGTCAACGGTCAATGAGAACCACGTGGCGATGTGACGCCACGCCTTGCCTTTAGTCTATCAACTATTCACCTATCAACTAATCACTGTAAACCACTGCGATGTGTGAGTACCCATCTTCCATCTTCTTCACTGCCTTGAGCTTGCCGCATCTAACGCATGGCTGGGACACGCACATCGTAGGGGCTTACAGGAACCATCTTGGAGCTCAAGCGCCCCCTTGGTGCTGTTTCAGGGTTCCTAGCGCTGGCTAGCCAACTATGGCTGCTTCGCTCACGCTGCACTGTTCTGCTGCTCTGCTGTGCTCCCGCGCATCTACCAACGCGGTGAGAAGCACGCATCTGCACGGCCGCCCTACCGCGTGCCGCTTCTAAACTGTGACGCCTACGCGTCCGGCACAAGACGACGGCGTGGCCGTGTAGACAGCGGCCTGCCGCCGCTACCTACTGGCCGTCTGCGCTGCCGCTACCTGCCTACCACCAACGCTGCCTAGGGCTAGTTGCCCTGAGCCCGCTGCCCACCTGGTCGACCGCCCTGCCGCGCGTCCCTACCGACGCGTGAGGCCGCCTGACCCGGCCTACCTACCGTGCGTGGCGATCGACGTCTTCTGGTTGCTCAGGGCAGTACCGTTTTCCTACCTTTAGTGACAGTGCGTGACCTTAGACCCTAGAACCTTAGACCCTAGAACCTATTTTGTAAGTGTAGTGCAAAAGTAAATGTATAACTAAGTCATACTTGTCTCATTTCTCCTACCACAAAAAGCACTACGCTACAATGACCCCATCGAGTTTGGACTCGTTTGATTCGTCTTGTCGAGTAGTTTGTCTTAAGATGGTGTCCAGGGTCTGTTGATGGAGCTGGAAGGTGGTCATAAGAATTCCGTTATAAAACTACATACTCAATCGAGTTTGGAATCGTTTGATTTGTCTTGTCGAGTAGTTTGTCTTTAGATGATGTTCAGGGTTCTGAATAGTTATGATGATGGAGCTGGAAGGTGGCCATAGGAATTCCGTTATAAAACGACTTGACCTTGTCGAGTTTTTACTCGTTTGATTCAGCTTGTCGAGTAGGTACTTTAGCAGTACTTCAAATCGAGGAATAAGACTGCTCCAAATTCGAATAAACCTATGTATTGTTGATTCATTAAACGAAATAGATAGAATGAGAGACGCTACAAAAAGAAATGAGATCCCACCAAAAACAAAACTTGTAAAAAAAGCCAAGCCACGCAACTCACTTTTACAGTAAAAAGTATCGCCATCGCATTGGCCAATGTGATGCAGTGGCCAAGTCATTACATGGATCTCACTACTTTTTACTGTAAAAGTGAGTTGCGCGGCTTGGCTTTTTTTACAAGTTTTGTTTTTGGTGGGATCTCATTTCTTTTTGTAGCGTATCTCATTCTATCTATTTCGTTTAATGAATCAACAATACATAGGTTTATTCGAATTTGGAGCAGTCTTATTCATCGATTTAAAGTAAATTTGTTTCCTTTCTTTCTTTCTTTAAGTAGGTACTGATTCAGCTTGTCGAGTAGGTATACTCGACAAGCTGAATCAAACGAGTAAAAACTCGACAAGGTCAAGTGGTTTTATAACGGAATTCCTATGGCCACCTTCCAGCTCCATCATCAGATCCTGGTTACCAACTAAAGCCAGAGTACTCATCAAGACAAATCAAATGAGCTCAAACTCGATGGGGTTATGTAGTTTTATAACGGAATTCCTATGGCCACCTTCCAGCTCCATCATCAGAACTATTCAGAACCCTGAACATCATCTAAAGACAAACTACTCGACAAGACAAATCAAACGAGTCCAAACTCGATTGAGTTATGTCGTTTTATAACGGAATTCCTATGACCACCTTCCAACTCCATCAACAGACCCTGGACACCATCTTAAGACAAACTGCTCGACAAAACGAATCAAACGAGTCCAAACTCGATGGGATTATGATATTCTAAAATGGAGTTCCTATGGCCAACTTCCAGCTCCATCATCAGATCAGTTCCATATCATCATAATATTGCATTGATAGGCGACATACATATACGTGCAAAATTTCAGATCAATCAGAAACTAGGAAGTATGTTCAATTTAATAACTGTATTCACTGAAAATGTAAGTTTAACTTTGTAATCCTATACAATTATATGGGATTACAAAGTTATTTATGCAGTTAGTGTATCTAGAAAACTAGACTCAAATTGTATACTTTTTTAGTTTTTCCATGGTTTATACACTAAACACTAATTGTATTCTAAATTTGAAGCTTCTATGTCTGCTAGAAGTGCCTTAGACTTTTGATGATTGGTCAATCAGTTAGTCAGTGAGTGACAAAACTAAGGAACTTTGATTAGTTTAATTCTTAAACTACTGGTTCAAATTGAATGAAATTTTAAATATACTGTGTTTATACAATGCCTAATTGGTTACTAAAAATTCAGGCTTCTAGTTCTATCCATCACGAAGTTATAGGAGGTCGAAAATGGCCTGAACTGGTTCGAGAAAAGAATGGTACGGCCTTGCCACTTTATTGCTCGACTTCGGCTTCTAATCGCAATCTTTCCTACTATATACTATACTATATATATACTATGTCTTATTCTAGGACAGTGTCCAATACCATGATTTAGCAGTTTTGTAGGATTATTTTCACCACTTATTATGGTCCTTTGACAAACAGATGTATCATGGGTGCACCTGTTGTCATATATGCACCAATTACAAGCCCATTCACTCAAAATGCAAGAGTGACATGTTGTATGTCTTGAACAATCGTAGAAAGCAAAGTTTCTGGAAACAAAGTCCTTATTTGTTTCTGATGAGTGAACAGAAAGTGAAACATACACATGATCTTGATTTTGTGGTATTTTAGGCCTGTGTTTCACATCTGGTGTAGGGCAAGCTAGGCCAGTTGATGTAACAGCAGCATCTATAGCTGGGGCATTTCCAAACACACACTTGTATTTGGCTTCAAAGGGCAATTCTGGTAAAGTTCTAATGATAAGTTGCACTGTTGTTACTTCATTCATAGATATTCTGTCAGGTTGAATCTGTTCGAAATCAATGCACTGCTGCCCAATGTATTGAGACAACCATCTTGGTGCACTTTGGGTTCCTTTTTGACACATATTTTGAACTGTGCAGCGTTTTTCTAAAGAACACCATCCACAGTGGGGATCATTTGATTCTAGACAAGCAGAACAATTTCCATGTTCTGCACATCTTTCTGTTGGTATTTGCACTATTGAATTTCTTGCCAAAACATAAAGTGTTTTTTGATATGGTGACAGTGTTGTGTCAGGTAGAATTCTTTCACCGGGCAAAATAGCTTCACTTGAATATTCCAATGCTTTATCAGCATCAATCAGAACTTTCTTCAGAATGCCATGATTGGTGCCTAGAAATGCTACAGTGTGCAGACCAGTTACTGACAGAGTGACAGATGTAATCAAAGTATCATTCCAGTTAATAACAGACATTGTTTTTATAGGATAAAGTCCACTAATTTTAAGACCTACCTCACAAAAATTAAGTACATTTCCTGTTGAACCAACACTGGGACATTTTCCATCAGATATCATGCCTGATATGTAGCCCATGTTGCGTGCCTTAGTGCTGCCATTGAAACACATGTGAACATTTTCATTAAACTTAATTTCTATTTCTTGTAAAGAAAATACACAAATAGCTGACTTAGCCATAGGTTCATTAGAAATACTTTTAGATGGACTAAAACTAGCTATAAGAACAGGATCTCCTGTCTCTATACCCAGCTGGGCAGTTAGGTTTGCACCTGCTTTTGCAATCATAACATCTTGAACTAAATTATAATTGACCACTTCACTCTTACCACTAACAGTTTCTTCTCGAACATGGCACTCAAGGGTCACTTCTGTGTAGCTGTTATAGTTGTCATCATTAACACATGTGCGAGCTAGGCGGGACACATACCCCAGTTCTTCATTACCAGCAAGGTGGGAATGCTTCTGGATTATCAAAACATTAAAACCATACACATACTGCACTAAGAAGTTATCTCTGTATTTAACATCTATTTGTATTGAACTTTGTTTGTTAAAAGTTAATTGTGCGGTGTTGAGAGTCATCAGGTCGCGGCTGGAGATCGCGGGAACATCGTGTCTGTACTCTCCATTTTTTGTGAATGTAGTCCCCACATAAAGCACATTGGAGCGTTCCCATGAATTATACCTTTCAGGCCCGATAAAAGCGTAGGTAGACGCTTCAGCGTCATTAGCCGCCACACTAACAGGAACGAAGTCGGGCTTCGCAGAGAGGTCTCCGAGCTTGTACTTGGAACAGGAACCTTGCGCCACTGAACCACACGCGATCACTCTCCCAGATTCTTGATCTATCACTAAAATTTTGTTCACGTTATCAGCCCGCATCATCTGTATGTCAGCTGAAGGGCAGCCACTTGCATGACACATCGGGTTGTCTATTATCGGACCCGTGCCTATAACATGGATTGGTTTTAAGTCAGGGCCTAACTGGTGAATCCAGTTCAACGAACCAGCGTATACTTGGCCGCTGACTCTATCCACGGCGAGATGATAGAAGTGGTATGTTTCATTAGGCTGATTTGGATATTGTGATATGAACTCGTAACCATACACTATTGTGCACCGAAGCCAAAATGTTATGACTAACACTGTTGTAGAAGTGGCCATGATCACATTTTATGTTGAATTTGAGTTGTTAATTTCACTTTTTCACAACCTGTACAGTTCGAACAAATTATCTTGGCAGGTCCGAGCTTCGTGCAGATTAAATACTATAAATTGCTCTAATAATGTGTTTGGCGTGTATGTATAAGTGTATAGGTATTGTGTGTGTATGTATGTCCATTTCTTTGTTCCCTCATAACTCCTAAATGGATGAAGGGATTTGAATAAAATAAACGTCGTTAGATTTGTCTTGATGGCGCGAGTGTCACTGGCTACATTAAAATTAGAAAACAAAGAAATTTGCGGATTTTGGGGGCTATATAGCGGATTTCAAAAATACAAATAAAATAGTAGTTGAAAAACTAAAAACCCCGACTTAAAAGACTGAAAAGCAAATAACAGCACATTTTAAATGAAACAAAACTTGGAAGCAGGCGGGGTCCAATCTATTTTCATTTCATAATTTAATATTCAAATTAACCACAATCTAAAAACAAAAAGTGCTGGTTTTAGGGGCCATAATTATAGTGGATTTTTAAAAAAAAAACCATTACCATCGAGTAGGGTATCAAAATGAAGGGGCTACCTACTAAAATATATGACACTTAAATGTTTAAAAGAAATTCAAAGTCCAAATAAAACCTATAAACAAACACAAAAGTTAAATGATCTGCGAAAAATTTTACGCGACGAACGAAAGAACAAACACAAAATAACTAAAAAGTTGGAAATAAAAAAAAGTAGTTAAAAAACTAAAAAACCCGCCTGGATAAACTGAAAAACAAAAAAACAAGCACATTTTAAATTAAACAAAACTTGGAAGCAGGCGGGGTTCATTTGAATATTAAATTAAGAAATGAAAATAGAATGGACCCCGCCTGCTTGCAAGTTTTGTTTAATTTTAAAATATGCTTGTGTTTTGCTTTTCAGTTTTTTCATTTATTCATTTTAGTGATAATGTGATAATGAAAAAAAAAAACTTTATAAAACTGATAATTTCTTAATGTACCATTGTTAGACATAGTGACTATTTATTTTTCACTTGGGTTCCGTAGGTAGTCAATATGGAACCCTTACAGTTTCGCTATGTCCGTCTATCTGTCTGTAAATCTCAAAGACTCTTTCTTAGTACTAGATAGCTGTAATTTGGCATGAATATACAATTGAGTTACGTCGATAAAGTACAAGAGTAAATTATTGATTTTTTTTTGGGGTACATCCTGTACCTACACATAAAAGTTGAAATGATTTTTATGATTCCGTAGCCAAATGGCAAAAAACGGACCCTTAGAGATTCGTCTTATCTGTCTGTCCGTCTGTCCGTCCGTATGTCACAGCCACTTTATTCGGAAACTACTAGACTACACAGTTGAAACTTGGTAGGTATATGTAGGTATTCTGTTGAATTTGAGTTTGAATTTGTAAACCAAGCACTTGACGATGTTTTTGCAAGAATAGAAAAAATAAAAAGCTTAGGGGTTGTCTGCCCATACATGGAACTGAAACTAAAAAAACTTTTTTCATTAAATCTATAAGAAACGTGTGGGATGTCTTTAACCATTAAACAGGTCTCTAAAAATGACATTGAGGTTCTTACAACTACTTTTTCTTAAAGACAATCGTTTGGAAGATAGACACTTCCAAAGTGGTAATAAGAGTGTCTCCCCGTCTCCCCCCTCTAACTTTTAAATTAGGAGAGTAAAAAAAAAATGTGCTGTAAATTGCAATATAAACTTTCAAGCAACATTACTTTGAACGATATATAGTTATTAGTTTCTGAGATAAATCACATTTAAAAAACCGCAAATATAACTTTGTCATTTATACAGACACTATGAAAAACAAACTTATCACAAAATATGTATTTCTGTTGTTTCTTTAACAAGAAATCATACAAATTAAAGGAGGCTTTCCTAATACGATGGTAGGGAACCCTTTATGTGCAAGTCCGACTTGCACTTGGCCAGTTTTTACTCAAAGCCCTCTCAATCATTAGAAAGATATAAGTACCTACACTTCAAAAGTAGTAAAATGTGTGTGAAAAAAAATACATAGGTACTGTAGATCGTAATAAAAACTTGCAACCAAAATTAGTTTGAACGATATTTATTGATTAGATTTTGAGATATAGCTAGTTTTAATATATCATTGGATAAAGCACATTGAATAAACCGCAAAATATGTTTTTCTGTTGCCTCTTTACAAGTTAAAGGGAACTTCCCTACTTCAATGGTACGGAACCCTTCATGTGCAAGTCCGCGAAATCGATGACAATCATTAAATATTTTTAAAATAGCCATAAAACGTGTGTAGTGTATATCTATTTAATAGATATGTAAACACTGTCTCACAGCCACAAGGAGTCAGGAGAGCTGTCATTAATGACATCTGTCAGATACATGATGGCGGGAAGTTGGAAGTGAAGTGATCCTGGGTCCTGCTGGCTGCTGGCTGGAAGCTTGGTGGTCTGGTGTGCTGGTGTGAGCCTGTGATATAGTTAGTTAAATTGTGGTATCAACCTATTAGGTCAGCTACAAGGGGATGCTACAAGTGGCGACGAGAATTAATTATGTAGCTCTCAAAACTATAACCAATGCATCTCTATTTATCAGAACGAGTGATTTGCACAAATACACAGAAAATAAAACAGTTAAGAAAGAAGTAGAGCACTGAGCAAAGGCATACAAAGAATGCATAAAAGCTCATACTAACACCCTAGCTAAAGCATTATGTGCACCAATAAATGTGAGAAGGCTCAAAAGACAACATCTATGTATGGGGCTTTGTTCACTAATAAGAATAAGATACAATTTTCTCAAGTAAGGAACAGCTCTCTCATGTCAATAAACTCCCACAACAAATCTGTTCAAGGCTCAGACCAAGAAAAACATTTTTTCTTGGTCTGAGGTTAAAGGCTTATCAAGCCGATCTTAAAATGGTAAAAAATAAATAAATTAGGTACATAATTGTTGCTCAATATGATGATGCTTTTACACTATTTGGAGAGATAGATCACACAGTAATAAATGAATTCTGGGTCAGTGGGTGGTCTTAGGGGCCTGTGATGCATGGCGTTTAGATATTCAATATCATGAAGAACCTACATTAATGTGTCAACTTGTTACATGTGTGACATTCATAAGGTATTGAAATAAATTAGTTAGTACTTACTGAACATCAAACTAGATACCAGGTTGTTACTAGAATAAATACAAGTTGATGACAAATGATGTAATTCATAACACATTTCTATATTGGTTTTAAACTCCACTTAACTATTATCAGCAGACTGCTTGCTGCTAGTTTAATTCCTATAGCTGTGAACATGTTGACTTACTAGTAAGATCTTGTAATAAATCATCAATGCAGTATATAAACAAAAAAAGAAAATATTCTATTTATTTTGATTAATAATATCTTTAATTGTATGAAGTATTAAAAAGCTACTTATTATTTATCTAAATGTCATCTCAAACGGTCCTATGCAGTTACTTTATGGAATAACCAACAGTTGTTGAAAAATAAGCTTTGATTAATTTTGATTGATTTTGAGTAGTCTGATTTTGGTGATTCCTTCTAAATAATAAGAGTACAAACTTAATTTAATCTAAATATTGAATCGCTAAAATAATGTTTTGCTAAGCGCAAATCTCAATTCTCAATTCTTTATTGCGAATTGAGAATCTCGAGAACGGCTGAACCGATTTAGGTAATTTTTTTTTTAAATTGCCTGGAACTCAAGGAATCTCCGAGCATAGCTCTCTCCATTGCCCTTTGGGTGACTTTGAGCTTTCTGACCACGTTTCGGTCCCGTATGTAATCACTGGCAACACACACTGGTCATAGACTTTTCGTCTTGAGACACTGTGGTAAGTTGGACGAGAAGATATTACTCAGCTTCCCAAACGCTGCCCAGCCGAGTCGGATTCGACGATTGATCTCTTTCTCAAAGTTGGACTTACCTAACTGGACTGTTTGTCCCAGGTAGACATAATCGTCTACAACTTGTAGAGTCTCCGATCTTGATAGGAGTGGGTGTTACATGGGCATTCAACATGACCTTGGTTTTATCCATGTTCATTTTAAGACCCACTCTTTCGGAAGCTCTACTGAGGTCATCGAGCATTGTACTGAGGTCCTCCATGGTCTCAGCCATGACCACTATATCGTCGGCATACCGAAGGTGAGTGATGTACTCGCCATTGATGTTGATGCCTAGTCCTCTCCAGTCCAGAACCTTGAAAACATCCTCCAGTACAGCGGTGAACAGTTTCGTAGATATGACGTCCCCCTGTTTCACACCTCGCTTCAGAAGGATAGGTTCCGATGTCTGATCCTGGAGTCGGACTGACATGGTGGCGTTTTTGTACAAACACTTCAACACCTCGATCTACCGGTAGTCGATTTGGCACCTTTGGAGAGACTGTAGTACAGCCCAGGTCTCGATCGAATCGAAGGCTTTCTTGTAGTCCACAAACGCTAAACAGAGAGTCAGATTATACTCTTCGGTCTTCTGTATAACTTGCCGCAGCGTATGTATGTGGTCTACGGTGCTAAAGCCTTTTCGGAATCCGGCTTGTTCGGGAGGTTGAAAGTCGTCAAACATGCGCACGAGACGATTCGTAATGCCTCTTGAAAACAACTTGTAGACATGACTCCGAAGTGAGATGGGCCTATAATTTTTAAGCCGGGCATTGTAGCCCTTCTTGAAGAAGAGTACCACCACACCACTGCACTATGCTTGCGTTTTTTCCTCGAGTATGACGGAACCAAACAGCTTCTGAAGGGCCTTAAGGATCGGTTTGCCACCCGCCTTCAGGAGTTCGGCCGTAATTCCGTCATCACCCGGTGCCTTGTTGTTCTTCAGCTGTTTCAGAGCCATCCTAATCTCGTACAGGCTGACACCCGAGATGTCTTCGGTATAGTGTCGGGTCAGTCTAGCTCTTGGGTCTTTAGCTAGATCTTCGACGGGTTTGCTGGTTGACGTGTAAAGCTGCCCATAGAAATTCTCGATATCCCTCAGAAGCTCCGGTTTGGTGGATACAATCCTGCCGTCGTCGGTCTTCAGTTTCGTAAGCTGGCTTTGCCCAATAGCCAGATATCTTGCAAATACCTTGGAGCCTTTATTCCGCTCTATTGCGTCTTTAATACACTCGGTATTAAAGCGGCGAAGGTCGCTCTTCAAGGATTTAGAGATCCGCCTATTGAGCTGCCGGTATTTACACGCCTCGTCTGAAGACTGCAGGATCATTTCACGCCGCTCTTTTGACAACGGTGAATTGAGTTTTGAAACCATGGATGGCTTTCGAGATATCCTCATACATGGTCTCCACTTCATCGTCGGAGTGTGTCGAGGTCGGGGCGTAAACCTGTATGACCTTCAGCGAATATCTTGAGGATATTCTGAGTATAAGGTACGCCACCCTAGTGGACACACTCGATTTTCACAACGTTGTTCACAAGGGACTTGTGGGCGATAAACCCAACACCACCCTGGGACTGCCGGTCACCCTCTCGGAAATAGAGCAAGTTGCCGGATTTCAGGATTATCGTGTCCTCTCCTTCTCTTCGGACTTCAGATAATCCCACAATACTCCATCGCAACCTGCTCAGTTCCTCTAAACAAATCCTATAAACAAACACAAAAGTTAAATCATCTGCAAAGAATTTTACGCGACCAACGAAAGAACAAACACAAAAGAACTGAAAAGTTGGAAATAAAGAAAAGTAGTTCTTTTCAGTTTTTCAGTCGGGTTTTTTAGTTTTTTTTAACTACTTGTTTTAGATAATCGAATGCGGGACAGTAATTTTTTTTTATAAGGAAAATTCCTTTATAAGGAAAAAAAAAACAAAACAAGATTGTCTGTCTATTCAAGAAATAGTGGAACCCACTTTCTCAATAGGTACACTATGTCCACTCCTACAGTCAAAGGGAAACGCATCGACAGGGAATATGCGCCCGAGATATGTTATAATCCCGTAAAATTAGCTGAAACACTGCAACATCGCTGCTCAAAGACAACGAAACAGCTACAAATATTTGATCGAGTATGCTGCAGTGTAGATGCGAAGATAGAATGCGTTTGGAGAAGTCCTGTTTTTTGGCATACCTGGTGGAATAGGGAAAAGATGTCTTACCATAGATATTTGGCTCGAAAAAGAAATGATTCTTTGCAAGTACCTCCCGAAAAACTGCTTCTGACATATGGATACCGAAATGACGCATTCGTAACAGAATTGATACGTTCGTGATGATGGTGCCAAATGTTAGGCATACCTTGGACGAGACCTCGATTCTGAATAAATTTAAAGTTAAATATAGCCTATGGACCGTCTGCATGAAACGACGCCTGGAATACTTCGGACACGTGGCAAGGATCCTAGCCTGATAACTTGGAAAAGCTGATTGTGGTTGGGAACGTGGAAAAAAAATGGGGTCGTGGAAGATCGGCAACCCGATGGACAGATGTGGAGATGGAAGTCTGCAAAATCGACAACCATGGAGAGCGTTTGTGAGAGAAGGCAAGACCTGATGCCGTCACGACCCTCAGTCATAAGGAACCGAGGAAATAAGAAGAATAAAATAGATATTATAAGAGATGTGTTCCATCGATCGGTTCGATCGATAGGGTCGATCTTTAGGTTAAGCCACGTTTACCTAAATTAGTGTGTAGATTGCTGATTACTCATAACATACTGAATTTCCTCGGTGCCCCGGAAAACACGTTAAGCCATCATTGGTTACAACCGTCATTTGTATATCATTGTCAGTCGTTTTAAGTAGTCAATGACCCGAACGTCTGACAACCAGTCTTAGGCTGCCTGTCCACTGAAGCGGAGCGAGGCTGCAAAGCGGAAAAACGGAAAAATATTAACCAATAGGATTGCACACTGGAACAAAGGGACGATTTTATGCAATCCTATTGGTCAATATTTCTCTGTTTCTTCGCTCCGCAGCCTCGCTCCGCTTCAGTGGACAGGCAGCCTTACCAAAGTGTATCGTATTAACCAGTACTGTGTATTGACTGTGAATGTTAGATTCTCTCTTCGTAGGCAGATTATATCTATTTGTATGTACCTATACCTTTTCATGTCTAGAACGATCATGACATAGAATACTTGTTATAGTATCTTATCGAGAGTTATTATTATTGAGTAGGTAGGTAACTACTTAGACAGGGGGGGGCAAATTAACCCTTCACACATACGTCAACCAAGCATTCTGTACATCAAACTAAGTACCTACACGCAAAAATTTTTGCAGGGACACACACGACTTTTTTTTGGGGTTATTTTCATTTTATGGTAAAACTCAATGTAGCACTCTTAAAACATTGTGCTAGTGGATGCTTTGAATAGTAAAAGGGTCAAGGAGGTAATTTAAGTAAAGTCATAACCTAAAAAACTAGTCTTTACAAAAACAGCTGTTCGAAATTTGGAACTTTGACCTCCAATATCTCCGTAACTAGGGGGTTCCCAGGTATGGTCTAGAACAAAAAAAATATCGCAGTGGTGGGGATAACAAGTGCTCTTCGTTTGCGTTAAGGGTACTTTTACACCCTTTAGGCTACCTAGGTAGTTCAATTACCTATTAACTTCTATGAGGAAAAAACCAGAGACTAAGTACCTTAGCCGCTCATCTCGCCTTCTTCCCTGTTCTGTGACTGTGACCTTTGTCACAGCCTTCGTAGTCGGAATCGGGTTTATAGGAGTGAATGTCACGTTATGTGGGAGCGAGCAGGAGCGTGGAGCGCGGTTCTCGTTCCCAATCGGAGCCGCTCGGAGCCGTTCGGTATCGCTGGCTAGTGGCAGTCGCCGTCGTCGATCGGTGGGTAACTGGGTAGTGTAGTGTATCGCGCGAAGCATGCGCGGGCGCGCGTTCATTGTGGATGTAAAGTGCGGCCGGTGTGATGTGATGATCGATACGCGGATTCGAAGTGGATTGCCTACTATTTTGAGGCGAAATTCTTATTGTGAACAAGTACTGTGCGAACAACCTGTGAATAGGTGTTAGTTTGTGGTTATCTGTGATAACTAATAATATTACCTATATTTACGAACATACAAATAAAACTAAAGGTAAAGTAGCTTTGTGAATTTCAGAAAGTGTTTATAATGATGAAACCTATAACTGACCACGAATAAAATATTGGTCTAAGATCCTTAACACAACATCATGCCTATAATCCCCAAAGGGTCAAGCAGAGATGTACCTACCTAATAGTAAAACCACATTTAGCCTGTCAGTGTCACGTACAAGTCTATGTAGGTAATAGTGGGCCATTCTCTATTTAATATCCTTTCAATCACAAAATAATAATTATTATTTTTATTACGTACAAAAAAATCACTTTATATGTATATCCAAAAACATCACATTTTGCAAGTTAAGTATGTTTTTAAATCTCAATAAAAGGCTATCCATCGACTGCGCACAAATCCAGGGTCTCTGGCGACCGTAGCTGTGACCCGTAAGACTGGTGTAGAACCTAGGAACTCATGTTGAGCAGTCGACTAATTTCCTCTTCCTCCAATATTCTTTCCTGAATAATTTCGTTGCGGGATCCCCGATAGTGAAATGGTTTCACAGGTAATTCGGCGAGCTTCATTGTCTCGACGCTTTGATACTTTTATGGTGAACGCCACTGTGGATTTATGGTGAACGCCACTGTGGATTTATGGTGAACGCCACTGTGGATTTATGGTGAACGCCACTGTGGATTCTGGCTTCCAGGAGATACTGTAGTTGGCTGAAGGTGTGGCAGGCGCGGGCTTGCCACAATAAAAATATAGAGTTGACTCCCTTGCTACCACTAGACTCTCACTAGTTGCCTCGCGTGGTAGAACTACTAGGCGAGGCAACTCAGGCGATATAAAAACTACAAATGGGCCTATTATGACATAGGCAACGCTACGCTTGTGTCGTATTCGCCCGTTCCAAACCCCTAGCTGGCTCTACCTATTGTAGGATGCAGAACCGATTCCTTCGACCTTCTGTATCCGCAACGACAGTCTACTTTAAGACCTTAGAATCCTTACTGTCCTTCAGATCACGAAACACCTTTTCAAGCGTTTCTACGAGTCTGATCGGCCGCCCAATACAAACCGTCACGTATTAGCTAGACTCGCCGATCACGGCATACCCAAATGACTCCTGAGAACTACACCACAGTCCTTCAGGAAAGCGTTTAGTTTGAACCCCTCAGTGCGGCTGGCTATAGTCCTCCGAACCTTTGGAGGCGCAATCCCAGTTAGTAAAATTATTACAGGGATCAGTCGTAGTCGCATGCCACCTTGCCTACGGCAAGCAGCTGACTTCTGTATCAATGAAAACGCCATGAAGGAGCATCAGGTATCAGTGGCATGCGACTACGGAGGTCCTCTATAATAAATTTACTTATGTTTAAATTGAAATATACAAATTCAATATATGAATATCAGACAAAAAATATTTTGTTGTTTTGCATTCATCTAAGCATTGTCCTTAAAGCTCTCTTTTGAATAACAAATGCTGACTGGATATTGTATTTGTAGCCGTTGCCCCAAAACTCAATGCTATATCTGAGCCTCGACTCAACCAAAGCGAAATACACCCTCCTTGAGGTAAAGTTAGTACTTCTCTCAGGGTTCTGATTGCGTAGCATGCCGAGCTAACAGACATAGTTAAGGACAATATCTCAACCTTTTTTAATAATGCGTCAATATGAATACCTAGGAATTTGACATTATCAACTACTTCGACTTTGTTACCACAAGAAATCACCTCAATCTTAGCGTCATTTCGCACCGTCGTCGGTCGGCTTAAATACGTAATACACATTTTGTTTTATTTACATAACTTTTAAATGTGTTATTGCAATCAATCAGTATTCTTCGTTTTATTTCAATTAATTTTATATTTTGTTTGTGTAATTTGACATAATTTATTTTTAATTCATTTTAATTTATTTATTTGCATTTAATCATGTCCATTTTAATTAAGTCTTAATCAAGTTATTATAATTTTTAATGAGTATTCATCTTACTAGTTACATTAAACACAAAAATCGCACTAACTTAGTCTTAAGATAATTTTGTTACTAACAAAAATATGGATTATGAGTCTGAAATAAACATATTTTTTTATTATTATTTTAAATTATTTGAGCCAAACCAGTTTTCAAAAGCCATTAACGCCGTATTAATTTAATTTCTACTTACTAGACGATTTTTCTTGTTTTCTACTTTTAAGACCGCGGTTTTATTAGTCTTTGTTTTTATTCGTAGTCGGGTTTTAGTTTTTACCCGACTACGGCGAAGTCAAAAGGAAGGGTAATGATTTTGGCAGTTTATGTATGTATGTATGTGTGTATGGATATATGTATGTTCCACCATACGCCTAATCTACTGAACGGATTTTAATAAATGAGGTGTCAATAGATTCGTAAGAATAGCCCGGGTGATATAGGATATATACATTTTATAAATTATTTTTATGACGCCATTTAAATGTGAAATTCTAACCTCGAAAAAGATTTAGTTGAGATTTTCATAATACATGTTTGGTATCAAATGAAAGGTCTATGTGAGCACATTACAAATATGTAGTTTTAGTCAACATATAAGTTATTAAAATCCGTTCAGTAGTTTAAACTCTACGGTGGAACATACATACATAGACTGCCAAAATCATTACCCTTTCTTTTGGCTTCGCCGTAGTCGGGTAAAAAAAAACAGCAAATTTTGAATGCAGAATTGATAACCTCCTCCTTTTGGGCAGTCGGTTTATAACAACCTTTACCAAACAATCACAAAAACGTTTACTTTAGTTACCAATGATATTGGACAAATAAGTAGACGATGTCGATAGCCAAATAAAGCTATTTGCGTACCGGGAGCGTGACGCGTGATGCACGCCACGTGCCACTGTGTTGCTATCTCGTTTGCTTGTTATTTTCCGGTTTCACGCATTAGCTCAGATAGGAAATCGTCATTAGAAATGCTTCACGCCAAGCGGTTCACAATAATTATGGCTGTTGTAAAGTGGCATAGCCAAAAAAAATACATAGTTTTTTATTGATCTGTGTCTTGTTAAACAGCTAATCATCTCCATTAAACTAGAATCTATAGAGAGCAAACTGCCGATAAATCAGAACGTCTATCCATAGCTACTTGCTCTATACATTAGGAACACAGCGAAACCAAAAGTGCCTCAAAATCCATTTATGATATTGTTGATTTAAAAGAATTTTAATATTTTGTCCAATCAGTCTCGCACCATTCGCAGGTCCCAACTGTAGTGTATCTACGAGTATTTAATACAAGTAGTCAGGCAGCTGTCATTATTAATGACAACGGGCGCTCACCACGAGTGGCGGGAAGTTGGAAGGTGTAGCGTACCCTGGACAGGGGCTGTGTGGTGCTGGTGAGCCTGCATATAGTTAGTTGATTGTATTGTTACGCCGGTCATCTAGAATCTTCGAGAAACCTCAACCGTAACAGTAATATCAAGCTCGCTGCTAACGGCGTTGGTGTACTGCAGATTGCATGAAAGATGCCTACGTGTTGGTATGTGACGGACAGTTGCTTGTTGTTTTCAATGCAACAGGACACATACGAGCACTGACTTGCTGAACTCTTGACGAAAATAGTGCGTCACAGTGGCTATGTGTGCGATTGTATCCAACCGAGAGGCAAGGAGACGCGGCACTCCTCCATTATTCATCTCGGATTTGACTCTACAACGAAATCTGTCGCGGTATTTCTGCGGGTGTCGAGCAGAGAAACGTGAAGACATGGCAAAAGTTGTTCCTGCAGCTTGGTCCTTCGGTTGCATGTCCATGAACCTGCGGTGAGGAGGATCCTTTCCCTTGCTGCAACATTAAACTCGTTATTTGGAGAGCGCTGAGTAGTCGGTGAACATATTTGTGTATATCGACTATCTAGTCCTTGCTCTCTCATACTGATACACTAAATACATTTTTAACTTTAGTGGTCGGTTTATCATGGAACCATCTAAACATTACAAATTATAATGCACTCTCTTTGTTCTCGTGGTCTCCAAGTCGGTTAGTTAGGAACACTGTAGAGTAAGTAGTTAGGTGTTGTAGAGAGATTGTTCATTACTTCATCCATGAAATAATATTGTGTTCAGCAGTCATGAGTGTATTCCGTGAGTTGTAAATACTGTAGCGACCGTAACGTGAGGGTAGAGCGTAGGTGTTGTTGTTAGCGGAAGCGGATCGCACCGGTACTCGTTTGTGATGCGTGCGCGGGCCGGGGGGGCGGAGGTCGCACTGCCGGTGTGCGATATTTAGCTAACCTTTGCGCGGTATTCTGGGCGCGCTATTTGCAGACCCTCCGATAGCGTCGCCGAAATAGCCGGCACGCGTACCCGCGCTTCTCCCCCCCCCACTTCCCACCACAGTCACCTCCTCCAGCCGCACACACTCCTGCCCAGTGTGCAAATGTTTAGATGCTGAAAACAGTCCAACTTAAAATTAAAATGTTACTCAAACAAAAGTAACAATGATTTTTAAAGGATTCCCAGGCACGCGAGGACACGCCCTATTCACCATCGTATTGTTTAATTCATCATAACTATATGTGACGAACTAGATTAGTGTTCGGTAATCTTTACACTAACCATGGGTTTGGAGTGAAGTTCGCGCGGCGCATACGTAGCCCCCGGCCATCAGCGCGGCATACAGCAGGCGAACCCGCCGCCCGCGTCTGTGCGTACAGTTCGAACAAATTATCTTGGCAGGTCCGAACTTCGTGCAGAACGCTGCGCAGTAACATTTATTAGGAACCAAATTTTAATGGTGACATGAGGTGAAGTTCGGGGGGCGGTAGTCTAGGCTAGAGATGCACCTTACAGAAACACAATCAATCCTTTATACGATCAAATATTGTAATCGATTATTTTTATTTGGAATACGCTATTATTAATGTTTTGAAGATATTTAAGTGAAAACATTAACTAATAAAGTGAATTTAATCATTAATAATTGAGTTTTCGTCTTTATTAGAAAAAAATGTAAAGTAACATTATGTTTCCTCTGTTAAAAGACATGATTTACTTACCTATATTTTAGAAATCTATTACAGACTTCTTGAATAACGAATGTTTACGAACATTTAAAACCTCAATATAAAATTAAATAGAAACATCTTTTTATTACTTAATTTCAATCGATTCGAAAAATAATCGATTAAGGTGGAAGCTCACATCTGGCCCGCGAAATTCTAATTTTCTTACGTTTTTGGCAATTTGCAGGCCAGTGCTTGGTTGTATGTTTATGAAAATTTGATTTGCGACTGTAAGACGTATGAAGTTACCGAATTATAACCATCAAAATTACTAACTACTAAAGAACGACGACTAAATTACTAAAGAATGACTTTTACATGCAAAAATCAATCTTGACATGAAAATGAACTTGGAGGGTTGTATTGATAATTTTGATGGTTATAATTCGGTAACTTCATACGTCTTACAGTCGCAAATCAAATTTTCATAAACATACAACCAAGCACTGGCCTGCAAATTGCCAAAAACGTAAGAAAATTAGAATTTCGCGGGCCAGATGTGAGCTTCCACCTTAAACGACACCCATTGCACATGCACATCTCTTTTTGTTAACTTCGTGACCTTCGTGCAAGTTCGGCAATATTCGGTACGAGGTATTATATCTCAGTCACACGACAGCATTTGTTTCGTGTTTGTGTTGCTATCTCTGTCTTGAGCACATTCGATTAGAAAAGTTTTCGTTGTGTTTTTGTTTGTTGTTTTTAATATTACAGTTATTTGTTATTATTGGTTAGAAAAGTTAGTGGGCACTTACTTCGTCAAATATGCCACCAAAGCATAGTAGTGTCTTAAATCGCCAGGCGAGAAAAAATATTTACGATTTAACTCAATAAATGAAAGGGGAAAAAGTAAAAGGAGTTAAAAATGTAGATTACGTATCTAAAATGTTTTGATATTTATTTCATTTGTATTTTTTCACTGTATTAGATATTTTCTGATCGTAGGTATATTTGTTTATCTGCAATAACAGTTTTCTTCGCGAGTATACATGCGTAAAAGTTCGCAGAGCCTATGTTCAGACGAGTCCCTATAATGCACGTCACTGTAATGCACATACCAGCAATGCGCGACACTGGATTGCACAACACGGGTGTGTACGCCCTTGTGAAAGGAACCATCACAATGTCTCCAAATACTCGGCTGTACCTTGCTTGTCCGACCCAAGAATGTACGGCACTTTAAATGGCGACATCGCGTGATTGGCCGATTGGTTGGCCAATCAGGTGACTCGGAATTTTGGGACTTTGATGTTTTGAATTGCAATGACGTACATTCCAATGTCGCGCATTCTCGGCCTGGACCAAGATTGTCCGGCTTGTTAATGTACAGCATGACAAATGAAACCAAAACAAACATACTTAGAAGAATTTCGCGACCAATTTCAAAGTACCGCTCGCCGGCCGCTGCCGCGGCACCGCTCGCTTCGCTCTCTCGGCTCGCGCGTAGTTGGTCACAGTTCTAACCTAACCTAACCTATGGATCCCTTCGACATCGTTTTTACAATCGTCTTTCGGAACAGCACTACCTAGTATCCAAGTCCCAAAATTCCGAGTCATCTGATTGGCCAACCAATCGGCCAATCACGCGATGTCGCCATTTATCGTGCCGTACATTCTTGGATCGGGCAAGCAGGGTACAGCCGAGTATTTGGAGACATTGTGATGGTTCCTTTTCCAAGGGCGTACACACCCGTGTTGTGCAATCCAGTGTCGCGAATTGCTGGTATGTGCCCGTGCTGTACAATATCAAGCCGGACAATCTTGGTTCAGGCCGAGAATGCGCGACATCGGAATGTACGTGTTTTGAATTCCAATGACGTACATTCCTATGTCGCGCATTCTCGTGCCGTGCATTGTTGATGTTGAGCATTGCTGGCTCCCGTTCAGACCTGTCAAGATAATTTGATCGTACTGTACACCAGGGCGTGCAGCCTAGCATATGGCATTCTGATGGAAGCCATGACTTCTTACTTTCACTTGACTGTTTTTCATGCCGTCGCGTCGATGCGTTTGTGTACTTTTTATATGACTCATTTCTCTCTTTTAAGAAGCATAGTAAATAGTTACTTACTCGATGTCGAGAGAGATTAATAAATAAAAAATAAAATCATTTAATTCGAGTATCACGACTCATATCATAATTCAAATACAATTAATTTAACAGTCACATTACATTACATACCTACACAAAATAAAATTAAATACAATAAAAATTTTCATTCACTTATTGAACTGGACACGAAGGGCGCTGTAAGACTTTTGCGTATAGCTAGTCCACAAGCTGCACGTGTACAGTGTAGTGCAGTAGCTCTAAAAAGAGTTATTTTAACCTCCTTTGAGCACCGTGCAAACGGATAATCAAGTTCGCTCTGACCGCCAACGCCCTCCGCTCCCGTTCAATGTCCGCATCATCTTTCAAAGTAGGCGTCACGAAATGTCCTAAGTATTTGAAGATATCCACCCTTTCCAAGGGTGCGCCATTTAGGTTTACGGGTGGGATATCTCGCACTTGCCTAGAGCCACCTTGAAAAACCATGCACTTACTCTTAACTACATTATAACGCAGCCCGTGAACGGCTGCGTAGTCCTCACAAATACTCGACAGTTTCCTGAGTCCACAGACCGAGGCGCTCAGCAGCACCATATCGTCCGCGTAGCTGATATTATTAAAACAGACGCCATCTATATGACAATCGATTAGCTTAGATCTGTTGTTGGCTATCCTGTTTTCATGAACCGCTGCTGATACTGCTGGCTGAACAATGTACTTGATTGACTCATACATTGCACTTGTTTTCTATTACTCTCACGCTTGTTTTGATAAGTACTCTCGGTTGGTCGGAATAAGGATCCGTTTTAGTTACCTGCCGCTCAATTCATTATTGATTTACTTGACAATAATTTTCCAAAGTGTCAAGTACACCTCAGTTCGGGAAGGAACATGGATGGTTATTTTACCGACTTCTAAAAAAAGAAGGAGGTTCTCAATACGGATGTTTTATATATTTTTTTATGTTTGGTCTCCGTCGCTTGCTAACCGATTTGAAAAATTATTTTTGTGTTCGATAGGGTACCTATACTTTCCAAGTGGTCCCATTGTCACCAAATGATGATCTGATGATGGGATCCCTGAGAAATGGAGGGCAACCCTCAAATTTTATCCGCATAAACCTATAATGTTTTTCATATATTTTCAAAAGCTGTTTAAGTATTTTCATCTGATCTGCATAATATCATGTGGATTCGCTGATGACGATGAAAGGTATGACTCCTCAACGGTTAGGAGTTGAAAGAAAATTCTTTCTTAATTACACGTAGGACTTATGGAGTGGTAATTGTATTCTTTCAGGGTTTTAGGTTGACACGAGGCTGTCCCATTGTCACCAAGTCAGGATCTGAAGATGGGATCCCAGGAAAATCAAGGCCAACCCTCAAACTTTATAGGCACTAATGACGTTATCCATACATTTTTTAAAGCTGTTTAAGTGTGTGGTGTGTGTTGCGTGTGATCATCATATCATGTGGATTCACTGATAATGATGGATGGTACAACTCCTCAACGGTTAGGAGTTACAAGAAAATTCTTTCAAAATTATACGTAGGTAGGTAGGTACTTATGGAGCGATAATTGTATATTTTCAGGGTATTATGTTATCACTTCATGTTGGTAAGCTGATGATGGAAAGTATAGGTAACTCGTTAACGGTTAGGAGTTGGAGGACAATTCCTTAATAACATATCATAGGGACGCATATATGCTTGTATTCTTTCAGGTCATCTAGGTGAGCTGAATACCTGATTATGGAAGGTAGGTACTACTCCTCAATGGTTAGGAGTTGAAAGCAATAATAAGAGAATCTTGAAGGTTAAGGGTTAGGTTTCTGGTTGAATGTTATAAATGCATAGTAAAAATTTGTATAGGATTACAACTAAAAATGTAAAAAGTAGAAAAACTTTTTTGCAAAAAAAAATCGACTTCAAAAAACCAAAAAGTAAAAAAAAAGTAGTTAAAAAACTAAAAAACCCGACTGAAAAAACTGAAAAGTAAAAAACAAGCACATTTTAAATTAAACAAAACTTGGAAGCAGGCGGGGTCCATTCTATTTTAATTTCATAATTTAATATTCAAATGAACCCCGCCTGCTTTTTACCCGACTGCGGCGAAGCCCAAAAGGAGGGTTATGTGTTTGGCGTGTATGTATGTATGTCCGTTTCTTTGTTCCCTCATAACTCCTTAACGGATGAACGGATTTGAATAAAATATAGGTACGTCGTTAGATTCGTCTTGATGGCGCGAGCGTCACTGGCTACATTAAAATAGAAAAGAAATTTGCGGGTTTTGGGGGCCATTTATTGCGGGGTATCATTTAAGCTATCGCCAATTTAATAAGTATTGTGTTTCTTAAGTAATAGGGTTTGTCCCCAAAATAGTAGGTTTGTCATCAAAACGTACCTAGTCTCCAAACAGTATAAAATCAATTCCACAATAAATCACCTAAAATCATGGAGATATAGGCTCTAGTAGCAAATAAATGTTTTTGTATGTATTATAATAGTTCAGTGGTCTGTCTGCAGGGATTAAAGGAACCTAACTAACCGAACCTCGGGGTGACCTTGACGTCGACCCTCTAGGGTTAGGGTTTCTTTCAGCATTATTTGGTGACAGATCTACCATTCTGGGCACAAAACTATTGTTTATGTAATAAAACTATTATTATAAGAACGAAGTTTATATTCATCTAATGCACTACCTTTTTGTTGCTCTTATTTTACACATAATTATATTAACATTAATTTGATAATTCATTTCTGGAAACACTTTTTGTTTATCTGAGAACGAAAATATTTAGTGGTGACGTTTCTATATATTAGGTGATACAACTTGGTGACAAGAAATATAGTCCCCTTTATTGCGTAAGTATATCAAAAAATAAAATAAAACCATTACCATCGAGTAGGGTATCAAAATGAAGGGTTTTAAAAGGAGATTACAAAAATATATGACACTTATATGTTTAAAATAAATTCAAAGTCACAAATCTAAACTAAAAAGTTGGAAATAAAAAAAATACACACATCAAAAGTGTCTAGGGATCAACATATATTTTTGCAATAACTTTTCTCCTGATTGATATTAATTAAAATTTTCTTTAAGGATTCATCAAATAAAGTGTTTTCGTTTGTTTACCTTTGCATTAATAAAGAAATTTGCCATTTTCCTAATAAAGGGATTTTTGACATTTGAACCACTAACATTAAAGTTCGAAAAAAAGACTGAAATAACAGTTTTCTTTAAAATTTTATTGGGTAACTTAAACAATTAATAATCCGTGTTTCTACCGCGAACACTAACAACACAAGAACATCGGTTTGGCATACTCAAAATGAGTTCATCCAAATCACGCTGTGGAATGGCCGCCCATGTTCGTTGCAACAACAAAAAAAGGTCTTCTTGCGACTGGATACCCTCCATATTCGGCAGAGCTCTTCTCTGTAGCATATCCCATGCATGCTCAATCGGGTTCAAGTCTGGCGACTGAGCAGGCCAGGGCAGGACATTGATGTTAGCTGCGGCGAGAGTCTGTCTTACAACTCTTGCGGTGTGCGGTCGTGCATTATCATGCATTAACTGAAATAAGGGACCGATTTGCACTTGTAGAGGAACGATGACGTCTGATACAATCGTCTCAGCATAAATTTGAGCGTTGAGGTTGCCTCTGATCCAAATCAACTCAGTTCTTCCGCCGATCCAAATACCCGCCCATACCATGATGGTTCCACCACTATAAGGATGGACTTCCTGGCAGGATTTTAATCGCTGTTGGCGTCCAGGGGTTCTCCAGTGTCGTATACGTCTTGTATCCGGTCTCATACCAAAACGAGACTCATCAGAAAAGCACACGAAACGCCATTGTTCTTCTGCCCAATTTCTGTGTTCAAGAGCCCATTGATATCGAATCCTACGATTGTGCATTGCTATAGGTGGTACCCGTAGCGGTCTTTGGGAATGAAGGTTCACTTCATGCAAGCGGTTTCTGACTGTTTGGTCGCTAATTAAGTTCCCTGAAGAGTGATGAAGCCTCACGGCTAACATCATGGCGGTTATTGTTGGAGCTCTTCGAGTTAAGATTTGAATGTATCGGTCTTGTCTCCGTGTGGTGCAGCGATACCGTCCTCCATGGCGCTCAGCCACGGTACCAGTGCTTCGGTAACGTGTCCAAAGTCGACTGATAACACTCTGACTATCATTCCCACGGCTCTGAGCATTTCTTCCCTGCTTAAATGACGTCGCCGCTCCATAATAACGTTGGTTTTAATCAGTAGTAGGGAAACAGTAGCACTAATAATGTCTTCAATGCGTTGTATGTTTTTATAGGGAAAATATTGACAGCTGATTTTCATCTTTTACTCGAATTTGATTCACAGTTCCTGATTCAAATTATGAAATGCACCAAAAAGGATCCATATAAATTTATAAAATCATAAATTTATTACAAAGCCACATCTCAATCTCAAGAAATCCGCATAAAAATGCTTGATCCCTAGACACTTTTGATGTGTGTAGTTTAAAAACAAAACTTGGAAGCAGGCGGGGTTCATTTGAATATTAAATTATGAAATGAAAATAAAATGGACCCCGCCTGCTTCCAAGTTTTGTTTAATTTAAAATGTAAGTAGGTACTTGTTTTTTACTTTTCAGTCTAGATTTTTATGTTTTAAAACTACTTTTCTATTTCCAACTTTTTAGTTCTTTTGTGTCTGTTCTTTCGTTGGTCGCATAAAAATCTTGGCACATGATTTAACTTTTGTGTTTGTTTATACAGGGTGTAAATTAACCCTTCACACATACGCCAACCAAGAATTCTGTACATCAAACTAAATACCCCCACGCAAAAATTCTTTTTTTTGGTGTCATAAATCACATTTTCGGTAAAACTCAATGTAGCACTATTAAAAGATTGTGCTAGTGGGTGATTTAAATAGCAAACGGGTCATGGAAATAATTTAAGTAAAGTTTTAACCTGAAAAACTAGTATTTACAAAAACAGCTGTGCAAAACTTGGAACTTTGACCCCCAATATCTCCGTAACTAGGGGGTTCCCAGGTATGGTCTAGAACCAAAAAATGATTGCAGTGGTGGGAAGAACAAGTGCCCTTCGTTTGCGTTAAGGGTACTTTTACACCCTTTATGATTTGTGACTTTGAATTTATTTTAAACATTTAAGTGTCATATATTTTTGTAATCTCCTCTTAAAACCCTTCAATTTGATACCCTAGTCGATGGGAATGGAATTTTTAATTTTTTTTAAATACGCTATATGGCCCTCAAAATCCGCAAATTTCTTTTCTTTTTTAATTTTAATGTAACCAGTGACACTCGCGTCATTAAAACGAATCTAACGACGTATATTTTATTCAAATCCCTTCATCCGTTTAGGAGTTATGAGGGAACAAAGAAACGGACATACATACATACATACACGCCAAACACATAACCCTCCTTTTGGGCTTCGCCGCAGTCGGGTAAAAAATAAATTTCAGAAAAAAACCAGCTTCTAAAGTCGGTGGCAAAAAAATACGATATCAAACAAATAATTGTCACCGACTTCAGAAGCTGATTTTATAGTCAGTTGAAGTCCGACACCCTACCTCTCGGTGAAAACACCGAACACACAATTATTTGAATAGTTGAACTCTAGAATAAAAATTGCAGTATATCCCACTCTCCCCTGATTCGGTCAGATCGTCCACTTCTTCCTTACTAGTGTTTGCGCCAAAACGCGAGTATTTTAATTACTCTGTGGTTTGAAAAGCGTCGTTAATGTGGCCCGGCCAAGAAATAGCAAGAACAAGGCAATTCGAAATTCCTATATTGGAGATGATAGGTACTCCAGATTAATACTCGATATTAAAATACTTACTTACTCGATAAGTAAGTATTTTAAAGAGCAGCGGTGGCCCAGAGGTGGCGGCCCCAACTTACGATTAGTAGGTCGTAGGTTCCAACCCAGGCAGGCACATTACTTTGTGTAATTTATTTCATCACCGCTGCTCTCAAAAAGGTGAAGGAAAACATCGTGAGGAAACCGGCATGTCTTAGAACCAAAAAATTCGAAGACATGTGACATCTACCAATATGCACTGGGTCCGCGTAGTCGATTATAGCCCATTCACTCTCAAAGAGAGGAGGCCTGTCCCCAGTAGTGGGAACATTAATAGGCTGTTGGTGATGAAGTATTTCAAATCTTACATCATTACCCTTCCTTTTGGTATGGAATTCTGAAGTCTAATAGTAAAACTATTTGGGGCTGAAAATGAAATCATCTCGAAAGTGTCGTGTGGTGGTAACGATCCCGAATGCTGTTCACTCATTCATGTGCGAACAGCAAACTATGGTTTCAATAGATCATCGATCATAAGTTATGCAGCGCCATCAATCCGCAGCTGTTATCGTGTTTTTTAATTGTAAGTCGTCCAGCTGACGTTGTGTCTAGCTTATCATCAGATCATCGGAGGCGTGTGCGGCGGCGTAGCGCACGCGCGGGCGGGGTGCTCCTTTCACACGATGGACACGGGTGCAAGCGCGACTTTGACACGCAAGCTAAACTTACAAACATAGAACAACAAATACAGTGAGCAAAGTTAAAATAATACAAAATTAGTCGTAATCATAATTTTATGTGGATGCGCTGATGATGGAAGATACAACTCCTCAACGTTAGTTGCGTCGTAGATTTTAACGGTGCGACGATAGTTGATTAGGTTACTCTTACTATGAAGTACACGCGTGTATTGCGTACTACTCTTGTATAGATTGGAAGAAATTAGTAAAAAAAGTGACTTGTCAGTTGCCGTGCCGCGTCCTCCTTCGCAGCTTGCTAATATCGGTAGCGTGCGGTCCTACGTACCGTCGCGTCGTGCGCGTGCGTGCTCAGTGTTGTAGTCCCATATATTAAAACGTGACAATCAGTATCTTGTGCAGTCAGCGTCAATCAAACAGTCGATTATTAGCCAGTAGCTTCGTCTCTAGTCCATCGTCGGTACGCTATACAAATGAGCATCAGTGGGATGTGATATACCGACATCTGAGCTCGCTGTAGTAGCCGCCATGCTGCACTTACTAACGCGGATAAAAGAGATTATTGTTATTAAGTGAGAGCAGGCTGGGACTGGGAGTGATACGCGTTTACGATGATGTAGGTATAGGCGACATGCGCTGAGTGTCGTTGTCGCTTTTCACACGGTGCAGCGCTGGCCGTCAAGTTAGTGGTCGTCAGCGCCGACTGCCGAGTGCGGGTTAATGGTTATAGTAACCACATGTCGCGTGATCGTGTGATCGCGTTGCGGTACTCGAGCCTGTGTCGGTTTACTGGGCTTACAGCTAAAATAGGGATCGTGTTTGACCGCACTATCTATTTAGAGTGTTTACGCCGCGCTGTGCGGCATTTCATACTCAAGCAAAACCTTATTTTTTACCCGACTGCGGCGAAGCCCAAAAGGAGGGTTATATGTTTTTACCCGACTGCGGCGAAGCCCAAAAGGAGGGTTATGTGTTTGGCGTGTATCTATGTATGTATGTATGTATGTATGTATGTATGTATGTATGTATGTCCGTTTCTTTGTTGCCTCGTTCCTAAACGGATAAAGGGATTTGAATAAAATATACGTCGTTAGATTTGTCTTGATGGTGCGAGTGTCACTGGCTACATTAAAATTAAAAAAGAAAAGAAATTTGCGGATTTTGGGGGCCATATAGCGTATTTCAAAAAATCCATTACCATCGAGTAGGGTATCAAAATGAAGGGTTTTAAAAGGAGATTACAAAAATATATGACACTTATAATTGTTTAAAATAAGTTCAAAGTCGCAAATCATATAAACAAACACGAAAGGTAAATCATAGTCTGCGAAGATTTTTACGCGACCAATGAAAGAACAGACACAAAAGAACTAAAAAGTTGGAAATAAAAAAAGTAGTATAAAAACTAAAAAACCCGACTGAAAAAACTGAAAAGTAAAAAACAAGCACATTTTAAATTAAACAAAACTTGGGAGCAGGCGGGGTTCATTTGAATATTAAATTATGAAATGAAAATAGAATGGACCCCGCCTGCTTCCAAGTTTTGTTTAATTTAAAATGTGCTTGTTTTTTACTTTTCAGTCGGGTTTTTTATCGAAATGACTAATCCGATTTTAATGAAACTTTACAAAACCTAAGCAGGATACATGACATATCATCATCTGCATAGCCTTTTCTCAACTATGTTGGGGTCAGTTTTCAGTCGACCCGCAGGTTCAGCTGAATACCAGTATAGTGCGTGATTGCCTATCTGACCTCCACAACCCAGTAAACACCGGGTAATACGATACACTTTCGTAGGACTGGTTGTCGGCTACCTGTAACGACTGGCAAAGATCTATACATGTATGACAACCGAGACCAACACCTTAAATTAACTTAAGGACGCTGTTACATTTTCGACGAACTCATATTTGGGTAACTAAAGTCGCACAAAGCAAAGTTACACAATAGTGCTCGATTTTATACCTAATTTTAATAATCTTGATACCTGATATTATTTTTTAATTTTTATTGAAATAGAATCCGGTACTTAGATTACTTGGAACTTTGAAAACATTATTTTGTTTTTTAAAATAAAAGATTGACTTGGCCATCGCATCGCATTCGCCAATGTTAAACAGGCCATTGTAATAGCTAATCACCATCGCATTGGCCAATGTGATGCAGTGGCCAAGTCAATCTTTTATTTAAAACATCAAAGGTTTGTAAGTAGGGATTATAGTTAGTTGTGATACAAGAGTGCAAAGTTGCTTTTTAACCGCGTGCTCAATTTTGATGACCGACCAAGCGAAGGATTCTAAAAAAATCGCGAGCGTAGCGAGTGATTCAAAAATTAGAATCCTGAGCGTTAGCGAGGGAATCAAAAGAGCACGAGGTGAAAAATGTTTGCACTCGAGTGCAACATGTAACTTTTCATCCCAACTCAGCGAGGAAATGACTAAATGCAAAAAAACAACATTTACAATCACAAGATACTTTTATTTCAGTTCAGGTATTAACTACCATAAAGGAACTGTATACGATGCGATGATGTGATAGATGCTGTGAAAACCTTCGACTTTTTTGGTTGATGACCAGATGACGCTCTTTTTAAAACTGCCACTAATTGAGGATAGGTGTCGATATGTTTGTCTTTTTTCATCTTTATTGTTGCTTTTAGCATTGAATATGTACTCCATAGAGTGCTAGATTTCTTCGTCACGGATAATTCAATAAAATATGCCAGCAAAACGTTTTCTGATAAAGTTTTGGCTCCTTTATATAGTCGCCACGTGTTAAACATATCGTACTGTTTCAAATAGGTACTTCTGATTGTTGAGGGAGAAAGCTCATTTGCGCATTTTTAACAGTTTCAGTCAATTCTGTTGGCGTCAAATAAACTTCGTCGTCGCCCGATTCACTCATTTTAGGTTTTTCACTTGTTTACAAGTTTTTTGTTTTTATTTTTTACCTAAGGTTTCAACAATATGACGTGAAAAAAAAATTGCGCGCGCAAAGCAAATAAAAAAAAGTATACCTACCAAGAAGGTTCCAAGTCTGAGTTTCTAACAAATTAAAAAAAAGTTTTATGATAAATTCGGCACCATGGAGGTAAAAGTAAATAGGTTTAATGATGTTTTGAATTCACGAACCTAGTGCACACGATGTTCTAAATTCAATTTACTTTATCCTCTAGCGGATAAAAACAGCTTTTGCACTCAGATATCGAAGAGCAAAAATACTCTTTTCGAAATGGGGGGATGAAAAATATATCCCACCAAAAACAAAACTTGTAAAAAAAGCCAAGCCGAGCAACTCACTTTTACCGTAAAAAGTAGTGAGATCCATGTAATACCAAGTCAGTTAATATATTTAATCCCTACTTAAAAACCTTTGATGTTTTAAATAAAAGATTGACTTGGCCATCGCATCGCATTCGCCAATGTTAAACAGGCCATTGTAATAGCTAATCCCCATGGCATTGGCCAATGTGATGCAGTGGCCAAGTCAATCTTTAAGCTTCAAGCTCCATCAACAGATCTTGGAGACCATACAAAGACAAAGTACTCGTCAAAACGAATCAAACGAGTCTAAACTCGATAGGTTATGTCGTTCTACAACGGAGTTCCTATGGCCACCTTCCAGCTCCATCATCAGATCCTGGTTACCAACTAAAGACAGAGTACTCATAAAGACAAATCAAATGAGCTCAAACTCGATGGGGTTATGTCGTTTGATAACGGAATTCCTATGGCCACCTTCCAGCTCCATCAACTGCAGGGTTATTGCGTATCAATTAAATGACAGTGGCTATCATATTGTCCATGGATTAACTGTCAAATTGGTTATGGTTTAGTACAAAATGGAACCATTTGACATTATTTGATGGACACTTTATGATAGCCACTGTCATTTCAAAGATACGCAATAGCCCTGCAGACTCTGGACACCATCTTAAGACAAACTACTGCACAAGACGAATCAAATGAGTCCAAACTCGATGGGGTTATGATATTCTAAAATGGAGTTCCTATGGCCAACTTCCAGCTCCATCATCAGATCAGTTTCCATATCATCATAATATGGCATTGATAGGCGATATTATGTATATCGCATGCAAAATATCAGATCAATTAGAAACTAGGAAGTGTGTTAAATTTAATAACTCGGAAAATTCATTCACTAAAAAAGTTTATTTAACTTTGTAATCCTATACAATTATATGGGATTACAAAGTTATTTATGCAGTTAGTGTATCTAGAAAACTAGACTGAAATTGCATATTTTTTTAGTTTTTCCATGGTTTATACACTAAACAATAATTGCATTTTTGAAGCTTTTATGTCTGCTAGAAGTGCTTTAGACTTTTGATGATCGGTCAGTCAGTCAGTCAGTCAGTGAGTGAGTGACAAAACTAAGGAACTTTGATTAGTTATAATTCTTAAACTACTGGTCCAAATTAAATGAAATTTTAAATATACCGTTTTTATACAATGCCTAATCGGTTAATAAAAATCAGATCAGGCTTCTAGTTTTATACACAACGAAGTTATAGAAGGTCGAAAATGGCCTGAACTGGTTCGAGAAAACGGCGTACGGCCTTGCCGCTTTATTGCTCGACTTGGCGGGGGCACTGCCGTGCCCCCAGACAAGTAATTCTTAACAACAGATACGATACAAAAATATAAAAGCACCAAAACTCAGGATTTTTTTTTTCAAACAAACTAACTAGCTTACAAACTAGAGTAAAACGCAAACACGACAACGCGTCAGAGCGGCAACAACGCATGTCAGATTTATCGTTTTAAGGTGCATGACCTATGCGTATGACATAATCAGCTGTTAGGAAAGATACATCGTGGTCAAACGGGGCAAAAACTTAAAAAATAATTTGCGTGTACTACTGCTCCTATTTAATTGATTTTTAATACAGAGCTTAAAAATGGTACCTAGTTTATGCTGTTTAAAGGAAAGCCTCTCTGTCGTATCAACTCTGTATATGAACGTTAATCTCAGTCCTAAAAAGTATCAATTCCTTCCGATCACGGTAACCGACGACGGTACGTACCTACAGTCTGAATCTTTTATCCTATTTATTTTTTGCTAGAGAGCGATACACCTGTCCTTCCACGAGCGCAGAAACGCTCGTGGAAGGACGGGTGTATCGCTCTGAAGAGCGCGGAAAGATGAACCGCGAGTGCAAAATGTATGAAGTATTTTTATTTTTATTTTTGGTAACCAATTATGCATTGTATAGACACGGTATATTTTAAATTTCATTCTATTTGTACCAGTTGATTAAGAATTAAAACTAATCAAAGTTCCTCAGTTTTGTCACTCACTGGCTGACTGACTGACCGATCATCAAAAGTCTAAGGCACTACTAGCAGACATAGAAGCTTCAAATTTAGAATACAATTAGTGTTTAGTGTATAATCATAATCAATCAAAAGCAGTATAAAATTGGGTTTTGAAGTCAACAAGGAACCCTTACAGTTTCGGCTTGTCCGTCTGTCTGTCTGTCTGTCCGTCCGTCCACACTATTGCTCAGACACTCTTAGTACTAGGAAGCTCTAATTTGGCATGAATTTGAATATACAGATAAGTTACGCCGACAAAGTGGTGAAATAAAATGTCGAAAAATATATTTTTTTAGGGTACCTCCGGTATACATAAAAGAGGAAATTATTTTCATTTATTATTATTATTATTATTGCAAATCCCATAGTGTGTGGTGTCGTTTGATAGGTCTTTGATAAATATTGTGAGTTTTTTCAAACATTTTCGTTTATGAAATATTAAGCAATAAAGTGCAAAAATTTTGTTAGACTCAAGTCTGGCTTCCTAAACCACCTTTTGGTGTGTGAAAAAAATCCTGGTATTTAATAACGAATTTAAAAGCAAAAGCAGCTTTGGAGGTTTCTCAAATTTATAAAATGTACCTGTATAAAATAATTATGTATTCATCAAATAACCCCTCCCGCTCTTGGGCAGAGCAAAAGGGAGCGTACAGACTTCTACTGACTAAAAACCACTCATGTTCCTTCTTAGCCCCATATGTCGAGGCCGCGGTATCTCGGAGCGGGACTATAATCTAACTCTGTTTCAAATTTCGTCAAGATCCGTTCGGTCGTTCTGCCGTGGTTGATTCAAACAAACATCCATCCACCTAAACTTTAGTATTAGCCATAGTCAGTGCTTTGCATTACCCTCTTCTAATTTTCTACAGCGTCAGTAAGTTAACGCAGGGCAATGATCCAATGTAGATTTGTCCAAGCGACGCATTTTGGTTAACGACAACCACGCGAACGAAGTCGCGGACACAGCTAGTTTTGAAATAAAACAGACTCGTTTTCAACATTATTTATTTGTAAAGATTTACTTGTCTGGGGGCACGGCAGTGCCCCCGCCAAGTCGAGCAATAATGCGACACTGCCATACCATCCTTTTCTGACCGATCATCAAAAATCGAACTTCTAGCAGACATAGAAGCTTCGAATTATAATAATAATCGAATTTGTACTCGTTTGATTTGTCTTGACGAGTTCATTGTCTTTAGATTATGTTCAGGGTCTTATGATGAAACTGGAAGGTGGCTGGAACTATACCTTCCTACCTGTGTTGCAGGTCTGTGCGCTGGGGAGACGGTGCGACGTGCGGGGGGTGTGGGGGCGGGGCGACATGGCGGCCGCCATGCTGCTGCTACTGGCCGCGCTGCCCGCGCTCGCTGGTACCTCCACTTCCACTGTCCTCACGCTTCTTGGAATCAAATATAACAGCTCACAACTTAGGACTCAGTAATATTAATGACAATAATATCCGTGGTGCTAGGCAACTGGGCTTATCCCAGTTGTATACGTCCCTGCGTGCCTGTTGGCCTTTTTCTGTTCTGTCTCCTGCTGATATGGAGGGCAGTGGAAATTATGTTTTACCTACTCCTCCGCTATTCTATCTGATTAATTTCGTTGGGGGAACCAAGACAGTTAAATCGTTTTTCTGGGACTTCGTCGGGCTTCATTGTCTCGGTGATTTTCTTGTGGTCGCCACTGTTGATTCTGGCTTACAGGAGTTACAGTGGTTTGGGAATAGTGTGGCGGGCTTGTCCCAATTATTTGTCCTCACGCAACACGCTACACGTTACACGCCGTAACTCGCCACGCTCCCCACTAGCTTTAACCTTCGACACGCCACACGCACTACTCTGCTACCGAGTAATATCATGTATTCTGTGACGCTACCCTACTCTCCACAGGCCACACCACCTAGCTGAATGGCTGCATTACTTCGAATGGCATGCCAGAACTATGGTTCTGGTAGCCATGTATATATTGACCATGGCGTTTGAAATTACAATATAATATTATGAAAAGTGTTAACAGTAATGATTCTCATGATAAAACAAAGCTGGCAGTGTGGTAGCACCGTGTGCCAATTGGCTCGTTTGGATATATGGTCACGAGTAGAATAGGTTGCGCAGGCGCTACAGTTGCGCTGTTGCGTTACCCGTTGCGCTGCGTGCTGGTTCGATGATCCCGATACAGAAATAAAACAAGCTCAACAACATTATGAATTGGCAAACATCCACAAGTTGAAACGCCCGATTAGCAGCTCACAACATTATCTAGTAGAGATGGCAACAACACGCTCGTCTCGTTCCGCGCTGAGCCCGTCGATGTGCGGTGACGAGCGCCGCGTGGTGCTCTGACGCACACGCCCGCCGTCATACCTACTCACGCACTGCACGCTTTTACGATTACGTCACAGTATAAATATCATACAGTATTGTAACTTGGCCGTATCTTTGAAATAAATGCCTGCAGCCTCGCGGTACGTAAACATGCGATAGGGCTGCCCGCCTCCAGTATTTTAATTTCCTTTACATATTTTGTGTTTCCATTTAGTTTTGTGATTGTAAATATATTTTTTTAAATAAACACTAGCGGACGTCACGCCGCACAGTGATCAATTCCTAGAAGTTAGGGTCTCGTAATTATTTTTGGTTAATGCTGCAATGTGTCGAATATTTCGAAAAATATTTTTTTTCAGACTTGAGGGTATGTGTTGCATATTATTCTAAAACATGAATACTATGCAGACAGTAGTCAATAGATATGTCAATTTAAAGTTGTCTCGAAATGATAAACTAATCTAACAAGACTGATTTATCGATGTTTTGCGCTTCTATTCAAGTTATGTTAACTAAGTATTTAGAGATCACTGTGAAATGAAAAAAATGGTGCCCATAAAGGTAAGTTTGTACTTTTTATTGGTATATTAAAAAATATCTCAATTGACATATTAAAAACACACACAAACCGGTAATCACCGGTTAAAAAATGCATATGTTTGTATAGCTAACAGATCCTGCTATATAATGAAATTAAAATGATCTTGTACTTTTAAACGTAACACAGTTTAAACTTTGAAAAGTTAGTAAATATTAGAACATAATTTTGTATTTTTTTTTTATAATATAAATCTGTCATTATAGCTTTTTTTATATACAAATAAAAAGTACAAACCTTCCTTTATGGGCACATTTTTTTTCAATTCACATTATTCCCTGAATACTTAACTTGAACAGAAGCGCAAAACATCGTGTGCAACACTTACCATCAAGTCTGATAAAAAATATTTTTCGAAACGACACATTGATCAAAAACCGAATCAGGCGGGAGGAAACGCCCGGATGCCACCATTGTGAGGATCGGCCGGAGGACACGGTGGAGCACACAGTTGAGGTGTGCCCCGCTTGGGCGGAGCCCCGCCGTGTTCTCGTAGCGGCGATCGGCGGCGGCGACCTCTCGCGCCCGGCCCTGATGCAAGCCATAGTGTTAAGGCCATTAATAAAAGATGGTAAACTTCGAGTGGACTGTATATAATAAATATGATTTGGTTTCACAATAGTGCAATACTGCAACCCGAACCGACAAGTCAATCGCGTGAGCGCGCGCCTTCTTCCTCCGCTTCTCGTTTGCGACTCCCCGGCGCCCGCGCGACTGCCGACAACGCCGGGCCGTGGGCTCCTCTGATTGGCCAGCGTCGTCGGTCGCGCAGGTGTCGAGCTGCTATTGGCTGGTCGCTGCTGGCGACACGGGTGTGAAGGCTGCGACGAGTGTGCTTGTCTATGACCGCAGTGTCATAGACATTCTGCCGGGCCGCAAATGAGTGGGCATATGCGGTTGAATGCTCTCCGGATAGTGCCTGTGCTTGTCTGGATGTCAGCCACCCTTGTGACTCCATCAGGCCCTGGGTGGAGCTGTGTTACTCGCCCAAGGACCCAGCGGGCAGGTGGGAGGGCGTCGTCCTTGATGACGACCAAGGTGCCTTCTGTCAGCTGCCCCGACGACTTCTTCCATTTTGTTCTGATCTGAAGCTGAGAAATGTATTCCTTGTAAAATCGTGACCAAAAATGTTGGCGCAGGAGCTCTATGCGTTTGTATCTTGGTAGACGCAGTGGATTGCAGTCAGCCAGTGGAGGATAGGGTAGAACAGATAATGATCGACCAATCAAGAAATGGAATGGAGTGAGGGCAGTTAGATCAGACGGGTCTGAGGAAAGAGGCGTTAATGGCCTTGAATTTAAAATGCCTTCAATTTGGCATAACACTGTGTACATCTCTTCGTATGTGAGATGAGCTGAGCCTAGGACTCGCCTAAGATGATGCTTTGTTGATTTGACTGTGCTTTCCCATAACCCACCAAAGTGTGGAGAATATGGGGGAATAAAATGGAAAGTGATGCCTTGTTCTGCTGTACTGTCGCTGATTGAGTTCCGATTCTCTGCTAAGAATCTTGTGATAACATTGGATGCTCCCACAAAGTTAGTGCCATTGTCTGAATATATGTGAGTAGGTTTACCTCTGCGGCTAATGAATCTATTTAGTGATGCTAAATAAGATTCCTTCGTCAAATCGGTAACTAATTCAAGATGCACAGCTTTTACTGCAAGGCATACGAATATGCAAATGTATGATTTTATTAACTGACTACCACGCCCCTTGCGGTTATTGATCATGATTGGCCCAGCGTAATCCACACCAACATTATTGAATGCAAAATCTGAATGCATGCGTGGCTCAGGTAAATTACCCATGATTGGTGTAATTGTTTTCCCTTGAAAGCGTCTACATGTAGTGCATGATTGTACTGTTTTTCTAGCTAGGTTGCGACCACTGATGGGCCAGTATGTTTCACGTATGTGGGCGAGTAGCAGCTGTGGACCAGCATGGAGAAGTGTTCTGTGGTAAGTAGAGAAAATTAGTTTGCAAATGTGATGATTAGCATGTAAAAGTATTGGAAACTTTTTATCATGATGAAATCGCGAATTAGCGAGCCTGCCACCCACGCGAATGACGCCGCCGGGCTGATCAAAGAATGGATGTAATGAACATAGTCTGTTTTTTACTGGTAATGTTTTATTTGATGAAAGTAATTCATATTCATTTGAAAATGAATTTAATTGTGATATTTTTACTAATTTTAATTTAGCTTGATATAACTCTTCTGTTGTCAATGAAATAAAGTTGTCTGAAGCTGAATTACTTTTCTGTTTTTTATTTCTACTGTTGTTTATGAAACGTAGTGAATAAGCAGTTATGCGTGTTAATTTTGTAAAATTGGAATAATTGTAAATAAATGAATTGTTATCTATCTGTGTGTAACACTGCGTTGTGTTTTTGTGGTTCTGGGGTTTTGTTTCTGGCAGGTCAGAACAGGTGCTGTTATGCCTAGGTGGTGTTGGCCAGCTGATTTCATCATTCCTGAGAAAGTCTGGACCAGAAAACCACATGTCTGAATGTATGAGTACTGATGCTGTGACACCGCGAGATAGGAGATCTGCGGGGTTCTGCTTTGTAGGTACATATCGCCATGTATGGTTATGTGTAATTGATTGTATTTCTTCGACTCTGTGACTTACGAATGCGGTTAGTTTGTGAGGTGACAATTTTATCCAGGATAAAACTATCATTGAGTCACTCCAAAAGAAACAGTCTGAAATGATGTCTGAATTGCGGAGGGAGTCAATGACCTTCCGGTAAAGGCGAACAGCTGTGAGTGCTGCACAAAGTTCCAGGCGAGGAATTGTTAAGGTCTTTATTGGGGCTACTCTGCACTTGGCTGTTAGTAATTGTACATACACCTCACCCTTTGTTGTGATTGTACGGACGTATACACATGCGCCATAAGCATTTGGAGAGGCATCACAGTATATATGTAGCTGTATATGTTTGGGTGAATCATAGAAAGCTCTTCTGGGTATGACTAATTGTTTCAAAGCTGATAGTGACTGTATGAACTTTTTCCAAAGTACTTCAATTTCATGAGGGACACAGCTATCCCACTGCAAGTTTAGTGACCACATTCTTTGCATTATTAATTTTGCTTCTAAAACTGAAGGACTTAGGAGGCCCAGTGGGTCAAATATTTGGCCAATGGCGGACAATATTTTTCTTTTGGTAATGTTGTCATTGATCGAGTTTTCTATGAATGTTGAGTATGTGATTGTATCCTGACTTTGTGTCCAATGTATACCTAATGTTTTTGTTGTGTCTTTTGTACCTAGATTGATTTTGCTTTGTAGTGTATCTGGTGATAAGTTTGCTTTCTGCAAAATGTCTTGATCGTTGGATTGCCATTTTCTGAGTGGAAACTGTGCTGATTTTAGGGCTGTATTTACTGACATTGCTATGTCTACCAAGCAAGATTTCGAGTCAGACCCTGTTAGTAGGTCATCACAGTAGAAATCTCGCATGATTGTCTCTGATACTTCTTTGTCATGTTGGCAGTCCAACCCGACTTGTCTGATGCAACGTGTGGCAAGGTAGGGTGCCGAAGCTGTCCCATATGTCACTGTGTTCAATGTGTATGTGCTCAGCGGTTTTGATTCATCGAAACGAAATACTATTTGTTGTAATGATCGTTGGTTTTCTGTAACTTCGATTTGCCGGTACATTTTTTCTATATCGGCTGATATTATGTATTTGTGTTGTCTAAATCTTATGAGAATTGATATCAAATCATCTTGAACTACTGGTCCTATTATTTGAATATCATTAAGTGATATTTTGTTTGATGTGCGCGCCGATGCATCAAAAACTGCTCTAAATTTTGTTGTAGTACTGCTGTTGCGTATTATACCATGATGTGGTATGTAATATGAAGGTGTCTGTGTGTTTTTGTTTGTGTTTTTGTTCATGTGACCTAGTTCTAGATATTCCTGCATGAAAGTTAAGTACTGTTGTCTGTATTTTGGGTCTGATTTGAATCGTTTTTCTATGTTTAGAAAACGATTCTTTGCCTGATTGTATGACTGGCCTAAACATTCTGGTGATTGTTTAAATGGTATGGTGACAACAAATCTGCCATCATCATTGCGAGTTGTGGTTGATTTGAATGTTTCTTCACATGACTGTTGAGTGTTCTGAGATATGTCTGTAGGAGTAGAAATGTTTTCCAATTCCCAAAATCTGTTTATGTTGTCTGTGATCTGATTAGTGAAGAATGATGAGTTCTGAGTTGTATTCTGAGTCTCAATGTCTGTGATGCAGCCTGAAATCAACCATCCTAAGTCTGTTGCTTGTAGTATTGGTTGCTGTTTACCTAAGTGTATTTTTTCCGTACCTATGACCTGCCAGAATATGTCTGCACCTAGCAACAAGTCAATAGGTGCTGGAATGTTGAAGTCTGGATCTGCTAATTGTATGCCACTTGGTATCTGAATAGTATGTCTGTGAATGTATGTGTGTGGCACTGAGTTGGAAATCTGATTGATTACAAGACACAATGTTTTTGTGTTGTAATTACTGTTGTGGGCTGATTGTATCTGAATGTTGATATTTTCTGTAATGTTGGTGCATTGATTGTTAATGCTAGCGACTGTGGTGTCAATATGATTGGTGGGTAAGCATAGTTTTGAGCATAGGTGCCTAGTGATGTAGCTTGAGGTGCTGCCATTGTCTAGTAGTGCTCGTACTGTATGTGGTTTTCCATGTTTGTCCAATACATTGACTAGTGCGGTTGACAGTAATACTGTTTCGTTCTGAGTAAGACTTGTGAATGTGACAGATGTTTTTGGTGCTTCCAAGTGTAAAAGTGTATTGTGCTTCTGGTTACAGTACTTACATGCTCCTCCTTTGCATGATTTGTTTTCATGGCCTGGGTGTAAACAGTTAGAGCAAACTTTCAATTTTTCGACCTCTCTAATTCTCTGCTCGATTGGCATTTGTCTAAATTTTTCACAGGAAAATAATAGGTGGTTCTGTTTACAAATGGAACATGTAGGTACTTTTGGTGTTTGGTGTTTAGTATTTTGACCCACTTGACTCTCTGATTTGCTTGTAGTACTATTTATATTATTTATTTTTGATGCTTCTAAATTCTCTAATAAATCTGCACGATTTTTTAGAAATTTATTCAGACAATCAAGTGTGGGCATGTCTGTAAGTGTGTTCTTATGTTCTTCCCAATATCTCAATGTGTTCAAGTCCAATTTACTTGTTACTAAGTATGTTATTAATATGTCTCTGTAGTCTGTTTCTTGAACTAGTGAGGCTAGTGCGCTGAGGTTTTTCTGTACTGTATCAAATAATTGTCTTAGACACACTGATGATTCTTTCTGAATGTGTTTTAAGTTGAATAAAGCCTGGACATGATTGTTTATCAGTTGTGGTTTGTTGTCATAGCGTTCACACAACAACTTCCATGCCACATCAAAGTTGTCGCCTGTCATTTCTATGGACTTGATAACTACTGATGCACTACCTGATAGTGAGGAACGTAAGTAGTGAAATTTCTGTATATTGTCTAGTGTTTTGTGTCTGTTGATGAGTGACTGAAAGGTATCTCTGTACTCGAGCCAATCATGATGATCACCCGAGAAGTGTGGCAAGTCGATTGTTGGTAACTTAATAAATGATTTTATCCCACCTGAATGGTTCTGGTCTGATTCTTGATTAGTTACCGGTTTGTCGTTCATGTGGATTAGCTGAACAGCTTGTGCTACCAGTAGCTGGAAGTCGTTCTCAAACTGTTCGCTTTCTGGGTCTGGCTCATCGGTGATATCTGAAATATCCATGTTTAATTCTATTAATGTCTGAACATCATAAAAGGTTTTGTGAATTGATTTGAAATCTGAAAGTCTGTTTTTTAATTCAATAAGTTGGGTTTGTGTTAAAGTTAGATTGGTCTGTACGTCATGAAAATACTTTTTGAATAATGTAAGTTTTCTTTTAATTATACCACGTTGTTTTACTAAGTCTGCCTCAGCGGCTTTTGCATCTTTGGTAGCCATGTCTGTGAATAATGTTATGAGACACACACCGTAATGAAAGGAAAGGTAAAGTGTGTTTGTGAGGGAATGTTATCACAAGTGTTCGTGCAAAAGAATTGTGCAATACTCAAATCAGCGTGCTGTGCAGTAAAACGGCGAAGCAGGAATGTTCAAAGCTTTGGGCACGGAGCTAACACGTGGCATGCGAGGGCGCAGGCACGCGGCAGGCGAGGGCGCAGGCACGCGGCAAGCGACCACGTGGTGATGCCACGCAGTTAGGGCGGCGCCGCCGGTCTAAGCAGCTCAGCACGGCAAGCAATATGAGATGCTGTGTAATATTAAAGGTCGTATTAATAAAATGAAATAAAGCTACTTGTATGAGCTGGGATGACTGAAACGAGATTAATTTTATGAATTTCTTGGTGAATTTACTGAAAGATTCTGTTGAAATGGATAAATATACACTGATTTACACTGAGTGTAGAAGTCTGAAATAGTCTGAACGTCTGATTGAATTTTTGCTTGACAAAAAAGGAGAAATATTAATTGGTCTGTTTGTTATCTGACTGATCCTGCTGGCTGTGATGATCACGCTGCACGAGGAAGTGTCGGACGAGAAAAAACGCTCTGCCACGGCCACGATGTAAGATGGCTGCGATGCACGACGATTTCTTTTCTCTTGCCACGCCGCTGGGTCTGTTTCTGTTCTTTCTGTAATGGCGGCGGGCGGTGACCGACGACGACGCGACACGCTTTTTGGATTGCTATGTATTATTTAATTTACGCACTATTCCGGCGAATGGACCATGTTAAGGCCATTAATAAAAGATGGTAAACTTCGAGTGGACTGTATATAATAAATATGATTTGGTTTCACAATAGTGCAATACTGCAACCCGAACCGACAAGTCAATCGCGTGAGCGCGCGCCTTCTTCCTCCGCTTCTCGTTTGCGACTCCCCGGCGCCCGCGCGACTGCCGACAACGCCGGGCCGTGGGCTCCTCTGATTGGCCAGCGTCGTCGGTCGCGCAGGTGTCGAGCTGCTATTGGCTGGTCGCTGCTGGCGACACGGGTGTGAAGGCTGCGACGAGTGTGCTTGTCTATGACCGCAGTGTCATAGACACATAGTCCGGGGCGAGGAGGAATGGGACGCCGTCGCCTCCTTCTGCGAAGCAGTGATGCTAGCGAAGGAGGTGGCGGAACGCGAGAGGGAGAGAAGCTCTCGTCCCAGCCGCCGCGGGAGGCGCTCCGGGCGTCGGGGGTCACGCGATGACCTCCGGCCACCGTAGACGCGGGCCTGTGGACGGTGAGTGATGGGCTAACTCGCCGTCCGTCCGTCTTACGACGAAAACAGGCCGTGTCGACGGCGCGTTCGTGTTCCACGCGCGCCTCAAAGAGATGTCAACAACATGGGAGGGGCCCGAAAGGGCCGACGCCCGTCGGGGCCGCGGGTTGTACACTAGTTATCGCGGCCTCGACATAGAGGGCGAAGAAGGAACATGGGTGGTTTTTAGTCAGTAGAAGTCTGACACTCCCTTTCGCTCTGCCCAAGAGCGGGAGGGGTTTTTCGATGATTTTCCACCCGCCAAAAAAAAAAAAGTATCAGTGGCATGCGACTGCGATCCTCTATAATTATTTTACATAGGTACCTATACTAATATTATAAAGCTGAAGAGTTTGTTTGTTTGTTTGAACGCTAAAATCTCAGGATCTACTGGTTGGAATTGAAAAATTCTTTTTGTGTTAGATAGTCCATTTATCGAGAAAGGCTTTAGGCTATATAACATCACGCTACGATAAATAGCAGTGGAGAATAAATGAAAAATGTTGCAAAAACGGGAAGCGATATTCCATATTGAGAGCTTCCGTTGCGTGCGCTGCGAAAATGGTTTAAGTTATGTAGATATTATGTAAGAAAGAAATGTTCCTTTTTAAAAGTTCTACAAATAAGTCCGCGACAGCGTATATCTATCTACTAAGACTGACTCACTGTAACCATTTTTTACAATCGAAATTTTAGGTTAAATAGAATTATTTTTTGCGAAGCTTATTTAACCCATATGGTATAAATCTATATCTAAGTAAATATTTTTGTTAGAAAAAAAAAATATAGAATAATATTTGTTCTTTTTACTCTATAAATAGTTTAAACAAATATCTTAGAAGATATCGCAATGTTAAAATGTACGCGCGACAAAATAATTACGCAGTCCGCCGGCCCTCGCGTCCCAATGTAGATACGTGGAGATTCTGCCTTCCGGGAAATTCAAATTCAAAATATTGATTGCACCATAATATTTACAAGGTGTTATTGTATATTGTTTTGTGAGCAGTAGTGGCCCAGTGGTGGCGGCTCCGACTTACGAACAGTTGGTCGCGGGTTCAAACCCAGACAGGCGCATTACTTTGTGTAATTTATTTCATCACCACTGCTCTCAAAACGGTGAAGGTAAACATCGTAAGGAAACCGGTATATCTTAGAACCAAAAATTTTATGATTGTGACATCTACCAATCCGCACTGGGCCCGCGTGGTGGATTATAGCCCATCCCGCTCCTAGAGAGGAGGCCTGAGTCCGTTTAGTGGGAACAATATAGGCTGATGATGATGATGATGATTGTATATTTAACAGTAAGAGATAGGTAGATACCTATAGTAATTCTCAATTTAATAATGTAATCCAAGGTTCTATCAAATATTATAGAGAGGAAAGATTAGCTTTTTTGTTTGTTACGATTTAACTCAAAACTCAGACGCCTTGGAAAATTCTTTCAACACTAGAAAGCTAATTGAAAAAATATTACTAAGTTGGATAGTCGATCTATCGAGGAAGGTTGTAAGTTATATATTATTGTGATGCATACGAAGTTGCGTGGGTCAGCTAGTATTTAAATAGAAATATACCAATTCAATAAATGAATATCAGACAAGAATTCTTGATTTCTACTTATAAAACCGCGGTTTGTAGTTGGGTTTTAGTTTTTAAACTTATAAATTAAACAAAACTAATCTCACCTATCTTCGAATTGTTGATTCTAAGATATGCCGGTTTCCTCACGATGTTTTCCTTCACCGTTTTGAGAGCAGTGGTGATGAAATAAATTACACAAAGTAATGCGCCCGCCTGGGTTCGAACCCACGACCGACTGTTCGTAAGTCGGGGCCGCCACTACTTGGCCAAAAACAATATACACACATCAACACGGTCTAGGGATATTTCATACTCAATTAAATAGCTCGAAAAGTACTGGCCGCATTGGAATCTTTTATACACCGATTTGTTTGTAATTTATCTCAGACTAATTCCAAATTCAAATTTTTGAAAATTCTTTTGTTTCTGTGGCATAAAAATGTCTTGATGTGTATATTGTGTATAGTTTGTATCAAATAACTGTGCCCCTCTGAAGATGCCCACGAGTGGCTGCGCAGCAGTCAAAATTACGAAAAAAAACTGCAACTGCGCATGCGCGAGACATGGGGGCGGGTATTATGGCGGCGCGATTTTATGTCTCACTCGCTCATTTACTTTTTATGCATGCTTGCGTCTCGCTTGCTCCGTACGATAGACATTCGATGTCACAAGTGTTGCGTTATTGTACATGTTGTTTTTTGTTTTTGATATTACTTAGTCGTTTTTGATTTGTTATTTCTTGTTAACATTGTTACTTAGTTTTGTGTGTTAGTTTTTTGGCTAAAATGCCTAAACGGAATACGCCGTCAGGCGAGAAAATTAATTTACAATGTGGTGAATTATATGAAAAAGGAGAAAGACGAAGGCGTGCATAATGTTGCACAGGGGGAATTGATAATTTTCCTCTTTCTTTCAATTCACCTGAGTTAAAAATTACGTTATCTTTTAAAAATATATATTTATTGTGTTTAAACACTTTTCTACGTAACTGCACCTGCGCGATCTATGCTAATGGCTAACTTCAGAGGGGCAAAGTTATTTGACGGGAACTTGTAGGAGAGGGAATTTTCATTTGTGCGAAATTTAGAAAACAATACGAATTACGTTTAGTTACAGTTTTTTTTCATTTTTAAACGAAAGATGCAGTTAAAATTGAGGTATTGTAGCCATGCAACGCCAACATTTGACGAGGGTGGAGATGTTACGAGCTGTGGGAATGCTGGAAGCTGGGTCTGTTCAGGGTAATGTTGCTGAGGCCATAGGGACCCACCAAAATGTAATTTCAAGATTGTGGACACGCTATCGTGCCACTGGTGAAGTAGCGGAGAGGCACCAGGGGCCAAGTCGCATCACTACCCCCAGACAAGACCGATTTTTGCAAATTACTGCGCGAGCTCAACCAAATGCAACGGCGACTCAATTGGTCCAAAGGCTGCGAGTGGAACACCAAGTGCTTGTGAGTGACCAAACTGTAAGAAGGCGACTGCATGAAAGCAATCTACGCTCTCGTAGCCCACTCCGGGTCCCACCTTTACGGAGAGGCAATCGTGGACGACGATTAGAATTGGTTCGGAACCACGTGGACTGGGGCCGTGAGCAATGGTCCAATGTGCTGTTCACGGATGAATCCAGGTTCGGCTTCCATCCAGATTCACAAAGGACGCGTTTGTTTTGCGAGTTCCTGGACGATGGAGCCGTCTTCAGAACCCTCAGGAAGTTCACCCATGCCAAGGAGGAACAATTATGGTTTGGGCAGGAATTCGTCTTGGAGGACGGACGGATCTCGTTTGGGTGCGGGGCAATATGACGGCAGAACGATACGTCCAACAGGTGCTGGGGCCCGTAATCTTGCCCCACAGAACACAAATGGGGCAAGATTTCCTGCTCATGCACGACAATGCCCGGCCACACACGGCGAGAACCGTAGCAGCTTGGTTACATACACACAATGTTAGGGCCTTAGACTGGCCTGCTCAATCGCCAGATCTAAATCCCATTGAGCATGCGTGGGATATGCTACAAAGAAGAACTCTGAAGGAAGTTCTTGAAAATCTGGCTACAGAAGATCAACTTTTTGCGCACCTCAGAGGGACATGGGACAATATTCCGCAGCAAGACCTTAACAACCTTGTTCTGAGCATGCCGAATCGTTGCCGATGTGTTATGAACATCATGGGCGCTTTCTCAGACTACTGACTTCAAGTTTATAAACACAAATTAAATGATTTTTCTATTTTTTTTTCAGTTTTTACTCACAAATTAAAAGTTAACTCATATACGGTTTCCGTCTATGCTTAATTTTTTTTCCATAAAATCCTGAAATTTTAATCGAAGTACCTTAACCATTATTAAAAAATGGTAGAATATTAAATAACGTATCTTTTAAATAAATACATGTCATATAAATAATTAACACATTGATAGTAATTCGCTTTTTTCAAAATATCCCTAGACCGTGTTGATGTATAATAACACCTTGTAAATATTATTGTGCGGTAAATATTATGAATTTGAATTTCCCGGAGGCCAGAATCTCCACGTATCTACATTTGGACGCAAGGGCCGGCGGACCGCGTAATTATTTTGTCGCGTGGATATTTTCACATTGCGATATCTTCTAAGATATTTGTTTCAACTATATATAGAGTGAAAGGCACAAATATTCTGTATTAAATTTCCGTTCTAACAAACACATTTATTTTGATATACAGGGTGTTTGGTAGGGAGCTGTACATACGCCTAGGGTAGAAACTAGGGATAGTCTGCTACCTACCCCCGCCCATTATATTGACCTTGGCCTCAAGGTTTTTTTTTAATTTATTATTATTTTTTATTTGATTTTTTGACTAAAACTACCTGTAGCTCAAAATCTATCCATGGGACCGGTCGGCTAATGGTCTTGTTTTAATCGTTAGAGTCTTAGGGTCCTGCAAAAAATTATTTTACACCAGAAAATTGTGGAGAAGAAAAGTTATGGGGCCTGAAGTACCGTAGTAAGGTAAAGAAATAATTTTAAATTAAAAAAAAACCTTGAGGCCAAGGTCAATATAATGGGCGGGGGTAGGTAGCAGACTATCCCTAGTTTCTACCCTAGGCGTATGTACAGCTCCCTTCCAAACACCCTGTAGATTAATACAATATGGGTTAAATAAGCTTCGAAAAATATAATGCTAATTAACATTTCAATAGTAAAAAATGGTTACAGTGAGTCAATCTTAATAAATATATGCTGTCGCGGACTATTTGGAGAACTTTTAAAGAGAGAGGAACATTTCTTTTATACATGATATTTGCATTATTTAAACCATTTTCGCAGCGCACGCAACGGAAGCTTTCAATAAGGAATATGGTTTCCCGTTTTTGCAACATTTCTCATTTATGCTGCACTCCTATTGATCGTAGCGTGATGTTATATAGCCTAAAGCCTTCCTCGATAAATGGACTATCCAAGACAAAAATAATTTTTCAATTCCAACCAGTAGATCCTGAGTTTATAGCGTTCAAGCAAACAAACTTTTCAGCTTTATAATAATACTAGCTGACCCACGCAACTTCGTCTGCGTCATAATAATATGTAACTTACAACCTTCCTCGATAGATCGACTATCTATAGTAATATTTTTTCAATTAGCTTTCTAATGTTGAAAGAATTTTCAAAGTCGTCTGAGTAATTTTTGAGTTAAATCGTCACTTGTTTGTGACGATTTGAAAATCTAATCTTTCCTCTCTATAATATTAGATAGAACCTTAGATTACATTATTAAACTGAGAATTACTATAAGTACCTACCTATCTCTTACTGATATAGTATACAGTGTGATTCTTTATAATGTGCACATATCGAAATGGGGGAATCTATGCTTAATTTTATCGACGGAAAAATTATTAAAAAAAATCTAAATATTTTTTAATATTTTATATGGAATTTTTAAAAATTTTGTCTGCTACTGTGACCCCAGTGTAAACAAAACGGTGTAACTTTTAAACTAAATTATCTATCGCGATGAAACAAACTCCATAATGATTGGAAGCAATTAGGCGTCCTCGTAAAATGGAAATTGTGGAAAAAAACTACCCTCAATTGAAAATAAACACGTTTTTTGATCAAAAAAACTTTTTTTTTTCATAACTTTTTACATAAAATTGTTTCATCGCGATAGATAATTTAGTTTAAAAGTTACACCGTTTTGTTTACATTGGGGTCACAACAGCGGACAACATTTTTGAAAATTCCATAAAAAATATTAAAAAATATTTAGATTTTTTAAAATATTTTTTCCATCGATAAAATTAAGCATAGATTCCCTCATTTCGATATGTGCACATTATAAAGAATCACACTGTATAGGTACAATCATCAGCCCATACTGTTCCCACTGCATGGACTCAGGCCTCCTCTCTAGGAGTGGGATGGGCTGTAATCCACCACGCGGGCCCAGTGCGGATTGGTAGATGTCACATATTTTCGAATTTTTGGTTCTAAGTTATGCCAGTTTCCTTACGATGTTTTCTTTCGCCGTTTTGAAGAACAGTGGTGATGAAATAAATTACACATAGTAATGCGCCTGCCTGGGTTCAAACGACCAACTGTTCGTAAGTCGGGACCGCCACCACTGGGCCACCACTGCTCACTAAACAATATACAATAACACCTTGTAAATATTATGATGCAGTAAATAATTTGAATTTGAATTTGCCGAAGGCCAGAATCTCCACGTATCTACATCAGGACGCGAGGGCGGACCGCGTAATTATTTTGACGCGCGGACATTTTAACATTGCAATATCTTCTAAGACATTTGTTTAAACTATATCGAGTAAAAAGCACAAATATTCTTTATTAAATTTAATGTTTTAACAAACACATTTATTTAGACATAGATTAAAACCATATCAGCCTTATTACAAAAGTGGTTAAACCTGGGTTTAACTTAGACTTGGTTTATCTCGCATGCCGTCACTTTCTTTTAAATATTATTGAAGTAAGACGGCATGCGAGATAAACCAAGTCTAAGTTAAACCTAGGTTTAACCACTTTTGTAATAAGCCGTTAGGGTTAAAAAAGCTTCGCAAAAAATAATTCTATTTACCCTAACATTTCAATAGTAAAAAATGGTTACAGTGAGTCAATCTTAATAGATAGATATATGCTGTCGCGGACTTTTTTGTAAAACTTGTAAAGAGGAACATTTCTTTGATACATGATATTTGCATTACTTTAACCATTTTTGCAGCGCACGCAACGGAAGCTCTCAATAAGGAATATCGTTTCCCGTTTTCACAACATTTTTTATTTATGCTCCACCCCTATTGGTCGTAGCGTGATGTTATATAGCCTTAAGCCTTTTTCAATAAGTAGACTATCCAACACAAAAAGAATTTTTCAATTCCAACCAGTAGATCCTGAGATCTTAGCGTTCAAACAAACAAACTCTTCAGCTTTAAAATATTAGTATAGATTAAAATTAACTCCGCCTGCTTCCAAGTTTAAAATGTGCTTGATTTTTGCTTTTCAGTTTTTTCAGTTGGGTTTTTTAATTTTTTAACTACTTTTTTTATTTCCAACTTTTTACCCGAATAAGGCGAACCCCAAAAGGAGGGTTATGTGTTTAACTTGTATGTATTTAGTTCTTGCATTTGTTCTTGTTCGCAGATGATTTAACTTTTGTGTTTTTTTATAGGATTTGTTACTTTGAATTTAATTTAAACATATAAGTGTCCTAATATTTTTGTAATCTCCTTTTAAAACCCTTCAGTTCGATACCCTACTTGTTGGTAATGGTTTTTTTTTTTTTGGTTTTTTTTTGTGGATAGATACCTGCAGCTTCTTTACTTGGTTATAGATACCTGCAGCTTCTTTACTTGGTTATAGATACCTGCAGCTTCTTTACTTGGTTATAGATACCTGCAGCTTCTTTACTTGGTTATAGATACCTGCAGCTTCTTTACTTGGTTATAGATACCTGCAGCTTCTTTACTTGGTTATAGATACCTGCAGCTTCTTTACTTGGTTATAGATACCTGCAGCTTCTTTACTTGGTTATAGATACCTGCAGCTTCTTTACTTGGTTATAGATACCTGCAGCTTCTTTACAATTTATATGTTTGGTTTTAAATGAAGTTCGGAAAATTTCCTCCATTTTTAATTTATTAAAGTTAATTTTAATTAATAGTTATCTCTGGATGCGTTATTGACGAATTCATGCAATCAAAAACAGCACAATATATCTTACTTGTCATATTAAATGTGTACCTACTTACTTGTCTTATTTTTAGTAAAAAAATCGCATAGTTATTGTTAAAAAACAACACACCGTCCGTTCGTCACTGCGGCACAGTCGCGACTGTCTGCATCTCGAGCGCATCCCGAAGTCGAGACGCGTAGACATAGCTCGCGCTTCGTCCGTTTGTATGAAGTTGGAATACTGTATGGTAATATTACCGTGATTACGTCAGGTGAAGGCTGGTAGATACTAATACATACTATAGATAGCTATGATAGATAGAGAATACTTCCCGAGCTCCCAAAGTATTCTGAACTTAAACATATTTTTTAATTTATTGATCGGTACGCCAACAATCATCGGCCAACAGCTGAATACCAGTATTAATGTTACAGCGAGAGCATGTGAAACATCAGAAATAAAAAAAACTAAATATTAATGTTTTGGTATGCGGGTTTATCACGGATGTGAATTCGGAATCGGAAACTTATTTGATCGATAAAATCTGGCACTCATCTACGAATCTCATAAGGTCTTGGTCATCACTAATGCCCGGTTCCTATAAACATGAAACGAATCGTTTTGCTTACGGATAGTAGTATTTTCAACGAGACGTAGGCCAAAACCGTTCCTATAAAAAACGTTTCGTAAGTTAAGTTACCGATAGATCAGTACCTACGGATGGGAGGGTTACGAATAACGAACCGTAAGCTAAATGTATGCAGATGTGGGGCGATGGTGTTCCTATAACAAAATAGTAACGTCAACGAGCTGTCAAAGTTACGAGTCGTTTACAATTTGTTTACCGCCCGATTTTGGTCGGTTATTTGCAAAAGTTTTACTTATTTTGCGTTGTTGCTGTTTTAAAAACATATTTCTTGGTGTTTCTCGCACAACTTAGCAATTTAGTGTAATTTTTAATGCTTCATAAGCTTCACTACAAGTGAAATCAAATTTAAAGTAAATGAGAAGCTCATTTTTTATTAAATTTTTGGAAGATCTATTTCTGTTGGCACTTTGCATTAATGACAGAAAAAATAAAGATGTACCAGTGATGTTAAAAACAGTATTTTTATACTGTTTTGTTGTCTGACAGTAAAAAGTATAATGTTGTGAAAAACAGTACCTATAATACCGTTTTTAACAGTTTAGTTGGGAACCCTAGGGGTAACGTCCATTGTAGAGAGTAATTAAGTAAGTAAAAAAGTAATAATTTCCTATAGCAACGGATATATTATGTTTTACGACAAAACCTTAGAATACCATCATCAAAACAATGCTCTGTGCCATAAAATTTAATTCACAATAGTGCAATATTATACAAATTACAAATACAAAACTTAAACTTAGAATGCGTGTCAAGTCAGAGCCTTCAGAGGTCAGACGCTCTCCATCGCGTTTTATTCACTTCAGTAGCCAGAACAGAATAACATTTAAAAAAAAAAATTAAATAATGAGGTTTCTTCAACACCAATATAATAAAATAAACATAAAAGTTAAGTTTACTGTATAAAAGTATAAATATGTTGTATTTTGTGTAATATGCACATGGATTTACTCTAGTTCTAAACATTCCTAATTTGTAATAACGAAACGCAAGGAGGGTCGAACATGTGTTGACCGAGGGCTTTGGTAAGTGGGTAACCAACACCCGTTCGTCGCAGGTAGAAGTGGCAAAAACTTTTAGGAACGCCTTTTAACGTCCGTTACTCGTTACTCAAAAACGAATGGTATCTTTTGCACAATAACGAATCGTTGTTTATAGGAACCGGGCATAAGTGTGGCGCTTCACCTTTCGTAATGCAGAGGTGCGGTTTACTTTTTTCAATCGCCAGTTAACTTTTATCTGACGATTAAGATTGTCATTTTGACAGTGTTTAGGTAATCTGTCAAAACATCACATTTATTCATCAGGTAAAAGTTAACTGGCGATTGGAAAACCGGCCCCTGGTGAAATAGATTTAAACCTCCTCCGTTTAGAAGTCGGTAAAAAGTACAAATCAATGTTATGTGTTGTAAGATTAACAGTAATGATTACTTCTATATTTACTCGTATCGCTATCGGTCCTATCGATAAATATGGAAATAATTCAACTGAAGCATTCATACTTCTAAGATGTCTCCGCATCCGGTCAGCCCTCCACCGCAGCAACATTTTAATGTCCATTTGAAGTATTTGGAAAGTGTTCAGCATGTTGTGTGTCACACGATCACACGAAGGACATTAGCAGCGGTGGGATGGGCCGAGCGTATTCCGGCCAGGCATGTGCGCATTTTACTGAAAATTCCCGTGAAGTTGAGTCACGCGCACGTGGCGCACGGCGTGCTCGCAGTGACGTCACGGCACTTGCACGTTGTTGTAGCGCTGCCGCGCTGTAGCCCACAAGCAATGTGTTAGTAAAGTAGGTAGCTGCTGGGTCAATGATTTGCGTACCTAACCACTTTGATTAATTTACTCAAAGCTCATTAATTCAGCAGCTAAATTAGCAGCATGTGATAGAGAAAGCGCAGCAAGTGTAGGTATACAGAGCCTGCAGTGCAGCAGTGGCTTCACATCGCATCGCGTTGCTGTCGGGTCGTCGTCCACATAACGCGCCCGCGACACGCGCCAGAGCGACCAACAGCAGCGCAGGCGCCGCGCGGCCGGACTACGTGTAAACATTTTAACCAGCTTCCCTTTCATGTTGACCGTGTTGCCGTATATTACCCGAAGAACTAAAGAGACGAAACAATATTGTACTCATTCGTGTGCCAATCGTTTGTAGGTCGAGGCAAAACTCCGGCCTATAACTGTACCTAGAAGTATTTTATGTAGTAGCGAGTAGCTGATTTGTTAGGAGCTGCGTACAATATATGGTGGCGGGTGGTCCCCGTTGGGCCTGGGGCTGCATCGCTCGCGCACTGCGTGACGGCGCGCGGCGCGGGCGCATTGTTCAGCCGCGGCGCAAGCATGCACTTGCCTCGGGGACTGGGGTACATCATTGTAATGTAAATTATTAATACCCAGGTGTCACCCTAATTTATGGCTTAAAATTCATAAAAGCAACACTTATACAATATCTCCACATGTGTGCGCATTCTATTTAAATTGGCGGTCGCCACTCCAGAACTTTTCACCACATCGGCCGTCCATTCTGCGAGCAATGAGAAATAATAATAATAATAATAATAATCATTTTATTTCAGGCAACTAGGGCCCATACTTAAAATACACTTAACATAAAACAATAATAACAAACTAATACATATAAAATATTAAATCATACAACACTAACTAAACACGTAAATGAGGTTCTGATTCGATCACGCAAGGGAACTCCGAGCATAGCCCTCTCCATTGCCGTTTTTTTTTTTTTTTTATTGGTGGGTGTAAAATCATCGAATAACCCCTCCCGCTCTTGGGCAGAGCGAAAGGGAGTGTCAGACTTCTACTGACTAAAAACCACCCATGTTCCTTCTTCGCCCTCTATGTCGAGGCCGCGATAACCGGTGGACTACCCGCGGCCCCGACAGGCTCTCCATTGCCCTTTGGGTGACTTTGAGCTTTCTGATGAGGCCCATTGCGAGCGACCACGTTTCGGTCCCGAATGTAATCACTGGCAACACACACTGGTCATAGACCGTCGTCTTGATCCGAGACACTGTGGTAAGTTGGACGAGAAGATACCGCGCAACTTCCCGAACGCTGCCCAGCCGAGTCGGATTCGACGATTGACCTCTTTCTCGAAGTTAGACCTACCCAACTGGACCGTTTGTCCCAGGTCGACATAATCGTCCATAACTTCGAGTGAAGAGACCCGATCTTGATAGGAGTGGGTGTTACATGAAAATTCAACATAACCTTGGTTTTGTCTATGTTAATTTTAAGCCTCATTCTTTCGAATTCTCTACTGAGGTCATCGCGCATTGTACTGAGGTTCCATGGTCTCAGCCATGACCACTATAGCGTCGGCAAGCCGAAAGTGAGAAATGTTCTCGCCGTCGACGTTGATGCCAAGTCCTCTCCAATCTCCAGTTTCAGGGATATGACGTCTCCCTGTCTCACACCGCGCTCCAGAAGGATAGGTTCCGAGGTCTGGTTCTGAAGTCGATCTGACATGGTGGCGTTCTTGTACAGACACTTCAACTCCTTGATGTAACCGGTTGTCGATTTGGCACAGTTAGAGAGACTGCAGTACAACCCAAGTCTCGATCGAATCGAAGTCTTTCTCGTAGTCCACAAACGCTAAACAGAGAGGCAGGTTATACTCTTCGGTCTTCTGTATAACCTGCCGCAGCGTGTGTCCTGTGGTCTACGGTGCTAAAGAATTTTCGGAATCCGGCTTGTTCTGGAAATCGTCAAACCTGCGTGATGACTCTTGAAAACCACTTGACATGGTTTAGAAGTGAGATGGGCCTATAGTTCTTCAATCAGGCGTTGTCACCCTTTTTGAAGAAAGATATTATACAGGGTGATTGGAAGATGGGTGCAAAGCTTTAAGGTGAAGATAGTATAGACAATTTAGGACCATTTAAGCCATGGTTGTCTTAGACGAAGTCTTACCAAATTTTTTTAAACAAATTTTTAAGTTTTTTTTCGGAAATTCTCAAAATTTAATGTAAACTGCATAATTATGGCCAAATTGAATGATAAATGAATTCATTTTTTATTTATTTAATTAAAGTAATGTGTAAGCAACCAAGCAAAACATGTTTTAGGCTTCTGTGTCATTAGACATTTTTTTTACAGATATTTAAAGCTCAGAAAAAATAAAAAATTTGTACAATACGTCTTTTAAACCTTATTTAAAAAAAAAACGGAGGGTGCTTTTTTTGTTCAAACCTTTTTGAAGACATGCTTGATAATCGCTCTTTCTTTTGAGGTATCATTTATGCGGATATCTTACAAATTTTTGAAATTAGGACCTATAAACCAAATCGAGGAAGAAATTTTAAATTTTAGGCAGTCTAACAAAACACAAAATTTTTGCTTAAAAGAATACTTTATGTGCTCGAAATGATAACATTGTTCAATTCTAAGAATTTTTGGCACATGCAGGAACCAATTGAGGGGAACCCATTGAGGGGATTCTCTAAACAATGGCCACCGAGCGCGGTGCGACGGCATTTCCAGGTAGAACGCCCAATGAATAGCAAAAAGCGATAAAGAGTTGGTTTTTACAGCAAAATGGTCTTAGTTACTGAGGCAACAAAGTCGTTTTTCTTTAGTCAGGGTCAGTCGGTCTGTGATGAAGCCGTTACATCTTTTACTTATTAGTCAAACTACTGCCCTTGTGAGTGGACGTTGTCGTGTTGATTCACAATTTACCGTGTTCAGTTGTAGCCCTTTGCGTTCCTGCACGTGTTGTTTGCGTTAGTTTTGAACTTTTTTGTTTCACCGTGTCCAGTCGTAGCCTCGCGCTCCTGCACGTGTTGATTTTTGACTTAATTGTGTTGAGTTGACGTTTAGTGCGCTCCTACGCCGTTTTTCTTAATTGTTAAGTGACTATGGCTACTTTTTCCAATCAAGAATATGCGGATATCGTATTTATGTACGGTAGAGCAGACGGCAATGGATCTTTGGCGCGACGGATGTATCAAGAGCGCTATCCGAATCGCATGATACCGAATGTCCGAGTGTTTTACAACACGTTTCGTCGTCTTGCCCAAGATGGGTTTCACCGCGTGGAACCTGGAGTCAACCCGGGCAGACACGAAACTGCCGTCGACGAAGACATTTTAGCAGCATTTCAAGCGGATCCTACTACCAGTACTAGAGCAGTAGCTCGAAATTTAAACATTTCTCAATGGAAGGTGTGGCATACAATGCACCAAAATGATAAGTATCCGTTCCATGGCAGGAGTGTGCAAGGTCTAGTAGAGCAAGATCCTCAAAGAAGAATTCAGTTCTGCCGTTTCCTCCTCAACAGAGACATCGAAGATGCGTGGTTTCTGAAATCAATCTTGTGGACGGATGAAAGTAAATTTTCAAGGGAAGGTATTACAAACTTTCACAACATCCATGAATGGGCCGACGTAGACAACAATCCACATTTTAAGAAGCAGGTGTCATTTCAGATGAAATTCTCTGTGAATGTATGGGCTGGAATAATTGGCAGAACATTGATTGGGCCCCACTTTTTGCCTGATCCATTGAATGGCGAAAATTATTTGCAATTTCTGCAAATTGATTTACCACTGCTGGTAGAGGAATCAGGTGTCCCGATCTTCGAAAGAGACCGAACAGTCATCTTTCAGCAAGACGGCTGTCCAGCGCATTGGACTTTAAATGTAAGGGAACACCTCAACAATTGCTTTCCTGATAGCTGGATCGGCAGGGATGGACCCATCCCTTGGCCCGCTCGCTCCCCAGATCTGACCCCGTTGGACTTTTTCGTGTGGGGCCGGGCCAAGGAACTGGTGTATAACAACAAAGAAATTAACACTAGAGAAGAATTGATACAAAGAATAAATTCAGCGTTTGAGACAATGAAGCAGGAGATGATGTTGAAAATAACGACTACAGAAGTTAGAAGACGGGGCCGTGCTTGTATTAGGAATCACGGCCGTCATTTTGAACATGAAAAATAAATAATTTTAATTCAAATGTTGTTTTAATTAGTCTGCCTAAAATAAAAAAAATTCTCCCTCAAATTGGTTTGTAGGCCCTAATTTCAATAATTTGTAAGATATCCGCATAAATGATACCTCAAAAGAAAGAGCGATTATCAAGCATGTCTTCAAAAAGGTTTGAACAAAAAAAGCACCCTCCGTTTTTTTTTTGAATAAGGTTTAAAAGACGTATTGTACAATTTTTTTATTTTTTCTGATCTTTAAATGTCTGTAAAAAAAATGTCTAATGACACAGAAGCCTAAAACATGTTTTGCTTGATTGCTTACACATTACTTTAATTAAATAAATAAAAAATGAATTCATTTATCATTCAATTTGGCCATAATTATGCAGTTTACATTAAATTTTGAGAATTTCCGAAAAAAAACTTAAAAATTTGGTTAAAAATATTTGGTAAGACTTCGTCTAAGACAACCATGGCTTAAATGGTTCTAAATTGTCTGTACTATCTTCGCCTTAAAGCTTTGCACCCATCTTCCAATCACCCTGTATATCACTGATTTTTAAATTTCAATAAAAAAAAATATCTCTGTCTGTTTCTGTCTGTTTGTTCGAGCCAATCTCTAAAACAGCGTGACCGATTTTGACGGGACTTTTGCTGGCAAATAATAGGTGATGTTATAAGAAAAAAGATAGGCTCTAAAATAAAATTTTAGAAAAGGCTTAGAGGGATTCGTGGACAAAATAATAATCAAAACCTTTGAACCAAATCCTATTCATACGAAAGTAATATTATAATGATAATTTCAGTCGGACGAAGGTCGCGGGGGCCAGTTAATATACTGTACATATTGTAGAGGTCACGAGGTGTGGCTGGTCACAGTGGTCGTTGGTGGGAGCCGTGTGATATGAGTGCGTTCAGTAGCTCGCGCCGTTATTTCGGGCGGTTGCTCCACAAACAGAAGCGGCAATGTCACAATGCGGTTAATTGCTTCTATTTTGACGCCACTTATTAGTTCGTAGAGCCACCGAGCCAACGAGTAGCTCACACTGCGTAAAATGTCCGAGTTTGTTCGTTCGCGACGCGCGTTGGGGGGAAATGCCACGCGTTACTGCTACAAGGATTTGCTGAATGAAGTCCGTCACTTATCTACATCATCGCTGCAAGTTCTTACATAATCTCAAATTGTATGAACGGTTTTGTTTTGTTTTTGCCGGTCCAGTGACTGATGGCGGCCGTGACTGAGTGTTTGCCGTATTTATAGCGATGAATCCGTCTCCACCGCATCGCAAGGCAGCCGTGCCGCAGCCGTCGCCGTCCGCTGTAAAGCCTGCACTGCTGCAGTCAGCTGCAGGTCTACACAACGGCTGGAGTGCGCAGTGACTGGAGCGCACGTGCGCGGTACGGGCGATGCGCGGGCCCGCATGCTACGCGCGGCACATCCGCCTGATTCATCTCGCGGTGCGTGGTGCGGTGCGGGCGGCAGGAAGCTCCCGGCGTCGACACCTACGTTACACATACTCTACATTTTTAGATATTAAGTATATTGCTGTCGCTTGGCGTCGTCCGCATCCCGCGCCATTTTCCCTCACCGCGGCAATTTCTTGATCGGTAAGGTTTCAAGTACCACCTTGGGTGTCAGTTGCTGTAATTACGTAACATATAGTGAAGAAAGTCATCATTAAGACCTCGTGACTTTCGCGTTGGGGCTGCGAAATACCGCAGCCTCGACACAAAGTGCTAAGAAGGAACATGGGTGGCTTTAGTCAGTAGAAGTCTGACACTCCTTACCGCTCTGCTCAGAGCAGGAGGAGTCATTTGATGACTTCCAACCCACCAAAAAAAAAGGGCCTAGTGACTAAATAATAACAGCCGCACGTCTCGACCTTCCAGATTAGGTAGTGCTCGCCAAGGTCGTTTCGTGGATGGGTGACCATCTATTACATACCGAGTACCCTCCGTGCCTCGGAAAGCACGTTAAGCTGTGGGCTGCTATTTGTAGATCTTCAGTTGTTGGTTGTCACGACTTTACTAGCAGTCCTACCAAGGTGCCATATTAGCCACGGAATGGGCTGCGGCCTTGTCAAGAACAGATAGTTAGTCGCTCCTTGTATATTTACCTGCATCCGGTTAGCCGGGAAACCGATCTCAACATATTATGTAGTTGGGCAGATGATGAGTCAAGAAAATCATCTAGTGAAAGTGAGTTTGCCCTGTAGTAGTGTGACAACAATAGGCCGGTATCACATACAGCAGAAGACTGGCGGCAGTCTTGGATCACTCACTAGCACACTGGCGCACTAGCTAACTGGCTGCTTCAGTAGATGGAGGTGTGGTTCGATTCATCTTGAGCCAGATCGTCCTAGAGCATATGACGTCATAGGATTTTTTTAAACAAATACTGAACGAATGTGGATCCGATTTGATCCGAATACCGCTTTCGTTAATAGATAGAAGGTAAAATCATTTATAAGACTGTTACGTTCGTAGTAGTTCGTACCGATTTAGTTTCGTGATCTCACGCAATGAAAATTAGTTGAATGCCCATGATGACGTTGAATCACAGCAGTCGCCAAGTGAACACCGGTGTCGCGTGGATCTGTGCGTGTATTTAAATAAATTCCAAGAATTGCATAGTTTACATTGTGGCGCGTGGCGTGCGGCGTGTATACACTGTGCACTTGTGCAGTGATTCAGCGCTGGCCGAGTGGCCGGACGTGCCTGTTGCAGTGTGTGCAAGTATGACGTCACGCCATTCATGGGCCGCGGCCTTGCAGCGCCGTTCTTCGGTTCATCACCCCGAGAGGTCGACAGCTTGCGTGTGTGAAATTCATGTTATAATCATTTCATATTATGATGTTGACTCCTTATTTATCTTGAATATTAATTTGTGTAGGGCGCGTGGGCTGGTGCGCGGACGGCGAGGTGGTCTCTGTGGTGGAGAGTGATGGAGGCGCAGCGGCGACGGGGACGGGGGTAGTAGGAGTGGGTCCGGCGTTCGCGGCGCGGCAGCACACCAGCGTGCTGGCGCCGGCGGGGCACGCCGCTACGCTGGATTGCCGCGTGCTGCGCCTGCGCGACAAGTCGGTCAGTACACTCACTACTACACTACGTTATTCACAAACATTGCATGCCTATCATACGAGTATGTTTATAGATTATTTATTAAATAACAACAATAACATGATTTCCAATAGGCAGTTCGGTTTCAGGAGGGGTAGGTCAACGGAAGATGCAGTGAGACTTGTAACAAACACTGTGTCTCAAATGTTGAAAAAAAAGAAATAATTAAGAAAACCCGCCTGCTATGTCAAAACTAAACTAAAAAATTAAAAGCAAGTCGAACGATTTCAGTGACGACTGAGAACAATGCCCGTAAATGTAGGTACCTATTCGAAAATGGAAAACTGTAAACTAATACTTTTATTGCAGTCGGGGGACCTGTAGAGAATTTATCCAGCGAACTGTCCCCCGACTGCAATAAAAGTATTAGTTTACAGTTTTATTTTATGTCTTTTAGTGATATGACTTATTTTGATCTATAACCAATATAGTAGTTTATTTTTCATTTAGGAAAGCACTGTCGTGCTAAGGATAATGCGATACTAAATCCTTTTTTTTGTAATGACTGTTTATTATGTACCTATTTAGTTAACGTGGATCTTAAACGTAAATTAGGAAAAGTTACCGTTTGCAGCTTGTGCACTGTCACGGGTCAACATAATAGGAGTGGTAACGGGGGGTTATTTGTTTGAACAATGATTTGAAAAACGATGTATCCTCAAACTGTTTTATGAAGTACTACCCAATTATATTTTTATCCTGAAGGGAGAATTTGGAAATAGAAGATGAGCTTCTCAAGCGAAACAGATTGAATAAAGAACAGGACGGATGCGCGAGCGAAGCAAGCGCGTTATTTTTTTGTAAACTTTGTATAGATAAGGCGTTGGAAGGGGGGATGCAAATATGTTATCATCGTGAGAAAGAGGATAAAGGACTGTTTTACCTGGTTTCAAGAATAGAACTGCTTAACTCTTATTATAATTGACATAAATCCTCCACTTTCGGAACTAAACGCCTAAGACGGAGGTTCGGAAGATGCGAATGATACCTTCTTGCCAACGTCTTTAGTTAGTAGCTCGATAGTGTGACAACCAGTCTTACCTTGGGCTACCTTATTAACCGGTACTAACTGGGTTGTCTAGTATGCAGGTCAAAGAGGCAGTCATTCGATGTAAAATACCGGTTTCAGTTGCATCTAGTTAGACTTTATGCGGACTCCGACATAATTGGGATAACGTGGATCTTAAACGCGAATTGCCGAACCTTATACATACAGGGATGTAAAGTGCTGGACAACCGTGCCTGGATGAAGCTCAAAAGTAGGAATATTTTCAACTTTTGAGCTTCGTAAAGCTCAAATTTTCCATTTTTTGGAAATGTTTATCGACGAGTTAGTTTAGTAACTTTAGTAATCACAGTCTTTTAGATTTTTTTTTAAGTCAGAATGATTCCGTGCATAACAAAGATTATATTTGTCATATAGTTTGTTAATAATTATAGGTTACTGAATTTGTTGTACGTAATTAAAAGTGTTTTTTTCGATTGGCGAAAACGGAACCCTTATTTGATTACTTTGTTTCCCGTCTGTCTGTTCGCATGTCTATCCGTCTGTCAAGACCCTGTTTCTCAGGAACATTTAAAATGATCTGAATTAATGAATTGCATAATCAATACTTACCTACAAACATTTTTCATTTCATTTATCTATTTTTAAACAATTTACGCTGAATTTAATATAAACATGCAGTTTACATACAATTGTAAAATCTATGATTTTTTTGTAAAAATGGCCGCTTTTTAAATAAATTTATAGTATTACGTACGTCGTTATGAAACAATAGATTTGTTTTTTAACAAACGTAATACTTTAAATTCATTTAAAAAGCGGCCATTTTTACAAAAAAATCATAGATTTCGAAAAATCGACCCTAATCTTCTTTTTCCACCCTTTAAGGGGTACTTTTGAAAAACCTATGATTGCAAATATGATTATTTCCTTAAATTAATATTCTTACCATGTTTCAAGTAAATTTATTCACGCATATTGATTTTTCATACAAACTTAAAAACCATTTAGCTGCTGTCGTAGATGGATTTGGGAGTTGTAATCTAGCCAGTTTTATTTCTTTTATTACAAAGAATCTATTGATAATATGTAGCTTATTCGTATCGAGTCCCGGGTTTAAAATGTCACTATCTTATTTGTTGAGTAGTATTATTAGTAGCCAATAGATATTGAATACTACTGTGGTATATTTTTGTAACCTACTTAACAACTTCTAGACGATGATTATATTTTCCATCAAAATTTCAATAAAAAACAAAAGTTCTTTTTATTCCAAACTATGGCCACCCTATTATGTTTTTTTTTTAACCTTTTGTCTAGTCTATGTCACCCGGGATAACGCAAGGAGTTAAACGATACCACATACATTAAAATCGGTTCAGGCGTTTTGAAGATAGGGTGGAATAAAGAAACTCACAAACATACTTACAAACAGAAACGCTAAAAACAACACTCTTTTTTTTGGGCAGTCGTGTAATAAGAAAGTGCAGTGGCATGATATGAAACCTCTTGCATCGTGCTTCATAATTGGGAGTATATTTTCTAGTTTTGTACTGCAAGAAACGTAGGAAATGCTTTTCAATACCCTCAATTCTGTTTATATAAATATAATGCGCCTGCCTGGGTTTGAACCCACGACCAACTGTTCGTAAGTCGGTCGGGGCTGCCTCCACTGGGCCACCACTGCTCACAAAACAATATACAATAAAGCCTTGTAAATATTATGGTGCAATAAATATTTTGAATGAGATCGAGAGTTTCTATGGGCAGCTTTACACTTCAACCAGCAAACCCGTTGAAGATCTAGCTAAAGGCGCAAGAGCTAGACTGGCCCGACACTATACCGAAGACATCCCGGATGCCAGCCTGTACGAGATTAGGATGGCTCTGAAGCAGCTGAAGAACAACAAGGCACCGGGTGATGACGGAATTACGGCCGAACTCCTGAAGGCGGGTGGTGAACCGATCCTTAAGGCTCTTCAGAAGCTGTTCGGTTCCGTCATACTCGAGGGAAAAATGCCGCAGGCATGGTGCAGAGGTGTGGTGGTACTATTCTTCAAGAAGGGCGAAAAGGCTTTAGCACCGTAGACCACATACACACGCTGCGGCAGGTTATACAGAAGACCGAAGAGTATAATCTGCCGTGATCGAATCAAAAATGAGGAAATCCGCATGAGAACCAAGATTACCGACATAGCCCGAAGAATTGACAAACTTTAGTGGCAGCAGGCAGGGCAAATTGATGGCCGATGGGGCCGGAAAGTTCTGGAGTGGCGACCGCGAACCGGAAGACGTTGCGTTGGAAGGCCTCCCACTAGGTGGACCGATGACCTGGTGAAGGTTGCGGGGACCCGCTGGATGCGAGACGCACGGCTGAAATGATGATGACGATGATGACATACATTTGTTTTAACTGGTAAGACCCAAGCTAACAAAATAAGTCATCAATTGATAAAAGTCCAGTCCCAAGTAATGGGTCACTAGTAGTAGGAAATACAGTGGACAATACACTAAGAGTGTCACCCTCTGGTATTCCGCCAAAGAACAAGAATGTCCAAACGCCGAGACACACTATTCAGTGTTCGCATTTCTCGAATCACTGGTGAGTTAGTACGCGATGCCGGGACTCGGTCCCAACCTCCGGTAGCCTCCTGTCTGGAACAAGTAATCCCAGCGATTCTAATATTTGTGGATTATTTAACATACCACGAAAAACCATAAAAAACATATTTTACGAGAGCAAAGTTGCGCCTTACTTCCGACTTGTAGTACCCAACCATCCCTATTACAAATAGAGTTGGATACATAAGCGGGTAGGAAGAGTAGACCCCAAACTGCCTCAAGTACAGGTATCGGGTAATTTTTTTGCATTTTTTGTAGCATCTGAGAATACTTCATCTCAAAAGGATTCCAGATGATATCACTAGTTTCCAAATTGCTTCGCACGTATTGTAAAGTGCTTTCACTGCTGCCATATTAGTAAAGTCACGGGTTTCACGCATGACAAACCCAAGATCCCCAGTGAAAGTAACCCCGAGATCTCGCTCTGACTCCACCCGCGATATGACGTGACCGTCCATACGATAGTCATGACGTCGGGGTACCACGGCCCGCGTGAATGACATTACATTACACTTCGTCGTATTGATGTGTAGATTATTCTTTTCACTCCAAGCTACCACCCTATCAATGTCCCGCTGGAGCCTTTCGCAGCTCGACTCGTCAGTGATTCGCAAGAAAAGCTTGAGATCGTCAGCAAATAATAAACAGCTAGCTTCTTTAATGACTTCTACTCGGAAGATCATTAATCATGATTATGAATTCTAAAGGCTCTAAATTTGTCCCTTGACTAACTCTTGTAAGGGTAAAATATGAGTCCGAGATGTAACCTGCGTATTCCTATTTGCTTGCGGTTGCCCAAGTAGCTAGCAAAGGACTTCAAGAGAGTGGGGTAAAGCCCACCCCCGAAAAAATACTTAAACTTGGAGTCAAGTGTGACACCTAGGTCCCTAATAACGCTTATCCTGTTCATATTCGTATTATGTAACTTATAATGAATTGCACGCGGCTTACGTGTTTAAGTACTAACAAAACATTTGGCAACATTGAGTTCGAGCTTATTATTGAGACAATAATTTTGAAGTCCATCTAAATCCCGCTGTAAATTAAATCAGTCGGAAAGTTCCGATATAGAGCATAAAATGTTCATGTCATCAGCGTAAATAATGATTTTGGAATGGGTAATGCAAGAACCAGTGTCATTTATGAATATAATAAAAAGTAAAGGACCCAAAAGAGATTCTTGTGGTATTCCCGAGGGTATTTTTACGGTTACAGAACGGTATCCATTCAGTACAACTGTTTAGCAACGATTCTCAATTCATGACTCTGATACCCACTGCAAGCAGCTTACGTAAAAGGACACCGTTGTCTATACGGTCAAATGCCTTACTATAGTCCGTGTAGATAACATACAATAGGGTAGTTAAATATAATATCAAATAAAATGTAATTAGTCCATCAGATAGATTTCCTAAAAATATTGTACACAAACAAACAATGAAGACGATACAGTTAGAAAATATATAGCAGCTGCTTTGAAAACTCGTGTGACGTCATATTATAAGAGATTAGTTAGTATGACATTTCATAGCGGTTAGTGACGTATTCGTAATCTAAAAAAATAGTTTACGCTTCAGTCCATAGTGCTATTAAACAGTCACTTAATGACTGTCAGCATGGCTCCTTCAAAAACAGGTCTATTGTATCGAATTTGTTAATCTGTGCCGACTACTTGTCTTCCGCCATGTCTGCACCCGCTCAATAGGTCTATTGTATCGAATTTGTTAATCTGTGCCGACTACTTGTCTTCCGCCATGTCTGCACCCGCTCAATAGGTCTATTGTATCGAATTTGTTAATCTGTGCCGACTACTTGTCTTCCGCCATGTCTGCACCCGCTCAATAGGTCTATTGTATCGAATTTGTTAATCTGTGCCGACTACTTGTCTTCCGCCATGTCTGCACCCGCTCAATAGGTCTATTGTATCGAATTTGTTAATCTGTGCCGACTACTTGTCTTCCGCCATGTCTGCACCCGCTCAATAGGTCTATTGTATCGAATTTGTTAATCTGTGCCGACTACTTGTCTTCCGCCATGTCTGCACCCGCTCAATAGGTCTATTGTATCGAATTTGTTAATCTGTGCCGACTACTTGTCTTCCGCCATGTCTGCACCCGCTCAATAGGTCTATTGTATCGAATTTGTTAATCTGTGCCGACTACTTGTCTTCCGCCATGTCTGCACCCGCTCAATAGGTCTATTGTATCGAATTTGTTAATCTGTGCCGACTACTTGTCTTCCGCCATGTCTGCACCCGCTCAATAGGTCTATTGTATCGAATTTGTTAATCTGTGCCGACTACTTGTCTTCCGCCATGTCTGCACCCGCTCAATAGGTCTATTGTATCGAATTTGTTAATCTGTGCCGACTACTTGTCTTGCGCCATGTCTGCACCCGCTCAATAGGGATGTTTACTGACTTATCAAAATATCATTCTAATTAATCCGTCTGTTAGATTATCGAAAATTATTGGATACGTATTTTTTGTTTTATCTTCGTAAATTTTTAGTTTAGTCATTAGGTGACTGTTTAATAGCTCTTTAGTCTGAAGCGTAAACTATTTTTTTAGAATCTTCGCAAACAAACACAGCTTAGATATTGGCCTGTAGTTTTTCACATTGTCTTTAAGGCCCTTTTTATGGAGGGGGGTGATAAAAGCTGTTTTCCAAACATGCGGCAATATTCCATCACTAAGAGAACGATGAAATATTAAAGTAAGCGCTAAAATTAAGCTTTGTGCACACCTAATTATAAGAATAGCCGGAACACCGTCAGGCCCTGCTGACTTATTCGCGTAAATAGCCCTCAGCAGCTTCAGTACTTCAGTTTCGCAGGCTTTAACAGAGCCAATATCAGAGGCAGATGTTTGATAAGAACAGTGCATGTCACCATCCAACTGAGTAACATCGGGCATAGTGTTTTGGAGAAAGTTAAACTTAAAGACTTCGCTAAACATATTGCATATTTCGTCACCATGTCCTGACGAACTCTGTCCATACGTACTTCATAACCGATGGAAAAGCACATGAAGACTTTTGATTGCTTTTGACGAAATACCAAAAAGCTTTAGGCCATTTATAATACTGTATCTATAATACTATTGCCTCAATGTAACTGTCGTACATTTCCTTTTTTAATAAATTAGTACAATTTCGCAAGGTTAAAAATGTGTCATGAGCTGATAAATTTCCATATTTTAAACTTGGAGTGATATTTAAATTTTTCTTTAAGAATTTTGATTATACCAAGGGGGGTAATTAGACGTAGATTTAATGATTGTTAATGGTATGAAAGTTTTACAAATTCTATTTAGTTTGTTTTGTAAGTCCCTCTACAAATACAAGACGATAGAGGCAATAAGTAATTTACACATTATGGAACTTGTTGCAGTACACGCTCACTCAACGAACTGTACTGTACAGTGTACTGAACGACACTGCACGTATGTATGTACAGTAGTTGTTAATATACCGCAATATAACAATAGAGGAAAGTCACCAAATATGAAATAGTATCTTAATATGGAATACCTTCATTTCTCTAAGACTATAAGTATGAAACGCAACACTCGACCATCTTCTGTTCCATTCGGTCTACTAACACGTACGTGGTGCAATAGACCGAATGGAACAGAAGATGGTCGAGTGTTCCGTTTCATACTTATAGTCTTAGAGAAATGAAGGTATTCCATATTAAGATACTATTTCATATTTGGTGACTTTCCTCTACATATTGAAATCGTAAAATGATGTAGGTCTTACTCACTCAAATCTTAACTGAAATGAACTATAAAGCCAGAGCCTCCAAATGAGTAGGTAGCGTAAACAAATCTACCGTGATCCAAAAATATGATCGGAATGAATCGACGACCAGTGTGTTTTGTAAAACGCAATAGAACATTATACGATGTGCGGATTGTGGACGCAGGTGTGTGGGCTCGCGGGCACGTGGGCAAGAAGCGCGCGTGGTCCCCAGTGCGGTTCTTTGGGTTCCTCGCGCAACGTCAACATCGCGGCGCTAAAAACAACACCTGACACTGATCGTGAGCGATTTGAAAAATGCCGGTCATCGACTCCCCCTCCCTCGCAGCTCGGCGCACAATTATAGCTGGTGGCACGCGCCGAGCCGTGGCGCACGCGGCACGCGCCGCGCGCCCACTGCGCACGCTCCCGGAAGCGCGCGCTGCCAACACTACACTATAACTTTCGCGAAATGTTTGCTCCGCGACGTAATCACATTTTTGTATTTACTCACCCCGCCCACATTATATACATATTTGTTTGCGAGCCGGATTTGATCGGGTTACGATTGTTTTTGATACACAATGGAAACTGGCCAAGTGTATAATCCATCCTCTTCAAATATACTATGTAAACAGCTTTTTTTGTCAGTTTTGCGCTCCGGGGCTGCGGGACTTTTCTAAAGAGATATCGCGGCCCCGGAACACAAATGCTAAGTATTTATTTATTTTTATTTATTTATTTATTTATTCATTAACACATACATTTGTTTTAACAGGTAAGACCCAAGCTAACAAAAGTAGTCATAAATTGTTAAAAGTCTAGTCCCAAGTAGCGGGTCTGTGTAGGAATACATCTATACAGTGGACAACATACTAAGTGTCACCCTCTGGAATTCCGCCAAAGAACAAGAAAATATGTCCAAACGCCGAGACACACTATTCAGTGTTCGCATTGCTCGAATCACTGGTGCGAACTTTAATAAGTTAGTACGCGATGCCGGAACTTTAAAAAGCCCCTCCCTCGGTCCCAACCGTAACCTTCTGTCTGGAACAAGTAATCCCAACGATTCTAATATTTGTGGATTATTTAACATACCACGAAAAACCATAAAAACATATTTTACGAGAGCGAGGTTGCGCCTTACTTCCAACTTATAGTACCCAACCATCCCTATTACAAAGAGAGTTGGATACATAAGCGGGTAGAAAGGGTAGACCCCAAACTGCCTCAAGTACAGATATCGGGTAAAGGACCATGCAAAAAAATGTATGGGCAGTGTCCCATCCCATCAACAGACATGGGACAAGTTTCAATATCATTATTACGTCCCATGAAAAGTCAGTACCAATTTTTAGTTCGGAATTCGACGGGGTTTTTTTTTTAAAAAGACTTTTGACAAAAATAAAGTATTTTTATTTTAAAATAAAAAATTACATTTTAGACGATAATTACAAAAAGCAATTGTTCAACTAGACATTTTAAGTATTAATAACACAAAAACAATTGTGCAAGTAGACACTTAATAACAACAGAACTATTATCCAGACAAAAATAACGTTATATTATTCATCTATTATAATAGTCGATAACATTGCCGCTGGTAGATTAAAGTCGATATGTCGACCTTTGCCCATATACCATATAATTGATATTATATGGGCACAACTTCCAACCGTACGCGCCCCTGTTAGGCATGTGCAATACCACTGTTCAATAGCACGTCTGCCAGTTTCACTTCGGTTTATTAATATGTAACAATAATAAACGCGCGATCTAACGTGTCGAGATTGTATTCTTCCTCTAATTAACCAGACATTATCTTCTCGAATATTATACCTTGGCAAATCAGTTAGCTGGTTTTCTCGAAATAATTCAATATAATAAATTCCATTCCGAATATGTTCCGCACAGTAGGATTTTGCAAGTTTTATATGGTAGGTCCCCAAGGCGAATAAAATGATATCATCATCAGTCAGTTCTGGAAAGTCCTCAAGATGTGGCATGGTGGCCTCCATCGTCACAAAGTTAACTCTTTGTCTGTTAAGATTTTTGCCTTCGACATAATTTTTCAAAAGGTTAGGTTGATGAACCTTAGTTTGAATTATTTCAAAGAATTCCGGCGCAAGCCTGTGGTCTGTAGCAACACGGTAATTAGCATTTATTAATGATGCTGCTATGCGGAAATCGACAAACATGTTTGGCAAAGCTCGGTTAAAATAAGTTTGTTTTAATAACTTAAAACGGTTTTTGAATTTGCCGTTAACCGCCTCCACAATCCATCTACACACAGTCACCAACCGAGAATCATTTGCCTTTTCTGTTGATAGCTGGGTCGCGTTCCTGTCCTTGGTAGGTGGCATGTGAGGTTCATAGCCAAGGGACTCAATATCATTAATACTGTCCCTGAAGCCCCTGTCCAAAATAAAGACGTCCTCTCTGTGTAGTAACCAATGTAGTAAGTGCTCCTCGTCATTCATTATGTTCTGCATAATAGTTGCATCTGATGTTGTTGCAGGAAAAGGGCCTATGACATCTATGATATATCCATCGCTGCTTACTAAAATAAATGGTTTCAATAAATTGCGAAACTTGTGGAGGCTATAAGTTTTTCTTTGAAATAAATAATTAGTGCTTTTTTCAATATATACATATGTGCCATCTGCGATAATAATTAACTTGGTGTTGTTTTCATTTCCAAAAATATGTTTGGGCAAAAATAGATTTCTCTCTAGAAGCTCATCTCTAGAAATATGACCTATACCAAGATGTCTTGGTACATATTGACCTGTCAAGCATTGTCGCGCTATTTTTAGGCGATATTCAAACACTTGACGTGTTACGCCGAAAAGCGTAGCTAGTCGCTCGTTAGGTTCTCCAGTTCGTATTTTCGTTAAATAAGCTCCGAGAACTGATCGGGGATGTCTGCATTTTTCTGCGAGCGATGGCGTTTCTTCCAAAATGACGTTGAACTGCTCTAAAGTCAATCCAGTCCAAAACATAAGTTCACTATTATTCAGTGAAGATAATGTTTCAAAATCGAATCTTGTCCTATTGTTGATTGCTTCAATTAACATGTTTGTCATGTTACTAAAAAATGAAGCATTAAAATAATGTGTAACATTTACATTATCCAGTAACTCTTCAAAATCATAGTTATTTAAATGTTCTTCACATATTCGCGAACTCGGTGGAATATATAATCGATAATGACATACCAAATGTAGCTTGATAGACACAGGAACTCGTCGTAGATTTTCATGTCTACATTGCCTATACATACAGAGCCGTGAAGTGTTCGGTGCACGTACGTAATCGCGAACATAGAAACGAGCATCATCCTCTGGATTGTCCTGAGGATCATTGGGGGCTTCAGCAACATTGGGGGCTTCAGCAACATTGGGGGCTTCAGCAACATTGGGAGCTTCAGCAACATTGGGGGCTTCAGCAACATTGCGGGCTTCAGCAACATTGGGGGGTTCTTGATTGTCAGCATCTAAAATTATTTATTTATTTATTACTAGCTGTCCCGGCGAAGCTAGACTGTACTTAGTGATGAAATAATTTATTTTGATAAGGATTAATAGCACAGATGTAATTACCTTCTACAATGGGAGCGTTCTCAAGACGTAGTTGTCCACCGTCATTATTATTGGCTCTCTGCCAGCATCTATGGCATACTGCCATTACGTTATTGAATACTACCTGAAAAGGGAAAAAATGAAGATATCAGCATATGTGTGTTTTTGTAATAAGCAGAAGTATTTTTTCTGTGTTATATTGATTATATCGGTGTTATATGTGTGCTTGTCAGTTGTCTAGAACTCGGAACACAATCTACACTCACTTTTGGACTAGACTATAAAGGTGAAAATATTAAGGTGAGATTAAATAATTATGCAGGTAAAAATATCTCATTCCTCATAGGAATTATGGCCGGACGATTGAGTCGTTCCTAACGTAAGCTATACTTTAAGTGCTATATTTCTATTCAAGCAATTCTAAAATGTATCATATAGTATCGTAGCAATGTTCTATCTGCTTATATATTCTAACTACATGACACTTATTCTTATTCATTATACGTATTCTACATAATATCTAAAAGTTATCGATATATGTATAATAAATCAGTAAATAAATACAATGACTGTGACTTACTTGTGTCAATCCATTTTGCAAAATGTAGGCCGCTAACTCAGGACTACTATGAAGCAATGTTTCTTGTAATATATGTCGTCTCTGTCTTAAAACAGATCTAGGACAAATTACACATTGGCGTCCAGTCTCCATATTTATAAATCACAGTCCATTAAACGTGCCGGGGTCATCGAGTAGCAATCAAAAGGTCCAATAAACAAGCAGAGGTTAGTAATAGTCGCAAACAAGCCGATAACGCACGAATAAACAACGCGAACACAGCAGAACGTACTAGCCACGACTGAGGGAGGTGCGCGGGCGCAGGCGTCGAAAGGGTGCGGTCGGGGTAACGGAGCAAGGAGGGAGGGTAAAGTACGTCTTACGGCTGTTCTCTCTCGAGTTTTTTTTAGTTAAATAGTACATTTTTAATTCGATTCTTAATACTTAATAAAACTGTATAAGTATAACATATTTTTTTTATTGCACGATAACCCCATATCCTACAGTGATGTCGCCATAGTAAAAAATAATCATAATGTCGAGATGTATTTAATGAGATATGTTTGGCATCTGTTGATGATATGGGACGATTTTTTGCATAGTCCTTTATTTTGCATTTTTTCTAGCATCTGAGAATACTTCACCTCATAAGGATTCCAGATGATAGCACTAGTTTCCAAGTTGCTTCGCACCAACGCATTGTAAAGTGCTTTCACTGCTGCCATATTAGTGAAGTCACGGGTTTCACGCATCACAAAACCAAGATTTCTAAACGCTTTTTTGCAGACCTGCACTACGTGAGCCCGAAACGAAAGATCGATACGAAAGATAGAAGTAATATCAATTGGGAACAAGGAGTCGTATGTGAGGATAGCAGCTAGCAGGCAGTGGACGGTGGTATTTATGATCCCTGGTCACCCTGGTGCTCACAATGGTGGTCGATAGATGTACGATAGCAAGGAACACCAAGTTGTAACCAAGTTTTTTTGGGGTCATAAATCACATTTTACGATAAAACTCAATGTAGCACTCTTAAAACATTGTGCTATTTGATGCTTTGAATAGTAAACGGGTCAAGGAGTTAATTTAAGTAAGTAAAGTTATAACCTGAAAAATCAGTAGTTACTAAAACAGCTGTGCAAAATTTGGAACTTTGCTTTGACCCCCAATATCTCCGTAACTAGGGGGTTCCCAGGAATGGTCTAGAAACAAAAAAGGGAGAACAAGTGAACTTCGTTTGCGTTAAGGGTACTTTTACACCCTTTATAATCTATTTTTCCAGCGGCGCGGCGTGCACATTGTATCTATCTATTTTGGTTGTCTGTGGTTATTCTAGTCACTGCATGCCTCACTCAGCAGACGGTATCCTTGAAAATATTTTGTCGACAAACCGATTTATGTTTCTATACAAAATGATTTTTTAGTCACCGTCCACATTTTTTCTAGGCATTAGGTATCATTCACTAACACTATTTTTGAAAAAAAAATCGATACGTAAAGTTGTTATATTAGGTCTTTACCTATGAAATTGCCGTTCTGCAGTACTGGCCATTTCAAATCAAAATAATTTTTGTTTGGCTAAGAATTCTAATTTCAAATTAATTTTATTTTAAAAACATGGTTTTTTTTTCAAAAAGTGGTCATTTGTTTATTGATTAGTGTTACAATTTCATCGCATTTCAATCTTTTTCGTCATCATGGATACGTTAAAAATTCGAGTAATTATGGAATATTAGTACCGTCGTGGCAGCAACGCGGCACAAGCGGCACGCAACATCAACGACGTTTACGGAGCTATATAACACTACAAACCAACGCACCACCTGTGATTGGTTTGCTCGCTTCCGTTCTGGAAATTTCGACCTGAAAAATGAACCTCGCGGTCGTCCGAAGACTTTGGTCGACAATTACGAATTAAAGGCGATTGTGGAAGCTGATGATACACAATCTACGGCTGAATTAGCAGCAGTGTGGTATTCTGTTATAAATTTATATACATACTGATTTAAAATAAATGTGCATAAAGCGGGTGGTGAGGGCAACCCCGACAAGGTGGGTGGGAGGCACTCCGCTGTCATCCACCGTAGAGGATGGTCGTTGCGATCACTGAGCGTTGGGTGTACACAAAATACAAACTTTGTGTTTTATTTCCAATATATTATTATATACAAACAGAGAATTATTTGTGGAGTTTGGAGTACTCCACAATTGGCGACGAGGAAATCTGGTAAGTGCTGAAAGATTATTTCAAATCTAATTGCATGCAAATCGGCAGTCAACAGGTTGTTTAATGTGTTCATTTCCTACCTACATGGAATACGATTGCATTCTGCTAGACAATATTATGCAAACAATAAAATCTTACATTGATCAGTCATTTAAAATATGCAAGTGCTCTAAACGGTAGTACGATTTTTGTGTGTATTTTTTTAATCAATCTTAGCGTAAACCTACTGATAAACTAATAACAACATTACAGTACCTAGTTAATAAATAATTAATCAATAAAAAGTTCAATTAAGAAAAGAAATAGTTACCTACCTACCCTCGTTATAGTGTATGATGTGGATATTACTTATTTTATTGCCAACAAATGAAAGTGTTATTATTTACGTTAATTTTAGGTAGATTTTATCTATGCGTGATTATAAGTACTTGATATTTAAGCATAACTCAGACATTATTCGTAATCACCGAAGCAGAGTTATGAACTCTTTTGTTACAACTTTATTGTTATGATATTTTTAGATATTTCATGTAGGTAGGTCTAAAATTAAGGGGTTCGATAGCCGATTGCATGTTAATTATGATGTAAAGATGTTAGTATGAAACAAATAACTTGTTTTACTAAATATGTGTTGAGGCCTAAATAGTCAGCAGTGAAAGTACTATTAGTGAGGAAATATAGTGCTGACATCAAGTTTAATGTGAGTGTGAACTCTCAAAATTGTGCCAAAATATGCTAATATTTAGCAGCCGAGTACTAAATTGAATAACTGTAATAAAATTTTAAAATAACTACAGTTTCAAAAGTTTAAAATAGCCTTAAAACCAGTGCCTGCTAATACTTACCAATAAAATGTTGTTGTGTAGCTGGTGTGCACATTCCACTATAACTATATACCCACATTGTACAAATACCGCAGAACTATCACTACCAAATCGTAGTGAGATATTCTCCGTGCGATTCTCGACTTACCCACATTAAATTTAACTATCACTGTTTACATTCTGAGTAATACCGCACGACTAAGTACTTATGTAAACGGTAATTATTATCGTTCATAGAATCTTAATTTTATTTGTATGCAAGTAACAGGTAATAAATTAATATAGTTAAGAAAGATAATATGATTAGTGCACGGATTTCTTTAAACAATATATTGCGAGTAGACTTGACTTTTGCTCTTTTTCAATAAGCTACCGACTACACAACAACAACCGATCGTGCCTGTAAGTATTAGCCAAGTCGAAAGAGAATGACAAAATACATACTGTACACTATTCCAATGGGTAAGCACCCATAAAGTTCCTCATATACTGGTATAAATAAAACTGTACTTACTAGTATATGCAATTCCACAAAATGAAATGATTCATGTTCCAATCCAAAAGTTCAGTCTTACGTAATAAAAACTGAACAGGTTAATAGGATTGGAACAAGAACAAACAAAACCCGAACTCAGGGTATTCACACGAATAATACACGGTGTACAAGATGTGGAAGTGAAAATCACAAGTGTGATGATACACGTTGTCCCGCAAGGGACAAAGTATGTGACAAATGTGGCTATAAAGGTCACTTCATGAGTCAATGTCGAACAAGGAAACTCAAGCGTAAAGCACCCAATACTTGGGACAAACAAAAAAATGTCAGTAAAAAAAACTAAAACAACCGAACCACAGACCAAACCACCAGTCAGTAATGTAAACTATATATTTCACATTGACGATGACGCTGAAATAACTTGCCAAGTAGGAGGTGTCAACGTAAATATGCTCATCGACTCTGGGAGTAAAAACAATATAATAAATGATAAAACCTGGGAATATTTAAAATCAAAAGCTGTCGCTGTGTCTAACCAGCAACCAGGTTCCGATCAAGCGTTTATGGCATACGGTTCAAAAGATCCTCTAGATGTGCTCGGCACATTTGAAGCATCAATCGTAGTTGGACCAGAAACAAAAACTGCAAAATTTTATGTGATTAAAAATGGCACCCGTAATTTGTTGGGCAAGCATACATCTACATGTCTCAATGTGCTTAAATTAGGGGTGAGTATAAATCTAGTATATACAGAGATTTTTCCTAAATTTAAAAATGTCCAATTGGCTATTGCTATAGATCCATCTGTGACACCCATATGTCAGCCATATAGGCGAGTACCAATTCCGCTCGAAAATAAAATCAATGATAAACTTGATGAGTTAGTTAAAAAAGACATCATTGAACCTGTAGATCAAGCCACAACCTGGGTTTCTCCGGTAGTACCCATTCTTAAGAGTGATGACACATTAAGACTGTGTCGACATGAAATCAAAATCAAAATCAAAAGTCATTTATTCAAATTAGGCTGATAATCAGCACTTTTCGAACGTCAAAATTTACTTTACTCTACTTATTTACAAGAGACAGTCCCCCAAAACGCCCACCCTTCGGCACTTCCTAGTGTTTAGCTGGAAAGAAGAAGTGACGGAACAAACTCCCCAGCAACACATTCTGTCTGTTATGTTGGTTAGAAGAACCAGACTCGATACAATAGTAAGGTGTAAGTTCATTTTAGAGTTACTACAGACACAAATCAATAATAAAAAATTATATAATTATAAACAATGTAAAAATAAAAAAAGTACATAACATATCATATATGAGATGTGCAAACAAAGCCATTATAAGAGAGAACCATCCTTTACCTACAATGACCCAACTTCTCCCGAAGCTCAGGAAGTCATGTATCTTTTCTAAACTCGATATTAAAGATGCATTCCACCAAGTCGAAATAAAAGAAGATTGTCGGGATATAACAACTTTTATAACCAGTAAAGGCCTGTTTCGAGATAAGCGTCTGATGTTTGGTATATCGTGTGCACCCGAACACTTTCAGAAAATCATGGAAAGGATGCTTCTGCCTTGTAAGGGCGTCGTTAATTTCATTGACGATGTTATTGTGTTTGGCAGTAACGTAAATGAACATAACGATAGACTAAAACATGTGTTGCAAGTTTTGGAAGATAATAATGTGGTGCTTAATGATAAAAAATGTATTTTTAACGCGTCAAAAATAGATTTTCTGGGTCATGAATTATCTCCACGAGGCATTAGGCCCCTTGATAAGTACGTCAAAACTATAAAATCATTCAGAGAACCTAAAACAGTCGAAGAAGTTCAAAGTTTTTTAGGACTTGTCAATTATATTGGAAAATGGATCCCAAGGTTGGCCACCATGACCGATCCAATTAGAGAAATTTTAAGACACAAACTCTCTAAACACGCCGACATAGCTGAATATTGGAAAGACAAACAATCTGCTGCGTTTGCGGAGTTAAAAGAGAGTTTAAGTGCCCTTCGCACTTTAGGTTTTTATGATCCACACGATAGGACACAAGTCACGGCAGATGCTAGTCCTGTAGGGTTAGGAGCAGTCCTCGTTCAGATTGTTAAACAAGGACCTCGGATTATTGCTTTTGGTCATAAAAGTTTATCTGACGTTGAAAAACGATATTGCCAGACCGAAAAGGAGGCACTTGCCTTGGTCTGGGCCATCGAACATTTTAATATGTATTTATATGGGTTAAAACAATTTGAGCTGATCACTGATCATAAACCTCTCGAGGTAATATTTGGGCCACGATCAAAACCTTGTGCACGAATTGAACGATGGGTGTTACGGTTACAGGCTTACAATTACAAAGTTGTTTACTGTCCTGGTAAAAACAATATAGCTGATGCCCTGTCCCGATTATGCCCAAATCATATTTCACATCCACATGTTAATAGACTTTCTAGGCCCCCTGCCAAGTGGACACAATTTACTAATAGTCATTGATTATTATAGCCGCTACAAAGAAATTAAGGTTATGAAATCTATTACATCTAATGAAACCATTAATGTTTTAAAAGAAATATTTTCTAGGCTAGGTATTCCGGTCAGTATAACATCGGATAACGGACGTCAATTTACTAGCGAGGAGTTCAAATCCTTTTGTTCAGAATTTGGCATCAGGCTTTACAATTCTATACCATATTGGCCACAACAAAACGGGGAGGTCGAAAGACAAAACCGCGACATCCATAAGCATTTGAAAATTAGCCAATGCCAGAAGTCTGATTGGAAGGATGATCTCCTTCGCTATCTCATGATGCGAGCATGATGATCATCATGATGCGAGATAAAGACACTCGAAAGAAAGAAAAAGGTAAAATAAATGAGGATAGGAAACGCAAAGCAAAAGGACAAGAAATTGAAGTTGGTGAGAAAGTATATGTAAAGAATTTTGTAAAAAGTAATAAATTAACGCCAAATTTCGATCCAGAGCCACATACAGTAGTCAGTACACATAGGAATAAAGCAAATGTCCGTAATGATTCAACTGGCCAAGAGTATAAAAGAAACGTAATTCATCTTAAGCGAGTAGAAGGAAATTGGACAGTTGTTGATACAGAATCTAATGATGATGATTGCGTGTCGGGCGAAGATCAAAATAAATTGTAGAAAGGAATAAACGGAAACAACATTGTCAAAATATATGTAATAAAAACATATCCTAAAAATAGATAGAATAATGAAAAATAAACCTTAAAATGTAAATATTCACTTAAAATTAAGTATAATAAAAAGTTATTAAAATTGAAATGATTGTGACATTTAATTAAAGAAAAATTAAATATTAATTATTTACTCAATTTTTATTGTCAAAATAATAATCTGATTTAATGATGTTTATTTATTTTTCTAAAAAAAGGAAGAGATGTGGTATTCTGTTATAAATTTATATACATACTGATTTAAAATAAATGTGCATAAAGCGGGTGGTGAGGGCAACCCCGACAAGGTGGGTGGGAGGCACTCCGCTGTCATCCACCGTAGAGGATGGTCGTTGCGATCACTGAGCGTTGGGTGTACACAAAATACAAACTTTGTGTTTTATTTCCAATATATTATTATATACAAACAGAGAATTATTTGTGGAGTTTGGAGTACTCCACAAGCAGCTTTCGACGTTAGCGTCAAAACAATATTGGTCCATTTGCGTCAAATTGGCAAGTTAAAAAAGCTTGACAAATGGGTGCCCCACGAAATGATCGCCAGCGCGAAGTACGCGTCGAGACGTGCCCTGCACTGCTCAACAGACACACAAATGAAGGAATTTTGAACCGCATTGTTACCTGCGATGAAAAATGGATTCTGTTTGATAACCGCAAGCGCTCAGCAAGTTGGTTGGATCCTGGTTCAGCACCTAAACAATGCCCTAAACGAAAACTTACCCCTAGAAAAGTGATGGTCACTGTTTGGTGCTCTAGCGCCGGTGTGATTCATCACAGCTTCTTACCAAACGGGGTGAGCATTACTGCAGATGTGTACTGTGAAGAACTGAACACAATGATGGAGAAGCTGGCACATCTCCAACCAGCATTGGTCAATCGCTCGTCTCCGCTGCTCCTGCACGACAATGCGCGACCTCATACTGCACAGCAGACGGTCTCCAAGTTGCAAGAACTGGGGTTGGAAGCTCTCAGTCATCCGCCCTACTCACCAGACCTTGCGCCTACAGACTACTACTTTTTCCAGAATTTGGATAACTTCTTGACGGGAAAAAAATTCAATACCCGAGAGGCAGTACAAAATGCCTTTGAAGAATTTGTTGCCTCCCGACCAGCTGATTTCTTTAAAAAGGGCACCAATAAACTGCCACTGCGTTGGCAAAGATGCATTGATTACATGGGTGATTACTTCGATTAATACAAATAAAAAATACATGAACAAAATTCGTTTAAATTTTTTCATACAAAACGGCAATTTCATAGGTAAAGACCTATTATTAAATAATTTTCTCGAAAGAATTGTCCGCTCTTCTTGAAACGTTAAAAGTTTAAGATGTGATATCTCAATATTTTTGTATTGAGTGATACTGAAAGAAAAAAAAGACGTGCGGCACTCGGAGACTGCCGGGGTAAAGACGTGCGGCACTCGGAGACTGCCGGGGTAAAGACGTGCGGCACTCGGAGACTGCTGGGGTAAAGACGTGCGTTGCTGAAAAGCTATTGCATAGCATTTTTATCAACTTATGTAATTATAATTATTTATATTATTATTATTGTTTTAATTATTATTATGTATATACATATCTATATATTATAATTTTTTCCTTTATTTACTTATTCACATAAAATTTTCATTTTTAAATATTTCGTATAAAACTCATAAAAAAAACATTTAAAAATATAAAAAAGTCGTCCACCGGTGACGGCAGCAGGGTCCAAGCTACCGGTGGTTAGGGCTCCAGAGACAGGAACCTCCTCACAATGCGAGCCGTATCGACGAGTACTGCCTTCTGAATCAGGCTCTTGATCCCACCGCCAAGCGAGAGTTTGGACAGGTGGTCGTCCACATACTTGTAGTACGGTACCTCCGACTCCACAAGTTTATATTTCAAGGCAAGTTGCTGGTGAATAATCCATGGCTACTTAATTGTGCCTGTGCAAGTACTCGCCGTTAGCTAAACGAGAACAACCAGAAATAATATGTCTGATGGATTCACCCGGACGGTGGCATGCCCAACACACGTCAACCGTCTCATCCTTCATAATATATTTCCGGTAGTTGTTCGTCAACATAACTTTGTCCATAATCGCACAGACAAAACCTTCAGTTTCCCCAAAGAGGTCACCGAAACGTAGCCAGGACACGGACGCTAGAAAATCTATATACATCGGGCCCATGAAGAGCCCGGTAGAAGCGCCCGTGAAGCTCCTTGCTTTGCCATACTACCTTGCGGTCATCAGCAGTAAGTGCCACAGGCTTGCGCCAGTTCTCGTTAGCCATGGACAGCGGGGTGAGTCCCTTGTCCACTGCGACCACATCTCGGTGCATACCCACATCGGCTTTTAAAAAATATTCTCTGAGACTGCACACCTCGCGATTGTGGAAGGTCTTCGCGTTTAAAAAATATTTAAATTATTATTATCTCCTTTATTTATTTTGTCACAAACTTATTACATTTTTAAATATTCTTGACAAAAAACAATAAAAAAAACATTAAAAAATATAAATAAATTATTGCCCACCGGTATCGGGAACAAGGTCCAAGCTCAGGTCAGGGCTCCAGAAAAAGGAACCTCCTAACAATACGAGCCGTGTCCAGGAGTACCGCTCTCTGCATCAAGCCCTTGATCCAGCTGCCTAACGAGAGCCTCCTCCTCCTCCTGATCCTCCTCCTCCTCCTCTTCCTCCCCCTCCTCCTCCTCCTCATTATTATTATTATTATTATTTTGCATAATAAATAAATCAAAAGTCATTAAAAGTTCTGCTATTCATCGATAGATGGCAAAAATAAAAACTAAAAAGTATCACCGCTGTGCCGGTCGGAGTGGGGGGTGTTAGGTTATTTTCGTTACGGAATTTCTGGATTCGGTCTCCACGCTCAAGGCCCGCGATAGAGGCTATGCAATAGCTTAAAAACACGTGTTCAATGATTTTCACCAAAGAATAATTATCAGTATTTGTCCGGTGACTAACACTCATCTTGTATTATGTTGTTGAAGAGACCTTGTTCGAGTTTCACACTGCTTGGATGCAGTTATAAGCAGTGTATGTTGATGTGTCCAGGTGTCGTGGGTGCGGTCTCGCGACCTGCAGATCCTGTCTCACGCGGGCGCGGTATTCACGGCGGACGCGCGCGTCACTGCCAGCTCGGGCGCGCCGCCGGCCGGCTCCCCGGGCGCAGCGGCCGCGCTAGCCAGCCGACACACGCTGCGCATCGAGCGCCTGCGCACCAGCGACGCCGGCCGCTACGAGTGCCAGGTCAACACCGAGCCCAAGATGAGCCTCTTCTTTAACCTCACCGTCGTAGGTGAGTATAACACCGACTGCCACATTCTCGACGTTGGGACTCGGCGACGATATTTTTTTGATGATATTCTACGACCCCTTTTGTTTTGATGATATTCCACGACCCCTTTTTTTTTCCACACGTTACCAACCACAATAAGCTTTTCCAAGTTATCAGACTCCCTCCTTGCCACGTGTCCGAGTACTGCTGACGTCGTTCCATGCAGATGGTCGATAGGCTAGATATAACTTTTGTTCACAATCGAGGTATCGTCGATGCGGCGCGCCGTCCAGGGTTTGCCTAACATTTGGCACCAGCATCAAATTTCGAACGCATCACTTCTGGTATGAATGCGTGATTTCGGTATCCAGAAGTCAGAAACTTTGTTTCGGTAGGTACCTGCACCGAATCAGGCGGGAGGAAACGCCTGTATGTTTCTGCTGCAAGGATCGGCCGGAGACACGGTGGAGCACACCGTGAGGGTCAGCTCCGCTTGGGCGGAACTCGGAGCCCCGCCATGTTCTCATTTGCGGCGATTGGCGGCGGTGACCTTTCGCGTCCTGCTCTGGTTCAAGCCTTGGTCCGGGGCGAGAGGGAATGGGACGCCATCGCCTCTTTCTGGGTGCAAGCGAAGGAGGTTACGAAACGTAAGAGGGAGAGAACCTCTCACCCCAGCCGCCACGGGAGACGCTCCGGGCGTCAGGGGCCAGATGACGGCTTCCGGCCACCGCAGGCCCGGGCCTGTGGACGGGGTGTAACAGGCAAGCTGTCCGTCTCATGACGATGACAGGCCGTGTCGACAGCGAGTTCGTGTTCCACGCGCGCCTCAAAGAGATGTCAGCAACATTGAAGGGGCCCGAAAGGGCCGACGCTTGTCCGGGTTTTTCGAAAGACATTCCGCGGCCTCGGACACAAAGAGCTAAGAGGAACATGGGTGGTTTTTAGTCAGTAGAAGTCTGTCACTCCCATCGCTCTGATAATAAAAATCTGCATTCTGCATATTAGATATCGTGTGTTCGGTTTCTCCTCCTGGCATGAATGGTACTGATTCCTAACTTTAAGAAGACAACGGCAGAAAAAAAAGTTATTTTGTTTCCTTTTCGAGCCAAATAACTACGGTGAGACAATTTTTCCCTATTCCACCAGGTCCTACGCCAAAAAACAGGACTTCTCGCACTACGCATTCTATCTTCACATGATCTACACTGCAGCGTACTCGATCAAAAGTTTGCCGCTGTTTCGTTGTCTTAAGGTGGAAGCTCACATCTGGCCCGCGAAATTCTAATTTTCTTACGTTTTTGGCAATTTGCAGGCCAGTGCTTGGTTGTATGTTTATGAAAATTTGATTTGCGACTGTTAGACGTATGAAGTTACCGAATTATAACCATCAAAATTACTAACTACTAAAGAACGACGACTAAATTACTAAAGAATGACTTTTACATGCAAAAATCAATCTTGACATGAAAATGAACTTGGAGGGTTGTATTGATAATTTTGATGGTTATAATTCGGTAACTTCATACGTCTTACAGTCGCAAATCTAATTTTCATGTTTACAACCAAGCACTGGCCTGCAAATTGCCAAAAACGTAAGAAAATTAGAATTTCGCGGGCCAGATGTGAGCTTCCACCTTAACGTCGTAGTCGTAACGAAACAGCAACAATTTTTTTTTGACAGCTTGTTCCACGGGATTTTAACATATCTCGGACGCGTATTCCCTCGCGGTGCGTTTTCCGTCGACTGTAGGAGTAGTTATACCGTATTAAGAAAGTGGGTTCCACTATTTCTTGAAAAACCCTCAGCAACGCTGTCTTTATATTTGACTGCCCCGCATCCGATAATCTAAAAAAAAAGTAGTTAAAATGTGCTTGTTTTTTGATTTTCAGCTTTTTCAGTCGGTTTTTTAGGTTGTTAAGTACTTTTCAGATGATTGAACTTTTGTGTTTGTTTATAGGTTTTGTGACTTTGAATTTCTTTTAAGCATATAAATGTCATACCTATATTTTTGTAATCTCCTTTTAAAACCCTTCATTTTGACACCCTACTCAACGATTTTTTTTTTTAGATCGGTGATATCACCCCCAAAATCCGCAAATTTCTTTGTTTTTTTATTTTAATGTAGCCAGTGACACTCGCGCCATCAAGACTAATCTAACGACGTATACTTATTTTACTCAAATCCCTTCATCGTTGTTTATTAATTAAATCAATTAAATCGTTCATCAAAATCAAAATCAAAAGTCATTTATTCAAATTAGGCTGATAATCAGCACTTTTCGAACGTCAAAATTTACTTTACTCTACTTATTTACAAGAGACAGTCCCCCAAAACGCCCACCCTTCGGCACTTCCTAGTGTTTAGCTGGAAAGAAGAAGTGACGGAACAAACTCCCCAGCAACACATTCTGTCTGTTATGTTGGTTAGAAGAACCAGACTCGATACAATAGTAAGGTGTAAGTTCATTTTAAAGTTACTACAGACACAAATCAATAATAAAAAATTATATAATTATAAACAATGTAAAAATAAAAAAGTACATAACATAGGTTTATAACATCCGTTTAGGAATTATGAGGGAACAAAGAAACGGACATATATACATGCATACATACATACTTACACGCCATTAACATAACCCTCCTTTTGGGCTTCGTCGCAGTCGGGTAAAAAACAATAGGTAGGTCTCCAAATTTAATATTTTCAATTTTGCGTACGTACCAAAGTCATCATACTTTAAATCCATAACTAAGTATTCAATTAGTAGATGCGGAGAATCTTAACACCGTGATTCACAAACGTGCATAAAATGAACAACGCCATCTATCGAGCTTGGAGGTAAACTTTTTTATACTCGGCGACTTGGCACTGAATAAAAGTTATTTTTTTACCTAAAAATATTTGTTCTTCATGCTTTTTCACTGTTTTTTTTTGTTTGTATATCGTTTATACTTGAAATAAAAACTTAAATCAATAACTAAGAAAATTAACGAGAATGATTGTTTTGTTAAACAACTTTAAATCGTTATCCTAAACTATTATTTAAAATGATAAATGATAAAAGAAACCTAAAGATGATTTTAAAATACCTATTCAACGACACCCTACTTGACATAGCTTATTGCCTTTTTTTTAATTTTGACAGTGTGGCGTCTGGTTGTCGCTGTGGTGAATTTTGATTACTGTCATGTCTTTAGTGACACTCGCAAGGTTAAGACGAATCGATTGATGTAAGAATTATCAAAATCAAACAAACATACATACATAGACTGATAAACACATTACCCTCCTTTGCGTCGCGCAGTCGGGTAAGAAAGTTTTAGCGGCATGCAGCTTGGTCATTCGTTAAGCAAGATCTCAACATTGCAATTCAGAAAATGGTTTGAAATGAACATCGTCATCTATCGAGTAATGTATTCAAAGAAGCGGCTTCTAGACGAATATCTGAGAGTATGCTAAGCTATAATAACAGTTAACTTGTGGGAACATTTATTTATTAGTAACATTTTTGTTCAATAGATGTCGCTGCATGTATCTTCTGTAATGATGATAAGTTCTTTTAAAACACTTTGAAAATCAACATTACTTTTTTATTTTTACATTGTTTATAATTATATCCTTTTTTTTATAGATTTGTGTCTGTAGTAAATCTAAATTGAACTTACGCCTTACTATTGTATCGAGTCTGGTTCTTCTAACCAACATAACAGACAGATGTGTTGCTGGGGAGTTTGTTTCGCCACTTCTTCTTTCCAGCTAAAACACTAGGAAGTGCCGAAGGGTGGGCGTTTTGGGGGACTGTCTCTTGTAAGTAAGTAGGGTAAAGTAAATTTTAACGTTCGAAAAGTGCTGAATATCAGCCTAATTTGAATAAATGACTTTTGATTTTGATTGATCTGACTAAATATGTAGAAAAAAATGGGAAAAAGAAATGCAAAAGGCATGAAAAACATATTAAAACAAATCACAAAAAGCAATACGTGTATCGAACGTGCAACTAACAGGAGCGGTCACACAACCACCTGACAGTTAGCTCCGTTGGCATTGGTTCCAAATAGCTGTTTTGTCTGTTTGAAGTTGTCATTCGTTGCCTGAACGTCACTCAATTGTTTTGCTTTCCCAGAACCACTCCTCTAACGCATGAACTTTATTGTATGGTATTAAAGTTCCTTTTAATATTTTTACGAATCGTTTGTATGGGAGTATATGTATAAAAGCGTTGTTTTTAGACCTTCGAAATTGGTTCAGCCATTCTCGAGATTTGCGTTTAGCAACAAATTTAGCGATTCATTTTCACAGTATAGAAGATAGATTACAACAAACAGAACATAAAACAAAACGCCTGAAACAATTGTGTGGGCAAACTGTAGAGCGTTATAGGTTTATAGGACAACTTTTTTGAAAGGAATCCTTTCACCGCAACAAAACCAACTCTGCCAAATACAAGTTTCTCCGTTTGTGTTGATACTATGATACTCCACCCAACTTTGTTACCGGTTTCCAGCCCTACGGACCAAGCGGGCGCGGGAGAATTACTATGATGTACACTTTTATAACTTCAAAGAAGTCAAAATTCTTATATTATGTAGTTTATTATATATATTTAGTAGTCTATATATAATAAACTATATAATATAAGAATTTTGACTTCTTTGAAGTTAAAATTCATCTCATTCTTAGTCGCAAAGCATTTTTTTTTCGCTGCAGAAGCTAAGTTAGTTCAATGTAACGTGACTGTGTCGCGGTGGTTGCAGACGAGCCGGTGCCGGAGGTGGTGGTGGCAGTGCTGGGCGCGGCGAGCGTGCGCGGGCGCGCGGGGGGGGCCGCCACGCTGGCGTGCGAGGCGCACTACGACCCGCCGCCGCGCGACCTGCCGCTGCCGCCGCTCGACATCCGCTGGCAGAAGGGCGAGCAGCCCGTCAGCCTGCAGGTAGGGCCCGCTCCACAGCTCCGGTGCCGCTGTCTGTGTGTGCAGCGTGTGACTGGCGTGTGCCGTGCGTTGCAGGGTTCGCGCGGGGGCGTGGCGCTGGACACGGCGCGCTGGACGGCGCGCGTGGAGTCGCGCCTGACGCTGGCGGAGCTGGGCGCGCGCGACGCTGGCGCCTACTCGTGCAGCGCCGCCGGCCGCGCCGCCGCGCTCTCGCTCGCTGTCGACGACGACGGTGAGTCACCCACACAACTAACCCACTTTTCGACCATTACTCTATTACGCTTACACACATCTGCTTTACATTATTTCCAACTGTGCCAAGGATCATTATTTTTTTTAATCGAAGCTTAATCAATCTATTCGAGGAAATTCAAAGTAGATTATTGTCGAGTGACGCTACAATATTGTCCAGATGAATGTTGTAATTTCAATAATTCAATACCCATAAGGCCAGTCAGCCAGGAATCGAGTATCGCGCTACTCAAGAGTAACCAGTTTCTAATTCAAGTGGTCACAACACAGCTACGTGGGTATTAAAGTCGCGTCGACTATGAAGGTTGCCGACTTGCCCGGCGATTCAAGCTAGGCTGAAAATCGGCTTTCATACAAAAATATTAGTAGATAATATAACCACCTTATACTGTAATGAAGGTTTTGGTATTGGAGACTAATAACACAGACCACTTTGCAGTTGTGGTGGCTATATCAATGAAAAAATCCACTGCTGCTCAGCGTTCTTTTATTACCTGGGTTGATGAAGACAACAAAAATTGACATGGAGAAATTGAATTTTGATCATGTTTTAACAGCGCAGGATCTCAATACTGCTGCTGCATTGCTAATTGAGCCTATTATTTTAACTTTATCTGCAAATACCTCCACTGTCGCGCTATCACGTAGACGTAGGCCTATTAAAGCGTGGATCACCCCGGAGTTACTTAAATGTATGCGCCATAGAGATAATCTTAAGAAGTTATTAAAAAAACCCTATAATTATGTCATCAAGGTCTCTTATAATAAACGGTATAGGTATCTAATAACTACTGCATCTCTCGTTTGCAAAAGGCTAAAAAGGATTGAAGAAATGATTTTTTATCTGTTGCAAACTAATAAACCAAAGGACACTGCGTCTGCCTTATTAGCATCCAATCTGGATAAAAAAGACGCGATAAATGACATTATAATGACGGAAATCCTCGTTATGGCCCCACAAATCAGCAAATTTATTTATTTTTTTAATTTTAATGTAGCCAGTGACACTCGCGCCATAAAGACGAATCTAATCTCTGTCTTGGTGTTGGTTGAGTAGTCGAGTGTGTAAGGTAGGTCCGTGTCGCGCCGTATGCTCAGTGCTCGACTGGTGTTGGTTGCAGAAGACCGCGCGGAGGCGATGCAGCGCGACCAGGCGGCGGGTGCCGACAGCCCCCACCCGGCCCGCGCGCAAGCCGCGCTGCTCTGTCTCGCCACACTGCTGGCCTGGCGGTGAAGCTCGACTGAAGGCTCTTCTACATTATAAGACATTCTGTATATTTTGAACTTTGTAAATAATGTAAATACATGATATTATGGAGAGTTGAGGGTGTTTTTTACTTTGATATACTTACTTAATAACCGGTACATACATAACGCTTGTGATTGCGTCCGGTGTGCAGTGCGATGCGTTTGACGGGGCGAAAACGCCGTGGCCGATGCAAACAGGATCGTAAATCGCGTTTCGAAGACTGAGATACTAAGTTTGATGGATTATATGTATTGAAATGCTGGGCTGTGGACAAGATGGATGAAATATGATTGTTGGATGTGAGGAGTGACAAGAATGTATAAAGTAAGGATAAGTATCAGAGGAAGTTTGAAAGAGGCACCTCGTATGCCGTGACGAAAATGGCAGGACGCCCGTTTTCACTCCGCAGTAGTCGGCTAAAAATAACATTGAATGATTTCAGGAGTGATAAAAATGTAACCTGTAAACTTCTGTTTCCCGACGATATAGTGGTCATGACTGAGAGCACGGAGGACCTCAGTATAATGCTCGATGACACAAGTAAGAGCTTCCGAAAGAGTTGTTCTTAAAATGAACACGGACAACACCAAGGTCATGTTGAATGCCCATGGTTACACCCACTCCAAGTAATGATGGAAGTTATGTGGGACTTACTCATGTTTCTACATTTTAAACCGACTTCCAAAAAGGAGGAGGTTCTCTATTCGATCTTTAGGATCCCAGGGAAATCGAGGGTAACCCTCAAATAGGCACTTGTGACGTATTCCATATATTTTCTAAAGCTTTTTTTTTTTATTGCAGATGGGCTCGCGTTTGACCACTATCTCACCTGATGTTAAGTGACGATGTGGTCGAAGATGTAGCACGCTGACCTAGAAGTAACCTATTCACTCTTGACTTGAAGACCCCTAGGTTATTGTACGGTGCAACCGCACATTCTGCAATTCAGCAGTTTACGCCACATTCATTTCAACTCATAATAATCAGTTCAGTTCGCGTTGAGCTATCAAGTCAGCCAGGCGTTCTCGTTACCGCCAACAAGGGCCGCGTCACTCACTTCATTTCCACACCATCAGTCCATTAAGCTCATTTTACTTTAAGTACCTTTGAGACAATACAGTAGTGTTTCAATACTTTACTTCTTTTATTCCATTCATCTATCATCTAAAAGTAGTGTCTGGTCTAGCAAGAGATCATACATCTTTTTGGTCCTTCGACTGTGAACAGCGGACGCTACATAGTCCATTTCGCGCGCGTGGACAGTGTAGCGGGCAGCTATTCAGTGACTCAAGTGTGTGCTGTGTTGGGTGACTATAAATTTAGACTAACAAGTGTCTCAGGGTCAACAAGGATCCGTAAACTATCAGGTGCTAAGTGTAGCAATTTCAAACTTAGACTAACAAGTGTCTCAGGGTCAACAAGGATCCGTAAACTATCAAGTGCTAAGTGTAGCAATTTCAGACTTATAGACTAACAAGTGTCTCAGGGTCAACAAGGATCCGTAAACTATCAAGTGCTAAGTGTAGCAATTTCAAACTTAGACTAACAAGTGTCTCAGGGTCAACAAGGATCCGTAAACTATCAAGTGCTAAGTGTAGCAATTTCAGACTTAAAGACTAACAAGTGTCTCAGGGTCAACAAGGATCCGTAAACTATCAGGTGCTAAGTGTAGCAATTTCAAACTTAGACTAACAAGTGTCTCAGGGTCAACAAGGATCCGTAAACTATCAAGTGCTAAGTGTAGCAATTTCAGACTTAAAGACTAACAAGTGTCTTAGGGATCGACAAGGATCCGTAAACTATCAGAAGTTCACTACAGCAACTTTAGACTTTGGAACGACTGTGAACGACGTGTCTCAGGGGATCACCAAGGATCCGTAAGCAGTTATCAAGAACATTCAAGTAAGATCTTTCCATTTATTTCTTACTTCAATTAAGTCCTCGTCATGGAGGCCATACATGCAAATCAGGACGAACTTTACACAGCTATTCTAAAGTTGGCTACAAATATCAAAAAAGACTCGGCGGATCGTAAGACTGCCGACTATTTCAAGCGACGTTTAGAAAACTTAAATCAATATTGGTCCGATTACCAGTACAATCACGACCGTCTTCTTACGGAAGAAAGCAAGTCTCATCCGTATTTTAGTAACCGGGCATACGAAACAACAAAAGAGTTATACATCTCGACCAAGGCATTAATCAATCAACAATATCAAGTTTTGTTGATAAAGATGAAAGAAGCTCAACAGGGAGGTTCTACACAGGAGGAACAAGGTCCTGCACGGACTGAACAAGCAGATCCGGTGGGACGCCAACCGCCGTCCGTCGAGGTATGTTCCAGAGGTTCATCTAGCAAGCTTGATGAACTGTTGAAGAAACAAGCAAGCAACTTCAGGGCGCTGCAGCGCACTGTGGCAGGGATAAATTTGGATTTTATGTCCGAAAAGTGGGAGTTGAAAGATGCCTTACGTTCTCTACAGTCTCGATGGTCTATCATAGATTCCTTACATTGGGAATTAGACAGCGAATTGGAGGGTACGAATCAAGAATATGAGGTATCTTATACGAAGCAAGAAACTATTTACAATAAATTAAAAAATGCAATTAATAGAAAACTAGGGTCCGTAGTTCACAAAGAGAATTGGACACCAAAAATTGACATCCCGTTTTTCAATGGCAATTATCAAAATTGGGTGTCTTTTAAGGACTTGTTTGTTGAAGCTATCCACAGTAACGTCTCCTTATCAAACGCCCACAAGATGCAGTTTCTTAAAAGCAAGGTGCGGGGAGAAGCTGAACGTTTGATACAGCATTTACAAATCAGTTCTGACAACTACACGGTTTGCTGGGAGATATTGAACAATAGGTACAACAACACATGGTTGATTTTTACATCTCACATAGATCTCGTACTAAATCTTCCAGTAGTTCAACAAGCAAACGTCGCTCAGATCAAGAAAATTCACGATATAACACTAGAGTGTTTAAACTCAATAAGGAACCTAGGCGTCAATATAGACAGTTGGGATCCATTCATCGTGCGTATTTTATTGCTAAAATTAGATGCGGACACGCATGATCATTATTTGGAAACTCTGAAGAAACCTAGAAAACTGCCAAAATTGACGGAGTTTCTAAGCTTCTTAGAGAGCAGATTCACCGCATTGGAATCTTCGCGCAAGAAAAACGAAAATTCCAAACCCTCAACAAGCAAGCAAAATAAATCTTCATCGTCAAATTTCAAGAATAAATATTCAGCAAGTAAGACTTCGGTGAATAATATCGAATTAACATGTCCGAATGTAAAGAGTCACACGGAATATACTATTGCAATAACTTTTTAAATATGACACCAAGTTCAAAGCGACAAGCTATCACACGATTGCATTTGTGCAAAAATTGTCTTTATTCGCATGGGGATAAAGAATGTACGTCAGAAAGACGGTGCCGCGAATGTCGCGGTAAACATAATACACTTTTACATGAAGCGTTTAACAATAAGTCTTCATGTAACATAGCTACGGAGAATGACACTCCAGCAGTTCTTGCAACTAGAACGCAAAATCAAGAATCACAAGAAAATCACATTTCGCAACAAGGCAACAACGTGATCGAAACATTGTTAGCAACTGCAATGATCAAAGTTCAAGCAAGTGACGGATCATACCACAAAATGCGTGCGCTAATAGATCAAGGCTCTCAAGCCTCCCTTATCACAGCTAGAGCGACACAACAGCTAGCTTTAACAAGAAAGTACTGCAGGGCCGTCATCTGCGGGATAGGAGAGAAGGAGAACAGTAGCAAGGGTGTCACGAACATAACATGTTGTTCGCATTTTAATGACTTTACATTTAAAACAGATGTGGTAATCATGGACTCGCTGATAAATCAATTACCAAGATGCACATTTACCAAGCCAACATGGGCACACCTGGCCGGCATACAACTAGCCGATCCAGAATACAATGTAAGCCGTCCTATCGACATCTTATTGGGAGCTGATGTGTATTCCCATATCATTTTGGAAGGCATTATCAGGGCGGATCTATCATTACCGGTCGCGCAACAGACACGACTGGGATGGATCTTATGCGGCAATTTCACAACTTTCCATTGTAACGTAGTCCTGAATCAAGTGGACGAAGTACAAAGATTTTGGGAGATCGAAGACATCACCGAATCATCCAATTTATCCGCAGAAGATCTACAATGCATGGAGTATTACAAGAAAACCACAACAAGAGATGAAAATGGCATGTATGAAGTAAGATTGCCTTTTCAAGAAAACTTTGAGACACATTTGGGATTGTCTAAAAATAAAGCTATGGCGCAATTTCAACAATTGGAAAGGAAATTTCGCAATAATGAAGAAATAGCAAAACAATACAAATTATTTATTCAAGAATATAAAACTTTAGGACATATGACACCAGCGTCCGGTAACAAGCAACCGGATTATTATTTACCGCACCATTGTGTGTTGCGAAACGATTCTACTACGACAGCACTTCGCGTAGTTTTCAACGCTTCCACAAAAACAACAACAGGAACCAGCCTGAATGACGTCATGTTAAAAGGCCCAAATCTACAACAAGATCTCCAATCTTTACTATTAAGGTGGAGACAATATCGCGTAGCATTTACGGCAGACATTGAAAAAATGTTTCGTTTCATTTGGTTAAATAAACAGGATCAAAGATATCAAAAAATCATTTGGAGAGATACCATTGACAGGCGTCATCAAGTATACCAGCTATGTACCGTAACATATGGCACCAAGGCCGCTCCATTTTTTGCAATGATGACCTTAAAACAATTGGCTGAAGATGAGAGACACAATTTCGACAGTGTTGCAATCAAGGCATTGGAGCAGTCATTCTATATGGATGATGTTCTACACGGGTCTCATTCTGTCGAGTTAGCAGTAAAACTAAAGCAAGATTTAATCACGTTGCTAAAGTCAGGGGGGTTCAATTTAAGAAAGTGGAATTCCAACGCATCAGCCCTACAAGACGATACGATCGGGGCGAGTAAGAAACAAGAAAATTTCGATTTCAAGGAAATGGAGACATCAAAAACCTTGGGATTACGTTGGAATTCAAAGGCAGACTTATTTACATTTCAATCAAAAATTGAACCATCTAACAAAACACCGACTAAGAGATCCATGTTGTCAGACATATCAAAGTTGTTTGACCCTCTTGGTTGGCTGTCGCCGATATCAACCAAGCTAAAACTGCTATTTCAGCAAGTTTGGATGTCAAGTAGTCAATGGGATGACAAGTTACCCGATCAAATTAGCAAAGAATGGCTTAACATTAAAGGTGACATGCACAAAATCAATCAATTCAAGTTGGAGCGTTGGTTGGGTACAGGAGAAAACAACACGCTAGAATTACATGGATTCTGCGATTCTTCTAATAAAGCCTATGCATGCGTTGTTTATTGCAAGACTAAAAACAACGGCGAAACAAAGATCTCGTTAGTAGCAGGAAAAGCAAGATTAGCTCCAGTAAACAAATCAATTTCATTACCAAGGTTAGAGCTTAGCGGTGCTCTACTACTGGCAAAATTGTTGTCTAAAATTCAACAAAGCCTCCACAGTCATAACATCAAGATATATACTTGGACAGATTCAATGGTAGTCCTAGCCTGGTTGCAAAGAGAGCCAGGACGATGGAAGCCTTTTGTCGCCAACAGGGTGCGACAAATATCAAGCATGATACCTACAAACAGCTGGCATTATGTCAAGTCAGCAGAAAATCCAGCGGACTGCGCGAGCCGCGGATTGGGTATCGATCAACTGAAAAACCATTCGCTGTGGTGGGAAGGACCGTCGTGGCTGCGGAACTACGACCCTGACCATGAAACTGAGCAAGCAGTGTTTACCACAGACGAAGAAGCAAGAAAAGCCAAACAGCTTATCAATCACACATCGCAGCAAGAAAGCGATAACATTTTGGGTGAATTATTAGCAAGATATAGTTCACTCGACAAACTAACAAGAGTTTTAGCATGGATATTAAGATTTATCAAGCAAACGAGATACAAGAAAAACCGCATGCAAACTTATTTTACATTACAAGAATTAGTAAGTGCTAAGCATAAAATAATTTTATATGTACAGCAGAGAGAATTTGCCCAAGAAGTACATAATTTACAAGAAAATAAGCCGCTATCAGCAAAAAACAAATTATTGCAACTAAATCCATTCCTTGACAACGAGGGACTTCTCAGAGTCAGAGGAAGACTAAGCAAGGCCAACATTAATCAAGATATGATGCATCCGATTATCATAGCTCACGAAGGACACTTAACAAACTTAATTATAGATCAAGCACATAAACTTACCTTCCATGGAGGAGCACGGGTGACATCAGCATTAATTCGCAAAAATTACTGGATCATAGGCGGTAATCGAGCAGTCAAAAAGCGTATACGTACCTGCGTTACCTGTCGTAAACAAAACCCAAGCAAGATGACACAGTTGATGGGTGATTTACCTACGCAGAGATGTAACGTCGCAAAGCCCTTTGAACATACAGGCGTCGATTTTACTGGGCACGTGCTCATAAAGGCCAACAAGGGCCGTGGGATTAAGACCACAAAGGGCTACGTAGTGGTATTTGTCTGTATGGTGACCAAGCTTGTTCATATAGATTTGGTCTCAGACCTTACATCATCAGCATTCATAGCTGCGTTGCGAAGAATGGCTGGAAGAAAGGGCTCGCCGAAACACTTGTACAGCGACAACGGTACAAACTTTGTCGGCGCCAATAAAATTTTACAAGAAGAATATGAGCAGATACAAGAAACATTTGATCAAGATTTCATCAAGGAAATTACTAGCATGGAGATCGAATGGCATTTTAATGCGCCCTCATGGCCTACAGCAGGAGGGCTGTGGGAGGCTGCCGTCAAAAGTTTAAAATTCCATTTAAAAAGAGTAGTTGGGGAGCAAAGGCTCACCTTTGAAGAGTTCAGCACAGTTCTGGCCCAGTTAGAAGCAGTACTTAACTCAAGGCCACTGTGTCCTCTGACTGAAGATCCCAACGACTTGGATTTCCTCTCTCCGTCAAGCTTTATCAATCTAAATCAAGACATGACTATATTAGAAACAGAAACAGATATGCGGACGAGATGGCATTTAACTCAAAAAATAGTACAAGATATTTGGAAACGTTGGCATACTGAATATCTCACTCAGCTGTCAGCAAGAAGCAAGTGGAGACATTCTCAACCAGATATTCAACTAAATGACATTGTTACAATTAACGATGCAAACTTACCTCCTGGGAAGTGGGCAGTTGGCCGCGACGTCCAGCTGCATCCCGGTGCCGATGGCCACATCAGGGTGGTCACATTGAAAACAAAGAATGGGCTTATCAAGAGGCCAATTCTCAAGCTGTCTATTCTCCCGGTGCATGATAGAATCGACAAACAAGAGTTGCATTCTAAGGAAGTGAAGGATGGCAAGCCAAATCAAAACAATAAAGTAAACTACAGCTTCTCATCGCTGGTAATGTTACTTTTGTCTTTCATGAGCATTTTGACCACAGCTCACTGTTCATACAATATAACACAATTAAAAGACAACCACGGTCTTTATTTTGATAAAATTGCAAACATGCAACTAATCAGAGATGAATGGAAGATAGTCACATACTATGACATGAATTCATTTTGGCAAGGTACAGAAGCATGCAGCAAATACCTTAGCTACCTAGATCAGTTATGCAACAAGTTTAAAGAGACGTCACATTGTGACGTCATACAAGTTCAATTGCAGCAAGAATTCTCAGAACTCGAGTATTATAACCACCTGTTGCTGAGTCAGCATTCCAGCACGCGTCGCGCATCCGTACTGCGCCGCCGCAAGCGAGGCCTTATCAACGGTATAGGGTATCTTGCAAACAGCTTATTCGGTGTACTTGATGAGAGATTCGCCGAACAATATAAACAAGATATTCATCACTACACTACATTTTATGTGGTGATCGGAGTTGTGTTGGTGGTTGGAGCAGGCTTCATGGTACGACGGCTGCGTAACAGGCGAACCGCATCTCTCGAGGTGGCAAGGGCCGCATTGGCGAGTCTAAAGACCACACAACACGTGACTCCGGCACGGGCAGAGGCAGGCGCCTCTACGTCGTCGTCCACAGTTCAATACAGTGTTAGTGCGCGTAATCAGTGTGAAATTCCAAAAGTGCATAAGTTAGACAAGTGTACAGTGCCAATGTCGCGTAAAACGGAGTTCAAGTAGAGACTTTAAACATAGAATAAGGACCAATTGGAATCACCTTGTCAATCATCTAGTTTAAGGACCAATTGGCATCACCTTGTTACTCATGTTTTCATGTTCATCTCATTTCATCTTCCCGCTCGGGAGCATGTACGGTGCAACCGCACATTCTGCAATTCAGCAGTTTACGCCACATTCATTTCAACTCATAATAATCAGTTCAGTTCGCGTTGAGCTATCAAGTCAGCCAGGCGTTCTCGTTACCGCCAACAAGGGCCGCGTCACTCACTTCATTTCCACACCATCAGTCCATTAAGCTCATTTTACTTTAAGTACCTTTGAGACAATACAGTAGTGTTTCAATACTTTACTTCTTTTATTCCATTCATCTATCATCTAAAAGTAGTGTCTGGTCTAGCAAGAGATCATACAGTTATACTTATCAGGAAATACAGACTCCGGCAGGGAATTCCACTCCTTAGCTGTACGCACAATGAAAGTGTTCCCAAAACGTTTAGTGCGAATGGGTGGGATGTCCACCATGAAACGATGGCGCATCGCCGTACGTCTTGTAGTCCGATGATGGAACGGGCTTGGAGGAATTAGATTGTGCAATTCCATCGCACACTCCCCGAAATGTAACCGATAGAAAACCGACAGACTGGCAACACGTCGGCGATGTTCAAGGCTCTGGACCTTCGACTTGACAAGCGCATCGTTGCCGATAAGCCTTTTGGCCCGTTTCTCGATTGCCTCCCGGATCTGCCAAATACCAGCTTGACTGGTATTTGGCAGATCCGTCCCAGAGATGAGAGCAGTACTCCATACACGATCGAACTTGCGCTTGATATAGGTTGAGCAGCTGTTCCGGTGTGAAGTACTGTCTCACCTTTGTTAGGATTCCCAGCTTCTTGGCAGTCAGTTGAGCCTTGGCCTCGATGTATGGACCAAAATTGAGGGTGGAGGTGAATGACACACCAAGAAGCTCAATTTGGCCGGTTATCGGCACGGTTACACCACGGAAAGATGGAGCCGGTTCAAATTGGCTCCTTTTAGCGGAAAAGAGACACGCCTGGGTTTTAGCAGCGTTGAACTTGACCAAGTTGGCATCACCCCATTCGGAGACAGCCTCCAAGGACAAGTTCAACCACTCAACCATGGCTTCTCGTAGAGACCGGATCTGAGACCCACTAGCCCGTGCGTTGGATGTGTAACTCTCAGCAACAGTGCTGTCGTCTGCATACCCAAAGGTACCGGGCTTTAGCAGATCGTTAATGTGCAGCAAGAATAATGTTGCTGAGAGAACCGACCCCTGAGGGACCCCGGCATTAATAGCCAATTGGTCAGACGAGCAGCCATCAATAACCACTCGAATGGACCGATCCTTCAGGAAGTCTGCAATCCAATCACACAGTCCAGGGGGTAGACCGAAAGATGAAAGCTTTTTAATAAGGCTATCGTTCCAGACCCTGTCGAAGGCCTTCGAGATATCAAGAGAAACGGCAAGTGCTTCTCCGTGCTTCTCGATGGCCTCACTCCAGATGTGAATGGCATACGCTAGAAGATCCCCAGTTGATCGGTTTTTACGCAAGCCGTATTGACGGTCACTGAGGATGTCGTTGACTTCTAGGTATGCCAGGCGTTTGCTGTTCAGTACACGCTCCATGCTCTTGCAGAGTATGGACGTGACTGAGATGGGCCTGTAGTTGGCCGGGTCAGCGCGACTGCCCTTTTTGGGCACGGGCTGCACGTTAGCCTGCTTTCAAGCTTTCGGCACTTTACCAGTCTCAAACGAGAGGCGAAACAGGCGTGTCAAGATCGGAGACAGCTCAGGCGCACACGTTCTAAGAACAATTGCTGGTATGCCGTCGGGGCCACTACCTTTGTTCACGTCTAGATTACGCAGCACCCTACGGACTTCCTTCTGATGGATGCGAATGTCCGACATGATCGTCTCGCATCCAGCAGTAGAGGCCGGGGGGCTTGCGTCACCACTATCGAGACGCGAAGATTCCGCAAAAAGAGTGGCAAATAAATTTGCCTTCTCCTCAGCGGAGTGGGCCAGTGACCCGTCGGGTTTAAGCAGTGGAGGAAGTGAGGGACGACAGAAGTTCGATTCAACCGACTTAGCCAGGGACCAAAACGCTTTACTACCCGCAGGGTACGAAGCAAGTTTGTTCCCAATCCGGCTAACGTATTCGAACCGAGCCTTCTGCAACACCTTCTTGCAGGACTTGGCAGCTTTGTTGAAGGCTCTCTTCTTCTGACCTACGTCATTTGCCTTGCAGATTCGAGCATCGGCCCAGGTCAGGTACGCCGCATGTTTAAGCGCTTCAGCACAATTACACTCGGCGCCAAACCAAGGCCGAGCTTCGCTGGACATTGTTAGGTCAGAGAATGGAATATAGTACTCCATTCCCTGCCGCAAAACATCCGTCACAGCCTCTGCGCATATCGAAGGATCAGCTGAAGAAAAGCAAGAAGACTGCCAAGGATAGCATGCGAAAAAAGAACGCATCCCATCCCAATCTGCTGACTTGTATCGCCAAACCCGCCGAGTGCCTTTAAGGCTGGGATCGGGCGGGGAGTAGACTGAAACAGATTTCACCAGACAGTGGTCAGAACTACCTAACGGTGAAGATATCGTGACCGAGTAGCGGTCTGGATCAGTAGTCAGCAGAAGGTCTAAGCAATTGGCTGTGTGCGATTCAACATCCGGTACCCTCGTTGCTCCTTGGACCAGCTGGGTGAGATTTAACGCAAGCGCTAGCTTGTGCGTCTCTCGGCCAGCATGGTCTGTGCACTGGTATGGGAAAAGTCACTCCTGGTGGTGGGCATTAAAATCCCCCAGTAACACAAACTGAGCAGAGGGGTACCGCTGCTGAGCCGCATCCGCCGCCTCACTTAGGTACTGTGTAAGCCTGGTTGTCTCCATATCACCGCTATGCGAGCGGTAGACACTGGCATAAATAATTTTATCTATGCCAGTGTCTACCAGAGCCCAAAGCACAGAGAAATTGGAGTCCTCAAGGTTGCGGAGACGCCGATAACAGATGTCGTCTCGGGCGTACATGCATACACCCGCGCGTGGTTTGAACTTGTGCTCCAGGGTATACCCTGGGTATAGAAGGTACGACACGTCTGACGGACATCTGATCTGCGTCTCCGACAGAAACAAGAGAGCTGGTTTTTCAGTCTCGAGGTGGTGATGGACTGCGACGAGATTGGAGTGCAGACCTCTGATGTTGCTGAGGTGCACTTTAAGTGAGAGGGAGTGCAGCCGCTGTTTAACCTTACTCTTTTTGTTCCTTGTCATGTTGGGAGTGATTGAAGGAGAGGAGAAGGAAGTAAAAATGAGGCTCCACGCTGCTAACCTTCAGGCACGCACTGGGTGGATGGTATCGATTGGGGGACTAGTCTGGAGACTGCGGGGACGCCCGAGCCCCCCCGGAAATGTCCATCGGGCCCTCTCATCTGGTCGCCAACCAGCACGATGGTGCATTCCGGGATTTTTCGACAGTTGGTAGGGCAGCCTTTCATGTGTGGCTAGCACACTACTTGGGCCCCCAACTACCTGCGGTCGGCCAGCGGTGCACCGTGCCTCGGATCCCGCTACCCTCCGCGACTAGTCTCCCGATACATCCGTACCAGTGCGAGCCAGATTGGTCTGCCTGCAGTGGAGCAACTATTTCGACCCAACTCCTCAATAGGCTACAATGGGCATTGTACCGGAACACGGCTAGGCCGTTTGGCGGTACGTCTTTGTCCGGTGGGTGGTCGCAAGCCTGCGGTCGAAACCTACCACCAGTTATGACACCTGATTAGCACCACCCGGGGACCACGTGTAGGGATTCGCTAAAGGGTACCTTTCCTACGGACGCAGGTGACTCGGCCCCCAAGCTGTTCAAGTATTTGCGCATGATAATCAGACGTTTCGTGCTTTTCTAAAGCTTTCCTATCATTGTTCCTATCAAGTATATTCCTATCAAGCTTTACTATCATTTCATGATGATGAGCTGATAATTTTATTTTATTATTTTTGGAAAACTTACAGCTGTAGACACAATAGTTTGGTTTATAAAATAAACTAAAATTACAGGTTTTCAGAAGTAGACAATATTTAAGTAGAAATAAAGCAAAAACTAAAAGAGCGTGTTAAGAATAAGTAAACAATACGTATTTTAAAAAATAAAATAAAAGAAAAAAAGTCTTTAAAGTTCTATAAAAAGTCCGCGGCAGCATATCGATACGTCTGCGCTCAAAGTGGCGTATAACACAAACCATAGGTTTTCAGGTGAAGCAAAAAACAAAAAAAAAAAAGAAACGATTTTTCAGTATGTCTCTCTTAATTTTAAAGCTACATAAAAATATCCAAGGGCCAAAGTTCTTAGATTTTTGATGTCATTGAGAAGGTTTTTTCAAAAATGGGCCTATTTTCGTATTTACTGAGATAGCATGTGCTTTTTGACCAAACATTTTAATATTAATTGTCCTCTATACCCCATAAAAATACGCCCTGGGCAGGTAGACAAAGGCGAAACCCCAACTTTTCAAAAATTAAGCAAAAAAACCATTTGAATTGTGGCCGGGACGTTCCATTGGCGTCTTAAAGGAAAATATTTTTATTTTGTTTTTTCTAAATCTTGTGCTCTTTTATAAGAAGGCATCTAAAGTTAAGCCTGAGGGTATGTGATTAATTAAAGGCGTCTTCAATCACACACCACTCACATTCATTCTCGGCAACTCTCAACCTGTTGCTATCAGCCTCCTTGCGTAGATCGCCGCTCCACTGAGTCTGAGGGCGTCCCACCAACGGTCATTCTGTGTCGACAACTGTGTCTGTGTGTGTCAACAACTCTGGTTCTCTTTTTTATCACCTCGTTCCGGATGTGATCTCTTAGAAAGACTTCAATCATAGCCCGCTTCATAGTTCGTTAAGCAAACATGAATTTATTGACCAACCGTACCGTTGACGTTAATACACAGGGTATTTTCTAAAACAGCGTACGAAACACATCCTCTTGTGAAATTCTTCCTTTCAGGGAAATTATGGCATTTTTGTATACAGTTCTTATCACTTGGATGTACCTACCGCCAGTTTACTTGGCATTGTTGTAAAGATGACGGAAATGACCAGGTCCCGATAGAGTCGAGACCCTTTTTGGAGTTCACAAATGCAAGACACAGAGGCAGATTATACTATTCGCACTTCTTTATAATCTGTTGCACTGTGTAGATGTCGTCTATGGTGCTGTACCACTGGAGCAAGTTTCAAAGAGGATTCCTGGAAGTTTTCTAGAGTTTGCACTAGACGATTAGTGACTCTTGAACAGCACAAAACAGCTTACACACGTGGCCAAGGAACAAAATGAGTCTGTAAATCTTTCACACTTCCCCTTTTTAAAGAAGAGAACAACCACACTCCATCTCCACGCTTTTGGAGTTCTCCCGGAGAACAGGACAGGTTGAAAAGCTCCCAAAGCTCTCTTAATAGCGGAATTTCTCCCATTTTCAAAAGTTCAGTCATTTTCCAATCCACTTTTCCCAACTTCTTGAGGTTCCAGTCTTTTCAGTTGCTCCTAGTTTAACTTGACGCAGTTAAATACCAAAAATTTTCACTGTGTCAAGTTAGACTAGGTAAAAAAAAAATGTCGCTGTTTCAACAACGAAACAGCGGCAAATTTTTGATCGAGTATGCTGCAGTGTAGATCATGCGAAGATAGAATGCGTTTGGAGAAGTACTGTTTTATGGCGTACCTGGTGGAATAGGGAAATGTTGTCTCACCGTAGTTATTTGGCTCGAAAAGGAAACAAAATAAAATTTATTTTGCCGTTGTCTCCTTAAAGTTAGGAATAATGCCTGGGGGAGAAACCAAACACACGATGTCTAATATGTAGAATGTAGATTTTGGGGGATCTATACGAATAAAGTAAACCTTTAGAGTGCAAACAGTGAGGGTAAAATATGGACTCCATATCAACCTAGATAAAACTAAGCAGTTGTTCGTCGATCGTGCCGGTATCTTACAACTGACCGAAGAGGATCATGGTAAAAAGAGTCGAGAGTTCAAAACTACTAAAGTAATGTTAACGCTTATGATACCTTTTATTGGTGGTTGCGAAATCATTTAATGACTGCTCCTGCTCTGGGCGGAGTGGTGGGAGTGACAGACTTCTACTGACTAAAAACCACCAAAATCACCCATGGTTCTCTTAGCTCTTTGTGTCCGAAGCCGCGGTATGTCTTTCGAAAAACCCGGACAGGCGTCGGCCCTTTCGGGCCCCTTCAATGTTGCTGACATCTCTTTGAGACGCGCGTGGAACGTGAACGCGCTGTCGACACGGCCCGTCATAAGACGGACAGCTTGCCCGTTACTCACCGTCCATAGGCGAGAGGTCGCTGCCGCCAATCGCCGCACATGAGAACATGGCGGGGCTCCAAGCTCCGCCCAAGCGGAGCTGACCTTCACGGTGTGCTCCACCGTGTCTCCGGCCGATCCTTGCAGCGGAAACATACAGACATTTCCTCCCGCCTGATTCGGTGCAGGTACCTACCGAAACAAAGGTTCTGACTTCTGGATACCGAAATCACGCATTCATACCAGAAGTGATGCGTTCGAAATTTGATGCTGGTGCCAAATGTTAGGCAAACCCTAGACGGCGCGCCGCTTTGACGATACCTTGGATCTGAACAAATTTAAAGTTAAATCTAGCCTATCGACCGTCTGCATGGAACGACGCCACCAGTACTTCGGACATGTGGCAAGGAGGGTGTCTGATAACTTGGAAAAGCTTATTGCGGTTGGTAACGTGTGGAAAACAAAAGGGGTCGTGGAAGATCATCAATCCGATGGCCAGATGTGGTGAAAAAAGTCAACAAAATCGACCAACATAAGCAAGAAGCCAGACCTGATACCGTCACGACGAACGTCTAAAAACAAAACTTGTTAAAAAAGGCCAAGCCGCGCAACTCAGTTCTTTTCCGCAAAAAGTAGTGAGATCCATGGAACACCACGTCAGTTATTATATTCAGTCCCTACTTAAAAATCTTTGATGCTTAAAATAAATAGATTGACTTGGCCACTGCATCACATTGGCCAATGCTAAGGCCAATGTGATGGATTACAATGGCCTGTTTATCATTGGCGAATGCGATGCGATGGCCAAGTCAATCCATTTATGATATACCAACCTCAGAATATGGTGTTATTTGCTGATGACACTTCCCTAATTTTTAAGATAAATAGACGGGCTCAAAAGCTAGATGACGTGAATAAAGCCCTACTTCAGATTCATAATTGGTTCACAGCAAACAATTTAGTATTAAATGAAAAAAAGACAAAATGCATAAGATTTGCTTTACCGAATGTTAAAAATAGTGATCGTGATATTCTATTAAATAACGAGAAACTAGAATTCGTAGATGAAACGGTTTTCTTGGGGATTACGCTTGATTCACGGCTACAATGGGGTGCTCATTTAACATCTCTTGCAGGGCGGCTAAGTTCAGCAGCATATGCCATTAGAAAAATTCGTCAGTTTACTGATGTAGATACCGCTAGGCTGGTCTATTTTAGTTACTTTCATAGCCTAATGTCCATCCATCAGAGCAATATATGGTCTTCGTAGGCGCGATTCTCTGAGAGAACTATTTAAGAACATTAACATTATGACGGTGCATTGTCAGTACATCTACGAAAACATAATGTATGTGAGAAAAAATCTGCATCTTTTTAGTAAAACAGACACAATTATATTACTAGGAATAGGGACCAGTTAGTCCAGCCAGGCTTCAGACTTGCTAAGGTAGACACATCTTTCATGGGGTACTGTTTGAGATGCTATAACAAAATTCCACAAAGCATTCTTGAACTGAATGAGACGAAATTTAAAACATGTATCAAACGCACTCTATGCAAGCAAGCATATTACAAGTTAGACGATTATATCGCTGATAAAAATGCTTGGCTCAATGCCGGTCCTGCTCCACAAGGACAGGACGCTTAAATGAATAGCATTTAATAGGAAGAAGAAAGAAGAAGAAGATTGTACAACTATCTTTGCAATGTATAAATTCAATCTCTTTAGTATTATACATATAGTCGCATAGCACATATTGTGTGAGTACTATGTACTAGAAAGCTGTCATTCTCTGGAAACCTACATTTATTTTTCTATTTTTTATTTGTCTTGGATATAATAATAATAATAATTTTATTTATTTCAGACACAGTCCATAAATGATACACAAATTAAAATGGCAAACAACTCAAACGTCACAAAATAATCAATAAAAAATTACACATACACATTAGAATTATATAATCAATGTCGAGCAATTAATAAAAATAAAATTACACAAACACATTAAATTTACACAAAACCAATGTCAAGCAAATTAAATTCAATCAAATAAAAATTAAAATTAAACACACACAATCAAAATGTCAAAACAAGCGAGGAAATGCGCTAGCATGAAGCTGCATCCACTTTTTTATTAATGACAAGTCCCACAGCTCGGACAAAACCCTCAGGAGACGGTTCGAGCTGCTTCGTAGGCGACCCAATAGCGAAGCGCTGCGCTTCCTTACGATCGCGAAAAAATCATCGGTCCGCGCCTCAGCAAACATAGTCGAAGCACTACAAAATCGTGGAAGCCCTACCAGTATCCGGAAAGCATTGTTGTACTGCACGCGCAGTGCGCTGTACGCCCGCTGCGTGAAGTTGGTCCACAGGCTGCACGTGTAAAACGACTGGCAATATGCCTTAAATAAAGTCATCTTCACTGGTGTAGTACACCGAGCAAACCTGCGAGCCAACATATTACACCGGACAGACAGCGCCCTGCGCTCCCTCTCAATGTCCATATTGTCACACAAGTCGTCGGAGACCCAGTGGCCCAGGTACTTGAAATGCTGCACCCTTTTTAAAGGAATGCCGCAAAGAGCGACAGGTGGTACAGATGAGTATGATTTGTTACCGGCTTTAAAGATCATGAATTCACTCTTTTTAGCATTGTAACTGAGCCCATGGGCCTCCGAGTAGGACTCACAAATACGTAAAAGCTTGCGCAACGCACCAATCGATGGGCTCAGCAACACCATATCATCCGCGTAACTAATGTTGTTAATACACACACCGTCAATGGAACATCCGATATTAGTGCTGCTGAGCTCACCGATCAGCTTGTTCATGTACAGGTTAAAGAGGCGAGGCGAGGACAATCCCCCTTGCCTCACTCCGCATTCCAACCCATACACGTCCGACTGTGCACCCGCCCATCTAACGGTATTCTGCTGCTTACTGTACCAATACCGGAACAGAGATACAATCTCACGTGGCACATCCGTTTCACATTGTAGCTTCTGCCATAGTTTGTGTTGTCATAACACACCAGATCAAACGCTCTGGAAAGGTCTAAAAAACATGCATATACTGGTGTGTTTCTGTCCGTATAGTACTGGACAGTCTGCTTGAGACAGAGGATGGCACTTTCAGTTGACAAACCGGGTCTGAACCCAAATTGTGCGTCATGCAAGTGGAGGTGATTTTCCAACTGTCGGTCAAGCAAACTATCCAGCACCTTAGCTATGACAGTTGCAAGCGAAATCGGTCTATAATTAGACAGATCAGATGAGTCACCCGTCCTATCCTTAATAATTGGCACTACGACAGTTTTCATTAAATCATCGGGTAAATAACCATGACTAACACACAAGTTAAACAATAGCGCAAGGACTCTTGGCAGGTGTACGCCCGCATACTTCAAATGCTCGATGCTAAGACTATCGTGACCTGGGGACTTGCCTCGCACCATCTTTTTTATAATTTGGGCCACATCTTTGGCGGAGAACCTAACGTCAACATGGTCAGAGTGATCCTCAACATCGAGCACCTGAGACGCGGACCCGAGCGGTGATATCACACCAAAATGCTGCTGAAAGGCGCAGGCTATGTCCCGCGGCTCATGAGCACCTCCGACACTCACCGGAGTGCCCGACCTTGGATTCAGTTTATGGGTATTTTTCCAAAAATCACCAAAGTTTTTATTTGCGTGATGTTCCGCAATGATGTCCATCTTTATCTGACATTCGTTATTTTGGCAGTACTTTAATTTTTCTTTAAATAGTTTCCTGGTCTCACACATATTATTATAATATTGTCCAGATCTAGGACGTCCATAAGACACCCACGTCCGAAAACAAAGCCTGGCCCTCCGGTGAGCGTCACTAACATGCCTGTTCCACCCCGTTATATACCTGAAATTGTTGCGCTTAGGTGCAATGCAGCTTCTCTTAGCAGCTTCACTCAAAATATTTACAATGTCATTATACATTCCATTTATAATCATTTTATGGTACTGATCACTACATATACCATCTGCACAATAACAAAACTCCGATGGGAAGTCAATCTGCTTTAATTTTAAATTACAGTAACTGGCATAGTCAGTATGTATCATACAGTACGCACACATTCACGACTGCACTACGCGCCGCGCGTGTGACCACACAGTGATCGAGCCATCGCTGGCACCCGTGTGCGTCACTCACAAATGTATAAGTATCGCGAGGCAGCCACTCAATGTCAAGACACGACCACGATTGTTCCGTGGAAAAAGTAAACAACTCATTAGCGAACAGCTCACCTGGGTGAGCGTTGAAGTCTCCGATGATATGCCCTGGCGATTGAGAGTGTGTCATGCTCACTTAAATGTCTCGCTGATGGTGGCGGGTGTGTCGGGTCATTTCGTTCCCTTTAAAATGGTTGAGTGGAATGGTGGCTGATCCATGCGTCATGCTCGTGAACGGGTGCTGTCAGTTGTGACTGGTCACCTCTTAGTTGCCACGGCTTGTTTGAATTATTATATTATTTTTAAATCGTCGTTTTGGCTTTACTGTCGACACTTATCGTGCACAACTTGCTACATCGTTCTCACATGATAATATACCAATCTCGATATGAATGATGTAACCAAAGTTTTGTAACAATATTATGATTTAAAAGAGTATCCATGAAGTTCTTGCCATTCTTCTCATGAGACCAACGCTTTGGAATCGGCAACTACAGTACACTGACAGTTATTATAATAATAATAATAAGACATTTATTTCAGACGTAGGTCCATATACTGTTATTAACACAAAAAACCTTATAAAACTATTGTTAGTACATACAATAACAACAAAAAGGCCACAATAATAAATAAAATCACAAAGTGGCACCGCACAGGAATGCTAGTTTATGGCAAGCCCTGGACGCGACCACCCGCAGTGTGTAGTCGCATCCAGTGCCGCCATAACGGCGAGTCCCAGCGGCCCACGAACACGCTCAGAAGGCTGTTAGAGCTGGCCCAAATGCGCTTCATAAGAGAAGCACAACGCTTCCGCATGATGGCATGAAACCCATCCACGCTTTTCACCGCAAACATAGCCGAAGCGCTGCAGTGGCGCGGCAACCCAAACAGCATCCTGAACGCGTTATTATACTGAACACGCAGAGCACTGCATGTACGCTGCGTGTACTTAGTCCACAGGCTGCAGGTGTAAAAAGATTGACAAAAGGCCTTAAATATTGTCACTTTGACTTGCTCAGTACACCGTGCAAACCTGCGGGCCAGCATGTTACAGCGCACAGACAGCGCTCTGCGCTCCCTTTCCAGATCAATATTATCGCACATATCCTCTGAGACCCAGTGGCCCAGATATTTAAAATTAGACACTCTGTTTAAGCTGGTACCGCAAAGATATAAAGGAGGCACATTAGCGAGAGATTTATTACCAGCCTTAAACACCATCACTTCACTTTTCTTCACGTTATATCTAAGTCCATGAGTTCGTGCATACTTTTCACAAACATCTAACAGTCTGCGCATGGCACTAATCGACGGGCTCAGCAGCACCATGTCGTCTGCGTAGCTGATATTATTGACGCACTGTCCATCTATATGGCACCCTACGCTTGTTCTGCTGAGCTCGCCAATCAGCTCGTTCATGTACAGGTTAAAGAGACGAGGAGAGGTTAACCCCCCCTGCCTCACCCCGCACTCCAACCCATACACGTCTGAGTGTGACCCTGCCCACCGCACAACATTTGTTTGACTCGAGTACCAATATTTTAACATTGCGACGACATCACGTGACACATCTGTTTCATTTTTCATCTTTTGCCACAATACATCATACGATACTAAATCGAAAGCCCGGGACAAGTCCAGGTAACAGGCATAGACTGGCGTTTTCCTGGCTGTATAATACTGTACAGTCTGCTTGAGGCACAGGATGGCACTCTCGGTCGAAAGGCCAGGTCTAAATCCAAATTGAGCATCATGAAGTTGTATGTGACCATCCAAGTGTTTGTCAAGCAGACTGTCCAGCACTTTTGCTATCACAGTAGCCAACGAGATAGGTCTGTAGTTTGCCAGGTCTGAGACATCGCCGGTCTTGTTTTTAATAACCGGAACCACCACGGTATGTGTAAGTTTATCCGGCAGGTAACAATAACTCATACATAAGTTAAAAAACATAGCAAGCACTCGAGACACATGAAAACCAGCATATTTCAAATGCTCAATGCTGAGACCATCATGACCAGGGGACTTACCTCGCACCATTTTATGAATTACGGAGGCAACTTCCTTGGCACAAAATCTAACAGTAACGTCCCCTGCCATGATCTCAGCACCACGAGTCAGGTCAGTCGAGCCTACAGGAGGGGGCTCCACCCTAAAATCACGCTGAAACAAGTTGGCAATATCACGAGGCTCATGCACGCCCGCAACGCTCACAGGAAGACTCGATTTTGGGTTCAATTTATTTGTCTTTTTCCAAAATTTACCAAATTGTTTACTCGAATGATGCTGTGCAATAATATCTAACTTGATTTGGTTTTCATTATTTTGACAAAATTTAACCTGGGATTTAAAAAGGCGCCTGGTTTGGCACATGCTATCATAAATAGGTCCGCTTTTTTGTTTCCCACTCAATAACCAGTTTTGATAACATAATCGAGCCTCTCTGTGAGCACCGCTGACGTGCTTGTTCCACCCTGGCATATATTTATGTTTCCTGGACACAGGACCAACATAGCTATCTGCCGCCGCCTTGCTAAGTATTAGCACAATATCGCTATACATTTGATTTCAAATGCGCTTGTGATCCTCATTATAACAATAGCTATCGGCGCAGTCTGTAAATTCTACAGGAAAATTAATATTTCTCAATTGCGAGTGACAACTATCAAAATACTTTCCGGTCTGTTCACTGTTTCTTTCTCCCCAAATTAAAAAAAAAATACAAAAATATTTATTTCATCACATAACACTGTGTCATACATAAACTGAGGCAGCCCCAGTAAGTTACAATAGTACTTGTGTCGGGGCTGTCTCTCTTCCCATAAGTGGTATCTTAAAATGATATTATAATAAAGCTAAAATGAAAAACTAAATAACTAAACTATATAAAAATTACTTTATTACATTTGTTATCAGTCGCAATAATTTTCGGCCTTATTAATTGTAAGTCACATTCGACTAACAAGGGACAATGATCAGACCAGTATACATCATGTAAAACGGTCACTTTACGTACTGAGCGCTTCGCCGCACTAGTCGTCACACAGTGATCGAGCCAGCGCAAGCAGCCATGTGCCTCACTCACAAACGTATATGTATCTATAGGCAGCACGTCCATATCTACACACGACCATGATTGTTCGGTACAAAAGTTTATTAGTTCACTTGAAAATAACTCACCTGGGTGTGCATTAAAGTCCCCAAGTACAAAAACAGACTCCACAGCACTATTTTCAATCAACGCGTTAATTTCACTAAGACAATTAGTGAATTCAATCAAGTTATCGGCACTCGCGGTAGGCATGTACACTGACACGACCATAATTGACCTTTCACTGAGCACTACTTTAATGGCCGTAATACGCACATTATCACACGGTATCACTGTAACGCACGGGAACGCAGACTTCCTCCAGACTAGCGCCACACCACCGTACGGCCTGCCCCTTAATACACCGGCTGTCGTATCTACGGCCGAGGTGCCCGTGAAAGCAAACCCGGTGTCGACAGTACCGAGAAAAGGTACGTCATGCGGCAACAACCAAGTTTCTTGAAGAGCAATTACGTCAGTTGTCCTGCACAACCTCCGTATACAATCCACCGATCTAGTAACATTTTTGCAATTAAAACTAATAAGTTTAATTGGCGTACTACCCACTTGCTCCATTTGTTTTTGTCTTAAAGTTCACAAAGCGACGATACGCAACGCCTTCTGGCCAAAAATCATCATTTAGAAACGATTCCAAGTTTTGTTTTATTATGCCTTGTGAGTGGGACTGTAGCTTAGTTTATTAGCTCATTAAAATTTAGTATTTGTTCGACTATTCAAAAGAGCCTGTAACTGGCCAACTTGAAATAAATGATTTTGATTGATTTGATTTTGATTTTACATGGATCTTACTACTTTTTACGGTAAAAGAACTGAGTTGCGCGACTTTCCTTTTTTACAATTTTGTTTTTAGTGGGATCTCATTTCTTTTTGTAGCGCCTCTCATTCTATCTATTTCGTTTAATGAATCAACGATACATAGGCTTATTCGAATTTGCAGCAGTCTTATTCATCGATTTGAAGACGAATCAAACGAGACCAAACTCGATGGGGTTATGATATTCTAAAATGGCGTTCCTATGGCCAACTTCCAGCTCCATCATCAGATCAGTTCCATGTCATCATAATATTGCATTGATAGGCGATATACATATACCTACGTGCAAAATTTCAGATCAATCAGAACTTAGGAAGTGTTTTAAATTTAACTCGTAAAATTCACATTCACTGAAAATGTAACTTTAACTTTGTAACCCTATACATTTATATGGGATTACAATGTTATTTTTGCAGTTGGTGTATCTAGAAAACTAGATTGAAATTGCATATTTTTTTAGTTTTTCCATGATTTATACATAAAACACTAATTGCATTCTAAATTTGAAGCTTCTATTTCTGCTAGAAGTACGACTTTTGATGATCGGTCAATCAGTTAGTCAGTCAGTCAGTAAGTCAGTCAGTCAGTGAGTGACAAAACTAGGAACTTTGATTAGTTATAATTCTTAAACTACTGGTTCAAATAGAATGAAATTTGAAATATACTATTTTTATACAATGCCTAATTGGTTACTAAAAATTCAAGCTTCTACTTTTATGCACAACGAAGTTATAGGAGGTCGAAAACGGCCTGTACCTACTGGTTCGAGAAAAGGATGGTACGGCCGTGATGACAATGACCTGAATGCCTGACAACCAGTCTTACCAAAGTGTATTGTATTAACCAGTACTGTGTGATGACTGTGAATGTTAGATGGGCAGTCGCTTCATAGGGCTGGCCAGAACTTCTCTATTTGTCTGATTTTTTCACGTCTTGAACGATCATGACAGGACATAGAATACCTAAAGTATCTTCAAGTTAACTTTAAGGTACTTACTGTAAGTTGAGTTGGTAATAGCATACTTCGGTATCCTATACTATTATGTGACGCAATACAATTCACTCACTGACTTATCAGTGGTTATCAGTATCAGTCTTCATTTTTAAGCTGGGTAAGTAGTAGGTTGATAGGTAATTAGGTAGTAGGTAGGAAAAAGGGCATTGCCGGTTACAGTTAGTACATAAAAAAAAAAGAAAAATACTATCGTAAAATCGTAAATAAAAATTGGTTTGTAACGTTTTTGAATCATGGAAGTGTCATCTATAAACAACTCTTTTCATGATTTGTTTACCTTTAGACTGAACTAACCTAAACCTAATGCGTATAGGTAATTATGTGTTCCGTACAGTGCTGCAGTGGTAAGGGCGAGCGCGCTTTTCACGAGCCAGAGAGCTGTAGTGTGTACTGCGCACTCTATTCACGCGATTGCTGAAGCGGCACTCGTGTAGTTCCCTAAAAACTCCCGTCATCGTGATGCAGAACATTAATTTAGATTGAGTAGTACAAAGTACAAGCCGCAATATACCAACATATGTGTTTATCTCACAAAAATACACTGAGTCATTCGTATTTTATCCGGTTAAAAATATGGACTTTGAGTTTTAATAAACAGGTGTTTGTGTTTAATTATAACATGTTATCAATTCGTGTTGTTATCGCATGATAATTTGTTAATGATCTCGAAAAGTATTATGAACATATTTATTATAGTATATATACTTAAGCATATTATGAACTGAAACCTAACTTCATTAATGAATTTAAAAACTTTGTTTATGTGCGGCGGAAGAACCACACACTCAGTACAGTACCTAATTAATTAGGTACGTAGAAATTTGAGTTAAATTTCAAAAGAAAAAACTAAGTAGTTATTTAAAAATTAATTATTTTATTTATTTTAATTATAAACAATACTAATATTCACAAATAGAAAGTTACATTTTAGTAGTTTCATTTCTTTTTGCAACAAATGTTTCTTCTTGCTTAAAGCCACTTCCGGTAAATCAAAGTTTTTAATGCAAATACAAAGAGCGTGCAATTATAAAGCCTTTTTTTTATTTTTTTTTTGGCGGGTGTAAAATCATCGAATCGATCATTCCAGCTAAAGACAAATAAAACTTCAAGTTGTAGCTCGAAGCTCGAAGATTCAATTACAAACCATCCAGGGGAGACCGGGTCCAAAAGTAAGTCTCTGAAATTCAACGTTCATCATCTTCCCGTCCTTGTCCCATTATATGTGTGGTCGGCGCAACACGTTCCCTGTCAGACGTCACAGCGTCATTATATGTGTGGTCGGCGCAACACGTTCCCTGTCAGACGTCACAGCGTCATTCACTCCTTTCTCTTTCATAATTATCATTCCTCACGCAATACATACATATTTTCTTTGACCTTTTTCTCACTCTCCATCGATCAACATTGATATCCATCACTTTTTTAACCGACTTCCAAAGAGGAGGAGGTTTTCAATTCTTCTGTATTTTTTGTTTAGTCACATGCGTTTCATCCCTCCTCATTACATGTCCGACATGTACGACTCCCTTTCAATTTTTCTGTAACATGCACCACTTTCAAACTTTCTCTAATATACTCATTCTTTACTTTATCCATTCCTGTTACTTCCCACATCCATCTCAACATACCCATCTCCGCTACATGCAATAGTTTTTAACAGGGGTCATAAGAATACTACTGAATTATTTAATGCCGCAGTACTATGCTGATATAGACTTTTTGGCCCTGTACAGGACCTGTTACATAACTAAAATTATTTTTCTACTTACCAACAGTAATTGAGTGGTAGATGAATTAGATCGCAAATAATATTGTGATAGCGCGCAGCTAGATAAGGCGTCGCGACGCTCTCCTATATACAAGGCTCGGCCGCAGTACCCGGCACACTCTGCCCCAGGCGGCCACGCGCACTCGTCGCTCTGTCGCACCTCGGAGTCTCACCAACACGTCAACATGATTACCGCCGCCATCGTGCTGGTCGCCATCGTAGCACTGTACCTGTACGGCACGCGCACCTTCAGCTACTGGGAGAAGAAAGGAGTCAAACATGACAGGCCGATTGTGCTGGTCGGCAATAATGCACAAGTCTACCTCATGCAGAAGAGCATCACGCAGAAGGCGGCCGAAATGTACTGGAAGTATCCGAAAGAGAAAGTGGTAGGATTCTACCGATCCACGCGTCCGGAGCTCGTGATTAGAGATCCCGAGATAGTGAAGCGTATCCTGTTAACAGATTTTCAATACTTTTACCCTCGCGGCCTGAACCCGCATAAGACAGTAATCGAACCGATGATGCGCAATCTGTTCTTCGCGGACGGCGATTTGTGGCGGATGCTGAGGCAGCGCATCACACCTGCCTTCACCAGCGGCAAACTGAAGGCGATGTTCCCGCTCATCGTGGAGCGCGCCGAGAAGCTGCAGTCGCGCGCAATGTCTGCAGCCGCCGACGGCCGCCCGCTGGACGCGCGTGACCTCATGGCTCGCTACACCACTGACTTCATCGGCGCCTGCGGTTTCGGCCTCGATGCTGACTCGCTCAACGAAGAAGACTCTGCCTTCAGGAAGTTAGGAGCCTCAATATTTCAATTTGGAGTGAAGGAGGTTTTCGTAGCTATGTTAAAAGAAATGTTCACAGAATGGAGTAAACATTTAAAGTACATGGAAAGAGTGGAGCAACCTATTATTGATTTAGTCTCAGCTATACTGAAGCAAAGGAACTACGAACCTTCGGGCAGGAATGACTTCATTGACTTGTTGCTCGAGTGTAGGAAAAAGGGAAAAATGGTTGTAGAATCGGTGGAAAACATAAAACCAGACGGAACTCCTGAGATCGCTTCGTTGGAGCTAACAGACGAGCTGATCGCAGCGCAAGTGTTCGTATTCTTCGCGGCAGGCTTTGAGACGTCGTCATCAGCCACCAGTTTCACGCTGCACCAACTGGCCTACCGTCCAGAAGTGCAGCGCAACGTGCAGCAGGAGATCGACCGCGTGCTGGCCAAGCACGGCGGCCGGCTCAACTACGACGCCGTCAAGGAGATGACGTACCTGGAGTGCGCGTTCTACGAGGGCATGCGCATGTTCCCGTCGCTCGGCTTCCTGATCCGCACATGCGCGCGCACCTACACCATCCCCGACCTGGACGTTACCATCGACCCCGACGTGAGTGTGCTCATCCCGCTGCAAGCGCTGCACAACGACCCGCAGTACTTCCCGGAGCCCGAAGACTTCCGTCCGGAGCGCTTCCTCCCCGACCAGCAAGACGAGAAGACCAAGTTCGTGTACCTGCCCTTCGGGGACGGACCCCGCGCCTGCATAGGTAAATATCTTCTTGTTTCTTAAGTACAGGCGTGTGCCCGATGAAACTCCCCTTCGGCAACAATTACGAACTTACATACAAACTCTCAGCCTATAACGATCATCCCGCTTACGGATTCATTCATAGATTCATTATCAAAATCCATTGTTAGTGGTCATCTTGGTTAATAATTATTAGAATTATAATTTCTTAGTCGGCAAGGTTGGCTATAGCTAAGCAATTAGTGTGTATAGCTAGCAGATAGTTCAAGTAGTGAAAAGTGTCTGGTTGTGGTTGCAGGTCTGCGGCTGGGGCTGATGCAGTCGCTGGCGGGGCTGGCGGCCGTGCTGTCGCGCTTCACGGTGGCGCCCGCAGCCACCACGCTGCGCCACCCGGTCGTCGACCCCAAGTCCGGCATCGTGCAGAGTATCAAGGACGGACTGCCACTGTCCTTTATCGAGAGGACACTCACGGTGACGGCGAACGGACTTGACTAGCCTCTTGTGATGTGAAATACTCCGAATGTTATGTGCGTTATTTAGTTCGGTACAGTGACCTCGATAAAGACATTAAGCCGTGAGAGACGTTTATTTAATGTACGGAACTAGGAGAACTAGTAAATAGGAAAGTTGAATTTCGACCCAGACGATTGATAGAGTCGAACAAAACGTGTATAACTCTTGTGTTAGTTTTGGATGTGGTGTGACCTCTACTTTTGTACGGTGTAAGATAAAAAAATAACTTTTATGTACGTATTTTAAGGTAAGCTAAACTGTAAAAGTATTATTAAATAAGTTACGATATTTTTAATATACTTTTTTACTTTTAATTAAAATTTAATGTATCACTGTTTGTTTTCCCAAAGGAAAACAAACAGTGATACATTAAATTTTAATAACAATACAGACAAGTATAAGCAAATGTGTTACCAACAACATTTTCCATAGAATACATATTAAAAAATACAAGCTTTACAAATCATCTATCTATCTATAATATAAAAATGAATTGCTAAATGTGTTGCTAAGCGCAAATCTCGAGAACGACTGAACCGATTTCGCTAATTCTTTTTTTAGAATATTCCTTGAAGTACGAGGATGGTTCTTACGGAGAGATTTAAAAAAAAATTGCCTGGATAGATCTAAAAATAACACTTTTCTGTACTCCCATACAAACGATTCGTAATAATACTTAAAAGTCAATTTGGTCTTTAATTATACCATAAAGTTCAAGTATTAGTGAAGAGGTTCCGGGAAGGCAAAACAATTAAGTGACGTTAAATATTGCTTTAAGGTTTAATCAATTATTTGATTGTATTTCTATATTTGTACTAGCTGTACCCGGCGTTGCAATGCCCTTTTTAAACGGTTTTATTTTTCCTAACTACGAACCTACGTGAGTAAATAGTATTGCGCCACATAATAATATAGGATACCGAGATTGAATTAAAGGTACTTTATTAAGTATTCTATGCCATGCATGATCGTTCAAACGTGAAGAGGTATTTTCTCTATTTGTCTGTTACGACAGACAAATAGGGAAAATCTGTCTAACTTAATGAAGCGACTGCCCGTCTAACATTCACAGTCAATACACAGTACTGGTTAATACGATACACTTTGGTAAGGCTGCCTGTCCACTGAAGCGGAGCGAGGCTGTTAAGCGGAGAAACAGAGGAATATTGACCAATAGGATTGCATAAAATCGGCCCTTTATTTCAGTATACAATCCTATTGGTTATTAGTTATTACTTCTCCATTTCTCCGCTCCTCAGCCCCGCTTCGCTTCAGTGGACAGGCATCCTTAGGCTGGTTGTCAGACGTTCGGGTCATTGACTACCTATAACGACTGACAATGGTATACAAATGACGGTGGAAATTCAGTATGTTATGAGTAGTCAGTAATCCACAGACAAATCTAGGCTATTTCCCGACCGGATGTTTCCACTGCAAGGATCGGGCGGAAGACACGGTGAAGCACACCGTGAAGGTTTGCTCTACTTGGGCGGACCTCGGAGCCCCGCCATGTTCTCGTAGCGGCGATTGGCGCCGCCGACCTCTCGCCTCCTGCTCTGTAGCTCTACCATGAGTTGTCATAGAAAACTTACTCGCTAACGTTGAACTCGCTAGCGTGCTAACGTGTATCAAATAGATTTCGATAATGCTTGCACCATGAGATTTACGGAGTCTTACGCAGGCGCTAATGTAAGCTCGATAGATTGTGTCGTCTAGCTAACTTCACTCTAATCATGATTTGTTTCTTTCTTTCCCACTAATAAGAGGAGAGATCGATATATACACAAATAAACCGACAAAATAGAAAAGTTGATGGTTATTAGACTACTTATAGTATTTAGTGGTTTTTGAATTTTTATTCCTTATAATATGTCACTGTCGTGTATTCAATTTGTAATTTTGTTTGTTGACCTTGTGTCACAGAGCTGTGTTGTGTTGTTTAACATTTTACATTAGTAGATTCAAACAGATTATTTAAAACAATGAGGACCCTGTGCCTCAGTTTCAATTGTTGGTAGAGTTCATAGAAAGGTATGTTTCAACTTTCTTCAAAATTATTGTGTTTTGTTTTGAGAGAACCGCATGGTACCTTTAGTTCTAATGAAACTCGTTGTGTTGACATCAAATCCGTAACATTATTCATACATAATGCACAAACCTTTAAAGTACTCTTTAAAAAGTCTATAATGTTTAATAAACCTTCATTCATTTATATTTTGCAATTGGTGTTTAACATGAATTCTAATTTCGGAAAATCATTTCTCGAAATTCACGTTATTCACGTCGTTGGTCTTCAAATTCAGCGGCCACTAACATATTTCATACCAAATAAACTTTGCAAACATTATTTTGACTGCATTAGACTCAAAAACGCACATAATTTTGTTGTAAACATATGTTTCACACGCCAAAATGCTAGTGAGCTACGTAACCACTATAGTAAGCGAATTATTCGATAGGTTCAGTGAAATAAGTGACTCATGGTACCGTTTTGTATGGTGACAGCTGAAAAACGTTAGTAACTATAGAATAGATTACGTTAGGTTTTTAACCTATCGTCATCTATAGTGCTCATGTTACGGATTGTAATTCTTTCCGTGACCGCTAGAGGCGCTGTACGATATTTCATACAAATAATTTACGGAGACGCTAGCGAGATTTGGCTGTGTAAACTCATGGTAGAGGTACTGGTTCAAGCCCGGGCCCGGGCCCGGGGCGGAACGGAATAGGACGCCGTTGCCTCCTTGTGCAAAGCAGTAATGCTAGCGAAGGACGTGGCGAAACGTGAGAGAGTGAGAAGAGAACCTCTCGTCCCAGTAGCCGAGGGCAGACGCTCCGGGCGTCGGGGGCCAGATGAAGGCTTTCGGCCACCTCAGGCGCGGGCCTGTGGACGATGAGTCAAAATAAAAAAAAATCAAAAGTCATTTATTCAAATTAGGCTGATAATCAGCACTTTTCGAACGTCAAAATTTACTTTACTCTACTTATTTACAAGAGACAGTCCCCCAAAACGCCCACCCTTCGGCACTTCCTAGTGTTTAGCTGGAAAGAAGAAGTGACGGAACAAACTCCCCAGCAACACATTCTGTCTGTTATGTTGGTTAGAAGAACCAGACTCGATACAATAGTAAGGTGTAAGTTCAATTTAGATTTACTACAGACACAAATCAATAATAAAAAAATATATACTTAATTATGAACAATGTAAAAATAAAAAAGTACATAACATTTCAGTTAACAAATTTTTGTAATGTAGGTAAGGCACAAATGTTGATATCAGTGCTGTAACTATTCGTACCAAAGGGCATCTGGATGATTAAAAACCACTGTAAAAGAGAGTAATTTAATGGAAGAGAAAAAATAAATAATAAAATTGAGAATAGTTAGAGACATTCACAAATTTGTACCGGCTAAGAGTTACCAGGGAAGCCGCATGCGCAGAAGAAGCTAAAGCCAAACTTTTTTATCTTCGACGTGGTCCTTGATTTTATAATATGCTTTTTGAATAAGGACACGTTTAATGTAGTAACGTAGTAGAGTAACGGGCAAGCTCACCGTCTGTCCGTCCTATAAAGATGACAGGCCGTGTCGACGGCGCGTTTGAATTGCGCGCGCCTCAAAAAATATGTCTTCAAGGGACGACGCCTGTCGGGCTTTTTCGGAAGACATACCGCGGCCTCGGACACAAAGAGCTAAGAAGGAAAATGGGTGGTTTTTAGTCAGTAGAAGTCTGATACTCCCACCGCTCCGGCCAGAGCGGGAGCAGTCATTTATTGATTTCGCAACCTCCAAAAAGAGGTGTCATAAGCATTAACATTACTTTAGTAGTTTTGCTGATTCTCCTGTTCCTTCAAATCTTCTCTAATTTTTGCTTCTTCAAGACTATGCACTATCGACTCTTCTTACCATGATGCTGTTCGGTCAGTTGTAAGATACCGGCACGATCGACGAACAACAGCTTAGTTTAATCTAGGTTGATATGGATTCCATATTCCTCCCTCACTGTTTGTACTCTATAGATATACTCTATTAGTATAGATCACCCAAAATCTGCATCCTATATATTATAAAATATCTCGGGCGCATATTCCCTGTCGATGCGTATCCCGTCGACTGTAGGAGTGCACCGTATTGAAAAATTGTGTTCCGCTATTTCTTGAATAGACAATCGACAATCTTGGTGCACTCCTCATAAAACCCTCAGCGACGTTATCTTTATATTTTACTGCCCCGCATCCGATTATCTAAAAAATAGCTTAGCGGAATTCAGCTTGGTCATTCCTTTAGGAAAGATCTCAACCAGATCTATCGAGCACAAAGATAAACTGCTAAAATTTAATGCATGGAAAGCGATAGAACACACTTTATGCAATGTAGATTTTCAAAGAATCGGCTTCTAGGCGAATACCTGAGAGTTTGCTAAGCTATAATAATATTTTGAGAAGCTCGATTTTTTTTAAGTTAACCTGTGGGAACATTTATTATAATTGTAACATTTTTATTCAATAGATGTCGCTGCATGTATCTCGTGTGATGATAATAAGTTCTTCTTAAACACTTTAAAAATCAACATATTTTCTTTTATTTTGTATTTTTATTGTAGATCTGATTAAACATATAGAAATAAAATGGGAAAAAGAAATGTAAAGGGTATCAAAAAAATATTAAAACAAATTTCAAAAAGAAATACCAACGTGTATCGCACCTGCGACTAACAGATTGCAGAGCGGTCACACAACCGCCTGGCTGTTAGCTCCGTTGACGTTAGGTCCAAATAGCTGCTTTGTGTGTTTAAAGTTGTCATTCGTTACCCGAACAATTGAACGTCACTCATTTGCCTTCCCGGAACCTCTCCATTAACACTTGAACTTTATGGTATGGTATTAAAGTTCAAATTGCCTTTTAAGTATTACTACGAATCGTTTGTATGGGAGTATAGGAAAGTGTTGTTTTTAGACCTTTGCAGGCAATTTTTTAAAATTTTGGCTCCGCTATAACCATCCTCGTACTTCAAGGAATATTCTAAAAAAAGAATCAGGCAAATCGGTTCAGCCATTCTCGAGATTTGCGCTTAGCAACACATTTAGCGATTCATTTTTACATTATAGATAAATACAAAAGTTTGCGAGGTCGTATTGATGTCTATATAAATGATAGCAAATGGATTGGGATTGCTGAAATCCCATGTCTGTCTATTGTTTACACCAGTTCATAACATAACAACAGCCGGTACGTTGTGAAGGGGTAGGTAAGCACATGTGAATCACTAAAAAGTGAAAAATAAAAACTTTTTAACAAAAAAATAAAACCGACTTCGACAAAAAATTAAAGCCAAAAAAGTGAAAAAAAAACTTTTGAAAAAAAAATCGTTTTGTTTGATTTAATTTTTTTGCCACCACCTTCAGAAACTATTTTAGTGCTGTCTACCTATATTCGATAAGACATGCCTGATTTAGCACTCCTCACACTCAAGACGTACCTACGTGTGTACATGTACGACGTACCTGTCAACTAAAACTATTCCTACATACATTTTGATTTATGTTTGGAAAGTTTGTTATTGTATTTGAGGCAGAATTCACAACCGAGCCATAGGCGAGGTTTTATAAGGAACCGACAATTGCATAATAAATGCCCACGTGCATCAAACGACGTTTTTCAGTGCACTTTTGAAGAAATAAAATACTAAACGAAAAGTATTATTGGTAGTGACCACGAGGAGTGAGATAGTTGAACTTTGTCTTATCTCCGTGCTTTGCTTATTGGTAGTGACCACGAGGAGTGAGATAGTTGAACTTTGTCTTATCTCCGTGCTTTGCTTATTGGTAGTGACCACGAGGAGTGAGATAGTTGAACTTTGTCTTATCTCCGTGCTTTGCTTATTGGTAGTGACCACGAGGAGTGAGATAGTTGAACTTTGTCTTATCTCCGTGCTTTGCTTATTCCAGACTGAAGGAGAAGCAAAGGTATGAAGCCACTCAACTGACTTACCTATACGAAAAATATTAAATTCTTATATTTTTGAATTAAGAACGAAAATAAATGTATATTTGGTTTTTTTTTTCTGATGGATGGCGAGGGAGAGGTAGACCAAGACGTAGATTTTTGTACCGACCGGGCGACCCCAAGTCAAATGGGACACAGGCAGAAAGATGATGACTTACTATTTTGAGACATGAATGCTACTGGACCCCGTCTATCGCTCGAAACTATTACAATTTCTTTGTTATTTTCGTGTTTTTAGTCAAAAATCGTAGCTTTATTTATAACCTAACACGGATTATGTGTCAGGAACACAAGACGCAAGAGGCGGAGTTGGAGAATTCATGGTAATAATTCAGAAACACATACATAACAAATACACGGCTTATTCACAACGTACGAACTTTGGTACATTCATAAATTGATTTCTTTCTTTTGATCTCTAAGCTCTCAATCTTCGAAGACGTGAAAACTTTGTGGTGACTCACTCACATCATTTATGTATCGTACACGAGAGTCGTGTGTGTACCTTCATTTCAACCTTTTTTTTTGTCTCAAAATCCTAGACTATTAGCCTGGTAGGTATTAGATACACAGGTGTTCAGATTGAAAAGCAACTAATCAATCAGGAGAGAACGCGTCATACTTAATGTTTGAGTAATGTAGGTACCTAGGTACCATGTAAATAGGAAAAACCTCTTTTATTTATAGTACCTGTTTACAAAATAAACTGTAAGTAGTTTAAATCTTTATGGAATTTTACGAATCTTATAGCTTGCATCATAAAGCAACCGGTTTAAGGCCGTACCCTGACCAATTAACCTTGAGCATTCGTTCCCTCTGTACTGTACAGTAGTGAATACGCCCATATTTTAGAATAAAATCTATATAAAATAAAATTTTGGTCTTTTGGAATTTTTATTTGTGTCAAAATGTTCATTATTAAATTGTCTATCCATTAGTGTCAGTAGCAAAATTAAATAATGTTTACGTTACGAGGAGATGCGTGTTATTAATCACTATTTCTCATTTCGGGGGTTGTGTTGGAAGGAGATTTATTAAAGATATACTCAATAAAAAATAAAAATAAATCTGCAATTATGGAATCAAGATTATGTAGAAATTTAATATGTTTTTTATTAGTTGATATTTCTTTTAAATAACAAGTAGATAGCTCCAAAAAACTGCACAAAAACGGTTTGCGTGGCGTTTTAGTCGGGGAGGCGCCTTAATACTTGTGTGAATATGTTTAAGGTAGGTAGGTCCGTAATGTATCTGGTTTACGTTCCAAAGGTTAATGCATGTTTTTGATAATAATCTGCTTACTCATCGTTACAGAACAAATTGTTTTCGCTGGGGTTCGTCAGCTTGGACCGCGGATCACTTATTATATTTAGCAACGCTCTGATATTGGATTTTCCTCTAAAGTAGATAACAAATATTGTTATGAATGATAACATTGATAACACTCATAATAATATCTTAGTGTTTATTATCTACCATTCATTATCATACATTACAGGCGTGTGCTAGGTAGGTAATTAGGTATTATATTATTACGGAATGTGCAGACGACGAGTAACGTCAATGCGAGTGGCAGCCTCGTCCTCCTGCTGCTGCTCACTCCTTCTGCACGGACTACGTGACCAGCTACTGACTGGGTGACTACCACGCTTCAAAACATTAGCTGACGTCACGCAAGTGTACGCAACAAGTCTATAGTCACTCCGTCCAACAGGGCCCTCAACTAACTTTTTCTGACATTAGCGTTGTCATTTATCAGAAGGTACCATCTACTTACAATAATATTTTTTCGTTGAGGTCTTGGCGTACAATTTTAGCGGCATCATCGGAATGACTAAACTAGTAAGAGTAACACAAGGGTGTAATAAACTACGACACCCTTGTGTTGATGTTAGCAAGCGCACACAGGCACACAGGCACACAGGCACACACAGATACACGGGCGGTGCACGCGGCACTACACTAGGTGTTTGTTTACTACATTACACTAACATTTCTGTAATCTCCCAATTACTGAATGGTCTCCGTAATTACCAGATTAACAAACACCATAATGATATCATTTTTGTTTAGAGATAAAAGGTAGAGCCGAAATTCAAACAAACACGTGCGTGTGACACCTACTAAGGAGACGCGGGGCGTGCAGAAGGCTTGTCGCATGCTATTTTATTCATTTACTGAGAGGCGGGTCCACCGGAACGGCTTATTCCACTTTCCCCCCCTGAGAAAACCCCCTCCGGGGGGAAAACTGGGCTCGGATGTAAAAAATGTCCAGAAAGTCCTTTGCATTTTGAGCTATTCCACTTTTCCCCCCTGAGAGAATACCTCGAGGGGGGGGGGGAACTGAACTTTAATGTAAAACCATTCCGAAAATTCCCCTTCTCTTCTCCCCCTTATGGTAAGATTTTCTAACCTCTTTAAAAAAAATGTGGGTAACTGGATTTTGTGTTTTTTTTGGCACCGACTCCAGAAGCTGATTTGAGACCTACATGATAGGGCACGCCACGATAGTGGCGGTAAGTCCCCTCTTTGAGGAGTGGCTTGAGAGGCGCCACGGCGCCCTCACCTTCCGTCTGACGCAGGTCCTCACCGGACACGGTTGTTTCGGGAGGTACCTGCACCGAATCAGGCGGGAGGAAACGCCCGGATGCCACCATTGTGAGGATCGGCCGGAGGACACGGTGGAGCACACAGTGGAGGTGTGCCCCGCTTGGGCGGAGCCCCGCCGTGTTCTCGTAGCGGCGATCGGTGGCGGCGATCGGCGGCGGCGACCTCTCGCGCCCGGCCCTGGTGCAAGCCATGGTCCGGGGCGAGGAAGAATGGGACGCCGTCGCCTCCTTCTGCGAAGCAGTGATGCTGGCGAAGGAGGTGGCGGAACGCGAGAGGGAGAGAACCTCTCGTCCCAGCCGCCGCGGGAGGCGCTCCGGGCGTCGGGGGTCCCGCGATGACCTCCGGCCACCGTAGACGCGGGCCTGTGGACGGTGAGTGATGGGCTAACTCGCCGTCCGTCCGTCTCACGACGAAAACAGGCCGTGTCGACGGCGCGTTCGTGTTCCACGCGCGCCTCAAAGAGATGTCAGCAACATGGGAGGGGCCCGAAAGGGCCGACGCCTGTCGGGGCCGCGGGTAGTCCAACGGTTATCGCGGCCTCGACATAGAGGGCGAAGAAGGAACATGGGTGGTTTTTAGTCAGTAGAAGTCTGACACTCCCTTTCGCTCTGCCCAAGAGCGGGAGGGGTTATTCGATGATTTTACACCCACTAAAAAAAAAAAAAAGAAAAAGGCCTACGTGATGCCTCTTCTAAAGTAGAACTTAGGATTAATATGGCCCCCCGTCGGGGCTGCGGGTTGTTCACAAGTTACCGCGGCCTCGACATATAGGGCTCAGAAATTTTTAGTCAGTAGAAGTCTGACACTCCCTTTCGCTCTGCCCAAGATCGGGAGGGGTTATTTGATGATTATCTACCCGCCAAAAAAAGAAAGGATAAATATGGCCCCGTCTCGGGGCTGTAGGTTGTTCGAAAGAGATACCGCGGCCTCGACACAAAGATCTAAGAAGAAACATGGGTGGTTTTTAGTCAGTAGAAGTCTGACACTCCCTACCGCTCTGCCCAAAGCGGAGGAGTCATTTGATAATTTCGCCCATCCCCAAAAAAACAGGATGACTATGGCCAAGACGAAGATTATGGCAAATATCAACAGCTATTCAAATTCTTCTGTCATAGTTGAAAATTAATAGTTGGAGATAGTTTAACAGTATGTCTTTCTTAGTCATATTCTTTCTTTTGGCGAAGAACATCAACAAAAGGAGATATCCCGAAGAATAAATCTTAGGTGGGCCGAGTTTAGCAAATTGGACGACATTTTGAAATCAGCCAAAATTCCGCAATTTACGAGTATGAAGTCCCTCTTTAACAGTGTGTTCTGCCCACAATGATGAACGGTGCTGAAACATCGACGCTGACGCAGGAGGCTGTGTACGCAGATTGAGAGTGGCACATAGAGCCATGGAGCGTTCCATTCTCGGCATACAATTTTTCTTCTGTAGTTTATTTTCCTCTTTTTGTTTTGTTTTGGAGTCGATTGTTTTTTTTTCTTTTTTAGTTTGAGGTATATCCTATGTATTTAACATTCAACCAAGAGCCTGACCCTCAAGATTCCCATATTATTGCTTTCAATTCCTAACCTGTGGAGGAGTAGTACCTTCCATCATCAGCTCATCAACATGAAGTGATGACTTGAATAGCGTCAGAAAGAAAAAGCATGAAACATGTGATACGTGCTTATGAAATTTGAGGGTTGCCCTCGATTTCTCTGAGATCCCATCACCAGGAGGCCTACTATGAACTATTATTGCGATTCAACTGACGACCTAAAATAAACTGCTTTGCTATTTCATACCACGACGTCATTATAGCTATCCAGTTTAGGTTGACGCCAAATCAAGTCGGCAATTGAATCGCAAACTGTTTTTGTTCATTCATTTTTCGTACCATGAGGTGACATTTCAACCTAAATTGGATAGCTTATCTGTCAAAGTAAGCGATCCAAAAAAAGTTGCTACTTGCTTGGCGTAAAGTGAATCGTTTTGTTAATAACTTTAAAAAAATAGTGAAAATATACGTACTTAATTCAAGGTATTTCAGTTGAATATTTAGTGTTCCATAAGTGTCAATGTAAAAAAATGATTTCTAGAGCTATTTTTATTGTAGATGTCTGACGAATTAGTCGTTTTTGAATTCATGGAAAATGATAATGAAATAAACACAACAAGGCGACAAAAAAGACGTATAACACGGGAACAATCGGACATTATTCGTATTACAAATTATTTTACCAAAGTAAAACGTTAAAAACACTTTTAAATACTAATAATAACACCCAATGTTCTTTCAAAAAAGTTCGAGATATTTAAACTTTCAAAACAAATCGCAACAACAACAAACGCCTCCTGTCAAATCAAACTGAGTGAAGGTGCGTTCTAAACTCGTCTTAATCAATTTATTTTTACGACAACACTAAGCAAACTTTTCGTATATATAAATTACTATTATTTAATGAGTACTAAAAAGGGCTTAATGGTATATAATTTAACGCTAAAAAGCGCAATTTCGAAATATATTTGTTATAATTTTTACACAAAAAAACCGCTAAAATCATATTAACTAGGTTTCGAAACGCAACGCATATGGTTCGAGTAAAAGAGACAGACTTATGCAACGACTGTAAAGCGTCATCTCTTTCTCACACCGCGGACCACAAATAAATTTCGTTCGTTCATTCCTCCATAAGCGATTCAAACGCCAGTTAGATTATGGCACTTCATGGTACGAATCTTAGCGATTCAGTTTAGGTTCCTAAATTGGATTGCATCGGAATTGAATGGCTAACTAAAAGTTGATGGTAGGCCTACTGATCCTGGTTTCCATATTATGGTACCACCGTTAAAATAGGAATTAAAAAAATATATATGTACGGTCGGTTACTAAAGTGGATAAGCGACCGCACAAAGCAATAGCTTGACGTTTAGTTTGGACTTACGACCTTTTACTTTCACGACAGATATTGTCGTCACCAACTAATTATTGTGGTTCATAATTTCAACATTTTTATTAAAGTCACGATGGCCTAGCGGTTTAGCGCGTTCGGATAGATCTATAGTTAATCAGTAAGTAGTGCGTTCTAATCTCACGCAGAAAGTTTTACACTTTTTGTAAGTATTTACTTGATTGGACGTAATGAGACAGAAATATTATACTCTTTATCAAGATAAAGGACATAATATTTCTTTTATTTCTATTTATAATAATATTTCTTTACGAACTTCTTGCTTGTTCGCTTTGTTCACCCATTTCGTAAAGTTTGAAAGGTAAGTAGATCATAGAAAAATAAGTCAAGAATTATAATTTCTGTGAGGTAGACATGAGTTTTATGAATATGTTACTGGATGAACGTTGTCGATTGGGTTATAGTTGTTGATTGGTGACGTGTGGTTTAATAGATAGCAGTATTGTTGTTGATATTTCTCAAAATGCAGGCACAGATTAATATTGAGGCGAGGGCGACTATTATTGCTCCGCATAAAAGTGATGTTAATAGATTACAATTATCATAAAAAAACGGAATAAATGTGAGTATTATATTTAAGAATTGTAACTTAAACTGTTAGTAGAAATAAAGATAATATCGTTTGGTGACATAATGAATTCATTAAATGTTTTTTTTTAATTCATCATGAGGCTTAAAAGATAAATAATTAGTGTTTATTATTGGATTCATTAATGCAGAGCGAATGAAGTCTTTAGTATTTTATTATAACCGCCTCATATCACTTTTCTTTTGTTTTAGAAGAATACTGTTAGTCTCTGAATCAAAGATACGAGGAAGAGGGTCGCCTTGCTAATCGACAGCGAAGTGGAAGGCCGTCGCTTATTGGTGAAACGCAGCGACGGCGGTGACGACATAATAATATAATTATGGTCAAATAAAATATGGTTTCACACCTACGGGACGCTTCGCGGAATTATTCGACACCTCATCTCAAACTGTTCTCCGTGCCCTCCAAGCTAAAGGCTTGCATCATAGAAGACCAGCTAAAAAGCCCTTCCTGACAAATAGATTTAATCAAGAATAAAAAAAAATAATTTAATTTAATAATTACGTTTCGCTCGTGATTATTTAGATTTTTACTGGAATACTACCATATTTTCAGATGGCAAGACTTTTCAATCAAGTCAAATAATATTATAATATTATGAGGTCTATGCGCAAACGTTTACATGACTGCATTGAAAATAATGGGGGTTCTACAAAATATAAAAATGCGGTAATGTTTTGTTTTTAATAATTAAATGTGTAATAACATATTTGATGTTAATAACTTATCCGTAATTATTTACCAATCTTAAGTTGAGGTTTAGTTTCAATCTTCTTTTCTTCAAGAAAATGATCAATTAAGCTAAAACCTCAATACGAAATTCATTGTGACGTTACAAAAAAAACAGGTTCTTAAAGTCTAAATCATATTATTTGTCAAAAAACTCTATCTTTAATATGTGGGTATAATCAATTATATTTCTGTGATAAAATTATCTTTTCCTTGTTAAGAATTGACTTAGTGGGTATACAATCAAAATGTTATGATTTATGAACGATTACAAGAGAACTGTTTTTATTTAGGTAGGATTTGACGTCACAATTCTCATGATTGTTAATTAGTTAATTTTATAAATAATTATGACGAATAAATCATTGTCTTGTCATTAAACACGACTTTTTTTCTACCTTACCACCCAACAAACACCCGAAGTGATAACATAATCACAACCACATAAATAGTAAATAATAATACGTTGGGCTTATATCCTATATATTTAACTTCTTATATAAAATAAGTATTCTAATGGGTTTACAATGACAAAAAGAAAAAAAATATTACAAAGAAACAAAAAGCACTATCTTGTGGTGTGTGAGATTTGAACTCGGACCTCATTGATCGTAGATCCACTGCTTAGCTCAAACAGCTATCGACACTTGTAAGTTAAACGCGAATTTTAGCAATTCATTAAATAATGCGTTTGCTGCGATTATAACGAAAGAGACGGAAATATATTTTGTTGTGCTATTTCGTGGAGTGCGACGCCCGACGGCGACGCACAGTGGTGCAGGTAGTACGGGCATGCGGAAAATATTATTTTTAAATGAAAAGACGTTGCGTTTCTTCATAATACTTTATTAAAATGATATAATGGATGTACCAGTTTACAAAGAGAAAGATATAACACGTATTTTTTTTTTATTAACATGAAAATATTCATCAAATTTTTTCACATGAATTTCATATAATTAAATCAGCATTTTTAAATAAATAAATATTAATAAACTAAATATTAAATAGAGAAGACATTGATTGAGAGATGGGTGCTATCCACTAATAAAGCTTTGGCATCATCGTGAAGAGGATAGTATTTTTTATTCGGTACTGCACGTAAACTGTTGATAAGGGGATCTGAGGTAGCTAAGAGCATATTCATAACATCTTCATTACATGATAGACGAGAACATTTTCTTGAATGACCTAACCTATAATTGCGGTAATCTTTATTTCGCGCTTCTTGAGCTTCCTCAGATAACATCCCAATAGGTAAGGCAGCAACACTTATTATTTCTTTGCCATGCAGCAAGATTTTATGCACAGTATTTGGCATATTATACCAGCTGTACAGGCTTACGTATAGTTCAGCAGTCTCGTAACAATAACTACCAAACTTATCCGAATCAACTAATGCACTAGAATTAATTGTTTGCAATATTATACCAAACCGATGAATAAGTTCTTTATCGACTCTTGTGACTTCAGCTACAATGTCTGCATTATTGAAAAATCTTCTAGACGTATTTCCATCGTTAGATGTTCCCATTCCTTGCTTTACAAAATCCACTTTTAGACCTAAACGTTGAAACAGCTCACTTTGGATTCTTTTCTTCTCTTCATCTTTTTGTTGTTTGGTAGTTGCGTTCGTTCTCCAACTGGTAAATGACATATTGTACGCAATATGTAATATGCATTCCATAAATTTAATCCGTGCGTGAAGCGGGGATAAACCGACCTTGAGAGCCTCCGTATCCACAGTTTTATTTCGCACTTGGTCAAGGTTATTCATTTCTGATGGCTTTGACTTGCATATAAAACACACTGCACATGATGATGTGTCCGTAACTGTCTGCGCTATTTTGCCATCTATCATTGTGAACACAAGTTTATGGTAGACTTTGTAAGTCTTTTCCTTTAAACTAATAACAGTTTCATTTAAGTTTGCTATTTCAGACTCCATTCTAGCAATTTCATTTTTCGTAGATTCTGTAGTTTCTTTTTGAAATTGGAATTGTACCGGGCGACAACACCTTGTAGAAGAAGGAGTTGCATTTGTCCAATACACAACAGATTTATTTTCCTTTTCATACAGACGCAGTGGAACTAATGATGTCAAAAACATATATGAATCTGACACATTTTCGTCGATAAATGACTGTTTGTACTCAGCATGACCTGATGATCCGTCACATCCCCACTTGTGTAAAAACGTTGAATTTACACTAATCTGTGTAAGGTCGTCTTCAGACATTACTTCAAATAATCTTCTGGTTGTGTGATCCAGTAATGACTGCAAACTTACACAAGCGTAGCTTTCCGTTACATCAATATCCGTGGGGTAGCATTGCCTTTTTACTTCAAGTACTTTATGATAATCGGGAAAAATATCACAACCAATACTTTTTGCTGCATTTCTCAGTACTTGATATTGATGTTTCGAAAGTGATGCATCAAGTAATAATGCCAACGCTTTTTCTGGAGTAAACTTGATAGTATCCGATGATCCTTCTTGTACGAGTACCTTAGAGGCAGCTTTCTTAATCATTTCTTCAGGAACGCTTTCACACAATCTTTTAACCTTATATCGCTTTGTTCGATCGCAACATTCATCAAATGATTTTTCTGGTCGTCCTCTATGAGAGCGTTTTGATGGCCCTGGAACATTACTGTCACAATTCACCACATCAGTCTGCACCGAAGATGTCTCAACGGTAAAAATATTTTTCAGCCACTGTTCATTTTTTGCCATAAAAGCATTTTTATTTCTCGCTGCAGTTTGCCACTTTTTTGTAAATACGGGTAGAAAATTACGGCTTAACTTTTCATAAACTTGATTCCAAACACTTTCTGTAAGCTGTGGATACATAAGTTTTAAATTTTCGAGGCATTTATGTATCTCACGATTACTTGATATTATGATTTCCACTAAATCGGCATAGACAATAGTAAAGCTATCCATCACTATAATAACACTGTTATCGTAAGAGAAAATAATTGTAAGTGAAGTTAAAACTACCATTCAATGCTATTTATACTTACACGATATGATAAAATGTTAATTACCCTCATTAGAAACACTTATTAATATAATGCACTTTTTCTTAATTACAGAGCGTCATTAGTTAAGGACCTGGTATTTCCAAGATCGCAGGTTATCGCAGCCAAAACTAATGTATTCTTAATCTATAGGGTCTAATTAATCTCCGAAAGTATATTATTACGTATCGGTCGATAACGGAGATTAGTTATGATCTCATGATTGAAAACAAAAGGTTCCAAATGACCTTCTTCACTAAAAATGTAATAGTAAGTAATTATTCATTATATTATAACATTATGTTTACTATTTTATTAGTACACACAATAAACTTATGACTAAACTAAAAATGAAAGTTGATAATTATAGTATTTTGGTTCTATTCATACTTGAAATAACAATATTTTTTGCACGAAATTTGTAAATTCTCGATCACCCTACTTTGGCATCATATAATTAAATACTGTATAATTATTTATCCGTATTAATTTTAGGACTTGTTTCTACTAACATTCTAGTATGTGTGTACCAAATTGTAGACATTTTAAACAAGGTTGAAACAAAGGACTTTTTTCCGCCCTTGTACCAATGTGCGACGCGACTACGCCGACGACATGATACGATAGCGGGCGATCTTGTGGCTGTGGTGTGCGTACTGTATAGAGCAAGACCACTGACACATACAAACGCATGAACGCTCGCCCGTGCGCTCACAGAAATACAATCCTTAGCGTGCCCATGCACTTGTCTTGCCTTACCAAATAAATGAAACCTGTATCAAAATCTTTCGGGCTATTTAGTCATGCATGCACTACTAAAACTTTTCATAATCCAAAATGGCCACGCGTGCACCAAATTTTAACTAGCAAAGTTTTCCTAAATATATCACTACGTTTGCCATAAAATGTATGCATATAACCAAGTACAAAGGAGTGTGATAATTATGGCCATACAAATGACTGGTTTAATGTTGGTTGTTTGAAGACTCATAATTATCACTAAGATTAAGTTTTTTTGAAGATTCACTCTTCATTAAAATTTTAAAATTACACTAAGAACTGCCTTATTAAGTTTTAAGTTTATTTGTATGTATAAATAAAACATGTTGTTCATAAACTAATGTTTTTTTTTGTGGCCGTTATTGTATTGAAAGCTCTAAGAAGCTCAGCCTTCAGTATACATTGTACGGTAGTATCGATGAACCTTTAGAACTTCTTTTATATTTTTTGGGTAAACATTGAATTTTGTATATTAATTTACATTATTAGGATAAAATTGTGTAACATATTTGGATGAAATTTTTAAATAAAATGCGAGTACATATTTGGTGCATGCGTGGCCTTTTTGGGTAGCTCAGCGATTATTCTGAAGATACTTGCCTTTTTTAGGTTGGCAGACTTCACGATTTTTGGTGATAATTTTATATTAAAATGGGGATTATATTCTGGTAAGTAATTACGATTTTTTGGGCGTTATATTTCATTATATCTGGTGATTGCTTAAACCTAAAATATCTCCTTTCCAATAAAAAAAGAAACATCAAAATTGGTTTATAAAACACACATAAGCGAAAAAAGTTCATAAATTAAAAAAATAAATAATAAATAAATATCCTTGGACATTTCACACAACGCCATCTAGTCCCAAGCTAAGCAACCTAATGCTTGTGTTATGGTAACGAGATGGCTGATAAACTACTTATATACATTTTTTTTTTGTAAATACATACATATTATAGATAGAAAAACACCCAGACTCGGAACAAATACTTGTAGGTCGTACAAATATTTGTTCCGTGCGGGAATCGAACCCGCGACATGCTGCGCAGCAGTCAATCGCTCAACCACTGCGCCAACCGTGTCGTCAAAAAGTATTCATAAAATGAAAAGTACTCGGCCAAACTATATTTACAACTACATATTTTTTTGGGACCAAATGGCAACTATTCCGCATCAAACTAAAAAAGAATCACGTACTTAAATAGGATCGTTAATCTCAAGGCAATCGGTGTACATACATAAAAAAAAAACATACCAATCGAATTGAGAACCCTTTGTTCCTTTTGGGAAGACGGTTAAAAACAATTTTCTCAAAGTCAGTCGTTTGAAAGATAGACACTTCCGAAGTGCTCAAATGTGTCCCCCTCTCTAATTTTTTACCCGACTGCGGCGAAGCCCAAAAGGAGGTTTATTTACCCGACTGCGGCGAAGCCCAAAAGGAGGGTTATGTGTTTTACCCGACTGCGGCGAAGCCCAAAAGGAGGGTTATGTGTTTTTACCCGACTGCGGCGAAGCCCAAAAGGAGGGTTATGTGTTTGGCGTGTATGTATGTATGTATGTCCGTTTGTTTGTTCCCTCATAACTCCTAAACGGATGAAGGGATTTTAATGAAATATACGTCGTTAGATTCATCTTGATGGCACGAGTGTCACTGGCTACATTAAAATTAAAAAACAAAGATAATTGCTGGTTTTAGAGGCCAAATTGTGGATTTAAAAAAATAAAAAAATCCATTACCATCGAGTAGGGTATCAAAATGAAGAGTTTTAAAAGGAGATTACAAAAATATATGACACTTATATGTTTAAAATAAATTCCAAGTCACAAATTCTATAAACAATCACAAAAGTTAAATCATCTGCGAAGTATTTTACGCGACCAATGAAAGAACAAACACTAAAGAACTAAAAAGTTATAAATAAAAAAAAGTAGTTAAAAACTAAAAAACCCGACTGAAAGACTGAAAAACAAGCACATTTCAAATTAAACAAAACTTGGAAGCAGGCGGGGTTCATTTGAATATTAAATTATGAAATGAAAATAGAATGGACCCCGCCTGCTTCCAAGTTTTGTTTAATTTGAAATGTGCTTGTTTTTTGCTTTTCAGTCTTTCAGTCGGGTTTTTTGGTTTTTTACTACTTTTTTATAAACTAAGATATTGAAAATTTATAAAAAGTATGATCGCAATGGAAACTCTCAAGCATTAGTAGTTTTTGAGTTTACAGAACATTAATTTGTGAGATCGCTTCTTCTCACAACAACTTATTGAAGAATAAAGTCAGCCACTTACCATCTTCTTGTAAACAGTTACATACTTCTACTGTTATTTCGTCGGGGCCCTTTCATTTTTACCTAACTTCGGCAAAGCCAAAGGAGGGTTATGATTTTGACAGGCTATGTATGTTATGTATAGTGAGTCACTAGTTTTAAGAGCTACTTTCAATTCTATATTTTTGTTTATATATCTATTATCTCTAAAGTGGTTCCAGTCGGTATGTTTATTTAGGTTTTCTGTGGTTGTTACTTCTATAACATTTGTGCTTATCGTCAGTAGAACTGGCGTGTGGTCAGACGAGCCGTCATAGCAGGATTCCGTTTTTAGGTAATTGTTTGGTATTTCCTTGATTATGTAGAAGTCTAAGAGGTCGGGTATTTTGTTGGTGTCACTTGGCCCACAAGAGGACATCGATCTCAGGTTGTTCCTATCAGTGCTTAGTTTTAGTTGTCCGCCTCTGGTTGTAGTGAGCCTTGATCCCCAGTAAGTATGCCTAGCATTCCAGTCTCCTCCCGCAACTTACCGATTGCCAAGTGAAAGAAGTGGGAAAACATAGATTCTGTGATTTTATATTTGGGTGGGCAGTAAACTGCTGACATACTAAAGTTCCCAGATTTGTCTTCAATAGAGATCGACGTCGCCTGATTGTGTTCTGTTTTGTAATCTGGCATCTGATGGTGTTTGATGGTTTTCTTTATGACCACAGCAGTACCACGCAGCACGCACGCGCGCGCGCGCGTGCGCGTAGCATGGCCTAATCCGTCAGGATGGTGCGTGGTGTAACATTGGTAATTGTCAAACTTTACAGGTGTTTTGGCAAAACAGTGTGCTTCGGATATTAGTAAAATGTCTAGTTTCTGCGTCACGTTCGTAACGAATCTATAACGACGTATACTTTATTCAAATCCCGTCATCCGTTCAGGAGTTAAGAGGGAACAAAGAAACAGACATACATACATAACCCTAAAAAACCTACTGCTACAATTTTATACTGTGGCTCAAAGCGGGGTCAGCCAGTTTATATTAAATGTGCGTTTGGGAGACTTGTACAAGCCTAGGTAATTAATAGCTAAACGCCTACTGCAGCACCATTGCGTATCTTTTAAATGTCAGTGGCTATCATATTGTCCATGATTTAACTGTCAAATTGGTTATGGTTTAGTACTAAATGGAACCATTTGACAGTTAATTGATGGACACATGATAGCCACTGTCATTTAAAAGATACACAATAGCCCTGCAGGCCTCCATTAACCCCGCCTTAAAGGCTCACAGTTATTAGCGAGGTTTCCCAAAGATTTTAGATGACATTGCATTGTAAGGCAACATCTGGGGGCACGGCAGTGCCCCCGCCAAGTCGAGCAATAAAGCGGCACGGCCGTACCATCCTTTTCTCGAACCAGTTCAGGCCATTTTCGACGTCCTCTAACTTCGTTGTGGATAAAACTAGAAGCCTGAATTTATAATAACCAATTAGGCATTGTATAGACACGTTAAATTTTAAATATCATTCTATTCGAACTAGTAGTTTAAGAATTATAACGAATCAAAGTTCCTTAGTTTTGTCACTCACTCACTGACTGACTGACTGACTGACCGATCATCAAAAGTCTAAGGCACTTCTAGTGTATAAACCATGGAAAAACTAAAAAAAAAAATACAATTTCAGTCTAGTTTTCTAGATACACTAACTGCATAAATAACTTTGTAATCCCATATAATTTTATAGGGTTACAAAGTTAGTTACATTTTCAGTGAATGAATTTACGAGTTATTAAATTTAACACACTTCCTAGTTCCTGATTGATCGGAAATTATGCACGTATATGTATATCGCCTATTTATGCAATATTATGATGATATGGAACTGATCTGATGATGGAGCTGGAAGTTGGCCATAGGAACTCCATTTTAGAATATCATAACCCCATCAGTTTGGACTCGTTTGATTCGTCTTGTCGAGTAGTTTGTCTTAAGATGGTGTTCAGGGTTCTGAATAGTTGTGATGATGGAGCTGGAAGGTGGCCATAGGAATTCCGTTATAAAACCACATAACCCCATCGAATTTGAGCTCATTTGATTTGTCTTGATGAGTACTCTGTCTTTAGTTGGTAACCAGGATCTGATGATGGAGCTGGAAGGTGGCTATAGGAACTCCGTTATAGAACGACATAACCCATCGAGTTTAGACTCGTTTGATTCATTTTGACTAGTACTTTGTCTTTGGATGGTCTCCAAGATCTGTTGATGGAGCTTGATGGTGGCCATGGGAATTCCGTTATAAAACGACTTGACCTTGTCGAGTTTTTACTCGTTTGATTCAGCTTGTCGAGTAGGCACTTTAGCTGTACTTTAAATCGATGAATAAGACTGCTCTAAATTCGAATAAACCTATGTATTGTTGATTCATTAAACAAAATAGATACAATGAGAGACGTTTCAAAAAGAAATGAGATCCCACCAAAAACAAATCTTGTAAAAAATGCCAAGCCACGCAACTCAGTTCTTTAACCGTAAAAAAAACCCGACTGAAAGACTGAAAAGCAAAAAACAAGCACATTTCAAATTAAACAAAACTTGGAAGCAGGCGGGGTTCATTTGAATTTGGGGGGCATGAGGAACAGGGTGTAAAGCTCCTCATCCCCCATAGAAAAGGGAGGAGGGAGGCCGTGCCGCTTTATTGCTCGACTTGGCGGGGGCACTGCCGTGCCCCCAGATGTTGCCTTACAATGCAATGTCATCTAAAATCTTTAGGAAACCTCGCTAATAACTGTGAGCCTTTAAGGCGGGGTTAATGGAGGCCTGCAGGGCTATTGTGTATCTTTTAAATGACAGTGGCTATCATGTGTCCATCAATTAACTGTCAAATGGTTCCATTTAGTACTAAACCATAACCAATTTGACAGTTAAATCATGGACAATATGATAGCCACTGACATTTAAAAGATACGCAATGGTGCTGCAGTAGGCGTTTAGCTATTAATTACCTAGGCTTGTACAAGTCTCCCAAACGCACATTTAATATAAACTGGCTGACCCCGCTTTGAGCCACAGTATAAAATTGTAGCAGTAGGTTTTTTAGGGTTATGTATGTATGTCTGTTTCTTTGTTCCCTCTTAACTCCTGAACGGATGACGGGATTTGAATAAAGTATACGTCGTTATAGATTCGTTACGAACGTGACGCAGAAACTAGACATTTTACTAATATCCGAAGCACACTGTTTTGCCAAAACACCTGTAAAGTTTGACAATTACCAATGTTACACCACGCACCATCCTGACGGATTAGGCCATGCTACGCGCACGCGCGCGCGCGCGTGCGTGCTGCGTGGTACTGCTGTGGTCATAAAGAAAACCATCAAACACCATCAGATGCCAGATTACAAAACAGAACACAATCAGGCGACGTCGATCTCTATTGAAGACAAATCTGGGAACTTTAGTATGTCAGCAGTTTACTGCCCACCCAAATATAAAATCACAGAATCTATGTTTTCCCACTTCTTTCACTTGGCAATCGGTAAGTTGCGGGAGGAGACTGGAATGCTAGGCATACTTACTGGGGATCAAGGCTCACTACAACCAGAGGCGGACAACTAAACCTAAGCACTGATAGGAACAACCTGAGATCGATGTCCTCTTGTGGGCCAAGTGACACCAACAAAATACCCGACCTCTTAGACTTCTACATAATCAAGGGAATACCAAACAATTACCTAAAAACGGAATCCTGCTATGACGGCTCGTCTGACCACACGCCAGTTCTACTGACGATAAGCACAAATGTTATAGAAGTAACAACCACAGAAAACCTAAATAAACATACCGACTTTAGAGATAATAGATATATAAACAAAAATATAGAATTAGAAAGACTGAAAAGCAAAAAACAAGCACATTTCAAATTAAACAAAACTTGGCAGCAGGCGGGGTCCATTCTATTTTCATTTCATAATTTAATATTCAAATGAACCCCGCCTGCTTCCAAGTTTTGTTTAATTTGAAATGTGCTTGTTTTTTGGTTTTCAGTCTTTCAGTCGGGTTTTTTAGTTTTTAACTACTTTTTTTTTTTTTTTTACTATTTTCATCATCATCTTGCTTAAGTATTCTGTGGTTTATTTCAGTTAATTTCCATAGTTACAAGATGATGTAATGCTCGCTGACGTTGCCATTACTTTACTTTATGTCAGCTATCACACAGAGGTAAGTTCCGATTAAGCTGTAGTTTTAGGTAGCGGACAGACTGGCACACGTAGACTAACTTTATACACTTTGGCACGCGGCCGGCGCGGCGGGAGATATCTCCCGGCGGCCGCGTGCCTATGCCTGGGGTCATCGGTGGGGTCACAACAATACAAAGGAGATCATTACACTCATAACATAGGTACGAGTATCTACTTCTTAGCGTCACTTCGCTTTCAATCACACATTAATGAGTACAGTGTTACTTTTACGTTTGCTCTGTACAATAACTACAACACTCGAGCAAACTAACTTCCACTTAATTAAACCAAAGCTCAAGCCAAGGAGCGTGGCTTTGAGCATGTGGGGGTTTGGGGGTGTAGAATACATGTATGAAAAGCTTGTTTACAAATTATTATGTATGGACACATTACTGTTAAAAGTGAACATGTGGAGAAACATAGGTACCTACGTAATTTTGACATGCATTCCATTCTCACCTGCCTTTTGTTCTCTTAGGGTCCGTTCACACAGACTGGCTCGGAGAGGAGAGCAGATTTTTATACACGATTAAAAAAGAGTTATGAATGGTGGTTATTATAAATGGTGGTGGTGGTGGTTGGTTTATTTTTACCTTGTCACTTCTTTTATTATTGATAATTCTATAGAGCAAACTTAACGGGCTTAGTGTGAAATAAAAATGTGTTCTGGAACCGTTTATTGCCCGTGGTTCACCTGGGTGTACCACTCTACCACAGTAACTACAACCCTCAACGACCAAGCTCATTATGTGATGTCTCAAAAAGGAATATTTTTTCTAGTTTTTGCTCTGCATCTATTGGTCTCTAAAAAAAAGTAGTTAAAAAGTTAACATTCTATTTTCATTTCATTTCATTTCATAAATGCTGCCAAGCCTGCTTCCAGTTTTGTTTAATTTAAAATGTGTTTGTTGTTTGCTTTTCAGTTTTTCAGTCGGATTTTTTTGACTACTTTTTTATTTCCAACTTTTTAGTACTTTTGTGTTTGTTCTTTCCTTGGTCACTTTTGTGTTTGTTTATAGGATTTGTCACTTTGAATTTCTTTTAAACATATAAGTGTCACATATTTTTGTAATCTCCTTTTAAAACCCTTCATTTTGATACCCTACTCGTTGGTACTGGAATTTTTTATTCTATTACTACTCGTATATTATATATTCTATTTCTGTAATGATGAAAAGTTCTTAAAAAACACTTTAAAAACCAACATATTTTCTTTTACTTTGTATCATTATTGTGGATCTGATCAAATATATAGCAAAAAATGTGAAAAAGAAATCAAAAAAGGAAAAAAAAATTAATACAAATCACGAAAAATAATACGTGTTTCGAACCTGCGATTAACAGATTGCAGAGGGGTCACACAACCACTTGGATGTGAGCTCCGTTGACATTGCTTCCAAATAGCCCTTTTGGTCTGTTTTTCATCTCTTAGTTGCCATGGTTTATTTATTTATTTTTATTTATTATATCTTTTTACTCCGGACGCTCTTAACTTGCACGTCTTGCTACATAGTTCTCACATAATATACCATTTCAACATGAATGATGTAATGTTCCGTGATTCGGGGTCTCGTGCATTCGTTGAGCGGTGTGCGTCGCTGCGTGCTTTCGTGCTCGCGGTGCTCGTTGTTGCTGGCATTCGGCAACGTGTGATTCGGCGTGGTGGCTTTCGGAATGACGTATTGCACTCGTAGTTTTGCTTTTATGAATTGTTCTTCTGACATTCAAAAGTGCCTATAAAGGTTTAATTAAAATAAATGCTTTGAGTTTGAGTTTGAGTTGTCATTCGATGCTTGAACAACTGAACGTCACTCAATTGTTTTACCTTCCCGGAACCTCGGAATTAAAGTTCAAAGTGACTTTTAAGCATTATTACGAATTTCTTGTATGGGAGTATAGAAAAGTGTTGGTTTTAGACCTTTGCAAGCAATTTTTTAAATGTTTCTCTTCGTAAGAACCATCCTCGTAATTCAATGAATATTCTAAAAATAGAGTTAGGCAAATCGGTACAGCCGATCTCGAGATTTGCGCTTAGCATCAATTTTGCGATTCATTTTTATATAATAAGATTTAATGTGTCAATGACACTAGCGTCATCAAGACGAATCGAACAACGTATATTTATTCAAATCCCTTCATCCGTTCAGGAGTTATGAGGAACAAAGAAACAGACATACATATTATACAAACATACACGTTAAACACTCCTTTTGGGCTTCGCCGCAGTCGGGTAAAAAGCTTTGCATTTTCCTCGACTTTTTGGGGGTGGGCGTTAATGACTGCGACACAGTCTTTTACTAATGCAGTTGTTATCGAACACAGAGATTTTGCAAACCGAGTTTATGCTGCTAATAAAAAAATATTATTCCCTTTATTCATTTTCATCCATATAGTTTACATTTTAAAACATTTCATACAAAATAATAATAATAATAATATATATACTTAATATAATAATAATATATAAATACAGAGAGCGGTACTCCTGGACACGGCTCGCATTGTTAGGAGGTTCCTTTCTCTGGAGCCCTGACTGCCGGTAGCTTGGACCCTGTTCCCGATACCGGTGGGCTACTATTTTTTTTATATTTTTTGTATAGGAATATTTTAATATAATTTATATGTATAAAGTTAAATAAAGGAGTAATAATATAATATTTTAAAATGGTTGGATAGGCAGTCGCTCTATGCAAATTACTGGTATTCAGCTGCATCCAGTTAGACTGAAAGCCGACCTAAACATAGTTGGGAAAAGGCTACGCAAATAAATACACACTATACAACTTGTTGAGGATGTGGCTTTTTGCTAGTGTGGTATTTTGCGAATGTGGCGTTTTGCGAATGTGTCATTTTGCGTAAGTATGTCACTTTGCGAATGTGGCATTTTGCCTAATCCATCAAAAGTTCGCTCATGATCTTTGACATGTTTTATTTTCGTCAATTTATATTAATTTGATAGAACACATATTCAATATTTCTCGATTATCTAACAGACGGGCTAATTACATTTTTTTGGTGATATCCTCTAAAGCTTTGACAATATAGTAAACAAGGCTTCCTAAGTCTCTTGAATGCCTTTTTCATGAAATAGTCACTCAAGTGACTTATATGAACTGAGACGGTTGTAATGGAGATTATAATCATAATTACTTCGTTAAGTCACATTTGTTACGGTCGGGAATCCTATTTTATTTAACTTTCAACCTGACACTGATCGGTAAATTGCAAAAAACGTAAGAAAATTCGAATTTCGCGGGCTACCTTGTCGCATTCACCCTAAGGTACAATATCGGACGGTCTACTAACGTCCCTGAGCTGGAAGCCAAGAGTGGACTTCGTGTGCCATCTGTGTTCCTTCAGAGACCTCATCTCCTTCATGTAATTATTGTGAAAACTGTCTGCTGGCAATAGTCATATTTTTAAGGGGACACACTTGTAACAGGATATTTACTATGTTAGCATACATACATACATACTAATCTCACTCTTTAAAATACAAATTCAGTTGAAAACATCAATATTCACTTCCAAGAGTAACAGCTCAGTTGGCATTCGTTATAAATATTTGTGGAAAAACTTTATTATTATAATTATATATTCTTCTTCTCCTTATATTGTTTAACCGTTTTTGTGTTAAGTTTTTCAAAATTGTGAACTAAATTTATCTTTTTGTGTTTTGCATTAGTCCGTTCGCATGTTTTATATTATATCCAGTTATACAGGGAAACATGAATTAGAATTAGAATTAGAATTAGAATTTATTTGCATGTAATGCATGTGTATAGAACTTGTAAACAAATATTTTGTAAATTACTTTAATGTATCGCTGTTGGTTTCAATATTAATATGTAAATGATTGATTGTCATCACATAAAAAAAAAAACAGGATACAGGCTCCTACTAAAAATATTATAGCAATCAGCAAGACTACAACAACATCAACGATGTATACGCAGTGAGCGCGTTGCTGGCTTGTGCTTTATACACTAGGAACAGTGAGCGCGTTGCTGGCTTGTGCTTTATACACTAGGAACAGTGAGCGCGTTGCTGGCTTGTGCTTTATACACTAGGAACAGTGAGCGCGTTGCTGGCTTGTGCTTTATACACTAGGAACAGTGAGCGCGTTGCTGGCTTGTGCTTTATACACTAGGAACAGTGAGCGCGTTGCTGGCTTGTGCTTTATACACTAGGAACAGTGAGCGCGTTGCTGGCTTGTGCTTTATACACTAGCAACAGTGAGCGCGTTGCTGGCTTGTGCTTTATACACTAGCAACAGTGAGCGCGTTGCTGGCTTGTGCTTTATACACTAGGAACAGTGAGCGCGTTGCTGGCTTGTGCTTTATACACTAGCAACAGTGAGCGCGTTGCTGGCTTGTGCTTTATACACTAGGAACAGTGAGCGCGTTGCTGGCTTGTGCTTTATACACTAGGAACAGTGAGCGCGTTGCTGGCTTGTGCTTTATACACTAGCAACAGTGAGCGCGTTGCTGGCTTGTGCTTTATACACTAGGAACAGTGAGCGCGTTGCTGGCTTGTGCTTCTTTTAGTTGATGATTTAAAACAAAATAATTATATTATCTTCATTCTCCTGCGGTTTGGGCTCGCTTGCAGCATGTCTCCTTCTTCCATATTCCTCCATAACCCGTCATGTTTAACCTTGAACAGACACCTTATAAATAGCTATCTGGGGGCACGGCAGTGCCCCGCGAAGTCGAGCAGTAAAGCGGCACGGCCGTACCGTCCTTTTCTCGAACCAGTTCACAACTAGAAGCCTGAATTTAGTAACCAATTAGGCATTGTATAAACACGGTATATTTAAAATTTCATTCAATTTGAACCAGTGGTTTATGAATTATAACTAATCAAAGTTCCTTAGTTTTGTCACTCACTGACTGACTGACTGGCTGACTGACTGACTGGCTGGCTGACTGACGGACTGACTGACTGACTGACTGATTGGCCGATCATCAAAAGTCTAAGGCACTTCTAGCAGACATAGAAGCTTCAAATTTAGAATGCCATTAGTGTTTAGTGTATTAACCATGGAAAAAGTAAAAAAAATATACAATTTCAGTCTAGTTTTCTAGATACACTAACTGCATAAATAACTTTGTAATCCCATATAATTGTATAGTATTACAAAGTTAAAGTTACATTTTCAGTGAATGAATTTTACGAGTTATTAAATTAAACATACTTCCTAGTTTCTGATTGATCTGAAATTTTGCATGCGATATACATAATATCGCCTAATCGACTGCTTCCAAGTTTTGTTTACTTTAAAATGTGCTAGTTTTTTACTTTTCATTTTTTTTTCAGTCGGGTATTTTAGTTTTTTAACTACTTTTTTTATTTTACAAGTTTTGTTTTTGGTGGGTTTTCAGTTTAAAAGTATTTATTTTTTATAAAACTATTTTCATACGGTTTTTCATACTTTCCTGCAGGGAAACACTGCACTTCCTACCTACTACCTAGATTCCAAAATTATTGTGTGGTAAAAAAAACTTTAAGTCCTGTCACGTTTAGGTGACACTCACTGGGAATTGAAGAGATCACAGTGCCACTTTTGTAATAAATTGCTACCATTTTCTTGTAAGGCGGCGTCCTAATTCGCAACGGTCGTACGATCAAACGATGCGTTCCCGTCGCACGACGTTTGTAGTTTTGATCGAGCAATTAAAACTACAAATCTCTTCTGATTGGTCACGCGTTATCGCACGAGTAGAACGCGGGGGGCGGTGGACGGCACAGGTGAGTCGATATGAGAGAGAACGCATCGTTTAGTCGTACGATCGATCGTTGCCAGTACTTGCCAGTTAGGACACCACTTGGACCATCGTACGATCATTTTTATCGCAATGCGTTCATCGTGAACGCATTTTTTGATCGTACGACCGTTGGCAATTAGGAGCCACCTTACAAAAAAATGTTAGCAATTTATTACAAAAGTGGCACTGTGATCTCTTCAATTCCCAGTGAGTTGCCAATTAGGACGCCGCTTAAGGGTTTTGACACCACGACTTTAGTATGGCAAATAACCGGCTCGGTGAGATGAGGCGATCGAAGCCTGTCTGTGAGGCCTGTTCATTGCAACATTAGCACCAGCTTTGCGGGGCGATGCGGTCACAGGTGGTTGTAATTGTTGGCGCTTTTAGATATCTCACTGCCACCGCCATAGACAGTCATAGAAGGCCTATCCGCGGTCAAATTGCATTTCATCCGGACAGAAGGAATAAGCACATACATAGGTACGATGAGTATTAGCAATTCCACTGACTTATTAGTTTTTACAACAAAGTCAGTAGAATTTTGTGACATTATGTCCTGTAATTAATCATGACAAAATATTCATATCTTACTGATATTTTTAATAAAATACGATTGACCTTGTTTGCCCTTCAAATTACGTCAGCTTTAGCAGTACAGTTTTGTATCATTGCCTCAGAAAATAAAAAGTAAGTGGCAAGTATTGTCTACCATCTATCAAGTGACAAATATATAAAGTAAACATATTTACTTAAATACGAAGTTTTTACAATTATTATTATTATTTTATGTTGTATGCATTACTCACATTAGAATTTTTCTCCCCTTATTATTTTCAGCTACGCTATGTTGGCTGCTATTAGAAATATACTCCAATATTATAACGGTCTCAACTTTAGGCAGGTTTCGCGAGTCAGCTTTAACAAAACTATCGCTCATTGTGGTGCAGGAAAACGAACAAAATGTCACCGCGTCGATTGTTAACGTATTCTAACACCTTCAAAAACCACTTTCCGTTTACTGTTTCGGTCGAAATTTCGAAAAATAAGCTTGTATTTGTAAATTAGACATAGGATAGTATTCGATTATGTATGACGTCTATTGACACTTTGATTGACAGATGAGAGATGGATGGTCGTCTTGACAGATATAAATTTTTAATTATGTATTAATGAGGCAACTGCCACTGATGACGTCACCTACCTTAAAAGTTTAAAATATTACCAAAAAAAATTAAATAACTATTGAGCCAATCATCAAAATATTCAAATTAGTTTCTCAAAATGGTCTAAATTTTCAAAACGTAAAATAAAATCTAATGGTTAAGAATTTTAGACAATCCCCAATACGAAGTTACAGTCACAAGTCTAACTTGTGAAAGTGCTAATAGTTCCCCATTCCAAAGCGATTGATTTATTACGAGAAGTTTGTTCTCATAACAGGTACCTAGTAACATTTTTTTTTTCATAAGCGTTTACTGGCCTTGTAAGCTTGTTGTGTTGCGAACCGACGCGACTACGGTCCCATGTAACAGTACATACCGAGCTGTCAGATGATGGCACGGCCGCGATCATAGAAACCACGAACTGGAATGTCTGTAATGCAGTCGTGTGCAGTGCCGGACTGGCACCCAAAACCGGCCCGGGCATTTTCGAGACGGTTGGCCCTCCACTCTTTAGAGAAAGTAAAACTACTTACGAGCACCTACACAAATCAAGAAAACATTCAGAATAGATTGTTAGGCTGAAATGCTAGACTGCGACTCTAAAAGAACTAGGACTCCAAGAGCGAGCAAATTAAGCTCGAGAATCTCAACCTTTAAACAAGGGTTACTTGGCCAACAGACAAAGTCACGATTCAAGAGCCAGAACCAAGTAGGCCGCAAGACCAATCGTAGCAAGCTCGATTTTTTAGTTAATATTTTTTGGACCTATTGGAATTACTTGGCCGACTGCGACAATATAAAGTTTCAAGGGTTAAGTTCACTAGTTACGAACTTAAAATACTTGATATAATAAAAGTAGAAGTTACTAATTCTGAAAAGTTATTTAAAAAGTTTAAAACTAAAAGAACTAGAACTCTAAAAGCGAGCTCGAAAATCTCAACTCTTAAACATGCGTTACTTGGTTGACACACATAGTCAAGATTGAAGAGGGAGGACCTAGTAGGCCGCAACAACGGGCGAAGCGAGCTCCAATTTTTTTATGACGCCGTGCCCAGGTCACGTTAAAATTGTTTCGACCCATTGGAGTTACTTAGTTGACTTCGACAATATTGTAAAGATTTAAGAGAAAACAGGCTGCAACAGCGAGCAAAGCGTGCTCTAAAACAACAACAACAACAGCTAGCCTTGAATAAATTCAGATATTAATGATAAGTAATTTGAGAGCAAAATTTTCAAAGATTCTATTTTTTGCAACCTTGTTGTTAAATTACCTATTAAAACCGCAGGAGGTGGGGCTCCTAATTAGTTCAGCCTCTGTCTATACTAGTCGATTATGCAAAACTGCAATAGGAGTGACAATCCGGCGGTAGAAAAAAGCCTTAGTGTTAAAAAAATGCTCGCAGGGTTCAAGGTACAAACAAGGTTTAAAGAAAATGTGTAAGTTTCTAGACTAGCGGCAGTTAATATTTTAGTTTACTACCAACTTATTTCAATTGATGTCTTTTTTAATAAGAAAAGGTAGTCGGCCGCCAATCAACCACACTGGCCCTCCGAGCATCGGCTCATCCGGCTTTTGCCCGAATTGCCTGGCCATAGACAGTCAGGGCCTGCGGGTCTAAAATGGCCGTTTTATCAGAATCCACGCAGAATCTTAGTATGAATCACGTTAAATTAATAAATAATTAATATAACATTATATTGATTAATGGATGTTTATCATGTAAAAATGTATAATTGTTAAAATGGACTTTATACTTATAGACATAAAGTCCATTTTAGAATTTGAAATTTTTAACGTAATTCATACTAAGATTCTGCGTGGATTTTGATAAAGCGGCTATTTCAGGCCCGCTGGTCGTGTGAACTTACAGACTTGTGTTATGGGAACTATAAGCGATCTGCTCATAATGATCATACGTGGAGCCCATGCTTTGCGACAGGTGGTTCATCATATTGTACCCCTATGGAAATGCATAATATCGCGCAATAGATTGCAACGAATACATAACCATAGAGCATTCTCTAGTGTGTTTGATCATCATCATCTTCATTGTTACGCCAATTTATTCGGGGTCGGCGGAGTAAGAAACTAAACAACTAATAGAGGAGAGGCAGGCTCTAAGTATTATCAACAGAGATTTGAAATATAGGCTAAAAGATATGGAAGTCAAGCAGTATTAGTAGTAAAAAAGATATAAGAGATTATGATAAAACACAGATCCAAAACCGAAAGAACCGATCACTGAAAATAACTAAGCAAGGAATCACCAACCATAAATCGTGGATCACATGTATAACGGACAACTATGGCTTTAAACAATTTAAAAGAGAAAAGGTTCTAGAGATTTGCACAACATTCTATAAAAATCTTTATTCCGATACATCAAAAACACAACTCATATCTAGCTATTCTTGCTCCGAAAATATTGCACCCATATCAGAAGTAGAGGTCTGAGATGCATTAAGCAATTTAAAATATAACCGATCCTGCGGCGAAGATGGTGTTAGCACCGAACGACCCTAAGAATGGGTGAACCATCGCTCCTCTTTTACCTTACAAAACTTTTCAATGACATTCTTCGTACCGGTAATCTTCCATCCAATTTCTGCCATTCTAACAAAATACTTCTCCATAAGAAAGGCGATAAGTCCGACATATGCCAATTAGTCTCATTTCTCATGTCTACAAAACGTTTATTAAAGTCATTGAAAAACTCATAGCTGGCCAGTTAGATCTCAAACAACTTCCAGAACAAGCAGGCCTCCGTTGAGGACTTTCCACCACCGACCAGTTACACACCGTTAATCAAATAGTCGAGAAATACCAAGAATATAAAACTCCTTAAAATGCTACAAGTTCTTAGCGATGCAAGCCTTGAGGTTGGACTGAAGATGAACATGTCAAAGACCAAAGTAATGTCCAACAGCTCCAAGAGGAGCATCCTCGTCGGCGGGGAGAATATACAATATGTCCAAGAATCTACTTGGGCCAAGTAATCTCATTCCAGCGCCTGCAGTCTCGACAAAGATAGCGATCGCTTTACGACAAAATTCGGTCGCAAAGCTATAACGATGCGGATTTAAGGTGGACGTGAGCCGGACGCGACCCGCCGGTATTAGCTCCCAACTTAAATCCGCATCGTTATATCTTTGCGACCGAATTTTGTCGTAAAGCGATCGCTATCTTTGTCCAGACTGCAGGCCCAGGCACGGCAAGATAAGGAAATCGCAAGACGAACCGAAAATGCCTGGAAGAGTTAGGTACTGGTCCATGAAAGAGTATTTTAAGGGCACTCTGCTAATGTCTCTGAAGCAAAAGCTAATGGACATATGTATTCTCCCCATCTTGACCTACGGTGCATGTAGGGGACGTGACTAGGTGGTACCTATTGGGAACAGCGAAAGAGCTTGCTGCATCAACTGTTCTTTACATTGACTGATAAGCTCTTTCGCTGTTAAGTAAAGCTGTTTCGTGCTCTCAAATTCAGACTTGGTAAAATATTTATGATTTGTCTGCTCAAAAGGAAGGGTCTTTTCATGATTCCCTTGGAAGTCCTCCCAGTACTTCTCAAGTAACTCGAGTTTACGCTTACAGTAATCTATCGTTTTACGCTCTACGCTATCCTTTTTAATATTGACGATGAGTTTTCTAATGCTCTCCGCAATCTCAGATTGAATAAAATAAAGGCTCTCCATCTCGCTGCTAGTGTAAGAAAAATTGAACGATCTTACTTGGAAATATCCTTTGCTGCTGCTAACCTGATGGGGTTTGTTTCCCACACCAGTAATCCGCTGTTGCCGCTAATGTGAGCTATGAACTCACTGCTGCTGGTTGGGCACTCCCCGAGTACCACTTTTGCTGCTACCGCTGAGAGAATATATTGGGCACTCCAACTCAGTATACTCCCACTAAAGTCTTGCTGCTAAAGTCACCACCACTGTCACTGCTAAGCTTTAAACCGCTGCAATCCATAGGTCGCTGGTTCAGATCCGGCTCGAAGGACCAAAATGTAGGGGACGTGACTAGGTGGTACCTATTGGGAATCGCTACGCTACTCAGTTAAACACTCAAACAACTTTAACGGGTTTATTGAGGTAACTAGGCTAAGTTAATGCTAAAATGATGGAAAACGAATGCACTCGGTGGCTGTCCGGTATGCACTGGCTCGCGGGGCACTTAGTGCGGCCGCATCGTATCGCTAGGTCAGCAAAACGTGTCTTTGACGAACATCCAAAAGTCTCCAAACTCAAGGTTTGCCAACATGCTATGGAGCGCAGTATCTTAGGTGTAAAATTAACTGATCTGGTTGGAAACACCACACTGCGCCCCAATACGCAAATTGTTCGCGTGGCTCAAAAGGCTGCCATACTTAAATGGGGCTGGGCAGGACATATTATCTGTCGCATGCCAAACGAGCTGTGGGCCCACAAAGCTCAGGATTGCTGCCCTGAAACAGTGACGCGAGGTCGTGGCAGACCACGAAGGAGATGGCGGGACGAACTGGATGTCTTCCTTGAGAATTGGAGAGACTTTGAACTGAATCGTGACCGTTGGAAGGAATGGAGGGAGGCCTTTGCTCAGGTGTGGGACAACATAGGCTAGCCCTGGGATCTTGGGCTATAAGGTCTCATGGATAATTTTAATATCACGATAGGTACAAGTTTGTGATGTTTTGTCTAGTTCTTAATTTACGTCATAGATGTCGCTACGTTTTGTCTTAAAATGATAGCTTTCCTTCTTATTCCTCTTAAAAGTTATGTGAAATATTTTCAACGAATACTAAATACGCTATTCTATTCGTCTTTGGTAACCGCAACTACACACAGGTGGCACGTCCAGCACGTGTTACAAAAATTTGATATTTCCGCGGCGCGTAGTACTCGAGCGATACGGTGACTAATAACATGCTGTGTGGTTTTTTAAAAGAAATGTGAATAATAGACCAAACAATCGTTTTTTTTTCATTTTTCATAAGTTTAATTGTCACTTAAAATTAGAGCTATTATCATGTTTATTGTAATTATAAAGTACTTAACATCTATTAACATTTTAATAGCATTCTTCACTTTATACAACAGAGATTACATTGAGAAATATAATTTAGTAAACCTATACAAAACATAACATTCAGTTGTCCACACACTCCTCAGATCACAGCTTCGCGAGACGCTCATCCATTTCAAAACTAAAAACTAAATTAACACACATACTTCTTACGTACAATTAGTTACTTATAACTTTAGTCGGGTATTTCTGTGAACTTTTGTAGAGCTTCGATGAAGACAACAGTAAGGCCACGACCATTTGTTCAAAATATCACAAATATTAAAATTTAACGTTCCAGAACACAGGAGTGCTCTGGTTCCTTAAGACATAGTTTAGATGTTCAGCGGCACACCGTGCGGGCGGTTACAGCGAGCGACTGGTGTCGTGTTCGAGGGTGAGGGGCTGGTCCCTTGCGGTGAAGATGAGCGGGATGCCACCCACGATGTTCTGCACGATGCTGGACTTAGGGTCGGACACCAGCTCACGCTTGGTCTCGGCTGCCGGCGACACACTGAACTTGGCCAGCACGGCCGCCAGCCCCGCCAGCGACTGCATCTGACCCAGTCGACCACCTGCACAACACAAATATAAAGTTAACCACTTTACATAGGTACAATAGGAACTCGATGTAAACATTGTTACCTACACTGTTCGTGTTAAAGTGAGTATTGTCAATAATTTTCATAACTAGTAGTCTCTATTTCGGTACAGTTAACAACATCTGTAGTTTTTAAATTGAGTTGCTAGTAGCGAGGAGGGTCGTTTACTTGCTAGAGCTCAGAGACGTAGGTAGCTTTCTGTACAGTTTCCGCTCGGTTCCAATAGATGGCTTTGTTTGTACATTACAGCAAAACTTTTGAATTAAATTGCAAACAAGATATGTTCATGCATATCTTTAAACATTCATAGGTTTAACAAATGAATAAATTTAAGAAATGAATAGTACTCACCAATACAAGAGCGGGGTCCATCTCCGAAGGGCAGGTACACGAACTTGTGTCTCTTAGCGACCTCCTCGGGAGCGAACCGCTCGGGGCGGAACTCTTCGGGGTTGTCAAAGTACTGCGGGTCGTTGTGCAGCGCCACTAGGGGTATGTTGATCTTGACGCCGGGGTCGATGGTGAGGTCGGTGCCCGGGATGGTGTAGGCGCGCACGCACTGGCGCAGCAGCATGCCCGACGAGGGGAAGATGCGCATGCCTTCCAGCAGCACCCAGTCCAGGTACGTCATCTCCTTGACGGCGTCGTAGCTGAGCCTTCCCCCGTGCTTGGCCAGCACGCGATCGATGTCGGCCTGCGCGCGCGCCTGTACCTCGGGGTTGAACGCGAGTTGGTGTAGAGTGAAGCTGGTCGCAGACGACGACGTTTCGAAGCCGGCCGCGAAGAAGATGAAGGCCTGTGCCGCCACCAGCACGTCGTCCATCTCTAGTTCTATCGCTTTGGGGCTGCCGTCCGGCTTCGTCTCCTCTAGAGACTCTACCAAGATCTTTCCTCTCTGTTGCCATTCCATAAGAAAATCTATGAAGTCATTACGGCCAGATGGCTTGAAGTTTCTTTGATTTTGGATCTGATTAACGAGCGTCAAAATGTCATCTTCGAGATCCTGACCGAGAAACTTCATTCTTTTGAAAATGTTGGGGAATATGGTTTTGCAGAAAATAACGATGGTGCGTTTGAATGTAATATTGAAAATTTTCATGCCAAGTTTTCTGAAGGGCGAGTTTTCATCGTTGAGCGAGTCCGCATCGAGGCCAAAACCACAGGCACCGATGAAGTCAGTGGTGTAGCGCGACATGAGATCTCGCGCACAGATGGGGTGGCCGGCGGTGGCGGCAGCGAGCGCGCGTGTCTGCAGTTTCTCGGCGCGCTCCACGATGAGTGGGAACATCGCCTTCAGTTTGCCGCTGGTGAAGGCAGGCGTCATGCGCTGGCGGAGCAGGCGCCACAGGTCGCCGTCTGCGAAGAACAGGTTGCGCAGCAGAGGCTCGATCACCTTGTGTGCTGGTGACAGGCCGCGCGAGTAGAAGTACTGGAAGTCCGTGGTGATGATGCGCTTCACGAGCTCAGGGTCGCGGATCACCAGCTCGGGGATGGAGCCACGGTAGTAGCCCACGAACCGCTCGCCGGGATACTTCCAGTAAGTCTCGGCGGACCTCTGAGCAATACTACTTTGCAGGAAGTACCGTTTCGCGTCCGTTCCGAAAATTGGTATGGGTTTGTCATGTTTGACTCCTCTGTCTTTCCAGTAGTTGTGGTTTCTAGTCCCGTACAGATATAGCGCCACCGCGCCCACGATCAGCAGTGCTAGGACGATCATGTTGCTGTGTTGCTGTTCACTATTCACAAACTAATGTCTCAATCGGAAGGAATCCGTTGATTAAATACTACACTGTATCCGGCAAGATAATGTCGCCCGCCTACCACGACAGATTACGATACAAAGTCAGAGGAAAAAAATCGAATGGGTTTTCTAATAACAGGTATACACATAAACAAAGCCACGACTGCTTTAGCAAAATCAACTTAAAAACAACTCTAAAAAGGACTAATGGCTTTCAAGAATATTTGCTAATGAGTGATTATTAGTCCGATAAGTGGCGATAATCAAGGAGATGTAATACAAAGATAGTATTTTTCAATTTAAAATTAGTCACAATTTTCACTGCGCTGATAAAGTTAATCGTAGGTGTCGGTTGTTTGTATCGCTTGACGGAATGTTTGAGTAAAGCGCACTACGAACTACAAGAGTGGAGCAAAGCATGAGCAGTGGCTGCAGTGTTAGTGTACCGCCGTTGTCCCTCCAAAACATGAGTATGTGGCGTGTTCTGCGGTGTGTCGTCATCGAACGCTGATAGTCTGCCAGCTTCAACTCAATCTGAGGAGACCGACGAAAAGCTTTATAAACGACTTCTTTAGAACGAATTGTGTTCAGTGAGTGGCAGTGTTGTGCAGTTTATATGCGAAACCATGTGACCGTGTCTTCAACAGAACTGACGACAAGGAATGTGATCGTTTTCAAGTTCAAATTATATTTACAAACTGCTTTCAAAATGAGTAACCGAGACACTAAAAATATGGGGTATAAAAATGTTTTCTTGACTAGCTTTAAATATATTGATTACCTGTATCAAATATGTGTGCATACCGTAAAGAGCCCTGGAGCCCTGGGTGATGTTCTGGGTGGGGCCCAGAGTGGTGCCTTAGGCAGAGCTGTGGGTAGAGCCTTGCGTGAAGTGAAACCCTATCGTCTCACAGTACTAATGATTGAAGGATATGCATGTTCTGACAAGTATTACTGCGTGTGGATGAATGAATGAATGAATGAATGAATGAATGAATGAATGATTGAATAAGCTTTATTTAATTCCATACAAATAACATTAACAATTAATAAAATTAAAATAACATAAAAAAAAAAATAATAAAATAAACACTAGTTAACAATTATCATGGGCAATAAATAAAAGAATCAATAAAAGGAGAAAGAGCAAAATGGTCTATGAGCGGCCAACAACGAAATAGGTATTAAATGAAAGTACTATTACTAAGGACTAACTTTTACTATGAACGTAACATTGCAGCTCATTTAGAAAAAAAAATACATATAGGTAAAACACTTAGATAATAAGTGCAAGAAAATGTGCAAACCCATTTTATAAAATACTTATTAACATTAGTTTATGTCTTCAAAAGTATTTCAAAACGTTGTCAGCATACCGTTTACAAGACTCAGCTCAACAATGGGTTTACTACATGGACTACCTGAGTTCGAACGGCCCAATCAGCTTCGAGTGCAAACAAAAGAGCCGAGGTGTGGGGTGCGTGTGCGTCACTCGGCGCAGTCCTTCGCTTACCCTTGTGACGTTGTGTACTGTGCGCTCATCTACGGATTCTTTTTCAAACGTTTTGACCCTGGCTACCCTCTGGACTGTGTTTCTTCCTAACCTGATAACCTGGCTATTAACTCTGAACTTCTGTACGTTTGTGCTTGTGTACTTGGACTCTGGACTTGTGTACGCCAACGGAACATTATTGAAAAATGGCAGAAAATCGACCTATATGTGTTTTGTGCAATCGATCAGTGGTTAATAGAAGAAGGTTAGAAATAACCCATGCTCTTTTTGAGGAAAATGCTGCCAATGCTCAATATATTATTGAAGCTATAGCTCCACAGCAAGTAAGTATTTTTAGACTATTTTTTGGTTGTTTTTACCCGTATGTACGCACCCTATAGCGGTGATGGCCTCATAATATTGTGTCACGATGTGCATATGCGACACATCGTTGGGTGAAGTGTGGGCTCTTTATTGAAAGTCCACGTTACAGTTTTGATTGTATTTTTATGTACGTCCTTTTAGTGAATTATGTTATTTCCTTAAGCGTATGGTTCTTTTCTAACAATACTTAAGTTATAGTCAAAACAGATCTTCTCTCTCTTTTACACACATGGTGCATATGGAAACAGAGCCAACGTTATCTAGCTTCGAAATATAATAGAGGCCAACCACTCATTAACAATGCGTATGAGCATGACTCATTCGTCACGTTGAAAAAGAGCTCGGCATGTTCTACTATACAACACATGATTTAACTGAAACTGCTGTGAGTTTTAAATACTATGTTATAAACTATTTTCCTTTTCAGGTTGAATACAACGGCCGAGAATACGTTTGTCGACCCTGTTGGCAACGAGCTCAACGGGCTGTGCAGCCAAACAATAACCCTGCCCCGCACGAATGTGTTCTTCAAGTGGAAGAATATTCACGAGTGCCTAGCACCTCGGCAAACTGTATGTTTGACAGATGCCGTAGTGTTTCACGTCGTCGAATGCCTGAGAATGTAAGGATTACTCTTATGTTACATTCTAACTTATTCATACCAGACAGTGCCAGAATATGTGATGCACATTTAACATCAAATGATTGGGAAGAGCTCATTGATAGTCCAAATCTCAGACATGATTTTAACAGCTCTCATTTTGTGCAAATACTAGAGCTTTTTTAAAAAGCTGTTTTAAATAAAAATATTCTGGACTTTGAAGATATTGCAAATATGGATCCTAATGAGATTCATATTCGATTGGGCGTTAGCAGAGATCAATTCAATACAATCTTGGAACAAACGCCTTCTTTGTCTGAGTCAAACGCCAAAACAAAACTAGCCATTTATTTAATGAAGTTGCGAACTGGTGATAGCAACGAGAGATTAGCCACGCTCTTTAACATAAGTAGAAGGACTCTAGAAAGGCATTTAAAAACCGCGCGTGATGCTATATCTCTGGATTTTAAGCCACGACACCTGGGACTCGACCATTTAAATAGAAGAATGGTCGCTGACCGTAATCTTATTGTACCAAACGCGTTATTTGGAAATCCCGAGTCTTCTCCAGAAGAAAGGAAGGCAGTAACAATCATGGATGGAACATATATTTATATACAGAAGAGCTCCAACTTTTCGTTCCAGCGACAGACCTACAGTCTACACAAATACGAAAATCTATTAAAACCGTTCTTAATGGTGTGTTCCGATGGGCATATAATTGATGTTTGCGGGCCCTATGCTGCTACCGACTCAGATGCCAGTATTTTGGAAAGAATTATAAATGACGAAGAAGGCACATTTCACTGGTTTTACCGGGCTGGCGACATATTCATTTTAGATCGTGGGTTTAGAGACGTCTGTGGCGATTTGGAGCGATGCAACTACAGTGCCTATATGCCAGAAACCAAAGACCGCGGTGCAGACCAGCTTACTACTGAACAGGCCAATAGAACTAGGCTGGTAACTCTATGCCGCTGGGTAGTGGAAGTTATAAATGGCAGGTTCAAGCGAGATTTCAAATTGTTTAGGCAAGAATATTTTAATCGCGCCTTAAGTCACATGTTTGAGGACTTTCAAAACGCAGCGGCACTCATCAATGCGTTCCAAACACCAATACAAGATAGTATTCATGCATCATCGTTCGTAAATATAATTAATGAACGTTTTGAAATACCGAACCTCTTAGCGGACTATGTTATCCGTCATAACATAAATAGACAGAGGGCATCATTTGAAAGACTCAGCAGCGACCAACCTATTTTTGAAGACTTTCCGGTTTTTTCTGAAGAAGACCTAATTCTGTTTGCACTTGGCACATACCAAATCAAGTTGGCTCGCAGCTACTACGCTGAACACTTAATTGAAGGCTTATACAATATCGAAGTATACCGGGAGCGACAAATAAGTCAGCTCAGAGATTTTATTGAAGAAGAAGATATTTGGTTATTACGTGTGCGAATACAATCTAGACATGTAAGGTCCAGAATATATTATTCTTATATTGTAATTAACCGACAAAGACAAAATAGAGAAGCAATTGCTCATTATTATTGCAGTTGTTTGAGTGGAAGGCGCACAATCGGTTGTTGCGCACACGTTATGTGTGTAGTGTGGTATCTGGCATGGGCTAGACATCAAGACGAGGATATTTTATTACCGGCATCAGAACTCAGTGCTATTATTGTACATTAAATGTATGAATGTGGACGAGGCAAAAGGAGTATGTAAGGATCGTAGCAAGTGGCGTTCTGTGGTTTCTGCCTACCCCCATGGGAAAAGGGCGTGAGTTTATGTATGTAAATGTATGTAAAATAAATGTATTGAAGTAAACAAGTCATTTTATTTTATTTCCTTATTTTTAAGACTAAATCTTAGTAATTAATACGCTAAATCACAGGCTTACATATCTAAAATAAAAATGTATTTAGTTCCATTAATAATGACACTACAGATATAAAACTTCTTGAACCCGTTATTGTAGGGTGATATTAAACCAAAAAAAAATAAAATGTTCCTGGCCGCTGATAGACCAAGTGCCGTACGATTTTGCCCATTCTCCTTTACAATAACTATCAATAATCATTAACAATCAATAAATAATACAATCAAATCAATAATAACAGCGTGTGGATGACTGATGTTTAAATCTCAAAACGTTTTTTTTTTTTAAATTGTGGTTTATTGAGTAAAAATAACTTCAATTAACACAAATTGATTTTGTACTGATTAGAAAGAAGGAAGGAAAAATAGAATAATCTATGATAGATTACACATTAGAAAAAATATTACCGTGACGCATATTTATAACTAAAAATAAATACGAAAATAACAACTATTAATAGCAACAAAAGATACAAAATATTAAGGTAGGTATTAAATTGTTGATAAGACCCTATTACTCAGAATCAATTTGATAATTAATTATTGGGAGTTTTATAGACTTTGATACCTTTGATGCCAAACCAGGAGTTTATCTAGTGATATACAAGATAGACGATCTTTTGGTAACCCTATGTCCTTTATGACCTACTAGATGATGACCGCGGCTTCGCCCGTGGATGTCGGTTATCGCGACCAACGGAACCCTTAAGAAGTTTTGAAAAAAAAATTAAAGGGATTAAGTACGTTATAATAAGGTGTTATAATGTTATGTAGCAAAAAATAATGATAACTGCAGAAGGAAATCCAGGTTTCGGTAATACACCGTTACTGGTAACCTAATTTGGTCATTTCCACCCAGGCATTTATTAAGGTAAATTTTGACAGTCAAATTTTAATGCTCGTGATATGGAGTCAACAACATGAACGCAAAAAGTAATCCGCTATTTCCTAGAATTGTGCAATACAAATAAATGGACCAGCTGTTTAAAAAAAAAAACCGGGTATGTGGCAATCGGACTCGCGCACCGACGACGACGGTTCCGTACAAACAAACGTTAAAACTATAAAAAATATTTTTATCATAAGATTATGCTTTTCGCAATTTTTCTTATATCTGTGCTATATGACGATCACGGGAAGTACCCTGTAGGTTTTGAATCCCTTGCGAGTGTTGAAAATTTGGAGCATGAACGGTTCTATATTTTGATTGCGTAAGCTTAGAAGTTTGATTTTTTCACAGTTCTAAAGACAGTAGACTGGAGTATTTTCAACTTTATACCTGCGCACGTTCTTAAGAAAATGGGTATTGACAGACAGACTGACAACAAAGTGATCCTATAAGGGTTCAGATTTTTTCCTTTTGAGGTACGGAACACTAAAAATGGGGTGATTCGGACACACGCGCTACTAACAAGACGCAGAGAAACGGTGCCATGATTGTCTTCACTACACTTTACTCGTATAGATAGTGTAATAAGTCGAAAACTTGTTGGAGTTTAAAAGTGCGATGTTCCGCCGGAGGGTGTGTGGGAATGCCAGGTGAGTGTTATTAGTGTTCGAGCGCCGTTGTAGTCCACGAGTAGACAGGGCTGGCATTCGGCGCCTTCATTGGTGCTCAGTCCAAACTTCGCACATCAACTCGACGGATAGCTTGGCTGAGCGAATTTGAGCTGGTCACCACCAACCCTAAAGTTATCATAATGCGCATCCTAACACATAGCATCAATCTGTTCTCCTGCAGAAGAAACGAACCGCGTTACGAATAAGTTTTTTCAGCGGAGCATGCAGAAAATGAATAGGCAAGGAACCGGATTTGCAGTTCAGCTGCTGTGTAGTGTTTGTTCAAAATAAACAGTAACAACCGTGTTACATGCTTAAACATAACTGACGAAACATGGGTGTACTCTATTGGTAGATTTCGGCCTTACGCTTAGGGATAACTATCCCATGTTAAATGTAAAAAAAAACCTATGAACCATCGCTGTCATTGATGGAAAGTAACTGGCAATTTGGACAACTTACAGAGCGAACTGAGGTTACAGTTTGATGGTCACACATATTGCATCAGCTTCTCAGAGATTATCATGATACTACGCACCGCGTGCGGCTGAAGAGGCCAGTGACGTCATCTTTACTGCTGTAATTTGTTCGTGTTGTAATACTAGGTGTGGCTGCCGTGCTCAGCTTTATCATTACGATTATGATAATTGGGCACAAAGCGTACAGATTGCGGCTCATGACTCATGCAATGCACTGATTGCAACATACATTACAACATATCTAATCTTTAGCTGAAACATGTGTGTAAGATTCAGTTTTTAACAAATGGATTAGGTAGGTAGCTGATATTCATGTAACGATGAATTTTATTAATCCCGCCAATGTTATTACCCGAGCACCAGCCATCTGAAATAGATGGTGTCACGATGTTTGTGTGTCGGGTACATAACGCCAAGCAAGTCATACTCACCGCACAAGCAGAGCCACCGTGCGAGAGAGTTGGTTGACAATTGACTTACTTGAGAAGGACAGATGCGTACGCGCGACGGATTAAAAGAATAACCTTATTACGTTTTCATCCGACCCCAAATAAATTGGGATAAGGGCAGGAGAATGATGATGATGACGATGTTTTCATGGGCGCTTCTCTTTGCCAGATGGGTTATCATTATAGGGTTAATAACCACATCTTATTATGTAAGCCAAGTGCAATAGGATTAACACTGAGTCTTCTTTCACTGATTTCTGACTATCTCAGAGACCGCAGCAATTTGTCCGCCTGTGCTCATTCAACTCATATGCAAAATCATACACGATTAGGCGTGAGTCAGGGATCCATTTTAGGTCCCATGCTATTCTTGACTATATAGTTCTGAGCGAAATATTCCTTGACTGAATGGATAGTTAATTTTATACAAAAATTGAATGTAATTTGTTGAAAATACAAAGTTTTAGATTAGAGTAAATACTCCCAAAATATCGTGGTGCACAGCGAGGACAATTTTATCGAATTTCGTAAATTTGCACCTTATCTGATCTATAATACAACATTTCAGAATTGTAGAAGTACATCATGCTTTACTATTTTGATGTTTACCTTTCACAAGTTATTATACCTTGTGATTATAGCTTTGCTATCTTGGTTTTTCTGACATTCAAAAGTACCTGTAATGGTCTAATTGAAACATAATAATTAGATATTAGCCTGAAGAGGTTGGTAGGTGATGTCTAGATGGAGTTACATAATTGAACCGTGAACTACGAACACGTATAGCTAGTGTTGCTCGTGCAGGTCGTAGTAGTTCGTAGCAGTTTGTGTACAGCGCGTAGAGGCGCTACGTTATGTTACCTCAATAACTATACAATACAGGGTGTAAATTAACCCTTCACACATACGTCAACCAAGCATTCTGTACATCAAGAATTTTTGCTGGTAAGCTTTTTTTTTTGGGGTCAAAAATCTAATTTTACGGTAAAACTCAATGTAGCACTCTTAAAACATTGTGCTAGTGGATGCTTTGAATAGTAAAAGGGTCATGGAGGTAATTTAAGTAAAGTTATAACCAGAAAAACTAGTATTTACAAAAACAGCTGTGCAAAATTTTGAACTTTGACCCCCAATATCTCCGTAACTAGGGGGTTCCCAGGTATGGTCTAGAACAAAAAAATGATCGCAGCGGTGGGGAGAACAAGTGCCCTTCGTTTGCGTTAAGGGTACTTTTACACCCTTTATAGACTTTTGTAAATTTTTCTTTTTACCCGACTGCGGCGAAGCCCAAAAGGAGGGTTATGTGTTTGACGTCTATGTATGTATGTATGTCCGTTTCTTAAAACTCTTCTCAAAACTCCTAAACGGATAAAGGGATTTGAATGAAATATACGTCGTTAGATTCGTCTTGATGGCGCGAGTGTCACTGGCTACATTAAAATTAAAAAACAAAGAAAAATTGCTGGTTTTATTCATATCGTGTACTTAAAAAAAAAAAAAAAAAAATACCATTGAGTAGGGTATCAAAATAAAGGGTTTTAAAAGGAGATTACAAAAATATATGACACTTATATGTTTATAATAAATTCAAAGTAACAAATTCTATAAACAAACACAAAAGTTAATTTATCTGCGAATTATTTTACACTACCAACGAAAGAACAAACACAAAAGAACTAAAAAGTTACAAATAAAAAAAGTAGTTAAAAAACTAAAAAACCCTACTGAAAAGACTGAAAAGCAAATAACAAGCACAATTTGGAAGCAGGCGGGGTTCATTTGAATATTAAATTATGAAATGAAAATAGAATGGACCCCGCCTGCTTCCAAATTTTGTTTAATTTAAAATGTGCTTGTTATTTGCTTTTCAGTCTTTTACTTTAAAAAAAAATATTAATGCACTTGTGACTGTTACAACACAAATATTTGTTTCTGGACTGATAATTGATAAATAATGTTTATTTTGCAAATATGCTTTTAAAAACCATTTTAATATTAAATAAAGGACATTTGGGTGAGTCGATTATAGTGTTCAAACTGTCAGACAATCGTCAAAACTAAATAAAGACCGACATGGTCCTCACATTCACAAGAGATTGCCCTTTTAGTGTTATTTGTAGCGATTGCCACAATGCCGTTAAATGAAAAGTAACCGTGTGACTCATTCGTCACTAATTACATTAACATTTTAGTGTCTCTACCCTCCTCAGGTGACAGCACTTCGCCGAACGTTATCTGCCAATTAGGTGACTACAGCTTTCTCTTATCTTTCAATCACTGCTCTCGTTATCAGTTATACTAGACCAAATTATAGATCTAACTATAAATAAAACATTACATCATTCGAATGTACGATTACTTTTTAATAAATTATTTCCTTGAGTTGCGTCATGTTTGGCATTATAAAACAGAAACGAAAAAATGTAATCGTCAAAAACACGAACGAATATATAAAAACACCCTTTAGTTGAGCTAGGCTTCAAAGTTAAAGTAAGTAATTAATTAAGAGGTAGTGCCAACCAAACAATAAGTGAAAACCAATCAAGCTGCCGTCATTTCAAGCAACGAAATTTCATTTCTTGTTTGTTTTCAAATTCAGAAAAAATCTAGCAGTGCCTAGTTATCTACGTCAGTAATTTGTCAAATCTTTCCCACAGCGTATGTTGCTGTACTCAGCCGTCCTGCAAGAGATGTTAAATGTTAATGAGGACTCCATTGTAACCTTGAATCGAGCATGATCTCCAAGAAAACAGTTTTAACTACAAATTCTAGTATCTCTTGATTTAATAATACAGGGTGTAAATTATCCCTGCACTCATACGTCAACCAAGCATTTTGTACATCAAACTAAGTACCCCTACGCAAAAAAATTTGCTGGGAAACGACTTTATTATTTGGGGTCATAAATTTCAGTTTACGGTAAAACTCAATGTAGCACTCTTAAAACATTGTGCTAGTGGATGCTTTGAATAGTAAAAGGGTCATGGAGGTAATTTAAGTAAAGTTACAACCTGAAAAACTGCTATTTACAAAAAACAGCTGTGCAAAATTTGGAGCTTTGACCCCCCATATCTCCGTAATTCGGGGGTTCGCAGGTATGATCTATAACAAAAAAATTATCGCAGCGGTGGGGAGAACAAGTGCCCTTCGTTTGCGTTAAGGGTACTTTTACACCCTTTATGTCAGAATCACTATTTTTAACACATATTTTTTTGTTTTTACTGAATTATTAGCGGTAAACAAATTATGGACTGTGGGCATTACTGTGAGTGTGGACGATGCTATGGCTAGAAGAAGAAGAGTTGCCTTGTGCGGGTACCACAGCAGTCTCTCGTCGCGTGGCACCAGTCTGTCATGCGGGTGTGCCTGGAGAGCCTTGTGCGGGTACCACAGCAGTCTCTCGTCGCGTGGCACCAGTCTGTCATGCGGGTGTGCCTGGAGAGCCTTGTGCGGGTACCACAGCAGTCTCTCGTCGCGTGGCACCAGTCTGTCATGCGGGTGTGCGTTATTTGCAACGTCATCTTGTGGTTGACTGCGGTTGACCAGAACGTTAAGTCGTTTATTTGTGAAGACATGCCGCTCTTGACTGGTTAATAATTATAACACTCTCTTTCAGTGAGGAAGCGCCCAAAATACGAAAAGGCAAGCCGTAGCCGTATTTTGTATATTTATATTTTAGTTTTTTTTTTGCTGTTTGTTTTAACCTCATTTTCAATATCAGCGACTCCTAAAATGATATGGGACACTCATGTCAAATAATCCAAAAACATTCGTTGGTGCCATATTGAATTTGCATTTTTGACCGTTGAGGAGTTCGTAATCAGCTCACCTAAATAACCCAAAAGAATAAAACTATAACATAATATTTTGTTTAAGAATGATTTTCCTACTCCTAACCGTTATGGAGTTAGTTATCTTTCATCATCAGCTCATCAACATGAGGTGATGACTGCCAGATGTGAATACTTGAATAACTTTATAAAAAACACGAAACACGTTATACCTGCCTATAAAATTTGAGGGTTTGCTCTCGATTACCCAGAGATTCTATAATCTGATTCTGACATGTTGATAATGAGACCACTTCGGGAGTATACTTATTCTTTCGAATGAAAAAATAATTTTGAGAGTCGGTTCATAAATGACGGAGTTATAACGTTTGTCCCCTACATAGTCTCGATTCCTGCCTTGTCATAACCCGATAATATTCGGCTTACTGAGTTCCCTACTAAACGGTTTGCGAGCGACAGAGGTCATGTGAGCGCGCTCATACGAATTTTAGTTCTGAATTCTGTCACCCGAGCATCGGGTTATTTGGCGCTGCCTGTTGCTTTCTTTGTTGGCATGAAAAATGTTGGCATTTTTGTAATTTTTTAAATTAAATGATGTATTAAATATTTTAACAAAAAGTAAACACTACGTAGTGTAATTTTCCCGAAGGGAAGCCGATGAGAATCAAGTTATGGGCACAGTACGTCCCTGCTCTCTATACACCATAGGTCATGTATCTTTTTTCTGTTTGCATCGTCGTTAGAAAATCGTGAGGTAAACCTTGAATAATGTGGTAAGTTTTTTAATTGTATTTTAAAGTTTTGTTTTTACAGGCTTAGTGACAATTATTTTTTCTATTGCTGTCAATTATTCGTGGCCTACCCATCGTGGGGGACCACTGCGCGCCACTGGTCATGTTCGGAATGAAGTCGTTCGTTCAAGTGAGCGCTACTGCGAGTGCTGTGATGCCACTGAAGACCCTCGCGCCGCTGAGCGGCATTCGTGCGCACTTCACAGTCACTATGACATCGGTCTTACATTAGCTGCGGTGTCTGCTAGTGCTGGAACTATAAGGAAATAACACTTGTGCAAAACATGACATGCAGATTGAGGGGTTATCTAAAAGTGCCAATTATCGCCTTTTGTGTTAATTTTGTGATATTATAATCAGTGTCTATATCTAGTTTAAAAATGAAGTGATTGATTAATTGATTGATCATTTAATTTTTATCATGTATTATTGCCATCGAGTTCGGACGATAGCGATGTTATGTTTTTCACAAGTACATGCATGTAGATACAGTTCGGTGCCGGTAGGTGCGTTTGAACAGTGGTATTGGCAGCTGTAGTGCATTGTGTAAATGCAGAAGTTTGCATGCTGTGAAAGCAACAGTGGTGACATGTGGCGATCTTGGCAATACCCTCGTGGAAGAGAAATAGTCTCGTTTACACCACACTGAGTGATAATATTGCGCGGCGTTGGCATCCTCATTGTTGGGTGGTGGTCATTCTTCCATCCCGTATTAGGAGTGGAAAATGACCGTTTACTGAAACAGTCGGTATTTTATCAAAGCGACTATCATTCACCACTTAAGTAGAAAAACATCTACTCTGCTCGCTGTCGCATGCCGCCCCTCAAGCATGCTATATTAGTTTTTTCATGAGCTACGTTAGAATTCCCGTGCATCGCCGACAGCGGGGGATGCATGCTGCAGGTATTTTAATTACTCATAGCAAAAATTAAAGTGGATCGTTCTAGATTGTTTTTGCTTTTTTAGGAGCTCTCATAAAATAATAGCTAAGCAATATACCTACACTTTTGTTACTGATATATATAGAACACTAACTGCCGCACTCAGAGAGCTTTAATAATTACTTAGGCCGTCACTTAGTAAAGATTTGACATACTGTTGTATGTCAAAACTGTCAAAACCTTTACTTAGTGATGGCCTAAGTAATCATTAATGCTCCTTGAGTGCGGCAGTGAGTGTAGTATGTGATAGGTCGTACCTCTGTAGGCGTGTTTTATAGCATTATCATCTCAAATCATAGTTATAACTGTTTGTATTGTACACTACTCTGAGAGCCGGTTTTTAATAACTAAATATTTACAAAGGAAAAAATTAATGAACTAAAATGATAATAAAATAGCCAAGACAAGTATCAAAAAGGAAAAAACAACGCTGATTGTCACGTGAAGAGTCGGCCAAACGCTTTGCGATTATCTGAAATACAGCAGTAGTGCATAATTAAAACATATCATCAAGAATTTCAATCGATATTTTTTTTTTGAAAAAAAAAAAATGTACTGACTTTTGGAGGCCACTATTTTTAATGACTTTTTGGCAGTTTGCTAGAAACCAACGCAATTGGTGCAATCGTAAAATAATGAAAGTATTCGCGAGTCCAATATTATAATTTTAACTCCTCGCGCGCCTTACGAACACCATCTGTACATACAACAATGGCTTTTTAATTGTGTCTATAATAAGGCGCACAAGTAGTTAATTCGATAAACAGTAATCTAGCACTTAAATCTGTATTTTTGAAATACGACAGATAAGTAAGTGGCTTATCTGTGTGATTATAGTTTATAAATCCAATTCTGATGTACATCGTTGCAAATATTGCCATCGGGGAATTCCGTAATCTATAATGAAAGATTCACAGTGAGGCCAGCCCGCGAGCCAGTCCAGTTGACACTTCCCAGTCCCTGACCCATCGGCCAGCGGCCATCGCTGGCGTCATGCATGAATGCACTTGAAGAAGCTTTAGCGCTCATCGGACTTGGCTCATCATCTGCCTTGCCTTTTTCCAACTGTGTAAGGGTTGGCTTCCAACCTAACCTAGATGCAGTTGAATACGAGTATTTTATATGGAGTGACCGCATATCCCACCTCCACTACCCAAACGTTGAGCAACCGCTGAGCAACAGCAAGACAAACGGATTAAGGTGCTTTCCGAGGCACGTAGGACCCTCGGCATGTAATTATAAGGTAGTGGACCATTCACAGATCAACCTAGGCAAGCTCAGCTTAACCTGAAGATTGACCCCAGCGGCTGTCATTATTTAGCCGCGAGCTCCCCAGTCAGCTTGGCTATACTTATTAATTTAGAAATGGGGATATGCGAGATTACCATGACGCACGTACAGTGAGTCTTCTGCACCGTCGTCATGTCGGGAGGTCGCAGGCCGGCGGCGCCCGTGCGGCATCTAGTCGTCCGGTCGTCCGGCGGCGGCTTGTTAGCGGTCGCTGATACAATTGAGTGCGCGGAACCATCCAATCACGAAACTAAATAAAGCGCGCCATGCACGCGCCGACTGCGGGAGTTGGAAGCTGCACTTATATACCGCGCGTAAAGCGGACACGTACCAAATACTTGTACTTACATATAAATTCACGCCTTTCTTTTTACGGAGAATATTTGAGGAGAATAACGGGTCTGCTGTTTTAACGATATCAAGTGTGGGTTTTACCATTTTATTGCTGTATGCTTGGACCACCGTGGCCGCGTGGTGACAATACAATGAAATCATTTTACCACAGATACTATTAAGTAATATGAGATTGTTATGTTATAGTACATTACTGCCGCGGTCTATAATGACTACTTTGCTGGTCGCGCTGATGATGGCCGACAGCGCAGCTCCAGGCCGACACAGCGCGGTCAGCGTGCAGCACTTGATGGACGAGCTGAGATAAAGGCCGAGACCGTAGGTCGAGGCCTTTACAGCGAGGACAGCAAGGGCTGCAATGATGGCCAAGCTGAAAGGCCTAGAGCGTAGCTAGGCTAGCTCGAGGCAATCATAGCGTGACCAGCGAAGCAGTCATTGTGGGCCAAGGTTTGTATAGTGCTTTACTCAAAAATGCAAGTACCTAATCTAAATAAAACCAGCAAGTAATTTAAAAAAATATATATTGATTAACTAGAATTTTAATTAAAATGACAATTATGAAAAGTACAGTTACTAAAATTCAACACCGACTTTCCCGGTTTGATATTACTGATAGTTTACGATAATTCTAATGCGGTGTTTGACTGCTGGATTATTTCTTCATTTATTACTTCATTTAAATCTTTTTTTTTTTACCTTTAGACGCACAAACAGCTGTGTTTTAAATAAAATCTTTTTGGAATTGATTTTTTAAAACGTGGCAAAACATTGCCGGTCTGTTAGAGCGGCCAGCAAAACTTTGCCGGCCGCTCTTTGAAACAGAACGGCAAGGTCGACTTTGCTCAAACAAGGTTGTCAAAATAATGATAACATTACATGCATTTTTGAGTAAAGATATTTTATGTTATATTACATAATTATTTTGTAAATAGGTTTCAAAACGAAATGTGGAGGAATGATGCATATCTACTCACACGTTCTAATTGTTAATATTGTCAGTTGACGAGTTATGTGTCAACAGTATTAAACTTGCCTATGCACTATACTCGTACACTCGTTCGTTTCCTTCGTACCTCCCTAGTTTAGATACATATCAAAATGTTATTCAAACACCGAGTTGAGACGTGTTGCGGTGGAGTGTATGGGCAGCCTTCGTAGAGTGAATGTCAGGGAAAGCAGTAGTTGCACAAGTTTGTCATACTAACCTGTTTGTGTAGCAACATAGTTGTCGCTGAGTGTGCCGCAGTGTTGCCGAGTTAACAGGCTTCATTATAGGTTGGCACTTACTAACTGAAGCCCACGGTCGCGTTTGAACTTGTTTTTCATTTGTGTGCTCTTATGCCCTACGTTACATTACTATTTGTTATTTAACACAAACAGCGACTGTACTAAAAAGCACATTTATAATTTTTGAGTAGTCCAAACAGTATTCATGTCTATTGTACTTTTTTACACTACAGGAATTGATTAGACGCTACTGATGGCGCCTATTTCGTAGCAAAGTTCTGAGCTGACAGCTGAAACTGAATCAGTATAGAGTGCCATCGCTACGACATGACGAGACGTTGACAACTTGTATTTAAAGTTATCCATGGTATTGTCACATAACATTAATAAACACTCACAAATCACTACTCCACGAAAGCCATTCAATTTAACGTCATACAAATGAGGGGCAGTTGAGCGTGACGCGCGAGCCGTCTTGTGTTATTATTTGTGACGATCAAAAGTCGTACCGGGATTTATTGTAGTTCGAATTTATTTATAGATTTTGACACAATTACCCGGGAGGTAGCAAGCTAAGCGGTAGTTCGTCACATAAGGAGGGAATGTTCGTGACCTCTCACTTGAAGCAGTAGCTACATAAAGGTGACGCTCGCTCGATGTTCACTGTGCATTACTAGAGCTCGGCACATAAGACAGGTGATGAGATCCGGCGCACCGGGACTAGATAGTGACGAATTGTCGCGGCGCGCGCCGAGACGCAGGAAATTAACCGACACGACGTGGGGCGACACGGGAGGACGCGGGGCGATACCCGGGGCGCAAGGTCGCGTGTGGTCTCGAAGACGTGTTGCACGTTGCATCACGTTGCTTTTGTAAGTCACACTCACACCCCACTCGGATGTCACCTGTGTGCCATCTTTATCACATTCACCGATTTGCTATTGAAAGTTTGTACAGCATTCAATATGCGCGAGATAGCGCGACACAACATTGCGAAATGTGGCTGTACTATGAGGTATACTTCTGCCTAACCCTTCAAAGTATACACACCTATTGTTATGTTACTATTTTTAATTTCTTTTGTATCACATTTCCCGCAAATTAATAATTTGGACATTTTTGGGATAAAAAAACAAAACGATTATTACAACTAATCTACTACTAAAAATGCAGTGAACCAGAATCAGCAGATTTCATCATCATCATCAGCCTATAATGTTCCCATTGCACTCAGGCCTCAGAGGGATTTGCTATAATCCGCCGACACGGTTGGCGCAGTGGCTCAGGCAATGGACTGTTGTGCTGCGTGTCACGGGTTCGATCCCCGCACGGAACAAATATTTGTATGGCCTACATAATATAGTTGTTTCGGGTCTGGGTATTTGTGTATGTGAGTTTAAATGTTTGTGAACGCACCCACGATACAGGAGAAATTCCTAGTGTGGGGCAACGTTTAAAAAAAAAAAAATACACCACGTGGGCCCAGTGCGGATTGGTAGATGTCACAATATGTCTCTGAATTTTTTGGCTTTCCTCATGATGATTTCCTTGCAACGGTGATGAAATAAATTACACAAAGTAATGTGCCTGCCTGGTTTTACTGACCCATGAGGTACTGTTACTGTTCGTAAGTCGAGGCCGCCACCACTGGGCCACCGCTGCCATTGCTATTACCAGTTTTAAGCATTCTTAATTAATATGTTTTTATAATCTTTATATAATAATAATGTTTATATAACCTTAATCAGGAAACTCCGCCACTACGGAATACGAAACAGCGCTCTGGATCTTCTTATCTAATACCTCAGTAATAGGATCCAAAGCGTTGACGTCAACGGGAAAAGATCACCCGGATCTATTGTAATAATGGGAGTCCCACAGGGCTCGATTCTTGGCCCTTTTTTGTTTCTTATTTATATTAATTATTTGCCTCACCTCATAAAGGATAACCACGATATCGTGTTATTTGTGGATGACACTTCGCTTTTATTTAAACTTAAACGACAACAGGTAGTTGTTGACGATGTAAATAGCGCGATTTCGAAAGTGGTGCATTGGTTTAACGCTAATAATTTGCTTCTTAATGAAAAAAAAACCAAATGCATTAGGTTTACACTACCTCACGTTAGGCAGGTGAAAACTCGTGTGTTGGTAAAGGGCGAAGAGTTGAATCCTGAAGATAGCACGTTGTTCTTGGGCTTAACTTTAGATGCTAAGCTTCAGTGGGGGCCTCATATAGATAAACTGTCGAAAAAGCTGAGCTCTGCAGCATACGCAGTTAGAAAAATTCGTAATTTAACCGATGTAGAGACAGCCCGTTTAGTGTACTTTAGTTATTTTCATAGCGTAATGTTGTACGGCATTCTATTGTGGGGGAATGCCGCTGATATTCAGACCATTTTTGTTTTGCGAAAACGGGCGGTTAGATCTATTTATAAATTGAGTCCGAGACACTCTCTGAGAGAAAAAATTAAGGAAATTAATGTAATGACTGTTCCCTCTCAGTATATTTATGAAAATCTTTTGTATGCTCACAAAAATATAAACCTGTTTAAGAAATATAGTGATATTCACAATATAAATACAAGAAATAGACATAAATATATTGTACCCACAACAAGGCTCAAGAAAATAGGTGGATCATTTAGATGCCAATGTATTCGCTTTTATAATAAACTGCCAAGCCACATTCAAAATTTAAGCCTTAATAAATTCAAATCCTTCATAAAACGTAAACTTTGCCAGAAAGGAATTTATACTGTTAAAGATTATATAGAGGACAAAAAAGCTTGGGATTGAACTGCTCCAATTTGAATTGACTTAAACATATTTTTTTTTTTTTTACAATTTGACATTTTATGATTATTTTTATACGCTGACATTGTTTACTTTAAGTATTATATTTTTTTTTTGACCAATATTTACTTGTTAAATATTTTATTTTATATATTTTTTTGTGTGTTTTTTTTGACATTTAATAATGTAAAATGATTATTCAATATGATAAATATTTAAAAAAATGATATTATGAATGTGAGGATCGTGTGTGTGTGTCTTAAATTCAAAATTTAAGAAAGACCCACATGATTATTGTTGTGATTGTCTGGCAGTTTGAGTACTTTAAGTGACCCACCCAAATGTCCTTTCTTTGGTATTGTTCGTCGTGACGTTGAGCTCCTCCTCCACGATAACTGACAAATGCTTGCACTGACTGGACGGGTCCACTCAAATCTGTGTGGTGCTTTCTTCAAAAGACCATCTCAGACATTAATCTGCATGTTCTTCATATGTGTATTATACCTTATTGTTAACCCAAACGATTTTAAAAGATTAAAAGAGTAACCTTTGGAGTTTCTTGCCGGTTCTTCTCCTTAACCGTGCCCCTTTTTACCGACGTTTTATAAGTGCCCATGTAAGCCTATGTGAAATAAATTTTGATTTTTAATGTGTTCGGCGTGGTGGTGTGGTGTCAGGGGTTCGGCGGGAGCAGCCTATTTTGATGCCACACTCAGTCGTAAGTCGTTGCTGGCACCCGCTCACACCGCACACCGCACACCGCACACCGCAGCGACGCAGTCACACATTCGTGTTACGAGTACGTTCACGCTAATAATGCTAGCTGTCGTGTATGTCAATATTTACACTACAGAAGTAAGACGCGTGTCTATCAGAATGTGTTGTAATCTTAATGAATGTGAGATGAGGGGCTTGACTGTCTAGTGGTTTAGGATCACAGTTCGGTGTAAGAGTCGCCACGTCACGGCCGGTGCAGAGCACAGATTTACGTGAGAATCGAATTCGGACTCCGAGTGTGTTCGCGTTGTCGGATACGGCACTATAGCCTGTATGTCAAATTAGAATATCACCAGCTTGAGAGACAATGGTAGATTAGTAATATAATAATGCACTATGTCATGACAAGTTGCTCGGAGTACTAAGAACTTAATGCAAAGTTAATTAAAGCAAAACAAGTAACGATAAGTCATTAATATTCCAAATCAGGCCACATTGGAGAACAACAATATAGCCGTAAGCACCGTAGCGTGTAGGTTTATACTCTGTAGATATAGATAACTACTTGTTTTTAGCTTATATATATTTTTATGTATGGGTCTTTGATACCTGAAAATAAATGGATTATTACATATTATTATAGTAAGACTGCCTCGGTGGACGTCGGTTTTCTGGACGTTTGTGCCCGGTTTACTGCAATAATCTTCGCTCTCATTATGCTAATACATGGCACTCAAATATAACTAGTGGTATATATGTGTATGTAGTATAACAACTCTCCTGTCACGCGTCTACTGCTAGCCCCCCCCCCCCCCCGCAGCATGCCGTGCAACTCAACCAACTTTGTATTGTTGGCTGTAGCCTCCTAAATCGTCTGTCTTTTGTTATTTAACGTGTGAAATCCCCCGTAATTTGTTCAGAACTAACTGACGATTGTAAAGTGCGAATGTAATATCTTTTGTGAAAACTGTTTGTATGCTTCTAAAGTGTTTATGCTGTAGTCACATCTGACGAGTAGGGCTAGCCAAGTTACAATCGCTCCGTATCTATTCTCTTTCTATAATAGATAACGCTTCGGCGCAAGCGATTGTAGAAAGCGCTAAGTTGGTAGCCAACTTAACACAACTGAGTCGATCGCTCATTCTCTAATAAATGTAGACAAAACCTACACTTTAGTCTATGGTGAGCGTTTCTACTAACGTCAAACTAATGTCAAAATCACAGTTGTTTACTTTATGCGCGGGTTGAAGTTTTGTTTTGAATTGTTAAGAAAGGAATAAATTGTTTTTAGACGTTACTGTAACTCGAAATAATAATATAATAGCATTATCATCCTGCGTTTGAATGAAAGTGGCCTAAATGAAGTGATAACTTTTATAGGATGGAATCTAGACCACGAGCAAGCCCGGAACAGTTCGCAGTTTTATTAGAATTTATGGAAAGGTTCGTAAATTATTAGTTAAATAGTATTCTTACTACGTTAAATTATATCATTCTTGGGCTCTTGAAAGTTTGAAACATAAACAATGACGTGATACGCGATAAGAACTAATACCACTACTTACGAAACAAACAAACCAAACTGTATTTGACTCTGTACTTAATCAATAAACCCTTTTGTTTTTCTGAACTAGTTTTAACTTATTTTCTAGTCGTGGCGATATAACTAGCCGAAAGTGCTACACAAATAAAGTTTCCGGCATTTCGCGTATTGTTTCTATGCACTGACGATTTATGTCTCTATTTCGGCGCTAAGCCACAATTCTTCATTATGAGTGCACCACAACATATTTAAGGTATGGATTTTAAATGTTAAATGATACAAATAGTCCAAAATTGTAAAAACCAAACTTAACACTTCTCGGTCTCAAAACAGCTGGATGATAGAGACGCCATTTTTTAGCGCTTCCTACTGCCTCTCGGCGATCGCTCAGTCAACGATCAAAATAATCGACTTCGTTTTGTTATCGCTTGTCAAAAGTGTCACTTGGCTAGCATTTGTATGGGATGTAGCGATTAACGTTGTAGAAAGGATCACATTTCATTCTATCATTTGAACGACTCGATAAGTAGTCAACATGACTACGAATTTTCTAATTCGATTTTATTTCGACTGGCCTGTTGGTCTAGTGGTTAGTGACCCTAACTGCTATGCCGGAGGTCGTGGGTTCGATTCCCACCCAGGACAAATGTTTGTGTGATGAGCACGATCATTTGTTCTGTGTCTGGGTGTAATTTATCTATAATATGTATGTATTTAGAAATATATAAGTATGTTTATCAGTTGTCTAGTACCCATAACACAAGCTCTGCTTAGCTTGGGACTAGATGGCGTTGTGTGATAGTTGTGGAATATTATTATTAAAAAAAAAAAAAAAAAATTTTTTCTTTTTTCTATTCGTTTGTTCTGACCACGTGACTTAGCGTTGCGATGACGTCATCCCCATACATTGGAGTCGTTTTCTATAACGATAACGATTGTAGATTGTCAACTTGTCTAAGCCTACAGTTCAAACTATACCGTGCAACTAACTAAGTTTTAATTGGCCTACTATTGATAAAAATGGTATTTACTAAATGGAGAACCATTCTCGTAGCCGGCCCGTTACGCAGCGTAGCGCTCGTAGCGCTCGTAGCGCTCGTAGCGCTCGTAGCACTCGTACTACTTCGTCGTGGAAATATTGGAGTCTTGAAGGTCCAAGCAACTAACCGGTTCCGATAATGCTTCTTCGACTGGATTGTGTTAATACGGTTGCTGACGTAAACGACGATTAAATGACGTGATTATGTAGATAGGAGTTTAACATAAGCGTTAGAGGTCTTTTAGTGGGCACTATAGGCAGTGATCCTGAGCTAACACATAGTGTGTGGTTATGTCCCGGTCAGCACCTCTTCGAGTTATCTTGGGAGCGGCTGTTACTGCTCGTAACTTATTAATTAGTGAAGGTGTAATGATTCGGCTCATAGCACGCGTTATCTCGGTATGGTGGAGCTCAGTCGCACACGCACACACTCACCATAATATTGACCTTATGTTCAAACCACTTTAAAATTGACATTTATTCATTATTATATTATATTTGTCAGACTTTTAAATGCTATAACATGGTAGGTAGTGCAAGTACGTTTTTGTACGTTACCTGCGTCCGCAATTGCAATGGTGATGAGTTATCATACCCCCCCCCCCCCCCTCCCGCCCGAACACAGCATCATAATGGGCGCTCATCACAGCAATAGAAGACTGAAAATGTCGTCAATAGATAAATATGGATCCGTCGGAGTTTGGGAGCAGTTGAAATATGTTATCTGTGGTGTTTGTGAGTTACTTCCTCAATCTACACGGTTCATCGCCTCTGATGGGACGCCGGCGACGGCGAAAATAACTGCTGCATTATGTATGGAGGTACACTAGTTAGTTAACCGGGCTTCACTTGGGTGGTGCCATTTGTGCTTGCCAAGATATTCAAGTTTTTTGGAGAACTCGCTTAAAAGTAAGTAACAATTCAGAGAGTTTATGATCTGGTGAGTTTGCGTTAAGTCATGATCTAATACAGCCTTTACATTGAATGGTTGAAAAAACACGAGCATCATAAATATGGCGGAATACGCTATATGCACTTGAAACGTAATGAGCCGAACATTACTACATATTATAAAACAAAATTCTCCGCCGCGTCTGTCTCTTCGCGATAAACACAAAAACTACTGCACCGATTTTCATGCTGTTTTCATTAATGGATATAGTGGTTCTTGAAAAGGGTTTCAGTATATAATTTGACCGACATCCACGCGGGTGAAACCGCGAACATAAGCTGGTATTTTATATGTCTGCCATTGATACTCTATGAGTGGGTGTAACGTTTAATGAGTGGGTTACCGAGCTACACAACGGCTCACGGTTGCTGCTCCGCGCTGTAGTCAGTGGAGTGCGAGTGGTGTGTGTGATACCGGACGGAGGTTGGCGAGGGCTCATGAATAACCCGGCTGTTTACCCGCGCCGTACATCACGCGTGTCGCCACTGAGGAGCTGGCAGACAGATTTATTGCCGCTACTGAAGGTGCAATTTACATGGACTACAATTACCATTTCTCCTAATACATAAGGTCAGGAGATGGTCAGGCGTTACGTCTGTGGAGTATTCTAGTCCCTTCACCGAGTTGCTGAACTGTGATCAAATATGAGGACTCCTCCTCAATGACGGAGTGCGGCAGCGGCTGCCAGTGCTGGTAGTGAGTTCAATGTAGACTGGATATTAGTTACAATATGTACTGTGGTTACCCAGTAGTACGCCAGTGTGATTCTAGGGTTGAGGGGGCTCGCGGCTTATGTACCTACTTAGCAGTACATCAGCCCCCTCAACACTTGAATCACACTCTCGTTTATTTTTAGCGTAGGAACTTTGTATTGTTGATAACGTATAATCTGTTATTTCCGACGTTGACTCACAGTTACTACAACTCGTAATACCACGATAAGTAGATCGCATTAAATATTGATAAACGGATATAATATAGACTGGATTTTATATAATGCAAGATAATTTTAATATTAAATAATCATTTTCCTTAATCGGTGAGTCACGGCGGGTGAATGAATGCTCTAACAATTTTATCTTCAAACCATAAATCTGTGATTCAAATACAATCAACGAATCTACTCTTAGCACGTTTATAAATAGGTGATCTGATAATACCTGTATTAATTTATAATAACAAGTAACATATTGCACCTTTTTTTATGGGGTTGGGAAATCATCAAATAACCCCTCCCGCTCTTGGGCAGAGCGAAAGGGAGTGTCAGACTTCTACTGACTAAAAACCACCCATGTTCCTTCTTAGCCGTCTATGTCGAGGTCGCGATAACTAGTGTCCAACCCGTGGCCCCGACGGGAACATTTTGCCCCTGTGCCTATCTTTAAGTCGTTATGCTAAAACAAATACATTCATTCATACTTGCTGCTTGACATTTGATATACAGGGTGGAATTTTGTTATGCCACCTGGAGGGAAAGTACTCTTAATACTGCAGATAGAAAATTTTACTCAAAGGAAAGAGTAAAAGGAGATGGAAAACGGTGGGCCCAAATGTAATAAGTTGAGATATGATCTCAAAAATTAGTCATATTTTTTTATCTAAGAATATGAAAAATCACTTCAATTCTCAATCTGGTAGCGGAGAAATATGAAGATAGTTTTCCTGAGATTGTCGATTCAGTAATCGATTACACGGTTACGAAAATAAAACTTTTGCACTAAACAATTATCTCAAAGTAATTAAATGCACTGTATGTACTTATATGCAACATATTGCATATAACTACATTCATAAATAATAAATCATATATCAATTAATTACTGAAAAAACAATTTTAATGATTATCGATTTCATATCCATTCAAATCTCTCATAAATTTTGAGTTTTGAGTCTTTGTCACTGACATGACAGCTGACTGACATTGACACTAGACAGTGGCCGACTGTTCTTGTTTGTTTACTCGTTTCGTGTTTACCGATGCGTTTTGAGTGCTTTCCCGATTATTCGTAATTTTTCACGACCACTGCTTTGTATTTTACGGATTCTGACCCTGCCTACCTTGCACGACCCTTGCTTTCACCTTGGACTCCGAAGATCGTTCAGGAATCAGCTGTTAGTTAAAGATTGTAACATAACCTCAATTTTACTTAATCTCTTATATCTCTGTTCTCAGATTGACAAAATCGGCAGAATTTTCAGTGAAAGGTTGATAATATTTAAGCTATTAATTGACACCACTTTCATCTTTTTACACCTAGGCCCAAGATTGTATGAAATCCTTTCAGTCTCCTTTTCTATCTGCAGTATTAAGAGTACTTTCCCCCCAGGTGGCATTACAAAATTCCACCCTGTATACCGACTACAGCTACACACACATCAGTCTGTCGAGTAAATTGTAGTCGTAGCTAGTGAAATTGATAGACTGTCAACTAATGTCAGTAAGTGATAAAATTTATCACACTTCACAATTATATGGTAATAATAGTTAAATGTAGGATGGAATTGATATTATCACAGCAACCATCATCAAAGCACGCGGCTAAGTAGCGTGCTGATGCCGTAATTATCGGAAATAATCGTGTAACAGAACAATATAACCTGCGCGTAATGTAATCATGCACGACCGTGCTCAGTTGCTCAGGCGGTCCCGCCTGCTCGCGTGACGACTTAATATCAACTGTATGTCTTGACTGTTACTGCTGAGATTTGATTGTGAGCTGGTCAGATAGCTTACTGTAAATAAAAGGATAGATGGTTATGTAAACAATTATACGAAGCTACTAGGTGTTGCCAGCGGCTTCGCCCGCTACAACTCGAACATTATCCAACGGGAAGATAAAATCGGTATAAAAACTCCTAAGTTAAAAGATCCTATGTGTTAATCCAGGTTATAAAGTACCTGTGTATCAAATTTTATTCAAATCCGTTCAGAAGCTTTTGCGTGAAAGAGTAACAAACATCCATCCATCATCCTTCCATCCATTCATACTTACAAACTTTCGCGTTTATAATATTAGTAGGATTAAATTGATATGGTCACTTACACTATCATTGACATTGAAAACGGAATATTTAAAAAAAAATTGTTAAAAAACTAAAATCTCCTTTTAAAATCCTTCATTTTAATACTCTAATCGATGGCAATGGTTTTTTTTTGTTTTTTGAAATCAGCGATACGGCCTCCTTCTTTGTTTTTAATGTAGCCAGTGACACTCGCGCCATCAAGACGAATCTAACGACGTATATTTTATTCAAATCCCTTTATACGTTTAGGAGTTATGACGGAACAAAGAAAGGGCCGCGGGTTGTACACTAGTTATCGCGGCCTCGACATAGAGGGCTAAGAAGGAACATGGGTGGTTTTTAGTCAGTAGAAGTCTGACACTCCCTTTCGCTCTGCTCAAGAGCGGGAGGGGTTAATCGATGATTTTCCACCCGCGAAAAAAAGAAAGGGAACAAAGAAAAGGACATAAATACACGCCAAACACATAACCCTCCTTTTGGGCTTCACCGCAGTCGGATAAAAAACTCAAACTCAACTCAAACTCAAAGCATTTATTTCAATTAAACCATTACTGGCACTTTTGAATGTCATAAGAACAATTCATAAAACAAAACTACGAAAAACTACGAGTGCAATACGTCAAAAAGAAAACAAGTCGTCATAACTTTAGTTTATCCGTGGTCATGGTCCCTTGGGGTTATTGTAGATTTACCACAAAGTAAATTCGTCACATTGAAAGTATAATCGTAACATGCCTAGACAATATGTGTAAATTCGTCACAAGTCTTCATAGGTACATAATTTTTGCATGAAGTAGTGATAGCAAACTAAGTTATATAGTTATTATAGGAAAACCAGGGTCCGAAATGCAAAATTTAATTAAAGAATGGTATACTATTGTATGTAGTACTAGGGTATCATAAGTTAATAGGAGATAAATCATTTCTTTCGGGCGTTCGATAGTAAAGTCCCACTAACTACCAGGAGAAGAGAACTAGGAAGGAGGTATTGGAATCTTTAGATCAAATCCATATTATGCCTTTGTGTTATTATATCTCATCTCCAACAATAAAATTGCATCATATTAGAAAGGTATTTATAGATTTGATTAGAAGATTCCTATTTTCAATAATACAATACCTCCTTCCTACTTCTGTTCTCCTGGGAGTTTGTGGGAATTTACTATAAAACATCCTTTGTTTTCATCCCCAAAAAAAAAAACAGTTATCAATACCTCCTGCCTACTCTCCTGGTACATTTTTCTTCCTACTTGTCCTTGCCCATTAAAAATAATCTAAAAAAAATACTGGGTCATTTCGGTTTTATTCTACTTAATGCTTGATTCTTCTACTGTCTATACGGAAATAACCAATAAGGCGGATTTTTCTTCATGCAAAATTGAGTTGTGGCGAGTTTACACGTACTTTTTTTCGTGGCAAATTTACTTTGTGACGAATGTACAATAACCCGTTCCTGCAATATCGGGAACTCAAAACCAATTGTAAACATGGTACCCAAATATCGCATTTTTAATAATAATGAGTCAATGCAGTGAATGTGAGAGTGTGTTAGTAACAAGGTAACCAACTCGACATCGAAAGTACGGCTTTTATGTGGAGGCTCTATGCTGGGTGTAAAACGTAATTCCTTTTTCGTGTGGTTTGTGTCTCACTGTTTTTACACCGCATGGGTCTCTGACTTGGGTTAAATACCGTCGAGAAATATCTGTTAGCTGTGTTGGTTTGGTTCTTCACGATTTCCATCATCCAAACAAGTGATAATTATACAATACGCACATCAATCCCAAAAGTCAGTCGTGCGTGTTTTGAATTTTCTACAATTTGCACGAAACAAGATCACCTGTCGGCTGATAACTCATTAAATGAGTAGTTGTCAGTATTTATGTAATGAAGTTCAAGACAACTCGTATTGTACTGTGTCACAGTGACGCAGAGCGCACCGCCATAACTCACTGCCAACGACTTCATGTTCTATCTTAAACAATTTATTTAGAGACCCCCCCCCCTCCCGCACGCCCCCGCATACACCCCCACACTACCCCTCACCACCACCCCGCCTGCGCCCCGCACATGCCCCGGCTCACTCAAATTTTAAATTATCATTTGATTTCACGCGGCCATTGTTCACGAAAAATAACAGAGCAAAGATACGGCGCGGAAGACAAATGCGAAGTGGCTTTGTTTGTGGCGAAATATCATAAAAATATAAGACGATAAAGTGCCGTGATTTATACTCGTCGGGGCCTCCACCGCGACCGCCGCGCCCGCAACGTCACCCTCACGCCGCCGCCACGCTGCCGCCACGCAGCCGCACCGCTCCTGCTGCGCACCTGCACCGTCACGGTACCGCAGCCGCGTGTACTCCTGCTCTTTGTTGCGCTGCGCAAGGAAACTATTTTGTATAAGTTGATGTAAAGGAGTATGTACGACTTGGCACACGCTGGTCCACGTTGGCATATACTGGCCCACGTAAGCAACGCGCACTCGTGCCTGACTTATGTGCTGACGACTGGAGGGTAGCGCTACCACTTCCACTAACTAAGTCATAGAAATTAAGTGAACAAACAGGAATCAGCTATACACCGTGTAAAACTGCACTTTAGTGACTTGGTCATGCCTAGCGTACATGTATGTGCATGTAGCTACTCCATTTTTTGATCGATTTTGTTGCTTTTTTCACACATCGTGTTATTTAACAGTATAAACAGTTGTACAGTGTAGTTTAGTAGTAGTTATTTTTTAACAGTAGTCAAATAGCCAATTGTACATTGTATCACTTACGAACGCGTAGCCTTGCGTAGCACTAACGTAGCACCTGCGTAGCACCGTTCACCGTAGCAGTGACGTAGCAACGTAAAGAATAATCAATACAAAAGCAACAAATAGCATAAAACGAATAAATTAATAATGTAAATAAAGCGCTTATACACTAGACATTTTTAGCTAATTATACGTCTCTGTTATCTTAATCGGGCGCAGTGTTGTGTGACGGAAAAGGGATGCGTGGCGCAGGTTATAATAAATAAGACCACGCAACCAGTCTACATAAAATATATTAAAATTAAAAATGGGTGTGGGAAGGTCTACGGACACAAACTCCTAAGGCCCCCTTGTGGGATGAGCTATACTGCCCTGATAGCCGGCGTGACGATGACAACAGCGAAGTGCCACGCTGGAAGTGTAGGGGTGATGGCCAGCTCTTCTTTACGTCGACCCGGCTCGGCCCACGTGGCAAGTATGGCCAACAGGTGGGAAGTCCGATGCCGGCCCGTTATTGGCACGCACGACGGAACCAGCCGCGTATCTGCCGAAGTGCTGCCGTAAGCTTGACGGTGTTCTCCTAACCGGAACTTTGGAGTTAAAGGTGTTCCTCCAGCAGGAACCTGGGATCCCAGTATGGGGGTTATGGAGACACTGAATTTAAATGCACGATGGCGGAGAAATATTCAGATTAGGGCTAGTACCTATAATAACATTAAGCCCGAATGATGGCGAGAGATAGGCACTCGTAATGGGCGCAGGCGTGCGCCCACGCTGGTGACCGAATTTGCAGTGTCCTATGTCACCGACTCACGTCGTAATGACATCTCTGCGGAACGAACGGCTATTGGTCTCTCTGCTCACTGTAGTGATGCGCGCGCGCAATATACGTCATTCACACATTTTTAGTAAGCTTTACCACAGCACTACAACGTATTATCTGTGGTTATTATATTTTGAAGCCTGCGGTTCTTTGACAGTTGAATGTATGTAAACATTGGAATGTTAGTGTTTTTATTGTTAAATTAGTACCCGCACTGCATAGTAGCTTGTACAGACCGTGTAGTATCTCACATCGATTGTTGGAAAAAGTTGAGTTACGCAAAGCGCTCTGTCGCTCATACTACGTATTATATTACTAGAGCTCAATATGTCATACAACTAGCGATCGGACCGTCATCAGTTGTGCGTATAAACTAGATTGTACTACTCTAGCTGTACAATCTGTTCACAGTTACTCGTATACACACCTCTGACTTTGCGTCACTGTCTGAAACTCAGAGATGAGTTAAAGTTGCTATTGGGTTGTTGCTGTCAGCATTACAATAACTCTTCAAGATCAACAACAAGAAGAAGTGCGACAAGACAGCGGCGCATACTACTGGGGTGTGTATAGCATTAGGGGGTGTTGCTGTGCAGTGGCGGCGCGCGGCGGAGAGTGGCCCGCGACAATTAGCTGCCTATTACAAACAGAGACACACGCCCTCTGCCGCGTCCATATACTGTCTCACTACCTACCTTAACAGTAGAGCTCTCGCACACACATGAACCACATAACCGTGTGTAGCTCAGCGGGGACGTGAGGGCTCAACGTAACAGGCGTTTACAAAATACGAATAATGAGCAGCTTCTATGTGTGCGTGCACAGCGAGGCTTTGTAGTGACACGTACGTGTCTAGTAGTATACGTGGACAGAGTGTAGTCTGCGCCACACGCTCTAACATATTATAATAACTTTACAAAACAGGGATAAAACAATTTCCCTCGGCGGAATTCATTTCGCGGACATTTCATTATGTGCCGAGATTGGATTAAGTTTTTGATGAAATTAAAGCGGGTGTGCGATGCAATTTCGCGAACTACGATCGTGTACACTTTTTAATATTAATAAAGAAAATTATTTATTGAATATTTTTACTTTTGGTGTTCTGTGAAATTTCAGTATGTGTTGTAAGTTCACTAAGTGGTGATATTATTAACTGAGATCATTGTCGTTAATTAACTACAAAACACAATACCTGCTTTCCCCGAGGAGTTAAGCAGGACTGTGCCTCACTAGCTAAATACACTTTTTAGCCGAATACGGAGAAGCCAAAAGGAAGGGTAATGATTTTGACAGTCTATGTATGTATGTATGTATGTTCCACCGTAGCGCCTAGAATACTGAACGTATTTAAATAAATGAGGTGTCAATAGATTCGTAAGAATAGCCCGGGTGACATAGGCTATATAAATTTTAACAATTATTTTTATGACGAAATTAAAATGTCAAGTTCAAAGCCCGAGAAATATTAAATTGAGATGTTTGATATCAAATGAGAGGTCTTGGCGAGCACATTACAAATATGTATATTATATTATAGTTTTAGTCAACATCCACGTTTAAAATGCGGTCAAAAGTTCACGCGGTCTAGTCCGCTATTTTCTCGTACTATTTAAATTGCAAACCAACATTCAGTAGAATTTTACATCATGAAAGTAGTATATTATACTTAACGGATTTATTAAATAACACTAAAATAAAAAAATAAGTTTAAAAACTAAAACCCGACTACAAACCGCGGTCTTAAAAGTAGAAAGCAACAAAATAATTCTTGTCTGATATTCATATATTGAATTTGTATATTTCTATTTAAATATAAGTAAAATTATTATAGAGGTCAGTCGTAGTCGCATTGTCTGACGTCAGCCGGCGATTAGTCGAAGTTCATCACTGTATGGTGAGTGATGATAATGGTGATGAGGCAAACTGTCCGCGGCTTCAAGCGCCTGCCTTCCACACCCCGCGCTCCATACCCTCACCCCCGGCCTGTGATTCGTATGCATGGAATATACACGTAATTTGCGAACTCATTGCGTGGATCAAGGTGAGATTTAAAAAATTCGGTCGAGAAAAATAAGAAAAATTCTCTGTTCGGCGCCAGAACCGACACCCGAGCGCCAAGCGCCGAGAGCCGAGGCGGCAAGGCCGGGCCTTTATAATGCAAATTATACTGATTGTTCCCATCGCTTCGGATTCCACTAATTTACGACACCTCTACGTGGAACTCCAATTTCCGAAGACGTTTCGTTCGACTATTCCCGAGAGCGAAGATATTTAGAGTGCTTCTCCGCCGAGCGAATTATCGTAATGTTCCGATCACACTTCAGTATCGTGAGGGATATTGCACGCCGTTATTTATCGGTTTAAATTATTTTGTGTCAATATCGAAGATTTTAATATTACACTAAAATAATATCCACTTTACACAACATTATTTACTTCGCGCTAATAAGCCTGAAATAAACAATCAGAGTACAATTAAGCTTCGTTTATTATAAAGATAGAATGAGAAACGAAACAATTGTGTATTAGATTACTACAACTTATTACAGTGCCTTAAAAATTTGACGTTCAATTAGTGCTCATTATTATCAGCCTAATCTGAATGAATTACATTTTTATTTTGATACTAAATTAAAAGGCTGAGACTATGTGTTTCGGTTCGGTCTCCAGCTAGGCCTGCCTGTGAAGGTGATAACTATAGCTCTTGATCCACTCAATTATAAATTTAAAATGAATTATATAAGATGATAATGAAGCGAATGAATAAGTCAGCGTATAATTTAGTATAATAAGGATTCTGCTAGAGCCAATTTTCAGATCGGGCTAACTTTAAAGCTGGCTCAGAACTTTCTTATAGATAATCTGTTTCCGACTGCAGGTCCTGTACAACTTTAGCCTTTTAGCCGTTTTTCAAGATCTAAACTTCAAAGCACTTCAAACAAAACCCAATTATTGTTTCACATATAAAATGGAATTACGTGGAAACAGATTTATACTAAGTGGACTGTCATTACCGTTAAATAAAATATGTAGACAAAGCAATTATGTATTTAAATGAAATGACACGGATTACTGCGACATTGGAATAACCGTTCATTAGTGACAAACTGACAAATAGGTGTGTGTGTGTGAACGGTGCGTGGTGTATACGCGGCTCATTTGTCCGCTGAGCTCGTAATGCGCCTATGAATGAGCGGTGAGACATCAGCGACACTGCTACCATTGTATATAGCCATTGTGAACATCGCTCAAAGCATCAAATGATGTTGCGGACTTGTCCCACCTCAGGATTATGTACTTGGAAAATATATTAAATGTATATTTATGTTAGCCACAACTTCAAAACCAACACAAAAAAGCCTCTCTCATTAGACTAGGAAGGTTTGATCACTTCGTTCGTATAAGTAGGTTTACTCGTAGTGGAATGAAATTATAAAAATAATACAATGTCCGTATTCACTAGCTTCCCAACAAGCAGTAATTAGTCTAAATCAGTCCTATGTAGTAGCAAGCCCGCCTCACTATTCCCAAACCACTGTAACTCCTGTAAGCCAGAATCAACAGTGGCGACCACAAGAAAAGCGCCGAGACAATGAGGCCCGACGAAGTCCCAGAGAAACGATTTGACTGTCTTGGATCCCGCAACGAAATTAATCAGAAAAGAATAGCGGAGGAGTAGGAAAAACATAATTTCCACTTCCCTCCATATCAGCAGGAGACAGAACTGAACAAGGCCAATAGGCACACAGGGACGTATACAACTGGGATAAGCCCAGTTGCCTATGTAGTAGCAGTGTGAATTATAGCAACTTGTGTGAGTGGTCCCGACATAATTATATCGTACGTACATCGTTAATTGTTTGAATAGTTTGCCGGAATCACCCACTAAATGTCCTAATATTAACACAATTATGTTCGAGCGCGCGTAGGCGTAGGACCTAAAGCATAACTCTTTACGAAACTAACATGACATTTGTAAACCGCGAACACATGTAGTGCGACATATTTCTTCAGGCCTGCAATCAAAATCGCGTAACTGCCTACACCACGCTGTACTATGAAACTCTCTCGCGACACGAACTAGCCGTCGCTGGGTGCGTTGAGCCTGCCAAATATACGACAGCGTATATCGCTAGCGTACTGTGGTCGCAGGCTGTACTGCGCTCTGTAGCTTATCTCTTCAATGTTTGTCGCGAGGGCACGCACACACGTGTTATGCTCATTACCCTGACCTTGTGACTGGTCTACAAGGAGCAGCGCGTGGAACCGCGGTAAGTTGCCTGTGAGTGGAGGGTGAGTGTGTGTGCGTGCGCTCTTGATGAGTAAGAACTCAGTCCGTATGGATGTTGTCGGTAATGTGTTCCACGGCGGGGGGGGGTGATGACGCCGCGTGCGCAATTATATGTAAATCTGAGAGGTAAGGGGTGAGAGGGGGGGGGGGTAGGGTGATGACATTAGCGGATTGTTCGCGTTATGTGTGATAATAGGAGTTTAAGTGTCGCTCACGTGTTCCTACGTTGTCGTAATGACGCGGGACGACTAGTGGTGGCGCGCGGGCCCGCCCACGAGCCACACAACCGGCGACTACTTGTCCGCATTTAAAAGAAGTTATAGTCTTCTTTGACCGTATAGTAGACACTTCATAGGATTGTCACACAAAACGAAGTTGAAAAGATAATAGGTAGGAATATACTTTACTTTATCTTTTTTGTAAAAAGTGTGTTTAATTGGTTTATCTTTGTTTTTGCAGCCGTTTATCTATTAAATGTAATTAATCGCATTAATATCGGAAGTTAAGCTCGCAATACGTCATACTTTTGCTTTATCAAAAACGCAAAAAATCCGGAAAGTTCCAGACTTTTCTTTCCTTCGAACGCAGTAAGAATTATCTATATTTTTATTGCAACTTTTTTCCCAAGTTACATTAATAGAGAATATTTGCTTAAAACACTTATGACTAAAACGCTACTTACATTATCTACAAGTGATTGGTTATAGACCTTATAGAACATTTCCGGAATTTCCTAAAATTCCCGACGTATGACATCCCTTTTTTACCCGACTGCGGCGATGCCCAAATCAAATCAACTCATTTATTTCTTTGCAACATGGGTTGTACATAGATGTTATTTTTTTTATAATAAAGTTCTCCATATTTTACCGTCACATTAGCATGCAAATATTAGGTTAACACATTAAACTCTGAATGAAAATAAGTGGCCTGGCATTGGAATTACATAGGTACAATAAAAATATAAAATGTCAAACATGGCCAAAATAATACAAAATTAAAATATCATCAATAATGTCACAGAAACGGAGATAAATATGCCAATTAGATCAATGTCAATTAGAGTAACAGTTGGTACCTGGTCTATATCATAAATTAGTCAATAACAGTAGGTGTGTATAATGATATGTATTTCAATGAGTCAGTGGTATTTTATACAATAAAAATAAACTATCATAATTAAAAAAACGTCAAGCTGGTTAAAGTGATAAATAATTAAAAATATTTCATGTCAAATGGAATAAAATGTGCCAACTACAATAACAATATGTCATTGTCAACTAGAGTAACTATAGATTTATAAACCAGTCAAAAACAGTAGCGTAACAGTAAGTTTATCGAACAGCCAGTCAAAATCAAACATCATAAGTAAAATGTTTTTCAGCTATAAATTCCAAAAGGAGGGTTATGTGTTTGGCGTGGATGTATGTATGTATGTCCATTTCTTTGTTACCTCATAACTCATAAACGGATGAAGGGATTTGAATAAAATATACGTCTTGATGGTGCGAGTGTCATAGCTACATTAAACTTAAAAAAATGCGGATTTTAGCTGCCAAATCGCGGATTTAAACCAAACACATAACCCTCCTTTTGGGCTTCGCCGCAGTCGGGTAAAAAAAACCATTACCATCGAGTAGAGTATCATCATATCAAAATGAAGGGTTTTAAAAGGAGATTACAAAAACATATGACACTTTTATGTTTAAAAGAAATTCGAAGTCACAAATCCTATAAACAAACACAAAAGTTAAACCATCTGCGAAAAATTTTACGCGACCAACGAAAGAACGAACACAAAAAAACTAAAAAGTTGGAAATAAAAAAAAACCCGACTGAATAAACAAGCACAATTAAACAAAACTTGGAAGCAGGCGGGGTCGTTTAAATATTCAATTATGAAATAAAAATAGAATGGACCCCGCCTGCTTCCAAGTTTTGTTTAATTTAAAACGTGCAGTCGGGTTTTTTAGTTTTTAAACTACTCTTTTTTTTAACGATGCGAAATCATCAAATGACTCCTTTTTTTTTTTTTTGGTGGGTGTAAAATCATTGAATAACCCCCTCCCGCTCTTGGGCAGAGCGAAAGGGAGTGTCAGACTTCTACTGACTAAAAACCACCCATGTTCCTTCTTCGCCCTCTATGTCGAGGCTGCGATAACCGTTGGACTACCCGCGGCCCCGACAGGCATCAAATGACTCCTTACGCTCTGAGTGGTGTAGAAGGGAGTATTAGACTCTTATTTCAGCCCCGACTACTATGCTGACAACTCTTTATGGCGTATGACACTTGTAATCATAACTTATGGACATAATAATCTATTTGGTCTCTATCAAAGCGCAATCGCTATCTTTTAGAAAATATTGTGTAACAATTAATTATGATATTGTGAAAACATATTATCAGATTGAGTGCTCAAATGAAGTGCAATGTGGTGTAATTACAGTATCGGTAGAGTTCCACTCTTCAACCGATTAGCATAGCAATATACATTGGGAGGTAACATCGGAGGACCCACCAGAAACACTCCTCAGAATGACAAATTATGAGTATTTGTTATGAGTGTTTAATTTCACACACATCTTAAAACTTGATCCCGTCAAAACGTTCATACTTTCCAATTTCATTATTTACATGAATACTTCTATCTATCATAATTATGATATATTTAGGTATCTCATAGTGCTAGAGCAGTCTAATTAGCAAGAGGTAATTAAGAGTAATACCAAATTAGGATTATATTGTTATTGTTGTCTAGACTCGTATCTGTGACACACTTACATTCGTGTCAATGGATTAATTCACATAAGTAATTTATTGTCTTATTAGTAACATTGTTTATTTTGGTAGTATAAAGTGGGTCATATCAGGAGCCATAGTACGACTTGTGTAACTAGAACTGGATATTCGTGTTAATCTCGCTTCATAAACTAAATAGTTTTCCTCATTTCAAGCAATCATACTTTTGCTATCTGGATGGTTACTTATACAATAAAATTCGCAAGGTGTTACATATCTCTAGCCTTACTAAGAATAAATGTAAAAAGAGGCTAACTGACTGCCAATCACTTATGAGAGTAAGTGATTGTGTGTTTAGGTCATTATTTTAAGTAAGTTTTCAGTATCATTATAGTCATTATTTTTACACCCACACACTCACACATCACACACTTAAACACTTACACAATCAGACAATCACCCATCCTACACATCTACTAACATCCATAGTATAAAAATCAATAATAATATCCGTGTTTTGCATACTTAACCTTGATTTTAAATCATAGTAAATGAAACCATAAAACGCCGTATGATTAGTATGATACTCGCTAAATTCTGTCAGCGCGTCTAGTACATTATTAATAAAATGAAAATGCAAAGGGGTGGGATCCTGGTGTCCTGAAACACAGGCACCAGTCTCCCACAATATATACTTACCAGAATTATGTATTTTGTTGAATATGACCATTGTAAAATAATTTATGTATATTGTGGTGAGAGAAATAAATTTGATTGATTCATTGATCGATACTTACTAGTTTGTTTAACCGTTAACTACTGACGTGGGGGCCTCTCAGGCCTTTAGAAAATAAAATTGTTGAATTACTCTCTACCCTCGTGCACTACACACGCGTACCTTCTAGTACCTTTAGTTACGTGGAGGCTGTCAACGACTGTGTACATGTTTGCACGCTCAATTTTGGTAAGTAAATTCGTTTTAAAATTTCTCGTGGGCCTCTCAGACATTTACGTAACTTGTTTGGGACTACTTTTGATTTAGGTATTGACTTTTTATTGCAGTACTTTCAAAACTTTTATAGTATGGAACCCAGTATATCGTCCGGGACGAAATGGTCTGTCCTAATAAAAGAAAAACTAACATGTAGCAATAGGAGAACTGTAATGCCAAGGAACAGCGATTTTAGTCGTGGATAGATCGTAGAGACTCCAGAGGTTCGAAGGTCGTAGATATTGATGACACCTTTACCACGTATCTTCACGAGCATTACTCAGATACTTCTTAGAAGAGTCCATGAAAATTTACACACATTCAATGTGCAAAGCATTACCCAGAGTGAGTGTAATCGCAGTAAATGATGACTGTTATTTTTTGTTCTCATCATAGTATTACAATTACTGATGATTGCTATTTGCTAGAAAAACTATTTAATCAAAATCAAATCTAAACTCATTTATTCAAACTAGGCTGATAATCAGCACTTTTCGAACGTAAAAATTTACTTTACTTTACTTATTTACAAGAGACAGTCCCCCAAAACGCCCCCCCCCCCCTTCGACACTTCCTAGTGTTTTTGCTGGAAAGAAGAAGTGGCGGAACAAACTCCCCAGCAACACATCTGTCTGTTAGGTTGGTTAGAAGAACCAGACTCGATGCAATAGTAAGGCAAGTATAAAAAAGTATATAATAATAATAAAAAAGACATAACATATCAGTAAACTAATCTTGGAGAAAGAACATAAATAACAAACATTGTCTTGTGTTTAACTCAGCGACCGACAATTCTTATCATTTAAGTAGTCGTTAATGGAATACTAAGCTTTTAAACAAAGATTAGATTTTACTTTGGCTTTAAACGCATTAAATGGCAATCTAGAAAAGAAGATGGCAGTTTGTTATATAATGTTATACCAAGCCCGACGAGTGAATTATGAACTTTGTGAATTCGGTGAAAAGGAGCGCGTAGTTTATGCTTATTTCTAGTGTTAAAGTTGTGAATATCACTGTCTTTAGTGTACAGGTGAATATTTTGTTTGATATATAAAATGTTGGCAAAGATGAACTGAGAAGCAACCGTGTAAAATGAATCAAATAGCACGTGACGAGCCTTCTACACGCGCCGCGCAACTTCCCGCGGCTCCGTAAACAAGCCCTTACGGTTGTGCCGCGTGTCCACTGTGCCGTACCAACAAGCGCAGCTAATAGTGTTGTGTCGAGCCGCTTCGGATTCCTGCCCATGCCGCGGTCGCTAATATAATAGTGTCGGCGCTAATTGCCTTGATATTTGCATTACGACTTACGAAGCTAATATTTTTACAATTGCGCTGATTTGCTCCAGTTTATATGATGAATTAAGTAAGAGTGTTGTGGTAATAGATACAGCTGCTTTGTAAGACTTGTCGATGAAATGTCATGTGATCAGAATAACAACAGGTTGGACCTTCTTACTATATATTTTTAACAGACTTTTAAAAAAGGAGGAGGCTTTTCTTGTGTAAATCCGCCAGCAATTTTTTTCTTGCATTATCACCGAAATTAAGTTATTTTAAAATACGTAAAAAAAACTCGACTTGGTGCTAAGGGGTGCACATACCTGTGTTAATAAAAATACCTGCGTTACGTGACGCAGGTATTTTTAATTACGATAAAGGGGTTAATTGCTCCCCGATGCGTTCAGTCGTTCACACAAGCCGGGCTGATGCAGGTTTCGCGTAATGGTCCCTCTACATATCGACAGATACGTCTGCCAGACGTCCGCCAACGTGATGAGACGCATCAGCAGATGTGTGGCCAAGAGGCGACCAGACGTGTGTAGCTCAATCAGTCTGTGTCATTACTCGAGAGACGCAACACGTTCGCACGCAACATTTATAAAATGGATGTTGCGGCCGTAGCTGCCGCATCTATTTCCCCATTTACTACTTTTAACTGTTATTTGTGTGTGCATCGTAGTAGAATTATTTTAAAAACTGATTAACCACCTTGTCTACCTGCCTCCGAACGACGATTTTTATTGTAAAAAACTGTTTAGCAAAAAAATAAAAACGACTTTGACAAAAAAATAAAACACAAAGAAGTGATAAATAAACTTTAGAAGAAAAATTAGTTTCTGAAGTCGGTGACTTTTGTTTGTTTTAATTTTTTTGCCACCGCCTTATGTCGAAGTCGGTTTTCACTTTTTAAGGATTCACATGTGCTAACCCCTTCACAACGTACCGGCGTGATGTTATGTTATGAACTGGTGTAAACAATAGACAGACATGGGATCCATTTGCTATCATTTAGACATCAATACCTTGATCGCAAACCTTTATATTTATTAGTAGAATAACAAAACATCACGCCTGTAATCCCCGAATCCCCCTATTTATGTCGGTAACATAAGAACCTTTCTACCATCAGATCAGCTTGTTATAGAGAAAATACCAAAATCGCTGTACTTTTTTCTGAGTTCTCTCGATTTCGCCAAGATTCCATCATCTGATCCTGACCTGGTGACTATGAGACCAATAGGAAAGCATAGGCTTTCGAATAAAAGTAGAATTTTCCAAATCGTTAAAAAAGATCGTTAATGTAGACAATGTAGCTTTTTTTTTTAGTTTTGTGGATTTTCAAAAACCGCTTGTCCGATTTCGATAAATATACGACTGCGATAGTTATGCGATCATTTGGAAAGTATACCCTTTCCAACAAAATAAGATTTTTTAAATCGGTTAGCTAGCGACGGAGCTATGCCCAAACAAACACAAAAAAATATGTAAACATCCGAATTGAAAACCTCCTTCTTTTTTCAGAAGTCGGTTAAAAAGAAAACAAACTTCCATTTGCAGTTTTAAACAAATAACTTTGCGAGAAAAAACATCACCCTACTTTAATGTGTTCTGGAGATAAACTAAACAAAAAAAACAATATTCAACATTTTATTTTACCACTACCGTCGGCGTAACTTACGAGTATTTACATATTCATACCCAATTACTGCTTCCTAGAACTAAGGGTCTTTGATCTACTTTTAGTACGAACAGACAGACAAACGGACAAGGTGAAACTATAAGCGCTCCTTGTTGACTACGGAACCTTAAAAATGGAGAAAAAGAAGATGGTGGATACTAATTATACACAGAAATAGAACAAATTAAGTTGAATAGAGGCGAAAGAAAATTTAGATTTTGTTTCGTCAGAGCTCATTCATACTAGCCATCACCCCCTCTACACATTGGCATCCGCAGATGACGTCTGCCGATGTGTAGAGGGGCCTTTAGAATACAAAGAGTGATAACATTTGATGTGTGGCGCGGTCGGAGTGATGACAAGTATGTGCTCACTTGTAATTACCTCTTGTAGGTGTGTCCGTACGCATCGCCTGTCAAAGTGTTGGCAACGCCCGTCGCCACAGACAAACACACACACAAACACGTGTGTAGACGGGGCGGTTGATAATTCAGCAAAAGAAACGCCGCCACTAGTGAAGTAGCGATGTGCCCCCCCTCGCACCGCGCCCCTCGTATCCCTATTAGCTCTGAATTAATTTGTACGAGCTAGTAAAGTCTGCACTTTATTCAGAACTCGAAATTACCTGCTCGTATAATTATGTTCATATATGACAGCGAGATGGGGCACAGACGACATAGTTGCCATCAGGGGAAAATCTGGACCACTAAAAACAAAACTTGTACAAAAAGCCAAGTCGCGCAACTCAGTTCTTTTACCGTAAAAAGTAGTGAGATCCATGTAATACCAAGTCATTTAATAATATTCAGTCCCTACTTAAAAATCTTTGATGTTTTAAATAAATAGATTGGTTGTATAGATTTTCATCGCATCGCACTCGCCAATGTTAAACAGGCCATTGTTATAACGTTTGTTTGTATAAAGCATTGAAAGACTCCCAGCTGTTCAGGTCGGATGGGCTTGATAAATCGATTACTTCTTTAATTATGTACCTAGATGACAGTAATGTGTGTGTAATCCAAGAAGAATTACAAGATTTTGTGGGACCTGACAACTTAAAAGAAGCAAAATTGAAATCCGTTTCGCAATATAAACACAAATAAGTGGAAAATATTTTTACCATCGTAAATTGCAGGCGAAAAGTGACACAAACAAAGGTCTCTATTAGATCGACTTCCGAAAGTAAAATTATGTTTCACATTTTCGTACTCGGGTTTTAAAAAACTTTTTGTTATTTCTACTTTTCTTATCAGAATATATTAGTTGTGATGGTACTTGAGTATCCTGAGTACGCTAATCCAGGTTTCATACACGGGCGGACATTTAGTAGAGAGCTAGGGATACATTTAGTATTCAGTAAGGTACATTACATAGTTATCCCCCCCCCCCCCCGGCCCACAGCCCCATCTCCTCCTCGTGCCTCGCTGCGGTCTGCATACTCGATGTGTATTACATTGTTTCAACTAACTTGGACGTACTTCCAACTCCTTACATTCTATCGAATTGTAGTATGAAGTTATTACGAGTTGGTTCCTCACTGTGGGAAGCAGACAACGACTTACTAACCCTTGCAAGACACGCTCCGCAATTCAATAAAATAGTTACCTCATATAGTTTTTCTTCTCATCGCACCATGTAAAATACTAATATTCAGCTGCCTCCTTACCGGATTAGAAGCGGACCCCAATAAAGTTGGATTAAGGCTAGGCAGATGATCATCACGACGAGCCAGACATAAACATACATAAAATAAAACTAAGACAAGTCTAAATAACAAAAAAACTAGTTAGTTTTAGTTTATTCTTTCTTTTACTCAGAGAGCTACTTGTTATGTTCAATAGTTATTAGGCAGCTTTCACATTTAAGCAACTTTAGCAGCGTGACAATCGTTCGACTATAAACAGGTAGGGTGATACGGCTGTTCTTGCACGCACCTTGCACGCCGTGTTTGGACACACCTTAATGTGAAGGAATGTACTTCTGCCGCACACGCAACTGTTGCGCTGCTAACGTCCTAATGTGAAATCGACCTTAGGTTACAAGATTTGCCTTTTGTTCGAGCATCTTGTCGCTAAATAATAACAGTCGCTCGGGTAGATCTTCAGCCGCACTTGCCTAGTTTAGTCTTTGGATGGGTGGCCATCCATTACAAACTTCCGTGTCTCTGAAAACATGTTAAACCGTTGGTCGTTGAATATTTGACGGTCGTCCCAGGTAGTCAGTGGCTCACAAGTCTGACTACAAGGCTTACCAAAGGGTAAGGTATAAGTAATACCGTATTATTCAACCCAGTTGTTAGTAGTACCCAGTTCATGTAGGTGACATGGCAGTCGTTTCATGTAAAATACTGGTATTAAGCTGCATCAAGTTCTCGTATTCGTCCCTCTGACGAACTAAAAGTACAAAAAAATAATGATTTAAGTTCAGATTCCATCCCAGGGATACCCAATGAAAAAATCTTTGGCCGACGTGTTTCATAATTCTGTTGAAAGAGAGTCGGTTAAAAATATCTTTGAGTTTAAGAAGTCGGTCGTCTCACCGAAATATCAGATTATCATACACAACTTCTCGTCTTTAAAACAAATATTTCTAAGATCTAAGTTAGGGTAAGTATCTACTTTGTGTGTTGGTATCGGTATCAACATTGTGTCGATACTGAGACCAATCCGGCACCGCAACACCGTCTCGGTACCGCGCCTAGATTTATTGCTCTTTTTATTTGGCTTACACCGGCTAATTTATTTCTGTTCAACAGACAATTGAAACTGCCAGATAAGTACTCGTACGAGTGCTCGGACACTCAGTACCTGGGTACAGAAGTTCTACTGTATACATGTTATAAGAAAAACTTTTTGTCAAAAAATAAAACCGACTTAAACAAAAAATAAAACTCAAAAAAGTCGGTCACTTAAGACGGTGATTTTTGTTTGTTTGATTTAATTGTTTTACCACCGACTTCAAAAACTGATTTTTCATCGAATGTTTATTTTTCACTTTTTACCCGAAGCCAAAAGGATGGGTAATGATTTTGGCAGTCTATGTATGTATGTATGTCATTGTATGTATGTATGTTCCACCATAGCGCCTAGACTACTGAACGTATTTTAATAAATGTGGTGTCAATAGATTCGTAAGAAAAGTCGGATGACACATTATGAATGGCAACTAGCAGCTGACTTCTAAACCAATGAGAACGCCATTAAGGCGCATCAGGTGTCAGTGGCATGCGACTACGGCTGTCCTCTATAATAATTATCAAATTATCTACTTACTAGATGATTTTTCTTGTTTAATACTTTTAAGACCGCGGTTTTATTAGTCTGCGTTTTTATTCGTAGTCGGGTTTTAGTTTTTAAACTTATTTTTTTATTTGTGTTATTTTTTTTTGTTGTCTCTCAAAATTAGATGGCCGTCGTGAACCTTCTCCTTTTTGAAGTCGGTTAAAATAAGTACACAATGACATTTGTCAAGTATGCTTGCAGTAGTTAACTTTTGAAGTTTCGGCACCAAACAGAACTGGTGGTCAAGACGTTGCTTCCAACGCAACGTCCAAAATGAAAATGAAGAAATCAAGTAAGCAACATTGTCTTCATTTACAAAGTCGATGTCAAAGGATTCAAAGAAACGATGTTGTTAGTAAAATAGTTTTCATGTCGTAATAGGAAGAGATGAGTAACACAACATAAAAGATAAGAGATATGATTGTAAAACCGTAGCCGTTTATACATAGGTACTTACTTAACTGTATCGGAGTGTGTTCCACGCGGCGCGCCCGGTGTGCTAGTGTGTTTATTGGTGGAGTAATAGCCGTAGTTGTGATAAACGGCGGCGCACTCACTTCATGAAATGAAGTAGTTCGACTTGTTCATTGCTCACACTAGAGAGGGTCCCGGAGGGATATGGCACAAATGGCTTTGTTTGCTAAACTACACGTTTGTGATTCTATAATTTGAACCTAGGATCCCAACGAAAGACGTTTAGCTGCAGAAAATACCTGGAGGGATTTCCTTCAGTTCTTAACCCGAGGTTAATAAAACTTCAAACCATAAAACTTGTCCTGTATGCAGCAAACCATGAGGAATGAAGCTTAGGCGTATGGGACTATTTGTTGTTGACTTTTGAGATAATTACGTAAACAGGAGCTACTACCATAGAACGTCCATATTATGAAGATTTTGTATTTAAATAAAGAAACTATTTAGTGAAATTAGAGTGAGATAAATCATTAAACTGCGGGAGAGCAGTTTGTAAGGACAGTCTTGCGGCAGGTTGGCCACAAACATTGGCTGTACGTGACCAATATCTGGATGTAAACAGTCGACCCGAAGATAAATGAGAATGGTACAAAATGCAAATAGTTACCGAACTGCAATTCTAAACTAGAAATCGGAGCCTTTAAGTGGCGACCGGCTCTCAGTGGCAACTTTAATTAAACCTAACTTCTGAGATGACGTCCCACTCAAGATAATCCTTACTAACTATCTTCGCTATTCACACAGACAACTTTAAACTCTATTCACAAGTATTAAGGGTTTGAGCGATTGCAGAGTTAGTTTGGAAAGCTATTAAGCTGTTGCGTCCTGCGGCTAGAGGAGACTAATTCAGAAACAAGATCGTAGAAGTGTTGTAGTCCGTTTAATGTGGCCGGACCTGGCCGGGGCTGGGTGGGACTGGCCTTGCGTGGCCGGGCTGACCGCCACCCGAGCTCCAAACTACGTCAGACATGCAAATATAATTTGAAAGCATTTAGATTATCCAGATTACAAATTTACAGTAGGATATTTTTTGACTGGCCTGTTGGTCTAGTGGTTAGTGACCCTAACTGCTATGCCGGAGGTCGTGGGTTCGATTCCCACCCAGGACAAATGTTTGTGTGATGAGCACGATCATTTGTTCTGTGTCTGGGTGTAATTTATCTATAATATGTATGTATTTAGAAATATATAAGTATGTTTATCAGTTGTCTAGTACCCATAACACAAGCTCTGCTTAGCTTGGGACTAGATGGCGTTGTGTGATAGTTGTGGAATATTATTATTATTATTATTATTATTATTTGCATTGAAACATAAATTAATGTTCCAACACGGATAGTTTCCCAGTTTCACGGGTGCTTATCTGTGGTTTATCTAGGAACAGTTTACGTTCAGTGTGTGTCACGGTGAAAGGGAAGTGACACCGTGTGGTGTAAACGCAGCGGGTTCATTATATCATTAGTACCCCACCGCCGCCGCCGCCGCCGCTCGCCGCCCGAACAACCACCCGCACCACCGCCGCGCACCACCGCCGCGCACCGCGCCGCTCGTCAAGGTTAAGGTCGAGGTGACAAATATTGTGTATTCATTGTCCACATAACTATCACTTGCCTGAACAGATAAGGAATGATTAGGCTCTACGCTATCCTTCATTATCCGATCGTCAGGCACACGAGCCACCGATGCCAAGTTACGATAGTAAATACGTGAACTCACTAAAGGAATAGAAAGAGCCACATTGAGCGGAATCAACAGATGCGGGGATCGCACGTGTTCGGACGAATCAGACCGACGCGATACGATTCATCTGCATAATGTCGGTGCGGGTAGCGGCTGTCCCGCCTTGCAATTACATTAATTGCTTTTTTCTACCTCTCGGCCCGACGACCCAATAACCCTTCTTTTTTAAACGGCTTAATAAAAATAGCAATAAAAGTTCGTTCCGAAGTGACCGACTTTCGAACGACCCGGTGCGGACATTCGCAGTAACCAACTTAAAAATGTTTGCTGTCGGGAGTTTTATTGAAACATAAATAGTTCGACAGTCGTAAGAGAATAATGATCTCAGCCTTGAACGAGAAGGTAGTCTAGGAGTGACCCGCCCGTACTATGTAGCTAGGCTGTTTACTTAACTCTAATTGATATGTGGCGAATGATCCTGTGATAATGTAAAGGTAAATAAAACTTTAAGAGCGAGTATCAATGGCATATTTCTCAAATACTTGTGACTATACATCATAGTGTAAATATAGCGAGTGATCTCGAGCGACTGAACGCGGTGTACGCACGACGCGCCAACACCGTGGCTCCGTCGGTCGTACAGCCGCCTACTAATTAGTTAAATGCGAGCCGTCACGTGACACATTCAATTAACTCGCATTCACCGCGCCGCCAATTAAACGGCACTATCAATGAGTTCATTAAATAGTGAGGTCCCGCCGCCTCGAGGCCGCCCGGGATCCCGTGCTCATATCCCGGGATTAAGCGCTGACCCGCGGCCTGGCTCCCGGCTCTTATTAGTTCGTCCACTTAAACGTCTGCCGATATTCATTCTTTATTTTTAAATCCTTGTTTGGAAAGTTACCACGGCTGCCATTGGCGCTGCCTACGCGATTAGGAACAGCTCTCAGTATCTATTTTTCTGCTGAAGAAGTATTGATATTTTATTAGACAGTTGTATTATAAGCAAATGAATATTGAGTCGACAGTAAAATACCTGCTTTGTAGTAAAACGTGTGTTCACACACAGTTTTCTAATCTAATGGAGTATAAAGTGGTCCCACATGGAGGCACCGGCTACACGGCCAGCTACACGTACTTCCCCACCACCTCAGTGCCATGACACGACAGCTACGGCTGTTTCATATAAACATAACTATTTTCAGTTAAGATATTGTTTTTAGGGTTCCGTCCGTACGCAAAGGGTAAAAACGGAACCCTATTACTAGACTTCGCTGTCTGCCCGTCCGTCTGTCTGAATCTCCAGTCTGTATCTCAAGAACCAATTATGTATTTCTGTTGCCGCTATAACCACAAATACAAAAAACTAAACAAAATAAATATTTAAAGGGGGCTCCCATGCAACAAATGCGATTTTCATAGATTTTGGTACGGAGCCCTTTGTGCGCGACTCGCATTTGGCCGGTTTTTTTTCCATAAGTATAATAAAGTTAAGTACTGTTGGAATTTACAGTTTGTGAAGAGTATCAGACAGATTATGGACACGTCGTGAACAAGTTACTGACACATGTTCTGTTCTCAAGATTTACTTCAAGCTGCATCCAACGAAAAGCTGCTTGGACACTATAAATATAGTAAGTATACATCAATATTTTGGTTAAGTTTAGTTTCAATAATTAATAAATAAGTACATACGCCTTGAGTTGAAACTATAGAATGTAAGCAATAATAATGGGTTATTATTGTTAGAGTTTTTATAATACCTATTTGGTGGATAATGATCCTAAAACATTATTTGAAAAATAAAAAGAGTCAGCTGCTGTTAAGTTTTAAAAGTAAAAGTAAGATAATTCCGAAAAAAATGTGGGTTTGTTGAGAGTTAATAAACTTTTTACCAAAAAATTTAACTTTTTAAATAAAAGGGTGAAAAATAAACTTTACAATAAAAATAAGTTTCTGAAGTCGGTGACTTTTGTTTGTTAGCTTTTATCACTTTTTTGTCGAAGTTGGTGTTTTTGTGTTTTGCTTTTTAGTGGTTCGCATGTGCTTCCCCCTTCACAACGTACCGGCGTGATGTCATGTTATGAACTGGTGTAAACAATAGACAGACATGAGACTTCAGCAATCCCAGTCCATTTGCTATCATTTATTGAGGAGTTCCGTTGCCTATCTCCAAATTTTTTCATTAGATCTTTACCAAATTGAAGTGGGACCACTCCGAGAAGGTACTCTTCCAAAAACTTTTCATATTTTTATTTTATTAAAAAAGGAGCAGCAGACAGTTACATTGTAAACAATCAATTAATTGAGCTTAAAATATTTGTAACAATGCAACCCACAACACTGCCCACAGATTGACACAAAAGTTCTTATAAAGTAATCGCTAAGGTAGAAGCACATGCAATAAGGAATAATATTAAAGTATAAAAGTAGAAACATAGTAACATATAAATATTAACATCGGCACATTTAAGGACAGTCTTATAGTTATAATTATAATTATTATAATATTTAAAATTTGGAAGGGCGTAATCATGACAGAGAGCATAGGATAAGATTTTTAAATTTTTTTAAATGTACCCATTGGACAATTGAAGATATCAATGTTTTCAAAATATTTATTATAAGAATCAACCATACGACAAATAGGTGCGCGCTTTCCAGAATTAGTTCGACAAATATTCGTTGCAAAGAGAGTACCGGCGCGCACCTGTCGCCTATGGAAGGTTCTAGGTACAGCGTAACAAATCATGTTGCTCAGGTTTATGCAGTTGAATTTATTTCTGATAATTTTATATAAGATGATGGCTTTAAGATATTTTCGTCGAGAACTAAGGGGTAGGAGCTTGTACATCATTTCAAGTGTGCCTATAACATTTGAAGAGTTCTCTCTATTTCTCCAGGATCACATCATCAGATCGTGACTTGATGATCATAGGACCACCTGGGAAGTATGCCCTTTCTAACAAAATAAAATAAAACGAAATCGGTCGAGTATTCCAGTAACATACTTAAAAAAAATGATTCGACGAATTGAGAACCTCCTCCTTTTTGAAGTCGGTTGAAAAGAAGTTAAAACGAAAATTGGTTTGAAAAATATTGGATACTTGATTTTTAAGATAAGGGACTTTTTCGCGAAACTGCAGCAGTAACTTCCTTTTTCATTAACATACTGTAAAAACAGATTTAGTTTGTTTTTAAAATGTAAACTGACATAATATGAATAATCGTTAAAAAATATTGTTTGGTGCTACAAAACCGTTTGTTTGCGAATCCGATCACTTGGTTGGTTTTAGACAATGGTTAGACTTCCACAATAATGTACCTTCGTATGTCACATTTTTTTACAGTAAAATAAAAAGAAAAAACATGAAGCGATGGCTGACGGAAGAATGTTAGATAGCACGTGTTGCCGACCTCAAGTAATATGCGACAAGAGCTGGATCATGATAATGGATGACAATTTAACAATATCTCATAATTAAATAACTAACCCCTAAACATTGCATTGGATTAAATCCAGACAAGACTCGATGCGGTACACTAGTTAAAGCGATACCGTTTCTAAGCACAAAATCTGGCGGGAGCTCGGTAACATTAGCGAGTTTCCTCCGCAGCCGGCGCCGGAACCGCGCGGCGCGCCTGCCTCCACCACCGGTACTACGTACGTTACGTGTGCGAGTGATTCATCTCCGCGGACCGAGCCGTGCGGCTTCCATAATGCAGCGCTGTGCAGCGGTGCCAGACATGTGCTCCACACGTGCGCCCGAGCACCACGCTAACTAAATTAAAGGGCTAGCGAATAGAATGTATAATTATCAGTTATGAGGTAGATTAGTGTCTGGCGATGACGATGGAAATCGAATGAATGTCGCCGGATTCCCAATAAACAATTGTAATGTCCGCGTCAAACAGTGCTGTTTGCTAACAAATTGTGAGTTTATTTGGTTAATAAAGACAGTTAGGTACTAGATAGATTAACACCTTTGAAGAAAGAAGAAGGTCGCAGTTAGATTTAAAGTGCGATGACCTTAATGTTAGACCACCTACAGCGATACCCTATAATATCATCAATGGTGTTCTGACATGTCCGCTTTGTGCTCGTAGTTATTCGTCCAATGTTGGCTAGCCACTTACGATCACACGAAAGAGCAGCACAACAAAGCTCTAGACAATCTATAGGAAGCCAGCGAATGCAGTCACTGTGGCCGAAATCGGCTAGATGGTTATGGTTGATGGCTATGGTTTCTGCCTACCCCAATGGGAAAAAGACGCAAATTTATAAATTTTCTCGGAAACGGCACGACGATCCCAATGAAAGATGCAAAATAGGGGTTAACTGAGCGAAAACTCTAATATAGGTAGGTCTTATATCAGTGAAAACTTGTTTACTCTAATTTCACTTGAGCAAAGCTCGTTCGGGTTTCGTTCCGTAATTTTAATCGTAAACCAAAAACGATTATAATAATAGTATTAATCCATAAAAAAACATACGAAATTGATGCTAACGATGTTGGCTGAGATACGATCGTCGCGCAACGATAAGCGGTGTAAATATAGACGAGCAGTCCGTCCCAAACTCCGGACTGCGGACGCACAGACGGAAAAAGACAAACAGAATCCTAACAATTGTGATAACAGGGCATTCACTTGGGAAGGCGCGCTATGCGTTGTTCTCAGCTTTATCGCAACGTTGGTTGGATCGCATCAACACACTTGTGAACTTGTGAACTTGTGAAATTGGATATTTTTCTTTTCAGGGTTTTTATAAAAAAAAAGAAAAGCAGCAAGTCATTGACCTCTGTGTAAGGGAATAGTTTTGCGACAACTGTCGATATAATTTATGTACGGCGAGCACAGGAGGCCTGCGCAAACAAATATTTTCAGATAATGTCAACTTGTACAAGGTCAATGAACTCTCCACTTTAAGGACTTGGTGAGTTCTATTTACAGTCGATGGGGAGTGAAAGCTACAGGATTGAGTACACAGAGCTCATCATTGAGTACCCAGAACTTAGCAACAAAGTACTTACTTGTCTGTACTTTATTGCATAGTTGACATTAGAGACCAATGTTAGTAAGAATGCAATTATAAAGCCCACAAGCGAAGTAAAGGATTAACCATCGCCATTGTCTAAGCAAGTACCTATATTATGACTAAGATCGCGAGCTAACCGTGTTAGGCTTCTGTTACACGTATACATCACCTTCGATTACGATTACGAGTTTCGCAGAATCATTCCAGTGTAACATAATATTCGTGTAATAAAATAGCTTGTCATTAATCAAACGGGTTTATGAGCCCACTTATAAATCATGTTCACCTTCAAACCGTTGCGTTGCGGTGGCGGGTAGTAAGCTAATTTAATAGCAGTCGTCTATTGTAGCACCGCTGAATAATCGCGAGCTCACAATAAATCCATACTGAGCAGTGAGCAACACAATTGTTTACCAATTAACCCTCTAATGACTAAAACTGTGAATAATTTGTACTAAGTCAGTTGGCGTCGCGCGGCTTAGCATGATGCATGGCGAGCCCGGGGGCGGGGGCGTGTGGGTGGGGGGGAGTACGATAGTTGTACGTACACGTGCTAATTGCCTTGTGATTGTTTCAGGACGACACACGCGAGCACAGCGCGGTCGCTGCCAGAAGCTCCACGTCGCGCTGACTCTCAAGTCAAGTCAACCTCAAGTCTCAAGACAACCAGGTTGTGCCGTTTCCTGTGCCGGTAAAACTGTGGACATCATTTTTAACTCCTGTAGTTTTTGAGCTCTTTTCCAGTCAAACCGGACGCAGCTGATAACCAGATACTCGGTATGTAATGGATGGTCCCCATCCACGGGCCGGCCTTGGGACGTGCTTCTAAATCTTGAAGAAAGACAATAGACTAAGTACCCCCGACGGGTCGCTGTTACGGGCCCACCACTGCTCCCGCACGAAAGGATATCAAGTAATAATGAAGTACTCAGTGTTTCTAAGCTTACAGATGTCTTACTACAACAATTTGGTTTAAACTTGTTTGCCCTTCTGTCCTCGCCCTGAGTGGCTCCACCTATCCCCCCTGCCCCCTCCCCCCCCCCGCAGTCCGTCCGCGCGGTCTCACGCTGAAATTGCACTCATTATTAAATTAGCGTGACCTTCCATTTGTCTGCCTTTCATGTATTATGCTCATTGGGCCCCTGATTGTGCCTAATTGTGGTGACACTGAGCCCGCGGTGATTACATCTCGGACAGGAGCTCGTAAGACATACCTCTGTGAATATTACAGCAGTTGCAATATTATAGCGCTTTGTGGGCAACTTCAATATTTGTATAGGTTAGTATGCGTTTTTTGGAAGGTGGGAAATCATCAAATGTCTCCTCCCGCTCTGGGCAGTGCGGTATGGAGTGTCACACTTCTAATGCCCAAAATCCACCCATGTTCCTTCTTAGCCCTTTGTGCTGAGGCCACGGTATCTCTTTCGAACAACCTGCAGCCCCGACAGGGAGGTTTTTATGCCTTGTGACTGGATTTACAGTATATTTTTTTGTTTTTTTTTTTTTTATGTTTAAAAGTAGCTGATGATGTGTAATTCAAATAAATGCTTTGAGTTTAAGTCAGACACAAGTCCTCGGAGAAATTGAGATCTCTTGCCGAACTCAAACTATCTCCGTTCACAGTCGGTACAAAAACGTTGCCGTTGTCTGGTAGTTAGTCGCACGATAATTACACGGCTGGTCGCAATAACTCGCAACTTGCGACCCTCCGCGCTCTGCCAGGTTGCCACTTTTTAGTTTATCACCAACAGAGGCGAAACGACTAGATGCAGGTGATTGCGGGTCGACTGCTGATTATATTGATAATTTAAGGACGATTTGGAAGCAGACAGCGATAGGGGAAGATTCAATATTTTCAAATTGATCTGTAGCTATTTAAGTGGCGTTTTTTGTTAATAAGATAGACAGTTGACAAGATATCAGAATATTCTAGAGTGCTTCTATTGAATATATAATATGTGTAGTAAAAACACATCATTAGGACCCATAAAGTGAGGGATTCGGCGCACAATGCCACATTCCATTGCATGCTGTGTCTATCGCACCATATTGTACACTATGCTTGTATCTTATTGTTTGTATTATTAGGATAAACAGTGTAACAATTGTAGATAGGCCAATAAATAAATAAATTCCCAAAATGACACACTGGAATTTCGCAAAATGCCATATTTTCAAAATGCCGCATTCGGAAAATTTCACATTCCCAACAAAGTCCGTTTTTCGATTAATAAGGAATTCTTTTCGTTAAAACTGTTAAGTTAGATGGATGCACCTCCGTTTGGAGATCAACCAGCTGGAGATGTATTTAAATGTTAATTGATCTTGTATGGCGCAGTGTAAAGCGAATTAATTGAAACGATGGGACTAGTCAGGGCTCTTCACACATGCACATACTGTGATCAGTAGGACCGCGCCGCCGCGCGCCGGTGTCAAGCGACGAATTCACTACGCCTCCTTTACCTTGTGCTAATTAAAGTGGCTGTATGTGTGAGGCTTTGCCGGCACAACGGCAATTAATTGATTGGAGCGCCGGCAGTTGTTTGTCCGAGCCTTCGTTCAGCTACACGTCGTCATTACCATAATAGTGAGTCGCGCGGCTAATGTGCACCGATGTGCGCCGATGTGCGCCAATGTGCCGGTAGTTCAGTTACACGAGCGTCCACCTCACATACCTACCTATGCTATCGTTGTGTGATGATATCGAAACTAAATAAAGACAGACAGCCGCATCAGCGTCCCTGAACATATCTAAACTTGCTACTGACAGTTACACACAGATTGACAGGGATATTGATTAGAACGACAATCTCAATCATATCAAGATACTTCTAGTCTAAATAAAGTCTTCTAAGACACAAAAAGTTGTCGGCCATCAAATTAGATATTTCTCATATTTGTCTTATGGCCGATGAACAAGTAACAAGTAGAGCCTGCAACTAAAAACGAGTTCTCGCTGACTACGTGAGCAATTAACCATTAAATTATGTAACTAGCTGATGCCCGCGGCTTCGCCCGCGTGGATGACGGTTATCTTGACATTATAATGCGTACCTACAATACATACATAATACTATCTACCTTCGTCGAGAACCACTCTATTCTTTGGTGAAAACAGCATGAAAATGGGTGGAGAAGTTTTTGAGTTTATGACGAACAGACAGATAGACGCATCGAGGGACTTTGTTTTATAATTATGTAGTGATTATGTATTTCTTTTACTGACACGGGGTTAACATTGAATTGTACGTTGTTGATAGTCAATAAACTATCCTAAAAATAGTTGCTTCTTAGTCTGCGCAGCGCGGTGGGAGTTGAAATGACTACAAGACACAGCTAGTTCACTTGACTCATAACTCTCTGGGTACCTATCCACACTCGTTTTATCCTAGAGTTAATTTGGTTCAGACGCGGACTTTGAAGTGTCGAGTGTCGAGTGAGGCACGTGGAAGCCAATCTCGTGGTGTTGCCGAATGGATTATATAAGAGCACAGCGTGTATATTAGCTGATAATTTGTTCGCCCACCGTGCACCGGGATCACTCTGTACCTACACGGAGACTGTACGAGATTCTAGGAATAATATAACGAATCTTTAACATGCTCTTATTAGTTTTAGAGGGGAATAAATCAGGTCTGTGTGAACTTATTTAGTGCTTAAATTTGGTTAAAATTAGCTTTTGTAATTCTTTAACATTATAATATAAGATACCAAGTTATATGCTCCATACATAATTATCATATATGTTTCTAATTACTATATCAGTATACAAACATGGTACATGAACTATTATATCATTTGCATTAAACTATTTTGGTCTAGTTTTTATTTTGTGTACGTGCCGTGGTTTTATTATCACTCAAAGTACAATTATGACAACGATTCTGGGACAGGTGACATACAGATACAACACACTATTTGTGTGACTACTGACCTGTGGACACTGGACCTACCGTAATAGATTCCTAATGTCCATTGTTGACCTCACCTCGTAGCACGTAGCGCGTAGTACTAACCAGCTCCTACGAAGCGCAGTTGTAGCGCGTAGCACCGCTACGACTATGCGTAGCCGCATAGTGTAGCTGTTCATTTTATCAGCTACGCAGCCATTGTGATTCTATTCTATTATAAAATAGAATAGAATCAAAGACACCACTGCACTAGTTCTTTACCATAATGTTACAAAGTATTCTCCATGTTCACTACCTACATTTTTTATAGTTAATGTTTTGTAACAGTGTCATAACATTTGGTAAGTGCCCAACTAAAGTTGTAAATAAGTTGTAGTACGAGGCGGACGTCATTTGAGTTAGTTGTGCGCCGACAATAGCTCGCATCCATATCAACTGAAACAAAGTTGGGAACGTTACTCGTGTTTTACTAACATGCTAATGTATTCCGAATTAATTATATCACTGTTACTACATTGTCACACATATACGTGCTGTTCCACGACTGTTTATTGCCTTACAAACTTATAAAAGGAGAATGGGAATATTGTGAAAGTCCACATCCACAATATTATGCTACCGCGTATTTGACAGCTAGTTCTTAATTTACAACCAACTTCTTTGTGTTCATTACAAGCAAATTATTTGCCTTTCATGAAAACAAGAAAGTCACACAAGACCTCACCCTTCGCACCGACCTCCTCATAGCCGGCCGGCTCCTGTTCACACTCTCCAGCAGCTCTCACTGCTCCGGAAATAGACTTGTCAATGTTGATGACGATCCTGTACCCTCCCGGGGGAAGGGACAGGAACGTCACAGGGACCGGATCTGGGTAAATCAAGCCGTCAGTAATGTCTGCCCACTTGGTATCAAGTAAATTGTAAAATAAGAAGTACGTACGTTCAGCTAATGCAATCGCTGGGTGCGTCTAACACGAGTTGTAAGTATCGCAGCGCAGGCACAAGGTGACAACAACCCAAGTCCACACACTGAGCCGGGCTTGAGTGCTGCTGACCCAATACCTTACATAATATGTACTTTTGTAAAACGCTCCGACTGGATAAACCGAAATATCTGACGTATCCAACTCTTCAATTATAAAAGACCAATCGAGTTTAGTCATACATGTAGGCACAATATTTTATTTTATTATAAGAAGGTGAAAATATGATCAATGCTTGCTTGTTTTAATAATACAACTAGAGTTTTTGCTCTGCGTTTTGCTAGTATGTATAATACTAACATTAGCGAAACGCAGAGCACCATAGCCTCTAAATTCAGACTTCCTGCCATGAAAACAGAATAACACTTTAAAATCCCGGAATTGCACAGGATCACGAGCTCTAAGATAACTTAGTAAACAATGAGGATAAAGAAACCCTATTATCTATACATATTAGTATATACGTAGGTAGATATCGGGAGAGCGGGTGGGAGGGCGGGAGGGCAGGAGTGCGGGAGTGCGGCACTCATTACGTCCAAACTTAGCTCGCATATTCGGCCAGATTAACAGATTAAGCAACTTTATGGAATCTCCCTCGCTATTGGACGATTCAATTTTTTCTTCAGTTAAGTTCTATAGGCAATTAGGTGCACGTGGACTTTAGAGGATGCCTCGCCTTCTCAAATACACTCGTATTAAAGTGGAGATATAAGAAATAAAATCGTTTGTATTAGTTGGATTAAGAGCTCTCTTCCATTGGCTTATTATTGCTGCGAGCTTGCGTAGTTTACATTGTTTAAAATACTTAGGTACCGGTAGGCATATTGATTGTAATTAACATCGCTGAAGCTAGGTGCGGTCGCCAGGTACATCAGCTTAGGGCCGGTCGTGGAGGTCATGTACAGAGAGAGGATAACCAACACTAGACGTCTTTCGGGAGAATGCAGTTGATGTTGACTTGTTAGCTTTCCTTTTATTTGGGGTTTGAAAAATCATCGAATAACCCCTTCCGCTCTTAGGCAGAGCAAAAGGGGGTATCAGACTTCTACTGACTAAAAACCACCCATGTTCTTTCTTAGCCTTTTATGTCGACGCCGCGGTCTCTTACAACATCTCGCAGCCCCAACGGGCGTCTTCCCTAACGGCCTTCCATGTTGCTGACATCTCTTTGAGGCGCGCGTGGAACACGAACGCGCCGTCGACACGGCCTGTCGTCGTCATAAGACGGACGAACGGCGAGCTAGTCCATCACTCACCGTCCACAGGCCCACGTCTACGGTGGCCCGAAGCCATCACGTGGCCACCGACGCCCAGATCGCCTCCCACGGCGGCTGGGACGAGAGGTTATCTCCCTCTCGCGTTCCGCCACCTCCTTCGCTAGCATCACTGCTTCGCAGAAGGAGGCGACGGCGTCCCATTCCTCCTCGCCCCGGACCATGGCTTGCACCAGGGCTGGACGCGAGACGTCGCCGCCGTTGATCGCCGCTACGAAAACACGGCGGGGCTCCGCCCAAGCAGGGCACACCTCCACGGTGTGCTCCACCGTGTCCTCCGGCCGATCCTGACAATGGTGGCCTCCGGGCGTTTCCTCCCACCTGATTCGGTGCAGGTACCTCCCGAAACAGCCGTGCCCGGTGAGGACCTGCGTGGGCACCGTGGCGCTTCTCTAGCCACTCCTCAAAGAGGGGACTTACCGCCACTATCGTGGCGTGCCCCAGTTTAGCAGCATATGCTAAACCTTCAGGTACCTTTCAAGGGCCGTGCAGATACACTCTTGGTTTAACAACAATGTAACAAAACAGTTAGTTATTATCAGTATATTTCGCGCTTCGTTATCTAGCTCTGAATGTTTACAACTAACGCGCTCCGCTGCTATTAATTATAACTATACATGATTATTTGGTTACTAATGGTTCGTATCAATTCACGAACTTCTAAATACCGCGCTATTCCCGTTTAATCAGCAAATGGTCGGATATTCCTATTGCACCGTAAATACTGGTATATTTATCGAGTCAGTGATCGAACAGAACTACACTATTTCTAGGGATGTGTGAATAGCTAAACACGCTTGCTGGCATAGGTTCGTTTAAATGTTAACGGTATAGCATATATTTACCTGCCAACAATATTCAAATTATTTGTCACTGTCGATTTCCCCCAGTGGTCAGCAGGTCCAGCCCGCACTGTATAACTGCTGATCCCACTTTCAATTACGCGCATGCACTAACACTAGTTCTTGTTTAAAACTTCACACTATCGATCACCCCCGTGCACTGTTAAGCAGCGATAGTCGAGCACAGGTCTCTCCATAACTGCACGTCACGACTTAAGGTATCTGCCAACTACACGATAGCGTGATATGAACATTACAACATGACACGAACTACCCATAATGATGATCACGATGACGCAATCTAGCCGATTTCGGTCACAGCGACGAGATTCATTGTCAAGTCACTTTGTTGTGCGACTCTTTCATGTGCTCTTAAATGGCTAACAAATTCAACTTTGGCCGGTAAAGTCTGAGCACAGTGCGGACATATCAGAACACCATTGATGACATTATAAGCCATTATAGGGTATAGCTGTAGGTGGTCTAGCTTTAAGGTAATCGACTTTATAACTGCGAACTCCTTTTTTCTTCAAAGGTGTCAATTTCGGATCTTTTAAATGTCTATTCTGAACATTGAAACGTAAAAACTGACCACCACGTTTCCGCTTTCCTTGCCGGAGTTTAGAATGGAAGATGCGCCTCGCCAGTCTCTCGTCGTGCATTCTAGAGACATGCCCACACCACCTTAGCTGGTGCCTCATTAACGTATTAACAACTAGCAACGTTTCACATTTATATTTGGAATTGTTTAGCGAGTTATAAACTTATAACAAGAGTGATGAAAGATTAAGCACAGTGCATGTTATTTCTAATCACCATAATTGACAGTTTCGAAAAAAGAGATTCAGTGCGTGACACGCAAAGCTGTTGGCCGGTGATGGAACGGTCTAGACTCTAGTGGGTATAGTCTCATACCATTATTAGTATATAATTAATATTTTGTTTTTACCTGACAATAATTTAGCACGGGTATGGTATAAGTACGGTGTTGTGGGCAGACTCCTTTGTACGTAAACTGGCAACTAAACCCTACTAATATTATAAATGTGAAAGTTTGTGAGAATGGATGTGTGGATGTTTGTTACTCTTTCACGCATAAACGGCTGGACCGATTTGGTTGAAATTTGGTATGTAGATAGGTTATACCCTGGATTAACATATAGGATAGTTTTTATCCCGATTTTATCTTCCCGTGGGATAATTTTCGAGATGTAGCGGGTGAAGCCGCTGGCAACAGCTAGTACAGTTATAAGAACTTGACGGACAAGGGGGCACTAGAACAGTTTGTGTTTATTAAATTAAAGTTTATCCATTTCCTGTTTAATTATAATGTATGCATGTAGCGTGCACAGTTATTTTCATGTCGGCTATATCAGTAATCTCATACACCATACAACCTCAGCTGGCCAGCTCTTAATAGGTATAAGTATCCTATTTCAGCAACTTCCTACATAGTAGCGGGTAGCATTCAACAGGGTCGCCTATGACACGCGGTATTAGTTGGTGTGAGGCGTCAAAGAGCGGTGCATCAAACTCGCGCTAAGTCGAACAACTTAGATTACTTACGTTACCCAAGTTACCCCCCGCCGCACCCCTCACACCCCCGCAGACCGGAGGTATCGCCTCAAACTTGTGTAGTTATATGTGATCCAACGTGATGCTGTTTTGGGGAGCAAATGCAATACTATTGAGAGCTGGCGAATTTAATTATACGCACTTTTTGTGTTTCTTGTTTTTCCATCTTGATTGATAAGCATATCTGTAAAAGGCCTAGTTACTGTCACTTACTTTCAACTCAATACACAGAGTCCGGTAAGTGTATTAATTGGAACCTATCGGTGAAGGTAAACCAGTCGTAACAGTTTCAGTTTTCTATCAAGAAACAGGTATCTGTACAACTTTTCCGCAATATCGTTTATGCAGGCACCCTAAGTAGAGCTAGCTGAAATAACTCCGCCGTGAACCTTGTATCACCTTAGTAGATGGGCCACAAGAACTCGCCTCCGGGCTCCAAAACCTTTTGCGAAGCCTCACCCGCTGAGACTTCTTGGGACGTCATCAGTTCACCAAGGCGCGTCATCCTGCACCGCCTGGTCCTGCGAGACGTGTGTAGACTTCACTCAACTTCAAGTATCTGATATAATATATTCAGCTCGGTTTGTATGTCACACTTTACCATCTACAAAACATAAATATGCAACACTGAACGTTTATAATGAATTGAGAACAAATTGTACATAAGTAAGTGTTGGCAAGTCTTGAAAAAGTTGCCCACTATAGTGTGTTGCCAGTTACAAAAGTACACGTTCAGCTAATAACATAACATGAGTGCTAACTTGCAACACTGCTGTCTCTCAACTTTTCTGTACATCCTAGCAGTAACGGCTTATTTGTGATTATTACAAGTTTAGTTAACAAGTGCTGTTGTTCATACAGATATACTGGAATGAATGATGTTTTAACCGACTTCAAAGAGGAGGAGGTTATCAATTCGTTGGATCTTTTTTTATTTTTTTTTAATATTTCCCTCGATTACTCGAAGATGTTTGGACCTATTTGGAGTTTTTTTGTTTTGTTCGAAAGGGTACTTCCCGTGTGGTCACATGATTATCAAGTCAGGATCTGATAATTGGATCCTGAACAAATAGAGCGAACTCTTTAAATTTTACAGGCACTCTTGATGTGATTTGGGTAGTTTTTGAAAGAGTACTTTCTCGGAGTGATCCCATTTCAATTTGGTGAAGATCTGATGAAGAACTTCGGACATAGGCAACGGAACTCCTCAATAAATGATACCAAATGGACTGGGATTGCTGAAATCTCATGTCTGTCTATTGTTTACACAAGTTCATAAAATAACATCACGCCGGTACGTTTTAAAGGGATAAGCACATGTGAAAAATAAACTCTTTTAAAAAAAAAAACCGACTTCAACAAAAAATAAAACACAAAAAAGCGAAAAATAACCTTAGAAGCATAAATTGGCTTCTGAAGTCGGTGACCTTTGTTTGATTATGTTTTTTTTTGCCACCGACTTCAGTAGCCGATTGTTGGTTCGAAAGTTTTTTTTATATGTGATACTCTGGAGTCTAAGATTTGGTTTTATGGAGATAGGTATTTAATATATTTTACATCGAATCTCACAGAATATTTTTTTTTATTTGGTGGTTTTCCAATGTCCACACCAGCAGAAACCAGAACCACAATGAAAAGAAGAAAAAGTTAATTAGCATTAAACTACACACTACTGTTCTTGGCAGTGCGAAACGAAAAAAACTAATGGTACAGCTAAAGGTTTTTGCATTTTTGTGTTTCGACATAAAGCAAAATGCACATCACACAATTAGAGAAGAGGCGCAGCGTACGGTAGTGCTGCGGTGACGCGAATACATTTCAACCGCGAAGGATAGGTACGTGCGTTAGATACCGCCGCGGGTGGATACCCGCACTACAGGGATCTGTAGTGCCAGTGTTCGAACCTTTATGCTAAAATGTTACATACGGATTGCTATTTCATAATTATGTTGTACAGATAAGACTTAGTTACTCCCATTAATATATACCTACCTACTGTACATAACTCACCTGCGTAGAGCTTAGGATTGAATTAACTGAAGCAGTGTCGATGGCCATTTAGGCCAATGTCAGTAATATACTGAACCATAATAGAATACCGACAATTTGGGATTTCGTGTGACCTAGTTCCTTTGTGCAATATCATAGCATGCAGCTGGTGATTTGTGAATGTACATGAGGAGAAAAATCATGTATCTATCTCAGAATGCACACTACTAGAACAAAAGTAATGACGAAGCATAAAACGACAGGACGACAGTTTACACGCGTCCATACAAAGTAATGAGGATGGCTTCCTAAACAGTCGGCATTTAACGCACTAACTGCGTCGATCCGAGTCGAACTGTCCGACATTACCCGCTCGTAACGACGACGCCGACGTACCGCGATGTGCCGAGCGCAGAGCGCCGCCGCCGCCGCCGCCGAGGCCGACAGCCGAAGGCCAAGCCTGGCGCGGCGCCAGCTGACTGCTGCCAACTCAACTTTTTACCTCGCCGATTAGTTACTCAAAGTGTTACACAAAAACGGCTCACTCGCTAACTCGCGCGTTTTCTTTTTGGAAAACATTTGACACACATTATGCTTACAGACTTCACATACGGCATTTCGTAAGTAGTTGTTACTGGGAAGCTGGTCGTTGTGGGTGCTTGTCTAAATCGCGACATTCGCATGTCGCTCACAGAAAGTTTATTTAGGCCGGGACTCCACCAAAGCGGAGACGAGACGAGCGGAGAGGAGATGTTTTTTAAACAACCAATAGAATTGAGTTATTGACACGTCTCCTCTCCGCTCAGCTTCAGTGGAGATCGCTGTGCGGAGATGTGTAATATTTGTATGTCGCGATGGAAGCGGAGATGTGAGCTGTGCGCGGACGACGCGCAGTGGAGACGAGAGATGTGAGCGGCGTGCAGTGAGCGATGTCACCCTCCCCCCTCTCGCCCGCTAGCAACCCGCAGAACCCCGCGCGCGCGCCGGCCGGCCATCTTGCTAGTACCGTGCACGTGTACTGAGCACTCAACGCCTCGCACCCGAGCTGAAAAACATCTCTTCTCGCACAGCACACAGCACACCGCACACATCTCCGCTTTGGTGGAGTCCCGCGAGCTGAAAAACATCTCTTCTCGCACAGCACACAGCACACCGCACACATCTCCGCTTTGGTGGAGTCCCGGCCTTACAGTGAGGATATCCGCGCCGCGTCGCTGAGAGTATTGTGCAGTACTTAGTGCTGCGCTGCCATACAGACACAGTCGCGTGAACTCATCTGTTATATGTATGTATTTACTGCTGTACTGTACTATTGTGTTCCTACATATCATAATGTTCCTTCGTTTGAGAAAATTTAAATATGTATACCTACACAAAAAACATTCACTCGGAACTGAATGTTCTCAACATTCAGTTCCGTGCATATTGCCATATAACGTATATCTTAAGTCAACTGCGAGATCAGAAAAAGTATTCCGCTTGAACTCTGGCAGCAAACTAGTGAAGCAAAACCGAAAGGTATTTAGCGATAATATTATTACAATAAGTGTGGCTTGGGCACCCGCGTCCCGCAGTACTGCGGCTGACAGACTTTATCAGTCGCAGCTGGGATGCGGCGCGCGGCGGCAGCGTGCAGCGTTCACTAGTGCCAGGTAGTGCCAAGTAGTGCTATTATGGACACAGGCGGTTACTCAGCGCCCGGTCACTTTAGCAAGACAAGAACAAGTAAGAATGTCTAACAAATAAATGAAAATCACTGCATTTTTAATAATATGTGCTGAAAATGATACTACACCATGTTTGTGTTAGCTTAGCGTTACTCGCAAATGACATAGGTATCCTAGGTTGACTAGCACAGTTAGTTCTATGAACAGTGTTAGAACACCTCAGGTCAGTCTCAAGCAGTGGTCACTGGAAGATACGAGCCATTGCTCTAACAAGCGGGTTGAAACAACCTAGTGGCATCTCGTCGACGTAGTGTCACGCACGCGTTCGTATGTACTGACACCTTTATTGATGTGCCAACGACGAGCTAGTTTATCGACGGCACGACACGGCGCGGTACGGCAACGGGACGGCAAGGCACAGAGCGCTGCGCTCGCCGGACACCCGTTCAACATAATACACTGGGAGACAGTCACACTACTAACCTTGGCAACTCCATCGAAATATTTTTAACTTTATGTACTTCCAATAAGGATGGCAGTGAATGCATATACAAAGTTGTAAACTGTTAATCCGCGAGCACGGACTAACTGCTTAATTATGCGGCCGCGGTCCCCGGGGTTATGTTTTTATTTTGGAGCTAAAGCATTATAAATTCCTTAGAATATTCTCTTAATGCCGGCTTTATCTGGTCGCCATTACTCTCCTCACGCCGGGTACAAGTCGCCAGCAACTGATTAACACACCGATGTACGTATAATAAATAAACTAAGTTATCGGACCACTATTTGGTACTGTCTGTTATTTTGCGTTTCGGTTGAAATATAAAATATTTTCTATTTGGCTGCGTGGATATTGGAAAAAAAACTGAACAGATTTTTATAAATGACTGGCATTTGTTGCAATACCATTTTTCAGAAACCTATACTGGCATTATGTAGAACAACTGCGCAATTTCATGAATATACCTGCTCTATTTAAAATAATAATTGTTTAGACTAAAAAACGTTCAGTAGCCAAACGAGCATTTAACGGCTCAGTCACATGAGTGTAAGTGTTAGTCGTCGCAGTTCCCAGGTTGCAAAATGTCACTAGTGTCAGTAGGTCGGTGTGTACGATGTAACAGCCGCTCTTGTCGCCTATTTCCATCCGAACGGCATTACGTTGAATGCGCTGCGATCTGCATTTCCTTAGCTACTTAAGTCAGGACCGAAGTGGATGAAGCTCCATAAATCATGTAGGTAAATGCGAGGTTTTTCCTAACACCCGCGTTGCCTGGCAACCCTCCAACTGCATACCATCGGAAACTTTACGCTGCTCTTCGATTCGATATTATTTTCTTATTCGTTTTAATGATTTTCTTTAGTTGGCGTCACACAATTTATGTTATAAGAATGGGGACAGAGCGACGCGTTGCGCGTTAGTGCGTGCGCTTTGTGATAGATGGCGGCACGTTACATGGTTTACATAGCGTGGGTTTTTAGTGTTGGTATCTTTTTAACGACTAGAGACATTTATCATACTCAATATCCGTGTGGGATTACAAACATGCGGTAATAACCAGTCATTACGAGTAATTGAGTGCTCTGTACAGCTCCATTCACGACACACTCGAGGCTTGATATGTGGAGTTACGCTTGCTCCGCAATATCTGTGTCTTTCACGCGGACTCATTTTGGTCTTAGGTGTGTGAGGAACGTAGACGTATCCTGTAGGTCAACACAAAAGAACCTCTCTAGAATTTATCTGAGCGTACGACCCGGTTCTTTCAAGAGAAATAGGATGAGATTTTTATTTCACCAAAACCATTCCGGTAGAAATTACGATAGGTATACCTATTTATATTAATTAGACATACTTATCACACTATTTATCTGAAAACATTATTATCTCCGTATTACTTAATCTGCTCTTATAATTTTTTTTTGATCCGCAGCCGAAAGGCAAAAAAAGGAACCCTTATAGATTCGTCATGTCTGTCTGTCCGTCCGTATGGCATAGCAATTTTATTCGGAAACTATTAAGACTACACAGTTGTGAACAGCTTTACAATTTTCATAGAAAAATTAAGAGGGGTCCCCCATACATGAAACTGATTTTTATGGGTCTTTAAAAACGACACTGAGCTTTCTAAAACCATTTTTTCTTAAAGTCAATCGTTTGAAAGATAGACGCTTCCAAAGTTGTAAAATGTGAAAAAATATATATATACAGTGTGATTCTTTATAATGTGCACATATCGAAATGAGGGAATCTATGCTTAATTTTATCGATGGAAAAAATATTTAAAAAATCTAAATATTTTTTAATGTTTTTTATGGAATTTTCAAAAATGTTGTCCGCTGTTGTGACCCCAATGTAAACAAAACGGTGTAACTTATAAACTAAATTATCTATCGCGATGAAACAATTTTATGTAAAAAGTTATGAAAAAAAAAAGTTTTTTTGATCAAAAAACGTGTTTATTTTCAATTGAGGGTAGTTTTTTTCCACAATTTTCATTTTACGAGGACGCCTAATTGCTTCCAATCATTATGGAGTTTGTTTCATCGCGATAGATAATTTAGTTTAAAAGTTACACCGTTTTGTTTACACTGGGGTCACAGTAGCAGACAAAATTTTAAAAAATTCCATATAAAATATTAAAAAATATTTAGATTTTTTTAAATAATTTTTCGTCGATAAAATTAAGCATAGATTCCCCCATTTCGATATGTGCACATTATAAAGAATCACACTGTATATATGCTATAGATCGCAATAAAAACTTTCTACCAAAATTGGTTAGAACGATACATAGTAAATAGTTTTAGAGATATAGCACATTTAAAAAACCACAAATATTACTTTGTTATTCTTAAACACTAGGTATGACAAACAAACTTATCACAAAATATGTTTCTCTGTTGCCGAATAAGAAATAATACAAATTAAAGGCTTCCCTAAGCTACGATGGTACGGAATCCAATCAAGTGCAAATCCGACTTGCACTTGGCCAGTTTTGTTTGTTTGTTGTTTTTACCCGACTGCGGCGAAGTCCAAAAGCCCAAAATAATTCCTTCCTCTCATGTTTCTGCATTGTGTTAAAACTATAATTCACTTTACCATCACGATTTTATTTTATAGTCTATCTTTAACGTACTTGATCACTACTTAAAATGACCTTAACCGGCTAATTGTCTTGTATAGGTAAGGTCAATTCTGCGGTTCGAACTGTCGACACTTAAAGCATGAATCAATAGCCAGGTGGCGAGCTCGGCGAGACTTAGCGGCTGTCCGACAGATTCGCCTGCAGCCAGTGTGTGTAGCAGTCTCACGCGTCGCTTGTTAGCATGGCGTGTGCGTGGCGTGTGCGTGGCGTGAGCGGGGTGTATGCGGGGCGTGTGTGTTTGTCCAGCCAGTGAGTTACGCGTGTGCGTAGGCCGCACGTTGGTACATGGGATTGAGGCGACCTCTGTTTGTGAACTGTAAACTATTATGGTATTGCAGATTCCAAGATTTACACGCGTGAGCAGCTGTGACTACCTGTGTGCTGCATAAATTCACTTTACATAGTTCACTTCAAGCTTTGAGGAATCGCACTTAGATGTTTGTGCTTACGTGGTGTTGAAAAATATTTAGTTAGACGTTTAGTACATACAATAAGTCTCTTGAAGAATCTTGGCGAAATCGAGTGAACTCAGAAAAATTTACAGCGATTTTGGTATTTTCTCTCTAACAAGATGATCTGATGGTAGAATGGTTCTTATGTAACCGACATCAATACGACTTCGCAAACGTCGGGGATTACAGGCGTCATGTTTTGTTATTCTACTAATAAATACAAAACTTTGCGAGGTCGTATTGATGTCTAAATGATATCAAATGGATTGGGATTGTTGAAATCCCATGTCTGCCTATTGTTTACACCAGTTCATAACATAACATCACACCGGTACGTTGTGAAGGGGTAAGCACATGTGAATCACTAAAAAGTGAAAAATAAAACTAATTTTTTGTTAAAAAGTTTTTTTTATGCACATTTTTCGTTTATGTGTGTTCGCGAATAACTTCGTCGTTTATGAACAAATTTTGGTGATTCCTTTTTTTTTATAAAGGAAATATTTCAAGGGTGGTACCATGATACGGAAACCAGGGCCTAGTGATGGGATTCCAGAGAAAACGAGGGCAACTCTCAAACTTCATAGTCACGTATTATGTGTTTCATGCTATTTCTGACGCTATTCAAGTATTCGCATCTAGCAGTCATCACTTTATGTTGATGAGCTGATAATGGAAGGTACTACTCTTCAACGGTTAGGAGTTGAAAGAAAAAATAAGGGAATCGTGAGGGTTAGGCTTCTTTGGATGCATGTTAAATGCATAGTAATTATTTGTATAAGTTATTACAACTAAAAATTAAAAAAAATAAAATTACTTTTTTGCAAAATAAAAACAACCGACATCAAAAACACTAAAAAGTGAAAAATAAACTTGAAAAAAATGAAATCAAACAAACAAAATGTCTCCGACTTCAGAAGCTGATTTTTCTTCTGAAGTTTATTTGTCACTTTTTGGTGTTTTTGAAGTTGGTTGTTTTTTTTAGGGATTTTACTTCAAAGTTAAATTTAATTATTAATATAAGTCTTTAGTTACATTTAATAGATACTCAGGTTCAGTAGGCTTACAGGCACTGCGACCATTTCCATCCGACAGACATTGAAAATGTTGTCTTTCTAATAAACGGTCCTAAGTTCATTTGATTCATTTACTTCACAATCTGATTGCCGGACTACACTTATCAGAATTGGTTTTTTAGACATAGCAAAATCATAATGAACGGCTTAGTGGCACATTTTATGTGACGCTGACTGCAGTAGGTACGTGTCGTGCCGATCATCCCGACCGGTGAACCGGTCCGGTGTCCATGATTGTGGTCATTCATGGTACTCCGTATTCGTATGATCCTATTACGATATCAATGAGACAGCAGCTGTGAGCTTAACTGATGTGAATATTGCGCATCCCAAAATGGAAGTGTCTCTAAAACTTTCAAAACATTATAACAAACAATGAAATCACGTGATGGACAAATTAAAGGATAAAAAGAACACCACAGCAACACAACATTTCTGAAAACAAAAAACTGCGTGAAAACCTGAAAAAATATAAAAGCAAACATTTTTATCCGCAACTGCAACACACTTGTTAAAAGCGCGCCGTAACCGTAACGGATATAACTCTGTTTGAATACAATAATAGTAAATCTAACGTGCGAGTTAGCGCGATCCGTCGCGTCGCACCGGTCGCACCGGTCGCACCAGTCGCAGAGTGCGGATTGTCGCGTCGCATCGCACTACACACGGCGCAATTTATCGCCGCACTTAATTACCTTGGCGACGCGCGACAACCTGCCCATACGTGCTGTATATCGCACGCTTTGTTCCGTGCGCTTTTGTTTTGACTCGCACTTCACTAGCGATGTATTGTGCACCAGCTGGTCGATCGTGTTGTCGGCGCTTCGGAATGTGGCGCAAATAAGTGTCATCAGTCTTTGAAACACATGTAGGTCAGTGACCGCGTGCTGTCGCACAGAACAACTTTTTATGAGTCTTGTTTATGGCACTTGTTGGTAGAATGTTTTGTGTCGGCGATACGTGTCGCTTCGGAGAACTTTACCGTGTATAGACTGCACTCGATATTTGTCACTGATACCACTTCATCCCAACACTCAATTAGTTCATTTTGAACGTTCTAATTTTCAGACGCGTTTATTTTACAAAATATAATGGATTATTTTATATAATGGAGAGGATTTTAAAGCGAACTTGAAACTCAAATGTTGTTACAGTATAGTATTTTACTGTAACAATATTTTAACAACATTAACTCAGTGTGTAAACCTATTAAAAGCTACAAACGTGCGTAGCCTCAAAGCTTGTAGCAAGTGCGTAGCAAGTGCGTAGCGCTTCCTAGTATAGTATGTATAGTATTAACATAGTAGTAATGATTCCCACAATAATAACTATCTCCGTGATCGAGTGGTTTAGGCGTTTACCTTGTGACCACCGTGGTCGTGGGTTCGATTCCCACGGGAAGCATACTTTGTAAAGTTGTTTCCAGTTTGGCTAGGACATTGTAGGCTTGAATCACCTGATTGTCTGATAATAAGATGGATCCGTGCTTCGGAAGGCACGTATAACCCGATGGTCTCGGCCGCCAAATGGCCGTCATCGAACCATGTCAGAGGCAATAGGGCAGTTAACTAAAAAAATCTAATCAGTCCGTCAGATAGATTTCCAAAAAAGAATGGTTACGTATTTTTTCTTTATTCACGTAAGCAAACAATGAAGACGATACAGTGCTTTAAAAACTCGTGTGACGTCATATTCTAAGATATTTGTATGTTATTTTTAGCGGTTAGTGACGTCACAAAGCCCTACTCAAATCTTTGACGCGTTTTATCTTCGTCAATTTTTATTGATTTGATAAAACAAAAAATACGGGTCCAATATTTTTCGTTAATTTAACAGACGGACTAATTAGAATCATATATCTTTATGTCAGTAAACATCCTTATTGAGGCGCTTTAGAAACGCTGACACCCAGGGTGAGTGGGTCGTAAGACCTTACTCTCCACACGATAAGAAGAAGTAGATTAATCACACCACGTCTTATAGGCCAGAAGGTGGGAAGCAGGTGTGTAATATAACAGGGGAATCTAGTCGAACCCAATACCTTATGCTCAGCCGTCGTTCTTGCGACCACTGGACCAGCGAAGAAACTTTAAATTAAAAAAGTTTAATATAGCCACTAGCCAGTATAAAGTGAGTACAAATTACCAAGTAAGTTCAAGTATTTATTTATTAGTACCTGAATTGTGCTACATTAACTATATCTAAACAGGCGTCTAAAATGGCCACTTCAGCAGATCATAATATGAATTACGTTAAAAAGGGTGAAATGGACCTTTTATTACTGCTAATAGGAAAATAATATAAAATTCTATTATGATAGATCCATTTTACGCTTTTTACCCGCAATTGACATCATGATCTGCTAAAGTGGCCATTTTAGACGCACAGGTTTGCCACAGTTCATTAAAAAAAAAGATTGGTGTAGTATATAAAGGTAGCGAGTGACAACGCGGCACAACTTTGTCTGTGACGAAATTAACTCACGCTCTTGTTGCCTACGAGACGGGGAACTTTTCGGCGAGTCGTTTGGTCGCTGGCGTCCGGTCGGTGTGTCCGGAGCGTCCGGTCTGTGCGGACAGCAGACAGACGCGCGTTGAACCCGTACGCGCATACATATTTGTCGCATATCTTTTTAGGATTCCGTAGCCTGGCCAAAACGGAAACCTTATAGATTCGTCATGTTTGTCTGTCCGTCCATCCGTATGTCGTAGCCATTTCATTCCGAAACTATTACAACTACACATTTGAAACTTGGTACAAGAAACTAAACGAAAACGAAAAAAATAAATTTCATCAAACATATACGTGTGGGATTTCTATAGATAGACCTTTTTAAATGATATTAAGGTTTTTATAACCATTGTTTCGTACAATAATAAAATACAAATCAAATTAAATTCCCGCGACACGCAACAGTCCAATCGTTCAGCCACTGCGCCAACTGTGTCTTAGTTATATGTGACCGCTTTAGATAGACAGCATTTTCAATAAATTAGTATTGTTTACTATCAGGTTCATATCTGCCAGACTTTTCTAGGAATACGGGCGTGATATGGTTTATTTATTTACTTATTTATTTAACTATTTATGTACACACAGTAGACAACACAGGAAAATTATAAAATATAACATTATAGTACAAAGGTGGATGGTTGTGTTAATTGTCTTTTAGTTTCTTTTTGATAACTAAGAATCGGGAAGTAGTATTGTTTTATACGCTACATAAACTGGTTTAAAATAGCTGTAGTAACGTCGAGTAGGAGTAGCACAAGTACGTTCGTAACAACGCGGTTGAGCCGACACGCGAGAGGATCGCTATCGGATTGACTCGCTAGTGTTTTGTTGCTCTGTGACCTGCGAGTAGCTTGCTGCTCTATTATACATGTGCGCTTCGGATTGAGCTGGTTTTGTACGAGAAGGTAATGTTGCTCAGCGGTCTGTAAGCAGATATACCATTGAAAGTACTAAGCCACAAAATCAGCATAAGTTGTCTTCTTCAAATTGTTCTTCCTTTTCGTTGCGTAATTATAAGCAACGTAATTTGTAAATTACATTTCTAAGTGCTTATATTTAATAGGGTTCGTAGTCCGTAGTAGGTAAGTCACATCGACACATGCACTTATTTAACTTCTCTATAGAACTCAGCTACAAAGGAAGCCACGATAAGACGTCGATACAAGTCCTCTCGGCGATGGGCCTCCGGCCTCAGGTGTCGAGTTCCGTGGACCAGTGGGGCGGGGCTCGGGGCCTGTCGTCTGTCGGCTCGGCCGCTGTCAGCCGCGACCTATGTCACGCCGGTTATTGGAACATGTCATAACGACATCCCGACCGATCTGCTGGACGTAACTGCATACACAGAAGTTCCACTCAATGAAGAATCATTACTACATAGATTCATGCAACTATTGAATTGGAGAGTTAATTCGACACTAGGAGCTATGTATTTCTATCGAAGATGCGGGTTGTTCAAAAGAGATATCGCGGCCAAGGAACACTAAGGGCTAAGAAGAAACATGGGTTGTTTTTAGTCCGTAGAAGTCTGACACTCCCTTCCACTTCGCCCAGAGCTGAAGGAGTAATTTGATGATTTCCAATGCACCAAAAAAAAAGGATCCGTGTATTTGGTGCGTTACAACCAGTAACAACCTATATCAAGTTGTAGGCCGACACTTCAGTTTGCTCCTTCACTTATAGATGGCCATTACCCAACGTGTGAGAACCTTTTTGTGGTGTGTACAGACTAGAACTTCTGTGCGTGCTCATCATATGACAGCGTCGTCGGCAACACCCGACGCGCGGATTAATCAAAATGTGCCGATGTTTTATACGCGGCACTGTGGGACTACGGTTTGTGGTGGAACCACAGTTCTGTTCCCGAAACATCACTCCATTGCGAACGGGACTGTTGGACAAGAGACAGCTTCAAATTATAATAACAATGTTGACTAACAGTGTACCAGTAGATAAAGAATACCTATATGAACGTATGGAGCATGTCTTTAATACTGAACTAAACAAGTCTCGTTCCTCACTGTGAGAACGAATCAAGAAGTGTTGACACGCGACGATGACGTCATTGCGGAATGTTTACGACAGTAAAAGTACATATTTCTCTCTACAATACTAATTAAATAGGTGTTTTTATACTGCCCGTTTTAACAACTCTTCATCATAATTTAGATAAACATCAAGTATAGGCACCACCCACCCCCTGTGGGCAGGCGACGCAGGGGTTGACGGAAGGGGTTGTATAATTAATTAATTGGCTGAGTGTAAGAAGCCGATGGAGAGCAATCCGAGCCACCTGTAATGCGACAACCTGCTTCACGCGAAGCTATTGCAGATGATTTGTTATTATAAGTAAACAAGTGCTATGTTTGTAGAACAATGTTGTTTATTATTATGCTAATTAGTATGCTAATCGAGTCTCCTCGCTCACAGTCACATGTCGTGCTTAGTGCCTCCAGTGATTACAGGACCCTTATGTCTACCTACATTAAAATATGACTCAAACTCAATCTTTTAAGCCGAATTGCTCGTGTTCATTTTGATTATTAACAAAATTAATCTCGAAAACGTATAAATAATTATTACATTGGGAGATTATTCGACAATACGAAATTCACTCATCAATACGGGCCTGTTTGCCTTCTCAAACGTTATCGACTTTCGATCGCGTCTTTTAAAATGCGTTCCTTTTCTAGATAACGAATAAACCGTTCAAAAGGGTGAGTAACTCCGCTGAGGATCATTGTACCATTTGTCATGGCGCGGTAGAGGCCCCCAGAGGACGGCAGGCCTCCAATCATCAATTTTCCAGTACGCGAGGACTCGGCTGCGATCGTTGCGAACCGTTGTGAATCGTTGCGAACCGCTGCGGATCGCTGCGGTGCGATATAAATTAGAGGCGAGTTATGCGACGTTTTGTACGATCAGCGTCATGGACCACCTGCGCAGCTTGTAAACCATACGGGGTTTTTTGAAACAATAAAATATATGAAATAATTTGGCAACTAATCAAAATCGGACGTGAGTTATGAAGTTGTATATGTATGAAGCCAGAGACCTGAAAAATTTACTCACCGAAACACAATAGAGAATTTCACGAAAACTCTTCATAAAACAGAATCTAAACACTTAAATTAAGATTTACAATGATGAGGAAGGTATCGGAAGTGCGTCTCTTCATTATAAAGCGCCACCTCCGACGTTCATTATCTGTATTCAGCGTCAAAGTGCGCAATAAAGTTCTCCTCAATATTGAGACAAGTTCGTATCTGTCGGGAGCCGGGAGCGGACGGAGCGAGCGGAGCTCCTAACTCACGGCTTTCACTCCCAAATTAATTAAAAGTCGTTTAATAAAAACAGTAAATTTGCTGTGTATCGTTTTTTCGGCAGCGCACCGGCGCGCCCCAATTATTGGAGAACACGTTTCGATTTAATAAAGCAATTTAGAAAAAGGGCAATTTGCATCGGAATGAGGGAAGGGTTGTCTGGGAGGAAAGAATCGGGAACAAGTATAACGGACAAGCATCCACCGGGGACGTACCGGGGACGTACCGGGGACTTACCGGGGACGGTCCGAGAACGTACCGGGGCGAGGGCAGCGAGCGGGGCGGTGAGCGGTTCTCCTACCTACAGACATTGAAAGTGAACACTATATTTATCACGGCGCGCGACGCGGGGCGGCGACAGAATCATTACCATTACACGGAATGACAAGTCTAGCCTTATATAAATTAACCTCACTGTGAGTAAACACGATTTAAAGCGAATTTTACCAATGATCCCGATTTACGCATCTAAACCAGTTCAAGGTCTGTGTCATCATCGCTGTGACACCCACAACGCATAGACGCAGTTTACATGATAGTGTTCTTGTTCAGTCTGGCTGGTGAGACTCGCCCTAAACGTTGTGAATCAATTGACAAATTGCTTTGTTTTACCTGTTCTTTATAACTCTTTGTTTTTATCGCGACTTTCAATACAGCTCTATTAACTGCGCTCTTTATGGCTTTTTCATGAAAGGCTCCAGAACAAGTTAGAAAGTAGTCAGTAAGAGTTTGCTGACGTTAACGACTCATTATTTCTCATGTTCTTGAAGTTCTACTGTGGGTCCAATAGTAATACTCTTAGTACTTTGTTTTAAAAAATATATCGGAAAAGAAACTACTTGAATTTAAAAGTTAGACGTCTAACGAAATTATAATAATGCGGTAATTTTAAATAAATAGATAGAAGGATACCAAGTTTTAGAAGTAGATCCAAAAACCAAGATATTTTTTCAAAATTCGCTCAGGTTCGTCCATGAACCCGTCGCTCGCAGCTAAAGGCAGCGCCACACTATCGGAAGTGTCGCGCGGCGGTAATGCGGTGCTTCGCATGCCGCCCTGCCCCGCGCTATCATAGCCGATGGAAAAATCGCTCGATTCCGTATACAATAATCGTTGGCATTGAATAACAATCGCCGTCGCCGTCGCTGGCTCGCAGCGCCTTTATTAATAAATTCTATTACATATTACGGAGTGACACGGCCGCGGGCAGCACGAGGGAGGTAGTGGGGGAGGAGAGGGGGGGGGCTGGTGCTCCCTCGTCTATGATTTTAGTTTACATTTGTTGTGATATTGTGGACGTTTAGCTGCGCATTTTATTTGCTGTTGATATCTCTAGGTTCCATCTGTTGTGACGTAAATGCTGGAGATTAGTCTAGGCTTGTAATAAATGTATATTAATACTAACATACCCGTTTATATTTTCGAACGAATGGTTGAAGATAGCTACAAGAGGTGTCTGAATCAAAACTAAAATCTTTTTAATACCTTTTCTTGGTTTAAGGGAAAGCTTTGTTGTAATCTACAATGACATAAGTGTATTTCACCAATAAAACGTAATTAGTCCGTCAGTGAGATTATCGAAAAATTTTGTTTATGAAAATTGACGAAAATTAAACCGCGTGGACTTGTTGTTTTTCACACAATGCTACATCTTATCAGTCGATGAGCCCTCTGAGCGAATAAACCACCTTTTGGGCTTCGCCGCAGTCGGGTTAAAAGGTTTCAATTTACGTAAGAGCCAATAAAACATAATTTCGTTTAGAAATAAGAATTTAGCTATTTTGATAACTGGTTATTTAACGTACAGTCAAGCCCACAGAGCAGAAAGAACAGATCACGCCTGAAACTTACACCGTTTCGTCAGTAAGGTCTAAGTCCCATGTAATAGGGGACGAGCCTATTGACATCATGAACTGGGCACAAACCCAGACTGTGGCTACTACTATTGACATCATGAACCGGGCACAAATCCAGACTGTGGCTACTACTATTGACATCATGAACCGGGCACAAATCCAGACTGTGGCTACTACTATTGACATCATGAACCGGGCACAAACCCAGACTGTGGCTACTACTATTGACATCATGAACCGGGCACAAACCCAGACTGTGGCTTCTACTATTGACATCATGAACCGGGCACAAATCCAGACTGTGGCTACTACTATTGACATCATGAACTGGGCACAAACCCAGACTGTGGCTACTACTATTGACATCATGAACCGGGCACAAATCCAGACTGTGGCTACTACTATTGACATCATGAACTGGGCACAAACCCAGACTGTGGCTACTACTATTGACATCATGAACCGGGCACAAATCCAGACTGTGGCTACTACTATTGACATCATGAACTGGGCACAAACCCAGACTGTGGCTACTACTATTGACATCATGAACCGGGCACAAATCCAGACTGTGGCTACTACTATTGACATCATGAACTGGGCACAAACCCAGACTGTGGCTACTACTATTGACATCATGAACTGGGCACAAATCCAGACTGTGGCTACTACTATTGACATCATGAACTGGGCACAAACCCAGACTGTGGCTACTACTATTGACATCATGAACTGGGCACAAACCCAGACTGTGGCTACTACTATTGACATCATGAACTGGGCACAAACCCAGACTGTGGCTACTACTATTGACATCATGAACTGGGCACAAACCCAGACTGTGGCTACTACTATTGACATCATGAACTGGGCACAAACCCAGACTGTAGCTACTACTATTGACATCATGAACTGGGCACAAATCCAGACTGTGGCTACTACTTTTGACATCATGAACTGGGCACAAACCCAGACTGTGGCTACTACTATTGACATCATGAACTGGGCACAAACCCAGACTGTGGCTTCTACTATTGACATCATGAACTGGGCACAAACCCAGACTGTAGCTACTACTATTGACATCATGAACTGGGCACAAACCCAGACTGCGGCTTCTACTATTGACATCATGAACTGGGCACAAAGCCAGACGCTACTACTATGAAATGCCCGATAAAAAAACCCAATAACAATTTGCCCGACCTGGGAATCAAACCCAGGATCTCATGCTCAGCAGTCGCGAGTTCGATTACTAGACCAACGAGGCAGTGAAACGGTTTTTTTTTTGTAGAAAAATAAAAGTGTAATTTTATCACAGCCTAATCATTCTAGAAGACTCTGAAAACTATTTAATTTGTGAATGCCTAATGGAGATACTCGTACATAACTTCGTATCATTAATCTTATTTATCGAGTTTGGTGCAACAAGTTTATTTTGGAAATAATTCCATATTTTTTGACTCCATTCAGATGGGAATCTTCGATTGTGTTGATAAACTATCTCGTTTGAATAGAGTCAGTTTAATTCAAATTCGGCGCCATTGACGAAGACCAAGACTTCGGCTGAAGTCTTGTTTGGATTTTTATGAAAAATATTTCCTTCCTTATACATCTTCGTAACCGTGGTTTCGAATGAAGATCTTTTTTTTCTCCTTCTCAACTGGTTGCGAATCAGCAGTTTCGTTGGTGGCCGAAGTGCTCTGTTCTCTCCCATCGGCGTCGAGTGTACTTTGAAGTACCTAGGAGTCTAGGATTCGTCGTATTAATGTTCTTTTTTTAATTTTTGTAAAGTTATTTTAAAATGTGCGAAGAAATGAATAAAGGATAAAAAAACAAACTTGAGAACCTCCTTCTCCGTTATAGAAGTCTGTTATTAATGATCAATGTCTTTTAAGGTTTTAAGTCCTTTCACCACCATAATTATGCAAAGCAAAGCATACAACGAGACAAGTTTAATCATGTACGTAACCTACGTTAGGATATTTTCCTAGAACACCACATACTCGTATAAAGCTACATACGAAGTTATAGTTACGCAGTATGGTACGAATTTCTAGAATTATTTGGTTCTTGCTTGAACAAATTTAAACTAAGTACATTACCGATGGAATCCTTAAGTACATTTTCGTATTTTTGCGTTTTATAATACGAAGTAAAACCTCTTAGTTTACGCACCTATAATTGGAAGTGCAACTGAGTGTAATATTTCGGGCCCCTTTGTCGGTCGCTTGTGGTTATACCAAGATCTCATTACGAGCGCAACATCCCCCGCTGGGGGTGCACTATTGCGCTGCCACGAAACGAACACTAAACAACTAATTATTGTATAATTTTTTCGATATTATTAACGAATTCCACTCCCTCTGCGAAAGAGATCGTATTTTATCCGTTGTAATATCAGGTACATTCAAACTACTCAAGTCTCAACACTTGCAGACTTAAATGTAAATCATGAGGATAACTCATCATTAGATAGCCTTCTCCGAACTATATCAGGGTCGGCTTTCAGAGTAACCGGATGCAGCTTAATATCAGTAATTTACATGGAATGATATAGAGAGCGGTGGCCCACTGGTGGCGGCCCCGACTTACGAACAGTAGGTCGTGGGTTTGAACCCAGGCAGGCAGATTACTTTGTGTAATTTATTTTATCACCGCTTCTCTCAAAACGGTGAAGGATAACATCGTGACGAAACCAGCATGTCTTAGAACCAAAAAAATCGAAGACATGTGACATCTACCAATCCGCACTGGGCCCGCGTGGTAGATTATAGGATTATAGCCCATTCCCTCTTAAAGAAAGGAGGCCTGTGTCCCAGCAGTGGGAAAATTATTAGGTTATTGATGATTGATGACATGGAATGATTAGATTCTGACCCTCACAACCCTATTACTACCGGGTAATACGACACGCCTTGTCTTGTCAAACTTGCGAGTCGCGGACAACCGATTGTCAATGACCGAGCTATTATTGTACGGGAACGGCTATCGCACTTGCTGAGACAAGGAACCAGCTCGGTATTTACAGAAAGGTCATTCATCCATTCACGGACAGCCCTTGAAAAGCGGTGCCTAATCTGGAAGATCGACTTGTGCCGTGTGTGACTGTTATTGTAAGGCCACGAGCTGCTCATTCTGATGACAGTATAAACACTATTCCGACTAGGTATGTACCCAGAACAAAATGTAGAATCGCCGGGAACATTCAAAGTTGTGTCTAGCGGGAGTTGAAGTCAAACAGTATAAAAGAGCTCGACTGTTCGTAGTGCGAACTGTGAGATACTCGCAGTTGCAAGTTCACATGTCGGACAACTTGTTCGCTACGAGCAAGAACTAGTGCGTTTATTTATTACTGGAGAATTACTGGAAAGGTTTACCGGTATTCACTTTAAACCTGCATCGAAATACTTCCAAAGTCGTATAAAACTGTTAATGAAATAAAACGAGTAACTACTAATTTTCCAAACATAGGCTGCGATGAGACCGGTCCCGGTGCGGCGGAGAGCTCAGCGCGCGCTCATCTGAGGCGGCACGGTCTGGCTTCCAGTGACGCCGACACGTCACCACGCTGTCCATATCTGGCAGCATGAGGTGAGGTAAATTAATAAAGCTATTTATTTTCATTGTTCTCTCTGTTTGTTATAGTAACAACATGGCATGTCACGTGCGTCCGCAGACAGTGAGGTACGACTCGGTGCGGTGCGGTGCGGTGCGGTGAGTAGCCGCGCGGCGGCCTGCGGTCGGGTCGCGCGCTCGGCTACACATGACGGAAACATGACGCGCGATATTGTGTGTCCGTTACATCGGACACTCTGAGGTGAGCGCCATCAATTAACTGAAGTTGATCGGTGGCTCGGTGTCATGGACAAGGTATTGTCGACAATACTCCGGTTCTCGGATGTCTGTTCTGATACTGTTATGTGAATCGTATTGGTTATTTACTGTGTCCTCTAGACTAGCTCGTTCAACATTAGTTTAGTCCCTTCAATATTTTAAAAGTCAAATAAGTCAGTCGTTAAATATATGTATATTACCGGCCAAACCAGTTCTTCCAACACGCGATAGGACAAACCAGTATAGTATAGGCCAAACCCGTTCATCCTGTTGCCGATAGCATAAACCAGTTTAACCTAGGTTTAATTGGTTTATCATAGTTACAATTTACATGCTTTAGGACAAACGTCCTAGTCTGAACTAATTTTGCTTATTTGAAACGCATGTCGCTGCCCATTCGAACGGGGAATCCCCAAATTATCTTAGGCTCGACCCTCGCACCCAATCAACCTTTCTTCGTCCTGTTCATTGATTTAAATGGTGCCATGTTTTTGGTTTAGGCGCCAAAATGCCTAATTCTCAAAATGGCAACAGAGTCGCAAAAGGACTAGTCCTTAAAATGGCAAATTCTCAAAAAGCCTAATTCTCTAAATGGCCAATTCTCAAAAAGCCCAATTCGCTGAATGCTCAATTCTCAAAAAACCTAATTCTCTTAATGTTCAATTCTCAAAATGGCTAATTCGCAAAATGCCAAATTTTCTTCAATTGGCAGTATTCTTGGAAATGAAAGATTTCTTAATAATTATTATGTATTTCTTTAATGAGTGAATTAAATCTGTAAGATTTATGCATTTATAGATAGGAAGCAAGCTTTTAACGGCTAATGGTGTTAACCGTTATGATTTATACTAAGACGCGATTTCACATACACATTTCTCGACGGACTAACCTTCATACTGTAATTATTAAATTTTGGGAAGTAATAATGACTCAAATGGTTTACGGGACAGATGTCCAGGTCCAGAGAGACAGTTCCATCTACTCCATTGGATTCGTCCCGGCGCCCACCGTGGTTGATCTGATTGATCAAGTATGTATTGGTCGAGTATCATCTCGGTGCGGTGTGACGTATATCGGGGTGGATGGTGTTTGCATTAGCATAACTTACACCCCGTAGACCAATTAGGTAGGTACATTAGAGCTTGTCATTTGCACCAAATACAGAAGTAAACAGGAGTAATGTAATGTGTCAGTACTTCCGATACCCTTATCATAAGTTAAGATTAATGATTTCTTTCGGACTGTCACCCCGTCTCATCTTCAACTGAATCCTGACACCCTGGTACATTTGTTCACACTGTACACGGAGTGCAAAATCATGACGAAGGTACAAAGTTTAGAATGCAGTAGTGGGCATACAATTATAAACACTAAACGTGAAACGCGACTTATGTTAAGAAATCTTTCATTTCTAAGAAAAGGTACTCCCATTTGTAGTAAATTTGTCATTTTGAGAATAAGCCATTTTGAGAATTGGGCATTATGAGAATTAGGCTTTTAGAGAATTGGGCATTCTGAGAACTAGGCTTTTTGAGAATTAGCCATTTAGAGAATTAGGCTTTTTGAGAGTTTGCCGTTTTGAGAACTAGTCCTTATGCGACTCTGTTGCCATTTTGAGAATAAGGCATTTTGCGCCTAAACCGTATTTTTGCAACGACGAGTGCGCGTGTTTGTTACTTGTCTATCGTACAACGCATAATAAAATGCCTCACAACAATTCTTCCATCGTATCAGCAAATGCAATGCAGTAGTTGCAAAATGGCGGTTTTGAGAAAAGCGCTTAGAAATAATAATTTCACAAGAAATACTGTATTTTTCCTCACTATTTCTCTATATTCCAGTCATCCAACAATATTTAAAATAATTATACGTACTGTCTTTTGTTTGATGTATTTTTTCTCAAAAACGTAAAATCGTAAAAATGCCGATTACATTTTTGCTGTTACTAGGATAATAAAATCTTTTAAACGCATACAGCAACTAAACACGCGCACTTGTCGATTCAAAAAAACACCGACTTTAAAAACACAAAAAGTTAAAAAACGAAAACACATAAACGTGAAAAATAAACTGGCCTTGATCTAGTGGTTAGTGACCCTAACTGCTATGCCGGAGGTCGTGGGTTCGATTCCCACCCAGGACAAATGTTTGTGTGATGAGCACGAACATTTGTTCTGTGTCTGGGTGTAATTTATCTATAATATGTATGTATTTAGAAATATATAAGTATGTTTATCAGTTGTCTAGTACCCATAACACAAGCTCTGCTTAGCTTGGGACTAGATGGCGTTGTGTGATAGTTGTGGAATATTATTATTATTATTAAACTTCAGAAGAAAAATCAACTTCTGAAGTCGGTGGCAAAAAAACGAATCAAAAAACAAATGTCACTAGACTATAGAAGTATATTTTTCTCTTTTTGTGTTTTTAAAGTCGGTTTTTTGCAAAAAGTTTTTTTTATTTTTCCATTTATAGTTGCAATGTAAGTACATTCCTATGCAAATATTTACTATGCATTTAACATTCAACCAAGAAACCTAACCCGTAACCTTCAACTTTCCCTTAATATTGCTTCCAACTCCTAATCGTTGAGGAGTAGTACCTTCCATAATCAGTTCACCTACATAACCAGAAAGAATACAACCATTTTATCAAAGAATTATTTTCCAACTTCTAATAATTGAAGAATTGTATCTTCCATCATCAGCGCAGCCACATGAGATTATGATGATCAGACTCAGAAAATATATGAATAAAGTTAAAAGTGCCTATAAAATTTGAGGGTTGCCCTCGATTTCTCAAGGGTCCCATCAGATCCTGACTTGGTGACAATGGGACCACCTAGGGAAACACAAATAATGTTGAAAATCAGTCGACATTTAACGGAGATATCCGCGAAAAACCAAAAATATATATAATACACACATCAAAAGTGTCTAGGGATCAACATATATTTTTGCAATAACTTTTCTCCTGATTGATATTAATTAAAATTTTCTTTAAGGATTCATCAAATAAAGTGTTTTCGTTTGTCACAGTAACGATAAACCAAGTCACCTTTGCATTAATAAAGAAATTTGCCATTTTCCTAATAAAGGGATTTTTGACATTTGAACCACTAACATTAAAGTTCGAAAAAAAGACTGAAATAACAGTTTTCTTTAAAATTTTATTGGGTAACTTAAACAATTAATAATCCGTGTTTCTACCGCGAACACTAACAACACAAGAACATCGGTTTGGCATACTCAAAATGAGTTCATCCAAATCACGCTGTGGAATGGCCGCCCATGTTCGTTGCAACAACAAAAAAAGGTCTTCTTGCGACTGGATACCCTCCATATTCGGCAGAGCTCTTCTCTGTAGCATATCCCATGCATGCTCAATCGGGTTCAAGTCTGGCGACTGAGCAGGCCAGGGCAGGACATTGATGTTAGCTGCGGCGAGAGTCTATCTTACAACTCTTGCGGTGTGCGGTCGTGCATTATCATGCATTAACTGAAATAAGGGACCGATTTGCACTTGTAGAGGAACGATGACGTCTGATACAATCGTCTCAGCATAAATTTGAGCGTTGAGGTTGCCTCTGATCCAAATCAACTCAGTTCTTCCGCCGATCCAAATACCCGCCCATACCATGATGGTTCCACCACTATAAGGATGGACTTCCTGGCAGGATTTTAATCGCTGTTGGCGTCCAGGGGTTCTCCAGTGTAGTATACGTCTTGTATCCGGTCTCATACCAAAACGAGACTCATCAGAAAAGCACACGAAACGCCATTGTTCTTCTGCCCAATTTCTGTGTTCAAGAGCCCATTGATATCGAATCCTACGATTGTGCATTGCTATAGGTGGTACCCGTAGCGGTCTTCGGGAATGAAGGTTCACTTCATGCAAGCGGTTTCTGACTGTTTGGTCGCTAATTAAGTTCCCTGAAGAGTGATGAAGCCTCACGGCTAACATCATGGCGGTTATTGTTGGAGCTCTTCGAGTTAAGATTTGAATGTATCGGTCTAGTCTCCGTGTGGTGCAGCGATACCGTCCTCCATGGCGCTCAGCCACGGTACCAGTGCTTCGGTAACGTGTCCAAAGTCGACTGATAACACTCTGACTTGTATTCAGAGCTAAAGCCACAGTACGTTGCCGGGAACCAGCTTCTATCATTCCCACGGCTCTGAGCATTTCTTCCCTGCTTAAATGACGTCGCCGCTCCATAATAACGTTGGTTTTAATCAGTAGTAGGGAAACAGTAGCACTAATAGTGTCTTCAATGCGTTGTATGTTTTTATAGGGAAAATATTGACAGCTGATTTTCATCTTTTACTCGAATTTGATTCACAGTTCCTGATTCAAATTATGAAATGCACTAAAAAGGATCCATATAAATTTATAAAATCATAAATTTATTACAAAGCCACATCTCAATCTCAAGAAATCCGCATAAAAATGCTTGATCCCTAGACACTTTTGATGTGTGTATTTAGATACATATACGGTCGAATTGAGAAACCTCCTTTTTTGAAGAAGTCTGTTAAAAATACCGTTCAAATCAACAAACAGGGCGACCGAAGAGAGGTTAATTCGAGCGAGGGTCGAGCCTTAGATTTGGGATTCCCCGTTCGAACAGGGAGCGACATGCGTTCTGCAAAATTAGTTCAAACTAGGACGTACCAGTTTATCCTAAAGCATGCATTATAACAAAGATAAACCAATTCGACCTAGGCTATACTGGTTTGTCCTATAGAGAGTGTAGAGAGAACCGATTTGGCTTAAGCGAAACTTGTTTATCCTTTTGTTTTGGTGTGGTGGAAAATCATCAAATAACCCGGAGTAGGTATCAGACTTCTACTGACTAAAAATCACCAATGTTCTTTTTTAGCCCTTTGCGTCGAGGCCGCGGTATCTCTTTCGAACAACCAGCAGCCCCGGTGGGAAACTTGTTCATCTTAAAATCGGGTTTGGCCAGTGTCATCTACATAGATGCAGTCACTATAGAATCAACGCAAAATCAACTAAATATTGTTGAAATGAAAAATAAACTGTCTGCTAAAACAATATTACAATTGGGAGCAGCATCGATGCGTGATTGCTAACACATTAATTGTCCGCGTGTGTCCGGGTCGATCCGGGCGACGCGGTCCGGTCATTACGGCGACAATTTGCGCCCATTGAGTCGCGCGGGCCGCGCTCGATTGCATCTATTTTATTCGGCATACTCGAAGCTGCTAATGATGTGTTAAATAGCAATTGACAGCCAAAAAGGTTTTTTTAATAAACAGGTAATTTACACATTCTTTCAGTTTCACTGTGTAGATTACAGATGCGATGATAATATAATTAGGTAAGTCCCCTTTACGGGCAATATCGTCACGTGTTTATTTTGGTATTACGATAAGATATGAACTACAGGAAGTATCGTAAGTGTGTGTATAATATTGAATAACGTTTGTCGAGTTCCAGTATAAATGAATTTAGACGTCAGAAGTAAACAAGAATCACTTGGGTCCTGAATTGAGACCAAAACAGCAACCCGTCGGCCGCCCGAGCGGTGCAATAAATTATAATGGTTTAAACGGGAAAAGACTTGCTGTCTTATTCTCAGCCAAAACACAAAGACGGTAAATTAATGACGCACCTTTGTTTTGTAGAACAACAGTCTTTTTGCCGAGCTGGTAAGTCAGGCAGAGATGCCTAAATAAATAAAACAATATTAAATAAGTAGGCACTCATGTTCTTGTGTTAATAATTATTGTTTTCAAATAAATAATTCTGAAATACACTTGTTATTTCGTACGTTGTAGTAATACGATGTTTTATAAACAGTTTCATAATGATGTACGAGCCGCTAGATGCTAAGGTACTGCGTTATTTATCAAAATTTCTTATAAAACAACCTTACTGCATTCAACTTTTGTGTCACCTTCACCTTTATAAAATAACTAAGCAATCAATCATCGTAAAACTTTATATTGTCTAAAGAAAAACCGTTTCATTACAAACGAATTTGAAAACATAATAAAGTTCATTGATCTTGAACAAAAGCAAGCATTCAGTTTCCAATTAGGATCAAACAATTTAATTTAATCTGACATCAACATCATTTGTTTGAAAAGATAAAATTCTAATCAAATATTTTACATTTTATTCTGAATGTCACTATCATTGCTTGAACTAAGTTGCTACTTATTACATGCATGATATGACATCATTTGACATGTACACACGTTTATGATTGACTTCTAGGAAATTAATTGTAGTTTCTGAACGTATTACTCTTCCTTTGGAACAAATGCTTAATTACTTACCATGATTAGTTATTACGAGTACAACAATATTTTAAATATAAAATAACTAATTGTCTGTCGCGTTGTTTATTACGAATTAGTTTATTATATTTTAATTTATACGAACTAGTTACAAACATTCGTCACATACAACACTCACGACAGAACTATAAAATCTTCGTCACTTGGGATCTGTTTCGTTGTAGTGTAGGCACATTTTTTAGTGCTGTGTTGGGCGGCAGTATCGGCCTTCGGTGCCATTTTGATACCGGCGTTCTGATAGCGGCGCCCAATGTGCGGTCTACCTGAGTGATACGTGCGTCCGATCATTACTGTACAGGAGAACAGCTACGTTGATCAACTGGTGTGATCAATTCGCTTGTTGAAATATTGACACAAAGAAACACCCAGAACTGAAAATAATTATGAATTTTGAACAATCTCTGACTAAATATTAGATGATTGTATAATAAAATTTGAACTCTGACGTAAACAGGCGCCCAACAACTCCGAGGTCACTAAAAATGCACTCGGTTCCGAGTCGAGAACAAGTGTAGAGTGACTAGTGGATACAAATCCAATAGAGGCGCGGAGCAAACATCCTAGAGGCGCGCGGTAGGGACGTCTTACGGGCACGTGGCGCGTGGCGCGCGGCTGTGCTAGCGAACAAAACATTAATTCAGCGGCGAGTCAACACTCGGTTCCGGTGGTTCGAGGCTCCATAGCACACACGACTGCGCAGAAGGATCAGAGTTGGCTGCGGCCAGTCCATCGTGGAAAATGAGGAAATTACACCAAATTTTGACATTACATACATACGTGAGGATTTGTAATTAGCTTTTTGGTGACTATGGTTTCTTCTTTTTGTTTGTTTTTATTAGCTGTAAGTCCTCCAGGTACTAAATAAATAAATTAACAGAGCTATAATTATGTCTGCAAGCTTGGATCATGGCAATTCAGATCGCTAAGCCAGCAATCATTTGGACGACCATGTTCCCTAATGTTCTATTATTTGAATGTATGCCATAACCTGCTATGAACTACATCACTTTACTCTACATCAGTGTCACTATGTTTTGAGAGAAACTTGTTTTTCCAAGAAAAGACGCAAATAGTTATGTTTACAAAGCAGAACTTCTGATTCCATCTAAGATATGTTGCGGAGGGGCGCTAATCGAACGGGATTGGTTTCATCGGCGCTCACGCTGATTTACAGCCCACCTGACCCGTGGGCTGCGGGGTGCGGGGTGCGGGGTGCGAGGTGCGGGGCGGCAGTGGGGATCAGACGTAATGCTCACCGCTGCCATCCGAGCTGACAGGGAGCTGTTTTTTTAAGTCAGGTTTCCAACTGTAATGTGGAAAGTGCCTTAAAAGTTAGAAGAGGGGGGGGGGGGGTTCATCTTGAAGCCATGGAAGTCGCTTACTAGATTAAGTCGCCACCTAAGTCACCCTAAGCAGAGTCGGGTTTAAAAATAAAACTTGGTTTTAATAGTTTTTAGGGTTTCGTAGTCCATATGAGGAAACCTTATAGTTTCGCCATGTCCGTCTGTCTGTCTGTCTGTCCGTCCGTCCGCACTACATCTCAAAGACTAGAAAACTGTAATTTAGCAAGAATATATATATATATATATAAGTTACGCCGATATAGTGCTAGTAGATAGGAATAGACACGAATTTGACGACGTAAACAGCACGCTATCAATGGTCACGGATTGGTTCACAATAAACAACCTTGTTCTTAATGCCAAGAAAACTAAAATAGTTAAGTTCGCTTTAACCAATGTTAGAAATCTAGGTCCCAATATTATCCTCGCCAATCAGGAGCTGGAAACTGCCGACTCTGCTGTATTTCTGGGCATTACAGTAGATCCAAAATTACAATGGGGTTTACATATATCAAGCCTAGCGGGAAGGCTAAGTTTAGCCGCATACGCCGTCAGAAAAGTAAGACAATTCACTGACGTTGATACAGCACGGTTAGTCTACTTCAGTTATTTTCACAGCGTTATGTCATACGGTATTCTGCTGTGGGGCAAAGCTGCTGATATTCAAAATATATTTGTTCTGCAGAAGCGAGCGGTTCGTGCAATTTATCAGCTGGGTGCCCGAGTTTCTCTTAGAGATTTTTTTAAGGAGATTGGTATCCTCACTGTTGCTTCTCAGTTCATCTTTGCCAACATTTTATATATTAAACAAAATATCCACCTGTACACTAAAAACAGTGATATTCACAACTTTAACACTAGAAATAAGCATAAACTACGCGCTCCTTTTCATCGGCTTCACAAAGTTCATAATTCATTCGTCGGGCTTGGTATAACATTTTATAACAAACTGCCATCTTCTTTTCTAGACTTGCCATTTAATGCGTTTAAAGCCAAAGTAAAATCTAATCTTTGTTTAAAAGCGTACTATTCAATTAACGACTACTTAAATGATAAGAACAGTTGGTCGCTGAGTTGAACACAAGACAATGTTTGTTATTTATTTATGTTCTTTCTCCAAGATTAGTTTACTGATATGTTATGTCTTTTTTTTATTATTATTATATACTTTTTTTATACTTGCCTTACTATTGTATCGAGTCTGGTTCTTCTAACCAACCTAACAGACAGATGTGTGCTGGGGAGTTTGTTCCGCCACTTCTTCTTTCCAGCAAAAACACTAGGAAGTGTCGAAGGGGGGGCGTTTTGGGGGACTGTCTCTTGTAAATAAGTAAAGTAAAGTAAATTTTGACGTTCGAAAAGTGCTGATTATCAGCCTAGTTTGAATAAATGAGTTTTGATTTGATTTGATTTGATTTTGAATATTTTTTTTAGGGTATCTCCAGTACACAGTGGGGATGATTTTTTTTCTCGCAAAGTCCATCTGTGGGATGTCGTTGGATAGGTCTATAAAAATCATTGCGAGTTTGCTATCGCAGTTTTTCGATTAAGGGATCCGTTGGTGAAATATTAAGCTTTAAAGTGCAAGTGTTAGACTCAAGTGTGCCAACCTAAACACCTATAAGGGTTGTGTTTGGGACTGTGGAAAAAACATGGTAGTAGCATATTATTATGTAACGAAAATAGAAGGAAAACTATTACAGCTAAGTAGACTTCACAAGTTCCCGAGTAATAGTCGATTATGAGTTTATTATTTTTAAATTACTTTTACTGTTTGGTTTATTAGAAATATTCTTTTCGAGTTCACTTTGTGGCACGTTCGAATCTACATACTCGTATTGTGTAACTTATTTGGAAGGCACTGGTGTCTGTGATACAACGATCTTCATTAGTACAGGCACCAACGATACTCTACTATCTATAATGTATATTTTTATTTGGAAAATTGTTTTTGTGAACCTAAAATCTGTTTCTCTCCGAATAAAATATTTAAAAAAATATATATTTTGTTCCTCTCAAGTGTGTCAACCTAAGCCACATAATATACGGGTTGTGTTTAGGCGTGTGAAAAAATTCATGGTAGTAGCATAATGTAACGAAATAAAAGGAAAACTATCACAGCTAAGTAGGCTTTACAAGTTTACGACTAATAGTCGACCTACTTATAAAATGTAATTGTATGAAATATTTTCCCATACATAATGTATAGGAGCGCAGGTCTCAAAACTGCAAATGTAAGTTTGTTTTATTTTTACAATAAAAATCATCGTTCGGAGGCAGGTAGGCAGGGTGGTTAATCAATTAGTAAGTTCACATATTTTGTTGAGCAACTACGGTACCTTGTACGTGGTCCGACATGCACTTCGCCAGTTGTTTTTATTAATATAATGATAATAAATGTATTAATAATAATTTCATAAAAAGTAGATTGTAGACAATTAGATAATATACACTAAGTTCTACACATAAGTTTGTGCCATGTCAAACACAATTATTGTGTGTTGCATTGCAAAAAGATCAAATTAAAAGCTATGGAAACAAACTCTTTCTCAAACCTCACCCTTAACCAAGTAAGGCCTAGAAACATCCTAGCAGAACAAATGCCTATGAGATGGAACATTTGTGATCAACACAATCTATGTGAGTCAGCGATCAATCTACTCAGCGAAATGATTTCTCTAGGCGACATGTGATTGGAAACGAATTCAATTTGCGTCTGGACAAATATCTCGCGCAAATACGTTTGAGCTGTATTCACGATATCACTTTACTTGATATTAACAAATATGCTCACGTTTGTATACATGTCTACAAATTAAAAAATGTTCAGAGTTAAAAGTGCATTGAACTTTAGTAACTGTCAGTTACAAAGATTATATATTATTTTGTAGGTAACATGTTACCAACAATATAGTTTGCTACTAGTCATAAGCCGCTAATAGATCTGCAGGGCTATTGCGTATCTTTTAAATCGATTTTTAATCGACTGGCCTGTTGGTCTAGTGGTTAGTGACCCTAACTGCTATGCCGGAGGTCGTGGGTTCGATTCCCACTCAGGACAAATGTTTGTGTGATGAGCACGATCATTTGTTCTGTGTCTGGGTGTAATTTATCTATAATATGTATGTATTTAGAAATATATAAGTATGTTTATCAGTTGTCTAGTACCCATAACACAAGCTCTGCTTAGCTTGGGACTAGATGGCGTTGTGTGATAGTTGTGGAATATTATTATTATTATTATTTAAATGACAGTGGTTAACATAAAGTGCCTATCAATTACTGTCAAATGGTTCCATTTTGTACTAAACCATAACCAATTTGACAGTTAATTCATAGACAATATGATAGCCACTGTCATTTAATAGATACGCAATAGCCCTGCAGATCTTTAGAACCGTGCGTCTATTTCTAACGTTCCTATATCTGCATATACCTAAGGATTAACAAGGAGATTATACGTTATAAACTGTGCTCGAGCGGTTTATGAGTAAACTCCATTATTACGTATTTTATGACAAGAACTTGTGTGGGGACATCCACAACCAACAAGAGTTAACAAGTTTATACAATCTTACTTATATAATATATATAAATAACCAGTTTTTTATCGTTTTTGTACATTATCACATGTATCACAGAAATGAATAAAAAAACCGACTTCAGAAAACAGAAATGAAAAGAAAAGTGATTTTGTTTTTTTTTTCACTTTCTGTGTTTTTGAAGTCGGTTTTGTTTATTGCAAAAGGTTTTTTTTATTTTTCCATTTTTAGCTGTAATATAAATCCTTCACAAATATTTACTATGCATTTAACATTCAACCAAGTAACCAAACCCTCAACCCTAATACATTAAGATTCCCTTATTGTTGCCCTCAACTGTGAAAACCGTACAAACTGCAACAAATATTACCCTATTTGAAACATTGAAAATGAAATATAAATATCTTTATTTGCGGTACCTAAATAATTTCGACAAATCGGGGGGCACAGCAGTGCCCCCGCCAAGTCGAGCGCGAAGCAAACACTGGCGTACCCCATGATATATTAAAACTATAGATACGTTGGCCGCCCTCAAAAATGACGACATGAAATGAAGCCAATTGGCCACATTGCGCTTAGTTACGCACCAACCTCTCGCGCGATGCTACGTTTGTTCTTAATTTAAATCGTGTGTGTAAACCTGCGCGAAACATAAAGACAACAGGCATCAACAGGCATCCCGCTGTAAGGTGTCATATTTTCTTTCCCTTTCTTTACGCGTAAAAGTAGTTATTTAATATTTTCGCCGTTTTGAAGCGCCGCCATGTTAGTTCAGGACGTGTCTATATATAATACGTCATTGGGCGTACCATCCTTTACTGGAACCATTTCGCCGTATTTTCAGGCCCCTATTTGAGAACCTCTGGATAAGACTAGAATGCAGAAATTTTCGTCATCCAGTAAGCTATAAAATCACACTTAAAACAAAAAAATCAAGTCTGTAGGTCATTTCGCTCCGAAATTAAGCGAAAGCAAAGTTTCGCATTTATGACACTCACTCACTCATGATCATCAGAATAGAACTAGTAGTATACTTCCCATAAACTCAGAGAGCTAAAATTTGGTACAGAGTTAGGGTTTAATGGCCACATATTAGAAGACGGACTTCTAATCGTTGATAGAAATCTGTCTGGACGTCTATTTTATGTTAGATCGGTGGTCGATTTGACGCTCCAAAAAGAAGAGAGCAGAAGTCAGCATTGTCAATGCGAAATGCACGTGTTGCACAATCAACAACAGCCTAAAATGAGACACTATCGTCCAATTACCAATACCAGTATGGGTTATTATCTCGCTTAACAAACATAAGTAGTTACAACAGGTATAACATTACGTGTAAACAAATTTGACTTGTACCCACTAACGTATAAAGAATGTTCAACGGCCAAGTCACACAACATTAACTATATCTAATAAGAAAAATTTCAGTAAGGAACCTTAGACTTGGCACGACTTTGTCTAGATTTCATTACTTTTTAGAGATAAACAAGCAGCTCCATCGAGACTTGGCTAGTTTTTTACAGAATGTTTATGGTGGGATATTTCATTACTACCGGTCATAACTTAACTCCGACGGAAAAAGAAATGCAAGTTTTTGAAATGCAAATGTAAATGAGGGAGCTAGGGTTGGCACCGGCGACCAACTAAATGAGTTATTTTCCGTATAGGGTTGCACCATGAAGTAGAGACCATCGAAGGCTCACTGACAAGAGTAATGCATTCTGTCTGACTGACCCACCAGTCGGCTTTCAAACTACCGACATATTGTGGTGGAACAGTTACTGTTGCGAATGATTCATTCTTCAAAAGCCTTTTTTTTTGGAGTGGAAAATTTTCAAATAACCCCTCCTGCTATGGGCAGAGCGGAAGGGAGTGTCAGGCTTCTACTGACTAAAAACCACCCATGTTCCTTCTTAGCCCTTATACCGAGGCCGCGGTATCTCTTTCGAACAACTCGCAGCCCCGACGGGTCAACATATAGCCGGACCAGCAAATTTGCAAAATAAAAATTGCTGCCAAACTCAACCGCGTGGCCTTTCTACTGCTACGAAGCACAGACATTTTCTATGGTCATAACACTTTTTTTGTTAATTAAGCTAGTTTAAGTGTTGTTTCGAATGTACCTTTTGGAAGTTCCTACGTCGCGTCGCGTAGGCTTTTTGCTTGCGGCGCTATCAGGATTTACGTCCCCGGCCGGGGCCTATTATACCCGCTATCATAATTACGGGACTGATCGCACTCCCGCACACTCGCACACTCGCACACCAGCACATTCGTACTAGTACGCTACACCCACGGGCCGCAGTACACCTGTCCCGGCGTCTGTCGCACTCCTCGTAAATGTTTTACAGCAATTACATGGCTCCGTAACAGGCTGTAGTCTAAATGTGACCCACCTCCTTATGGCACGACCAAGTAGCTCTTTAGATTGTAGCAATCAAATGATTAAACAACTAAATTTTTTTTGATAATTTTACCCTTAGAGTCTAGGAGGTGCTCGTGGCTTAACAAAAACTGCCACTCGGGTCGATCTTTAGGTTAAGCTGCGCTTGCCTAGGTCGATCTGTGGATGGGTGACCGCCCATTACATACCGAGTTTCCTCCGTGCCTCGGAAAGCACGTTAAGCTGTTGGTCCCGGGTGCCATATATAGATCTTTGGCAGTCGTTACGGGTAGTCAGTGACCTGAAAGTCTGACATCCGGTCTTACCAAAGGGTATCGTATTACCTAGTATTAACTGGGTTGTGGAGGTCAGATAGGCAGTCGCTCCATGTAAAATACTGGTATTCAGCTGCATCCGTTTAGACTGGAAGCCGACCCCAATATAGTTGGGAAAAGGCTAGGCAGATGAGTCTAGTTACATTCATGATACATTCATTTAATTGGAACTAACGAAGAAATTAATAAAATGAATGACCGATAAGAGTGTAACTGCCTGATGACTGTCACACTCTCACTGATCGACGTCGTAACGTCTCGCGGTTAAATGCTATATCTCAGCTCAATCTTGGTGTCATTGATGTATCCAGTTTATGATATACTTCTAGTAGAGGCACACAATACTGCAGATAGGTATTAAGATTCATGTACTCATGTGGCACGACGAAATTATGTATTAATCATAGTTGGTACTTAATATCTACTAACACTAATGATTCAGTAATTACTGGCACTGCAGTTGAGCTGAGGTCAGCTCGGCCATCGTTATAGTGACAGATAGGTATATGACAGCTATTGACTGATACGAAGAACAGAGACTGATGAAAACGTTTGAACTGTGAAGTTGCTTTTGGCCAAATAGTGATTTAAAGCGAATTACTAATCATAAAGTGCCAGAACTAGTTCTTCTTCATCATCATCGTTACAGCCGAAAGACGTCCACTGCTGGACATTGGCCTCCCCTAAGTGTCGCCACATTGCCCGGTCCTGTGCGTCTCACATCCAGCAACTTGTTCTTATTACTTTGAAAATAAGACAGGCAGCTAATAAGTTTACTGTAAATAAAACATGGTCCAGTGAAACGTAAGTACAACACAAGACCTGTTTGTTTCTCTCATGTCTACACCATTACTCTATGAATTGTTACGTCAAGCTGAAGGCACCCGTGGAACTGTGTCCATGGGCTTACACCTATTTAAGCAATTCGTTACAAACTTACAGGGTGTTTTTATGTAGGTACATAGCACCTCATAATATTAAAACGTACAAAATATGACATGAATAGAACTATGTTAAAGCGTGTAGGCACATACACAATCCATTACTTAATAGGTGAGGTGCGCTCAATGAATTGTGCGTCAAACTAATAGCACCACCTACTCCTGTGTTACATCTAAGTGCTCTATTATGTTCAGTTCACAACACGCTGTGACACTGTTCAGTGTTCAGTGTTCAGTGTGCGGCTCACTACAGCGTTCCCGTGTCACAATAATTTTATTACTAAAATCGAAAACCGAATTAAACAGAGCTAATTTGCCGTAGATCTCATTATCAGATAGGTGGATTTATGGAAACGGCCCGAATGAGCGCGCTTGCTAATTGCTTTACAATGTTTGCGATATTCCAGTTTTGTCATAACAGTGGTTCGGTATTTATCGCCGGGATTGTGGCGCATCTAGATAATAGTTTGTATCCTGGACATATTCGTAGATAGTAAATAGATACAGTTAGATTCAAACTCTGGTTTTACTCCGACAGGCGTCATTGTACCAAATAATGGATATTTTGATAAACCTAATTAAATAACTGTTTTTAATAAAGCGGGGAGAATTTCATGGCTAAATCAGTTAGGCCATACTTGTCTGGGTTAGTTCGTGAATGTCCGTGTGACTACCCATCTGAAACCGAGTTTCTGCTGTGCATCGGAAAGCATGTTAAGCAACGACTTAACAGCCGAGACCGGTTGATATTGGATGTAGGCTGTAATCTATACATCTCACATGACATGACAGTGGTCTTATCCAGTACTAACTGGGTTGTGGAGGTCAGTTATGCAGTAATTTCATGTAAAATATGGTATTCAGCTGCATCCGATTAGACTGGCAGCTAATCTCAACCTAGTTAGGAAAAGGCTAGACAGATGATGATGATGGTATTGGAACTATTTCATAAGCAGTCATCATTATTCACATAGAATTTATAGTAGGTATCTACTAAGTAGTACTAAATATACTCAGTTGCTATGTAGCTTCAAAACTTGTTTCCAGAACATATAATTTTGCCACGATGGAATGAGTCCTTAGTAAGGTACATCGAATTTACGGTCAATTTGTCACTGCTCCTACTCGTGATTGAAAACAATAGATCACCAGCCACAACTATTTCAAATAATAAGTATCTCAAACAAAATCTGGGAGCACGGCAGTGACCCCCGCCAAGTCAAGCAAAAACGCGGCACGGCCGCACCATGCTTTTCTCGAACCAGTTCTGGCCATTTTCGACCTCCTATAACTTCAATGTGTATAAAACTAGAAGCCTGATTTTTTTAAGTAACCAATAAGGCATTGTATAAACACGGTATATTTCAAATTTAATACTAATCATTAGTTCCTTAGTTTTGTCACTCACTCACTTACTGACTTATTGACTGAACGATCATGAAAAGTCTAAGGCACTTCTAGCAGACAGAGAAGCTTAAAAATTTAGAACACGTTTAGTGTATAAATGAAGGAAAAACTATAAAAAATTGCAATTTCTGTCTAGTTCTCTAGCATCAACTGCATAAATAACTTTGTAATCCCATTTATATGTATAGGATTACAAAGTAACATTTCCAGTGAATTAATTTTACGAGTTTAACACACTTTATGGTTTCCGATTGACCTGTTTTGCACGTATATGTATATCGCCTATCATTGCAGTATTATGATGAAACGGAACTGATCTGATAATGGAGCTGGAAGATGGCCATAGGAACTCCGTTATAGAACGACATAACCCATCAAGTTTAGACTCGTTTGATTCGTCTTGGCGAGTACTTTGTCATTACATAGTCTTCAAGTTCTGTTGATGGAGCTTGAAGGTGGCCATAGTAATTCCGTTATAAAACGACTTGACCTTATCGAGTTTGGACTCGTTTGATTCAGCTTGTCGTGTAGGTGGTTTAGCAATTCTTCAAATTGTTGAATGAGACTGCTCCAAGTTCGAATAAACCTATGTATTGTTGATCAATCAAAAGGAATTTTGTTTGATTTGAAACCATATTTTGCTTGACTAAAAACATGTCTGTAACTCGTGGGCACTGACATTTCAAAATGGGATATCTCTGGAGTTTATTCACCGATTTACATGTTGTAATAAAAACCGTACTTATTAGATTTACAGCGTCTTAAGTGTGTGTTATTTATATGAAGATTGATCTAAAACAAAATAAGAATGAGAATGCTGTTTGAACAACTACTTTCTAAAGCCTTTAGAAAAAGCTACGCTTTATTCATAATGATACCAATACCTATTAATGTCTCAGAAGTTGTTTATCTAAACGAAGTGCAAAAAACCACAAATAGAAGAAACTCCAACTGTATTAAAGATTGGTTACAGACTGCTGACGTCACGCGGTTTAGGCGTCATCGTCCGCCCTTCACAAGATAAAATAATGATTTCAAATCAAACGCACACAGCGTGGAGGGGGCGATGAGTCCAACCACGATCAATCACAACCAATAGATGTAGGTACTAAGGTTTGTTTATTGAATACCTATTTTAAACTAAGTTTTTGAAATCTTGATTTCAGATACATATTTACATTGCCTTAGTTACTATGCAATCGGAAAGAGATTGCAGAGAAAATATTTATCTATCTACTGTAAGTGACCGTATAGAGAATGTCGCCATAATCAAGAATGAAAAATAAAAAAACCTTTTAGTTAAAGTGAGTAATTTATTTCTTCGATATCATTCATTTCTTCGTAATTCATTCATTCGATACCGTTGGCAACGTCGTGTTACTAATAAGCTCGCAGAAATAGGTTGCACTCCACATCTGTTACAGTTCTTCGTCAGTTAAGTATATGGAAAACAAACTGCAGCATGTTGAGTACAATGGGCGCGAGTCTGAACCATTCTGCACAAGGTCAGGTGTAAGTCAGGGGTAAATTTGGGGCCTCTGGAATTTATTATAATGATAAATTACTTACCTGAGGTCATCAGACATAGTTTGTGTTTATTGGTTGCTGATGACCTTTAATTGCCGCTCGAGGTCAAAGATAGGTCGGATTGTGATCGTCTGAACCGTCACATAAACCGAATGACTGTGGGGAGCCAGGAAAATATACTCTACTTCAATGTGGACAAATGCTCGGTTATGACGTTCACTCGTGCATGGCCCGGTAAGCTACGAGTACAAGGTGGATGCAGCACCGATGCAGCGAGTTCCGCATGTACGGGATCTTGGGTGATGCCAGACCTCACTTTTCGTGAGCATCATAAAAATATGCGAGAAGGCGTACAGAAATTTAGGCTTTGTACTCAGGCAGTCACAGGGGTTTACCAACATAACCACGCTGAAGGTGCTGTATGACGCTCTAGACAGAAGTCATCTTGAACACTGCCGTAATTTGGGCTCCACATGAAGCGAAATATAGTGTCTTGTTGGAGCGAGTCCAAAGTAAGTTCACAAGGCATTTATATTTTAAATTAGCTGACCCACGCAACTTCGTCTGCGTCACAATAATATATAACTTACAACCTTCCTCGATAGATCGACTATCCAACATAGTAATATTTTTTCAATTAGCTTTCTAATGTTTAAAGAATATTCAGTCATCTGAGTAATTTTTGAGTGAAATAATAACAAACAAAAAAAAAACAATCTTTCCTCTCTATAATGTTAGATAGAACCTTAGATTACATTAATTAAGTGAGAATAAATAAGTAGGTACCTACCTATCTCTTACTGTTAAATACACAATCATCATCAGCATCATCAGCCTATATTGTTCCCACTGCAGGGACTCAGGCCTCCTCTCTAGGAGTACATTATTTAACTTTAAATTAATGAATGTACTCACACCTGTTACGTGCGTTTAATTATTGTACAAAATTGATGAGAAAGTGTGAAAGTGCATCAATGCCACACGACTCATTAAAACATTTCGATGAACTCTGTGTACGCCCTCCACCCCGCGGTTATCAATTACTACGCCCAAAACAAAACACAGCCTCACTCATAATTACAGTAAATTATATATTAATTGAGTTTGATATGCGAATGAAATTTGACATGCGAACTATGATCTAAATTAATATGGTTACATTTTAAACTCTCACTTATTTGTAAATAAGGGCATAACATAGCTTTAGCTTTGGCAGTACGTTTTGAATACAATGTAAAAAGTCTAAAAGTTTTCCTGAATGTAGAAGGCCAGTAAAGCTGATACGATTACAGGCGATAATTCCCAATCGTCGCGTAACGTCGTCCCTCTAAACAACAACCCGACCGCTGCCAAATGGCTGAACAATAACAATTTCCACTTATCTATTCATTCTCCGCAAGCTTTACACCCCAAAAAAATCCGCTCTTATATAAAAAATATCATTTTCCTTCACGTCAGAGGGGATTCCGATGACAGCGACATACTATATACGGATAATGTCACATGAAAATGACGAAAACGACACTTGAACGAAGCCAAAGTATCTGCACAGTTCGGTTAAGCTCTGTGCCTGTTTGGATAAAGTTTATAATTGCTTGTGAGAGTTTAAAATGGGTGTTGGTAGTTTGAGTAATGTCAGGGCAAATGTAGCGAGCGTAGTTTTCGGTCAAGTCCGTTGATCCTATTACGATAGCGGAGAGGCTCACGAGACAATGGCGGCGACGTGGTGAGTTATGTGCGCTAGCACAGGATGGGCTTTGGGAAAAATGTGCAGGTGAGGTGAGTGGGGGAGGAGGGCCAAGTGACGTGTCTATTGCAGTGAATCGAGGCGGATAGCTGTAAATTTCATCATCCATAAGACGTTGACTACAATCTAAGATGAAAATGTGACATTGTCCCGTCCCGTCGGGGCGTCGGGTTGTTCCAAAGAAATACCGCGGCCTCGACACAAAGGGCTAAGAAGGAACGTGGGTGGTTTTTAGTCAGTAGAAGTCTGACACTCCCTACTGCTCGGCCCAGAGCGGGAGGGGTTATTTGATAATTTTCCACTCTCCAATAAAAAAAGGTGTGACATTGTCTTTAAAAGTTGCACCTGATATTACGAGTAATTCCACTTTGCCCCACCAAGCCCGCCACCCTGGTGTGGCAAAGTGGACTGCCTAAAATTTTGCAGTGGAACATGCCCCACTATTCTGATTTGATGGGGCGGATAACACTAGCATAAACACTTTGTGGATTCTGCCCCACTAGGGTTGGCACCTCAGGATTTGTGTATGAAGGTTAACATGTATTTTTACATTTGTTTGTAAAAAAAATAAATGTATACAACTAAAACTATATAATGTATTTAACCACTTATTTAATTTTTGCCACACCAGGGTGGCGGGCTTGGTGGGGCAAAGTGGAATTACTCGATATTACTTCCATACAGGCACTGTAGTCGATGTCAATATTCTGGAAATTAGCACTTGCCATCAGAACAACGGGTCAGCCATTTCTAGTTGCTTTAGGAGAAATTATACCAAACATTGCTTAAACAGTTCATTTTTAAAACCACTAACCTAACACTACATTAACTAATTAATGAGATAATAAACAGTAAACACATAAAGCGAAGTTGGAAACATTTCCATGAGTTGCTAACAGCAAGGCGTGACAGACCTTATCCGTTCATTTGTTCAATTAACTTCGCAATTCACTTATAAGTTGTTGCGACACTTCCGGAGAACTCTTTAAGAATACTGCTTCTAATCTATCAATAACAAGTAGCCATTTATCCCTTCCTGTGTTATGTATAACAGACAACAACAATGTTTAGAGGATATTGCTACCTGCTGCTGCCTCTCGACAAACGGACTTGATAAATAAATCACTAACTGGACCGACTTGAAATAGAGCCATGATATTTACAAATAAATACAAAATACAAATAATTTATTTTTTCATTCACAAGTTATGTACTACATCTAGTGTTAGAAGTAACCTTTTAGACAAAAAAAATGCCTGTGTTAGGTCACTTCGCTCTTCCGAAACTTTAAGTTACGTGGTGTACCAACAATTTTAGACCTTATTTTCTAATGAAAACATTTCAAAGTAACAATAATAAAAAATATATAAAAATGTAAAAAAAATATGCTAATTTTGAAACTACACAATTAAAAGTAAGTAAGTATTTACCTCTCATTTTAACAGATATTGTGTTACAAACTTCAAAACATCATAAAAATGAAATAAATTACAAAATCATAACAGTAACAATTTAATCGAATTAATCTCTCAGTTAATAAGTCCAGCTCATTTCACTAATAGCTCAACAGTTGTCTGCTTCATTACCTCCCCATTAGAAGAACACAAGTTCGGTTCTCCGCCACACAATGAACCCATCTGTACAATCGACACACCGACTTAATGCTCGTGTGTGTACAACAGAAACATTAATCATGACCGGGAATCGAACGCGGACCGTCGCACCCGCTGCCAACACAAAGGAATCGTTCTTGAATTTACTAGGGAGCTACGAATACTGATGATTGGAGCTACTCGGATGCAAATGACAAGCATATTTTGTGTACCTATTGGAATATCCTCTCGGGCGTTATTACAGAGTTCCTAATTATATTAATGGTCATGTTCGAGTAAATCGCGAAAGATTTTTTCGAAATATTATGTGAATTCGAACGACTACCGTTATAATAATAATAATATATTCAAGTTTATAATAGGGTATTTTACCAAAAAAAATTTATGAGTCCGTCTGTTAGATTATCGAAAAATATTGGATACTTGATTTTTGTTGTATCAAATTAATAAATATTGACGAAAATAAAACGTGTTAAAGATCATGAGTTTTGCATCATAGCTTTTGACGTCACTTTGTGGGTAAAAAACTACGAGCACTAACCTTGTGACACTGTATCGTCTTCATCTTTGTTTAAGTGAAAAAAGAAAAAAATACGTGTCCATTCGTTTTTGAAAATCTATCTGACGGACTAATTCCATTAACTTCTTTCCAGCAAAAACACTAGGAAGTGTCGAAGGGGTAGCGTTTTGGGGGACTGTCTCTTGTAAATAAGTAAAGTAAATTTTGACGATCGAAAAGTGCTGATTATCAGCCTAGTTTGAATAAATGAGTTTTAATTTTGATTTAATTTTTAGGGTTTTTGGGTGATAATAATTAAAACTGGAAGGAGGACGCGCGGGTTCGAGAGAAGTGGAAAGAGTGGAAGGAGGCCTTTGCCCTAGAGTGGGACAGAGCAGGCTAGTAAAAAAAAAAAATATTAGATTTTTTGGGTGAAAGAAGGTGAAAGAGTAAAAGCTTACTTTTAGCTTAGGCTTTTACTGAAAATAATTATAAAATATAATGACATTTTTCTTCGTTTGGAAATGCTGAAAGTCCAATGTGCAGGTTTTCATTTCACCGATATTAGGTATGTTCCTGTTTCGTGACTCCTCGTTCAGGATGCGTGTGCAAAAAATAAATGAGCGCGCGCGTTCGCTCGGGCTTGATTTACGTGTGACGATGCCATTTCGCACCACACCGCATTTTTTGTCGCAGAACTGTCTTATTCTGACTGTGGCCATTACTCCTACCGCAACACGTTTCAACGTACTTCTACTTTCTATGAGAGATTTACATTATAATTTGATACCTCTTAGTTCGTTCTACAGTAATTAATTTTAAATGCATGAGATAAAATACCATTTTAATTTAATTACGGACGCATCGCAGTAAATTAATTACTTAATGCAAAGCTTTGTTAGACATTATAATGCTTATATTTATTCAGGAATAGGGCGGATTAAGCGAAACAAAAACAATAGAAAATCTTATCATTTTCTGAAAGAAAGTAATTATTAATTTATAACAACACAACTAGGGTATTAACTGAGGATTAAACGGAATAAGGTGGCAAATATCCACTTTGTTTAGAATTAAAAAAACGACACACATTTTATATTAACAGCAAAGTAGACATTTTGAATAGAAACTCGATAGAACTCATGGACACTTTAATTCTAAATAACAACACTTGAAAATTGGAAAATTTTACGTGAAGCTCGATGCGAGGAAAAAACCCAACGATGAAAGAAAAGTTAATATCGAGAGAGAATGTACAGAATATCCGACGCGAGCGAGGAGGCGAGTATTTGGCAGGTATTTCACATAACCGGTATTATTGGGCGTTACGCCGTAATCTCTTTATGCGGAGCGCGGCGCCGGCCTTTTTACATTTTAATCCGGAGCTCGACCGGCACCGCGGCACCGGCCGCTCCGCCGGATATAACAACCGCAGCTGCCTGATGGACCAAATGAACTCATTACTTAAAAGGAACACACCTAATTATAATTAAACGAATTTCTTCCTACTTTTATAAAGCGTGATAGGAATCTATTGTTATTAGGGATTGTGGTAAGTCAGGGATAAGTGACCGCGGAAGTCGACTCGACCTCATTCCAATTGTAATTAGTATGGATCAGTATCTGAGGGGAGGACAGAGGACCGACTCTGGCTAAACAAATGAGTGTTATCTTTGTGGTGACGTGTAGACAAAGTGCGTGACGTCACGTGTCGTTAGCAGGCGTCGGGTGCGCGCCGGTAACCGAACCCGGACTTATGAAGAGTAATGACCAACTCGCCATCACCTCCTTTGTAAAAATTGCGTATTGTATTGTGTGGAGCCAGTGTTGGCTGTGAGAGACTAGTGCTGTAATTGATGACCAAAGTATATCTGTCTAGTATATATATTTTGGTCTCTCCAAGAATAGGCTGATCGACAGAGGATCAACGCACAGGCACAGGCCGTTAGAGCCAGAAACTTAAAATTTCGAACACGTATTCTCTTATAACGAAGACATTCACTAAGGAAGGTTTCTTCAAAATTTAATCCCCGAGGGGGTGAAAAAGGGGAGCAAACTTTGTATGGAAAATCGCCATTTTTAGGCGGGCGAAGCCGCGGGCAGAAGCTAGTAGGAATGATTGTCTCAACCGCATACGGACGGTCCACACGGTATTAGAATCTTAAACACCCCAGTTTTAAGAGTGACACAAAGAGTCGTTAATACAATGGACGCTGATCGTTGCGAATTATCAGCGAAGTGGTCACACATACATACGTAAGGGGAATGTTTAGAGAGTCGTGCGGCGGCTAAGTTTGTACCTGCGCGTATTATGAACGTTCCGCAAAACTTGTCCGTACCACACCGGTGACGCAGCGGACACAGACGAGGCGGAAGCGGGAGCGGTTATGACCTCTCTCATGCGGCAAGTTACACGTGTCAAACTAATCTAACAACTCAATGTCCTAAAGGTCACCTAACAGTTATTGAAAATGTTGGTCTTGCCAGAAGAAGTCTGTATGTTACATTGTTCTCCTTTTGGTACACTTGACCAAAGTGTTTTCATTTTCAAATTTATTTGAGTAGCATCTAAGTAAGGAGAACTTGTATTTTTTTCCTCTCTGCTTGCACTGGCTGTTCTCAGGATGTAGACATAAAGACTTACTATCAGCGACAGCTCGTCCGAAAGTCGCAGCCAAAATACGAAACGCTGTGAAAGCGACTTCCACAGGTCCTAGTATGTAAGTCAGACCTTCTGTTTCCATTCCTCCTCCTTTGCCCCTCACTGCTGAGTGACGGAGTTCACTAAACACTTCTTCTCACTTGTACGTTTTAATTGTCGTAATTTTAAGTGTTCCCCTTTGTGTTGTGAACACCGTCAAGTTTGCCGGCGGCTTCCGATTGCATTCCGCGAATGTGTGGAAGACTGAGGCGAGTCATAAATTAATAAGTGGAGGCTTAGATCTTGCGCCACTCAGTTTCAAATATTGTGAGGGTATTATTTTGTCTTCGTTGTATATCTACTAACTGTTAAGATACAGAGACTGGTGGTTTTTTTTAAATTATCTTCAATGCGTTTTAAGACCCCGTCGGGGCTGCGGGTTGTTCGAAAGGGAGGCACAAAAGGAACATGAGTGGTTTTTAGTCAGTAGAACTCTGACTCTCCCTACCGCTCTGCCCAGAGCGGGAGGAGTTATTTGATGATTACCCAACCTCCAATTAAAGGTGTTTTAAGAGATACCTAATCGTCTATTAAACTATCTGTAGGCCATACAAATAATTGTTCCGTGCGGGGATCGATCCCGACACGCAGCGCAGCAGTCCATTGCCTGAGCCACTGCGCCAACCGTGTCCTCACCACTTATAGCATACACCTATTTGTGAAGCAGACAAGTGATAACGACGCTCACTTACTGTAACTATTTCGTCGCGATCGAAGAGGATCCGTCCCTCTGAATTCCTCTTTGATGGGTGTTAAAGTGCCGCCGAGGAAATTTAATCGCTGCTCACAGTTACAAGACATGACGCCATTACGTCACAGATTGCCGCCAGTAATGCTGTTACTGATTGAATATCCACCCCTCCACCCCTCACACCCTCCGTCACTTAACTATGCACTAACTTCAATTTATTTTATTACTGAGTAATCTGATTGCTGATTCTAACGTTATTTATATATAGTTAAGTAAACAAAAGTAAAGCTTCATTTTACGTTGTTTTAAAAGCGTTCTGAAAGCCTTGACTGAAATGTTTTTATTTTGAATATTTCATATAAATGGCTCTCGTCGCTGAAGTGTTTTTTGAAAATAAAATATCGTACAATGTGTTGCAATTAAGATTAAATAAATTAAAAATTATACATGAAATATTTATAATTTCGCTTTTGTTCTTTTCTCGAAACGCATAAAAAAGTCATAACAGGACGGCGCGCGGCGGACAGGCGGACAGACGGGCAGGCGGACAGGCGGGCAGGCGGACTTGGGCACACAATAAGAGAGGTAGTGTCGTCACATCACGTGCGGGCTTGCACATAAAACCAAATGACTAATCCAATTACCGGGCGAAAGGCCAATCTGCCTTCTCATGACCATAATTATCCTAACCTTAGCTTTTTGAGCGACTAATAAAGGCCCCCGTATTCTGTGTGTAAAATAAAACCGGTGGGCCTTTATTAGTGATTCCTCGTGTGTTCTCATCTTTGTCCTCGTAAGTAGGTTCAGAGGTTCGGCTATTTTCGGAAGTTGCTCCGACTTTAATTAGAAAGAGGATTTAACAAAAATTTGCGACATGTTGGTTGCAAATTAGTACTCTTGTCGTCGCCTGTCTCATCACATTAGTCTCGCGGTGGCGAAGGGACCGTACAAACATCTTCTACTTTCAAAACATAGATGTTCATTTTTCACAGTTAATTGTTTTGTGTAAAGGGATGTGTTCGCATTGTTAATGCAAATTCTGTTCGTCACATGTTATCATTTATCGAGCACTTGTCACGAGCAGTGATGTTTGTACGGTCCCTTCGCCACCGCGAGACTAATGTCACTTGTGTTGTCACTTATCGTTGTGGCTTCGCGTAGATATTAAACGTAAGGATTCTTAATTTAGCTTATTTCTGACAATAAGAAGCTTAGAAACCGTTGCTTGAACTTGTACACTTTGATGTTTTACCCAGAATCACGAGTATGAATGAATGCTTTGTTGTCACCACTCGATATAATGTTAACAAAGACATTCTGTGAATTTTAGCAAAAAATAACGAAATGTTACTACGAGTATGTACTGACAATTAGTTGTACTATTTGAAAAGTAAATATTTCTCTAATGTTTTTCCTTTGTAAGAGTTTCCAAGGAAACCCGTTTGTATTGAAACATGAGGTATTTGTAAGCAGTCAAACGACGAATTTATATATAGCTGTTATTAGTAATGATACGTTAAATGTTCTTTTGTAAGTAGATACCTACATTACATAAGAAATATCAAAGTATAAATCTTATTTTTAACACACAAAGGTAAAACACAAACTTACAGATTTAAATGAACTGACTACAAAATAATGGTTGTCTATGGTTTAGTTCACGGTACTTAACTAACAGCGATACATTCTTAACTTACACTTACAGTTAAAGCTACTTGCTGACAGTAAGTTTAGCTGTAAGTATACTAATGTAGTCAATGAGACGAATAATCGAATCAAATCATTAACAATTTACAGTTTACCCGCGTTTCAAAGCGGTATTATCACTGAAATCCACCGCAAGTAGGTACACAATCCACCCTCCAGTAACCTACAGTCGACACTTCCAGTCAGGCCAACTACCCGAGGTTCCGTTCTACCTCTCCACGTTAATCCACGATTCAATGCATTACAGGCTAATGCGACTGTTCTTTCCGAATGAATTAAGTCCCTCCGAATTCCTCTTTGATGATGTCTTGAGGGTGCGAGAACACTTTAATCGCTGCTCACCCGCTTATTACTGGAGGGACGATGTTATGCTCCGGCACGGCACGCCTTCACTAATCAGTTTAGTGATTTAATTTCCTTTTCCCATACAAAGTTTCCATCATCACAACAAGCTAGATTCGACTTTGTATCTTAGCACTACAGGGTATACAGTTAAAGTGAAGTTTTCTTATGATGAAAACATATTATTATTGAATCTCTATTGAGCGCGTTATTTTCAGGAAGTCATAGTACTGCAGGAATGTTACTTGACTTTAAGAAGTAACTCGGATCTCAAACAATTGTGTTGAATGTTCAGCCGGAACTAAAATGTTACAGTTTCACATAAAAACTTGTGACTACTCTTGCAAACTTTCTGAAGTTTAATGCCCGCAGTTACATAATCCTCACGCTTACAAGCTCGTAAGGTTGAGCAGAGGTAATGGCGAGATAGTGATATACGTACTTTACTGTCTCCGTTTTCAGATATCTTTTGATGATTAGTTTCGCAGTTTCAATAGCTTTATATTTATGTTCTGAACATGTCTGTATCTCCACAAAACTTTGCAGCACACAAAGCCTTTTAATTTTTCCAGTCTGGTCCTGTCCAGCTTGCAAACAAATACGAATCAATATTGATATGAATTGTGCAATCAGTCGCAATCGTGCAGTCCCGTGTCGAATCAAACCGGCCACGCACCGGTTTAGTGCTCATAAAATATTAAGAAGCTTTTTTGAAAAGTGATGTCAATCTATTGTAGAATAAGTACCCATTCGTTTGTTTCAGAAAACGTTCGAATTTTTAGGGGTGTGACAGTCATATCTCTTTCAAAAGTGTCCTTTAAATGGCCGGCTCTGCACTGGTATACGCTGTACTGCTGTTGTTCAGATAGTAAACGAGGCATTATATTTTGTTGACGATAACATATTGTAGACCGATTCATCAGACAATGCTTTATCACTAGCCAGCCTTGTGGTCTAGCATAATCCATTGATTTTAGCCTATAGACAAGGTTAGTAGTCCCTTGTTTGGGACACAACATTATATCACCAGAAATACATATCAAGATGAACACATACATACATGTCATTCTCCTACCATCCTAATTCATTAATTCACTTCATATAGCAGCTGTCATGTCGTTACCATCCATTTTAGCTAGGTGCCATCATCTTTTGTACATCTATCGAGTATTTGGTTTTGTCCTACCTTAGTTAGGTCATCAGTGAATTAATATGGCATTCACTCTCGATAGCTGAATGACTAAAACTAGCCTTATCAAACAAGCATTGTCATAATGACTGCACCCGCAAAGAGCGACTGTATAGCGGCTGGCACGGCCAGTGTGTTGTGGTAACATTGTGACGCTGCTCGCTCACTCGGACACTTACCTGTCGACCTGAAGTGCAAGTGAAGGGGTTTATTAATTGTTATCGGTTTGATTTTGTTATTTGTAATATGGTAAATGTACGTAAACGTGTATCAGTCTCGCTCTCTACTGATTCTTGTTTGATCTGTATATCCTGAAAAAATAAGTAACGTAAGTTTTCCCCTCAAAAATCTCAATTAACAATCACATCATATTTGAATATCTTCAACAATAACGTCAGTACATCACCTGTACCGGACCACAGCGGGGGTGAGGTCGCTGTACGGGTGTGGGGGAAGGAGAGGAAAGCGGCCACCGCTCTGAAATACGTATTCATAGTGGATTAACGACCGACGATAGTGGGCCTTTCACGCCATTAAAAGTGTTAAAAAGCGACCGGTTCAATACTGGAGTGCGGTACCATTTGTAGCGGACGCGGAAGTGAGCTTTATCAGTGGCTACTCGCCAACTTCACTTGCCTGTCTGGGCTGCGGAACTGTTCAAAAGAGAGATAAAGGGTTCTTGGCCCTGAAAAACAAAGGGCCAAGAAGGAACATGGGTGAGTTTTAGTCAGTACTGGTCTGACACTTCGGTTCTGCCCAGAGCCAGAGACTGCCAGAGCGGGGTATTTTTCAGCTGTTTCTTTTTAAGTGGTTTAATGTTCCTTTATCCAGTTGCTAGGTTCAGGTATGTTTAGTTTTATTTTTGAATAGTACGAGTAAAATCATTTAAAATGGTTAGTAAAGACCATCAGCTTTTGAGAAAAGTCTCATATAATTTGGAGATTATACGACGCTATAGATTTAACAAACTGATATAATGGCACAAGAGCGATAAACGATTTCTCAAGTATGGTAACATTATGATGCTTGCAACTTCAACTTTGAAGTTATGTAAACCAAAATAAAAAAATTAAAACAAAGTTATAAGTCTAACTGGTCCTAATGAAACCAGCAATCGCCGCTGCCAGTAGGACCTCACAAAACAAGCCACTATATTTTTTCCATAGGCACAATATATTACACGAGCACTATGTATAAAGGCTTTAGAAATGTGCCGGTTACCGCTCGGAGGTACATATCGTCTGTCGGTACCTCCCGCACTCCCGCACTCCCGCACTCCCGAGGTACCTCCACGCTGCAATAACAATGTAATAGCCTTAGTTCCGTGTCGACTTCTAACTTACTGCTTTGACTTCCTGCTTTTATGGCTTTTTTGAAGTTTTTGTCGAGAGTAGTCGTGATAGGCTAAAGTTCAAATGAATTCTAAGGTTTGTATTTCTTAGCTCAATGTACGTACACGGTTAGACAATTTAAAGGTACTCTTGATTTTGGTCATATCCGGTTGCTTTTGGGTCGTGTTTAGGTATAACAACACAACGTCGAAATAAACTACCTCGACCACCAGGTGACTTGCCTTTGTTTTTCATATAAGTTAACGTCACGGGGATCCAAGACAGTTAAATCATTTCTCTGGGACTTCGTCGAGCTTTACTGTCTCGGCGCTTTTCTTGTGGTCGCCACTGTTGATTCTGGCTTACAGAAGTTACAGTGGTTTGGGAATAGTGCGGAGGGCTTGTCCCGAAAAAAAAAAAAACGCTAACGTCACTAAACGAAGTTGTTTTGTGGGAAAGTATGTGATTTTGTGTTTGTGTGTATGATTGCGTCAACGTGTCCTTCAATCAACTATAACGTGAGCGTGTCGCATCATTTTAATTCCGTCAATGGCGCGGCCGGGCGTGTCACGGCGGCGGGCGCGGGGTCTCTCTCAAACAGTGTTGTGTGCACAGTGCGGTATCTATCATCATCTATCAGTACCGTTTGTTGTGTACGTCCGCCGTCCCGCCCGGCGCAGGGTGGCCGGCCAGTGGGACTCGCGGACAGAGAGGGGCAGAAGGCTCACATGCACATATGTATACTGAGTTAGCCATCTGTGTCTCAATATCACTCCTTTGCTATGCAGTGTCAATTGTGGACAATCTTTTTTTTTGAAGGGTGGGAAATCATCAAATGACGCCTCATGGCAAAGCTGTAGGCAGTGTCAGACTTCTACTGACAAAAAAACACCCATGTTCCTTCTTAGCCCTTTGTGCCGAGGCCGCGGTATCTCTTTCGAACAACCCGCAGTCAGTGTGTTTGTTTGTTGGTTTCACAAGATTTTATCAGCTATGATGAAGATACAAACAATGTCATCAAGTCGTTGCTAAGTGTATTTATAATCTAAATAATCACATAAATATAAACTCACGCTCTTTACCCATGGGGGTAGGCAGAAATCACAGAACGCCACCTGCGACGATCCCTACATACTCCTTGTGTCCCGTCCACATTCATGCATCTGTGGTGGTCTGGTCCTTCATTGCAGGTGGAGATCTATAAAAGGTAAATATATTTTAAATATATTTTTCAGTCAGTTTCTTCACTCTCATCGCTTGTGTTGATATTTGGGCTTCCCGTAAGCATGTGAGAATAGTGTTAGTCTACGCTTGAATTAAAAAACCAAAGTGGCAGGCACGTTGTTATACTTTAGCATCCTGTTGCCGTGGGTCATTTGGAATGGAACTACTGTTCTGTTAGTGTAATGGTATCAAGCCACTTGCCACTTTTGTAGCGATACTAAGTGACGACTGTTTTGTGAGAGTCAGCTGTTAAGGCGTCATCATAATACTTTGGAAACAAACTGGTGATACGAAAGGTACAGAGCAGACTACTCGTCCAAATAAATCAAAGGAGTATAGGGAATTTCAACTTAAAGAAGAGTGATCACATCACATGGTAGCATTAGACCCAGATTGCCAGAGCTACCTACAGCTACGGCCATCGATACAGCAGTATTTGAACACTATTGTTCCCATAGATAACTGGTAATCGACTCATAACTCGAAGACCCTAGAGTACCATCAACTAACGGTACCATCACCATTTCAGCCGAAAGACGTTCACTGCTGGACATAGGCCACGGCACCATCAGATAACCTTAAACATAAAACTTCTTTCCATCAATTTTTAACTACCAACACAGATTTTGTACCTCATTGATCGTGCAAGTGGTGTGTCAGACATTTCCCTAAATACTTGAAGTACGTTACGTATTACGTGTGTAAAGTGAGCCGGTGTAGCGAAACTACAGTTGTAGTGACTGCGACCTCGCACAGATTCGTTTCATATAATATGCATTCAAATCCGGGCACCAGGCTAGTGCCATGCCTGCAGGATACATTGGAATAACAATACTGTTCACTTGTACAGGTGTGAGATAGCCACCGGTGTATTATGTAGAATGTACCTTTTGCTTGTGTGTCGAAATAGACCTAAAAAAGCATATTTCAAGTCTTCTCTACAATATTATCACCTCCTTTTACCCGACTGCCAACAATGGGTGTTTAGTAATAGGTACTTATATTAAATTTGTGTAGTGGTAGTATCATGTTATCATATGTGTTGGTATAATAAAGTACGTTGGATATATTGAATCAGGACCGCACATACCAACAAAGAAAGAGGAATTAATTATCTGAGGTCAATATTTGTTCCGTAGAATCTACATACTATTCGTAATCAACTAATCAGGTATAGTTTGCTACATTTTATATTAATGAAGTTTTACGTTTTTTGACTCTGATAATGAATAATTTCAGAAAGTACGTCAAAACCTTGACCCGGTTAGTAGACGTTGAGTGGTTATAATTATAGAGAATTACGTCAATCTGAAGTTCAGATTGCCCTGAGGAAGACTTCTCTTGTTGAGTGATGTTTCTCAAAAGATCAAGTTTCTTAAATATGAGCTCTTGTGCTCAAAGCTCACTTTGTAAGATCTCCAAACTTTATTCTTTACTTAATAATAAACGTTGAACATCTACTTACATTATAAATTATCGCCGAAAGCCTCCAGTTTGACAAGCCCAATGTTAATGAATAAAAGTGACATATGATTAGAACGAATGAATCAAAATCGTTTATTTTGCTTTTGAATATATTTGACATTTGTAGGAGGCAGTTTGTTAATGAACCGGAGTCAAAGTACCTCCACATTCTCCTCATTGCGAACTGTGACATTTAAGAACATTTCTTTGTAAAACTTTTAAATATCACGTTGTATTAAACACACCGAAACGTTACACTAAACTCGGCCTTCCAAAAAATTCCTCGAAAAGAATTCTCAACAAAACACATTCAATTTCGTAGACATTCAAATTGTAATTGGTATTTGTATATAGTTGTTGTATTTGTTTCCGCGCGTGTTGGGGGAGGTTCGCCAACTTCCTAACTAAAAAGAAACTTGAATTAAACAATGAATATTACAACAAATCACGGCCCGTTAACAACCGTACCTTTACTCAACAAAATATGTTTATTTGTGTTTGTACACAAGTCGGAGGTGCGCGCCTCGAGAACTTACTAACACCACTTACAACCTTGCGCATACAGCCTGACAAAGCTAATTGCTATCCTCCTCCACTTGTAATAAGATCGTCGATAAGTGTATAGGCGAAAGTTGTTGTTCGTAAGTCGTAAAGCCCACTAGCACAATAAATAAATAGTTGTAGGTCTAAAGTTGTGAACAAACTTGGGCACGTCTTCTCGATTTTTCCCTCTGCTCGTGAATTATTTACCTTTTCCCTTGTTCAATAGTTGGCAACTCGCGCTTTGGAAACAATATCATTGGGAATTATTTTCATAAATATGTAAGAATTTTTTGGGCGCAAACGACCCTGACCTTTGAGCATGTATTTTGTATCCTTATAGCCCCGGTCTGACTTTCAATGGTCGGGATTCCAAAGTTTTCAGATGAAGGGTTTTTACAGGTTATGTACGATGAGAATTGCAATACTTGCTATGACAATTTTGAAGAAATATCATAATGACGACTCCAAGTGGAACATAATTTAAATGAGTGCATACTTACAACGAACACACCTAAGTTACGTGTTTTTCCCAGGGAGCAGGCAGCAACTATAAATGCCACCTGCAAGAGTGATACTTATAATATTTATACAAGGCTTTTCGAATTCAAATGTCAACGATTTCAGCAACTCAATAAAAATGTAAACAATTGCCGATCGCTCCAAACTGCATCCTTTGGGGTCGACATTCACAGTGTGTCCGGATATGTTGACATTGCGCACATAAATAACTTGTACAAACATCCAGATGCAGCACAAATATTTGTAAAGTACATAGTTTTTGTGCTGTTTCGGGAATCGAATCCACGACCTGCGCAAAAAGAAAACACAAAGCTGATTCGAGTCATGACGTAAACGTGAAGTATAGGGCGAAAAATCTCTTAACTTAGAAAGTTGTTTTAATCGACTAAGATAAATTATTTGAATCTGAAACAAAAACATAGTACAGGGTACTTTCCCGTCGGGGCTGCGGGATGTTGTAAGAGATATTGCGGCCTCGACATAAAGGGCTAAGAAGGAACATGGGTGGTTTTTATTCAGTAGAAGTCTGACACTCCCTTTTGCTCTGCCCAAGAGCGGAAGGGGTTATTCGATGATTTTCCACCCGCCAAAAAAAAAGTTATAATAGACTATTTATTCTATCAATGTAAAGTAGACTGATAAAGGAAAACACCGTCAAGAAACCAGTATAAACTAAGACCGAACATTCAACGACGTGTGCTATCCCATATTGGGCCCGCGTGGTTGATCACGACTCATTCCCTCGCACTGAGGGCAGACCTGAGTCCCAGCAGTGGGAACTCTACATGGAAACTTAAATGTAAATACCCAGATAGAAGTAAAGAGGGCTAACTACCAAACGATGTATTAGGTCTTTACCTAGGAAATTGGAGATTTGTAAGATAATTTTAAAATGTAAAAAAAAATGTATTTTTTTATTTCAGCTAATCAAAGTACTGGCCCAAATTATCTACACAACGTTGCCATTTTGATGGCAGTTTGTTTATCCTTTTACTATCTGCCGGACGTGAGGCGATGAAGTCAGCAGGGTGTTAAATTTTTTCACTCTTAAAAACAATTGTCAAATTTAAAAAAAAAGTAGAAATATGTTGTGGCAAGTTCCAGTGAGTACGGTGGGTGACGGAGAGCTTCCAGTTGTAACTCTTGTAGCTTTGCGATGGTCTGTCGTGAAGTGTGAGCTCGCGCGTTGTCGTGGAGAAGCAATGGGGAAGAGCGATTGACTAGTCTTGATTGTTGAATTGCGAGATTTTCCATCATTGTTTGCAGTTCTTGGCAATAGACATCTGCCGTCACTGTTGTGCCATTCGGTAAGAAGCTTTGATGTACAAGTACGGTGGCACTGGTCCACCAGACAGTCACCATCATCTTCCAGTGAGTTATCTTTTTTTAGCGCACTGAGTAGGTGCTGTACTCGGGTCCACCCATTGAGACAAATGCTTACGGTTGTCGTACAGGAAGCACTTTTCATCGCAGGTAACAATTCGATTAAGAATTCTCTCGTTTCTATGCCGATTCAGTAGTGCTATACATGCTTCGACGCGTACCTAATACTCGCTGTTGGTCGCTTAGTTCGTGTGGCACCCACTTATCTAGCTTTTTTATCTTTCCTATCTGAGGCAAAGGCTTATATATGTTATTTTGACACTAACTCCAAGGCCCACAGCAAGCTCAGTCGTAGATTGAGTTGGATCCGCTTCCACTATCGCCTTCAATTCGTCGTTGTCGACAATGGTTACAGGCCGACTCAAAATTTCTAGATTTAAAACGATTGAACCAATAATGGACCGTGTTTATGCAAGCAGTGTTAGGCCCGGCGGTATTTCCACGTAGAAACTCATATTCGAAAATTGTACGAATTTTCAGTTTATCCATGGCGCCAAAAACTACCACGTCACAAAAACAAAAAAAACTAAAAACAAATGACTGAATTTTGAAATTAAATTAACACGTATTTCGTACACTTACTTGTATTTAAGCTGCTGCTGCTTATTTGTGGTTAAGCTGCGCTTGCCTAGGTCGATCGGTGGATGGGTGACCGCCCATTACATACCGAGTTTCCTCCGTGCCTCGGAAAGCACGTTAAGCTGTTGGTCCCGGGTGCCATATATAGATCTTTGGCAGTCGTTACGGGTAGTCAGTGACCTGAAAGTCTGACATCCAGTCTTACCAAAGGGTATCGTATTACCTAGTATTAACTGGGTTGTGGAGGTCAGATAGGCAGTCGCTCCAAGTAAAATACTGGTATTCAGCTGCATCCGGTTAGACTGGAAGCCGACCCCAATATAGTTGGGAAAAGGCTAGGCAGATGATGATTTGTATTTCGAATTGCGCGCCAATCCACAGATAATGAAATCTTAAAATGCTGGTTATAGAATCTACAATTATATAGGTAACTTTTGAAAGGCTGATATCGACAATAATGACTTCTCTGCATATCTTCCTCAATTTTCAAAAAATACTCCGACAATCAAGAGCCTAATACAGTTTCCACTTTGCTTCAAATTGGTGGATTATCTTGCAAATAAGCTAGTTATCGATGTTGGAAGTTCACCGCGTTGCCTTAGCTCTTACACCTCGAACGAAACTGATACGCTTGGATCGAACTAATCGGATATCAGCCGGTTGTTCTGTACCCGGATAAGGGGAGGTATTTTAATGAAACGGCTAGTTTATTACTTAGATCTTATTGTAACTGTGCACCTTCGTTTGTTGTTTAGTAAGTCGATAGTATCAGACTACCTGGAGAAACAAATAGTGCTCAACTAAAAACTGCAATGGTTTATATTTGAAAGAATACAAAATATTACAGACTTGTTGAAATATAGACATATTTGCATGGAGAATATAACAATGCCTACATTTCAATTAGTTGTGTATATTGCAGTCAAATAGTTTTATTTAGTTTCTACAAATAAACAAAGCAATCATGAGTGGATGTGTTTATTTATTGGGAGCAAATCTCTATGTATTGTGTTAGTTAATAGTTCCACACGATTCGTTAACGGATTTTCGATTATTGGAGTATTTCTAGGTAACACACGATCAGATGTGGATGATATTAATAGCAATCTCCACTCTCCCCAGACGTTGCCACAATCAACCACCACCCGCCGCGCCGGGAGAATAAATATCCAAAACATGTTTACGGCAAGTCCTCAAGGCGTTCACAATGTAATTTTCTTCAGCAATCTGTTCGGGAATATTACCGCCGGTATTTATTCTCGAGCTCATTACAGGCGCGGGATCCAATCGCGGGATATGATTCCCGACGCCGGGATCGCATTGGTCGCGCACTCCCTAGAGTCGAGTTGAGATTTGAGTTGCCAGTTCAGCTCGACCTATTCTTGAAGCACTGAGTGAGAAGCTTGTTTCTTGGTAGGAGGGTCTTCTTCAACTGGTCGTGGGTTTATGATTCGATATAGCGGTTATTGGGGGCGTCGCGGATACTCCCGTGTGATCGAGGTGTCGCAAAATAGTTTTTCTGGTTCGTTTTGCAGTCTCGTCGTATTTGCGTTGATGTGCGTCTTGAGCCGGTCCTGTGCGTGCTGCGTGCCCTAACTGTGTGAGCGTATAGATATATTATTTTACGTACATTCGTAGACGTTCACAAGTAAGTTGGCAAATAAGTTATTATTATATTGAGTAAGAAGAAATGTTGAAGGGAGAATTTACAGGTGGTGAGTGGCCCGAATGTCTTACCAGTAGTCTTACCAGGGCTATTGTATTACCCAGCACTAACTAAGGTCAGATAAGCAGTCGTAACATGTAAACTACTGGTCGCTGACCCTAATTTAGTTGGACTATGGTTAGGCAGATAAACTATCTGAACATACACAGTTGCTTAATCCTAGTGGAAAGACAAAATCGTTAGTGGATTTTACGATCATTTTTATTTGACCACTTATGTTAGGTTCACCACAAGAAATACTGAAGGTGGACTCAAGTTTGTATAAGACCCTCAATTTTTATACGAACCGACCGACGACGGGATCCTTTACAAGTACTTTCAAAAACTAATTTGAATACGTTGCATGTCTGAAGGGAACCTAACAACCAAACTTTTGCAGTTTGCATTATCTTACATACTTTCGTCGACTTTTTATATAAACTTTGATTTTTCACCTTTCTGTCAGGGATAGAAGTTTCACGGCGATCTATAAAAATAAACTGGTCCGGGCAGGCGAAGTTGGTAAAGTCACGAGCTTACCGCTTCGACAGCGCTCGGCTATATTCGGACACGCTCGGCGCGGTGCGGGCGCGGCTCGGGCGCGGCGCGGATGCGGCTCGTATTCCAGCGCCCGTGACCGGCATGCCGGATGCCTCGCGCCCGGATTCCCTAGTGTTGCACCTGACGACATTATTTGTTTAATTTTAATTTAAACGTTGTGTTTTGTATAACAAATGAACTGTTTATGTTATAAGACACGTATTCGAGAAATTTTGGGTAAAGTTTTGACTTAATGCCTCCGGACGTTGAAGGAGAAGTTTTCGTAATATACAGAAATAAGTTTTATGAGAAGTTTTACACAATATAATCATCAATCGATTGTCGGGATATGTACTTATTATTTTCTAAAAGAGTCTGAGGACCCAAGTCATGTGTCTCTGCCACCTATTTTCTATAAATGTGGACCCCAATTAACCGTAACCAACATAATCATGACCAGAGAACAGTCAATGATCTTCATAAATGATCTTCATAAATGACCGTTCGTACCCACACTGTTTTATTTGCCCATCGTAGTCGATGGATAATACCAAAATTATTATGATAATATCTAACAATACAAAACGAATACAAAAGACTATCAAAATAAACTAGTCGTTTGAGAGAAAATAGTCCAGATATACTTTTATGAGGTACTGTAGAGGCGGGCCAGGTCTGACCGAATAATGCTGTCACGGCCCAAGAGGTAATCTGCAGCAAAAGTATGGAAGTGGCCGTCTGTACAGTTGTGGAAGTTTCACCGCGCCGCGCACTGCTCGCGGGAGACGCCGCGGTTTGTTTTGTGTAGTTAGCAATTTAGATATTGGGCTTTTATGTTAACTGACTATTCTGTCACTGTCTTCACCTCTTTGTGTCTACTAGTCGGCAGTTTGACTCCAGAACGAGAAGTTTTAGGTTCCGTCACCTGGGTCTGGCTGGATTTATAGAATACTTTGTCAGAGCGTAAACTAAGGAGGAAGAAGAATAAAATAAAATTTTTACATTGTCCGTTTTGACGCCTTTTTCGATTCATTTTCTACCTCTAGTTGATGGAAAGACATACGCTGAAAGGTTTTTACCTGAAAATCAATATTATTTAATACTAAGATTTAGGTACTACGCATAATAAACATACACTTATTTTGAAAACCATAAGTAGTACTAGTAGTACTTTGAGTTGATAACTGTTATTGATATTGAATACGACATTAAATAGTTGAAAAAAAAATTTGCAACGTGTTGGGCGCCTAGTGCATCCCATTGACCGCAACTCCAAACTTGTGTTGTGTGTACGTGAGCGGCATTTCTCCGCGATAAATATTACCGTTTTAAACGCTACCGCGCAGCGCCAGGGTTCCAGACCTCCACCCAGTTGTTAATTTGTTTGCTGGCCAGCACCGACATGATTTGACTAATTGTTCAGGTAAATCTTTACTTTGTTCTTGTTTTACTCGGTCTTTAAAAGAGATCTTTACTCGGTGATTATTTAAAAGTTTGTTTCAGCTGAATATTCAGAAATGGCAACATTTTAGTAACGTTCACGTTATAATAGTCAAAGATGAGCTTGAAAAAGTTCGCCGAAAAGCTTTGCATCTAGCTGTGCAACTTGTTTTGATGAGACACGTTGTTTGTTGTGACTTGAGTCGATGGTTTAATATTGGACACAGTGTTCAGAAAAAAACGAGATCACATTGATTGATTCCACAAAATAACTTCGACATGAAATCGTCAAGTTCACGTTTGTACCTAATTCTCATTTCAGTGATCATTTATCTTTGTACTAAATATAGTAAGATAATAGCAGCGTGTGGTTGCGAGCTCGGAATATGAACGAGTGTTAGTGAACCCTGTGAAACCTTCAGCGAAGGTCGCAATTTATCTTTCAGCACTTCTTGAATATTTCGCCGCGTTTCGCCTGAATTTATAAAGTGCCAAAATCCCCGTCATGCTGAAATAAACAGTTAAGCGCCGTTACTGAACTACTTACCTTACTTTACACGTTTATTATTTAACTTAAAACGTCAATAATAATATATTATAGTTAATGGGATAAAATTCTTTGTGGTCCGGAGCTTTTAATTTTTTTACTGAATGCCAAACATATTATAATTATCTTACTCTCCATCAATCGTCGTCAAGTCGTGATTCAGATAAATTTGTGTAAGATTAGCTGTCCACAGATAAGGGAGAAGTGGCAGCCCTTAAAGGCACACAATGAATCAGTAACAATAATATGCACCTCCAAAATAAAAGACAACACAACATTGAGCACACTATTATAGCGGCTGAGCGGTCGGTCGGGTAACGTTGTAACCGTACACAGTCAAACACAGAGACACGTGGAACAAAGAATTGGCTCGTGACGTCATCAGCAGTCGTAGCGACCTGTCGTGTCGCTGTGTGCACTTTATGTCGCGTGTCACGTGTCGTGTGATGACACCCGCATCTGGTGTGTATGTCAACTGTCGGCACAATGACATCTTGTATGTTATTTTGTGATGTTCGCTATGTAAGCCTATTGTGTTCAAGTAATTGAAGGTAGTTATGTAAGCACGTACCAAAGATTTAATTTATGTATAACAAAGACGAACAAGCTGCACTGATTGTAGGGGTTGGAAGAGATAGAGTAGGGTCAACATAAAAGCAGCCAGTAATCGTATAATGTATGTGTGTTACAGTCCAAACTGTTAATCGGTCAAAACGTAAGTTAAAACGCATTTTCTACATTAAAAAAAAAAGTTGCCTCACTCTAAGAATTTCTCCTGTATCGTGGGTGCGTTTACAAACGTTAAAACTTACAAACACAAAGCCATAGCACCAAGTTATTCAAAGGGTAACAAAAAAATCTAACAACCTAACACATTTAGTTTTGAAATGTACATCTATTCTAAAGATAAACTTTTATTATATATAACTTTTATTATATTACGTATTTTGAATATGTGACGTCAGTTCAGTCTAAAACACGTAGACGATAGAAACATTTACTCTCAGTTTCCCAATAAATAATAATAATATAAATGAATATCAGCTTAAGAACTTGGAACGCGATTGCAGCACTATCGAGAGATAGTGTAATGTCTGTCACTGGCTGCAGTAAAGCGCGAGGTCTCTCTGATATGTCATGCTATATGATAACATTGTTGTGATAGCAGTCATTGCCATTGATCATTAAACACATGCAGATCTAATGCTTTCACGCTGTTAAAAAAACTGCAATTTAGTGCAAAATGCAGTTGTAATGTTTGTGCTATGGCAAGAATCTACTACGGTATGTTCAGAATTAAGTACGTGTTTCTTGGCCCCCCAGTACTAAATATTTACGACAATAAGCTGTCAACCAAATGACACACCAGCCACAGCCTGATGGCGTAACTAAATTAATAGCCACACTCCTGGACCGAAACAGCTGGAAGTGGTACAGTCTGGCAGTAACCAGTTACATGAAATTGTTATAACCTCTAATACTAAGTCAAGAAGAGAAACCAAGAAGGACACAAGTTCCCGTTGGGGCTGCGGTTGTTCGAAAGAGATACTGCAGCGGCACAAAGGGCTAAGAAAGAACATGGGTGGTTTTGAGTCAGAGCGGGAGGAGTCATTTGTCATTTCATTGATGAAAAAAAAAGAATGACACAAGTTTACGACTTGCTAGACAAACTTAAAGCTGTAAGTTGTTCGAGAACAGTTCCTCTTCATCCCTCTCAGCCATCATGCTACCACAACGCCAGGGTTGGTGAAGTCGCGGATCGCTCAGCTACAGTGTAATCGTGTGTGTCGTCCGGCAGTCCGCGGCTCCCGTCCACGTCACTCGGAGCGGATTAATCTAAACAATCTTAACTAAGTTCAATGCGCTGCTGGGGAGCATATGGACAAGTGAATGACGAACAGCGATTAATAAAGGAGACATAAAGCAAATTTCGTAATCTACCAAAGTTTAATCAGTTGTAGTTGGTGAATCTTAGCTTGGCCTAGGAGATTGACACATATTGCCAGTCTCTTGCCCAGGTAGAAAATTGAGCAAGCTGTATGGAGTCATTCAACCATGCCCTTTTGTTTCGTCGTAGGTGCGTCAAAACTAGCTTGCATCAGACAATAGATATATAAATAAACTTTTCTTCAGCATACCAATATATTGCTTATTTTATGGGTAGACATTCTTTGAATAGACTAAACGAACTTTAAATCTAAAAGGATAACTTAGTTAAATATACCAGTTTTATCGTTTTCACCAATCTAAAATGAAGCATTTAATCTCACATTAGAGCTACCCCTTAGCGCCCGTGACTCAGACCGCGCGTGATGCCGTCGTTGCGGCCAACGGTTGAGCGCACCTGGCAGGAACTAGTGTTAAACAACTATTAAGGGGCTGCTGGCGCGCGCGATTGTGCACCTCGGTCACGTTATCATGAAGATACATTTCTTCAGATATAGAAACATTTAACAAATAATGTAGGGAAAGGCCACGGTCGGCTTAGAGAAATCAGGGCCGTTCAAAAGCGCGTTAGGTCGATGATATTGTCAGGAGCGCGGGAAACGGATGATGGATAAGGGACGCACAGATCACACAGGAGTGGCAGAAAAAAGGGGAAGCCTATAAACAACAGTGGGTGATTCCGGGCTGAAATGATGATGATGATGATGTAAGGAAAATGAAATCGAAAAGGCAGAAAGGACTGGAAAATCAAGAAATTTAAAAAACAATGTCGTCTAAATACAGTTACAAACGATTTTACAAATTAATGTGTAGTGTTAAGTGTATAATAAGTGCATTAAGTAGAAAGACTATTATTAGATTTACTTTACACTTCTTTATACTTTTCAATGATCAATCAATATTCTCCTGAATAGGGTAATAGAAGACATGTAACATTGATGGACGTGGCGCAACAGGGCATAAATCTAATAACGCAGGCGTCTACACGCGGTCTCGCTGCCTCGATGCCTCGTTGCTTCTCGTCCTCGCCGCCTCGCTGCCTTGTGTCCCTGCTGCCTCACCGCGCCGGGACGTGAGATCGCGACCTGCTGCGCGTATGTGACACAGATGATGTTATTCAGAGACTCGACTCGCAACGGTGTCTGTTCACTCTCGACGACACACTCCAAGGTGTATATATTGCCGCTCGTCTTGATGTTCCACGTTCGGATATACATGAAATGATTTTGATACCTTCTATTTTATATAAAGTTAGTAAGTTAGAGTATGTCATTGACATGCGTGAGACTATGCTGTTGGGCTAGTGGTTGCCGATATAAGGTCCTGGGTTCGATTTCCTACAACACACCAATCACAGTTCGGACCAACACGTGGTACATATATCAAATCTGAATTATAAAATATTCGTAGTGTATAACTTAAGTTGAGCAATAATAATATAATTATAATGTATAAAATTTCATAATCAAAAATCTTACTTAAACTTTTCAAAAGCAAATTCAATAAATAATTAATTGTAGTTTCCTCGGAGCCAGTTCACATAATCCGTAGCACAATGCTAATATGTAACAATATGCACTTTATTGACAATATGAAATTAGCTTACTCACGAGTACTTTCGTAACTTAACAGAATTTATTTTGACAACGTGAAATAATGTTTTTAGCATAAGGTGATAAGGTGGACTAAAAATGAATGACTATAAAATAAAAATTATGTACGCGTATGTTTTTACTAAAATATCTATAAGTTGGCATAACCTCCGTATAATTATCTCAATTTCTCAGAACCACGATTCTACTATATGTGGATGTTCGCGTGGTTACAGATGCAATGCTCGGGTGCAAGTCTAAACCCTTAACCACAGGTAGTGCTGAGCCCGAGCGGTAATGTAGAAATTATATTTGTAGCCCCATGTAGGCTAGCCTATTGCCTTGCCACCACTAACTGGACTGTTGCTGATGGAAAAACTCAATTAAGCTCGACCTGGAAATCTACCCCACGACTTCACGATCAGTAGCGGTTTTGACAACTACACCAGCGAGGAAGGTCACTCATCATCATCATCATCACTCTCCTGCCCTTATACAATTCATTTGAGGTCGGCGCAACGTATTTTTTTCTTCCATACTTCTCTGTTACTTTTTATCTCAACAGTCAGTTATATCGAAGTTAACAAAGCTAGTGTGTATGTAGACCGGTGCGGGCCAGTGCGGGCCGTTGCCGGGCGCCGGCCGCCGCAATGAGACGCGCCCTATATCACGGCGGCAATTTAAACGTCGGCTCGCCTACTTGCCGGAATAAATTCAGCAAAGTGTCAAACAAGCGGACAACTTTCGCACCTGGGCTCATGGCCGCGCACCGGGCAATGCCGCGCAACGCAAGGCCGGGAGCGGACAGTAGCATGTCACATGCTACTCCAGCGGCTGCGTCAAGGCATGTGCACTTCGTTAAATGTGCACTACACAAAATTAATTGGTGCACACGTTTATGACGGTTTAGTCTAAAGTTTTCCACCAATCTGAAAAGTTTTCCATCTGTGTAATATGAATCACCTGTCCTTCGTAAATAGTTGTATATTTGAGTATTTAATAGTTTAAATATTCTACACAATTACATGTGAACGTGTACGTCATTTCTAGTGAGGTTAGGCAGATATACTCAATACTCAATACTCAATACTCAATTCTTTATTGCATTCCATATGTATAAAATAGGTGGTAGGTACATAATAAAAAAGAAGAACAATATGGACCCTGTCGGGCACAGCAAAGATAAAGAGAGAGGAAGACAGCTAAATAGGGGTTCAAATTATCATTAATTATTTAATGTGACTAATCAGGAGTACTAATGTATAGATAGAATATATAATATAAGGTTTGCGTATATAGGTATAGTAAAGTAAGATGTATTGTGTAGGTATTAATAATTATTAATTCAAGTTATTTTCTTATATTTAATTTATTGTTTTTATATTTGATATTCGATACTGAATTGTTTTAATAAGTATTATAATATTAATGTTACTATTTATTTTATTTATTATTTTAGTATTATTGTTTATTATTTTATTAAATTAGTGTTGTTGTTTATTATATGTATTGTTTAATTTATTCATCATCTAAAAACTCCTTTACTGAGTAGTAAGACTTTGATTCCAAAAATTGTTTTAGTTTATTAATGAATACATTTATTTTAGTTATTTCTCTAATTTTGTTTGGTAATTTATTATAGATTTTTATGGACATAATTAAAGGGCTGGTTGAGTGCATTTTGAGTCGGGATTGGGGTTTGTTTATTTTGTTTTTGTTGCGTCGAAAAGTGTATCTTGTTTGTGTTTCTTCACAAGTAGTGTAAAAGTCGGGGTGTTTTTTGACAAATTTACATAATTCTAAGATGTATAGACAGGGAAGTGTGAGTATTTTGTGTTTTTGGAAGTGAGGGATACCATAGATTGCACCTGCGCATGTACCTACTCCTCTTTTTGGCTCGTTCATTTCTATGTCTTATAACTTTCATAGAAGCCTGGGTTGCGCTTAAACGTATTTATTACTCTTCATAATGTTGAGTTTTCTGAGCGGTATGTTCGCCTTATGAGCTTACCGTATTGTTATCTCCTATGTATGCCACTATGTTCAAGGTCTTGTCTAAAGAGTCGCTTTATCTTGTGACTTACAGCAGCGGTCAACCTTTCAAAAGCACCTTAGTTGTAAGCCATCTACAAAAAATAGCTCCCTAGCGATACGCCGACTGTTTTTTAAGAAAACTAACTCCAAATTACAGTCAGGACTCAGGAGCAATAGCGGGTGATAAATATTTGTACTTTAATTACACTGTGGACCCCAAATAAGAAAGAAACCCCATGACGTGATAAAGTAGTTGTAAGTTTTTAAAACTTAACAGTTTCATTTCTCAGCAGATTTTTCAGCTGTTTTTCGTCGTTTTTTTATAGCTGTTACGCATAGACCAAAGTCTGAAACTCTAACAACGAATCTTTTCAATCATGGTTAACGTGTTACACAGACTGACGCGACGTAGTTCGACATTCAAATAAATCATGTTTATGTTTCAAACAATAGCGAAGTGAGGGTAACAGAAAAATAAAAATGCACGTCTTAATTAAAAAAGCACATTAATTTACATTTTAAAACATAGATGTTATCAAATAAAATAGTTTTGTAACTGTTACCAAACGACTTATACCATGAATGTGAGCTTATGGTCGTAGTTTGAACTATTTTGACTGAACGCTCAGAATAGGGTTAAAAAAACGAATTAGTGTGACGTCATTTTTCAAGACATTAGTATGACATTCTTCAACGGTGAGTGACGTCAACATCCCCCACTCAAATCTTTGACGCGTTTTATTTTCGTCAATTTTTATTGATTTGATAAAACAAAACATACGTATCCAATTATTTTTCGATAATCTAAAAAACGGACTAATTAGAATCACATTTTTTTAAGTCAGTAAACATCCCTATTGCATAACTACAATGTAAATTGAATCCCACCAAAAACAAAACTTGTAAAAAAAGCCAAGCCGCGCAACTCAGTTCTTTTACCGTAAAAAGTAGTGAGATCCATGTAATACCAAGTCAGTTATATTTATTCCCTACTTAAAAATCTTTGATGTTTTAAATAAAAGATTGACTTGGCCACTGCATCACATTGGCCAATGCAATCGCGATTAGCTATTACAATGGCCTGTTTTCCAATTGGCAAATGCGATGCAGGCTTCTAGTTTTATCCACAACGAAGTTATAGGAGGACGAAAATGGCCTGAACTGGTTCGAGAAAAGGATGGTACGGCCGTGCCGCTTTATTGCTCGACTTGGCGGGGGCCGTGCCCCCAGATCGTAAATATGAGATCCAAATCAAACGTTGATCCATGGAGGTAAACGAAATAGCACTCGATTAGCAGAGTTGTTGCCATACCACAACACAATTAGCGCTGCAGAAAAATAACCCAATAACAACTCTGTAATCACTGTATCACAATAAAGATCTTTGACTTAGGCAATGTGGAATCAGCGAATCTAATCTCTACGGAAGTAATCGGACTAACGTTTTATTTTCATTATTCATTTCAGAACTGAACCATTCAGGCTCCCCACTCTATTGATTCGAACCAGTAACAGCACCTGATCATAATCCGAATTCTCAACTAATTACCATCGCAACTGTTGGCAATTAAACTGCGTCGGAAGAGTTGTTCTTTGCTTTATTAATGATTTATCGCCGCGGCCTGCGCGCGCCCGATAGCGATACCCGACCAATTCATAACTAAATACAAGTGTCTCGCCTGACCGGGAGCTGGGAGCTGGGAACTGGGAACCCGGCTGGGGACTGGGGACTGGGAACTTGGCGACAATCCGTTTACTACGACGTGCAGGGGTTCGTGCTTTATGTTTGAGTTCGACGGGTACTTAAGATCGCGGAAGAGATTGTAGAAAGTTAACCATTATTTAAATTAATTTTGAGATATTTAATTTTGTGAAATATTGATCGATAAAACATTAGGCTCTATTTTAGTGCAATAAGAAATTCTTCTTTCTCGCTTTCATCGTTTGTGATTTATTCTTAGTTATGAATTATAAAAGTTTCTGAATAAAATTGTGATATCTTATGTAGTGATGTTCTCAGTAAAATAAGGAAGTTCAAATACATTTAGCTCCAATATTATTCCTGAAGTTAGTTGTACAGGACGCGCTACAATATCGAATATCGGATTATGAACGTCAACGTCTTCATTGACTTAGTTATCACATTTTCGCCTCACAATAAATTTGTAAAACACATCTTATCAAGTGTATCCTCTCTTTGAAGTAGGTTAAATATACGATGAAATTAATTTCGCTCCCCTGTTTCTAGCTCGGGGCTATTTTGGAATTGCTGCACCCTGCGCAGCGCTTAATCGAGCATTATTTAAATTTGTAAAGGTATACTTTGGGGCTATTTCTACCAGATATTGCCTGTGGACACGCATATTGCGTTGCGATGGGCCCTGATAGAGTTATAGGTTTGTTTACGTTGTTCGGTGGTGGTAACGTTGTTTTACAGCGGGGGCAATCATCCCCCAGTTATTTTGATCGGTGAATATTAACTAAAGGAATTATTGTTGTTTGAGTTCACCCTGTAAGTAAATCAAAACGTATATAGGTTCATCTGTGATATTGATGATTTTAAGAGTTGATAACTCGTTACGTTTTCGCAATGTTGCTTGTTGGTTATTCACAGTTTTAATAAAATATAAGTATTTTAAAATGCGAACGAATATCGCTCGTCTACTTTTAATAACTTGGCAATAATATTAGGTTTAACGCTAGCTGTCAGCACATATTCATTAACTGTTTAGTGACACCCCTCCATCACCCTGCATCGCGGAGGGTGGCAGACAGGCAGACAGGCGGAGCCCCTCAAATGTGATAACACCCTCAAGAAATTGAACACTTCGCTACGAACAGCGACGAAAAAATTAATCTGTGGGAGGCCATGTGTGAGCTGTGAGGGATTCAAGCCAGATATTAAATTGTGAGGTAAATATTGAAAAGTGCATGTATTGCGTAGCGCTCAAATTGGATAGACTTGTATATTTTTATCAATAAAAAAGATGTCTCCTTGTGTTATATAATATATTAATTTTCAGAGCGGAGTTTCCAATATCCAGCGGGATACTTTGATACGTGCTATAGGAGCATGTGAAAAGTCACTCCGCCGTAGTGGAAACTCACAGTTCCAACCGGCAAGCAGCAACCACAGTCTCACACGCGAGTGGTGTAGGTAGTGCCATCTATCGCGCTACAGGGGCAACTACAGAACCAGTAGCGAACTACATATTTATGTCATACATGTGAATAAAGGTAAGAAGTCCTGAGACGTCCTCTTCTAGTGACCGTACTACGAGCAATGGAACTTCAATAATCTTTTGTAATAAGCAGGGCTAAAAACAGGCCCACAATAGTCGCCAACGCATAGGATTTAAACATTACTGGTGAGATGTATTTGTAAGATACTTAATACACCTAGTCTTATCCTTCAGGGAAATACAGGCGCAGGTTCATACAATGCCTATTACTCGTAGTCTTCAATATCACTTAAGAGAAACCCAAGACGAACTGCTACTGTCAGAAATAACTAAAAATATCTTCTCAAACTTGTAAGTCCAAACTCGAAGGCAACAAAAAGGCAGCAAGGTCTATTAAAAACAGCTGATCCAACAAGAATGGCGGTCGTTTATAAATAATACCGCAAGTATTATCGATTCAGTGCTAATTAATAAACGTATCTTACTAAGTCGGAACCGGCCCGGAGTCCCGGAGCCGGGAATAAAACCGGGATTACCGAGGAAGCGACGGCGCGGGATTAAGCAGTAGTTATTAAATAAGTTGGGCAGGTTCACTGCCGGCCAGACAGACTTTACCTATATAATTATACACATAGGTATTAGGTTTTATATTTGAATGGGATTCCTACAGTAATGTCTAGGATATTTTCAGCTCAAATAATATATTATTTTCGGTAACAGTTTAGAGAATTTGTATGAAGAAGTCGTACCTTTAATATATGTTTGAGTAGTCATAATTATATGTTTTTCTATACAATGATCTACTTCTAATAACTGTATGTTAGATAGATAATTGAGTATTTGGTAAAAATATTAATTTTAATGAAACTACTAAAACTTAGAGATCTGCTTCAGTAAATCACTCGGCCTGTTATTTATATCTATGTTGCATTGTGTAAATGGGAAACACTTTATTATTTTACTGGCCAATACTCGAATTTGAGCAACGTTAATAGCTGCTTTTGGATTTCAAAACATTAGAACAGTCTGTTGTACCAGGCACCAGAATTTATTGCAAACGTTTGTTCGCTTATAAGTAATACTAGGTGGCCTAAAATAAAACAGCCTAGTTCAATTTTTGGCTTTCGGTTCAGCGCTGACAGTTGGATTTTCAAAAGTGCAAATAACTGTTAGACATTCATTATATGTAGTTTTTTAGTTCTTCGTGAATACAAACGTTAGTTCCTCAGCTAGATACAGCTCAGTGCTGGTTTATTATTCATTCACAAAAGCTAGCGGTTAAAACAAATCTAAAGTGCTCAGTATAATTTATATCTGTGTTTACATCTTAATATTATCATTTTGTTCGGGGCTAAAAGATAATTACCACTTGTAATGTATTTATCTTACTTAAAAGCGAGTAATGTTAGTAATTTCTTTATTTAAATACGCCCGCGGGAGGAATTACGATGTGCCTTCTACGAGATAAGGCTCGCCACAGATGGGGTCGTGCCTACCTTTAACAACTATACCCATCATCGAACACAACATGAACTATCAAATGAAATCAAATGATAAACATAGAATTTAAAAATATCAATTTGTTACAACATAATATTTAAAGCTGAATTTTATCTAACTAACCTTCATCGGTTTGGAACTAAAAACCCATTGTCTTCAATATATTATATATTATACTGATCATCGAAGGGCTGCGGTCATAATTATATAATAACTACCAACAACGTATTCATACATTTAACTGTCATTTTCTTTTTAACGCACACCAAAGGCACACGCTTAAACTTATTAAATTTCGTCCAGACCAAAAATCTTTGAGTTTATCGTGTTCGTTGTGTGTTGAGTAGCTCGTCTGAGTACAGCCTAATAGAAAATCTTAAGGTAACCATTTTTCTTCCCTTACCTTGACATTAATAGAAACTCAGTTCTTTTACATTGAAATTAAAAATAAAATATTAAGCATTTTAGTTTCATTTCAGCTAATTAGGTACCCACAGTAATAGTTTTCCTATGTAGTTTAAGTTAACTTGCAGGTGTGGGATATCATCAAATAACCCCTCCCGCTCTTGGGCAGAGCAGAAGAGTGCCAGACTTCTACTGACTAAAAACCACCCATGTTACTTCTTAGCCCTTTGTGTCGAGGCCACGGTATCTCTTTCCAACAACCCGCAGCCCCGACAGGTCCCGCAGCACCGACGGGGAACACAAAGCAAATTGCTACAAGGAAGAGCTGTTTTATGCATTATATTTTCTTCTGTCTCATACATATAATTTACAAATGCTTCCGCATTCCTAACTCCTAACTCACTTGTTTTTGCTGTGTGATTTAATTATAAGTTTAACCGTCTAAGTTAACATGTGGCATGCAAGTATCGAGTATTAAGATAATTATGAGTGGAAACGCCGATAGGCTGACGCCGTAGTATGTATGACATACCATTTTGTTGTGGTATTTCAGAAAGGGCAAGTGTAAGTAATACTCGCAACCGTTCAGATTTATGAACGTGGACGCCGCAAAAGGATAGATAGATTTAGATTTATGTATTTGCCTGAAATATGGTATTTTGCAGATTTTATCACACACAGGTACTCAATAGTTCTTCATATTCCGCCTCTTAAATAGTATGTAAGGATCATAGCAGGCGATGTTCTGTGGTTTCTGTATGTGTGTTTGGTGCAGGACCCATTACTAAACACATTCATTATGAAGATAACACGGACTGAATGATGTCGTATTACTCCTATCATATTATGATGTCGTATCGTTGTGTGCTTTGCTTAAGCTTAGTGCTCACACGCGGTGCTTCCCCGAGAAGCAATCCAAAAAAAATAAAGACGATTGTGATTCATTCGGCAGCACTCGGTTTATAGCGGCTTACAGCCATAGACAGCGCTATAGAGCGATGCAGTGAAAGTTAATATACTCTTGCAGAAGGACAATGTAAACATAACCAATGAGCTGTGAGCAAAGTTGCTATGTCTAGCCCTGGAAAATCACCTTAAACCAACGACCAGTGGTTCACATTAGTTCTGTACCGAAAGAACTCTTGAGACCATTCAGTTGATACAGTTAGTTTGGACTGATATTTTAATTTAAAAGTTTCGCTGCAAAATGCACACGACGCGTCATCGGCTGTAAGTAATCTGTTTCAATTTACAGTGTTGCTCTGAAAATGTTATTTTCATCAACAATAATAACACCCGCTTTCTGTTATAACTGAACCTACTGAACCACTCATCACTGTGTCTCCACAATACACAGTTTTACTAGGTGACAATTGCGCTTTAATTTGATCGAATCACTTAAGAGTCGCCCCTTGTTTATTGGCCACCGGGTGCAAGCTCGCCAATCGCACAGTTGTACTCCAAGGCTTATAGCAACCGAGAACGGTTCGTGATTTTTTAAATCCTTCGTTATTGCAGCGTCCTTTTGTCTTTTTCTTTTAAAGGCAGAGGGCAAATAGCGTGTTGTTTTAGTAGCAATCAATTGTCTGCTATTTTTAAACTTCTAATTTATTAATTGTGTTAGGTTCGACGACCGGGATACTAGGTGTTTTAATTCTGAAAATGTCTTTCCGTCTTTATTGGAAATAAATAGTACAATGGCAAATAAATGACAAAAAAGCATGTCAAATTATTTATAAATTAAACAGTAGTTTAGAAGAGTCGCAATGATAACAGAGCAAGAAACGTAAATACAATTTAATAAACAGCTTTGTGTATATAATTACTATTCTATTTATTATTATTCCAAAAATAAAACCCCTTAAAAGTTCTGTAGCACCTTATTCAACTCTTTGGTTATTAAAAGGCAACTATCATCTTATGAAATTGACCAATTTAATTACAAGATGAAAGCCACCGCCTTGTAACGTTGACTCAGCTACAAGAGCGGTCGATAAGATCATCAAGAGCAGGTGAAGGTGAATCAACGAGAATATAATATCATAGTTTTAGTCAACATATACGTTTAGAATCTGGTCAAACAGATCTCGCGGTCTAGTCAACATTAAGCCAACATTAAGTAGCATTTTACATTATGAAAGTAATAATATTATTACATCGTATTTATTAAATAACACAAAAATAAACATCGCTATTAATGGCTGCTAAGAAATCCCTTTTTACAAAAATAACTGGTAAAAATGTCTGATAAACCCCTCGAGGTCTCGAGGAATGTCTGAGACCCATGCGTGTTGTTACATTATTTTATATCGACAACAAAAGTACATGTACTTACATTTTTGCTAGGATCTAAACTAAGTCCTTCGTCCGTCCGATAAGTTTGTTGTCTTGGGAGATTTCAACCAGCCCAATATTGTATGGCAGTGGGCTGGCGTTGGTCAATCATTATACCCTTCAAATGTTCATGGCAATGTTCAGACTGGTTTAATAGATAGTCTTAATACGAGTAATTTAATGCAGTACAATAGTTACTCGAACATCAATGGTAGAATCCTCGATTTGGTTTTTTCTAATGATGAAGTTATCGTCAACTGCTGTGATGATCCACTAGTGCCTGAGGATCCTCAACACAGAGCCTTATGTGTTACCGCGGAATTCGTTGAACTGCATCGACTGCCAGGTCGGTCCTACGTAAAATTTTTATATAAGTCTGCCGATTACGAAAATATAAAAAGCGAATTAAATCATATAGACTGGCAGTCGGAGTTTAGTAGGAGGTCGATGGAAGAAGCGGTAACTTACTTTTATAGTATATTATGGAGGCTACATGTCACGTATATACCGACGAAAACTGTCGTCCCTAAATCAAAATACCCTCCCTGGTACAAAAGTCCGTTGATAAAAATATTAAAGGAAAAAGCCAAATTTCACACTAAATTCAAGAAGTACGGGAACCTTTCTGACCATCAATCATTCATTATCCTCCGTCAACGGGCTAAAGACCTGGAGGGCGATTTGTTTGACAACTACATAGCTAAAGTGGAATCAGACATTCGCGACAATCCACGGGCCTTTTGGAGGTACGTCAAGTCCAAGCAAAAATCTTGTTCTTACCCCTCCGTGATGCAATTTGGCCAGGTAACGTCCACTGATGGTGACGTAATTTGTAATATGTTCGGTGATTGTTTTTATGCCAACTTCCTGGATAATACTAGTGATACCAGCAGTCAATCTTCGGCTTGTATTACGGCCGAAGAACGGACCGACAACACGCAAGATGTAAGTAAAGTGGAAATAAGGCTAAGTGAGGTTTGTAGGCTGCTAAAACAAGTTGACTGTAGGAAAAACAGAAATTTCCACTTCCCTCCATATCAGCAGGAGACAGATATTTAAGAACAAGGCCAATAGGCACACATGGACGTATACAACTGGGATAAGCCTAGTTGCCTAGCACCACGGATATTGTTGTCATTAATATTACTGGGTCATAAGTTGTGAGCTGTTCTATTTGATTCCAAAAATAGGTATGACAAAAATTTTTACTATACGGACCTTGTAGAAACTAGAACAAATTTCCGTGCGTTCAAGCATTTTTGTCATACCTATTATTGTGTGTGTGTGTGTGTGTGTATGTGGTGTTTGTTTTTAGGGTTCCGTAGTCAACATGGAACCCTAATAGTTTCGCCATGTCCGTATGTCTGTCTGTTCGTCCGTCCGTCCGCACTATATCTCAAAGACGATTTGGCATGAATATACAAATGAGTTACTTTCTTATTGCAATCTAAACAACCGACTAATCATGAACATCGTGTCCACCTCAAAGTTTTTCAGAGTGGTTTAACAATACTAGTTATAAATAACTAACAGACACAAAATCAAAAGATTCATTGTTTCGTTCAATATCGATCTTGTTATACTTGGTTCAAACATAATGCTGACAGACTGCACTGGCCAAGCAACTTAACTGTTCCATTGTTCCACAGGAAACAATATAGCGAATAAAAACTCTTCCAACCTGTTTATAAATTGTTTGTAAAACAATTTAATTAAGTATGAATGATGTCGTCGCTATGGCGACCGGTATTCAATGGTCAGAGAGTTATTAAATAAGTTTCGAGAAGTTTCCCCGGCAAGCGAGTACTTTACAAGTTTTCATTTATTTATTGCCGATTTATACAGCAGCGAGACGTAATGTGGGATCTGGATGTACTCGAATATACTTGGGGACTTCATGTAAACGGGATCGGGCTGTGTTTGTGTTGTTATTATATTGGAGAGGTGAAACTTTGAAACTATATTAGGGTAGTTGATACTTGGGATGGTTTTTCAAATTGATCGATTTTTTAGCTTAGTTTTATGAAGCTGAAGCTGTGGGCACCATAAATAAACATAAATAAAACTATACTATTTGACCTGCAGCGACTACTACGCATCAGGTTACTTCGACTAAATAAATAGTAATAGTCTAAATAAATCGGGAGTAAATGCGTTCCTAGTCGAACCCAATTACGGATAGTTGTGAAACTAGTTTAAACTAGTTTATACTAACTCGCGTCTACTTGCTTGTTTTTCCTATGAATTAGTTGTCATTTCCTTCGTACATGAGATATCAGATAAGTGTCAGTTCAATGACTAGAGTGGAGTAGATTTTTCACAATTAGTTTGTGGTTTCCGAATGACAGTTGGAAAAGGGGTTTAAATATTTTTGTATGAAAAGGCCTTATAAGTTCAATTAGCCGATTTACCCGATTTGGGTCGCAGGTTATCCGGGTTAATATTGTTTGAATTTTAGTAAGTGGGTAGATAAAAGTAGAAGAAAGGGGGAGGCCTACGCCAAAGACTGGGAAAATTCACTTCGGGAAATGCAGTTAACATTATTGCATAATGATTTAAAGTGGCATAATTTTCGAGTTGTAAAGGTGAAGCCGCTGGCAACAGCTAGTAACACTCATAACTTTGACGGCACGGTTGGTACAGTGGCTGAGGAATTGGACTGCTTTGCTGCGTGTCGCGGGTTCGATCATTGCATGGAACAAATTTTTGTTTGGCCTACAGATAGTTGTCTCGGGTCTGGGTATTTGTGTATGGGACTTTAAATGTTTGTTAAAGAACCCACGATACAGGAGAAGTGCCCTAGTGTGGGGCAACGTTTTTTAAAAAGGAAAAACCAACCGGCCAAGTGCATGTCGGACCACGCACAATGTAGGGTTAGTTGTTGTGTAGTTGCCCATCAAAATATTATGTGAATTTACTAAAATGATTAACCACCCTGCCTACCTGCCTCCGAACGATGATTTTTATTGTAAAAATAAAACAAACTTACATTTGCAGTTTTGAGATCTTGCGCTTGTATGAAATATTTTCCTTTACATAATGTATGGGACATAATGTACAGGAAAATATTTCATATAAGTTTATTTTATAAGTTGGTCGACTATTACTCGTCAACTTGTAAAGTCTACTCAGCTGCGATAGTTTTCTTTTTATTTTCGTTATAATTATATGCTACTATCATGATTTTTTTCACATTTCCAAACACAACCCCCAAGTGTGCCAACCTAAACCACCTTTTTTTTTTTGGCGTTCGGAAAATCACCAAATAACCCCATTGAACAGAGCGAAAGGGAGTGTCAGACTTCTACTGCCTTAGAACCACCCATGTTCCTTCGACGGGTCCCGCAGCCCCGACGGTAACCTGAACCACCTAGGTTTAGGTTGGTACACTTGAGTCTAACAAAAATTTGCACTTTAAAGCTTAATATTTCACTGTTTGACCAAACACGCAATGTTTTTTAACGACCTATCAACGACATCCCACACAATGGACTTTGGCAAAAAAAAAACATCCCCACTTACATGTGTACTGGATCCACAAAAAAAAAAACAATATTTTACTTTGGCACTACTTTGTCTGCGTAAATTATTTGTATATTCATGCCAAATTACAGCTTTCTAGTACTAAGCGTCTTTGAGATATAGTGCGAAAGGACAGACAGACAAACAGCTAGACAGTAAACCCATGGTAAATCTAAGTACCTAACGATTATAAAGCAGTCGATAACAAAGTACGTCAACTACGAAGAAGTCAACATTATAATTAGCCCTGAACGTGGTGAAGTATAAAAGAGGCGCCATCTGTGGGCCGCCATCAAACTGCAAGCTATTGAAGTTCCCAACAAATATGTAGATTGGATCCGACGGACAGCTAAAAAGACAAAGACAGTTAATATAATTTGAATACTTGGAAGTTGATCCTCCGTGTGGGTAGGTAAGTAGTTAGGTAGGTACCGTCTACCGTTCGGAACAAGTTCGGTACTTGAAAAGGTTGAAGGAACAGGTTGGAAAAGTTTTGAGCGTATGTTTAGGTAAAGGGATGGAGATTTGTATTCATTGCGATTCTATTCTTTTGCTTTACATTGAGAAACGTGGGTAGGCACTTTTAGTTTCTTACTTAAAAATCCTCAGCTACATTTTCAACCTTGTTCTATTGTTCTATTATTCCTGTGGAAGATATATATACAAGAATACATAGAACGTGTTTTTTAGATTTATATTTTTTTCATGAAATTTTTGTTTCATTTATTTTCTTTCAAAGCAAAACAAGGCAAAACCAAATGACTAAGTATATCTTGATATCCATAACTAACAGAAAAAAAAAGATTTTGTAAAAATCGACTAACTGATTTCATAATAATAATTATAGACACAAGCAATGGTCAGTTTATAAAACATCGTATGGTTTATGTACCTCCTGTGACGTGTTACATAGGTGTGTATCCCGCTACACGCAAAACGGTGTCCCGTAGATATTGATAACCTTATCTTTTCCATTTCACGCCTCATAAAGCTTGTATCCTTTCCGGAACAAGAAAAATCCTCTAGTAAGTAGATAATTTGATAAATTATAGAGGACAGCCGTAGTCGCATGCCACTGATACCTGATGCGCCTTCATGGCGTTCTCATTGATACAGACGTCAGTTGCCATTAGCAAGGTGGCATGCGACTACGAATGTCCTCTATAATTTATCAACTAACTGGACGCCCAAGTCACGAGTAGTTTTGCACCTTGGCAAGAGCTGGCCCGCCAAAATATAATCAGTAGCTAAGACTGAAAGTTTTCTAGTGAAAGTAATCACCGAACACTTGGATGGGTTAGATGTAGTATATGAGCCCGACGATACTCTTCAAGCCGATACAAATCAGCCTGAAGTGCTAGTCTGTCTACAAGCGTTGTAACAGTAGCAAATATTTTCATGTCATCGGCAAGACATAATAGTTTGGATGAATGGAGGCACTGGTCGATGTCATTTACATAGACTACACATAAAAAGGGACCTAACAACGATCCCTGAGGCACCCCACTGGGCACGATTACCCAACTAGACGTGTACTTGTTGAGGACTACGGCTTGTGACCTGTTCTCAATGTAAGAAGAGAACCACCTCCAGAGGTCTCCACGGATGCCCATGTAGGTATCGTGGTTGATCCGATCAAAAGCTTTACTATAATCTGTATAAATCACATCGACCTGCTTACCATTATCCATAGCATTCGTAATAAAATCACTTAATAATTTCAAATTTGAAGTGGTAGACCGCCCTTTTAAAAATCCGTGCTGAAAGGAGCTGAATGAGCTAGCAAGGGCAGGATATAACTGACATAAACATAGCTATAATGCACAGCTTGGATATATGCCTATAATTAGTAATCTCAGTTTTAGACTCCTTCTTAAGTACGGGTGTTACAAAAGCAGATTTCCACACTGCGGGAACAACACCTTGAGTTAAAGACTTGAAAAACAATATTGAAATAGGTAGGGCAAAAGAAGACGCGCATTTAATTAGAAATTTAGATGATAAATTATCAGGGCCAGCACTTTTAGTTGGATCAACAACAACAACATCAACATTCACTTCAATTTGACAAATGTCAGATGTAGTTCTGTTAGTATTTGAAGGGAAAATAGGGGGTGGACTGGGATTATTAGATGAAGCGGAGTTGAGGAAATAAGACGAAAAAGCTTCACTAATAGAGTCTTCAGTGAGTCAGTGATTCATCGTTATAATTTCGTGTATTAGGAATAGAATTAGAATTATAATATGTATAGGTTTTTAACAAAAGACCAAAAGTGTTGAGTATTTTCTTTAATGGATTTTCAGTTAGCTTAAGATAACTTTTATAGCATGAAGCTTCTATAGTCTTGACTCTGTCACGCAAATATTTAAAAGTTACCTCGTCAGATTTGTTGCCTTAATTAATCTTGATTTTTGTTAGATATATAAATTATTCTTTAATAGTATTTACTACTAGACTGGATATTTAGTATTACATACTAGCTTTAATTTGTGGTATATATTTGTTTTGGAACTGTTTGATAGTGCCTATAAAGAACTCAACTCATTAATCCCTGGTTCAAACAGATCAGTACTTCTACCATAGTTTACACAGCCAAAACTCCGTCTCCGTAAATTATTTGTATGAAATATTGTACAGCGCCTCTAGCGGTCACAGAAAGAATTACAATCCGTAACATGAGCACTATAGATGGCGATAGGTTAAAAACCTAACGTAATCTATACTATAGTTACTAAAGTATTTCAGCTGTCACCATACAAAACGGTACCATGAGTCACTAATTTCACTGAAACTATCGAATAATTCGCTTACTATAGTGGTTACGTAGCTCACTACCACTTTGGCGTGTGAAACATATGTTTAGAATAAAATTATGTACATTTTTGAGTCTAATGCAGTCAAAATAATGTCTGCAAGAGCTTATTTAGTATGAAATATGTTAGTGGCCGCTGAGTTTGAAAACCAACGACGCGAATATACTCGTACGTGAATTTCAAGAAATGATTTTCCGAAATGAGAATTCTTGTTAGCATTTTTTCATGTAAGTTGCAAAATATAAATCAAAGAAAGTTTATTAAACTTTATGGACTCTTTATAGAATACTTTTAAGATTTGTGCATATTTTTGAATAATGTTACGGATTTTATGTTGCAGCTCTCTCAAAACAAAACACAATAGTTTTGAAGAAAGTTAAAACATACTTTTCTATGAACTCTACCAACAATTTAAACTGTGAGGCACTGTTGTTTTAAATAATCTGTTTGAATCTATTATTGTGTACTTTTAAACCACACAACGCAGCTCTGTGACACAAGGTCAACAAAAAAAATTACAAATTGAATACACGACAGTGACATATTATAAGGAATAAAAATTCAAAAACCACTAAATACTATAAGCAGTCTAATAACCGTCAACTTTTCTATTTCGTCAGTTTATTTGTGTAAATCTCAGGTGTAAATATCGTTCTCTCTTCTTATTAGTGGGAAAGAAAGAAACAAAACATGAGTAGAGTGAAGTTAGCTAGACGGCACAATCTATCGAGCTTACCTTAGCGCCTGCGTAAGACTCCGTAAATCTCATGGTGCAAGCATTATCGAAATCTATTTGATCCACGTTAGCACGCTAGCGAGTTCAACGCTAGTGAGTAATTTTTCGATGACATCTCATGGTAAAGCTACTGACAGTTAATCACAACTCCAGCTAGTATTTAGCTGTGGGTACGGGTACAGACAGACGAACCTACTTAATTGCATAATGTTGCCATGATCGCGGAGGGCCGCGGGAGAACTTTTAATTGGCAGCGAGCAGACCTACGGAACGAAACAATACTGTATACACAACATATAGGTAGTCGTTCATTAATTTTTCATTGCATCTGAGCAATATAATAATGAGCAATTATTTCTTCTTTGCATGCAAATTTGTTTTACTTCCAGGTCGCGTTGTATAAGCAAGTAGAAGAAAATGCTGGAAAGGAATACTATACACACTTGTTCGGTCGGCACATTCGATTCGGCAATTTTTGACGAACAACAATAATGGGTATGATAGGTATGATCTAAATCTGTTACTTACATATTTCTTTTTGCCGCCCGGCTTTACTAGTGTGTAGCACGTTTTAGATTAAATGGATAACAAAATATATACACCAAAGAAAATGTGTGTGTATGTGTGCCTAGGTACAGTATCTGAAGGTTTCAGTGTAACTTGAAACCTTAAAATATCTTGTAATTACAGTGCTATTCAATAAATAAGTAGGTTGTAAGTACACCAGCATCAGACACCTAGTTTTTTTTTCAGTTAATTAATTTGAGGGTAAACAGAAATTTGCTGGAAACCACAATGAATATCTCAACTATTCGTAAACTAGCGGTCCTTTATATAATATATTTTATACATAGACATATGTGCCTAGTCTATTGTGAGCAGTGTTCGAGTGTTAGACGAAGGTTCGTGTCAATGCCGTCGAGGGGAATCATTTGATTTGGGCTCCACAAATACTCGGAGGTACCTATTATCAACGTCTAGTACTGTCGGTACATTCGTTTAATTAAAGGTATAGACGATTTGATCTCTACTGGTACCCATAGCATACGTAGTGAAATGGTTTGTTTGCCCTGCATCAAACTTGATTTGGTTTCGACTTAAAAACAGACCATGAGTTTTTTCAGTATATATTTTCAATCATTTGTTTATTGCTGAAGAACTAAAAAATAACATGGATGCTGCAAACACCACGGCCACTTACTGGGCCCAAGTCATTTACTATAATAATATATGAATTATATCTAACCTCGATTCGATAAGTAGCTTTACGAAATTCAGGGATCATAAAAAATTGCCGTGTCGCAAAAAATCTCCGACTCTTAGATACCCTAGATCCTACTTGTCTAGACACTAAACTACCTCGTCGTATATGCCTAAATAATAATAGTTCAATAAATGATTTCACGTATAGACAGAATACTCTTATTATGTTCACGTTGCGAATCACACATTCGACAAAAACATAGGTATTCTGTCTATGAGAGGGAATGGTCTATAACCAGCTAGCCCTTGGGCCGGTTGGTGGACATGACATTTCATGTAATTTCCCTAATAATTTAGTAAAAAACAGTAATATACGGTTTTATCTCATTAATCAACACAACTTTCAAGATGAAAATAATGTGTAGGTATCTCTGGTACACATTACAGGCATCTTCGCTCATTCAAGTTCCAAGAATCTCAGATTCTGAACTCGCAATCTGTTACCACGTTTACTAAAATAACTTTTATAAAATAGCGCAGTTCAAACTTACGTTGCGGGAGTTTCTCAACTTTCAAATTAAGGCACAGCATCCTCTTATACTGTCGTATCTTCCGCAAAAAAAATGTGACCCACAATATTTTCTCATTAAAAAAAATCTATACGACTTTCCAATTCGTGTACGTGACAATTTCCCCTCCTACGCGCTTCTAATATAACTCACATAATAAACATTGACTGAGTCCGTAGGCCCGCCCGGTTGCCATGGCGACGACGACTACACGCGTATAATGTGGGACTTTTTCGCATAAAAATTATAAGTCGCACATGAATGGAGATCGCTAGGTAACGAGTCTCCGAACAGGCACACACCCAGGCAAACACAAGCAAATAGAAAGCATCAATATCGTTTCTTTGAGGTACCCACACGAGCGCGAATAAGTCGTCGATTTGTAAAGAAATGTGCTGCTTGGAGCGACAAATTGCAACGTTATTAAGTTATTTTTATTACGACTGGTATTGAAATGTGTTTCTATAATAGAACGGAGCTTACGTCCTTCGATAGTTGTAAGATAATTCGGAGAAAACGTTATCTTCAAAAAGTTCGAACAAAACAAAATCCTACCCATACACTCAAACACATAAACTTACTAGGCTTCCATTATAGGACAAGCCCTAAAATTCTATGCATAAGACGAACATTGGTGACATTAATGAGTAATGAACAATCAAATATCTGGAGCACGGAACTTTTGCTGCAGTACTACAACAGTGTTATCTCTTATGCTATAAGATCGAGTCATAAGGTGAGAAGTCACGCTTAGTAAAGTGATAGTTGCACGTCTGTGCGCACTAGTGACACTGCACGTCGTCGTAACAGCGAGTCAGAGGCGCGGGTAATATCTACGAGACTTACACACACTGATTATTTGGGGCCACGAAAAAAAAGCTACTTTGTTTGAAGATATAGTAGCATTGTACGCTTCTGCGTGCAGATTTATTATTAATTCATCATAATCAGAAGCTGAGGGATTAAGAACTAGCCGTGACGACCAAGACGTGCCGTCTGTTTGTCGCTGTGGCGATGGACTCCGCGAATCTGCTGATGTGGGAAGCACAAGATAGTTGATATAGCTATTTGGACAAGTCCAGCCTTAGACTAGGTACTTCTGGCTGAATAATGATAATGATAAATGTGGAGGTGCTTCAAGATAATAATTGAATCAACAGTTCACATTGTCAGGAAAACTCAGAGCAATGATCAAAAAACTTTTGTCTTTGAAATTTTTAATATGTTGAGTCTTTCAAGAATTCTTGATTATTTCGAAACCTTGTAAAAGTTATCGTTTATTAAGAGCTATTAGTATTCAGATTTATTGAGCTTATGCAGATTTAGTAACGATACTAAATATAAATAATAAATGTATTAAGTAACAAGTACAAAAGTTTGCGAATGGAAATATAAATTTTTGATTGAAATAGTAGTAAATGCCATGTAATCTAAACTTGTTTTTGATTTGATATTAAGTTATTGATTAAGCTTTTTCAATAAAATAACTTTAATTATTAGTAGTTGTATGTCTTGAGAAGGCTCTCGTTAGGCAGATGGACCAATTGGTTGAATCAGAAAGCGGTACTTCTGGACACGGTTTGTGTTAGGAGGTTTCTTTTTCTGGAATCTTGGCTGCCGGTAGCGTGATAACGATGCCAGTGCCATTTTTAGGGTTCCGTAGCCGAATGACAAAAAACGGATTCCTTATAGATTCGTCATGTCTGTCTGTCCGAATGTCCGTCCGTATGTCACAGCCACTTTATTCGGAAACAATTAAAACTACACAGTTGAAACTTTGGTACGTAGATGTATTCTGTGAACCGTTTTACGATTTTCATACAAAAATAAAAGATTTAAGGGGGTTTGCCCAATACATGGAACTGAAACTAAAAAAAACTTTTTTCATCAAACTTATACGTGTGGGGTGTAAGACAGATCTAAAAAATTACATTGAGGCTTCTGATATCATTTTTTTCTAAAAGTCAATAGTTTGAAAGACCCTCTAACTTTTAAACTAAGAGAGCGAAAAATCTAAAAAAAAAGCAGAAAAAATATCAGCATCTGAAGTCGGTGACATTTGTTTGTTTGATTTCATTATCTTCTGAAGTTTATTTTTCTCTTTTTGAAGTCGGTTTTTTGTTTTGCAAAAAATTTTTTTAATTTTTTAATTTTTAGTTGTAATATAATAATAATAATATTCCACAACTATCACACAACGCCATCTAGTCCCAAGCTAAGCAGAGCTTGTGTTATGGGTATATATAATATCCTTTACAAATATTCACTATGCATTTAACATTCAACCAAGACCTCCAAGATTCCCTTATTATTGCTTTTAACTCCTAACCTGTTCAGGAGTAGTACCTTCCATCATCAGCTCATCAACATTAAGTGATGACTTGAATACCGTCAAAAAAAAGGACGAAACATGTAATAAGTGCTTATGAGCGTTGCCCTCGATTTCTCTGGGATCCCATCACCAGATCCTGGTTTCCATATCATGGTACCACCCTTGAAATATCTCTTTTCCAATAAAAAAAAGATACATCAAAATTGGTTCATAAACGACGAAGTTATTCGCAAACACACATAAGCGAAAAATGTTCTTTAATTAAAAAAAAAAAACATTAAATGAAAAGTTGTTGGCTAAACTATGTAAACTGTATATGGGAACAAATGGCAACTATTACGAATTAAACTAAAAAAGAATCACGTTAATCGGATCATAAATCGCAGCGTAATCGGTGTACATACATAAAAAAAAACCGGCCAAGTGCATGTCAGGTTTCACATGTAGGGTTCCGTAGTTGCCCATCAACTTAAAAACTGTATATGTATATGTAGGATGTATATGTATATATCTTAAAAATATGTATATGTAGGAAAATATTTCATACAAGTACATGTTATATGTTGGTCGACTATTACTCGTAAACTAGTAAAGCCTACTTAGCTATGAGATTTCTTCTTTTATTTCGTTATATATGCTACTACCATGAATTTTTTCACATCCGCAACCCGTATAGGCAACGTATTAAGCAACCCGTATAGGTGGTTTAGGTTGGCACACTTGAGTCTAAGAAAAAATTGCACTATAAAGCTTAATATTTCACAAACGAATTTCTTAATCGATAATTTGTTTGAGCAAACTCCCAATCTTTTTCGAAGACCTATCCAACGACACCCGTGCGATTCGCGAGAAAAAAAAACAGGGTATGTTTTTTTTTCTTGCGAATCCCTTACTGGAGATACCCTAAAAAAATATATTATACGACCTTTTTATTTTACCACTTTGTCGGCGTAGCTCATCTATATGTTCATGCCAAATTTCTAATACTAAGAGTGACTGAGCAATAGTGCGGTCGGACGGGCAGACAGACAGACAGACGTACATGCTGATACAATTTTTTTTTAAAGTCCTATCCAACGACATCCCACACAATGGACTTTGCGAGAAAAAAAAATCAACCCCACTTTAATGTGTAGTGGACCTACCCTAAAATAGTTTTACTTTAGCACTTTGTCGGCGTAGCTCATTTATTATGCCAAATTACAGGTTTCTAGTACTAAGAGTCTTTGAGATATAGTGCGGTCGGACGGACGGACAGACAGACAGACAGACGGACATAGCGAAACTATAAGGGTTAATATTGACTACGGAACCCTAAAAAACATGCCAATCAAATTGAGAATCTCTTCCTTTAGGAAGTCGGTTAAAAATATATGCTGTAGATCGCAGTAGAAACTTTCAACAAAAATTGGTTTGAACAATATACAGGGCGTCCCACAGCTATGCCACATGGAGGGAAAGTACCTTAAATATTGTAGATAGAACATTTTACTGAAAGAATACATTATTTGAATTTTAAAAACAATTTAAACTGCATTCATAGATATTTAAATAATTACATGGTTGAACTGGGAATCGAACCCGTTACACGAGAAAAATAATTACCCTGTAGCTTTATGATACCGATCGAAAGTCTTCATCATAAGGATTTTTTTTGCTAACAGAACATAGTATCATAAATAAAAGGAAGACCGAATAAATCAAGAACTATAGGAATGAAGACCTAAAGTGAAGTAAGTTCAGCTTGTAAGCTTTAAATTTCTGTGTTTGTCTTATGTCTGACACAGAATCTACAATGATCTTGAAAGTAGCTTCAGTACGGACACATTTCTTCCCCACGAAACAAAATTGTGGTTGAACTGTTTGTATATTGTATTAAAACATCTATTGGTTTATTTAATTCTATCTGTACATCTTTTTTATGTATTATGTTTACAAAGTGGTATTATCCTTATTATTTATTATTTTGTGTTGTACTCTACCACAGTGCTATCCTATTCGACCCGTAGTTTGACTCGTAGTGAACGCCTTGGGGCATTAAGTCCGCTACTCTTGTACATTAAGTTTAAATAATATCCCAAAACTTCATTTCCAAATCGCTGTTTCTCTGGCCCGCTGTCCAAGACGAGTAAGTATCGAGTTTCAATCCCCCCCCCACCACTACCTGGCCCCGATAGCACTTCTAGCCTTGTCTGAACTTACCTCGTACAGTCATGAGCACAAGCAATACATTTGCGCAACATTCGAAAGTCATTCTCTTCTAAATTACTATTATTACGGATATAGTACCTATCTATAATTGTTTTTTTTGTATAGAACTTTGCCGACGAACATCGAACCCATGACACGCAGCGCAGCAGTGTAATCGCTCAGCCACTGCGCCAAACGATGTCGTCAATTATAAGAGAGGTATATTTTTTAAGTTACAACCAAAAAGAAAATCGTTTTTGAACTTTGCCTTAGTGTAAGGTAACTATGCTCGAGATTGTACTCAAGAACTAACAGTTACATTCACATGAACTAACTCTAGCGAGTACCGAGTTACTGACCTACTGCAATTGTAGTGCGGAGTCGTATTCATGATATTTTGTGCTACTGTCGGCAACACCCGACTAGGTAGCCAAGTTATTTTGTATTTGACATGTCAAGTAAGGAAGTTACAGTTCTAAACCAGAAAGATTTGTTTTTTTTTTAAATCAATAACTAGAACTAGTGTAAAATAATCGAGGTATTCCATGAAGCACACTCAAACGAAGCACACCTAAAGTATTCCACTTAGCACACCCATAGGTGGGCTTCTCTATGAACATAAAGTGCCTTCTTCTTCTTTTCGCGTCGATGATGTGTGGTGGTGACCACGTGGCAGTGGCGTTCATTGGACCCTTAAAACTTATACGAGTATGGACTCTGAAATGTAAAGTGGAACTTGAAAGTGATCAATAAGAATATTATATGCCTTATAAATCATAATATCAGCTATTTTTAGAGGGTGAATTTATTATAGATCTCAAGTGTGCAATTTAGAACCTACCTAACCAACGCTCCTAATATGACAGTGGTAAGGTTTGTGAGGGACGGCAGGTCCACAATACTTGGCACTAAGAAGAACTAAGCATAACATAACATTACGGTATCTTACAATTTTTCCTAATTATAAAACCAGAAATATTTCAGAAGAAAAGTTGGCCAACATAAATCTGAATCCTTTTAGTTCTGCACTACGAACAGAGTACAGAGTCGTAATCTTTATCATACTCTTCATAATAATTAGCCGACTACGGAAATTAGCTGAAAAGAAAGGCAGAAAGAAAGCTCCGCGTGTATTATGAAAAAGATAAGTTTCTTTGTTTCAAAAATGCTGGGAAAATAATGTACATTCCACGTCAGAGCGCTCCCAAACAAGTTCTTAGATATAAGTTGATTTTATTTTTATCATTTTAGTACAGCCAGGAGAACAAGAGTACAAGTAGAATCGAATGTACTCCTTGTAAGATTTTTGCTTGTCGACTCGAAGAAGAAGAAGAAGTCCCTTTCGGAAACATAAGTTATTAATTTAATACAAGCTGCAGGATTCTACTGGGATAATCTTTTAATAATATGTGTAGTGATTAGTAATTAAAAGTAACTCATTTCTATGTGCCATTCATTCTAAAAGTCAAAAATGAGAGAGTATATATTTGACCCTCTTTGCGGGTATTTAGTAAAGGCTCTTGCATAAGCTATCATAAAAGTTTTTTTAAACGTAAAAATGTATCCCAAACCAAATATCTGTCTAGTATAATGATGACGATTACCTGAATTGAAAAATAACTATTATTCTAATTTTATTTTGTAGGCTACAAAGTTCCTGTTGCAAAACGAGATTACCCATTTACATTTATTCACGTTTAGGTTAAAGAAAACCAAGCAATAAAAGCGCTACCGATCATTCACAATCATACAACGTCTATCTATTCAATACCGTCACAAAAACCCCGTTAAAACGAACGACACAACTCGGCCAGAGACAATTAAAAATAATTGAATGAAACCATTCCTAGTTCACATAACCGCACGAGCCGAATATAAACTCCTATTCACAATTTCGGATGTCGGCTGCGTCCCATCGGATGCAAAGTACTATGTCAGTGGTACACTGGCACACCAAAGTCCATTTAGAAGTTAAACTAAGCCTAAAGTTGCCTCTCAAAGTTCTCTCTTAAGATAGGAGATAGACAGTATATTTTATGTTGTTAGTTGATATTGGATCGCTCCCAAAATATACTGTTTTAGTTTCAACTTCGATTATGAAGTGTTGTAAATTTTCAGTTTCATGACTTCCTGTTTGGAAGTTTGAATTGTTATGGTGAAGGTCGGAGACGTAGTAAACAAGGATATTACAGTAAGTGGTTCAACGATAGAATTATACTTATACGTCAAGTCTTTAAGCTATTTATTCAAAACTAACGTACATGAGATGTCTCAGTGTTTTCGTTTTGATCATCATAACAAAATATTAATTAAAAAAATATATTTTAAATACATAAAATCGTATCCAATCCATTGTTTTATACTTTTAGAAAAAAAGAAGAAGGGGAAATGAACGAGGTCCCGAATCATGTACCGAATCCACGATAAAATTCTCTTAAGAACTACATAATATTAATGATATTAACAAGTCTTCGTACTTACTTTACATACAGAGGTTCGTTCTGAGATCGTATCAGATACGAGTTCGTAAAATAAACTAAATGAACAATTTACTTTCAATAGGCCACGCGTGGTGATAAAGCGAACTGCGTCGATGAGACGTAACGGTCGCGACGACGACGTACCGATTATACCAAGTCTTTATACTGATCGTAGATAGTCCGTAAAAAGAATTGACTGAACTTAGAAGAACATTTTTGCTCTCGAAATGAGACACCATGCACACCTTATATACTTGCATTTTGATATTGCTGCTTGTAATTATATCTCTTTGGGTTTTCATTACTAGTAAATAGTGATGTAAAAAAAACATATAGGAATATAGCAAGATGCCCTTATATACAGGTTACTTACGCCCCGTTCATTTCTTCCAATGCTGCGACGTGTGACACGAGTAGCGTCAAGTGACACACGCCATTGAGTAGTGACCTTCACTGATAGTAGTTTTACTTTAAATGTTTTTTATCTACACTATCTACACTAATATTTTAAAGAAGAAAGATTTGTTTGTTTGTAACGAATAGGCTCCGAAAGTACTGGACCGATTTGAAAAATTCTTTCACCGTTGGGAAGCTACACTATCCCCGGGTGACATAGGCTTTTTATCCCTGTATTCCCACGGGAACGGGAACTACGCGGGTGAAACCGCGTGACGTCCGCTAGTTTGTTTATAAATCCGTTGTGGTAATACGTGTAGTTAGTGGTCAAGAAGAATCACATACATGAAGTAATACGCATTAAAGCGTATAGTTAGTTAGTCACAGTTTCATTGAACTGTGACTAAGATGAATTTACAACGATCCTACGCCAGTTACTCAATGGAACTCTAGCACATCAGTTAGCACGCTAGAACTACCTAAAACAAATATATGAAGCTTAGCTTTGTTCTTGTGGTGTCGAGGATTTCAGGTCCACTTCCCTTGAATGGAAATCAGGATTATGAAAAGCTGCGAAATGATCTAAGACACTGTTTTATGGGTTTAGTTGTGTCTTCTTATATCTTTTTAGATTTGTAGTTACAGCCGTATTAAGCCAGTTCAAACCAGCACAATCTATTCGACATTATTTAATGGATAATAATAAGTATGTACGCATGGATGTATTGTGTAATGTAATCATTACTACTGGTTTTTTGGCTTTCATTGATTTTTTTGGGAAACGGCAAACTTCGTTTGTCATTTGTCATTGCTGAAATTAACATGTTCGTCTCGACGCGTTTTCATTCGCAGTAAATCAAGAAGCTTTTTCCGAACGTATGTATTTTTACGTAATTATTTGTGATTTTGACGCACGACTGTGCTAAATGATGTCGACTCAAACTTGAAAAAGTACATTAATGCGATTTTTCTGTACCTGTAGAGGATTCGCCAAGTGCATAGCTTAAAAAAAGTGATGTGACAAAGAACTCTGTCGTTGGAAATTAATTTAAGTTTTGGCTAGGTCTTATCTAGACAGAAAACGTTTTTCTGACCTACTGTTAGAAGATAGTGCCAAACTAAGACCATAAATTATTTCGGTAACGTAATATTTCCGGCTCGATAAAATATGAGACGATTTGTCTAAATTAGGCACACTGAGCGAAATAGAGGAGCTGATATTTTAAGTAGCAACTTATCAATTTCTAAAGAAGTTTTGCTGTTTGTTGTTTGTATTCCAATAACTTCATAAAATGTTTTAGTCATGCTTATCAAAAGATATTTATAAAACAGATGTAAGTGGAAGTTAAAAGATGACGACTTGACATTGGAGCAGCGGTGGCTGTGGAGCAGCGGTGGCCCAGTGGTGTCAGCCCCGACTTACGAACAGTAGGTCGTGCGTTCGAACTCAGCAGGCGCATTACTTTGTGTAATTTATTTCATCATCGCTGCTTTCAAAACGGTGAAGGAAAACATCGCGAGGAAACCGGCATGTCTTAGAACCAAAAAAGTCGAGGACAAATGTGACATCTGCCAACCCGCACTGGGGCCGCGTGGAGGATAATAGCCCATCCCTCTCCTAGAGAGGAGGCCTGAGTCCCTGCTGTGGGAACATTATAGGCTGATGATGATGATGACGACTTGTCATCTTGGTTTGGTCATGTAAAGAGGAGGGAAGAAACGCATGTGAATAAAAAAGTGATGGATATAAATGTTGACGGATGGAGAGCGAGAGGAAGGTCAAAGAAAAGATGAATGGATTGTGTGAGGAATGATATGAATGAGAAAAACTAGCCAGTTGCAAGTCGGACTTACACATGAAGGGTTCCGTACCATGATTTCTTATAAATTTTCCTATAGTATAAACATCATCAGCCTATAATGTTCCCACTCAGGCCTACTCTCTAGGAGAGTGATGGGCTATGATCTACCACGCGGGCCCAGTGCGGATTGGTAGATCTCACATGTCTCCGATTTTTTAATCTATACGTGTTGAACTAATTTCTATATTTTTTTAGAATATATATATTCTATAGAATTTTAGGCGCAGTGCTTTCGGAGATTTATTTTATTTTTATTTTATTTTATTTATTAGGTCTACCAACAATTGTTTACACTAATCTACAAACAAATATAATACATGCATTTAAACTCTACACAGTGCAACAATTACTTAAAGGTAAACACCACATGAACAAAAAAAAAAAAACAATAAAAAGTAATTAAGTATGTTAGTTGTAAGCAATGATATCACAAAGAAAGACACGCTACGTTCGCAATGGGTGGCGTTCAAATATCGTTGCGTTGTTACGACTGCGATAGATAATACGGAACGTATGAGATAGCTATCTGTAGTGTGGTACTTAAATACGACAATTGTCTGAATTTGTCTGCAACAATTTCCGCGCGCTAGTGCGATATCTACCTCGCCCCATCCATAATATCACTGGTTACAAGCCATACATTGTACAAGTAAACTATGTAAAATATATAACGATGTATAAGTAAAATTATTATACTAAATTTAAAAGCGTAATATCTTTAAAAAATTACAAACACACAGTCCAAAAACTTTTACAACAAATTTGATAAACAGTTCAGAAATGTACCTTTTTGCTTTTTGAGAGAATCAAAGTGTAAATCAACCATATCACTACAACTATTCAAAACCTTACAAAACCTAGCACATGGAGAGTTAGATCCCAATACCGTTCTTCTCATTGGAGGACAAAGGGGAGTAATAGGTTTGCGCGGAATTCTCGACGGAGCACGAAATTTAATGAGTGCAAGTAGCGGCGGTGAGTCGATATTTCCCTTCAAGATTTTGCTAGCAAACATTGCGTCGTTCAAGCATCTTCGTTCTTCCAAGGTGTGCATGTTGAAAAATTTCAATCTCCTTTTGTAAGAAGGCACTTTTTTAGTTATTCCCACAGAAAAAGCCAGATGCCAAACAAAACGTTTTTGTACCCGTTCTAGACGCAAACTATGTGTAGCGTAATGTGGCCGCCACACCACACTGCAATACTCTAATATGCTACGTACTAAACTCTGATAAAGTAATATTTTAGTTAGGAGATAAGGCTGAATGGTCGAACAGACAGACAGACACACGAGTGATCCTATAAGGGTTCAGTTTTTTCCCTTTGAGGTACGGAACCTTAATAATAGTAAATGATGCAGTGAAGTCTGACAGGAGAAACAAGAATAGAAAACGTGTTGTGCCGACCCTATCTTCGGCAGGAAGATGCCGATGACGTGAGTGGACACTCCAGATGACGCCCTGGAAATAAATAGTCTGACCTAAGTATTTCTATGCTAAGTAGTATTCCCTGCCTAACCCCATAGGAAGGACGCGTGAGTATTTGTGTATCAATCAATCTCCTAACAATGTTTACATTTTCTGTTTCCCATAAGATACACATCACATAAAAATGAAGGCTGTCCCAATAAAATGGTAATGGGGTGTTTGTTCGTGCGGTAAGTGTTGCGGCGCGGTTCAAAGGGCTTTATATGGCGATAATTAGTAGCCGGGTTATGTTAATAGATACCAGTGTTTATTGTTATTTATTAGCACCACTCAGTGCTCATTAAAATTATGTGAATAATATTGAAATTGTTTCTTGCTGAAGCCTGTTCTTTATTTATATCTTAAGATAAGATTTTGAAAGGGGTAAATTTGGTTATTTTCTATTCATATGAGGCTGGAAAGTTTTCACACTAATAGGACAGATACAAGAATGTGAATATTGTTGGATATTTCCCGACGAAGCAGCGGACAAAAACATGTTTTATTTGTTCAATGTAGAAGTATTTCATTATTCCCATTCGAAAACAATAACAAAATTTTAGAATATCATTCTCCAATTTTTTCGTGCTCATCGAAGTATTTGCTCACCATTTCGAACAGTAAATATTGTATGACAATCCAAATGAAATTTGTCAAAGTACTGGCAGCTTGCCTCCGCAACAACAAAGCGGTTGTCAGTGAGTCGTGCAAATCAATTCGACTCGTCTAAGCCTTCGCTCAAATCGTTCGCGAAAACGTAAACACAGTATAAAGTATTCATTCTGTTGAGCCTCTGTACTTAACGCGACGGAGCCGAAAAACAAATCCCTTCGCACAATAGACACGACCCCACAATAAAACCTATAAAATTTATATCTAACCTCGATATCAGTAGAGAGAATACGTAATGAACATTAGGAACAAAGGCGTGTGAAAAGAGCCGATACCGAATTGTGTAGGTGAGAAATTGATACCATTTGCATGACACACAAAATGTAACGCTAAACACTCGGTAATAAAGTTCAATTTTAATCGCCTGAATAAGCGTCAGAATCCAACAATGTTGCCAACAAAATATATTGGACTTAAGTAAACAAGAAAATAGAGTCTATTTTGGTGTACGGTAGTGTGACTACAGAAAAAGCAAGAATCGAAGATAAGTGAGGTGGCGCGGCTCTCGCTCTGAAATATTAGTGTTCTGAAGGTTTTCTTTGAAATCGCGTGTTGGTGCAGCGAACTCTTTTGTAGCTTCCCGTTTGAACATTTATATCAGCTACGGCGTAGCGCTACGGACTACGCCGTAGTGGGCTACGAAAGCGCTACGATACATAGCTTTCATAGTGGGCGGTTATTTTCCAATGTATCTATTTTTATCAGAGTACATTCTCGGAGGCTATAATTTATTGGTTTTATGGTGTCACGTCATTAGTCATGAGTAGATAAGCCATCATTGTTTATAATATTAGGCATTTAAGGCGTACGTGATAAAATGTAGGTTCCCAATTTAGGTACATCTTTGTTTAATTTTGTTTTGTCAATTTTCCTTTTACGTTTATCTTGGTATACATTCTCAGAACGAACAAATATTTGTATGATCTACAGATATTTATCCGTGTATATTTATGTGTGTGCATGTGATTTGTGTGTGTAATGGCAGCACATTACGAGCAGTACTAGGAACCCATGAATTTCAAGCGTTTATTTATTTATGACATTTTCGATATTGCTCACACACATTTTTATGGATTTGAAGATTGCTTGTATACAGGTCTATACGTATTTCTTGGCTACTTTTATAGAATTCTAGTAAATTAACAAAGAAATGGAAGCATTTCATGATACAGTTGTCAAAAGAATGAGAAAATAGAAAATAGTCTTTTCTTTTTCGTTCAAATAATAAAACATTTAATATTAAGGAATCACTCATTCTCATTTCACATTTTATCTTTTTTGTTATATTAATTATTATTTTACTTTTGACAAACCACTTTCAGGAAATCCTACTAATATTATAAACGCGAAAGTTTGTAAGAATGGATGGATGTTTGTTACTCTTTCACGCAAAAACTACGAAACGGATTTGAATATAATTTGGTAGACAGATAGTTTATAACTTGGATTAACACATTAAATAGTTTTCATCCCGATTTTATCTTCCCGCGGGATAATTTTCGAGTTGTAGCGGGCGAAGCCGCTGGCAACAGCTAGTTATTTATATGTAATTACGATATGCGTTCACCGCAGTCTCAATACATGTCGCTAACAGAGCTTAAGGAGCAAGGACTGGTGATGTCTGTTGGAGCAGACGAGCGCTAGAGTGGACACTGTGACTCGGCAAGTGTAGTGTGGAGTCTCATCGTGAGAGGGACCGACAGGCGACTAGTAGAAAATGAAGACAAAAGATTGCTCTTGGTTAATAGAGAATGGGCTCTTAAATTTTTGTAAAGTTATCTATCTATAACTGCACGTTATGTGAAGAAAGCGCACACAAAATTAATTTGAAACGGAGAATAAAATAATAACGAAACGTGTGATATCGTATGCACTGGATTATCACATTGTTATTACATATTATTTCATATTGATAACTGTACTTGCAAATAAAAACATTTTAATATACACATAACATATTACACCATACTTGTATTTCTCCGAGGTTAGGCAGAGATGAGTTTGTAACATAATTTCGCCATTATTTTCAAATCCTACGTAATAAGGGGCGACCCTATTGATATCAGCACGGCAAAATCCAGCTGGATATCCGGCAGCTACTAAAAATCCCTGATTGAAAAACCCAATAGCAGATTTCTCTACCTGGAAATCGAATGCAGGATGTTACTCAGCCGCAAAGGTTTACTGAACCAACGAAGAAGTTAAATACGTACAATGTAATAATACTTCCCAAAATTATCGAAAGGTTCCGTAGCACTCACAGATTTAGGGGACATTAAATATTTATCCGTCCTGCATCAACAAAGTTCTAAGAATGTCGAGAGAATGGATTTGTCAATGTTTCCGATCGCGAGTGTTCGAGGAGTCACTTGTGTGATTTGTTAATCGGAGAGAGCTCACGACTCCCCTATACCATTATTTTGAAAACGGTTCTCCACAAAGTAACGCTTGATTCAATAAATTATTGGTAGTAGCCCATTCTTTTCTTACTCAGTCTTAACGGCCCGCGCAGTAATAATCTCTTAAGTTATTTTTTTGTTTCAAGATCAAAGGAATAAAACTGTCCAGCGGATAATTATGTGGATCGCCACTCCCAGTTGTGGGATTGGGTTGAATGTTTGTGGAGAAAAGTTTCAGAGGTTTTTTTGCACTAAGTCAATAAACTTTGGAGGTTCCCGTTACTGAATCAAAACCAATGTAAACTCTTTTGCTTGTATATGTAGATGTACAAGATAAGTAAAATGCTTCGACCATAGTAATCTTAATCGAACGTGATCGTAATCTTTCCAACCACATTCATTACGGTAGCCAGCCTCTTCATTTAATCTATAGCTAAGCTGAGGTCAACTTAATAGAATAGTACAACTACATTTCACCAATTTTAAGTCCCATTTATATCCAGGGGCAAGCTTACATGGTCAAAGGCTTCGATCTTTTTTAATTTTGAATGAATTTTAATCTGGATCCCGGTATATTACCGCGCTCAGATTCAAATTTTTTATGCAAAAACCCAGTAACACTTTCCTCGTACTGGGAACCAAAGTTGGACCATATGCTCAGTAGTCACGGTTGCGGCCACTACACACTACACCAACAATGCAGTCAAATCATTATTAACAAAATTGTTTTTTCTTTTTGTTATTGTGCATTTATTTTATTATTTTAGTTTTGAATTTTAAATACTATTTTTGTATTTTGTATGCAATGTACATATTCGTTTTGATTTTACGATACCTATTTATTCAAATAATTATGGAATAGCTTAATTATCTTAACTATTCTAGTCTAGGCTGTAAATTGCACAACACATTGAAACGGTGCTTAATATAACCAGTTTATGTAGTCATTTAACTATTATAAGTTTTGAGTTATTATGTAGTTATACAGGGTGTTTGGAAGGGAGCTGTACATACGCCTAGGGTAGAAACTAGGGATAGTCTGCTACCTACCCCCGCCCATTATATTGACCTTGGCCTCAAGGTTTTTTTTTAATTTATTATTATTTTTTATTTGACTTTTTGACTAAAACTACCTGTAGCTCAAAATCTATCCATGGGACCGGTCGGCTAATGGTCTTGTTTTAATCGTTAGAGTCTTAGGGTCCTGCAAAAAATTATTTTACACCAGAAAATTGTGGAGAAGAAAAGTTATGGGGCCTGAAGTACCGTAGTAAGGTAAAGAAATAATTTTAAATTAAAAAAAAACCTTGAGGCCAAGGTCAATATAATGGGCGGGGGTAGGTAGCAGACTATCCCTAGTTTCTACCCTAGGCGTATGTACAGCTCCCTTCCAAACACCCTGTATATGTATATGTAGTACACCAGCTTATTATATTTGACCAAGAAAAACAAACAATAATGAAGCATTCATACGTAGCTATGTAGTAATCCATTACTATTTAGAATATGAGTTGTGATGCTCTTTTCGTAACGGATACGAATCCCCCGCGGCGCGGCTGAGCTGTACACTGTGCCTATCTGTACCGATACATGGCTGCTATTGGCCATATCATGGGATTATGTTATCGGGCTATCGGCGCACTACACCCGCTGCTCTGGCTATTTTGTTCACTATACCAAATAACATTTCGCTTCTAAGTTCACGCTGGGTTATCTCTGAGATCTATGTTCCTTGCCACTTTACACAAATAATCCACATTACATTCCCACCTAGTTTATGTATTAAAAATGCGTGTGTGACTAAAGGTGCACTTTGCTTAACCCTACAACGATACTCAGGCGTGATGTTATTTATTTATTTATTTAGATAACATGGGAGACTTACAGCTAAAGCAAACAGATCAAGAACAGTACAATATTCTGAAAGCCATAATGCCGTTATGTTATAATTACAGTGTATTTAAGTCTCAAATATAATGGAGAGGTCCATTGAGTTTAGTTACAAATACATTATGCTAACGTTATGTGAAATTAAATTAACAATTGCTATCAATAATTCCAATAACCAGACTGATAAATTCTACAGATTTATAAGTAATTGCGAACAAATTCAGTCACAACAAATAGTTGGATAGGCATTCCATTCAACCAATTAACTCAATCTATTGCAGTCTGCTTTCCAAATTATTGTTTATAGATCGACGTGCAAAGTTCTCACAATATCGGCCTAGCGACCCTTGTGATCATCTTAAAACGGCTGATGCTGGTAGCAGTTTATGTAATCTCCTGTAACTTTATCAATTATGGTAATTATGGTGTTTATTATTTGGTATTATAGTTTTCTGCAACACTGAGCTCAGGAACACCCTCTCTTGCATACACACACGCCGTTTGTCCCGGCTGTTATTCAAATATCTTAGGCAGCCGGGTAGGCAGAATTGCGATAGTCTGACTATAAGCCTAATGAAACATAACATAACATCACGCTTGTAATACCTGACGGGTTAGGCAGAGGTGGATCTAATAGTACACCCACATTTTGTCTGTGATGGACCCTAGTCCATCACAGACAAAATTTTGATGGCAATGGCCGGACCCCCAAGTCCTAGTTAGGATTAGGACTTGGGGGTGAACCCATTGCCATAAACCGGGCACAAATCTGCTGATAAAATACCTGATCGAAAAATCCAATATGATCCTGGGACCTTATGCTCAGCTAAAAAAAAAATCAAAAGCAAACGTCATTTATTCAAATTAGGCTGATAATCAGCACTTTTGAACGTCAAAATTTACTTTAGTCTACTTATTTACAAGAGACAGTCCCCCAAAACGCCCACCCTTCGGCACTTCTTAGTGTTTTAGCTGGGAAGAAGAAGTGACGGAACAAACTCCCCAGCAACACATTCTGTCTGTTATGTTGGTTAGAAGAACCAGACTCGATACAATAGTAAGGTGTAAGTTCAATTTAGATTTACTACAGACACAAATCAATAATAAAAAATTATATAATTATAAACAATGTAAAAATAAAAAAGTACATAACATATCAGTTAATCATTTTTTGTAATGTAGGTAAGGCACAAATGTTGATATCAGTGCTGTAACTATTCGTACCAAAGGGCGTCAGGATGATTAAAAAACCACTGTAAAAGAGAGTAATTTAATGGAAGAGAAAAAATAAATAATAAAATTGAGAATAGTTAGAGACATCCACAAATTTGTACCGGCTAAGAGTTACCAGGGAAGCCGCATGCGCAGAAGAAGCTAAAGCCAAACTTTTTTTATCTTCGACGTGGTCCTTGATTTTATAATATGCTTTTTGAATAACTCAATCTATACGTTTAATGTAGTTTTTAAAGTTTCCATCGGTCAGTTCTATAACTGACTTAGGCAACTTGTTATAAAAGCGTATACTGTTTATAAGAAAACCGTTTATAAGCTGTCGCGCTACTAACCACTAACTACTAACCACTACACCAACGAGACTGTCTTATCAAATATTATCGTAGTAAGCAACCGCTGGATTGTGTATTCAGATAGGTAGACACTCAGGTCAAACAATTGTATTGTATTCAGCTGAAAGCGGTTACACTCAAACAAATTACTGGTAAAAGGCTGGAAGATTATTATGTTTTCAGACAGATATTTGAAATAGTAATGTATTTGAAAAGAACGCGTGGACTCAATAGACGATCATTTTCCACTATGCCGGCAACACGGCCGTTGTGGCTATCAACTTCGATTGTCAATCTGGCAGCATTGAAACTGTTCATTAAACAATAAAAAAGTATTTTTGAAAATGTATACACGTCATACAAGTGTAGCGAGATTATGGAAGTTATATTACAGTACAATGGTTATAAAGGCACATCGCACGTATGCATCACTAGCTCACTTCACACAATAGTTGAACGGCGATGTCCCTGGAGGGTCCCAACTGAGCGCGACGCACAACTTCTAACTGAGCGACTGAACGCCTCAGCGACTTGTCGCACGACTTTCGTTCGAGGATCGAGTTCAAACCTAACCAGTGCGCATGGAGGTCCACGCGCACTGGTTCAACAATTGACAACTCACAGAAGAATCTTTTTCAGAGATGTTTAAAAATGGAAAAACTTCAATATTTTTGAATTTGCAATAGTCAGAAGTGTCAATTAACTTTTCAAAAAATGTTTAAATTGTAATTTTCGTCTATTTCCAGATCCTGAATACTAGCATGACTTAGTTATTTTTATTTAGATCACAAGCAACGGAGTTCGTAAATAAAAGAATACCTACATGGTAATAAGTTCCATGAACGGAGGGATGAGAAATAATGTATGAAAATAAGCAAAAACGCTTTGAGCTTCGTTTGATGTGCGAGTGTACTGAAACGTGGCAAAAAAGCAAATTTCTCATATACCCTCAAGTTGCGAACAGAATATACATAAGCGTTTATATCTAAACACAAATGAGCTGCCTTGCACGACGTATTCATCATAAATTATTGCAAAGGAGTCATTAGAGCCCGATAAAAGTAAGATAACTAATAACTGAACGAGCAGCACTTAAGTCCTGAAGGGTGAGACAACGACCATTGAAGCTCACTGACAGCGAAAGGTTTCTTTTCTGGTGTGATTTTTTTTGTGTGCCGAATTGCAGCGGGGTGTGTAAGGGGGTGTGGGCGCGCGCAGGGAGGGGGGATGGCCGGGCTCAGGCGTGCGCACCCGGCAGTGTCTAGCCGGTCGGCGGAGCGCACGCATGTCTACGCTGTGCGTTACTCGGCTCGGTCCCACGTTGGGCGCCACCAATCTAAACGACGATGTCGGCGTGTTATCGCCGCGTGTCTAATTAATAAGCATTATCACGTGTACCACTGTGAGGCAGTGCTCAGTGACGGATCTACTGTAACCCAGAGTTCAAGTGATTTGTGTTTACATAACAATGATTTAAGAAAAAAAAGTTCAAACGAAAAAAAAATTGAAGACAGTTAATTGATTAAAACAAACAAAATAGTGAAACAAAAGTAACATAGTGTTAAAGTTATATTATTAGTAAGTAACAATACAAGTGAAGTGGTACATGATACTTTCCCTCTGTAACGGAACTTCACAGAATAGGTAAGTACTTTCTCAGTAAGTAAGTTTACGATACATTGCAGATGATTGATAGAGCAAACTTGCTGGGCCATTGGGCCGAACAAATGTTTATTATCAATAAACAAACTTCTGGCTATTTCTGAAAAAGGATCGAGCGGTGCCTGAAAGGAAATAAATACCATAACAAGCATGTCGTCAGTAACAGATGACAGACGTTTGATGTGATCAACGTTTAATGAACCGTTGCGCAACTGGCATCAGTCTCCGTAAAGTAAATAGGTCAAGTCTTATGTCCAAATTCTCCCTTTTGAGATTGCGAGACTCTGCGAGGATCTTGAAATTGTTTTTAGAGCATTGTGTTCAATTGAAAAGACGCCAGCCACTGAGAAAATTATGTGAACACAAAACTTGGGAACAAATTATAAGTAGAGTCGAGTGTCTCCCGAGCGCAGCCAGCATTATTTGCTTCCGAACTTAACAAACTTTTTTTTTTCATATTCCCCAAGGAATTAATTAAGTAAGGATCACTTTGCGAACAAAGAGATTCGTATTTCTTCGGTTCATTATCTCCATTTTGGAAAATAGCTTGTAATTTAATATTCTTTTTTGCGACAATACTTAAGGGACCTTCGTTAAAATGGCATTGCTTTAAAGAGATTTTCAAATTGCGAGGTCACCGGTAGTGATTCCTTACTTGTTCAATTTGTAGGCAATCAGGGCCCGGAGCTGTTCCGAGCGCACTTGTTACCTTACTAACTATACCTACCCCGGCTTTATCTGCAACGTCTTCATTCAAGTCAGTCTTAAACAATCATTGTCTAGTTCCCCTCTCAGAAGTGAAGAAATTTACTTGTCATGAGTATTATTAAAGAAACAAAAAGCAATTTTGGGCGTTCCGCGGAGCAATCTGTCACCGCGCGCGAACACGAATAAGTCAACTAAACAAAAAGTTGTCACTTCGTGATCCGAAGCACCGATAAATATTCAGTATTAATATTAAATACCGTTTGTGTTGGATCGACGCTTCGAGAAGCATGCATTGTTTATACACGCACGTGATTGGTGGATGGGTCATTTCATTTCATATTATTGCGAGGAAAAATATCATATGAAAGGGTACGGAAAACATTGACATACTCATTCGTGAGGCCCTTGATGAGATTGACGAAGCAGATAAAGGTCTGTTATGCGTTTGTGGGTTTATTATGCTCGTTTAATAGGCCAAACAAGGTCGCTGCGAACGATTCCACAACACTATTTATTGAATGGGTTTCATATTAACTTTAGTAGCGAAACGTAAAATATTTGTATATTGCTTGAGATCTATCTGAATTGTTTTATTATGTTGAGATTACGTCATGCCACTCATTCGCCGATAACTGTTCATTACGGAGTATCAGCTTACGTTGTGCTAACATGGATACCTCACGAGGGATTTGCCAAAGCGGATTTACAGTTAAGATAATAATGTCCCATGTGTTACCCCGGGAACTGCGTTAACTTGTTGTGTTCTTAGGTGACAATTACCTCATTAACAGTGCAACGCTAACGCTAATTAATGCACCGGTCAATAGATGTCTATTTAGTATCGAAGATAATTTTAATATATTTGAAAGTAACTTACAGGGAAAGTCATACTAATCTTCGAATGGGTAAACAATATCCGCTTGGATAGTTAGTAAATAATAAGGTTGAATTTTTTTCGTCCTAGTTGACAAATGCCAATGATTACTCAGATTACAGAAGCATGATGATTTTAATGATTGAATAAATCATGCAGATATGTTTTAATGAGCACTAACAATCAGTCGCTTTTGAAGAAAAATTAACAACTTATAAGTAAACATGATATGCCAGGATTAATAAAGAAAGTTTAAATACTGCACACCCTCCAGACCACACCCAATCGTTCTACTATTCCCAATAGAAAGCGATGAGAATACATCATAAGAAGACACACACATCAATCTTTCTCGAATAATGTCAAACAAACACAGCTCACAGCTCTGACACAAAATAAATTGTTTCGCGAGTCGAGAGCGAATGTGATCAACATAAATACGATTGTGACAACGGCGGTAACAATTAACAATCGAATCTTTTATCTTATCTCTAAGGGGGACAAAACACCCTCGAACCAGTTGTTGGGACTCAAGGAAACTCATACATCAATATTGGAGCGACGATGCTCAAAGACAAAGGATCAATAAGTAAAGAACAACATGTTCGCAACTCGGAGCTGATTTCTATGGATTCTCGAAGTGAGCACAACAAAGGCTGCCTTAATTCTATCTTTCATCTTAGCTAGAAACTGAATAATATATTAAAATAAAGAAAAGGATAAAACCAAACAAATCTCCTTTGAAGTGGCGAATAGAACGACGGCGACGGTCGCACATTGATTCAAATCCAAAACTTTGCGGTGAGAATTTCGACAACTAATTTAGAGAAGAATCCTTATAAAGACTTATAACGATTCTCTCGCATTTGAGTTTGTACCCCCCGCGGAGTCGACGTATATGTGCACGTTTATAGTCGGGTGAGTGATATCAAAGCCGGTCGTGGTCCACGTCAGGCCCTTGCATCATAAACAAGCGTATCTCAGGCAGCTCGGCAAGGACCCTTTTCAATACGAGTAGGCTTTCTGTAACTGGTAGAGATTATTTGACGTTTTATATTAACGAGCCAATGCCCAAGATAAAATATATATTGTGAAATCTAACCGGGAGCGGAGCGGAGCTGATTTGGAAAAAAAGTAATTTATCTCAGCTCAGGTTTTACAATTCGCTGCGTGAAGTCATAGAGGTCAATATCTGGAGAGAGAATAGAATTTAAACAATGCCCACCGAATATTGTGATGCAAAACTGGTTTTATTTGTTGAGCTCGATGCGATTGTATGCGAACCGTTGTGCTGGTCAATATTTATTTCAGAATAGACGATAAAAGAATAAATCTAAAATCTGAAATCGTTGGTACGTTTATCTACTGTGTTTGGTTCTTAAACAAGAATTTAATCGAATTTATGACAAAAAACTCAGGGTAACGTAATAAATAATGTGAAACAGTGAGCAAAGTTGAAATGAAATAAATATGAACCGCTATGGAGCTGAGGAATGTGCGGACAGTGAGGCAATAGACCGCCGATATATTGAGAGACGAATTGTGGGACATATCGGGGGAGCCTCATACAATACGAGGCAAGGGATGACAGGATTGGTTTAATTGATCTTTCTTGTATACGGGTGCGTGACATAATATGTTGCGATATTTAGTTTTGTTTCACTCAAACTGTCAATATAAAGGGACTGACAATAAAATACTGATTTAAAATTGTGAGTTGATTAGTAAGTAGTAGCACAGCTCTTTATAATATAACTATATCGTACAAGAATATAGGTACTAGGTCTTTTTACCAATGAAGAACTCATGAAATTTTTGCTAAAAAAGTAACAGCCCAAAAACTTTCTAAAGATTATTTCTCGAAGGCGTAGAAACAAACAGAGCAAATAGCTCTAGTAAGATGTCTACCCTCCATATGATAAGACGCAAGTCTAGCGTAATTTATCGGACACACGGCTCTTATCCTAGACCACAAAGATTACTTTCGGGTACATTTAGCTAAATCTGAAGAGACGATGAACTATCAGAGTGATTCTTTTGATCACAAGATGTGTAAAGGCTACAATCCTGTAAGTACACAACTAAGTTTTATCATTTTAGTTTTGTGTTGAGACTTGACTCTTTGATTGACTATGATGAAACTTCTCGGTATGTAAGTTATTTAATGTATACTTAGATTTATTAACTTATATTATACCGAAAAGTTTCTCAAGACAATAAAAATTGAAATAAACTGGATTATAAATCAGATCTCAGAAATAGATTAAGGTTCAGTACTGATAAAATCTTCCTAAAATTAAACTAAATGGAATACACTGAAGTCGTCTGCCGGCGGTGAGGGCGTGTCTCAGCGTGGTTCATTTGCTCGTGGCTGGGTGGCTGGGTGGCTGGTGGCTCGTGGCTGGTGTCCATGACGGCTTAGATTCAGGCGAGCAGCAATCACGCCGCCCGCACTACCCGCCGCAATTTATTGGATCGCTTGAGAACTGACCGGCTATGAGATATGGCGGCCGTGTGCGCTCTGATTTATCACCACCGCCACTATGAAAAATGACACGCTCCCATTGAAAACGAACCATTGAAACTATCGCGAGTATTCGCTACTCCGACCTCCGTTTGAGACGCTTTTAATTATCCCCGCAGCGAATTTTATAAGAACATCTTTCTTTATGCTTACCGTATCTTTTTTGTTCGTTAATACTGCTTTTGTCGTTTCTTTTAGGAATGAAACGGGATTGTTATAGTAGTTTGTTTTGTAATTACTTAAAACTTAACCTGAAAAATGAGATCAAGAGGCTTGAGTTTCTTTTAGCATTTTCTTTTCGGAAGTTGTTAAACAAAACTTCTGTTGTGTAAGTAAAGCTATTCAGAGGTCTTTGTAAATGTACCTACTCAAACAATGTTTTTGTGCTGTTCTTATTGAAATTAAGACTAATATATACTAATCAAATCTAACCACCATTATGAATAATTCACATCTCCTGAAACTATACCAAAAATTCCACCAAAAATCATTTTAACATAAAACTGTCTTTTCGTCTACGTTACAAATGAATGAGCCTCTTGTCAGCTGGATATAGATCAGTTGATCGAGAAGGCATACTGCAGTGTGGTCACGTGGCCCTGTCGATATTCTATCGAGCGGCCCTCGGCTAATTTATTGAGCCGAACATGCCTTTATGAGTTATGGCCTCCAGCGGCCTCGCCCTCTCGTCCTCCCCGCCCTCCGGCTATGTTTATAGAGAGGAAAAAATTAAAAAGTCTCAATTGAGCGGTCAAGTGGCCAACCTTATTCAATAGCTTAATAAACTTCAGCCCATCGAGGTTAGGCAGCTATAGAAAGTGGTCAAGTAGAGTTATTAATAAGATATATAAGTATACCATCACCTCACCATTTCATCTTTTAATAACGCCATCAACAAGCCTCCTAATTGTTGTTTCGGGCGCAAGGTTTTGTCGAATTAGCACCTAATTGGATAAGATCTTTATAATCCTTATAACAACAAAATAATCGTCTTAACGCTCTTTAATAAACAACTAAGCTTCAGAACACGATTAAAAGGTTTGAAGTGTTTTTTTTTGTTACGAAAATGACAATAGAAATTATCCTGGCGCTACGAGCCTGTACGGGATGGTGTACACATGCTATACACAATCTTTCCAAAAACATCTTGAGGACTAACTTGTGGTTTCAAGCAAGATTAGGGATGTTTACTGACTTAAAAAAATGTGATTCTAATTAGTCCGTCTGTTAGATTATCGAAAAATATTGGATACGTATTTTTTGTTTTATCAAATCAATAAAATTGACGAAGATAAAACGCGTCAAAGATTTGAGTGGGGGGTTGTGACGTCACTGACCGCTCATACTAATGTCTAAGAAAATGACGTCACACGAGTTTTCAAAGCATTGTATCGCCTTCATTGTTTGTTTACGTGAAAAAATAAAAAATACGTGTCCAATATTTTTTAGAAATCTATCTGACGGACTAATTAGATTTTTTTGTTAACTACCCTATTCTTGGAGCTGGCTACTCAATAGATAATTAGAAATACTACACTGTAAATTAAGATTTACAGAATGTTTAGAGAAACTAAACAAGTACCTCGGCAGAATTGCCTCTCAACCAGACAACCAGTTAATGACTTCACTGTTCTGCAGTAACGTTATCCACAATATTACTAACGAGGCTGTTAAACATCAAAGAGCAGCGAGTTGACCTCTAGACATTAATTAAGGCCCACCGGTCCAGTGTGGCCCGCTGTGGCCCGGATCGGCCCGGACCGGCCGCCAGTCCTGGTCGGACCGAATCGAATTAGTGGTCAGCCCAGTTATAATATTGAAAATCAGTTAGCAAGAAAGTTTTGTGAGTTAAACCTGTTTACACATAAGAGGAGATGAGATACGGTTATCTTGCCTAATTCGTTGTGTGAGCTTGTAATTGCTAATGAAGTAACATTATCATATTGTTGGTGCTGTCAGTAACGAGATGTTTTAATGCAAATTAGTCCATTAGGACGCGTGTTGGTTTCTGTGAATCGGTAAATAACAGACGTGTGTGGGAACCTTCATGTCCTCATGTTATTTACTATAGTCGCGCTAATGACAATACCCACAAGAGCCGTGCTTATACTATCGTGGTAGTTGCTGTTACATAGAAGTTGAGTTTACTTACACACAGATCATAATTAGAAACATATATTTGATTGATCCTATATCTGTAAGTAACTTTACCTTAACAAAAATAAAACACAATATATTCTTCCATCTAAATGTTTTGATTTTCACTATTTTCCGTCAATCTTGTTCAATTATTTCTGTGTTTAGAGTTTTACTAATTCCTTACGAGAATATTTAGAGTATAGCTTTCTGACGAACTACTACAATGCTCGGAGAGGTAACGTAAAGAGTTTTCGGGATAGAACCAGTAGTTCCAAAGATTACACCCTACTTCCAAACTTGACATTTCCATCAATTTATGCTAATGTGTTCGTTTGTAACCTATTAACGTCTTCAAGTCTAAACGGATATCATACTGACTCACGGGTAGACCAAAGAATATTTTTTATCCCTTGGAATAATTGCCGACAATCACGTGGATTAAAGCCGTGAGAGAAAGCTAGACCGAAATCAATGAAATATTTTACATTCGCTGTGGATCAGAAGAAACATTAATGTTTTTCCTGAAATCGTCGTAAAAAATCGAAGTGTTTGCGTAATCGTAACAGAATCGAATGGCTCCGCACAAATCAAGCGTTGAATCGATCATCGAATCGTTTGCTCTGCTCTTCCGATTTAAATTCAACACTCCACATATAATCAGACATAGAATTGCGTTCAGCTTATAAAATACCTTAGTGTATTGATTTCATTTCGATTAACTTTTTATTATTTAAGTGAACTGTTCAATATTTTAAATATTTTTTTTAATCACATAAGTAATAAGCTTACAATTGAAACGTAGAAATCAAAGTAATGAAATCCTTTCCCTTACCTTCTCCTAACAATATTGTTGGTCTTCCAGTCTAACCGCACGCAGCTAATTACTAGTATTTCACATAGAACAATTACCTATCTTCACCTCTTGGTAAGACAGGCTTCGGGGCTTTTAGATCTTAACGGATGGTCATCCCTCACCTACACAACCTTTGATGGACTATGAATATCTCACAGAAATGTATAACGTATTTCAATGTGGTTTAGATTTTACTATTACATGCGATTTCCTAATCCCTGTTACCAGTGCATTTATCTAATGAAAATATTTCTGTGTACCAGTGTTTTACATAAGGCATTAAAAAAAAAAATATTTACAACACCTACCTACTCAAATAATTTGTGTTTCAATTATTTATCTTACGAAAATATAAAGTTTCCCAAGTAGAGCAATGTTTCAAGCGTTACATTATACATTTAAATTGCAACCATGTACTGAGCTATAAAAGCACTACATTTTCTTAACCCATATACCGTGATTCGAATAAATCTCGCAACAAAATACTAAAGCTCTGAAATACTTCTAAAGGAACATTAATTAAATAAATTCATACATTATAGTAAGGTGGCGCAAGTAGTACAAGGGGGGGGGGAGGGGAGGGGTGCAGTGGCGGAGTGCGCTCGTAATCCGGTGTTATCGTTAGTTCCACTTCGAGCCGGTCGTTTGTAACCTGCGATTTGCTTTCATACTGCATTAGTGGGATAAAAGCTATGTTTCAATGGCACATATTGGAATAAACTAACGTTCGGCTAATCTGAGCTTGTTTTATGTCAAAATTGTAACTGATGTAAGCACTTTTCTATTTGATTTTGTGTTGTATTTTGATTTAAATGTTTTAAGTATCTACTCAGATAAAACATTCTGATAAATTCCGCTATTGCTGAATGGAGTTACATAGTAATGTAACTATGTATGTACTATGTGTATGTATTTTAGGATAAACGTAAATTAGGGAAGATTTGGCAGTAGCCAAATCTTCCCTAATTTACGTTTATCCTAAAATTCCAAACTCGAAGTAAAAGTTACAACCAGTTTCACCATTCATTTGATGAGATTAACTAATAAGTTACAAACAATATTATAGTATAACTTTACTACGTTTTATTAATAAGGGGTTTCTGTGTACCTCACTGAGAGATAAAAACTGTTATGTTAGCTATGAAAAAATAATCGACCCTAAAGGCCAAAACTCTTTTTTCCTCAATAGTTTCGTTGACAAACTTTGCTTTGACGTCGACGACGACGTTGACGACGACTTTGCGTTTCGCTTTGACGTCGGACATACAAGAAGAGGCACCCTGGTGCATGCTGTTTGCCGACGACATTGTTCTTGTCGGTGAAGATGGACCTGAGATCCAGAGCAGATTGGAGAAGTGGCAACAGAAGCTGGAGAATGTTGGCCTGAAAATCAGCAGAAGCAAAACTGAATACATGTTTTGTGATTTCGGCGGTCTCTCCAGTTCTGGAGCCATTGCGCTAGATGGCGTGCTTCTTCCAGTTTGCTCCGACTTTCGGTATCTCGGTTCACTCGTGCAAAGCGATGGCGAAATAGATCGTAGTGTTAAGCTTAGAATTAGCACTGGATGGATGAAATGGCGGCAGGTCACGGGAACAATATGCGACTCCCGCATTCCCCTTAAACTCAAGGGGAAGATTTATAAAACCATGGTTAGACCTGCTGTCGTGTATGGATCAGAATGTTGGGCCACGAAAGGGACAAATGAAAGGCAATTGCATGTGGCTGAGATGAGAATGCTAAGGGGAATGTGTGGTGTGACGCGAATGGATAAAATATGGAATGAGTACATAAGAGGAAGTCTGAAAGTGGCGCCGTTGAATGAAAAGTTGTGTGGTAATCGATTGGCGTGGTATGGACATGTGATGCGAAGGAATGAAGATAGTGTTGTGAGGAAAATGTTGAGTATGAATGTAGATGGGTATAAGAGTTGAGGAAGACCAAAGAAACGATGGATGGACTGTGTGAAGGATGATATGGCTAGGAAGGAGGTGACTACTGACATGACGAGAAATAGAGAAGTATGGAAGAAAAAGACATGTTGCGCCGACCCCAAATAAATTAGGATAAGGGCAGGAGAATGGATGGAGTTTCGTTGACAAACTTATATTTTGCGTCTCATAAATCAAACACAGAACACCACTCAGTGAAAGAGACAGCTCCCAAAAGGTAGCAACACAGCCCTCTGAGCAATGGAATCGGACACAGAACAATACCCCAAATAAAATGGAGCGCCAACCGACAGGTAACTCCATAAATTCCTATTTGCAAAATTGGATTTAAAAGTGCTGAAAAGTTGAAATTTGTCAGCCAGCGGGCACCGTGCAGCGGGCAGGGAGCCGCGGGCAGAGGGAACTAGGCTCTGGGCACGGGGCCTTTTATTGGAAATTTGTTAGCACTTCACGAAACTGCCTGGATTGTTTTCTTTGATGTTCGAGTGACCGCCATGAAGTCACTTGACTACGTCTTGGTTGAAATTCTTTATGTGCAATTGGCAGTATTGTTTATTTTTAAGGATATGTATCACGCATGGATTGGTGATTTTATATTCAAAGCACCTGAATTAATATAAAGTTTGAACTATAGCATTTTTGTGTAACCTAATTATTAACCCTCAAAGCAAACCTCTTTTTAATTTTACTCTGACAATATTATTTGCAGTATCTGTAAAAATAATTTTACGTTATTATTGGAGAGAAGGCACTCAGCCTTATCTGCGAAAATTCAGATTTTATTAATTTTAAATTAGCAGGCGTAAATTAATTTACGTTGGACGTTCCATCAGAGCTGTTAATATTAATTTATGGGTGATAAAAGCAAAAGTGTGAAATAAAAATACATTGAAAGAGCATAGTAACATGCTTTAGTTGTATGAAGGTATGATATTATAACGTGGAAATAAGAACATATTTTACATAGGTATAGACGGAACGACCACTAAAAAAAACCTCTTATCAAATGTTGATTCTCCACCTTATTTGCGTAAAGGACTTTTGATTTGTAATTATCTTCTTATCGCGTATGCTTTGTAAAAGTTTTGTCATTCACTAAATCAAATTCATTTAATGTTGTTTATTTAACAGATTCGTATTTTTAAACAAGTTCAACACAAGTTAAAACTTGATACATCACATTGCTCACATAAAGCCAAGTTCAGAAACAATCATTAAGTAAATATACGCTATGCGACAGGTGAGCTGTTTGGGAAAACTTCAACGAAACGAAAATCAACAAGATCTGAAGAGTTTGTAAGATGGAGCAGATCTCGCAAGGGCGAAAGCTTTCGAGTTTCAAACACTCTAATAATTATTAACATTATGATTAGCAACTCTTTGAATTAAAGTAAAGCTTGGGATACATGACTGTATTTTAAAGAACACGAAAAGATTTTTGATTGGAATATTATAACAAACTTTCAGTTTAAATATTTGAAATATTGGCAAGAATAATCCAATTTAAATAATATGGCAACATTCCATCAAGACCATTTCAACACTAACAATATTTATGCTTGATGTTACGGGAACTATATTATTAAAATTATGAAAAAGGACTGCTTTGGCTAAACATCCGCTTAAACCCTAAATGTGAACCTGTGCTAACAACCATTGAGTCAGTCAGGCACATATCAAATAACACAATTGGCAAGCACACCTCACATCATAGCTGTATTATGTTCCAGCACAATTTTGGGTGTAACCAGAAGTAGGCTCACCATAAAATATTGAAAGAAAATTCGCGCAAGATCATTCATCATCATATTTATAAGCCCAAAGACATCCATTATTGGCCGTTAGCTGTGGCTATACGATGTCGGAACTAATGAGGAAAAACGGTTTTTATGTCGTGTGTGATATTGTGCCAAATATTAAAGCATTGGAGTTGGCACCGTACGTGTGACCACTGCCGACTATACAATCTAAATAGGTAGTTACATTATTGGAATATTCAAATAGTTTTCTATGGATTTAAGTGAAGCTATAAGCTTAATATAAAAATAATTTAAACCTAATATAAATAAGTAGTAAGTTTTAAGCAAGCAGTGCGATTTCTTTTTATTTGCCATTAAAAGTTTATCTATTCAAACGAATACCCACAGATTCAAAATGGTGTATTTTCAGTAAAACGTTGAAAATCCCCGCAAGTACCACTCTGTTATTGTTTGTGTTGTTCTGTTTTAAAATGTTGTGAGCGACAGCACGACCAGTGGGTATGTTGGTTCAATCAGCGCGCAGCGTGTGTGTGCCCCGCTTAACCCACTCGCCACACGGCGCGGGCGTATATTACAAGCTTTTTACTTTTACTATGAAACTCGTTACAAAAACGTTTCCCACTCAACGATAAAAAACTCGCACCAAATGTTAATAAACTTGTGTTTTCTTGCGAAGCTCATACATGCGGTAATAAAGTGTATGATAATTTTGTTTATATAGCACTGAAAAAATATTCCACCAAGTCAACAGTTACGGGTGAATTCGGCAATGGCGGCTGGCGCACTCTAGCATATATTTCGTTTTTATTATATTTTTATACAAGTGTGCGGTTTATTGTGTAATACGCTGCTAGCGTCTGTTCGCAGCAGTGAATCTATTTCACAAGTATTTGGAGCTCATCTGTCTTGTGCAGTAATCGGCCCGAGTTGTATCAGCCTTTGTTTTTGTTGTTAACTAACTGTATGTAGGTACCTATGTTTGTACCAAGGTTTACGTTATAAGTATAGGTGTGTATAAAAAATCGCAGGTGCTTTTATTTGCGGCAGATGTTCCAGAGGCTCCATTGCCCACCTCAAAACTTGGTGTTGAATAAAGTTTTTGAGTGCTTATTGTTTTAATATACGATCACATGTTAGTGGAATTTGAATATAACTGGCGAAATATGTGTATACTATTAGATATATAGGTACTCTGCCCAACCTTTTAGAGTTAGAGGCGTTAGGCTACGAGTATGTTGAAAGGTCATAATCACATTTGATTCGTTCATAAATAGTTGGTGAGCGCGCTAATGCAGTTTAGTGGAATTGTTGCGGTTTGGCAGTGAAGCGCGCTTTAATCCTACACACAACCAGAACATTCACGTTTAGTGTGATGGTGTGGACCGACAGCAAATACTTAATAATCGTTGCATAGTTTCTAAAGCGATTCATTTATGAAAACATTTTATTTTCTAATTCAAAAGTTTAAAATATTGTAAAAAGATTTTTTTTTTAAAACCCGGAAACCAACCAAATGTATTGGTTTGTGGTCTAATGCTATTAGAGTTTTAGGTTTCATGTTAAGTAACTCGTTTATTCGTAAAACATTAGAAACTTAACAAAATTATCATAAAGTTTGGCTACCAAACTGTGCCAGAGATTATTATACTTATTAGTAGGATCAACAGTATTATTGAAACAATTGGTGGTTACTGATAAAATTATTATGTTCTATTTAGCATAATTAGAATTAATAAAGTACGAAAAATGGAATGATAACTTCGTATTAGCATTTATAAAATAACCTTCTGCTTATACTCATAATGCTTTAGCAATATAATAATAATTTTATTTAAGAAAAAATTACACAAAAAAGGTGTATATTTAGGCACAGTAGTGTTGCTTCACATACAAAGTTATAATTAGTACTTATAAGTTAACTATTACTATAATATATTTAAGAGTTACAAGTAGTGGTAATTTTAACTCCAAATGTTTGTATAGCGACCTGCCCGATTTTATTTAAACCTGTGTTTCAGGCTATACTTCGTATATAATTAAACAAAGTAAAACATAATCAAACTACAACTTCGAATCTAGAAGTTTTTCTGTGTCTGTGTAATTGAGTAAACCAGGTCCTTCCTTCTCCTATCTGAAGGAACTGGGTCATAGTGTGGTATTAAATGAAGAATAATTAATTGCCGTACTGTTAGTACATTACATGCTTTGTAAAACTGGTGTGTAGGGAATCTGAAAGGACGGAGGTAGCAACCTTTAAAATTGCTCTTTGAGCTCGTTCTAGAGGGAGCAGAATTGAAATTCCCGCGCCACCGCAGGATGTTATACAATAGGTTAGGATCAACTGATACAAAGCCAAATAAATCTGTTTTATTAATTTATAGTAGGCTATATTCCGTAAATTCTTAAAAACATATACACAATATAGTATATAACAGTGCAAGTCCCCAAAGTATTTTTCTCCAGTAACTGTAACATCTTAAGAAGCTCTTAATATAATAGATAAACAAGTGAGTAAGCACATCAAATAACAAGCCTGCAGTACCTTACCTCAGTACTCGGGAGGCCTTTGAGCTCTCGCCTACGTGCGACATATGACAGACAAGCAATTTGATTTGGAGCGAGCTCCTGTCTCTTCTGGCGTCCTAGTACCTTAAACAAGGCTTCACACTGATTTCATACTTATTTCCTATGAATAAGGATTACTTTGGAGTAATAATATCTGTGGTTTAAATAATATGAAGTGTAGCGTCTGGTTGGTAAGGATAGGATTATAATTAAAATAAAGTGCCTATCTCTTCTAATGCCCTGGTTTTTTGGATTTCTGGCATGTGAAGAGCAGCTTACATGACCAGGAAAGAGCTTGATCACAAGTCACCCCGACTACCATAAGGAAAGACATGAAAAAAAAGATTGTACCCAATGATGTCCTCGACAGACATCTTTGGAGAACAACGATTTTTTTTTTATTTTTTTTTTTAAAAAAACGTTGCCCCACACTAGGAATTTCTCCTGTATCGTGGGTGCTTTCACAAACATTTAAATTCACATACACAAATACCCAGACCCGAAACAACTATATGTAGGTCATACAAATGTTTGTTCCGTGCGGGAATCGAACCCGCGACACGCAGCGCAGCAGTTCATTGCTTGAGCAACTGCGCCAACCGTGCCGTTGAAACATTCGATCTGATTACAACATACACATACATTTGGGGACACGGTTGGCGCAGTGGCTCAAGCAGTTGCCGCGCTACGTGTCGCGGGTTCGATCCCCGCACGGAACAAATATTTGTATGGCCTAGAGATAGTTGTTTCGGGCCTGAGTATTTGTGTATGTGAGTTTAAATATCTGTGAACGCACCCACGATACAGGAGAAATTCATAGTGTGGCCAAACATTAAAAAAAAATACTAGAAACAACCCCAAATGAAATAAAAACGCAAAAAAAAGACCAGTTTAAATTGTTATCCAACGATAAGAAGAATATAATTTATTTGTTGGTCTATAATCCTGTTTATGAACCGTCATCAGAAAATTGGGAGGAGGTTTCCTTACCCATAGCTATTTCTAAAATAAATAAAACCCATCGAATTGTCTCATTTTTACCGCGTGCGGTTGTCAAATGTTAAATTATTGTATTTCCTCGTCTCCGAGTGGATTTCCCTTCGACGTTCCGTGAAGGCAGTCGTACAGGAAAATCGAGTGATTGCCATTTTTTGATACCCTGTTTTGAGCAAGAAGATTATCGCCATGATTGAATTTCTTTAGGGCGAAAATGAAACAGCTGAAGAAATTTTAAATTAAAAAAAAAAACCTGTTTGAAGGAAGTCTCTTGCTTCTATAAATATCTTGCTTCTGTTGACTATAACCAATTAACGGATAAAAAACTGAGAGATATTATTATTATGTGAGGAGATTGAACAGCGTGAGATGCCTCGAAGTAATTCCGCTGCTAGGCGATGTTAATCCCAGCTGTTGCCAGGTCTATCTTGATCGCTTTATGATGAACTTAAGTATGTTTCAGTTTATTAATAATTGGATAGTCCTTCGTCTTGACGATTGTTGCGATTATCAGCATGACAGCACTTATAGATAGTTTTTAGGGTTTCGTAGTCAATTGGAACCCTTTTAATTTCGCCATGTCCGTCTGTCTGTCCGTCCGCACTATATCTCAAAGACCTTTAGTACTACAAAGCTGTAATTTTTCACGAATATACTAATGAGTTACGCCGTCAAAGTGCTAAAATAATTGAAAATTATTTTTTTTAGGGCATCTCCAGAACACATTTAAGTGGGGATGATTTTTTTTCTCGCGAAGTCCATCTTGTGGGATGTCGTTGAAAAAATATTGTGAGTTTGCTCAAAAAGTTTTTAGATTAAGGGATTTGTGAAATATTAAGCTATAAAGTGCAAAAGACTCAAGTGTGCCAACCTAAACCACTTAATACGCGTTGTGTTTGGGCATGTAAATAAATTCATGGTAGTAGCATTTATAACGAAAATAAAAGACATTATATTTATATTAATTATTATTTGAGAATCTTTAGTAAATCAACGAATTGCTTTATTTACATTAAATTTATCATCTTCAATTGAAAACTATCACAGCTAAGTAGGCTTAACAAGTTTACGAGTAATAGTCGACCAACTTATAAAATGTACTTGTATGAAATATTTTCCTATACTTATTGTATAGGAGCGCAGGTCTCAAAACTGCAAATGTAAGTTTGTTTTATTTTTACAATAAAAATCATCGTTCGGAGGCAGGTAGGCAGCGTGGTTAATCATTTTTAGTAAGTTCACATACATTGATGGGCAACTACGACCCTACATTGTACGTGGTCCGACATGCACTAGGCCAGCTTTGTTTGTTAATGAAGTAGGCTCAAATCTACTAATTAGTAACGTTGATGCGAACCTGAAGTTAATGGCTCTGTTTCTAACTCATGCAACTGTGTTCTTCCGTTGTTTTTCATGAAAACTAGTTTGCATGATCAAAGCAAGTACAAAATATAGTTGTTTATTCATTTTTATGATATTGCTAGTTAGTTACCTTATTATTTTATTGAAAGATTTATTTCCAGCCGAAATATTCCCAACCTTTTGAACTCTGTTAAATTAAAAATCTTAGTTAGTTGGCAATTTAGCGCACTAGTCTTGTAGTTCTAGTTGCAAGAGTCAACTGAGGAAATAGGTCAGCGAGGAGCTCTGCGATTGCCGGCGAGCGGTGACCGCGGTATTGATGGCTAGTCTTTACTAGCGCTGTCCATTAGTACCCGCAGTTGGCAACGGTACCATTTGCGCACGAAATGTGCTTATATTTCAACGAATGACTTTTGAATTAGGTAGGTAATGAATTATGGAGCTTTTGAAGCGATTTCTAGATAATTTTAACTTTCTTTCATTCTGTAGTTACAGAAAAGTCTAATGTTCGTCATCGGTTGCGTCATTCAGTTAGAAATCACAAAAAAACTAAAGGGTGACAAAAGATCAAAGAGATCAAAAACAGCGACCCCTTACCCTTATCTATATTATTATGTCGTAACACGCCATACCAGTATCACGCCATACCAGTATCACGCCATACCAGTATCACGCCATACCAGTATCACGCCATACCAGTATCACGCCATACCAGTATCGATGACGACGAGAACTCGATCCCAGCCAGTATTTGATTACCCGCTACTCATCACCGAGCCGGGCGAACGGCCAGTGTATCTCTACTTATAACCGGAATGCGCGTCAATCGACTCGTCTCGAATGTCAATCGAAACCCGAGCCATCCACACGAGGCCGGTTGATACGTAATACAGTGGAGGTTACAGCTCGGAATTACTGAACCCTAAATAATTTAAATTAAATAAAGGTCAGAAACAAGCCAGTAAGTTTGTTTTCATTCCAATACGTAGGACCACATCAGTTATGACTGACATAACAAGGATATCTTACTTTCTGAAATCACTACCACTACATAATTATTATAAAATAAATTCTCCACCGCGTTGTCTGTCTATCTTTTCGCGATAAACTCAAAAACTACAGCACCTATTTTCATGTTGTTTCGACCAATGGATAGAGTGGTTCTCGAGGAAGGTTTTTGTATGTAATTTGACCTAAATTCACTCAGGCAAAGTCGCAGGCATCAGCTAGTTAATAACAAAAACTTATTGTGGTATTCAATGTTTGTACTATCCATGATTGACTACCAAACCTAGGACAGTTGGAAATTATTAGCCTTTAAAAAAATATTTATTTGAAATAATGGAAGTAGGGAGAAGACACGTCGAAAGAAGTGTTAAGAAAGTTAGATAAGTACCACTAGCAACCAAACGCAGCGTGCATTTATGTAAGAATCGAACAAAGTGGTGGCGTGCTTTGGTTTTGGCTTACCCCCATGGTAACAGGCGTGAGTTTAAGTATACATGTGTGTTAGACTAATACTTTAATAAAGTGTAATTTAACTAAAATAAAATAACATTAAAAAAGTAATAAGAGCATCACACTGACCCCCAGTCCTGTTAGCAGAATTTGTGCTTAAGCGGCCGCAAACCACTTGTTAGATAAATTAATTAATTTAATTTATTTAATTTTAGACATCAATGATCCATTATGGTTAGTAACAGTTAGAACTTATAAAATATGTTAGTAAACACAAATAAAAAATACAATAATACAATATAAATTATAACTTATTTAATAAACGCCACAGAGGCATGTAGGCGTACCCAATGGCCCAGTATGGGACTGTCCCACCTGTCCGCTATAGTACTCAGGATGCTGTTGGGGCTGACGCGTACCCTGCGCATGATGGAGGCGCATCGCTTGCGCATGATGGCGTGAAAACCATCTATGCCCGCTTCTGCGAACATGCCGGAAGCACTGCAGTAAAACTATATAAAACTAGATAAAACTAATCGACATTTGCGTGTGACTTTATATTTATTAAAACAATGGCAATGTTCTGTTTTCCTAGAAATATCCCTTTTCTGTTTTAACGAATAGACCTTTGTAACAAACTAGATCTAAATTAATGTTAGATTCTGTCAAGATACGCAAAGTCTAAAATAAATGTTTGTTTATTAGGGTAGCTCATGTTACATGAAATCATTATTTTAGGTGTAATTTATAACTAAGTAAAGGTCAGAGTAAGCATAAGTTATAGTCCTAAAATAAACCTAGGCTAATTTATGTTTCACGTCATTATAACTATTAATAGAATTGGTAAGGTGTAAGTACCTACACTATGCGTGACTTTTAGAGCTTGAAATAAATTAATGTTAGGTTATTTAGTTATTAATTTTGATTTTTATCATAGAACCTATAATAAAATCGTAGTATTACATTATGCGTCGTCCTCAACACGAACAAGATCAAAAAATATTTCTTGCGGTCTAATATCTGAAAACAGCGATCTAAAAACAAAGAACCAAAAATATTTGTATTGAAAATATTTTAATGTGTTATTTAGTTAATTCATTTTAGTGAATTTCTGTCCGGTTAAGTGATCGGTGTCATTAATCCCATTGTTTATATGAGACTATATTCCTAAGTAGTGTAGTGATTACAAGATTATGATTATAGAAGTCAGTTATGACTATGATTGATCGTTTAAGGTTATATAAAACTACTTTAACAACACACTTTCCAAGTGTAAAAATCAATGAATCTTCTTAATTTTTTCTCCACATTTAAGAAACATGCCATTTCAATTTTCCCCCATCACAGTACAAGGCATTTCACTTTACTGTGTCGACTGATACTCGCTTTCCTCTTTGGGAAGTCGTCCGAAACCTTCCGTAACTGGGTCGGGTAGTGTCGGGCACACGCATGGCCCGCTCGTCCGCCGCGAGATTATGAGGGATGACCGCGACTTAGTGTGGGCGCACCCTAATGTATCACTGTACTACATGTTGCAGATTTTGTGAATTGCTTTTCCATGGAAAATGAAAACTATATGAGAAGTATTTTGTGTGACCGCTGTCCCACAGCTGTCTAACAGAATATAATTATACTAACTTTTGTCCGCGGTTACAGCCGTGAGACAGGTATAATAAAATTATAAAAAACCTTTGTTTCAGACCAAGTTTGTCCATAATTATTACTAGTCCCATTACAAGTCATTGTGTTGACTATATTGCCATATTTATTCAATTTTGTTGGTTGGAAATGTCACAGAAGAATAAAATTTCAGCCCTTAATAAGTTTGCGAAAAATGACTTTCAATTCTGTAGTGTATTTTATGAAAGCTTGTCCCAGTTTGCTAGTGAAAAATAAAAGAAAATTGCTTTACCCAAACAAAATTAATTTCACACTGTAGTCCGCACGGAAATATCAATAAAAAACCATTTTCGCCACGTTTTCATTCCAATTTTCATCAGAAATTTAAAATTATAAGCCTTGGAAAATACTCTTGTATGCTTTCATTCGCTGTCTTGAGGTATTTTTGGGGAAAATGTTCAGATCACGGACAAAAACTTCTACACGCTTTCAGAGTAAAAACTAATAGGCCGGAATACGCGCCGCTGAATACTTTGTATTCACGCTCGAATCACACGTACCTATCAGCATTCTCTTTGGTACATTAATAAAACTATTTCGAACTACATTCGAAACTTTTTAGCTTGGACATGATTATTAATTTTTGTACCTATACTTCTTATTTTTATCCGACTGCGGTAAAGCCCAAAAGGAGGGTTATGTGTTTGGCGTGTATGTATGTCTGTTTCTTTGTTCCCTTATAACTCCTAAACGGATTCACATAAAGGGATTTGAATAAAATATACGTCGTTAGATTCGTCTTGACGGCGCGAGTGTCACTGGCTACATTAAAATTAAAAAAAAAATCGGTTTTTTGGGGCCATATCGCGAAATTAAAAAAAAAAAGTTTACCGTTACAATCGAGTAGGGTATCAAAATGAAGGGGTTTGAAATGAGATTACAAAAATATATGACGAAGTCACAAATCCTATAACAAACACAAAAGTTAAATCATCTGCGAAGAATTTTACGCGACCAACGAAAGAACCAACACAAAAGAACTAAAAAGTTGGAAATTAAAAAAATAGTTAAAAAACTAAAAAACCCGACTGAAAAAACTGAAAAGCAAAAAACAAGCACATTTTAAATTACACAAAACTTGGAAGCAGGCGGGGTTCATTTGAATATTAAATTATCAAATAAAAATAGAATTGAGCGCGCCTGCTTCCAAGTTTTGTTTCTATTTTATATTGTAGTAAGTGGTTACGATGATAGTCGATGGTCATTGACTCGCACACTATTACATGGGATTATACATTACTGGCAGAAATTGTGGATGTGCATTAAGTTCTCGAACCATCCGGTGACTACAGGCACGATGTTATGTTATGGGCACGATTTTGGTATTTGAATTAAAAGAAATCTTAATACCCGGAAACAGCCTTCCTGCGACTTTAAATACCTTACCTTAAATTTACTTGTATACCTGACTAGCAATTCCTTAAAACATAAGTACCCATTATTTCCGCAGTTAAGACCTCTATTTGCCATTCCACTAAATTCGCTTCCACTACGGAAGATATAAGAGATACTTTGTACCTCCGCATTTACTTAATATCATACTTATTGTTATCATCAACGCTTACGTCTTAAAGGTAAGCAGTATCACCGCACACATACTTGTGTAAGCGCCCCAAATTGCTCAGTAATCCAGCAAGGAGTTAACTCGCTGAACTAATTGTCGACCTTATTTAAACTGGAACAGAGTTTGCATTACAACGGAGATGTTAAGGCAAGCACGACAAGACTACTGCCCTCCATTAAAACTAAACTTCCCACTAATAAAGATATCCGTAACAAAGTCCGTTTCCGAGTAAACAAGACACATCTACTCCGGCGGCGATACATAGCTAGCGATGGATAATGCGAGGATCAGAGTAGCCGTTTGGAGTGCTAGTCGTTGTAGTTTCAGAATAGGGGGCACGAGTTAGATTATCTTTGAAATCGTCCCACTAGTCTGACCCTTTGTTTAATTAATGCCAGTTAAGTTTAATTTGATCTGACTGATTTGATATGTATATTTTTCAATATAAATTATTAGTGTCAAAATTTCGGTAATGGCTACGCAGACGTCGTTAATAATTAAATATTTCCTCTGAAATATTAGAATATTGGCAAGAGTACGTACGTAGTTATGTTAAAAGAGGTCGTTCGGCAAAGTATATCAAGTCCAGGGATACAAGGTTAAATATACTAAGTTGCTTAGATAAATATACCGAAGAAAACGGTCTCGGGGAAAAATCTCGATTGCTTACATAACTAAAACATTTTTGTACATACAATTTGGGGATCGAGGGCATTTTTACAAAATGAAATTGGGAATCGGTATACTATACAAATATAAATAACGAAAAGCTGTAATTTACCTTTATGATTAGAATATCTCTTAGTGAGAGAAAAAATATAATGTGTTCTGTGTTACACGTGTAAATCTATATTTATACAGACTCTGATTTTATTTTATGTAAAACTAAAACAAGACTAATCTTATGATAGAATTAAGGAAAAACACTGTAATACACCAATTTATAATTATACTCACAGGGTGTACACGTGTCCTTCACGAAGCCGTCAAACAAATATTATGTACATTATACTAAGTAGCTAATCCTGCGCAAAAGTTATTGCTGCGAAAATACTTTTGTTTGTGAAAAATTATATTAAAAACTAGTTTTTTTTATAAAACACAATGAAATCAACTTTTAAAAAAAATGTGCTGATGGGTTCTTGGAATATTAAACGGGTCATGGTGGTTATTTAAGTAAAGTTATAACCTGAAAATAAGTTGGTACTTTGTCCTCCAATATTAACTAACCAATATTACTAGAAGGATCCCAGGTATGGTCTACAACCAAAAAGTGCACGCAGTGACGCGGAAAATAAGCAACTTTCGCCTTCGTTAAAGGTACTTTTGTACTGTGCTTTATGAAATCACAAAATGGTTTACTTCCTCTAAATACTACACGAGGATTCACGACGCTATACTTCTTAATCCGTAGTTTTATGGTCTGAGCCAGTTAAATAGAAACGTAGTGGTGGCCGAGTGGTTGCGGCCCCGACTTACGAACAGTTGTTCGATCTACCAATTCGCACTGGGCCCGCGTGGTGGATTATAGCCCTACTAACTCCTGGAGAGAAGGCCTCGAGACCCTGCAGTAGGTACAATATAGGCTGATGATGATGAGCTAGTTGATTAATAATTATGATGAAAAGCTCTCGGATTACACCATTGTGAGTCATGGGGATGATGTGTTGTATGCACACGATTAAAATATACCCATACACGGGACCATGGGGCAATAGCTCACAAGACTCCTCCTGGGCGGAGGATCCTTCTCTATGGAACATGAGAAACTTGACACCCTGTTCCACACACCTCTGAAATATCAAGATGGGGATATAATATGTTCTTACCAGAAAAGACAAAAATACAGAGCGATTACTATTATTAACTAAAAACAACCTTTGCTAAACAATCCTTTATAAACCAGTTAGAATCAGGTCAGATCATGGAGTCCGCAGACAGGAAACGAGTTAAACCCGTCTATACCGTCGCCCGCTCACTTATTGTGCTAACTTAAACCTTGACACTGTTTGACTTAGGTACACTTAATATCCTGGAACGCATGCGATAAAGGACAGGAGAAAATCCGTTGTACGTTATAATTATATTGAGATTTTCGCGAGAAATAGCCCGGAACCCGGTTCATTGATTTATTTGACAATTTATGTACGCACTAAATACGAAATTAAAATCAGTTACTTAATAGTACGAAGGTGATGTTTATTTCTCTTCTAACATAATCTACGAAAGGACATACTAACATACACTGGCATACGCCACTATAAATAGTAAAGTTCATACACGGCTTTTTGCTTCTATCGATGCTAACGAGATAAGAAAACGCCTCTAGAATTCTTTAAAATGTGAAAAACAATAGCGTGGCACGTATAAGTATGTACACGTGTTTGTAGATGTTATCCTTAGTTGTTTACCTTGTAAATAATTCCTTCTTAAAACAATTTTCTTGTTTGATCATACACAATGATATTATTCTGGATTTTGTTCCATTTTTATCCTAATTAAGGTGAAAGGAAATACGAAAATACGTTTTAACATTGTACTGAAATATTTCTTTGATGAATAATAAAAGTCTTACTCAAGGGTGGTACGTACATGTATGGGTCGGCAGAATTCCTCGCCACTTGCAAAGCACAAATGCAAAGAAAAAACCGAATAATGTACTACTAAATCGAATCTGTTGAGCTATTCAAATAAAATAAAACTATTTCTGCATAAATGTCTTAACGGGTAAGCAGTAGGTCTTCTTCATTTCCTTACCTTATGTACTACGTCACCACCCCTCACTCCCAGTTCAACCCTTTTAACCCCCCCCCCCCCCCTGACGACAGCATGTGTCGCTCTGAGCTCGTCTACGTAATCCGATGTCCGCTGAACTGACAGCATGCCAATGATGCAACATCTTAAGTATGGAGTGCTTTTTGTGCGGTAAGCGATGTTCGTGAGGTTTGTTAAACAGCTGATGCGGTACTTAAGAGAGATGTTTTTAAGGTAAACCTTGACAAGCTGGAAACAAACATGTTAAAATCACTTTAAATATAGTCATCGACACTCTCGAGAACTTCTTAAACGGGTAAGGACGGGTTGCAGACACCGGTACGTAACGTTACATGTCAAAGTCTGACATCGCGACCGTTACAGAAATAATGAATGACTACTTACTCGTTGAATACCTGTGGTAGGTCAATCACAACCCTCGGACCCTCAATAGCTACAAATATTTGTGTACCCTACAGTCTAATCCAGGATTTAATCTAGGTGTCTATTCCAACCCAATGAGTATGAAGATACGGATTGGATCAGAATACGTGGATCTAAAAGCACAAACTAGACACTACAAATGTCTCTATATAAAGTATCTTATGAAAGGTAGAACTAGGTCAAAGTTGAGTGTGTTTGTAACCCGGATATTTTTATTAAAGCAACGGAGGACAATTTAATTTCCTGAGGATGCACAACAGAGGATTTTGGGGAAGTGCAGCGGGGTAGATGTGTGGCAGATCAGTCGGGCATCTGTGACATAAAGATGACAGTATGCTGACTTTAATGCCATAGTAAAACATGGAGAATACGTGCCAGTTACTCAAAGGCTGGGGTTATTTGTAATAAGCAGGAATCATTGGCTGACCTGACAATAAGTAATTTTCTGAGGATGCTTGCAGATTACTACTAGCGAAGCGAGGCTTACGTCCAGCAGTGAGTGAAATGAGACTATTTATGATAATAATGATGAAAACAAGTATAAAACCAGAATTTTGATTTGAATTATTCTCGTACTTGTGTCTTTATGGCACAGAATTTTTCTTGATATGACCTAATGATTCACAGAAATACTATCATGGGCAATTGTCGCCATATCATCCGCCTTAGATATAATGCGCTTTGCTTTATCCTGCGCCAGGCGTCCTTCAAGAACTAACTCACCGTCCGTCTGTCCTATGACGATGACAGGCCGTGTCGACGGCGCCTTCGTGTTCCACGCGCGCCTCAAAGAGCTGTCAGCAACATTGAAGGGGCCCAATTTTTATTCCCTTCCGCTTTGCCCAGAGCGGGAGGAGTCATTTTAAGATTTACCACACTCCAAAGACGGTCGTCCTTAAGATTTAACTTGGCAACAAAACCATCTCTTATCAAGGGTGGATGATGCATACGCAGCTGTTAAAAGTGAATCTCCTGTACCGCGTCCAGTCCAGTGTTCGAAGCTCCTCGTCAACTCACTTCGCTCACAAAGTCCTGTGACTTTAATTTCCGTTCTATCGTACTCAATTTGCTCGTTCTTTGAAGCACGCGTATGCAAAAGCGATATATCTCACGATATTTTAAACAACCCTTTTTTATTCAACTTTGTGGTTTCAAAGTTTGTTCAGCATTCATTTGGTGGGAACAAGTTTCGAGGTTTTGTTATTAGATATTCGGGTGAGAACGGGTAAGTTTTGGAGTGCCAAATTAGGTTTAATCAATTTATGATTTATGTTTGACGTTTTGTTCAAATAATTGATTTTATATAAGACACACATGTTAGAGGTTTCATTGACTTTTCTTATCACAAATTACTAATTGCAATTAGGACTAAACGTGTAATTGGGTGAATCGCTGAAATTGTTGTACAACATTCCGTACAAACATTATTACAAGGCATTAAGTTTTAAAACAACATTTATTTGTTTATTTATCACTAATTATAGCACCATTACGGAATCATCCAACACAAAGAAAATACAATGAAATTAAATTAAAAGTAAAATTCGATAAATAGATAGGTATTGTACAGGAACATAAAAAAGTTCACATGTTCTCACGGGCATTTTACATAAATAATTTCTTCGCAAAACACAACAAACAAGCAACAAAACTATCAGCCATACAGATCTCATAATTGAAAAGATAATTCAGCTCAGATCAGTGGCAGCACACTTGACTCAAATGAGATGGGATCCCGTTCGACCGTCACTGAACAATGGATGTCAGGCACAGCCGCCAGGGGGCGCGGCGCTAACGTGTTGCGACAGGCTCTAGCGCTTGTTGGCGCTCGCCTCATCATTGTGCTGGTTTGTGCGTGGATTGATTGATGGGAACTATGAGGAATTCATCGATGATGTTTTTGCAAAATGTATTTTTTTTCAGTTTTGATGTTATAGCAATAACACTAATCGAGTGGCCGAAATCTTTACACCATTGTTACGTTGTTTGAAGTATGAAACGGTATTAAGCAACTGCTCCTGTACGTTGTCAACTGATAATGTGCCCAAGATACTGCTCGCAGTGCAATGTTAGACTCTGGCTAAGGTAAAAGTCAGCCCTTTGTATTTTTGTTAAGTTAGCAATCGTGATTTACCAACCCGCACTGAGCCCGCATGGTGAATTAGTCAAATCCATTCCCTCTCATAGATAGGAGGCCTTTGTCCCAGCAGTGGGAACATTAAAACAAGCTGATATCGTGATCATCGTAATCGTGAATTTATTTCTCAGGTCAATTTGATCTCTCTGTCTTCGTTTTTCTTCTCCTCATATTATATCACAAAACTTTTCGTTTTCCCGTCATTCATGTATACATCGTCAAAATTATTCCACATCCTGTATAACTGCTAAATCTAACTGTGACTTCACTAAATGCCATAGCAATAACCAAACTCAAGCCCAAGAAAAATCAACAACATTCTTCACCTAAAACTAGCAAACTGGACAATATTTTCGTCCACTAAATTATGATCAGCGTCGCATGAATCACACCGGCCCTTGCAGCACCCCTACTACTCCCTTGCAGTACCCCTACCACGGCTAAACGATTGGCTCTCGGTGAGTTATCGCCTTCCAGCGGTAATCGCTCGCATGATTGATGATCGCAGGCGCCGGCGAATTGTTAAATAGCCATTTTAGCTAAATAGAGGAAGATGGCGGAACGGCGCGGTGGAGCGGCTGTGCGATTCCAATTAGATACGACACTATGTCTGCGACTAGGGATTGTTTTATTTGATTTGAGTTTGTTAAGTAGTAAGCTAATTTGAATTTTGGTTGTAACTATTTGACTTCCTCAGAATAAGTCAAAAAAAGTACCTAGTTAAAAAACTAAAAAACCCGACTGAAAAAACTGAAAAGCAAAATAAAGCACATTTAAAATCAAACAAAACTTGGAAGCAGGCGGGGTCCATTCTATTTTCATTTCATAATTTAATATTCGAATGCACTCCGGTTTTTTTTTTGGGGGGGGGTAGGAAATCATCAAATAACCCCTCCCTTCTACTACTAAAAACCACCCATGTTCCTTCTTAGCCCTATATGTCAAGGCCGCGGTATCTCTTAAAACATTCCGCAGCCCCGACGGGCGTCGGCCCTTGCCCCTTCAATGTTGCTGACATCTCTTTGAGGCGCGCGTGGAACACGAAGGCGCCGTCGACACGGCCTGTCGTCGTCATAAGACGGACGGACGGCGAGCTAGCCCATCACTCACCGTTCACAGGCCCGCGTCTACGGTGGCCGGAAGCCGTCACGTGGCCCCCGACGCACGTAGCGTCTCCCGCGGCAGCCGTGAGGTTATCTCCCTCTCACGTTCCGCCACCGTCTTCGCTAGCATCACTGCTTCGCAGAAGGAGGCGACGGCGTCACATTCCTACATACACCAGACATACATACATTCATACGCGCCAAACACATAACCCTCCTTTCGGGCTTAGCCGTAGTCGGGTAAAAAGGGATTAAGTCGGGTCACCGGCTCTGCTCTGAATACGAAAATGATGAGTGAAGAAGTTTTCGGTTTGTAGCTTAAAGGTCTGGTCTTCAAGTAAGCAAACTTTGGTTTTAATTATAGCGTAAATGACAATATTATTGAATCAAGCAAAATTGACAACAGGTACAGATTTTGTTTTAAAATAATAAAATAAAAAAAATTGTATTTTAAAATGCAAAAATAAACTATCATTAATTGCTGCTAAAACGATGTATTCAAAGATGCACTAAAAGCTTTTTCTGAGTTTAATGCAGATTTACATGTCTCTTATTCAAAGCAGTTTACTGAAGCATTCTCCACAAGTGGACGCTTTACGATACGTTTGAAGACAAGCTATTCCGAACAAAGTTATTTAACGATGCTAATAAAACGCGCTACTCCCTCACTACGCAATACAAGTGATTGGTTGCGGATTAACTGCCTCTAACAACGAATCCTGGCGCACTATACTGCTATATCGCAGGCGATAATTTCCAGTAACTTAGCGTTATCTTGCAATATTTTCGACATTTTGGCAAGATTCCTGAATATTCTCCACGTAAAATCTGGGCCAAATTCACAAGTGAAGTTATTGAGACATTACAAAAGCCACAATCAGAAACAGAAACGATTTCTTTGAATTCTTCAGCAAAAATACTTGCAGTAATAGCGATTAAGGAGTTAGAAACTTGTATAATATCAGACAACTCATCGTATATAGTATAGGAGCTCGGGCAGTCGATTCTTCTATACAGAGTGGAACTTTGCAGATAGGACAATGGATCTCAAAGTGCGCTCCACGAGGAATTTTCAGAGCTTAATCAAGTTAAACGGGGCGTTGTTAAAAATGTTTCAATTAGTTCGTTAATTAACAAGTATGCGGAAACTGAGACGTTGTTTGAAGTTCCACAATTATGGAATGACGGCGATTACAAAAGGGTAATAGAACCACCTCAGGAGTTCATTCAAGTTGAAGGTAATGGGATTGATAATGCGGCTCCTTAGTAAATAGAGGTCGGCTCACTCGAGTATTGTACTGCTGGCTGAATAGCTCGTTTACGTAAATCGATACAAAGCGATTGTGGGTTGGCTTAACACTACGCGATCAGTCCCACTTGCGGCCCGATTATGTTCCCTACAGCTGTATCTTAAGTCGACTGAAAAACTAATCTGGGCCTGATTAATTAGTATTATAGTAAATACGATGTGTGACTTTAAATCTAGTATTTTGATTTTCTACTCCAAGCTAAAAAAATCCTTTTGTTTATTCAAAGGATCAACGTAGTTCAAATCAATAAAATAATGTATGGTCACACCCAGTTTGTTTAGTGTGTCCTTGAAGTCGTGACAGATGATCGTAAACCCAGTGATGTGAAAAAATTGGCTGATTTTCAATAAGTCTTCCCAAACTTATGAGTATGTTAGTGTATGCTCCTGTGCGCAAACAACTAGTTCACGCTCGGCCTGATTTCATTCCGTAACCGTCTGTAACTTATAAACTAGTTGGCCTAAATGCTGCCTAAAAAACATCCGCCATGTTTACGCCGGCGGGACCCTCATGCGCCAATAAGTCAAAAACTTTTTTGTTATTTCGGTGGCGCGGAGCTGGGGGTGTCGAAATCGGCACATTTGCTAAAGTGTTCCACTAACTTTCTCCATATGAACTCGAGTGTCGTCGAGTTAACTTTTTATAACCCGCGCTTTTGTATTTCCAGATTTGACAACTTTCCCTGCGACCCTCCGCGATATATTTTAGGGCCACATTCTCTGTCCTCTCTACATGCAATCTTTTCTGATTCGTTTCAATCATCCTTTGTTTTATGGCGGTATTTTTTGTGTTTGCATGTTGTCCTTTTCTGCCGATTGGCTTTCCTTTTCATTCGCGCGAGAAGGATTAAAACAAGGAACACGCGATAACAGGCACGAAGGTCTAAACCGGGTATAAATCTGTCAATCAGCGCTGACTTACCCGGCTGGAGGGTACAAAGCCAGCTCAACGTAAAGGAAAATAGTAAATAATCCGACAGCGATCTCGTGATTACACGTCAACTTTCTGAATTTAAATTGAGATGTATGAAACAGCGGGCGTCATTTCCCTCATTACAATTTACGCTTTAACTTCGAGAGGAAAATTTGCGGAGTTATTCACCAAAATTCCTTCCGATTTATCGCTAAACAATCAAAGCAGTTGTCGAAGCAGGCGAACTCGACGTCGGCGAGAGTTTCACAAATTTTCCACTTCTTACTAAACTCCAATGAACTTTACAAAAGACAGACGTTAATGAACCTTGTACTTGTTAATTTTTCGTTTAACTTTGAGTTTACGTGGCTTCTAATCGATGAGTTGATGAAAATTTGATGTTTCGCCCACTGACAGTTCAGTTGCGGGAAGAAAGTTCTTTTTGAATTAAAATAATAATAAAGTGGAGAGCACTTAGCGAGCAAACACTGCGTTGTGTTTAGAACATTTGTACAGTGAGTGACGTCACGGGCGCGGTGTGTCGGAAGTGAGTCGTGTACAGGATGCCTCTTCGGGAGCTCTGATTCCGATTGTGACGCTACACTTGTAACTGGCTCATGAACATTACACAACGAGAACACCTACATCCAAATTAAGTTTAAATTACTTCTCAAACAATTTCGGTTTTGGGTAATATTATTTTGTTGACTTTAATCCCTATAGGCTAAGATTTGGCCTGTTCATGTTATTTTCAAAGGTAAGCATTACGAACTGATTTGAATAAAAATCATTCATTTCTAGACTTGGTTAATAAAAGTACAGCGACGGAAACATTGTCTGCACTCGAGGGTTTTTTTCCCACAAAAAGCTTACTTTGAATCGCGGCCAATAGGTCAAAAGTTTCCAATATTTGAGGAAGACTGAACTTCAACTGCGACGTCAATAGTTTCCCAATACGTAGTGTATCTATACTACGTAACTACGTAGATATACAGTTGTACGTATTTACAGATTCAATTTTTTTGGGGTAGAGCGGTAGGTAGTGTCAGACTTCTACTGACTAAAAACCACCCATGTTCCTTCTTAGCCCTTTGTGTCGAGGCCGCGGTATCCCTTTCGTACAACCCGCAGCCACGAAGGGTTTACCTATTACCTTTATATCTGCGATTCAAGCGATCCTTCACCTTCAGGACATGTTGATATTTATTCAAAGCAATAACTACCGAACTCTATGAACATAGCATATCATAACACCTGTATTGCTTGAACAATTAGGCAGAAGTGTTACTATGACACCTATGCTTTGCCAGTTGTGTGTTAGTCCCATGTAATAACCAGGAGGCGAACCCGTCGTCTGGTGACAAGTCCTGAACCGGGCACTTCGTGATAGTTAAAATGTTGTTTCAATAGAAACAAGGACTTTGTTAAAATTACCTGAATTTTTGAGGTTGATTTTTTTACCAAAAGAATATTTTTTTAAGAAGATCAAGAAGTCAGATCTCGCCCACATTTGGTTCAAAAACTTGAATATAGTCAATTACTTCGCCACGTCAATTCTTACTTTAGCCGGTTCGTTTATTGTCGGCTTTCTAGCCCTTGGAATTTGAATTAGATTTTGTTTGTGTCTTGTTTGTTACTTAAACTTTTGTTTTTTATTTAGTGAAGTGGTAGTTTGGGGAGGCGACGGAAATTCTACGACGAATATTTTGTGTGTCTATTCTGGAGACACGCCCTCTGCAAATATCTGTTACAAATACAAACAGAAAACATCGTGAGAAAGCGAATACGTCATAAATCAATATTTGTGTCGACAACTTTACAAGTACTTTGAAAATGAATAAAGTGGGTGCCCCAGCAGCGACAGGGCTTCCTCGCGCAATCTTATAAAAATAGCATGTACCTACTTAGCTTCTCTGTTTTACTTTCCTTACTTATATTTAAACATTGGCTTGGCATTATTAAAAAACTTGGGAGGTATTTCTTATTCTTTACATAAAGTTATGGCATTTTTTATTATGAACTGCGAAACATGAAGTCATTTTGTGATCTAACATATTGTAGAGATGTACTAAAATGTGATCAACTTCCACATATTCTTGTACAAAATACAGTAAACAGAGCCGTGATCTAATCACCGGTACATCTCCACTCTATAAGAGGTGCTTTATTTGCCAGATTGCGGAACGTATCGCATCTTAAACTTGCTTAATAAACGTAAATCCTGTACAAAGTGAACTGTATTTCGACTGCGGCTCACCAAAGATTTGTAACCGACTGTTGATATAAATCCACCGAATCGCGGAGTCAGGCCCGCCCCGCCACGCCCTCAGAACACCGACTATTTAACTCAGCAACATTATATTACACAGCTTTGCAGTTACTCAGACCTTAAAAAGTTTAAAGTTATTTTGCCACGAAGTAGGACGCAAGTGTAATAGAGTATCAGCTTATCTTGACTTGTACGAAAGGAATGGGGTAAGTACTTACTGAGATTTGGCACTGTTACCTCAGATTCTAGAATATGTGTTCCAAATGGTAAAGTCTAATATCTGGAACTAAACTAATAACTATGTTTTGTTTCTTGTTATGTAATCTTCCGACACTGGTGTCTTAAAATGTTTATTTACATTATCTCTCAATCGATTACATCATAACTCACTCTGAGTCCAATTACCCTATGGCTTCCATTATTAGTTTCACTAAATCCATGATATTTATTTGATTATGATGATGATAAAAGACTAAATCTTGAAACGAAAATCAGTGGTAAAGGTACTTTTTGTAATTCGTGATAAAAGCAGGTATCGTCTTCTCTTTGTTACATTGCCCTTCATAATTGCCCTAATCGCATCGCAATTAACCTAATCACGAATTTTTACATTTCCCTCATTCTGCCGAAAATTAATTTCGTAAAAAAGAGAGAGAAGGACTTTGATATAATTAAAATGACGGAGGTATCGTGCAGGGCAGGTAGCTAATACGACAGAGGAATGATTAATTTGAGTCGAGCACGTGTTGCAAGAGGGCTCTCCTCACTACCAGAGTACCAGACCTCCCTGCCCCTCCCCTCCCCCCTTCCCTTACCGAACCTCCCGAGCTGATGTATGGACCTCACGTGGTTCGCCTACACTGGCCGAATTAGTAAATGTAGCTGAAATTTGCTAAATACTTTATCGGAACATTGGGAACATGGATTTGAGAAATGTTAAAATTAGAACAGGTATTGAAATTGAGTAGAGTGAAGCTGTTGGTGCGTGATTTTTAGCAATCTAGAGAAATAATCTTGATTGATTTATTATTAGAACTCAAAGTTACGCGTTAGATACGAACCTATGCAACATTCTTAAAGTTGAATTGCTATGTTTTCTTAAGAAAGGACAATCCTCTGTGTGAAAAATTCTTTAGTCACAAATTCAGAAATGATCAGTTCTACAAAAATCCTCAAAAGGTACATCTGTAAGTAATACTCTTCCCTCACGTATTGAACATGCTGTACTGAAAATATCCGTCGGCAAGTTTCGTTCCCGAATTGATTGCTGAGAGCTTCTCAGAAAATTTCTACGTAACGTACATCAAAGAAGCATCACCAAATGGAATAGAGTATCTTTACAATGCAGGAGCTCAAGAATCTGCCAAGGCTGCGGGTTGTTCGGAAGAGATACCGCGCCTCAGCCACAAAGGGCTAAGAAAGAACATGGTTGGTTTTTAGTCAGTAGAAGTCGGACACTCCCTTTTCGCTCAGTCATTTAATGATTTTCCACCATCCAAAAAAAAAGAGCTGAAGAATAATATCAACTTGTTATACCTTTTCCTATACGTTAAGTATTTGCTTAACAAATAAGCTATGGAAGTATTGTTCACAGGCGGATCAAATGCCTTACCTTAAGGCTACGAGCTTCACGCTTAATCGAGACGTGTCATTCTATCTCACGACACTTACCATAACACGTGTCTGAGATCGCCTGAGATCGGACCTTAGCTTTAAAATACAAGTTTTCTGTGGTGCATGCTCTGAAGTCATGGTTGATGATTAGGTTGAACAGCAAAGCATTAAGTTCGCCTATGGACCTCTTTGAAAATAATAAACAAATAAATGATTTACTTTTAATCGATACAAAACCCAACAACATTCGTAACACACGATCAGCACCCTGCCAATTTACTTTATAGACATGACACAATACAGTACCCCCACAATTGTGCGTAATTATTTGAATATGGCGGCCGGCTGACGAGCGTGCGCCTGACGCATCAGTTAGCCAACAGCGCGGAAAATGGCCTGACATCAGTGCCATCGGGCCATTGTCAGGCCAACGGCGTATGAGTGCTGTCATTAAAACTTACTGCAATCAAATTAGAAGGGTGTGCTCAAGAAGTGGGGCTTGGATGAGAATAATGTTACGATTTGTCTTTAAATTAGCAATGGTCAAGGTTCATGAAATTCGTAAAATCTGGATCAGATTTTCAGAACTAGGACTGAGCATGCTACAATTATTGTACTTTCAAGTTTTTGTTAAAAAGAAAGATCAGTAATTCTTGAAAGAACAGTTTTTGGAGTTTAAAAGATTTAAAGGGATTAGTTCGTAATCACTTTCTGCTTGTGTTGCAAGACAGACTGTTAGTTATTAAATATATTCAATATTTCGCACCGTAAAACATCCTTCTAGGTATGTTTTTCCCCTTGTCATAAAACCCCAATTTATTCAAAAATCCTCGCACCTTTTGTGTTCACACGTTCTAAGAAATTCTGCCTAACGAGAGGTCTGATATAAATAGGTTAGTCAATCAATAAGACCCTCTCTCTCCCCGCTGAGTTGAGAGCACGAACATTAATGAAACATTAGTTTTTGCCTAAAGCTTCGCAGTTAATGATTTTTTGTCGTTACATAATGATTTTCACGACGCCGACGGGGCCCCGATGCCGCGTAGACTAATGATTTTTTGTCCCACACCCTCGGTCAGCACAGATAACTCAGCAGCTCCATTAATCATTGCTGACGCCGACACTAGTTCCCACTTGTACCGAAACTCCCAACAAAAAGTACCTATTGGGAATTCCCAGTATTCAGCCGGCTACCTTTCATAATAAAGAATCTCGGTCGGAGAAATTTTAAGTCCTCTTTTGATGTTTCCAAAGTTACGATCCACTCTTTGACTTACGAAAGTACGCCTAAGAAACTAGGTTAATCCTTCGTAATCCGCTGTTTTAGTACACCTCTTTATTTCATGCCTCGTTTAGTGTGGTGTAGTTTAAAAATTTAGCATGCAACCAGTGGAGCGGTCTTTCGACGGAGTCCTAACATAAATTGCGATGTCAGCGCGTGGAGCGGTGTATTATTAAAGGCAACAAACTACTCTAACCTATCCGATTCATCAAAAATTAACAAAGCGGCTCTCAGCGCGCGCTATGCGCTGACTGTACGTGACTGTACACTGAACGGACACGAGTGGTCGCAGGCAGGGGATGTAGCGGATTATGTCAATCATATAACTGACTTACAGGTGTGTTGAGTGCTTGTCTTAATTATTTGCAACTCGATGTAAAAATATTTCACGACAATCTTCAATTTACTGTTAGAATCAAGTCGTTACGTTTTCAGTCTGCTCAGGATATTTTTGTATCCGAAACAACCTTTTAGTTAAAACACATGCATCTAACAGACATCACAATCAGATATTCTAAGACCGCACAAACTGCCCACATAATTCCTGGCCTCGCTACATCACCCTACTTGGGTTATCACCACATCCGCTAAGGGTTTAATTGACCTGAAGACGAGTTGCGTATGACCTCAATTTTCCGACCCCTGCGTCCGTGATATACCTACCTTGCTACAATGTACCAGTTTTCAACGTTACACGGAGGGAGATCTCGAACACAAGGAATCTGGTAATTGGCGAGAAGCTCGCATGATAAAGGACTCACTATGTAATGATGAGCAGTTCACTGAACTGAGGATTCGTGGGAAAAGAAACGGTGAATGTGAGGCTTTATTTCATAATTATCTAGTAATTGTACGGTTATTTTCCTACGCTTTATATTTTAATGGTATTTAATGAATCCTCTTGAAACAGATTCTTATTAGACTTTCCTCGTTTCTCTGATATCTTACCACCAGCGATGTCAATTCTGCGGAGTAATCTCAGTTTTTTCCTCATCCCGATTTGTCAAGTAATTGACCACGTGGCGAACGTCACGTCATGGTCGCGAGGGTGGATAACAGTATTAGTCAACTATTTGTAGATAGTCACAAAAAGATGGAGAAGGATGACCCTTATTGTGACAGATTTAGTGTACTAAACAGCATCGATCACCTTAATATTTTTGTCTTATGATTTTTGTATCCAGCTAACTTGGAAATATTGCAAAAGCATGAGTATGATGCAAATGATAGAAGACCTATTCTAAGTAGTGAAGAAAACAATGATGAAACATCCTATATATTGGAAAAAATCGAATCATAGACGCGTGGTAGGGATCTATTAAGATTACAAAGTACAACATATTGACGCTAGTTTTATTTTCCAGGGAATACATAATTATTTGTATGGTTTAAGCGCCGCTAGCCTTGTCTCTAGCAGTTAGAACTCACAAACCTTCATAAAACTAGGCCCACAAACTCGAAGCCAAACTTCGTTCTGTAAGCGACAAATTACTAATATTTCATCGTACAACTCCCCGGGAATAGCTACTCTTAAAATATTACCAATACATAACATAAACTTAATTAAAACAAGAGCAAAGTTCAAAAAGTCAAAGTTACGCAAACAAAATCAGTTGGATCAGTTGTTGAGTAGCTGGGGACCGTGGAGGGGTGGATGGGGGGGGGAGTGTAAATATGTTGGTATAAAGTTTACGTGGAGGTAATGACGGGTCGCCGGGACCGTATCGGCACACAGTTAAAACTCACAGATCATTTGGCAATGGAGCGGTCGCAAACTATCCTAATTGCCAGACTCGGTTTTAGATATCGCTGGGAAATCCGAACTGATTTAGAGTGAGGTGGGGAGCGGAGCGACAAGCGGTGGATTAGGAAATGATACAATCAAATATGCTGATTAAACTTTAAAAAAATATAACAAAACTTATAATCCATGAGGGGTTAGGTAGAGGAGATTTGTACACTCACATTTCGGCCAGAGAATTAAACGTAGGACCTCATGAACAGCAATCGCTCTTGCAACTACTAGACCAACGAGGCACAAAGCTGGGCTATCACGCTGAAATTCAGCAAATGAGTCATATTTAACTAAATTATTTACGTAGGAAATAAGAATTAAGCTGTGCGAAAATTCGATACTTTATCCGTTTACCAAGAAATAAACTACAAAAACTTTCCTTTATCCGCAACACCACACAACATTCAACTTCTTATCACCTCTTTAAAACTTCTGCATTGGCTACAACAAAACTTACCGCCCCCGCTCCGCCTGTCACTGCGGCCGCCACCTTAGCTTATCGGGCCACATTTTCACCACGGGCCGCACCTATATCACTAACGACTGAAACGCCCATTGTGCGATAACCACCTACTTTATATACTTGTTAACTACCGTTATTTAGTTCCTATCTACCGACCAACTTATTTCCTAATGTACGGTATTGGCTGAAACTTTATGTCATTTGTTATGTATTCATCTGTTGGGATACGCAGGCTTGTTTATGTGAATTGACGATTTGTTGTGTTTATTAATAAGGGGTTGTTTTGTTTCAGGGTAAGCCGTGAAGAGTGATGACTTTTTCTTGGCCAAAATCACAGGTACCTTTCTGATTGATTTCAGTTTTCTGTCAACGCTTTAAACACAAGAATGTATTATATAAGAAGGTGATTGCTTTGTGTAAAATACGTATCTTAGAGTTTAATTTTAACGATATTCTAAACCTTTGCCCATCGTACAAGTAAAGAAACAGCGTAAAGATCACAAACTAGGTTAAATATTTCATTCTCAAAAAATCAGAGAGCAAATGAATGTAAATCGGAATGCATCTCACTCAATACTGCTCATTCCTGACTTTGAGAGTTTCACAAATACCTTCAGAAACAATCCTCGGTACAAGTTTCTTTTGTAAATCATTATTAATCTTATTTGAGAAGCTTGGGATTGCTCAAAAGATTATGATTTCGGTAAATAATAGGTAATTAATGTTTACCTTCTTTATTAGGACCGGCCGCTTCCTCGTTTTTGTGTAAAATGGAGGACGTTATCCGTAATGTAATCTGGGGTATTATTAAATAGCCGTGCCATGTCGTGTTTTGCTAATCTTAAACGTACTATGAAAACATCCCTGACTTTAATACGTTCTTAAATGGTATATTTATCTAGATAGGTATTTGTTGTATCCAACATATTGATATTTATTTTGCTGCTCATTGCCAAATAATCCCCAATTCCAGACCTTTCAAAAGTCTATACGAGTTTTATACTAACTTCATATTGTTGGTATAAGTTGTATCCATACTCAGGCCACGTTTATAATAGGGTTTGTTTTATTTATGGCGCAAGTCGTGGGTAATGCGCCACGTACGCGACGTGCCTGGGACCAACCACGCGTCACACAGCGCTGCGATTTACTGTCTCATTTCACTTATTATTACTATATTTGGGTTGTTTGTAGAAGTTTAATTAAGTCCCTTGAAGAGTTTGGTTGTGAACAAAGAATATTAAAGTAAGTTTAATAAAACTCGTGCGGTGACAATTCAAGATATAAGTATCTGTGTCAGTATTAAAAAGTTGGGTGTAGTCAATTTTGAAACCGAAATAAAATTCAGACAGTTTAGGTTATTCTGGTAACAGACCAAATTATTTGTTCCCTATAAATAGTCACCAACTTTTAATAATACAAAACTGTAGGCAGATTAAAAAACTTCAACAAAATATTGATACTGTATTCGTGTGAAAAGTAAAACTTTTTATATTGGAAATTATACTAGAGCAGTTGTGCGTTGCTTGTTTCACAGTTTTCTGTTTGTTTTACTTATTTATATTGGTTTCGGAATAGTTAGTGCGGCAAACAAATAAATATTCGCGAACAAATATGCAAAAAATCATTTCCATACTGATGTGTCGTTTAAATATTTATATATACCGAAAAATACACATACAGTAAAAATCACAGAAGGTATGAGCAGTGGAATATGACAAAGTAACCTTTTAAAATATACACATTCGAAGTCTAAAGTTTAGCAACAAGAAGTTTACAAGTGTTGGGTTGTTGTCATGGATGTAACACGTTTTTGTAATGCTTGTTTATACGTACAATGTATTACTTGCTTAGTGCAAGATGGTGCAGTTCAAGCTGTGACTGCAGTCTCATGCGGGCTTATGTTTAAAATATGATGTGTCACGTCTCTAATAATTTAAAATATCTTTTCGGTAGATACCGAAAAGATATTTTAAATTATTTCCAAAGACAAAGATGGTCATCATTCATCAACATCATTATCAGCCATAAGACGCCCACAGCTGGACAAAGGCCTTCCCCATAAAACTCCATAAAGAACGGCAGCCTGCCGTTTGCATCCACGGTTGCCCGCGACTCTCACGATGTCGTCGGTCCACCCACCCTCCCAGCGTCTTCCGGTTCATGGTCACCACTCGAGAACCTTTCTTCCCCATCGGGTCAAAGAATGTGCACGGGTATTTAATACAAAATAATACAAACCCGTCTATACAGTGCAGAAATAACAAAACAAAACAAACTGTATTATTTTTAACAAACTTCACCTTCTGTAATGGTTGTTGTTACATGGGTAGTCAAACCTACAACCGCACGCATCACCTATGACTTTCCAATCAAAGGAGTTATTGTTGCCACTGTGGGCAGTCATCTTTATAACAGTTTCCCTCTATAACAGCCATATTTTATAAATATTACTTGAGTATTGATTGATGACATAAGTTTGAACGATCGACCTGTTGAGTATAATTCCAGTAATGTATGACTTTGGTTACTTAATCATTTTTATATAATTTGATGAACAGTTCTGTTTTGTGTTCTGTATTTGTTAATACCATGAAGTGAGATATTTTCCTTCGCATCATTCGAGGTATCATCGTTTTGGGTATATTAAAAATATTATTTATTGGATATGCCATTGACGTAAATGCTATGTAAAAGTCTTGTAGCACAAAATGTGGTATATAAGAAGGTATTTGTGACAAACAAAACTTGTAATTGGCAAAAAACTTGAGCAATCAAATCATTACGACGTTTTCATTTAAAAACTTAGTGAAGTCCAGTATAATAAATCTCTCGTTGCTAAAATCTTAGCAAAACAAACTGAAACAAAAGAGCAGTGTTGCCAACTTAAAACAAATGCAACATTAAGGCCGGTCGGGCCATAAGCTAAGCGATTAGCGACGCTCGCTTACGAAACGCTTTTCATTTCCTCTTATATTCGTGTTTATTTTTATTGTATACTTTTGAGCTCACAATGTATGTTTAATTTGGCTGAGTGTTTGTAACATGTTATATGGTGCTGGAATTATTGTGTGCACCTACTTAGTCAGCGGACGTGTTACTATTTCGTTGAAAAGATTTATAACTGGGGTTGGCTTTTATGAGTAGGTAATGACTTGTAACGTATGGAACTGAACGTAGCTACTGAACAAGTATTTATTGCCTTCCGAAACCTCCGACAGTTGTACATGGTGTTTAATAGACACCCACAGTCACCCACAGACATGTTACTCTAAATTTTCACATTCATGTACGCATTGTATAATTATCACTGGCTTGGTGTGAAGAAAACCATCGTGTAAAAACCAGCATCTTTTTATTAGCCATTTGTGTCCCACTGCAGGGCAAAAACCTTCCTTCCCTCTTTCCACTTATCCCTATCCAATGATGTTGTTTGCCAATCCCTGCGAATAGAGTTGAGTTCGTCCCGCTATCTTCCTCTGGACCTGCTGCGTTGCCGTTTGCTGCTCTGGTTACTTTACCCCATAGCTCCTCCGGCATACGGTAGCACGTCTACCGTACACACAGCCCAGTTTCATTTAAGCTTGGCAGCCGTGTGCTCTACGTAGACAATTTGAGTTTTGAAACGCAGTATCGAGTTTCATTCGGTCAGTAAGCTTGACTCTAAGGATAGGTCGTAAAACCAGCATGCCTAAGAAATATTTTTCGATGCCAAGTCAGAGGCCGACAGGCGGCATGAATTCTCTGACACCAGAGAATATAGTCATCGATTGGGTGAAAATAATGGGGAAAGTTTACAAACGTTATTATATGTATACTAAGGTTATATACCGCCACACGTACATGTGTATTTAGATAATGATGTTGTTAACGTACCCAGAGGTAGAATGAGATAGAATCTAAGGGTAAGTGGCTAGGGCTGCGGGATGTTGTAAGAAATACCGCGGCCTCGACATATAGGCTAAACAGGAAAAAGGGTGGTTTTTAGTCAGTAGAAGTCTGACACTTCCTTTCGCTCTGCCCAAGAGCGGGAGGGGTTATTTGATGATTTCCCAACCCCAAAAAAAGGGGCCTTTAAACCCCTCACATTTGTACAAAAATAGAGAAAATAATTTCATCAAGATCTTCTTATCTCACTATAATCTTGTCACTAACTTCCGATCATAATATTTCGTAGTTCTTACAATTCTTTCAGAGCAATATAACCCATCATAGCCCGAAGAATTGCCAAACTTAAGTGGCAGTGGGCAGGGCACATTGCTCGCAGAACGGATAGCCGATGGGGTCGAAAAGTTCTGGAGTGGCGACCGCGGACTGGAAGACGTTGCGTTGGAAGGCCTCCCACTAGGTGGACCGATGACCTGGTGAAGGTTGCGGGGATCCGCTGGATGCGAGACGCACGGGACCGGTCAATGTGGCGACACTTAGGGGAGGCCTATGTCCAGCAGTGGACGTCTTTCGGCTGAAATGATGATGATGATGAATATAACCCATCAGACGCAGTATTTGCTATCATATTTCATGACAATAATATACTCTCATTCGTAACCGAATGCACTAATTAGTAATACACGATTAATAATTATGATGGCCGGGTATTGTTGTTTTGAATTATTTATTTAGTTACAATACAATTTTGTTAATTATCATTTATGTACGTAATTAGCAATCGATATCTATGCAGTTTAGAACCATGCTATAGTTATTAATGTATGGACATTTTGCGTAATTATCTAAAATTTCGAAACACAAAATGTTTGATTAAAATAGATAATTATCATAATAAATTAAGCATCAATTGCCCTTATGACCACATAAGGCAGAGTTATTTTTTATTATAATAGTGAAAAAATAGGTTTATACATTAACATAACATTATCCATGTCATTCCCGAAGGGTTAGTCAGAGGTGTACCAAATACTCGTAGTACCCGCAAATTTTGCTAGTATGTTTAAGTTCCATGAAATAGATAGACGGCACGATTGGCGCAGTGGCTAAGTGATTGGACTGCTGCGCTGCGTGTCGCGGGTTCGATCCCCGCACGGAACAAATATTTGTATGGCCTACAGATAGTTGTTTCGGGTCTGGGTGTGTTTGTGCATGTGAGTTTAAATGTTTGTTAACGTACCGACGATACAGGAGAAATTCCTAGTGTGTAAATAAATATCAACCGGGCACAGACCTACACTGCTGCTAGTGAGTAATTCCTTATGGAAGAACCTAATAGCACTTGGCCTGACTTGAGAATCAAACTCAGGCCCTCGTGCTCAGCAGTCGCGCTTGCAACCACTACACATCAACGAGACAACGCGATGATGTTTTATAGTCGAGTGCCATTAGTCAATAAGATGGATCGAAGTTTTTATAGTGCTCGGATTTTCGTGGAACTGTTTTTATTGAGTTTACGCCACAATGTGAATTCGTCGAATTTCACAATGTAATTTCGTCAAAGTTATTTCTAAAAGAAAAAATATATATATTCACAAAGAAATCGAAAGTAAAAGTCTCGGACGGATGGTGTAGTTTTTTTTTTGGATGGTGAGAAATCATCAAATGACTTTTCACGCTTCCACCCAGTGTGGGTGAAGGGTGAGTACAGTGTCCTAGCCTAACTGGCTACAAGGCAAACGTCCAAACCACTCGACTAAGAAGGCAGTTGAGCTGTTAAAAAAAAAGCTTTAAATATTTAAAAACCACGTTTTCGAGAAATGCTCATGGCTAGCTAGCGCAGCTAGCTTCAGTGACTGTATCACGGGTGTTGGGTTCCGCAGCGCGACGCATAAAACCGTGACAGGGATGATCGCGGATTACTTCGCCGTCCGTCGGCGGTCGCGCGTAAACTCTTATAGCGCGCCCGGGTTCTGTACTGCAATATTTAATTAGTTCCGTACAGCTCTAAGTGGGTTTTGGTGCGGTTAGGTAAGTATACCTACTGAGTATTTAATGTCATACACAGAACACTGTATGATGAGTATAAATAAGTTCGTAGAAAGGGCGTTGATTGCAGAGTAAACTAGTAGTAAAGCGAATGAAACTAAACCACGTTTCTTCACGTTTTGGGTGAAAAATATTATGAATCAATCATAATTTTCTTCATGAAACGTTTTCAATAACTAGAAATCTCTTAAAAGATGATATTTCTGCTGGCACGTGTAGGCGTGCAGTGTAGCGCGTCTGCCCACTGTGCCCAGCTGACCACCGCGCCGCCATGCCCAGCCGAGTGTGCCCGACGTGGCCTCTATTACACGCCGCATTAGACCGCGCCGTTGCCTGCCTCACGCCTCGGTGTGGAACTGTGCTTAGCTCCAGCAGATTTGCAGGGATAGTTATAAATTCTAGTTATTATATCTTCCAAAATATCCAGTTGATCTTGTCGAGGTTGTGACTTAGAGAGACTTGTCACGAGTCATGACGTATTGATACATCGACTACATATTTGGGTTTGTTTATAATTAGTAAAAAAAATATGTTTGACAAGCGTACTTTAGGGATCCTACCTTCAGACTTTATCAAAACCTTGAACATGTAGATACCCCGCCGTGTGGCAAGGTCGAGCTGTCCTAAAAATTGTCTGTGCACGAAATACCTAATAAAAATAGCCGAAAGATATACAACTATGTATATTTAAATAGCCGATGCCAAGTATTTATCTTTTATCCAAAATATCTACTGAATATACTAAAACGCTCTTTCAAAATAATATCTACAATTCGAAGTACGTAAATAGGCAGGAGATAAAAGTCTAGAAACATTTTTGTTTGGTATCAGTGACCTGGTCTTTTACTGTAATCATAAATTGATGATAACAGTAAAAGACCAGACAAATTGGGCTATCATATTGCTTTATCAGTAGTCGTGACAGCAGGTAAACTATTTATTACAACTTTCTTTTTCTTATTATTTTGTTTCATAACATTTTGATGTTTTAGTTTCGCAGTTTCTAGGTAATCAATAGTTCGGCGTATTTTTTCTAAGCTATAACATCATCAATTTCATCCTTTATTTTACAGGTAAAAAAACTATTATAATATCGCTATAATAACGCTATTGTTTGTTGTGTTCACTTTTACAATGCTTTTGCGAAGTAAGTCTTGTACTTTATAATCTAGAGACGAATAAATGGTTTAGACTATTTTATATGTTCACCGCAACCGTCTACATAAGACTTACAGGTTGTTGTGATATCTCCGAAAATTATGCGTTTCTATGGCAATGATTTTGCCTGAAACTATTCTCTACGGAATAAAATATTACAGCTATTATAGATATAACGGGTATTCCCGTGATTTAACGTTTTGTTCGGTAATGTACGGCGACAGTCGCGCAAAGAAACGGAGCCGGAAACTTGTACAGAACCTTACTGTGATACCGTGCCAAGTCGCGCTATGAACATATATTTTGCTCTGAAAAAATAAAAATATAGTATACTTTTCAAAGAGAATATATACCTAGTACCTATTTTCATTTGTTTGATGCAAGAATTAATTAATTAAATTACAATCGAAATAAAAACACGTCTCTATAAGAGGAGTACAAGTAACTACATGTTGAACTACAATTATTTCTGGTTAGGTCTCAACTCATAGTGTTTATAGACAACACGTTTTTATGATCTGCACAAACATCGTCATTCTCGAGGCCTCATCTCATGTCATTGTGATCTGCACACCATGTCTTCTTCTTTCAAGTTTCTCAATTATTCGTCATCTGAAAAGTCACCCCTTTCCAGTTACTTTCCCTGCGCAACCATACAAAAAACACACTCATTCTACCAGGGTTGCAGAATTTGTTCGTAAAAGTACCCAGCACCCAGAAGCACCCAGGAGCGCATAGGGTGGAAGGAACATGGATGGGTTTTAGTCAGTAATAGTTAGTCAGCCTCACACTCATTTCTGCTCTGCCGAGAGCGGGATGATTCATAGCACGGTCTCAGTGCAGCTTACTGGACTTACACATTACCTTTACAAAATATAATGAACAAACTAACAAAATCAGCATCCTTTACAAACATCAGTTCCTGTAATATGTAAACTCATATGACGTCATCAGTCAGGCGCGCATGAACCGCACATAAATTGAAACACCACGAGCAAGCCATAACGTTATCTTACCCGGTATTACCGGCTTAATGAAATACCGGACCTCTTGTTAATGATTTTCATGTGTTTAATTTGGTCCGGTCATCCGGGTGAGAATTTTAGCGTGTAGTATTAGATGGTATCAGTTGTTTTTATGGGAGTGATGTATAATATTATATTTTTGTTTTATGAATAGAGACGTGTGTGTATAAATAGCGGCATGTATAAAACACCTTGCTACATGCCCGTAAATGCAATGCATATAAATAGTGATGCTATAAAAAAAAATGTCTACCACTAGACGATACTTACTACGTGACAAACTAAGCAATGCGTATTACATAGGCAACTCTTACGGGTTGTATAGCCAGAATTAAAATTGAGTTGATATAGACAAGACTTGCCTGAAAAAAATATACCACTAGTCTCTCGCAAATTGCTTACTGAACAAACCCAAGAAAGAAATATCTACAAGCAAAACTAGAAATTGTTTTAATAAAATTAAGGGGTATGGTTAAGGTAACTACGGCGTTTCGACAAATACGTCATGCTATTCTTTGAGCTTCGATCATTGCGAAATTATAAATGTCTGGTTGTAATGTCGTGTCCCATTTTAAACTTGTCCTGCTTGTCTGTGTTGTTTTTAAACTTTACACAACCACTACTAAATCGTTTTGATTGTTAAGTAATTGGTGGCAGAGAAAATAATACAACCTCAAAAATATCACGAAGTTTGTTTGTTTTTACTCAATGGAAAATAATAATCCATGAAGACTGCTGGTAATTATGCTCGTTTGTGGAGATTGAGCTCGAAGAGTTCAGTGCAAAACAATCACACTAATATTATAAAGGCGAAAGTTTGTGAGTGTGTGAGTATGTATGTTTGTTACTTCTTCACGTAAAAACTACTGAAAGGATTTGAATAAAATTTGGTACACAGATAGTTTATAACCTGGATTAACACATAAGATAGTTTTTATCCTGATTTTATCTTCTCGTGGGATAATTTTCGAGTTGTAGCGGGTGAACCCGCTGGCAACAGCTAGTAATAAATAATTATAGTAAAAAGATTTCAATTGAAGAATATTCGGTAGGGGTATGGGTTCTGAAAAGAGTTAAAAATATAAAAAGATATTTTTCTTTCCTGCAAAGTAATTAAAATGAATACGCTCCGATTTTCAAGCACCGAAGTAATTACAACATTCTACGAGTACTTAAAAGTTTACGCCATTTACAGGCTTCAGGCTGGACTACTTAGAGATTCTAAATTGCTTTACTTTATTTTATCCATTCTTGCACTACAGGGACCTTTCCTGAGGTTTCTCAAATGGAAAATAGAAGTAAGGAATAAATTTGATCCCTCGCCAATATTTACAATTATTTGTATAGCGTATTTCTACTTCTTGCCAAAACCCCCATCGGACCCTTCAAGTATTCCTTTTGTTGGGATTATTGAGTGAAAGCGAAAAGGGAAAATCCTACAGAACCTTACGTACTCTATGCGTGACCACTGTAATGTTATCTACCACTCCCTTTGGAGATGCGTGCGGCGGGGAGGAGCGGGGGGCTTACAATGTAAGCCAAGGGGTCCGGGTAAAGTGGTCATGTTTTAATGTGGGTAGGTATAAATCGGGTGTGTAGCAGTGAGTCAAGTGCGGTCAGCGGTCGGTCTTATGACATGGAGATGATTGTTCGTTCTTTGTTGTATTACTTGTAAATAGACGCCGAACGAGCCGAACGAGCCGAACGAGCGGGATGCTGTCAACGTAATTGACTTGTATTTAATCCGTGTTATTCATTGTTGTTTGGATATTTTAAATGAAGTGGCCGCAATGTTGTATCGCTTATGTTACCACTCGTAAAGGGTAGAAAATTGATACCGAAGTACCTACCTTGTTACTATGTATTTGGGCCCTTGGATAAGTTGTTACTATGCCACGTATAGATTTGTGACCATAATAATAATAAAATTATCTACATTGATGTAAATGCGTATAGACGTAGAATACTACGCATGAGATATGAAAGTAATTTGCAAAAGAATGCGGGTCATCGGTTATGGGGACCCATGGTGTTAGGATCGCTTCGATGGCATTTATTTATCGTCAACGTATATCGTCTAAGTATATTAGGTATACCTACGATAAGGAATTTTATTCTATACTTAGGGAGAGCGGGTGATATAGTAAGATGAACAAACTTGTGTCATGTTTAGAGTCATAATTGGTTAATCTAATACCAGTACGTGTTGGTGAGTAAGTCGGCATCATACTTAGGGCCCACTTGCACCAAAACTCTTTAAATGCGATTAATAATGCGATTTTAGTTCTCAAATGTCTGAATATGTTACACGAAACTAAATGCCAATGATATTGATTTAATGGTAAAGGTTGTGGGCATCTGCTGGATGCGATGGATGGACGCGCGGGGCTGGTTAATATTGCAACACTTCGGGGAGGTCTATGTCCAGCAGTGGACGTCTTTTGACTGAAATAATGATAATGGTGATCAGCTCATTATTTGACGGGTCCGATTGCTGTATCATCATCATCATCAACAGCCTATTAATGTTCCCATTGCTGGGACACAGGCCTCCTCTCTTTGAGAGGGAATGGGCTATAATCTAGATAGATGTCACATGTATTCGGATTTGTTTTGGTTCTAAGACATGCCGGTTTCCTCACGATGCTACGACTATAAGCCAACATAAATAAGGAATACCTACTGTCCCCGATTCTATAAATACTTCACTGCGACAGATTTAATCGGTGTAATAGACAATTTTACGACATTTCTTACTTTCATAACTACCCTTCGCGCCGCACTACACCCAGGTGGCGGTTCTAATATTTTTATAATATCATAAAATACGTTCATTTCCCAGTAACTTAGCGAAGAGCTTCCATCCCGCGTTAGTTCAGCGCGGTAGCGTTAAGTAAAGCTAGCGTTTGTGCAACATCTTCAGCACATACTTTAAACCTAAATAGTAATTTCAAAACACGACTTGAAGGGATCTTACTAAGACTTAGTTTAGCTTAAACTATTGTTACTTTGTTAAGCTGTATAGGTTTAGAGGGGGAGCTGGGCTGGCTGTTGAATCTTTTAAAGTTACGGATTATTCTTAAGTTATCAAAAGTCTTTACCTGTAAACAATTAGAAGTCTCGTGTAGGCTGGTAGAATTCATCGTGTAATTTGTACTTGAAATTAAAATCATGGAGAGCTCATCTTTTATTGATTTTTTGTACGATCCCAAATGGCTTTATTGTTATTGCCTGGTTTACAAAATTGGGATAAAGCGCAAAATCTCTCACATTTTGTTGTGCTACGCGGTGGGCTACGGCGTAGACTTCACTGAGCTACGGCGTAGCACACAGTGAAACAGTGATACCCAAGTTTCTGCTACGTTTCTTCATTCATGTCAACAGTATAAACACGGTTTTCCCATCTATCGGTTCGTACCCCACACGCATGTAGCGTGAACAGCTCATGTTTATGTCCTTCGATTAGGCCACCCCGATGGAACCCACGGCCACGTTAAAAACCCGTCCGTTCTCATAAACACAGTGGTTATATTTACTGGTTACCGAAAGTTGCTCACACTCGTATAGTACGGTGCGTACAGCGGCGGCCGCGACCTCGCCGCGATTGATTCGGCCGGTCGCACAAAATGCGCACATTTATAACAAACCTCCCACATTCCCTACCCTTGACAAAATATTAGGAAGACAGGAGTACAGAAGGTTGAGTAGGTATCCAGTGTGTACTATACTGCAGCTGCAAATATAAGACAACAAACAAGATCTATAATTTGCAAGTCGATATAAAGGGCGTAAAAGTTCCCTTAACGCAAACTAGTTGCACTTGTTCTCCCCATCACTCGATAATTTTTTTGTTCTAGACCATACTTGGGAACCCCCTAGTTACGGAGATATCGGGGTGTCAAAGCTCCGAATTTTTCACAACTGTTTTTGTAAATACTACTTTTTCAGGTTATATCTTTACTTAAATTACCTCCATGACCCGTTTACAATTCAAAGCATCCACAAGCACAATGTTTTATAAGTGCTAAATTGAGTTTTACCGTAAAATGTGATTTTTGACACCAAAAAAAAGTCATTTCCCAGCAAAAAATTTGCATAGGGATAGGCACATCAAACTAAGTACTAGTTTGGTGTATAGAATGCTTGGTTGCCAGCTGTTTGAAGGGTTAATTTACACCCTGTATTGATAGGTATTTAAAAAACCATTGTTAATTTTCATTGCGAAAATACGTGTTCCCCAGATGTCATTCCAGGATGACGCCGTCGCCGATTGTTGTTATTTACATACAAAACTACATAAGATACAGAATCCCCAACAAAGATTTGTTTGTTATGAGGACCATTCATAAGGGCTACGGGTTGTTCGAAAGAGATACCGCGGCCTCAGACAGAAGGGAATAAGAAGGAACATGGGTTATTTTTAGTCAGTAGAAGTCTGACACTCTCTTCCGGTCCGCCCAAAGCGAGGAGAGTCATTTGCTGATTTTCCGACCTCCAAAAAAAATTACCATTCATAAAACAGTACATCAGTTACCTAATCATGCATTAGAAGTCTGACTTCTGCAGTGTGTTGTATAACGTCTGTACGCACCTGTAGCTCAACCCCTTTGTTTTAATCCCCCCCCCTCCGACCCAACCCCCGCCAGTTAATATCTTTCGGTGAAGCAGGAGGGTATAATCAAATAATTCGGCTGGAACAATTGTTTGGCCGCTCATTGGTGAAATATTAATATGGGTGCTTTTTATCACGAGTTTGTGTTGCGCAGAAAAGTTGGACGTCGGCACGTGAGGGATATTTTTTGTTTAAGACCGTACATAAGATATTTTTTTTTGTGTGAAATCATCAAAAGACTCCTCCGTCTCCGGGCAGTGCGGAGAGGAGTGTCAGACTTTTACTGACTAAAAACCACCCATGTTCCTTCTTAGCTCTTTGTGTCGAGGTATCTCTTTCGAACAAAGCAGCCCCGACGGTATATTCGATCCTGTGGTACCAACTTTGAGCTAGCCCAGTAAACAATGGATTTTTAAATATAAAGCGAGGTTTCTGGTTATCTAACCAATGACGTGTGGCCTGGTGTATGGACTATATGGCAATATAAAGAAAAACTGGCCAAGTGCAAGTCGGACTTGCACATGAAGGGTTCCCTCGTAGTAGGGAAACCCCTTTAATTTGTAGTTTCTTGTCAAAGCAACAACAGAAGAACATGTTATTTTTCATTATTAAAAGTGCTACCTATATCTCAAAAACTATTTAAAATATATTGTTCAAACCAACTTTGGTTGAAAGTTTGTGTTGCGGGCGTTTCCTCTCGCCTGATTCGGTGCAGGTACCTCCCGAAACAACCGTGTCCGGTGAGGACCTGCGTCAGACGGAAGTTGAGGGCGCCGTGGCGCCTTTCTAGCCACTCCTCAAAGCTAACCGCCAATATCGTGGCGTGCCCTACGGGGAGACCACCTTAATCTTTTATTATTGAATGAAAATTCTAAAGCGGTTTAAAGAATACATCTACCTACCAAGTTTCAAATGTGTAGTCTCAATAGTTTACGGATAAAGTAGCTGTGACATAAGGACAGACAGACGGATATGACGAATCTATAAGGGGTCCGTCTTTTTGCCATTTGACTACAGAACCCTAAAAAACGTGTTGCGCTGGCTCCAAGTAACATTGGCCAAGGACAGGAAGATGACAGATGTATGAGGAAACCGAATACTGTTTCAAGAAAATTATGCTAAATAATCAAGATAAGACGTTTCCTATGAAATATGAATTTACATTATCAATTTTATTAATGTTTAATTTATCATATGTGCCGAATCGTATCGCTTGCAATGACTTGTTACGGGTAATTTATCTGTCTTATGTACTTATTCTCAGAGTACACTTCAAGTATTTTGTTATGTGATCAAACATAACACCACATGACGTAACATCACGCCGGACAGACCGCAGCAACAGCAGTGTACTCGTATGTAATCTTATACTCATATTTGTCAATGTTTAGGAAAAAATCAAGATAAGGAAAGCTTCGAGACTTTATAATGAAAACGAAGATGAATGTCATATCAATTGGAAATTCAAAACTAACCACAATTGTGCTCGGAACAATCTCGAACATTAAGTACATCCTGTAAAACTACACACAGTTTAACAACTCCACGTTTGTCAAATTAAACCGGCGACACTTGCATACACCGGTTGACATAACGCGCCAACTTTCGACTCAACCCGACATAAATCATCCCCGCCCCCTCTCAACACCCCCACGTCACCCGCCGTCACCCGGGGATGACGGCAGGGTGACGGGGATGGCGTTATCTTACCAAATTAATTCTACTTACAAATCTTTGTGCCTGCTCCCTTTCATGAATGGAAGTTCGAGAGGCTGAAGTTTATGTGAGTTGCGATCAGTCGGAGTTATACCTTAGGTTTGTGTGATTAATTGCCGGTGATGTGTGTCAACGGGTTTAGCTTTAGGGTTTATTACTGAAAAACTCCTGTGAATAGATCACCTTTGTTTCAGTTGATTGTGACATTTTATGTGGGCATTCTTATTATCATACACTCGAGAGCAATGAATCCGGGTCACTTAAAGAATGTTAAAAATCTCGGAAACTAAAAATGATAGGTTAATGCAATAAATTGTATTTAATAGACAATGTAATACTTCTTAAATGAAAGTAAAAAAAATATGAGTCACCATACATTTTATTAACACAAAATTACATAAAGAAAAAACTGCTGATCTCTCCTTAAAACAAAAATAGGAAACATGAAATTTTTGAACTTTATTACGATTTTCTTGAATTTTAATACTTCGTATTGCCTTCTCGTGCTTCCATAACTGCGTTTACGCGGTTTGGCATGCTGTACACCAAGTTCCTTATACGATTTTGGGGAATATTCTCCCATTCCTCTGTGAGAGCAATTTTGAGCTCACGAAGCGTGATTGGGGGAGGGTTTCGTTGTTTTACGCATCTGCCTAGCTCGTCCCAAGCATGCTTGATCGGGTTGATATCAGGGCTGCGCGCTGGCCACTCCATACGAGTAATGTTCATCTCTTGAAGGTAGTCAATCACAATCCTACCTGTATGAAGTCGGGCATTGTCATGCATAAATATAGCATCCTCACCTAAATTGACCATAAATGGACCAACGTGATCATTGAGGTTTTCTTCCACATATCTTACGCTAGTTAAAGAGCCGTTTTCTATGATCACCAGCTCTGTGCGACTTTCAGAAGAAATTCCGGCCCACATGTGGGCCGGAATTTCTTCTGAAAGTCGCAAAAAAGTAGCCTACGGTGGTGGGTCTGTACTTGTGCACAAGTACAGACCCACCACCGTAGGCTACTTTTTCTTCGATGCATGCTTGCTTGAATCTTTCCCCTGGTCTTCGATACACTCTGTGTCTTCCATCGTGCTTGTAGAGCATAAATTTTGATTCGTCGGGGAACATAACTTTTGACCAATCTTCAATACTCCAATTTACGTGACTCTGGGCATATCTTAGTCTTGAAATACGATGCCCACGCTCCAGTTTAGGGCCGTTTGCAGGTCTAAGGGGTTTTAAGTTAGATTCAGCAAGCCGACGTCTTACTGTCCATGCACTTGGGTTACTTCCTCCGAGACGTCGAAACTGATTTGTGAGTTCAGTTCCTGTGAGAAAGCGATTTCGAAGCATGGTGTTCACCAAGTATCGGTCTTTTCGTGCTGTGGTACACCTGGTTCTGCCCGTTCCTGGTCTGCGTAGGTTAGAACCAGTTTCTTCGTAACGTCGGAGAACTCTTTGTACTGTTGACAGCGACACACCGACAGTCCTGGCTGTATCGCGCTGACTCCGGCCGGTTTCCAGCATTGTAAGTATTCTGGTGCATTCTTCAGGCGTAAGCGACATAATTTCAGCTTGAATAATGAATATAGAGCACTACCAACATGGTTTATGTACCCACATAAATGACAGATTACAAACAAAAGCAAAACCAAATGCTGTAATTTCGTAGTTCCATCTTCGAAAGTGGCCCTTTTTAAAATTTGATTTTTTTATGATATAACTTTACAATAACTAAAAAGTTTTAATACCTTCATTTAAGGAGTATTACATTGTCTATTAAATACAATTTATTGCATTAACCTAGCATTTTTAGTTTCCGAGATTTTTAGGATTCTTTAAGTGACCCGGATTCATTGCTCTCGAGTGTATTTACGTCCGTGTTTCTGTTGAACATCGACGCATCGTAACAGAAAGCAGTTCTCTAAAACAGAGACAAAACCAGACCCCCAAGCTGCTGCTGAAAAATAATTGATGAAAAATCTCCATGGCACTTTCCACGACCTGCAGGGCTATTGCGTATCTTTTAAATGACAGTGGCTAACCTATAGTGCCTTTCAATTACTGTCAAATGGTTCCATTTTGTACTAAACCATAACCAATTTGACAGTTAATCCATAGACAATATGATAGCCACTGTGATTTAAAAGATAAGCAATAGCCCTGCTGGGACTTAAAACCAGAGTCTCCATGTTTTCCGTTGCATTTTTTTACAAAGCAGTATAATCCTGTGTAAGGTACATTAATTCTATAGGGATTTTTATTGATTGATAACCGCATTCACAAAAACATACGAAGGCGGCCATTTTTTTTTTTGAGGTAAGGAAATCATCAAATGACCGCTCTGTGCGGAGCGGTAGGGAGTTTCAGATTTCTACTGGCTAAAAATCTTTCTCTCTTTCGAACAACCCGCAGCCCCGACAGGCACCGGCTCTTGCGGGCCCCTTTCTTGTTGCTGACATCTCTTTGAGGCGTGCGTGGATCACGAACGCGCCGTCGATGCGGCCTGTCGTCGTCATAAGGCGGACGGACGGCGAGCTAGTCCATTACTCACCGTCCACAAGCCCGCGCCTACGGTATTAGAGGTTCTCTCTTTCTCACATTCCACTACTTTCTTCGCTACCATCACTGCTTCGCAGAAGGAGGCGACAGCGTCGCATTCCCTCTCGCCCCGGACCATGGCTTGCACCAGGGCCGGACGCGAGAGGTCGCCGATGCCGATCGCCGCTACGAGAACACGGCGCAGACCTCCACGGCGTGCTCCACCGTGTTCTCCGGCTGATCCTCGCAATCGTAGCATCCGGCCGTTTCCTCCCGCTTGATAAAGCGGCCTTCCACTGCCATTTTCTACGACTCAACTTTTGTATGATACAAAACAGTGCTTTGTTCTGTTACCTACAAGTTTAAAATCTGTATGAATATGGTATGAATGTTCATGGTATTGGTACATAAGCTCCATGTCGAACAATGTAACACGCAATAGTGCTCACACATGTGTATGTATATGTGTTTGTATATACCCAGCTCAGTACTGAAATCGTTTTACATCGTGTCTTCCAATTTAGCATTTTACCGCTCGCTCGTAGCTCTCTCATTGCAAGTAATATAATTTGATGTCGGCCTGTAATGTGTTCCTTTTCTTTATACATTGTTTCCGTTCGCATTTGTTACGCAAATCAATACCGAAATACCGCTGAGGATCAAGTCAACAAAAAGATTCGTAAAAACGTATCGGAGAGAATCACGTAATTTATAAAAGCGGGTTCTGACTGACGCTGATGTATTGAGAAGATGACCGAGCAGCAGATCAAACGCGGCACAATGAGGGCGCGGCGCGCAGACCTCCGCCCGTAACTTGTCGGCCTCAATACACAGCCTACAAAAAGAGCTACACAATACACACGCAAAGCTCGTCTTAATCCCTTTCAAGAATTGTTGTTCAAATATCAGAGAATGGACCCTTTCAATTACAATCAGGCGCTTAATTAGAAGGGAGCGAGGAGTGTTTATTAAGGTCTGCCGGGTCCGAATCAATGGGCCACTATTTAGGACTATGTAAGGTTTTGTCGCCGGGGCATAATCTGCGAGCTTTGGTTATTGGACGCGATTTTATTTAGTTAATGTCATTGTATCGACTGGCGCCATTGTGTCGCACTTATTAATGTCTGGTGTTTAAATTATTGATTGATATTGTTAAGGCTGACTTCATATTTACAACTTAATGAGAATTGAAATAAACAGATAATGCTCAATATTTGCTAGTCTTATTTGTGACTTAAACCGCATTAGTTCGTTCAATCATTGACTCCCAAAAAAAGCGAGATTAGAATTCATTAATCACTCGAGTGCCGTCAGGTAAGCAGATCGCTTGACCTAGTGTCGGCAGCTCCACAGCTCCACTGCTATCCGGCAGCTAACCCTCAACAGGCGGGGGGTGACAGGTGCGCACTTAACGTCGCTCGCAGCGCTCATACGATAAGCACTCCAGCGGGATTCCTTACGATGGCTTTAAATCAACGCGAGAATATCCTACTTTCTGAACTGAAAAATGTTTTAAGGGAACACGGATTTCTAATTGGTCGCGTTTATTTTCATTTTCAAGGTGCCATGTTTTATGCTGTGATGATGAGTGTTATTATTGGTGCACGGAACAAATTGGAAGGAAGGAATACTAGAAAGTTTGTGCGAACACCGAGACTTGCTTTTTAAATTAACATTATAACATATATTTTACGTTCGTTTTTATTTGTTTTGTCCTGTGTGGGAATAATAAATACTTTTTCTTGCTTTCTAAAAATTAAATGTGTGCTTCTGAAACGGTGCCAATACAACATTTTCTCTCTTATTTACACGACTGCCCCAAAAAAAGAGTGTTATGTTTTTAGCGTTCATGTATGTATGTATGTTTGTGAGTTTCTTTGTTCCACCATAACTTCTAAACGTTTGAACCGATTTTGAAGTATTTGGTATCGTTAGATTCTTTGCGTTATACCGGGTGACATAAGCTAGAGAAAAAAAAACAAACAACAAAATAGGGTGGCCATGGTTTATAAATAAAAATAACTTTTAATTTGTTTTTATTGAGATTTCAAAGAAAAATATAATCATCGTCTAGAACTCGTTAAGTAGATTATAAAAATATACCACAGTAGTATTCAATATCTATTGTTTACTAGTAATACTACTTAACAAATGATATGGTGATATTTTAAACCCGGGATTCGATACGAATAAGCTACATATCAATAGATTAATTGCAATGAAACAAATAAAACTGGCTAGGTAAAACCATTAAAATGTTTTGAAGTTTGTATAAAAATGCGTGATGCAGTTTACTTACTTGAAAATTGGTAAGAATACTTAATAATGAACATATTTCGAAGTAGTATTGAATATCCATTCGTTCATCACTTTTATTCTTGTATAATTCGTTTACTAATTACACAAAAAAAAGGAGATAAAAGTATTTTAACTACTTGTTTTTCATATCTTTCTTCAAAAAGCAGCATTGTTATTTTTTTCATTTGCTCATCTTTGTAAAAACATATAATTTAGTATGCGACACCACATAGAAGCTAGCGAGTAGCACATTGTATAGCTTACTGAACTTATAATGAGATGATGAAGGCGTTGCGCAACTCGCGACGTGTGAGTTACGTAATTAGCAGCTCCTAATGAGCCAAATGCCGATGTAACACAATACAGCGAGTATTAAGAACGCATGAGTAATTAATGATGTACACGTTAGTGAACAGTCATTTTGTGAGCATACGACTTTACTGCGCTGCTCTGGATATCAAAGATTACCTTGTAAGGCCCACTGACATTATTAAAAGATTTACAGAAATAAAAACTAATTTGCGAAAACGATTTTTAGTGCTAAAGCACTATAAAAACTGCTAGTTTTTGTGATTTGGGGTACAAATGGCTTTTTTTACCTTTTACATACAGCGACCATATCTTAAACGTTTGCGTTTAAGTTTTGATTATAATGTAATGAAAAAGAAAATAACAAGATTTATAATTAAAAATGATGGGCATCATAAATTAAGACAATCATAATTTTCAATTGATAGATAGTAAAAATGTCCCACTGAAGCGTTCACAGTAACACAGTATTAAACTTACCTTACAACTAATACGAACAGGCGTTTGGTACATATCTAATCCTATTCAATGGCCACACGCGTGTCCCATACCTACAGAACGACCGCTGTATCCACACAATGAACTTTCATACCCATTTTTCTACGCCTAGTATTTCAGCAAATAACAACACTTTTATGTGTGAATAAACTTCCAACAGTACGGAATAGGGTACACTCATATCTAATGCTTTCATTCTTGAATGGTACACTTAAATAAAATTCATGTACCGGATAAATTATTCCGCAAACTTTATCTTGTTTTTGTAATATCTCAAGCAATGGGCAATCACTTCGGCCATTCGGCTAAAATATGGCGCATTGTGACTTACCCGAGCAGATATTTTATATGGACATCATAACGAGGCTGTTGCTGCTTGATATTGTTGAATAAATTGTACCTGAAAGTATCTCCACGCAAGTAAAACGTTTACTGCAATCAATAAACAGAAAACATTCCATTAGAATATCGATGCGGGAATAAAAACGGATAAAAATAAAGGGTGTTGGTATAAACAGGCGAACGCACGTAAATTCGGCGATGCGATAAACCGCGGTCCAATATCGTGGAGAATGAATCCCGAAGACAAATTGTTTGGGATCGCGCGATAAAACGCGCTCGTCGGCGCAATATCGCGCCGGCAAATAAACTCGCGCCGCGCTGCGACTGTTTGTACGACGGAATTAAACGCCGCCAAGTGATCGCCTGCTTTATGTACACGCTGTATGTATTGGCAGAACATCCAACACACGGTTTTAGGTTGTTACTGATTAATATTAAGAAAATAAAATACTAAAATAAGTAAAAATATAATGCAAAAGCAACCAGTCAACTAGTGAGCCATCCCTTAATCAGACACATTAAACAAACTATTTCCCCGAACATAACTCTTCCTCTCCCATTCTCCGCTAATAGGTCGGTACTACAAATCGCGCGGCCAGTAAGAGTGTGTAATTACACGTCTACACACAACGCTACGGCCGCCGGCGCGTTTGGCAGTGGCTGCCGGCCGGGTCGGCGCGCGAGGTATCAATCATCCGTAATTTGACGCGGCTAAAACGCGTCTTAACGCCTCTAAGTGTGGTGCAAGTGTATAAGATGAGCGTGTAGGGGAGAGATAAAATATGTTATTAATGATATCAAATATTTTTTTCTGTATTTTTTTTATGATAGAATACCCCTTACCCCTTAATACGGAAATGTTTTGAAAACACTATACCATCAAAATGATTCTAATTAGTCCGTCTGTTATATTATCGAAAAATATTGGATACGTATTTTTTGTTTTATCAAATCAAATGATGTTGCATACTTAAACTCACACCTTTTAAAACACCCATAGGAATAACCATAAATAACTTATCTACTTAATATGTCGTTTCTGTCTTTATGAATTAAAATCGAAGTAGGAACCCCAAACAATAAAATTAGGCTCCAGAAAATCGGAACAGTTTATGACTGACGTAATAGGGTAAAAAACAAAAAAAAAACTAATTAGTCCGTCAGATAGATAACCTACCAAAAAATATTGGACGTATTTTTGTATTTTCACATAAACAAACAATGAAGACGATACAGTGCTTTGAAAACTCGTGTAACGTCATATTCTAAGACATTAGTATGGCATTTTTACCGGTCAGCGACATCACAAGCCCCCACTCAAATCTTTGACGCGGTTCGATAAAACAAAACAGACGGAATAATTAGAATCACATTTTTTGAGTCAGTAAACATCCCTATTCCAAGGAAATTGGATATATACGTTATTCATATTATTATAAATGTTGTTTTATTATCTGTGCGAAATAAAGCAATTATTGTTGCGCGAAGAGCGGAACAATTTGTTGGCTACAATATAGCTGTGCACGCGTTTAAAGAGATTGCCAATCAATCCCGTTAACCCGGGATTATGAACCGTGACGATTTAACGAGAAATGTTCGCCCGCACGGTATCGGGACGCGGGACGCGGGACGCGGGACTGGCGCATTGTTTTTATTTTATTTAATTGTAGGTGAGCCTTTGCTGATCATTACGATTTGTTCCTTATCGCACGCTCCGCAGCGCTTCAAAGAAGTATCGGCAAATTACAATTCAATAAGAATTCTTCTTTGTCCCATCTCAATCCAATTTGTTTTGGAAAAAAGATTACAGCCTTGAGTTTACAATAAAATTGTAATAAAGTTGTAAGAGTTGGACCAAAAACACAGGCCAGTCCTCTAGGCGTCGTTAACAAAGTCGCCAGAGAATAATTCAGTCTGACCTATGTAGCTATTTCTGCTACAGATTTATTACAGTGGAATTCTTGCAAAAGGACAGCGATTATTACTTATTTTCGTTATAGTACAGACAATAAAGCCCGGTCATCCCTGGCTCAGGGGCAACATAAAACAAACCCCATTAGAATCCCGTAAAGTTACGACCCTATAAAGAGTTCTCCGTCATTAAAACAAAAAGTTAATAATCATATGATAATTTATACGGAACAGTGTAGCATGCATTTTAATTATGACAGTAAGTCAAGTCTGAAGTTGGACCGCTCCGAGTTGGCGGGTATCCGGCGCTGGAGTTGAGGTGATAAATAGTGCTCCCAGCCACTAAATCACACCTTTATATGAAAGCATCCGAATTAAGGCGCTTCCACAAACGCTATTCTTATCCGGGATTGTAGTGTCACCTTTGTGTTGAATTAGAAAAATATACGAGCGCTCGTAATAAATATTAGGAGCGACGCCCTTACAAAGCTACGTCGTCGTGATGAATTACTGACTTAATATTTATGCGTTCACATAAAAAGTAAGTAAAGAAATTCTACGCGGCGTAGATTAAGATTTTAGTCTTGGGGTTCTTAGGATCAAGTTTTTGATCTTAATACACTTTGTACAACTATTACTCATTTACTCTTTCAGAAAATTTCTTTGGGACAATTGAACAAAAAATATTACCAGGACTAATCTTGATTCTACAACTCCATAACGTTCTAATAATATGAAAATAAAACACAATCATTGAACATTTTCTTCAGCAGTTTAACAAATCATTGCCACGCACTCATATGCGGCCTTTGTTACTCTACTGGTGGCAAGGACCTGGAAATTTAACCGATCATGCTCACATTTCTAGGTCCTATTTCATTCTTAAACATCAAAATCATCTTGGAAGAGGCTTGGTGTTATGTTATATTTGGTTTGAAATATTCCTCGTTGCCCCACATACCCGACGACGTATACCTGTCGTGGCGTGCAGCGCAGCGTGCAGTGTGACTGCAGCGCTATTCCAACCACGTGGCTGCAGCTGAGTTACGGTGCGCCCGTGACCAAGTTATTGTTTATGTGGTGTGTGTGAGTAGACACCGCCATGGATATTGTGTCAAGAATATTATGAATTATTTCGTAAAGGTGTGCGAAATAGTAAGTCTCTTAAATAACGCAATATTGCCATTATATTACCATACATCAGTTTATATTATTGTATCCCAACGAGCTTGCCCAAATAATAAAAAAGCGTCGTGATAGGACGCCCTCAGATTCAGTGGAGTGATAATTTTCGCAGGGTAGCAACTGGATGAGATTACTGAGAATCGATTAAAGTAATGTGCAATTGAAGTGTGCTGAATACATAGATGATATATCCAGCAGTGGACTGTTGTGGGGCGATGATAATGAACGTGATCAACACTTTCTATGGTGCCATGTTACTTTTCATTGACAAATTAATGGCAATTTAAACTTAACTAGCGAAACAGAAATAACATATTTCAAGCAAATTATATAAAGCAGCCAGCTAAAAATACAAATCAATGTTTGGTTAGTAATTAAAGTTTCATGTTATCTGATTGCTCGCTGGATACGCAAGAAAGTGTCAAGTGTCTCGGAACAACCCTAGGTGAAACTGTCCAGCCAGCGAGCTAAACGCTCAAGCGACAAGCGTGTTGCGGCAGCGAGAGCGGGACTGTTGTTTATACAAGAGCATGCCACTAGTCACTAGTATGGCCGACGCGATTTATCCAATTTGTGTGATGCGATGAACAAATGGTTGCTTACTCTGAGATCGTGAGCGGAGCTAAAGCCAGCCACATTACCGGCTCAGCAGATTGTACGGCTTCACACAGCAACACCGCGACTCAGAGCTTGAGAGGCTGCGTCTCGATCGCGCAAACTATCAGGTTCACGTAACCGGCATAACTTCAGTCGTAAGATGCTTTATCTTAGTAGGCCATACGTAGCGCAGGTAGGGTTACAATCACGTGTACGAGTAGTAACGAGACGCTCCAGATCTGGGGGCCAATTCTCGATTTTCGCCATTTATCTCGAGTTCGAGATCGTAAGTCATAACAGACTATGCTAACAATGCCACATCCAGTAATAATCAAACGATGTCCATGTTGTTGTGTTTTGTTAAGCTTATGTTCGAGTTGAGGTGTATTTATCTGTGTACCCACATAATCTGTGCGCTCTTATTATAAATTTTAATTGTAGTGTGTTTCTCAGTAAGTGAATTATCAATGTAATTCTTATGAGAAATAAAGTTGTTCTTAAACCTAAAAAAGTCTATCTCTATGTCTATTAAAAATATCTCTATCTCTACCAAAAAATGTCGAATTGAGCAGAATTCCGTATTCTCAGTCAAAATAGAAATAAATGTCACGAAAATGTCGAGTCGAGTGAAGATAATGTTACCATTATGAAGAATCGCACGTTCTGTTTTAGGTAGCTATGAGTTAATTAATGATTTTGTTTTAAAACGCTGACTAAACCTACTTATTTAAGTATAAAACGAAACGTTTAGTGTGTTACAAGATTTTCGTATGACAGTTGACTGTCTGTCAGTGTCAGAATTTGCGCCTTTTTGCGGTTCCTTCAAAACTTTTGTTATGTTTACATGTACTGTGTTTACATCATTATTGGGTGCTGTTTTACATTTTAAAAGTTTTATTTTAACATGGAGGGGAAAAATCAAACAAGGCAAGGGCACAAATCAATGAGTATATTAAAATCAAATTTCCAGTAGGTATGAGATGCCAAGCCGTATTTTATTTAAAAATTAAAGAAAAGAAAACACAGTGTACAATCCAAAACTCAACGAATTCACTCAGAAATGACGTATCTCTACAATCGACATGACATCTCTACTGCTCAGAAGCACTCGACATGAATTCTAACGTTAGCTTTCGACAAATGTCGAATTCGACATCCCCAGAATAGCAACTTTTAAAATTTGTCGAAAAAATGACGTCATTAGAAATTTTTGTCGAGTTCGACACCATCTCTAAAATCGAGAATTGGCCCCCTGATACGTCTTCAGTAATAACACGTTGCTAACTATCGCTTGCCGGAGCTTGCGAACTGCGTGAACTGATATACGGCTTTTGGCTTTTGTAAACAGGATATTATAATAACGAGATTTTATGTAATTTTGCATGGGATCATAGAGGTGTGTGTAGTACAGATAAAAGAAGGAATTTCATCAATCGACGATTTTGGTCAATCAACTTAGTCTTTCGCAGTTCATCCTCCAGACAAAGGCTTCTCTCAAGCTACGCCACTACATCCTGTTTCCATTTTCCACTTCCAGTCTCTGCTAGCTGCCATTTTAATATCATCTTAGACCTATTTAGCTGGTGGGCTACTGATATACAATCTCTATCTTGGACTCATTGGCTCTGTCAGACATCGAACCTTCGACAAATGTGGCCGGTTAATTTTCTGTTCGGCCTACAAGCTATGTCAATAATTCCAGTTATTTCATAGTATGTAATTTGGTACTTGTGGTTTATAAATATACTTCTCATTGTCTTGCGGTATAATGTCCAACAGTGAAGATGATGACGATGTATAATTGTAAAGAATGTTATGTTATGATAATGAACAGATGAGAGATTCCCTCTAGATTAAAATTACACAGTTACATGCTAAGTTACAGAAATGAACATTTCAACAATGTCGATGTGCATAAATTAATATTTCTGCACCTTGCTTCACAAAACACACTTGAAAATTAGTACGTACACTTCAGTAAATAACAAATAGCTACACACATTTAATCTGCAGCCAACAATGCCACCAAACACTATCATCCAGCACTGCAACGTACACTCGGTAGCGTTCACATAAGTACAGCCGAGCGACCGCAGCGCCACCGCACGAGCGGCGGGCGGCGCTAACCCTGCCTCACACTACACACTGCAAGAGATGTCACGGGGAATTTATTACTGGGGGTCTAAAATTACTTTAGCAGATCATAATATAAACGGCTTAAAAAAGCGTAAAACGGACCTATCATGACATAGTAACTGCGTCTGTGACCATTTTAAGAATTTTAATGCAATTCATATTATTTTCCTAATATCATCTATTTTCCTATCTTTCTCGCAGTTACTATTATGAAAGATCCATTTTACACTTTTTTAATGCAATTCATGTTATGATCTGCTAAAGTTGCCATTTTAGACGTCCTGAACTGTAGAGTAATATTCTGTAGTCGTTAATATGATCTTTGCATTACGTTTCTTGAGTAATTATTAATAGATTTCCTAGAAATATCTACGACAGTTAATACAGTTATCAGTTTACTGTCGTTTCCTTAGCTAATATTTCTGTAGAAATACTTTGACATTCTCCAACTACCTACACCTTAAAGCAACGATACAGATTTCTGAGAACCCAACTCATAGATTTGCCAACTCGATAATATTAAAAGTTCAGAAAAGTCATTCAATGCTTCAGAATCTAAGCTCTGCGAATGAAAGTGGATACTTTAGTTGTAAATATCTGAGGGGAAATCAAACAAGGCACCTCACCATGGTTATCACATTTTTGACTATTTGTAATAACAACGGCAGCGCAGTGTGTAGTTCAGTTGTTCACGCGAGAGACAAAGTCGAAATGTTTTATGCGTCTGTAATTACACCGGAACCTGCAATACCCTACAAACTGGAACAGGAGTGCAGCGTAGTAGGTATGGTGTTAGTAAGTTAGTTGTTAGTTCACAAAACTGACTTAGGTACTATTAATGTACTTACTACTAGCATTAAGTGAACCCCTTCTTCTTTCTGGGTACTGACACACAATAGCTCTCGCTTAATCCCTTCTTACTGAAATAAACAATGAAATATATTTAAACAACACATATTTAATTGAAAACATAAAATCGCGCCTTTAATCACCGAAGGGTTACACAGAGGTGTACATCCTACCTACGTCTTACCTGGGAATCAGATCCTGGACCTCATTCACACACTAAACCAACGGCAGTAAAAACCCGCAAATTTAAATACAACCGTTGTCTTTCGAAAACACAAACATTAGTGCCACAATGGATTTCAGTACATTTTGTCTAAACGTCGTAATACAAAATGAGCCATTACTTCTCCTTTGATGGGTAGCGTTAAGCCGAAAAATTAAATTCAAAATCACCGCCCAAACGTTGAAAAGGCTCTAAAGTTTATTTAACAAGGGGGTTTAAGAAAACTCCGAGACTCACTGACTTGTTTATCAGAGATGAAAGATATGGTGCAAGTGGTAAGCGATAGGATTTGAGATAGTTAGCTCACTATGTTTGGAGATACCTAAGAAGCTTTTCGAAAAATTATGTGTGGGATTGAATTTTATTGAGAGCTTTGTCCAGCAAGCATCCATTTATTTGTAAAAATAAAACAAATAATAAGGTTACTTTCATCAGCTCTATTTAATATCGTCTCAAATAAATATGATTACGAGAATGTAACCTCATAAAGAAAGAGCCTTCTCACGAGAAATATCTACCTATAGAATCAAATCTAACAAATTGCTGGCGTGCTTACCATTTTATTAGCAAGAAAAACATTTTACGAGTGTTCGTCGTTCACGGGGCGAGACAGTTTTCATGATTCATTAGCTACAACAGCCCCCCGCTGGGCCGCGCTAGTACCGGTTCACCGATGTACCACAGTGCTGGTACCGATGAACCAGTGTACCGGTGTACCGCGGTGCGTCTCACACTTCCACCGCGGCCGCACAAAGCACCGTTGTATTAAGTCGTAAATTAATTTCGCCTTAAACCCGCGGAGCCAGCTCGCAGTAATGAGGTGCACCTACACCTAAACTACTATTCACACATTTCTTTACAAAACTCGGCCCCATAAAAACGTAAAGGAAAATGGTTTCAGCGAAATTTAACTGAAGCTCTTTAATCCTCTTTTACAACGGGTCTTACTTCATTTACAAATGGACCAGATAAGCCCCAGTCCATATTCTAAATATTCGTTTTGTTGATCTTTTTATAGATAAACATGCCCTGATATCTGTGCAGTTCACTTGAATCTCCTCTCCTGCTATTAAAATGCGGTGAATAATCTGCTTCAGAAAATGTTCTGCGATCCAAATCACGTTTTATTTTCTAATTCTGTTTTCGTTTAGATTGTCTTGCGATATTTTTTCTCGTAACTTCATCAAACAAATTCCATTTTGTGCAAAATGAAGCTAAGAGCGCTCGTAACAGCATCGATGAAAATTCAATTTAGAAAAATCACGAACTTTACGACTAGTGAATGAGCTTCGAGATAAAATTATTATGTAATTTAACTGAATAGACACATAAAATCATCGTTATAATAAAAGGCATTCATATCGTTTTAAGCCCAAACGGGATAATAATTTGTTCCATAATTTTATGATTTGAAAAGGAATACCATTGAACGAATATCATTGAAGGGAACGCGTAGGAATGTAATTGTCCGTAAACTCGTACAGCATACTATAATTGATACAAGCTAATGACTTGCGAAATTAAATCAAACGAACGGGTTAAAAGGACTGAAATCGCATTAAAATCCAAAACGACACCAACAAAAAAGGTTTTAACTCCAATTATTACCCATTCCGTATCTGTCTTACACGGGACCGTGAGCAAAAAAGGGACGAGGGGACAAAAAGAGCCAGCGATAATGGTCCCACGCACTACCGACAGCCTCGGGCCATTTTAGGGTTTAGTACAATGGGAACGCTTGAACGGTAATCGACGTTTTATAAGAAGCACTACAGAGCGGTTACGTCACCGCGACCTTTTCACTGTACTACTTGATAGCCTTTGTGTTGCTCTCATTAGAGCCACTTTGGATTCTCTTTCAGTGGCTGAGCTCCTATCAGATAATGCAGTTACGACAGATGTAGCCCTTTTGAGTGGCTTGGACAAATTTCTCACTTATAAACCTTTTCTTAAACCTTTCTACAGTAATACAGTTTTATTTAAAATGGGCTTTGAACGTGGTCCAAAAAGTCAATCGTATAGCGTTTTCTTGCTGATTCTTACAAATTCGTCGCACGGTGTTGGCGCAAGAATTTTACAACTCGTTGGAGCTGTTTTGCCAGTAGGAAACCAAAATATGAAAAAACGGTGAGAAAATTCCTACACTCATCATCATTACTCACGCCAGCGACAAAAGAAAGACTTCAAGACTTGGAGGCAAAAATTTGATATCCGATCAAACATCCATCCATGCCATTTGCGGGCAGACAGAGAAATTTGATAAGCGCCACTCGCAAAAAGCCCGATTTACTTAATGCAAGACAAAATTTAGACACCCTCACGGTAACGGTGAGGTTGTTCTAGAAAGTTCCCTTTAGAAGCGGAATATTCGGCGGAGGAGAGGGGAGCACTCAACGGAACGCTAATGGCATCGTTTTAAAAGGAAACGAAAATAATAAATTATTGACATCATCTTTTCTATCGCGCCTTGTAAATTATTTATTTTATCTGTACGGTGTTAATGGCCGCCAGTGTCGGTTGGAAATAATGCTCTTTGCACCGGTCAATGAAATGGAAACAGATGTTAAATGTATGAAATGCTGATGGAATTTCCGATAGCGGTGAGATTTATTCCGTGTGTACTGTGTATATTGTGATCGGATAAATACTGGGCCGCTTGCGATGAATCAAATGACTGTTGAAACATCATTAAAGCCAGATTAGTTGTTTGCGAGTTTTTTTATAAATAAAGGTCTCTGAATGCTTTTTCATAATGCCTTTTTGATTTAAAATTTTCTCGAAATAAATTTAATATGAAATTTTGCAAATAAATCACACAATCAGCGAACATAATCATAACGAAATCTGTAAGAGAAACAGACGAAGACCATTGAACTTACAAACTCAAAACAGTTCAGTTAAACTAATAGTACAATACAAACAATGCGGTAACCGTGTGGCCCTAACGATCGCTGCAGGTGGAGCCGTGGAGCTCAGAACTAACAGGACAAGTAACAGTGTATAGTACAATACGGTCGCACAAAGGAGGCATCGTATGAGATAACAAGGGGGAGAAGTAGCGGCCCCATTACGCTGCCTTGAGGTACTCCACCCTTTAATGAACGCTAGGACACCGCTAAAGTGAAGTGTTCTTGTTGCTTTAATGGTTTTATTCACACGTTTGGTGTGGCTTTTAATTACTTTATAATCATAAAATGTGACATTAATGTTTTTGTGTTTCTTTGAATGGTTTTAAGACTGAGGCTTAGGCAGAGAAGCGATTATTACGTTTTATTATTATTAAATAATTTCTTAAAGTATTGATAAAAATACGTTTATTTGGCTTCAGATACTTACAGATGAAAATATGGTTTCATTATTGTAGTTACGAATTTTATAAATTGGTGTTGACAGATAAAAATAAAGAACAGTGGTGTGTACGGGGCTGGTGCCAAGTGACTATTGGTGCAAAGACCCACTGGCGACTAACAATAATCTGGCTTTGGCACGCGTCCGACTTCGCGCAACCGTGTTGGGATATTAAGCTTCGCAATGTGATTTGACTCGCCACATTGGTCTAGTGGCTCTAGCACAGCTGCAAAACATGGTTGATGCTTACGTCAGTGAAAAGTCTAAAATCTAGTTTAAATTTAGTGGATCAATGTGTTCGAACTCGAAAAGCTGAAGCTATAATTGACACTCGATCCCATAGTAGGTAACATTATAATAAACGAATCATATCATTGAATACCATTCCCAACTAAAAACATGAGAACAGATCGCTGCTTCTAATCGAAGCAGGGCAATTGTTATTACAAAAGTAAGCTTATTTATTAGCATGAAAACTGCTGTTATTTATGTCCATCGTGTTCTACCATACGAAAATTTATTCAAGCAAACGATGTCTCCAAATATAACACTTGAGCAATTTATACATGTTTGCAACAAGTTTGTGTGCAAAATAAATTTAACGTCAAATTAGTGCCAAACTCACTCACGGATCGATTTAATCACGAGCCTCTTCAAACTAATGGGTGAGGCCCACTTAATGTACAAATAGGCCGGTCGGATTGTAATCTGGATAGAGATTAGGCAGGGATTGGGAGGTCATCGCACAATCCTCCCCGCCAGTCATCAATGTAGCCGCTATACAATTATGGTATTAGCTTCAGCCGCGACGCCGTGTTCACTTTAGTGTCAGCTGATTGCTGTATTGTGTCGATTGCCATTCCAGCTATTTGCTGATTGATTGCCTTCAAAGGATTCCATATTATTAGAAACCCTTAATTACTATGTTCAATGTAAATTAGATCTACTACCATAGAACTAATTTAATGTTCATAAAATAATAAAATCTAATTTTTAGAACACGTTTACGTAACTTTCTGACGGTAGACCTCATAAATATCATCCAAAATTTAAGGTCACATTACGAAGGTAGATTTCATTAAAAACTTTCTTCTTGTAAGAATCTTTTTCATGAAATATTTTAAGGTAAGTCTAACAAAATACAAGTAATATTCATGAGTTACGTCTAAGTACGATCTAGTTTTGTACGATATACGGAGAATGCCTTCACAAAGTTAGTTTTCCATTATCTTATAGAGAATCTTAGACGTAAACAGACACAGTGTTTAGTTGGAAAACGATTCGGTGTCTGTGCGTTATGGATGAATTCGAAATTGATCGTAAACTATATTAATTATTCGCTGCGACAAAGGAGTGCGGCGCTGCCGGCTTTGAAGTTTGACATATTAATGCCCTCATACTAAGTCAACGCGAACTCGGCTGAGCTCATAAAAGCTTTTAAGACGTGTATCCTCTCGATAATCGACTTAGTCGGGCGGATATTGATATAGAATTACTTTGAGAGAAAAGAAAGCTGGAATACTGTTAGAATTTTCCTTTAATCCTTTGAGTTAAAATACAGTCATATACTATGGCTGAAATAAATTTTAGGACTCTCTAAATAAAAAGTACATTGAGGAGTACCTACCTACTTTGCGATGAAATGAGTATTACTTACTTAATTTCAAAATTGTTTTTCTGAAGTTTTGTAATTTGTAGATAAATTAGAAAATTATAAAGTTTATTTGTATTTACTCCTAAGGTAGGGCGCAATATTTGAGCAGTTTCTGAAATTACACGTCCACGAATTTGATTGTTCGGTCGAAATTCAAAGTTATGTAACGAGAAGTAACTATTAGCAACTAATCGGCTCAGATGAAGGTCAACAACTTTTAATTATACTTGTAACAATGAAAGTTAATGCAAGAAGACTTTGGTTCAAACTCTTTCCACTAAACCATTCATTTACTAATTAGAGGAGCGAGTGGGGCATAAAAAACGTCCGCTCTCTGCCGGAAACAAACTGTTTTAAAGATGAAACGGTGTATCTTGTTCTTACTGAACTTTCTAGAAGTAATGTCAGTGTTTTTAAATTCCGCAAGGGAGCATCCGTACTTCTACGTTTTGCTAGAAATATAATCTCGCAAAATGTTGCGTTTATTTTGATGTTGAAATTTTAGATGACGTTTTTGTGATTTGAGAAGCAATAAGATGCCTACTAATGTTTCAGAAGTTCCTGCTTATAATTTGATTCAATACAACATGATTATTATTATTGATGACACGAACGAATTTATAAACTCTTGATATTATTCATAGACACAACTGTTTGACACAATACTTGCGAGAGAGTTTAACTGAGAATAATCTAAGGGAGTGCTAAAATCCAACTAAAAACCAGCTCAGAAAATTAAGCGGACGATATAATGTTATTACGCGTAACATCGCCAAAATTTATGGTAACGTCAGACCATCGCACAGTCCTCGTTTACATGGTGCGATGGCGACACTCGCGGCGCAACGTGTCCCCCAGGGCTTGTTTGACAAATAGAGATCTCGTGCACCGAATTTGGCTTGAAAAAATTGTCGCGGAACGAGCTCACGAAACCTATATCTACAACCAAATTATTTTGACCTTCCTCGCCTCCTTGAGCCCGGATTACTTCGAAAAGAAACGGGTAAAGCCACCCGCGCTGACAGGTCACGGAACCCTGGTCCTGATACGTACACTGCAATAAAGTAAATTGCGAGCATTTGCTATACGTATTTGGTACAACGAGGATGTTTATGGCGCCGATAATGTTATGGGCAGGTAATGTTCTGTTGCGAATGTACGAATGGACGTTTCATTGTTTTACGATCGTCTTTGTGTTCTTGATATTTCGTCGTGTGACGTAAACTCTCGCAAAGATTTAGCGGTTTACGAGCGCATTAAATATTTTGCCTTTGGAAGTACTCTAATTATTCGGATGTAAGGTATTTTATAGGATCATTTTATATTACTAGTATCCAGATAGAATTTTGTTTATAGTTAGTGTTTTATTATTTTCTAAACCAACAGCAATAGTAATTGAAGTCAATCGAAAACTCTCAATCTTTTCGACCACTGCAAAGCTTCCGATGCCATCTATCTTCAAGCCCACCTATCTATTAGAACTGCTAATTAATTGATCTCTTTACTTTGTTTCTCTAAATCGGCGGCAGTACGCGGAAGGTGGAAGTTCCCACCATTGTTAAGGCTTCCTATTATTCAAGTTAGTTATTGATAATTCCTGGAATAATGTGGAACTACGAAGCTGAAACTGATGGTACGTGAAATCCCATATTAGTTCTATTATGATTATGTACAATAAATAGCTCACAGTAGTTAGTCCCACACACTTCTGGTTACCTAAGGTTAATTTATGTTTTCATTATTCTTTGATCATAATGTATTGCTAAGGTTTAAGTTGCCATGGAGTTGACACCTGGAGCACTGTACCTTAGAATAATTCGAAACCAATTATTACGTAAAGTTTCTTAGTTGAAGCGTTTAACGGTAAAGAAGCCTACAGGTTACCTTAGATGCTCTTCTATTTTTTTTTTCCTTTTTTGTATTTTGTGTGTACATAAATAAATTAAGTTATTACGTTCACTTAAATATTATAGTTATTTCACATGGCATACCAATCATGAATATGTCTCCTAAAAGATGTCTCGCAACGTTATATATATTTAGTTCAGTCGTTGAACCCCAGCAGGAGTGTCGGTAGCCAACTTCCCACCACTCGTGTTTCTGAACTTATCTTCTAAAAACTTTTGGCATGGGTTTATCCAGTGCCAAATCAGTGCTCATTTAATTATATAACTGTGCACGAACTCTGCAGCATTTATTTTACACACTACATGTCCTAGTTACGTATATTTATCCAGTTATTTTCAAATCTAGGCTGATATAAAATTTTATCTCGTATTGATAGGTGCTAGCAGTGCAATGTCGCAACCCGAACCAAAAGAAGGTAGAAAGTTAGAGTTTCTATAGACCGAGCGAGGCCAATCGAGGTTTATTTTAGTTTGCTCTTCGGGGATAAGATCTCTGTATAGAGCCAGTCGCTATAACATTGGGAAGTGTTCACGTTCCATCGGGAACTGAATAGAGATGAATTTAATAAAACTTGTCTAACCTTTGCATGTAAATAAGTAATTGCTTTGCCAAACGGTCAGTAGGTATTACATACGAGTATCCCTTTATAGGTGTATGAATAACAGACAACGTGAGCTGTTTTAGTATTTGCAATAACGGTATTTGTAAGGAATAGATGACCATGAAATCATCTATTCGCCACAAAAATATCGCGGTCCCAAATGATTGGTGCAGCGCTTATCATTTCAGCTAATTCGGTATGCAAATTAGACAGTATTTTTGATTGCTTATTAAATTATTTTAAAGTAGCAATAACTAAGTTTTAAAGGAGTAATTCCTTCATTATTGTGATTTGCGGATGCACCTGAATGGTTTTTAAGTTTGCGCGCAATCCGCTCAGCGAACATATAGACGATGGTCGGGCAAAAGCCCACGACCATCGTCTATAAATATATGAAGTTATTCTTTAACTACATGTTACACTACAATTTTAAGGTGTTGTATTTGTTTCTGTTAGCGTACTTTTTAATGTGCAATGTTCATGTTCACACAATTTAAATTGTTAGTAAATAAATAAACTAATGAATTAGTACTTCCCTATATGAACTTGTATTATGCATCTATTCGCAATTTTTTTTTCTAAAATATGAGTAAACTAAGTTACTTCTGATAACTCAGCCATCTGCAAGTTAAAGTCCCATCAAATTCTGTCTCGCCGTTTTGAAGATTAACCGGAACAAACATGCATATTTTCATAATTATGCACCACTGAGAAGAAGGCTGTTATTTTGATATTACAAACAGACACCTTTAACAACTTTATTTGAATCGGATTTAAATTTTACTATTTAAAATTTACCTGTGGCACTCTGACGAGAGCTTTTATTAAAGAGACAGAGTCATGCGAGTATGAAGTATGAGAAACACACGTAGGTAAGACTAAAGCCATAAATTAAGCAGCGATAACATAACACTTACTGCCGCACTCAGAGAGCTTTAATGATTACTTAGGTCAACACTTAGTAAAGGTTTTGACAGTTTTGTCATACAAAAGTATGTCAAATCTTTACTAAGTGACGGCCTAAGTAGTCATTGAATATCTCTGAGTACCGCAGTTAGACGGCATCATCTATCTTATCTGTAGTGAAACCAAACATTGATCAGATGTCTTCATCCCAGTATCGGTTTGACAAACACAAGGCACACATTAACGCGCACCTACCACGTGCAACATCAAAGGAATGCCGCCTATGTGCCGTCAATTATCTCCGGTTAGCATCGAGTTTGTCACGACGGTTTGCGGTCAAAGCCTGGGCACGCTAAACTAAGATGTGGCTAACTAATGATGTAATGACTTGACTATTATTGTTGGTTGCAGCTCTGCAACTAATACTCTTTGTTTAATAGAATTAGTGGGAAATTCTAGCAGAGAGAGCAGTCTGCGGAACTGCTATTGTTGTAAGGTTTAATGTTGTTTTGTGTGATGATTTATAATATTGCTTTGCGCTATGTTCTACTAATGACTACAATTTCGGCGACAGTGCCTTTTCATGCATTGATTTAATTATTGTAATTTTATAAAATAAGATAAATAGGACCGGTTTAGAGATTGGTCTTTGTTGTAACATAACAACCTCACGCCTGTTATTCCGACGGGTTATTCAGAGGTCTACCTAATAGTACAGCAACATTTCGCTAATTATGTTTAAGTCCCATGAAAAAATGTCATGTCCTAATTGACCCTAGGGTTGACGGGTACCCGTCGGGGCTGTGGGTTGTTCAAAAGAGATACCGCGGCCTCGGCACAAAGCGCTAAGAAGTAACATGGGTGGTTTTAGGCAGTAGTAGTCTGACACTCCCTTCCGCTCTGCCCAAGAGCGGGAGGGGTTATTTGACGATATCCCAACCCCCAAAAAAAGAAAAGATTGACGGGTAGAGAATGCCTTGTGGCATTAAGTCCGCCTATGTACTTTTGAGAGAGCAGTGGTGGCCCAGTGGTGGCGGCCCCGACTTACGAACAGTGAGTCGTTGGTTCGAACCCCGTCTGGACCCGCGTAGTAGATTATAGCCCATCCCTCTCCTAGAGAGGGAACCTGAGTTCCTACAGTGGGAACATTATAGGCTGATGATGATGATGATGATGTGCTTTTGTGCATGAAGTTTAAATAAATAAATAAATCCAGAAATACCTGATGGAAAAACCCAATAACACATTGCCCCACCCAGGAATCGCATGCTCAGCAGCGACCGCTAGACCAACGGTACAATCAGTTAGTTATTTTTAAATCTAAAACAATTTCATTTCCTTGTTGCAGACATAATTTCGCCCCAGTGATGTAACTACCACCATTCACAATGAAGGTGAAAGTGAAGTGAGCGGCCACCCAGGCTCCGCACTCGGCGACGATGAGGCGTACATGAGCACGAACTGCGTTACCATGACAACCAAGATGCTGCTCTCTTTGCTCCTGCACTGCTTCTGTGTTGCCACTACAGCTTCAATACCCAGCGGAGGTAAGTGATAAGAGATAAGAGTTATCTCCTACCTAACTCATGTAGAGGGGATTGGTGACCTTGGTCTTGATACGTCATATTGTCAGATCAATATGGTTCATTAGAAGTCGTGGCTAACATGACCCATTAACTTTATAAGACACGATTAGGCAAAGTTAAAGCCATTTACTTAATATTACAGGAATTAAAATGATCGTAATTATGTCTGCTAGGTGTTGGATAGAACATTATTCAATAAGTATAAGTGGATGACATTTCTATTTTTCATGTATTTAACTTCTATTAAAGTGTTTTAGTACTTGAATTTAATACTAGATTATTAATGAAGTTTTAATAACGTGTTTTAATTTTACTAAACGAAATTTTTATAATTTGTAATTAGTAGAGTCCACACTCTACTTACGCTGGAGTAAAATTAATTACTTAAAAACTAATTTATATTTCAAAATATGAAAACAGAAAGATAACTTTGAACTCGTGCATGATAAATATTTTAATTCTTGTTGGAAGTTTTTAACAAAAATAACTGCAAGTTTAACAGATAAAGAAACTTGCGATATTCGTTGAGAATCTCGCTAAAATATTCCCTTAAACCCCGGCCATAACTTATTCTGTTCGGGAAATAAAATAAAGACCCCACTATCCAGAATGGAAATATCTCAAAAAACACGTTCTATTGCGCGTTCTGAATGAGATGGAAAAAAGAGGATTCGTACTGGAGCAGAGGTTTAACATAAAATGCTAGTAAACGGGAGCATGAAGCAAAGTTTTTTAGTAAAGAGGTGCGAGGATTCGCGAGTTTTAGTGTTTTCATGGTGTATTCATATAAAGTATGAGTACAGCGAGGTGATACTGTGAGGAACAGTTAATTATGCAGCTTTACAAAGCATACCTGTGAAAGCTGCTATGCAAAATTTAATTTTACATGAGTTTTAGCCACTTTTATTGTGAGACATAGTAATAAACATAACAGAAAATTGTAGTTCGTACGAACACCAACTTGAAATATTATAGTTAGCGTAGAAAGAGTAAGTTTTATTTTATTGTGGCCTGCTACCGTGATTGTGTGACCATTATTTACATACAGTTTCCTTTGTGCTTTGGAAATCATGATAAAACGTTGTTACCAGCTGTTAAATGTAGACCTTTGACAGTCGCTACAGGTAGCCAAAGGCCTATTAGTCTGACAACAATGTGGAATCTTATCAGCCAGTACTAACTGGGTTGTAGAGGTCAGATAGGCAATCGCTTCAGTTAAAATAAGGGTATTCAGCTGTATCCGGTTAGACTGGAAGTCAACACTAACATGCCGCGGTAGACGCTCCGAGCGTCGGGGGCCACGTGACGGCTTCCGGCCACCGTAGGCGCAGGCCTGTGGACGGTGAGTGACGGGCTAGCTGGCCGTCCGTTCGTCCTACAACGATGACAGGCCGTGCCGACGGCGCGTTCGTGTTCCACGCGCGCCTCAAAGAGATGTCAGCAACATGGAAGGGGGGGTAAGGACCGACGCCCTTCGGGGCTGCGGGATGTTGTAAGAGATACCGCGGCCTTGACATAAAGGGCTAAGAAGGAGCATGGGTGGTTTTTAGTCAGTAGAAGTCTAACACTCCCTTTCGCTCTGCCCAAGAGCGGGAGGGGTTATTTGATGATTTTCCACCCCCCCCCCCCAAAAAGAAGGAGCCAATACTAACTTAGCTGGCAAAAAGGCTCGGTGGGTGAAGGTGTGGCCTACAACACTAAATGCTGAAAGAAACTGAAATAAAATTCTTAGCAAAACGGAGAGTACGCAATCAGGAAACCAAAAGTAAAACTTCCCAATCCGAATCAAAATAACCGCTCATTCGGCGAATCTTTGATTTACGTTACGCAACAAATCATGTGCGATACATATCAATCATAAACGATGAACAGGACGAGCAGAAAATATTCCTTGACACAGAGTAATATCAATCGGAGCGGATCAATCCGACAGCCGACAGCCGACTGTCCCGCGGAATCCCGCATGAGTGAATGGATGCGAGCTAGATACCGTTCGTTCTTCATTCGACGCCAATCGAATGGAATGAATCGTGTAAAACCTGTTCAGAGTGATTTTTTATTGAGAATATGGTAAGTATGCGAGATACAGCGATTTCGGGTTGCAGGAAACATTTTTTATTCGGAACTGCGGAATTGGAAACAAAGGAATAAAAGCGAGGACGCAGCGATACAAAAAAGGAAGCTTTTTATTGTCATACAATGGCTCGTACACAACATTTATAGACCTCTGCCGTTCAGTCAGCACCTCTTGCGATGTGAATAAGCCTTGCTATGTTAGAGATAACATTGCTTTCTCAACCGTTATTTATAAAATCAAATCTTTCTAACTGAACAGACAGGTGTGTTGCTAGGGAGCTTGTTACTACTTCTTGTAGAATAACAAGCTCCCTACTTTTGACTACACCAAATAGGAAGTGGTTGAGGGTAGGTTTTACGTAGTATTATGTTATTTTAACGTTCAAAATGCGGTAATTCTCAGCCTAACTTTGAATAAATGGCTTTTTAGTAAATTTAATTGGTTGCTCTAAGTTATTGTCTTCCAAGACACACAAATTATCACTGACATTTGGTTAATAAGCTATACAAATAAAACATTTTCATATTTCCACAAAAATAGGAAGCAAAATGTGCGTGAACACTAATTAAGAACGATGAAAACAAAATGGCTTCCGTTCCAGTTCCAGTAACGTTATATTTTGCACGAGGATTAGATAGCGTGAAATTAAATATTTGGGGGATTACAATAATAAGGAAAAATACATAGGTATGGGACTCCTCGAGCTCGTGAATTTGTTGGTTTATTAGTTTAGGACCTTGAGATTTCAACAAATAAGTGTTGATAATTTAAATTATAGCAGATTGCTTTTAAATATTGATAGAGAAATAACACAACAAAACATAACATCACGCCTGTAATCTCCAAAGGTTTAGACATGTACCTAATATTACACCCACAATCCACCAGTTATGTATAAGTCTCTCGTAATAGGGGCGACCCTATTGCCATCAACCGAGCACAACTCCAGAGTCCGTGGCTGCTACTGAGAAATTTATTATAAAAAACCCGATATCACTTTGCCTGGAAATCGAATCCAGGACCTCATGTGCGGTCTGTTACTAAAGTGGATAAGCGACCGCACAAAGCAATAGCTTGACGTTTAGTTTGGACTTACGACCTTTTACTTTCATCTGTCGTGAAAGTAAAAGGTCGTAAGTCCGTCGTATTGTCGTCACCAACTGATTGTGGTTCATAATTTCAACTAGAATAGATCTATCGTGAATCGTTCTAATCTCACGCAGAAAACAAACATAATATTTCTTTTATTTCTATTTATAATAATATTTCTTTTACGAACTTCTTACTTGTTCGCTTTGTTCACACATTTCGTAAAGTTTGAAAGGTCGATCATAGAAAATTAAGCCACGAATTATAATTTCTGTGAGGTATACATGATTTTTATGAATATGTTACTGGACCGCCCCTAAGACGACCCACCGACCGGATGAACGTTGGCGATTGGGTTATAGTTGTTGATTAGTGACGTGTGGTTTAATAGATAGCAATATTGTGGTTATTTTTGCTCAAAATGCAGGCACATAATTATTTGTTGGAAATAACGAATGCGAGACGAAAGTTTATAAACGGTTTATTTTCCGGTAAAGGTTTAACAGAACAGCAGAACAGAGAGCACACAAGTGACACCCGTTGTCACATAAAACTAAAACCTACTTTTAGATATTACATCCTGATTTGAGGTTTATTTCAACAATAATATTAAATATTTAGGCGAGGGCGACTATTATTGCTCCGCATAAAAGTGGTGTTAATAGATTACAATTATCAGAAAAAACCGGACTGAATGTGAGTTTTATATTTAAGAATTGTAACTTAAACTGTTAGTAGAAATTAAGACATAATATCGTTTGGTGACATAATGAATTCATTATATGTTTTTTAAATTCATCATGAAGCTTAAAAGTTAAATAATTAGTGTTTATTATTGGATTCATAAATGGAGAGCGAATGAAGTCTTTAGTATTTTATTTTAACCGCTTAATATAACTTTTGTTTTGTTTTAGAAGAATACTGTTAGTCTCTAAATCAAAAGATACGAAGAAGAGGGTCGCCTTGCTAATCGACAGCGAAGTGGAAGGCCGTCGCTTATTAGTGAAACGCAGCGACGGCGGCGACGACATAATAATAATATAATTATGATCAAATAAATGGTTTCACACCTACGGGATGCTTCGCGGAATTATTCGATACCTCATCTCAAACTGTTCTCCGTGCCCTCCAAGCTAAAGGCTTGCATCACAGCAGACCAGCTAAAAAGCCCTTCCTGACAAATAGATATAATCAAGAATGATTACGTTTCGCACGGGATTATTTAGATTTCTACTGGAGTACTACCATATTTTCAGATGGCAAGACTTTTAAATCAAGTGTTTGACTTGATTTAAAAGTCTTGTCATCTTTGTGGGTAGGTTTCATTTACGGCGCAAAGATAACACCCACTGCCCTGATAAAAAACGTTACCTATGGCTCATAATATTATGAGGTCTATGCGCAAACGTCTACATGACTGCATTGAAAATAATGGGCGTAATACAAAATATTAAAATGCGTAAATGTTTTGGTTTTAATAATTAAACGTGTAATAACCTAATTGATGATAATAATTTATCCGTAATTATTTACTAATCTTAAGTTGCGGTTTAGTTTCAATCTTTTTTTCTTCAAGAAAATGACCAATTAAGCTATAACCTCAATACGACATTCATTGTGACGTTACAAAAAAACAAGTTCATGAAGTCTAACTGCCGCACTCAGAGAGCTTTAATTATTACTTGGGCCTTCACTTAGTAATGGTTTTGACAGTTTAGTCATACAAAATTATGTCAAACCTTTACTAAGTGGCGGCTTAAGTAATCATTAAAGCTCTCTGAGTGCGGCAGTAAATCATATTAGTTGTCAATAAACTCTGCTGATATCTATAATAAGTGGGTATAATCAAATATATTTCTGTGATAAAATTATAACGTTATGAACGATTACAAGAGAACTGTTCTTATCTAGGTAGGATAAAAACAATTAATTATTGTTAATTAGTTAATTTTATAAATAAATAGGACGAATAAAACATTGTCTTGTCATTAAACACGACTTTTTTTCTACCTTACCACCCAACACCGAAATGATAACATAATCACAATCACATGAATGGTTAAATAATAATACGTTGGTTTTTATCCTATATATTTAACTTCTTATATAAAATGGATGAAAATGGATTTATAATTACAAAAATAAAAAAATGTTTACAAAGAAACAAAAAGCACTATCTTATGGTGTGTGAGATTTGAACTCAGACCTCATTGATCGTAAATCCACTGCTTAGCCCAAACAGCTAACGACACTTGGAAGTTAAACGCAAATTTTAGCAATTGATTATAATGCGTTTGCTGCGATTATAACGAAAGAGACGGAAATATATTTTGTTGTGCTATTTCGTGGAGTGCGAAGCCCGACGCGACCACGCCGACGACATGATACGATAGTGGGCGATCTCTGTTAATGTCTGTCTCGATACAAACGCATGGACGCTCGCCCGTGCGTTCACAGCAATACAATCCTTAGCGTGCCCATGCACTTGTCTTGCCTTACTGTTTAGCAGTCTCGCTTGCTACCACTAGACCAACGTGCCAGTCAAATAATAGTACAAAAATATTAACAGTTAACATTTAAATTCAACTAAAATATATATTTTTAATTATATTACTGTACTTTCCCAAAACTTCCGTATATTCCCCGAGGAACAAAATAACCGCATACTTGGGATATTTTTACGAGCAAAATTGTACAACTCTTTTAAGTTTATACTCGAAATGTTCCAACTTGGATATTCCTCTAAAGCGAACGTTATTTCGACTTAACCACTTTGAGAAATTCTAGGCTGATTATCATGCAACTGTTCTGCTACCTATCTAAATAACTCTATTCTGTCTAAATAACTGTTTGTACGTAGCAATTTTGTTTCGGTAGAATCTGTCCATCTGTCTATTTCAGGAAGTATCCTGAACAACGTACGTCATATTGTAGATATTATAGATATCATATTTAGCTAGTAAGCTGAAACTTCGTTAGTGTCGAACATTTTATTCTCTAAATATTACGAGTATATTAAGGAAAAGAAAACAGTGCAAAAACTTGACAAGCAAATAGATATCACAAAAAGAAATATATTTGTAAATTTACAGAGTATCAATAAAAGTTAAATGCTCAATCAAATTCGAATATCAAAAGCGAGAACTGGAAAAGAGTACAAACACACAAAAGTATTTTCTAAATTCCATCGGCGGCGAATGAAATGGACGATTGCACGAACACAGTCGTTGTGTTAGCGTACTTTACAGTACATGACGCAGGTAAACCACCTATGAATATCGGTTCAACAAAAAGTAAGGAAAAAGCGAACGAGATTAGCTTTCTTGCTTTGAAAATTATTTTGGCGAAGCTACGTTCCGTCGGTAAACGTTTTATAAGTCTGAACCGCATAAAGATCGATATGAATACTATTAGAATTGAGGATAAAGTTATCTGAAGATGAACACTGGCAATTGTTCCTTAGTGGAGTATGTGTGGAAGAATGTGGGTTTAAATAACTTGAGTAAGTAATCGATTTCGACAAAGTAGTTTTTCTTTAAAGCTACTTTGTTGTATAATTCTGAACGTTTCACTTTTCACAAAATGCTAAGATATAAAAAAAAAATTAGCATAAAAATAAAGTTTTTAAATAATTGAGGAACCCGAGAGCTGTATGCCCGATATCTTTAACGACACAGTAACTTGATAAACTGTTAAAAATATTCATACAAGAAGAAAAATTTCGCTGAGAATTTTTAGTATTCATTTGCGTCGTAAATCGTCGTCGAGATAAAAAAACAAGATAATATCGTTGAAGTGAGCTGCTGAGAGGAGGGTCAGCGAGATCAAAGGGTCTGTCCCGCGCACGGCGGAACCTTTGAGTTCATCTCAGCTCCGTGTGTGCAGTTATCAGTCTATTTATAAAATTCCGCTCTAAGAGGGTTCCGAGGAAATTGTTCTGTCGAAATCATCGGATCCTTTTCACGAAAATGAACGTGTATAGAAAATATTTTGGGTGGAATTAATTCAGGAAAATGTTCAGCAGTTAAGTGTTAGCACATTTTTAAAATAAGGAAATCGTACGAGTTAAAAGTATACTCTCTCCAACATTGCTACAACTGGAAATTAATTTATGAGAAACAGTGTTTACTTTAAACAAAGTAATGTGATCTTTCTGTAACAATGTTTCAACATTCTTTAGAGCGTTTAATTGAAAGTGTCTACTTAACAATTACCTATTTTTCATTCCATTAACCCTTAAGCTTCACTTTTAATTGAACGAATTAACGTGAAACAAAAATTTTACACACGAATGAAAAGGGTATTTATTTATCTACATCAAAACGTGAAAAATAATTAACAAATTGATGTTTCATAGTTGAATTGAGCAGATATTAAAGAGTGTTTTGATTTTAATTAATAAATGGTGTTCTTTGAAAGTCAAGCAGTCTGGAAAATTTAATAAGAAACCGAAAGGACCTAGGGTCAATGACCTGCTTGATGCCAATTAAGTTGGCGATAATATTATAATAGCGGCAGACTCGTTTTATATTTTTACAGCTTTTGTGAAACTTATACGTCCTCATAAACGAACTGTAAATAAACATCTCCATAAAAACGTGTCTGTAAGGCTTATTGGAATTAGACAATAAAACGCGAATGAACTTATAATCTACTAACTAATGAACTGAAATGATAAACTATCGTCATGGGTATCCATGACAAGATCAGACATTTATTTATTTACAAACATAATAAATGATTATATTTTTAAGTAGGTATTCATATTAAATTTAACAAATAGTAGACCTTTGGCTTTGCTGGGAAGAAGGTACGAGCTACTACTGGTCAGGATGGTCGCTAGTGAGAGAGGAACCTCCTGAGAACACGCGCAGACTCCAGAAGTAGTGATATTTGAATCAAGTCCTTGATCCAGCTGCCAAACGAGAGCCTTGTTAAATATTGGTCGAGGTTTTTGGCTATTGCCATTGGCAGACACGACTATCGGCTCAATGACTGCTGTCCTCACGTCCCACATGTCGAAAACCTGGCGATTCAGATACTTGAATTGCTTATCATGGTCAGATACATTATAATGATGCTTAGAATAAATCTTCTCGTGACATAAATATCCATAAGGGATGTATTAGTTCGAGTAGTCCCCACTAAAGCATTGCGCGCTTTGTTATGGCCGCGTTCCGCACCATTAGTTGACGGCAGTGTGGTGACTCAGCTAGCTTTGGCCTATTTGTACACCGTATCGTAACATGTTTGCTGTGGTGTTGTTATACGAACGAATCAAATCCTATCCTTGTAATTTTATGATTTAAACTAAATTGCAACCGAAAAGGAGACGGGAAGGTAATTTTTATATAAATTATATATTTCACCAAAAAAATCTAATTAGTCCGTCGAATAGATTACCACAAAAAAAATGACACATATTTTTTCACGTAAACAAAAGATGAAGACGATACAGTGCTTCGAAAGTCGTGTCAAGTCGTGTCATCTTTGACATGTTTTATTATAGTATTTTTTTATTAATTTGATAAAACAAAAAACACGTATCCAATATTCTTCGATAATCTAACAGACGGACTAATTAGATTTTTTTGTGTAATAGCCTATTCATCGATTAGGTAAGGGTACAAATACGTGTGTTGTAAATATTAATATAATTGGTGTCCAAGCCTGTGACACATATTACACCGCAGCGGGCCTAAACCCCACAAGTAGTGCCAGTGCCCACATTAGGCGCTAAGCCATCGATCGGGCACCTGCTTGTTTGTTTGGGACATACGGAGCTGACTCATGCTTTTAGTCCTGCTTAGCGACCTGTGAGAACCTGCTCCTCCACCTGTTACCTAGACTCTAGGGAGCTATATACCTACTTGATATTGCCATGTCTGAATTTGAAAAATGGTGAGCAAACTGGCATTTCCTAGAAACAGACAATCGAAGATATGTGCCGTCTACTGTCTCGCTCTGTGAGAATGACTACCCCTCGTCAATAGAGATGAGGAGGATGTCACATCTATGAAAACTTTGTAGGTTGATAATGTTATTTAAGGGATGTATTGGTCTATAAAAGCATCAAAAGCCTATTATTCTCGAGTCAGTTCAGGATATCCTGATAAACGCGTTAAAAATATGGAAGATACGTTTGGCAAGTTTAATCTCTTCTGGATATAGTGGTAATACTGTAAGCTTAAATTCCTCGTTTCACCGCTGTTAAAATGTCTATTTATAATCGTCTGTCTACACCACAAATAATTAACGATGCTCTCCAACGAAATTCGATCAAACTACTCTACGGTTCAACTTTTAATTTCGTAAAAACCTTTTTCGAGAAAAGCTCCTGTGATCTTCATGGACCCAACATTCCAACTATCAGGTCAATCTATAATGAATATAACCTTTAGCTTCAAAGAACATTCAAGGGATCATTCAATTCGGTGAAACGAATCTAGTCGCCACCGCAGAGTATCCAAGATACAGAAGGTCAGAAAACCTAGGCATCATCTTTCAAAGATTCCTCTTTGATAGATGAGGCCCAATGGTCCTCTGAACCTCTCCATATGAATAAAATGTTTACTCCAATGGCAATGTGAGTTTACAAACAAGAGCAACAGTTAATTATTATGAAACGTCTCGTAATATGTTTAAAATTCCATGTGAAGTACTACATAGTACTACTACTATGGATTTTCAAACATACTTTTATCGGTAGTGCGATCATACCTCGTATTATGAGATTTAAGCGTACTTTTTAAAAAGGTATTTTTTTGTTCTTGCAAATTCGTTTAATTTCATTGTGACATTACAACTTATAAATTATTAAATATTACACTGTAACAGTTGTAGTTTTGTAAGGAAATAAAAATTACACTATTAAAAAGGAACTTTTATAGCTTCGCCATGTCCGTCTGTCTGTTTGTCCGCACTATAGCTCGAAGACTTTCAGTACTAGACAGCTGTAATTTGGCATGAATATTATACACATGATTTACGCCAACGAAGTGGTAAAATAAAATTTCAAACAGTATTTTTAGGGTATCTCCAGTAGGTACACATTAAAGTGGAGATGATTTTTGCTGTTGCAAAGTCCTTTGTTTGCGATGTCGTTGGATAGGTCTTTGAAAATTATTGCTAGTATGTTAATAGTACATTGTTATCCAAGCGGTGAAAGTTACTTATTTGGTCCCGAGACGGGGTTTGGCCGGGGGATGAGGCGGGGGGCGGGGGGTCGTAACGTAGTGAGGGTGCAGCCAGTATTTTTCATGTTCATCATTAAAAAAATATGTCGCGCTGTAGATTAGTGGCTGTATAAAGAGTAGGAACATGGTTCAGTAAAAATGTGAAAATATACCTAGTATTTTTTAATAATTTGTCAGCTTTCAGTTGAAAGCGATTCTCCCTAGGGCTGAAAGGTAGTACTTTCAACCCGCTCCGCAGGCATGTTATGACATACTTTCAGAAAATGAGTATTTTTTTTTTCGAAAAATATTTTTTCCATTAAAGGGAATACATTATTGCAAATGTAATTTTATTTTATTTTACATTAAATCATCGTTCGGAGTCAAGTAACTATGGAGGTTAATCAGTTTAGTAAGTCGTGACACAGCAGGAAGCACTGCTACTTCCCGCCATTGCAATCATGTTTTTGCACTGAACCTTAGCAAAGTTTCAACTTTTACACACGTTTTACAAAAGCATTTTTAAATGTGTTTTACTTTACTCTAAATACCTCCATGGCTCCTGTTCCATTGGATGTATCCATCAACCCAATCTTTTCAGTACGTTACATTGAATGCTATAGTAATCTCCGTTATTTTTTGCATTGCTACTTAATTTTTGTGCATTGCTACTTAATTTGATATTCAAAATGCGTGGTTGACGGGTTTGTGACGGGTCCTTTACACCCTGTATGCCTTTTTTTCTGGGGGGTGGGAAATTATAAAATAACCCCTCCCACTCTTGGGCAGAGCTAAAGGGAGTGTCAGACTTCTACTGACTAAAAACCACCCATGTTCCTTCTCAGCCCTTTATGTTGAGGCCGCGGTATCTCTTGCGAACAACCCGCAGCCCCGACGCACCATGTAAAATCAATCTTCTTAACTTACCTACGTCTTAGCAAGCCTACCTGGTGCCTCCCTTAATGAAGTAGATCGAGCTAACTACCTGTTCAAACACATTTGTGAACACAGGCTACATTAGCCCCCGACAGTCACACGTGGTTTTATGACCTAAGTGCTCTCACTACGACCGTGGGAGTTACTTCGTGTTATATTAATTTCTTGGTCGTTCATGAATAAAAGGAAATGGTTGCACTGTTTATGGGAACTCTGTGTAGTTAATTTTCCGGAATTGACATAATTGGAATTTAATAACGAAGTGGTTATATTTGAAAACTCATGCATATTTTCAATGGGTAGCAATATGAGTTGAAAATAATAAATCTGATAGAATAAACGATGTAAATGAATCTGCCTTGTGCTATCTCAATCTAACTGGATACATCTGAATACCTGTAATGTCAGAATCAGAATGAGCAATTTCCTACCTAAAATTCACCTCGAGTTATTGAGTAATACGATACTGAACTCTTAGGAACGTCGGTTTAAGACGGTCGAGCTTCTGACTAACCGTGCTGATATTTAAAGTTCTAAAATGAATGACATTAACGATCGATGTAACTGACTGCCAGTGAAGTATGTATAATTTGTCATAGTTTTCTCAAACTACTTGTATGTCTGTATGAAAATACAACAATTTTGAATATGATTATAATGTGCTTTCTACAGAATGTTCACAACTTCCATGTCAATATTATACTTATCTAAGATTACGCCCGTCATTTTGGTTTCTATAAATAGTATTATAACTGCGTATCGAAATGTCAGCGATGACGTAAGCAATCCTAATGTAGAGCTTAGCACAAATCCTATTACATAATGTATGGCCACACAGCTTACTGTGACAATATTGCCGGCCGGCTGACAGTCAGACGGCACTCTAATAACACCGCTATTATGAAACATGTGCTTACAATACTATATAATAATCTATTTACACTCATAATAAAATGAAATAATGAAATGTCAGTCTTCGTCAAATTTATTAAGATGAGAATATTTTTTATTATAGCAGTAGTCTTACTAACGGACGTTTTAACTGATCATTTTGACTATTAAATTACAAAATCTTGTCACACTAAGAAGAACTTATAATTTACATTAAGGGAGAATATAAAACAGAGGATAATACAATTATTACTGAGTAAATGTTTTAAACTGATATTTGGAGAGCACTTGGTGTATATGTGGTTGAACCGAAAGCCACCATGTTTTTGCCTCGTCTGCCATTTGTTGCGTGACGCAAAAACTTCCAAATGGATTTTGATGGGGCTTTCATTGCTCCGAAGCGGAAACCGCAATTCAAAATTTTTGAGTACTGCATTAAAATAGTGTGTCTGCGAACGAATAAAAAATCAAGACCAACATTCAACAAAATAAAGCTCTACTAAATAAAGTACTCTTTTACTGAGTAGACAGCGTTCTGTACAATTTTAGCGCACTTTACAATCTCCGCATATTTTATCACAAATAAGTTTCCTCCGTGCCATCTCGCTAACAAAAAACATGTTCGCATTTTTGTTTTAAAAATATATTTAGGACGCTCGGAATATTGAAACTGTAAAATCTGTGTTTACGAACACCGCGCAAAATTGACAAAGCAAAAAAATATACTTGTTTACTCAGTCATTTATACGAAGTAAAAGTAATTTAATAAATGGAATACGGAGCGCGCCGTAGTACAGGATGAACGTACCAGCATAATGTAATAATATACGGACTTTTTGAACAACAGATACAGATGCGCACAGTGTATCACTTTGTGTTTTTGTAGAGTACGATTTAATCAAAATTCTATATTATGTTTTCATACAATTCGTTCGAATGAAAGAAAAACATAGAGTGGACGTCAGATGTGTGTGTTCACACTGAAGTGTTCTGGTTGTGCGGAGAGATTCGATGCTTACGACTGCCTCTTATTTCCGAACTATTAACTCTGAGCTGCGCCTACTGGAGGTACGTAAAAGCTTGAAATCACGTACTAGAATAAGGCCGTGGTAGGCAATAGTGGCTGAGTAATGACATGTTCTGAGACCATCACGCGAACAACTTAATAGGCCGTAACCTTCAGTTCTACGTAAGAAAGTGCGCGGAATGTTAAGTAAGCTCTAAACAGATTATACAGCGAGACGCGTACATTGCGAACAAGGGATGTTCTATTTTGATGTCTGAACCAAATAGAAAATGTATTCAGAAACTGATTTTGTGGGAGAAGTACTTTTGTAGGATAAGGATATTTTGCTAGTCGTTTGGAATAGTAATTTTAAACGCTTTCTTCACGGATTTGTCGGAGAAGGCTAATTGCGAATAAACTAAGTTGCGCTGGGTCAAAAAAACCTCAGAATAATTAAAAGTTACAAATAATCGTACCATACAGTATGTTGAAATACATAACATAACAAGACAAATATACAAACATCAAACTCATCTATTTCCATCAATTTAACAACTGTAAGGTTCCTTAAAATAGAATATCTCAAATAAGACATCACTAGCGCGAGCCAAAATAGGGATGTCACTATACGTTTTTGTACCAACATATTACAAGGCTGTCGACAAAAACACGTAAAATTATGCGCATACACGGTGCCTTGAAATATTTGGCGCAACACTATAGGCTAGGAGACGGAGCGCGATATTTGCCAAAACGTTATTTAATATGTAAACACGTCGAACGTTTACACACATAAACAGATTTCTATTGTTTACTTTGCTTACTGTGTGCTTACATAGATGAGAGTTTAAACTATTTTGTGAGTCTGACAACGCATGTTTTAATGTGAAACGTTTGCAATCCGTTGGTATTCGGGACGTAATGATGATTTCAGATTTATTGAGTGCAAATACTGTGTTTAATTCATTGCTAATAATTGTTATGACTAGCAGTTTTGTTTATTTAAAACGATGTGGACTCATATTGGTAGTAACTACGAAATAACAGCATAGAATAATTTAAGCAAATAGAAAAGAAATATATAATATATTACTGGGTTCTATATAAAAACAGAAATATATTGCTAACGAAATACCATGTTTCGAGAACTGGGAGTCCAATTTAAGGATAATTATCTCAATGTTACCTTATAAAACGAGTCATATTTTCTCAGAAACATCGACGCTGGACCTACATTTTTTTGAGTTCGGTAAAAACACGTTCAATTTTATAGACGTAAAATTATATTTTTACGTGCAAAACATATTCATTTTATAAAAACGCTTGATCCGTTATAATAATTAGTCGGTCTCCGGGCTTAAGCTTTTATAACAAAAGTGTTTTTTTTCATTTGTTTTTTATCTGAGAATTTCGTCCAGAGGTCGCCGAGGCCTGCGTCCATTAGGGCACTCTTAAACAAATACAAATAAAATGTTCAGCAAATAAAACTGGGCGATTAAGATAGAATCGTATCAACATTGAGTCGTAGTAGATACTTGTGTAATAGTTTCACTAATTAGTTACGCAGATTCTCTTTGTATTTACGTAGATATACCTACTTTGTTGGGAGACATTTTTGTGCTTTTAGTGGTTATTTAAGTTTTCATGTTTCACTTTTAAGAGAGAATTACAAGCTTCTTAGCAATAAATAACAAACGTTGTAAAGTTCTTTACATAAACTTCAGTACGTAAATAATGAACTACGAACATATCCATAACAGTAGGTATCGAATTTATGTTTTTTTTTACTAAAGTAAGAATTGTAAAAAAATAAAAGGTCCTTGTGTTTGTAAAAAACACTCCTGATGTCTCTATTTCAAAAGCAAGCAAGACATAAGATTTATGAATATCAGCAACACCATTTCGCCATTTCCGTAGCATAGAATTTCGGTACATATTCGTGTTGCGAGCTGTCTTCGCTCCGTGCGGTCTGTTAGGCATTCGTGTAGCAAGACGGGTAGTTCCGTGGCGCGAACTGTGGATACACGCTGGCAGACCACTGACCTCGTTCTGACAATCTACCGAATGTATTTCAATGCATCGAGACTTCGTCGCGGGGGAGTGAGGAATGTTCTCGCCGGGGGCAAACTGAAGCTAATACTGTAAGGAAGTCCCATACATTGAATAGTACAGAAATTTACGTTCAGAAAAAATATGTTTACCTCGAATAGTTTATCCATGTCGTTATTAATTCGTTGCCACTAAGCAGATGTTTATTTTACATTATTTAAAGACAATCATGTCATGATGGCCCTATGGTTTAAGTCATTGCCTCACGAGAAAGCTAGTAGTAAGTTTTATAGTCATTTTGTGAGTGTATGCTTGTTTTCAATGTCAGTAATGAAATTAGATATCGAAAACTTTGTTTACTTACAAAATCCTTCATGTTTATCAATTAATGATTATAATTCTTGTCAGAGGAGTCTGCCACTCGGGTCGACCTTTAGGTTAAGCCGCCCTTGCCTAGGTTGGTCTGTGGATGGGTGACCGCCCATTACATACAGAGTTCCTCCGTGCCTCGGAAAGCACGTTAAGCTGTTGGTCCCGGCTGCCATATATAGGTCTTTGGCAGTCGTTGCAGGTAGTCAGTGACCTGAAAGTCTGACAACCAGTCTTACCAAAGGCTATTGTATTACTCAGTATTAACTGGGTTGTGGAGGTCAGATAGGCAGTCACTCCATGTAAAACACTGGTATTCAGCTGCATCCAGTTAGACTGGAAGCCGACCCTAACATAATTGGGAACAGGCTAGGTAGATGATGATGATGATTCTGATTCTTGTTTATAACAGTGATACCGGTAAACGAAAGTAACGCGAGGAAATCTGGACTTAAAATGAATATACGTAAAATCAAATCAAAATCAACACTCATTTATTCAAACTATAGCCTAGTTTGAATAAATGAGTGTTGATTTTGATTTGATTTGGCAGCACTTTTCAAACGGCAAAATTAACTTAACTTTAATTAATTCTTAGAGACAGTCCCCCAAAATGCCCACCCTTCGACACTTCCTAGTGTTTTAACTGTAAAGAAGAAGTGGCGCAACAAACTCCCCAGCAACACATCTGTCTGTTAGGTTGGTTAGAAGAACCAGACTCGAAAAAATAGTAAAGTGCAAGTTAACGACTACAGACACAAATCAATAATTAAAAATTATATAGGTAATTATCAAAAATATAAAACATAACATATCAGTAAACTAATCTTGGATAAAGAACATAAATAACAAATTTTGTTTTGTGTTCAACTCAGCGATCAACTTCAATCATTTAGTTCACATCACTTCTTATCATTTATTTTTCGTCGTAAGTCTGAGATCGTCAGTACGCCTTTAGCAAGCCCATGATCAATGCTCATATAAGATTATCTTCTTTTTATTAAAGAGGCCTTTGCTCTTCATTAAATTTGGCTATCATTTTATATCTGCGCATCTCATCACCATTAAACCTTTTTTACATATTCCTCGCTAATATTATCCTGTCCTCATACTATAAAACACTTTATAATTTTCCATTAAACGTGCTTAATTGTAGCATTAATAATTTATTTTTCATTACTGCGGGTGCTAAGTAGCCTGTACTTAGTAGGTCATATTTTGTGAAACATTTGTGTGAAAAATTCAGCGCTTTTAAAAACTCGTTTCCTGCTGTAAGCACATAAGGGGATGTTCTGAGGATTATACTTGTTTCATTAAAAGAATTAACACAGAAATTCTTTTTCGAGTCACCTAGATTTTTATGAAAAGCAAGGGATTCTTAGAAGAAAATGTGAATGAAAATTAATAGATTCATCATCATCATCAGCCTATAATGTTCCCACTGCAGGGATGGGCTTTGATCTACCACGCGGGCCCAGTGCGGATTGGTAGATGTCACATGTCTTCACACAAGACATGCCGGTTTCCTCACGATGTTTTCCTTCACCGTTTTGAGAGCAGTGGTGATGAAATAAATTACCCAAAGTAACTGGGTTCGATCCCACGACTCACTGTTCGTAAGGGGGGGGGGGGGGCTGCTACCACTAAGCCACCGCTGCTCTCATTAATAGATTAGATAGATATAATAGGACAGTTGACAAAACAAAAATTAAATAGTCCGTCAGATAGATTTCCAAAAACAATGATGATGATTCAGTGCTTTGAAAACTCGTGTGACGTTATATTGCAGGACATACAGTTTGTTAGTTTAAACGAGGGACATATTGAAACCCGCAATAGGCCATGCTTACACATGATACTAATAAAAATATGAAAAAATGTGATGACGATGTGCGCGTATCAATGGCTTTTAGGTATAATCCATTTTCCCTTCATATTTTAAAACTGGCGTAGGACAATAACGAAACAGAAACATCTAATAAAGTGAGATCTGGAGAGCGTGCGGGGGGCCATGAGATATTTATGTCACAAATTAAGGTTATAGTTTTTTTACATATTTGGGATGAGAATCGAATACTGAAAACTCTCCACCAATATGTCCCCCGTTTAACCTAACAGCATGTATGTATGAATTTTCACCGGCGAGCCCCCACTCAAATCTTTGACGCATTCTATCTTTGTAAATTTTTATTGATGTGTTATAGCAAAAAATACTTTAAATCCAATATTTTTCGAAAATCTAACAGACGGACTAATTAGAATCATATTTTTTTTAGTCAGGAAACATCGCTGTTACAATCATACTTACTTAAATTAAAATAATCTAAGGTAGAAAAATAAGTAAGGCATTTGGAGTAAAATTGTTCTTGCCGACATGCGTATAATTATGATCTTAATATCGTAGATGAAAAAAAAAAATCTACCTACCCCCATTGGAAAACGATTAGAATTTATAAATAAATAATATTTCAGAACTTGATCCATTTGATAAATTAGTAATACCTACTAACACTAAAACTCCTACTACTGCTACTACTAGTATAAGCTCTGTTAGTTTCAAAAGACGCGATACGTCCAAAGCGCGTATTATCGTACGCAAAATACGCTTTGGATGTGAGATTGCGGACACCAACCCGTTATACAATACTATAGGAACAAAAGTAAAAAGAAATGCACGCGCCTGGTGCATATAGATCATTGTAGATGTAACCAATACGCCGACAGTATTGATACCATTAGTGTGTGCTTCGGAAAATATTCCTGATGCACTACAGTAGCGTGGAATCCCCAATTTCGCCCTGAAAGTTTTGTTATACTGAATTCTATTAATGTTACATGTTTTCCGCGTATATCGAACCCACAAAGTGCACATGAACAAAGATTAGCAAAAAGCCTTAAGATAAGTATTTTTTATTTTGATTTCTGGTGCAAACCTGCATGCCAACATATCGCATTGGACAGCCAACGTTGTTCGTTCTTTTTTAATAACAGCATTATCCTCTAGGCCTCAGTAACCCTAAGTGCTCAAAAATGCAATGCATGTAGTACCTATATGCGGGCCTGTGGACGGTGAGTGATGGGCTAGCTCGCCGTCCGTCCGTCTTATGACGACGACAGACCGTGTCAACGGCGCGTTCGTGTTCTACGCGTGCCTCAAAAAGATGAAAGCAACATGGGAGGGGCCCGTAAGGGCCGACGCCCGTCGGTGCTGCGGGATGTTGTAAGAGATACCGCGACTAAAAGTGCCAAGATGGAACATGGGTGGTTTTTAGTCAGTAGAAGTCTTTTTTTTTTTTTTGGTGGGTGTAAAATCATCGAATCACCCCTCCCGCTCTTGGGCAGAGCGAAAGGGAGTGTCAGACTTCCACTGACTAAAAACCACCCATGTTCCTTCTTCGCCCTCTATGTCGAGGCCGCGATAACCGTTGGACTACCCGCGGCCCCGACAGGCGTCGGCCCTTTCGGGCCCCTCCCTTGTTGCTGACATCTCTTTGAGGCGCGCGTGGAACACGAACGCGCCGTCGACACGGCCTGTTTTCGTCGTGAGACGGACGGACGGCGAGTTAGCCCATCACTCACCGTCCACAGGCCCGGTCAGTAGAAGTCTGACACTCCCTTTCGTTCTGCCCAAGAGCGGAAGAGGTTATTTGATGGTTTTGAAAAAAATATGGTACCGATATCGATTTAATTTATTTACAGAACTTCACAGTAGTTCCAGAGTTATTTTTTCCACCAATTCCACGGTTACTAGAATAATATTACAATGTTTAGCTTCATAATACAAGTTGGTTACAAACGGAATTTCTGCTAACACGTTGTTGGTTTCACTATAACGCGACATACAATCTGGCTTAAAGGATGACACCGTGATCTCATAATGTAAGTCGACAAATGCTGGTATATGTGATGCAACAAGCGTGCAATATAAGATTTTATGAAATGCATTCGTTGTGTAAAATGGTTCTCAGCTATTTAAACATTTCTGGGAACGACTTGTTGATTTTGTTTCTTTTTTGAGGTTATTCAAGTTATTTTGATTATCAGAAAATATACGATTTCGTGTAGTGCACCAAGTTAACTAGTATGTTATGGCTTGTGATGAATTTCGAATATTAAACGAATGTGTAACATACTTCATTGGTTAATTGGTACAGGTATTGATCCAATCTGGTTACATGTAGCCCATAAACAAAAATAGAAAATGTGTTAGTGACACAATATTTATTATTATATACATTTGATTTCACTTCTCGAAATCTTCAATTATTCCAATTCGTTTGGGGTCGGCGTAGCATGCGTATTTCTTCCATACATCTCTTTTACCTTATCGTTATCTCATAACCTCAGGCCTCCTCTCTGGCGATATCATTCTTTACGCTGTCCATTCATCGTTTCTATGGTTTCCATCACTCAAAATCCTCACGACATTTCGTTCCGCCTCCGTGAAAGAACTTAGCTCGTTCGCACAACACAAGTATCATCTCACATACTTCTCCCAGCTACAATGTAACAAACACCGTCACGGCCTCACAAAGAACACCACCTAATATAACACTGGTGTAACAAACTCCGCGCTGAACTTTGAAATGTATTTTATAAAAAATTCAATAACACAAGTCACCAAGTTGCTGAGAAACACTAAAGGAAATCACGTGGGTTTGTGTGGAGACACAGTGCAGGAATGGGCAGAAGGTCTAGTCGACAATGATAAGAAACTAGTAGCTTGTCGGAGGTATGGCTATTGAGAAGTCTGAAGGTGGTATTGCGAGAACGACCGCAAGTGCGACGACGCACTATAAAGTGTTCAGGAAACAATTCAAAACTCAAAAGTAATCACTATACCTTCTTATCAGCCAACTTTGAAATAAGAAAAAAATGGTTGCATTGAAAAACTGATGATTGATGTGAGATGAATGATTTTCGGTTTTCAGTTGGTACTTACTTACTTTGGTACGTTTTGTACTGCAACAGTTTCAACGTCGCCACTATGAAGCATGCTTTCCAGAATAATATGCTTCTGTCGTCATCCGCCCATTCACTTTGGAACACCTAGCGAAAGTCAAAATTCTGTCGACTCAGTTCGTGGGTGCATACTCGCTATCAATCACATATTTCTCGAAATGCACCTTCTGAACATCATGCCATAGTAAGAAGGCTGGATCCACGAGGACCGGGTGTGCTAAAGCAATTTAATAAAAAGCCGGGGCGGGAACCTGGCCGTATCTCGTCTGTTACCGCCTTTACTTCGCTACAAGCTATTATGTAGAAATGATGCAAAGTTCCGCCATATGGAGATTGTTTACTAAGTGCCAACCATTGTGTTAAACATTTTTATTAAAAATTCTTATTTTCATAAAAGTATGTACAATTTAGACGTAATGTATTGTGTAACGAAATATTTTTGTAATTTTCTTCTTGTTAGGAGTTTGGAATTTGTTACACGAGCCGTTAACAAGGCTTTGAAATGAAAATAAGCCCGACTTTATTCTGCCAAGCTAATAATATATGCTACATGAATATCATTATCTTAATTGGAAAGTAATTTAAATAAAATTTATTTAATTACCATTGAAAAATAAAGGGCCCTTTGGACAAGGTTTCAATATAGAAACTTGTGTCTTCGTTTATGTATTCAGAAAGATACCTCCTGAAAAATAAAGCCAACCATGTCAAGACAAATTCTAACTCGATGAGTTGATCAACACCATCTGCCTTTTCACAATTATTTAGAGGTCGGCTTCCAGTCTAATTGAATGCAGTTGAGGACCAGAAATTTAAGTGGAGCGACCTATCTGCAGGGCTATTGCGTATCTTTTATATGACAGTGGCTATCATATTGTCTATGGATTAATTGTCAAATTGGTTATGGTTTAGTACAAAATGGAACCATTTGACAGTAATTGATAGGCACTATAGGTTAGCCACTGTCATGTAAAAGATACGCAATAGCCCTGCTGACCTGCACAACTCAGTTAGCACTGGGTAATGCGATACAAGACCGAACTCGATAATTGGTATTTTATTTTAACCATACTCCATTCACAAACTACCGCTCTCATAAAGCAAATGCAAATTGAGCTACAAATACCAAGTTAGTTCCACCGTCCTAGTCTCTTTAACAAACAACAGTATAAGTTAATTCCGAGCGGAACATGTCCTCACAAATACCATTTAAACTGAATTTATTTAGTGCACACATAAATACAAATCTCGGCAATTGAAAATAAGTGTAGGCCCCGCCCCCTGCCGCCTGTACAACAGAGTGTACAACTGGCAACTTGAACGTGAGCGCCTTTGTCGCCAGTTCCGACGGGTAAATGATGGCGATGCCGGAAATGGGGGATAAACTAATGAGGATAATGTTTGGGGGGAAATCGGGCTATAACCGGTTTTGAATGGTATTTGGGTTGTTATTTATAGCGTTACATTTGAAGGTCATCGTGATATTTGGGGATTTTTTTGGTAAAAAATATAACATGTAGGGGATGTTGACCAAGTTATACATTTCAAGTTTTGGTCTAATCGCCATTTAATGTTATGGATTTCTGTAAAGTCATGCTACATTCCATAACTTGTTCATATTCTCATATGAAAATTTAAATTGTTTCAGCCCAAAATTTGGCATGAGTTTGGCACATTTAGACGCGTCCATCAGCTCCTGTGATGTGCAAGGAATTAAGTCTGGAAATATTGTAGCGGGGTTGTGCCAAAAAAAAGGTTTATTAGATTACAAAGTATTAAACTTGAAGACATTTATCGATCCCAAACCGAAAGTTTTCATAGCATTTTCTTTCTCGCTTGTTGACGCTAAACTAAGCCATGTGTACTGTGTGTAATAGATATATAATGAACACGATTCATTAACCTCAATCATAGTACCATTGCTCCATTATCACGGATGCGCGCTCCGATGCACAAACTGGAAAGCACAATGGAAATAATTAACAAACACACGAATACAATTCTATCATCGAATTAACAAAACAAACTTTATTACACTAAGCTCATGTTATTAATTAAACTCACGTTACTCATTATAATTAATAATGTAAGTGCATTAGCTACTGAAACAAATTTGAGCACTTTGTTGGTTTTAATTCTTTTGTAAAAGTATGGCGGCCGCATAATTGGTGGGTCTATCTATTAAGGGGTGGTTTGATGGCGCGTTATTTGATTAAAGTGCGAGTTGTGCCAACTGCTAAATGGTGCAATTATATACCCTTAAGCTATGGCATTACTTGGTCAGTCCTGTTGGTTGGTTGTGTTGTGTTTTCAGATGCATATTGTTTTAAAGAAAATGATTTGTAACTTTAAAGCAGTTTTTTTTGTAAAAACCTAGTAATTGGCACAAAACATTATTTTGATTGTAGAAATTTAATTATTAACGTAAGGAACATGCGGTTTCTGTTAGATTTGCACCGCTCGCATCAGCGCCAAAAGTCAAAAAACATACAGCTCGCTCATTTCCCTTACGTTATAATAATAACTCCACTATCGATATACTCTACCACTTAATATTGTTGGTATAACTCGACCATAAAACATTTCCAAAGACATCGGAGGTCAACTTAATGTTAGAGAATCACCATCTCAAAAAGCACGCAATCTGCGGTCGGCAGGTAAAGCAAAGCTGACTTCACCCGACCTCGGTCAACTTTAGCGAAGTTCCGGTGTAGTGAAAACACTCCCTTTTTAACTACCCAACAAGTTAGGGGAGGTAATTCTTCACTTAGTGTTGGGGTGCGTTACTGAAGGAAGTTGTCTGCGTGATCGAGTTAAAGTTTGTGAGTTTCATGTATTTTATACAATATTTATGTAACGAGGGGCGCTCGAGTTTATAATTAGAATAATAGGGAACTCAGAGCGAACTAAGATTTAAACTGTACGATGTGCCCTCACCTTACTTATATTGGATAGTACAGTTTTGGGTAGACCTTCTTTTAGGTGGTTCTTAAAATCTGATATGAGGGTTCTTAAAATGAGATAATAGACAGTTTGACAGGCTTTTCTAAGTCAGCATCTCAATAAACAAGTATGTTCTTGAGATAATGAAGATCACAGTGATGCAGAATCAAAGATGCAAAAGAACCGTAAACCCCGTAATTTATAAATTTCCTGCCTGACTATATTAATTCACACTGTACCTTGAACAAATAAAAAACACAGTAGGTACATACTTCATGTGCTAATGTAGTACTCTTTTTGTGCCAAACCACTGGGTTTTGTCGTAATTAAAGCTATGTCGTTTTGTGTTTATTTTGTCCAAATTAACGCGAGGAATTTCCTGTGGGAGCTCTCCACTATATTTTAGAGTTCGCGGTGAAGGTAGAAAGAGATATTCTACTGCATGTATTACGATAAGTATTTCCTCACTTGATGTATGGAGTATGGCAAAATAAGGATGTTTAGTGCCTTTTGCTGATTATTTTAAATCTTCTTAAGTCATAGTTTGATGAAGATGTTTGGGGTCCATCGTTGTTAGGTGAATATTGTGTCTAACTTATTTTAATGTACACAAACATAAATCATGTTGTTGTGCGCAAAATGTGTCCGTATGATATACATGATAGAACGTAATAAATCAAAATTATCACCATATACCTGTGCTTAAAACCCTGGTTTACTACAAATGTCAACACCGAACACTTTCCAAAACCGTGTGTCTAACTTCCATCGGTTTCACAACATCTCATTATTATTACGACCGCATTAGTAGATACCCGCTAAACAACATATACGCATGGTGTTCAATAGACCATGTACTACAACCCCCTCGCCACCCCTCCCCTCTCACACCCACATCGGACAATAAATCCTCAGTTATGGGCGTCGAAATAATTAGTGGGTTCATTAGCGAGCGTACTGAGTCTTTATCTTGTGCGAGATATGGGTCAATGTCTGCTAGGTGGCGCCACCTGGCTCTGAGGACGGGGATTCAAGATTCTGGAAGCAAGGAGTTGTAAAATACCACAAAAATAACATCTCGCTGGGAATCCAAGACTTAAGCATAGGTGTACCTAGAGTACACCCATACTTCGCCGTTGTAATATATTTCCGCCCCATTTCAGGTTGGTGAGTTTATTAAGCCTGGCCTAGGAGTGCAAATCGAGGTCTGATTATATATCAGCAGACCACTAGATGGAGGCAATCTTTCGATGAGTGACTATTATCATTCCAGTCTGGAATCACGCACTGTTGAATATTTTCTGACCACAGTGTGTCCTTCAACTATCCTCAACTAAAAATATCGTCAACCCAACGTGCTTTTCAAGTGGTCCTAATCGTAAATAGGATTGGTAGGACAAACAATAGTTGAAAAAAAGTAACTAAACAACTAGTAAAGGTTACATAAAGGAAAATTCAGATTTGCACGAATAGAAATAGACCTATTTATCTAAGAGATTTAGTTTGTTTTGTATGTCGACATAGAAGGTCTTACAGTAGAACAAAGAGTACCTTTTTGAGTTAATAATAACACATAAAAGATTAGGTACATACTAGACCTAACCCTTGCTTTCCGTGTTGGGTGATACATTAAAAGTCCTAGGTATGCACTTTAGAGAGAAATTTAGATGTTTATGAAACTTACATTCAAAAAAGTAAACCCCGTTTCAGTTTAAATGAAAATGTAAAAAGAAATGCTTTACTGAACACAATATGGTTATCAAGGTAAATAAATAATACGAGAGAATTAATTATTTAAAATGATTAAATGTGGATTATTCGGTTCTGTTTGTAGAACGCATGTTTTTAAATTGATATATTATCTGATATTAATTTATCAAATTAAAAGCTTGTAAAAACATACGTCAGACATGGAATAAGACTTTAGTAGAAACAATTAAACTATAACAACTAAAAAAAGGGACGAAGGCAAGACGGAGTTACCAGAAATAAAATAATATTGATAATCTGATGAGATAGAGAAGTGTTAATTTCAATAAAAATAACAGTTAAACTCGTTACGATTCACATTAACGGTTATTGTAGCAGTTACAGTAACTATGGCGTTATAACTGCGTTACTCGCGCCATCGGGCAATTTAACGTGGTATAAATTGTATCTAGCGCGGTCCGACGCCAATTATTATCAAAAACAGAACGATAATTATAACGATTCGATGTATTTAATGATTTAATTAATGGATAACAGAAAATACCTCGTTATCCTTTATTTACGAACATATGTGATGTTTTAATTATTGAAATGTTATTGTTTTTTTGCATTACATCGGGTCAGACATTTTGAAAAGAAATACCTACCAATGTTTTTATTAATATGAACGCCGAAATGGCATTTTTTCCGGAAGAATCGGATGTCAGTTTATATGAAAAGGTAGAAAAGCTTCGGCAATTTATAAAAAGCTATTCCTCTCGACGTTTGCCAGCCAATGGCAACGAATTACGAGCAGCTCTTCAATGCCAACTACTTTGATGGCCCTCTTCTATGGAATAGGAATGATGGATGCAATCTCTCAACTTTGACTTTGTTTGTTTGCTACTAAAAACTCAGTAGGTTTAGTCAATTGAGTTTTCAAGTTATGTATTTAGTCTTATTCTTGTAGTGTTAAATTTGATATACTAAACTGACGTATTTACAAATGCCCTTTGACCCTTAAAATATAAATAAACTAGTTAATGCCTCCGGCTTCGTCCGCGAGGATGTCGGATATCGCGACTAAAAGTAATGCTTTCATCCCCCCCTTTCAACTCCTTAGAACCCTTTTTCGCATTAAAAAGTAAAATATGTCCTTTCTCATGCTCTAGACTATCTGTTAACAAATGTCTTTGAAATCGATTCAGTAGTTTTGGCGTGAATGCGCGACAGACACAGTTACTTTCGCTTTTTTAATATTAGTAAGGATTAGAAAACTCCTCATCACGTGATTAAACGGAATTTAAACTACCTATGCAGATGTAGCATCGACATATCTATACTGCATGGTCCACCCGGAACACCTGGCAACAGCCACTAATTATTATAATTGAATCTTTCTTATCCCTCGCTCTAACAATCTCTTACGCCGAGATGCTTGCGCTGAAAATTGTATAAGATTTTTATGTTCCGGATTAAGTAGGAGCGCCGGGTTCAGGGATATTACGTTTTTAAACAAGAAATAGTTTCCCTGTAAATGTTAAGTTTTATTTCGTTTAAACTGGTAAAAAAAAATGCTTCGAATAGATGACATGAGGGTCGAAGCAGTTTTGTTCCTAACGATGGAGACTTTTGTATCAGGAAAGGATAAAGTGTAGGCAGTGGTTTGAGATTTATTTGAGTATAAATTGGTTTTGAGTCAGTTGCAATGATTTTTCATGTCTATGTATTAATTAAAATTTCGAATATCGCATGTATACTTCCTGGGATGTTTACTGACTAACAAAAAATATTATATTGGATACGTATTTTTGTTATATTAAATCAATAAAAAATTACGAAGAAAAACGCGTCAATGATTTGAGTGTCACTGGTAAAAAATGTCATGCTAATGTCTTAGAATATGACTATGTATCTCAAGCTGTTATGATACATTATATCAACAAGTAATATTTTATCACATAACTTTAGATCATTAACTAAAATTACCATATCACCGAACAATTAACATGGGCTTACCAAAACAAATTGTCGATACAACGACAACCCCTCAAGGGATACAGACAGAAGTGTGAGATTGATACTAGACCCAAAAGTTATCAACAAGCTACATTTGGGACTACAGCGATAGAGCAAATAATTTGGACGACCAAACCAGTTCATAAACTCAGTAACTTGTGTCTTAGGGACAGTTTCTCAAGTCTTGTTTTAGTACTTTACATGTTCCGATCAAACTTCAATTCAGTTTGGGATAGTTATTTCTTAGCCAAAGTACCCTTAATATACCTAGTCTGCGGTTTCAAAGGTCCACGTTCCTGAAGCCTTTACAAAAAATGGTCATGAAAAGTTGGGCAACGTTTTTCTGTTTGTTAAATATTTGACTCGCAAGTTGTGCGAAGTTTTACGGCACAGAAATTGGTTGCTAAAACAATTTCTACATATCTTTATATGTAAAATTCTTCTGTACGTGCGTTTTGCATTGAACTCCCCCTAAACGTCTTGACCGATTTTGATGATTTTTATTGTGTGTTGAAGTGGATTGGAGAATGGTTTAGATTTACAATTGGACCCAGTCCGAGCAGGACGACGTCTGCCAGGTCCGCTAGTCTTCACATAATTCTACTGTGCATGTGTATGTCACTGAACTGCTCGTAAACGACTGGACCGATTCGGATGAAATTTGTTGTGTATTTTTCAGTGGATTTGAGAATGGTTTATATTTACAATTGGAGTCGATAGGTGGCGCTGCTTTTTTATTGACTGACTGTAACCATTTTGTACTATTAAAATGTTAGGTTAAATAGATTTTTTTTTGCGAAGCTTATTTAGCCCATATAGTATTATCTATATCTAAATAAATAAATAAATGTGTTTATTAAATTGGAAATTTAATGTAGAATATTTGTGCCCTTTACTCTATATAGTTTAAACAAATATATTAGAAGATATCGCAATGGAAAAATATCCGCGGTCCAATGTAGAAACGTGGAGATTAAGGCCTCCGGGAAATTCATATTCAAAATATTCATTGCACCATAATATTTACAAGGTGTTATTATATATTTAACAGTAAGAGATAGGTACCGATAGTAATTCTCACTGTAATATTATAATTCAAGGTAATCTAAACTAATATTATAGAGAGGAAAGATTAGATTTTTGTTAGTTACGATTTAACTCAAAAATGACTGCCGACTTTGAAAGTTCTATCAGCATTAGAAAGCTAATAGAAAAAATACTACTATATTCGATAGTTGAGCTATGGAGGAACGTTGTTAGCTATATATTGTGACGCAGACGCAGTTACGTGGGTCAGTTAGTGTGTTCATCAGAAACCCAGCTGCAGCAGTCACGAAGCCAGACTCCGTGACTGTACCCAGTTTATGGCAATAGGCATTACATTATGGGGCTTAACAATAATAGGCGCAATGTGGGATGTACTATGGGGTACACATCTTTCGTAATCTCTTTTTTTTTCAGGGGTCGGCAATTATCAAATAACCGTCCCTCTCGTTGGCAGAGCTGAAGAGAATGTCAGACTTCTACTGACTAAAAACTACCCATGTTCCTTCTTAGCCCATTAGCCGAGGCCGCGGGATCTTGTGTATATCGCGGACCCTTTCATGCTGACATCTCTTTGAGGCGCGCGTGGAACACGAATGCGCCGTCAACACGGCCTGTCCACGTCATAAGACAGACGGACGGCGAGCTAGCCCATTACTCACCGTCCACGGACCCGCGTCTACGGTGGCCGGAAGCCATCACGCGGCCCCCGACGAATGGAGCGTCTCCCGCGGCGGCTGGGACGAGAGGTTCTCTCCCTCTCACATTCCTCTAACTCCTTCGCTAGCATTACTGCTTCGCAGAAGGAGGCGACGGCGTCCCATTCAAAATCTTCCGTGGTCTTGGGGAATTACAGGTGTGACGTTATATTTTAACTAACTCGTTCATTCCTATGGAGTCTCCGTATTTTCGTAAAATTTCATACATAAATGCACGAAAAAGGCAGAAGTTACAGCCATACATATTTATACGGAAAGACAGATAATGTATCATTTTATATTAATATTCATGCGCAACGGATTGTGGCTGTCCAACAGTTTAATGTATTGGATTCGCGATAAAAACGTTCTGCTTCATTAAAACTGAAATCATTAAAAATATTTTGTTTGAGAAATTCAATTTGATTTTTATATATCGGCAAACATTGCCGTTAACTGACTGAGTGCCTTATTTAAGACACAATTAAAAAGCCATTGTTTTATGTGTGGATGGTGTTCGTAAGGCGTGCGAGGAGTTAAAAATGGCCTAGTCTAGTCAAAAACATTGTTCCATTGGTTTGCTAAGTGTGGTTAAACTAAGAATAAGGTATAGTACGAAAAGCTTGTGGCTAAATCAACATCTTTATTAACTGACGCCGCGGTGACATAATGTTTAATATAATTAAATAATTATGTATCTAAAACTTTCACAAACAACAACCACTCGTAAAAACATAATTAAACAATTCTTCACCTACGTACCGCACCAAAAACCTCCTCAATAAAGTAGAAAATTAACAACAAAAGTAATTTGAAACCGACAAAAGCCCCGTACAAACGAAAAGCAATTATTGAAAGGTATTTGCCGACGCGGCACGCTACAAAAATCAGCATGAATTTGCAACTATTCCCTCTGACTGCCTCTTATATCTGTCCTCTTTGGAACACTCCCACTGAGGGTCATTGAGTGTTGATTTCCTCTTTGTTTGTCACAACACAATTTATTTATTGTATCGAGTCTGTCGGGACAATCCAATTGTATTTGTAACAAATAAAGGGCTAACACGATTGGGGTATGTTTGGATTCAGGATTTTTTAAACCATCGCGTTCAAAGAATGGCGGATTTTTTTCGTTAGTTTGCTAATCTATCGTAGGGATTTCTGGCATTATAAGCCGATTTTAGCTTTAGCAGTTTTTTATTATTTTCTTGCTTTACTTTTTGGTTTTCTTTTCAACATTTTATTACATATCTCCTTAAATGTGGGAACAAAATCTATCTCGTCTTCTATCGATTACGAAACAAGAGTCTATCGTCCAAACATCTACAGTAATGATTCAATCAATCAACTATAATCCCACTTTACTTTGTATTTGGCCTGGCGTAGCACAGCTGCTACGCGCTACGAGCTCCGAGGCTACGAGTGCTACGGCGTAGAGGACATGCAAACAGTTGGACAGTGATGTTAAACAAACTCAATTACTGCTGTACGGTAGTATCTGGCCTCAATTTTAGTACTGCGGGAATTTTGTGGAGAATTTGAAGGTAAACTGAAATGATGTAGGTATTTAAACTAAAATGGGTAGTTTGTTATTGGTGAAGTGATTTGTTTGCTCAAAAATAATAATGTATTTTCTTGTATCTTATATTTCACGTTTTACTCATGTTTTCTCACTATTCTCTTATTTATTTCGATTATGTCATGAAAATACCCCAGAAAATGTACAAGTTTCAAAAACAGATTTTGATTTTTGCAGGAGCAGTAAACCTTGTACTGCTTCTACAAAAGTTAAGCTTGGCCACATTTCGTACAAAAGTCCACAGTATCACCTACCAAACTAGAACCTACTGCCTTCCTCGCTTAAAATATAATCCTTACAAATTGTCCAATGGCAATCAGGGTCTAGGCCAATTAGTGCTAGCTTCTGTTGCTCTTATGCAACAAAACCAATTACACTTTTAACGAGAAATCTCTGCGGCCCACAACACGGAGCAGTTCTAATAAACATCTGTCAACTTACGTATGACATACCTACAAGGCCTCGAGAACATAAGTTTGGGCACAACCAAACAAGCGATATTCAGCTTTATGTGCACGTGAGACTGGTTGTTTTCCCGTGGTATGTAAGTGTGAATGTGAGTAATTTGTATGCAGATCGGTACATGTCAACAGTGAGTTGGGACCGGATTCCAAAGGAGCCTTTTAGTGACGTTTAGTACTTGTGTAAATTTTATACCCTTCCCGTTGATTGTCGCCGAATTAATGTATGTGGGCTCGTGCTAACACGCTTTAGTACTGAGTAGCGCCACTCGTGGGTAGGTAGGGAGGTAGGTAGGAATGAACAATGGGGTGGTTTACTAGCAGCATGTAGCAGTTTGTTCACTGTTATTAATCAGCACTGAATTATGTTGTCATTCTGATAATTGAGAATTGAAATAGTTATACCTGGTCACAATCAACCAAATAATCAATCAGATAATTACACTTAAATGAGTCGTTGGTCGTAAGTGTGAATGCTGGGCATGAGGTTCTACGCCTCCCATCGCATGGGACATAAGCCATTACCATTCAGGTACTACTGTTATAAGCGTGAGGTTATCTTGTAATTACTGTTATTTCTTATATTTATTTCAGCATTACTAGCGGACGGCATGCGGTTTCACCTGCGTAGTTCTCTTTCCCGTGGGAATACAGGAACAAAAAAACGTATATCACCGGCAGATAGTTTAGCTTCAAATCATTCCTCTTTGTTATATAGGTAAGGAGTGAATGAAACCTGAATTAAAAGTGCCATTAGAGAAATAAAATACACAATTTCGAAAGTAAGTTATGACACAGTTTCATAACGCAGCATAAGCATAAAGGGGTAGATAGCAGGTATACAACGGAGCTCCTATAATAATTAAGGTTAACTAGCTTAGCAATAAGTTATGCAAGTACTAAACCGATTACGGTTAATTGATTTAATTAATATTATCAGATGCAGTGTTATATGATTAGCATTAACTAATACCAGCTAATCAGTTTGCAGTGTGATCTACTGCTTACGTTAGTCACCACATTGCCATAGGCAATATTCTATACTCCTGAAATTCAAAATGTGTTTAATAAATAATCATTTAAAATAAAAGCTTAATAATGAAAATAAATGTCATACCTGAACTGATAGGTAACACGTTGATATGACAAAGAATTAAAAATCAGTCAACGGCGGGTCGAACTAAGGGACACCTCTCGGCCCGGCCGCCGCGGGAGGCGCTCCGGGCGTTGGGGGCCACGTGGCGGCTTCCTTCCGTTCTGTGGACGGTGAGTAATGGGCTAGCTCGCCGCCCGACCGTCTGACACTCCTTTTCCCTCTGGCCAAGAGCGGGAGGGGTTATTTGATGACATTCCGCACGTCAAAAAAAAAATTAAAGAAGGGCGGGTCGAACTCGTAAACAACGGATTTCGTAGCATCAACCAATACAATAATATTATTTTTATTAACTAGCCAGCATATTATGTCAATTTACACTCAATAAAAAACAGTGGTTCATAGAAGATACCTACTCTCCCAACATGACGTGTTGTGCCAATAGTTTCGTATTAAAATTGCTATGACTTACGAACGTATAGACAGAAAAACGAAACACTTATAAATTCTACTAAGAAGGTTTTAACCCAAAAAAGTATAACACTGAACATTATTTAAATAAAGAACAACCATTAGCTAAGTATCTAAGCCACTTCCACCACGCATTCTGAATAACTAACCGATTAAACTCCAGTTAAAAAGCAGTCGTTTAAACATTAGCCATAGAACAGAGATCGCACTGAAAACGTTTCTAGTAAAATTACGAGTGGCATTATTTCACTCGCTAGTTATTCCGTTACGTGTAAAATTTACTAGTGGACTCATTAAAACTTGGCCCCTGTCCAAGGCCCCGATATTGTGTGGCCTGGCCTAAGCACATTTCGACTCGTTACGTGTGTCCGAATCAATTTGGTGAATAGTTTTGCGTTGGGTTCATTTAAACTTGTTCTATCTTGTGTGCGTTGCTGTGTCATCGGGATATGCTTGTGTGTTTAAAAAAAGTTTCAATATTGCGAATTTTAAGGCAGTAAAATAACTTTCATCATCTTTTTTGGCAGATTTATCAGTTGTTAGATTTTTTTCTTACGAACTATAAGCAACTTATTAAAATTTTTTATTCTAAGTTGTGTTTGATGAAGGTGTTTTTTTATCTATGAATTTCCAAACGTAGAATGTTCATGATGACGTCAGAGATGAGGCTGAACCGTTTGATGTCTTATAGTACAAGAATAAAAAACCTAGCGTTTATTCCTTTTCAATAGAAACTTCAAACTTTACACTAAGCTTGTCAATTGAAAAGTAGCCTCAATGATCTTTTGTAAATGAAAAAAAAAAGTTTAAAAAACTAAAACCCGACTATTAATAAAATCACAGACTAACAAAACCGCGGTCTTAAAAGTAGAAAACAAGAAAAATCGTCTAGGAAGTAGATAATTTGTAGATTTCAATTTGACGTATTATAAGTTAATAAATAAGTGGTAGTCGCAAGCAAATTCTAAATAAAACTGTTTCGGTAATTAACCTTGAAAACATACCAAAATGCAGCATTTATAATATAAGGTAACAGATGTTAACGAAAGTTCATACGAATACATAATGGTAATTTATAGGTGTAAATCTCAACGGTAAAAACTTTTACAGGTAGGTGTACAAAAATTGTTACCCACATTAAATTCGTCCATATTCGTAACATATTCCGACTTTCTCGTCAGCAGTAAAAGTATGTAGGTATAGGAATTTTTACATACATTAACATAATGCATATTCAGAGTAGAGCCTTACCTGGCATAATTACTAATACATATGTATGCATATTAGAAGGATATTTGCGAAATGAGCGGAAGGTATTAAGGTGCCTGTAATCCCGACTTATGTTAGGTATGCGGCGTTTCTTATGTCTCACTAATTAGTTATTGGGTCATTAGTGTGGCTCAATGGCTGGATTTATTCTAAAGCCTTTATTTAATTCATCACCTTCATCTTCACTCACTGCTGGGTATAAGCCTCTCTTTGCTGATGCCAAACTCCATGGTCTTGTGCCAACCTCATCCAGGATATTCCCGCAATAGCAAAAATGTCGGCTGCTCATCGTCCCGCCGGATAAACAACACTTTTCTTTCTGTCCCTTGGACGCCACTTAGTCAGAAGTTTACCCTACCTGCTATCACCGCGCTTTGCTAGTTGTCCTACCTGAATCCATTTGAGTTCCATATCGTTATTCCCAGTATCGAAGACCTTGCTAGATCTACAGATTTCGACGTTTGGAACTAGGTCTCTAAGTATGGCTTTCTATACTACTTTGCGTCTGTAACTAATTATTAAAAATGGAAATATGTTTTTTTATTATCAACACTGTTTAAGCACACAGTTTGTTGGTGAACACAGTATGGTCTGTGTTTACCAAACTCAAAAACGATGAACTGTAAGGTTGAAAAATTAACTGAAAATTTTGCATACCAGTGTGCATATACAATAACTTAAATACCTAGACTTTTTTCAAAATAAAATCATAACCCTTCTTGGCACACGAGTAATCTAAGAAAAGGCAGCTTATTGTCGACTAGCCAATTTTGTCGCACACATTATTTTGTCTTGCCATGTCATAGGGGATGAGTTTAACGCTATTTACACACTTCCTTCCTTAGATATTTCCTGTGCGAGGTTTTACGTTATATGCAAAATAACGTGAAACTCGCAGAAAATAATATAAAATGCACTTGCATTTCACAAATGCATGTTGCAAAATTTTCAACTGCTCATTAACAAATTAAATTCTTTAAAATATTCTTTTTAAAATGCCTTTTTAGCAATTGCTTGAATTCCAATAGATTTGGCAACAAGAGAGTCCTAGTTATGGATACTTGCGTTATCATAAAATTAAGAAGATAAAATAGATAAACGGACTGCAAGAGAATGCCCGTTGGGGCTGCGGGATATTGTAAGAGACACCGCGGCTTTGACATATAGGGCTAAGAAGGAACATGGGTGGTTTTTAGAAAGAAGAAGTCTGACACTCCCTTTCGCTCTGCCCAAAAGCGGGAGGGGTTATTTGATGACCCCCCTCCCCCAAATAGAAAACTTACGCAGTTACCAAATCTCCCTCATCACAATTCTCTAGTCCTTATCCCAATTCATTTGGGGTCGGCGCAGCAAGTCTTCTTCTTCCATACTTCTCTGTCACCAAATCTACCTTAAACAAAAATATCCACGTCATATCTAAAATTTGGAAAATAACATGATAATACACCTCGATCGCTTGCATATCTCCCTGTGCAAGCTGGTGCAAAAACACTATGTGCACAAATTAAGTGGGAAGCATGGCAGTGCACAGTGCACAATGCACAGAGGAGCCTCGATGCGGGCGGCGACAATCACTGTGATATTACCGGTACCGGCAGGTAAACACTGATATTTTAACGCATATTGTCGGAGCAATGTGTGTGTACCTGTGACCTGGATTTGTTCTCTATGGGACATGTTGGTTGCAAAATAGTGGCTGAAACCTTAGAACGTTTTCTATATTGAATAAGGTTTTCAACTGAAATAGGTACATAACCATTGAAACAAGTTGCGTAAGGTGGGACGCCCTCAGGCTTGGTGGTGACGGTCTTTGCTGGTAGCAACTGAATTAAAGTAGATGAAAATTGAGTTGAGTGACGTGAGAGACCTGTGTCTATCAGTAAAGTGCTGAAGGCTGCAGCTAACTACGGGCTGCGGGATGTTGTAAGAGATACCGCGGCCTTGAAATTTAGGGCTACGAAGGAACATGGATTGTTTTTAGTCAGTAGAAGTCTGACACTCCCTTTCGCTCTGCCAAAGAGCGGGAGGATTTATTTGATGATTTCCCACACACCAAAAAAAAAAAAGGTTATGAACTACTTTGTTTACCCTAAGTGTAAATCTGACAGATTTGCTCTAATCTTACCGTATTACAAAGCATGGTAAAATAACAAGACAGAAATACTTAAACACATGTGTTTTGTCCTTGTGGCAGATACCCGACGTAGAACAAAAACCCGTGGACGAAACAAAAGGTATTTCGAAGATTATTCTGACCTTTTTTTTTTGGCGGGTGGAAAATCATCGAATAACCCCTCCCGCTCTTGGGCAGAGCGAATGGGAGTGTCAGACTTCTACTGACTAAAAACCACCTATGTTCCTTCTTAGCCCTCTATGTCGAGGCCGCGATAACTAGTGTACAACCCGCGGCCCAAGATTGTTCTGACCCTGAAATACGTTTTGCTTCTTAAACGAATGTTTATAAACGCATCGAGTAGCGATTACCACGCACCTGGTCCTCTTACTAGAGCTATTTTTCTTATTTTTCTTAAATACTTCGAATACACGCACAGCAAGTACAAGCTACCTTCCAGGCTTAGTCTCGCGCAGCGTATCACTAAACTGAAGATGAACGTATCAATACCTCCCCCCTCCACCCCTAAACAAACTAGTTTACTAACAACATTCCTTTTAAGAATTTACAGATAGGATACACACCAGCAGATAGGATAAACATCTTAGTGTTAAACGGGTAATACATGAAGCTGTCAGTTGCATGATCACAGCTATCGGTCGGACGCTGTCAACAGTGACAGGCCAGGCTTATGTCAGTCAACGGCTGTCCAGTGACGTCACACGCGAGTTGCGTCTCGCGAGAGAGGCTCATTCAAAATTCGAGGAGGACAGGGCTTCTTAATGATATAGTTTAGTGTACTACGGGACACTGGAAAGTGCGTAGACTAACTAATATTACAAATGTGACAGTGAAATTGTTTGTCGAACCTTCTCTGTTGACTGTACGGATTTCGCAGAAATTTTGTACTTGAATAGACCATTACCTGAGTTAGTGTGTAAGTGTGTGTGTGTGTGTTATTTTTGTCCCGGCGGAATATACCTGTGGAATAATTTTAAAAAATTGAATGTAAAAGGCTGTTTTACATTCAGGAAAGGTTCGTTTTCCGTAAAACGTGAGTTTCACAATTTGCAGATAATTTTTAATTCAGTACAAGCAAGTCAAAAATATGGTTTAAAGAATAACTTTACCTTCTAACCTTCTCAATATCTTAGTTGCGTTGCAAAGTTACATCCATGTAAATTATCAAAGCAATAGGGAATCGGACAAAAAATCTAATTGGTCCGTCAGATAGATTTCCAAAAAATATTGAACACATATTTTTTCTTTTTACACGTAAACCAAACAAAAAATTAAGACGATACAGTGCTTCAAAAAGTCGAGTGACGGCTCATGTCAGTATATTTTTTACCTACAAGTGTCGTCACAAGCCCCCACTGATGATCTTTGAAACCTTTTATCTTCTTCAATTTTTGTTAATTTGATAAAACAAAAAACACGTATCCAATATTTTTTTGATAATCTACCTGGAGGACTAAAAATAATCATATTTTTTTGAGTCAGTCCTATCCTCTTAATCTGAAATTCTTGCACCATATTTTGTACTCGTGAAACCTAACGTTGATATTATTTAGTTCCACAGAAACCAAAGTAAAACGCAACAAAATGTGCGCTATATTGATTTAACTGAAGGCAACTTTTTGAGGGAAACGTTTCAAGTTCCAGTCCTGGAAATCCGAACTACATCGCCTTTTATTTGATGACGTTTACGACAAACTGACCGCTCTACCATCTTGAATCAAACAACTTTGAACCGTGTAGTGGTGTTATAAGGTTGATTAAAGCCTGGAGAGGTGTATGGAAGTATGGACTGATTAAACAAATAATGCAAGTTAGGGGTATGACGTGTATTGGAAGTGACGGGATTCCGTACGTCATGAATCAGGACATACCAGTAACGACTGATAGTTTTGTTAGTTAGCTGAGATTTGAATTTTATTTTTGTCTTTTCTTCTGTTCATTATAATTATATTATGTGTAGATAAATAAAAATAATATATAAACTATTGGAATGAATTGGTAAAATAAAGTAAGAAGCTACATTATTCCCGGGTGACATAGGCTATATTTAAACTATTCCTGTGCGATAATATCCGACCATAACACGAGTAAAGCCTCAGGCAATAGTTAGTATTATAATACGGCGTTGAAATTTATCCAGGGCTAATATACTTGATGTTAGGGAGCAGTTAAGAGAACAAATAAATATTTATTCACTTGTCTATTGGTTCAGAATCTCTGAAAAGAAACCTTTAAGTTTATTAAATGTTTTTGTCCGGAAGTGATGTAGCGTTTCACATTTAATTGCAGTAATTCCTAGAAGCTGAGAGCACTTATCTATAAACTGCAAGCGTCGCAAATGGCTCGAAAACAAATAAAAACAAACAACTTAAGAGAAGTCTGTCCTTTAGTTTAGTTTAACAGCACTTGGATGGAAACCAAAAACGATTAGGAATCTGATTTCATACCATTTATTATACTGCATTATAAAATATGTCCATAACAAGATTTTTACCCGACTGCGGTGAAGCCCAAAAGGAGGGTTATGATTGTTTGTGTCTGTCCAGCTTTTTCCATACTATGTTGGGACGCCGTTTAATACTAGAAGGGGTTTACATGGGGTTGACCATTTGACTAGGTAATCTCCTATCCACGTACTGATCTTGGCCATTTTCTTAACCGCTTTGTTTAACTTCGAAGATCGACACTTACACAGCCACGAGAGACAAGAGCAGACACATGATGAGTCCCATAATCAATGTATACTTCGAACATTATAATAATAATATAAAATATTTCGAAGTATACATAATCAATAGTTTTAAACATAAACAACGTAAACACGGACATACAATATCATAGTACAATCAAAGTAACAACAGTACATTTCAACACACCTGTAATCTCCAACAGTCAGATAACCAGATGTAACTCATAACTGTAACGTCACAAGTACATCACTGGCAGTCTGGCGCACAGACAATCAATTCGAACCTCCTCCATCCATTGACATCCATCAGAAACTATCGCGGACATTTCTATAGAGAACTAGCGGGAAAGCATCACTCGCAAGTGGAACGAGCACAAAGCAATGACGTCGCGCCACAAAGCGCCAATGACGACACAAAGGTGGCTCGATGACGCACGGCACAAGCGCGGCACGGCACGCCGCGGCACAGATGCTGCATTGATACCGCGCCGTGATTAGTGGGCGCTGCTTTCAGTAATGCGGTGCGGTGATAACTTGTGTCGTGATGTTCAGTTGTGTAGGCTCTGTTACGTGGAACTGGGTAATAATGTTGTGTAATTGTCCAGTTCGTTATGTTTTCATTGTGATGGCCTCTTTTTATATAACCATATTTTATATAACCCATATAACCTGGAACCTTATTTGAGAAACTTCCAAACTTGTGACTAGAGGATGATTCCTGAAGCTGTTGTCATGACACCTCGAGTCTAGTTTGAGACATAAAATGACGTTGAATACCTATGATCACTTTACAAATGTCAATAATATGTTAAGGAAAAGCAACGTCAGAAAATTAACAATTCTCAACATATTGAATTTCATAAAAAGATATTTTCAATAATAGTCAGGTATTTGTTGTATCAAGTTCACTAGGTACATAAACGTGTGTACCTGTATCCATCGTGATATTTCATAAGATTCTAGATAAATCGCTTCGCAAGCTAGAACACTAGTCTAACAGTATTTCCAACTATTCGTATGCAGTTTCCATCCCTGGTTTTGTTTCGTGGATCCATTTCACGATACCGTTGTTTCTAGATTGGACACAACAGAGTTATGTTGACTTTATTCAATACGTAGGCAAATTTACTGGGGCTAAAATTTCTAGAACAGTTACTATTATGACTATAACTGAAAATAAACAAACTAACAAACAAGAATAAGTATTTTTTTAATAAGTCAGAAAAAACACAGCCCTTAAATTGTAACTTGAAAATAATTGAATGTTCTACAATCAGTTCTTCCAAGTTTTATAAAAGTAGAATCCTGTTTATTTTGATTTGAATGGGTAAAAACCAAATAAGATTAAACGAGATTTGTTTTTATTTAGTCTTGCTTTTTGTTTGAATTGAGTTTAAACTTAACGAGTTTTAAGTGTAAAAGTGATTGGACTACGCCTTTTTTAATAAAAGGCGTAATCCAATCACTTTTGCAGCCCTCGAAATTACTTGTGATGATAATCATCAGCCAATAATGTTCCCACTGCAGAGACTTAGGCCTCCTCTATAGGAGAGGTTAGGTTATAATCCACCACGCAGGCTGACTGCGGTTTGGTGGATGTCACATGTCTTCGATTTTTTTGGTTCTAAGGCATGCCGGTTTCCTCACGATGTTTTCGTTCACTTCACAAGCAGCGGTGATGAAAAAATTACACAAAGTAATGCACCTGCCTGGGTTTGAACCCACGACTTTCGTTCGTAAGTCGGGGCCGCAACCACTGTAATAAAAAACGCACTAATATGTTTGTATGCAGAATTCCTTAACGTTTTAATATCGGCAACGATCTGATTCTAGCACTAAGCAAGGATCTTAGCCTGTCGATGTTTACTCTAGAAAATGTGTCTTTACAACAGTAATAATATCGAACACGGAAATGTATAAATTGAAATGAAATTGAATTGATTGATTGACTTCCGAAAATTTTATTTAAATCCTGCTAAAGATCGCTGTAGAACATCGAAAAGCATTTTTTTTGCGGATGGGAGACTGTCTCCTGTGCCACAGATTTCCCAATATCATCATCACATCGTAAACTGTTCCTCACCTACACACAAAAGACATAATTAAAACGATTTCGACGCCAACAAAATCTAGCTAATTCCACGTTCGTAGAGTGAATGGAAGTGACCTGATTGCGGGGCGCAGCAGGCTCACACAGCGTCTTATTGTGTCGAGCGCAGTCGACGCGGCTTTGTTCGTACTACCTGGGAGCAGGCGCGGCGCATTCAGTACTCGCGAACGACGCGGAATTTAGAGCTTTGTATTATACCTGCTTGGAATTACGTGTTTTGGATGTGTGTCAAACTTTGGATTTGTATGAGAAGTTTTAGTTATGATTTCGTGTACGTGTTATGCTCAATGATTTTAATATAAGTAGTACTTCCTTATTTATTGCCAGTCTTACCTAGGGATATTGTATTACCCAGTACTAACACAAATACAAATTTTGATGCATCCGGTGAGACTTGAAGCAGACCCCAACATTGCAAATTATGAAAAAAGGATGATAATGAATTTATGCCTATAGAAAATGACCTCTTCTGACCGTCTATATTTTTATTGTTTCAGGTAAAGATTTTTTCTCCATGATGCCAGTCGTAGTTTTAAGTGAGTTCAGATTTTTAAAACTTTTAATGATAAAACAGGGAACAGACAACACCTCAACGATTTAATGACACCTGGATGATTACAAAGTCATTTCATCTCTGTGGACTCTAAAGATTTTTACAGAACTAGCTTCTTACAATGCAACCATGATCAGATTCAACTCAACTAAATCTAGATTTATATGCAAACTACATAAACTCTCCTTCAGCTTACTATAGAGAAACGTATGACTAGAACAACATATCTTCGATGAAAATAGATATCGTATTCCCAATAAGGCTATATTATCTTTAGCACTATAATATTAACATTCGGTACGTATTCAGCTCAGAATCATATCTTAATAATAGTAAAGGAAATATTTTCTTACCCACCGAGTTAAGCCATAGTCCCGGGTAGAGCTGGGTGGTGGGCAGTAGTAGGCAGTAAATAAGGCCGCTTACAAACAAAGATCACATAGGTTGCAGCTAATCGGCCTGTAGCGCCATGTTCACGCGGCTACGTACGGAAATAAAATGAGAAGCTCTAGTCTTGCGAGAACCTGTAATAGGGATGTTTACTGACTTCAAAAGATAATTATTATTCTAATTAGTCCGTCTTTTAGATTATCGAACATATTGGATACGTATTTTTTGTTTTATCAAATCAATAAAAATGACGAAGATACAACGCGTCAAAGATATGAAGATAGAAGTGGGGGTTTGTTACGTCACTCACCGGTAAAGAATGTCATACTAATGCCTTGGAAAATTACTTCACACGAGTTTTCAAAGGACTGTATCGTCTTCATTGTTTGTTTAAAAAAGAAAAAATACGTGTCCAATATTGTTTGTAAAACTATCTGACGGATCAATTAGATTTTTTTCTTAACTACCCTATTGGTTTAGGTTAAGCCGCGCTTGCTTAGGTTGGTCTATGGATGGGTGACCACCCAATACATACCGAGTTTCCTTCGTGCCTCGAATAGCAATGTAAGCTATTACCTGAAAGTCTGACAACCAGTCTTACCAAAGAGAATCGTATTACCCAGTCGGGGTTGTGGAGGTCAGATAGGCAGTCGCTCGATGTGAAATACTGATATTCAGCTGCATCTGGTTAGACTGGAAGCCGACCTTAATATAGTAGGTTATAGGATAGGCAGATGAGGATGTGGTTTCCCTATGATATAGTTAATAAAATATAAATTATCAATAAGTAAAGTGGGTGCAATTTTAACTGAAAAACTGAAGACACTTCCATTTGGTCTATTTATTTCCCTTTTCTTAACAGGCTGCTGTGTTTAGTATTTCTGAGGTATTCTAGCATTGCGGTGCTCTCTAGGTGCCGTGAGCCAGATCGTGGGACAATCGTGCGGGGACAAAGCGAAGTCTGCCACCTTTGTACAATCGATGCTTTCCGTTTACAAAAACAACGTTTTTTTGTGGCTGTGTCGTCAGAGTGTCTGTCTTTATCGCTGTCGTTTTTTCAAACACGTTACAATTTGTCACTTTATTTTATTTTCTTCGATTTATATTACTGAAAACGGTTATTTATTCGTGTTTTTGCTCTCACGACACCTGATACAGTTATACTTCGCATGTTGGAATCAGGAAAACTCTTTTGTTTGAACATGTCGTATCTGTCGTGTTGGCAGAACTGTTTTAAACCTATCCGAAACGAAAACACGAACGTGCTGTAGAACAATTAATCTAATTTGTTATCTTCAAGAACCATTATAAAGCTTCCTCATCAGTTATTATGCCTAACAACCTCCCTGAAGGTCATGTTTCAACAACTCATTAAAAACTAAACAACATCGTTATACCGCCACAATTAATCATGAATCAAATCGCGCGACACGGCGACAGCGACAGTGACGCGACGGCGCGCGGCGACAAAACGCCTTGACGCCGCAACAATAACCCGTCAGCTCCGATACTACGAATACAATTAATATCCTGCCACCACCCAACCAAACGACCCTCATTCCTTAATTACCAATACATTTTCAACCTTATTCTAATAACAACAAAGCCCTAATTTCCCTCGTAAATTGTATTTAGATAAGGTTAAGTTAAGCGTGTAACGATGAATGGACATATTAAAGATTAATTACGATAGCTTGTTGTCGTATTACTGAATAGATGTTTGTTTCAGTAATTTAATTACGCGGAGAATTGTGTTTCCTTGTTTTGTAGGTTTTGACTGAATTGCTATATTTTTGGCATCATCTGCTTGGAATTTGATTTAAACTGCCACCCTTGCTAGACGAAAATAATTACTTTCTTTTTTGACAGCACTCTAAAAAAACCACAAATAAAATAAAATTCCCAAATCAAAAGAGTGTCAAACTCGTTTCTAAATTAAACGATAACCCTACAACCGCTACGTTAATTGTCAGCCAAGTATTCGCTATGAGGGAGTGACAGGCACAATTTTGGTCGCGTCTGACCCTGCGACCGCGGCGCTGCGATGACATCTGACGGCCGATGGGACGGCGGGGGCCGACGTCCGCCGGATCAGCTGACAAGCAGTTTTGTTTAGTCAAAAGTTTGGAATGCGATTATTTGAAGGTTCCGCCTGCGTGATTCGATTAATGTTGGGATGAAGTTTAAAGCACTTGTTTAGCCGATTTTTGGAGATGATTTATTTACCTACCGAGATCCACAAAGTTGGGATGATCATACATTTTATTTCTTGCTTATGAAGTTCTAGCAATGATATTTTATTGGAATTTGGACACTGTCAGTGTTTGAAGTAGGTAACAAGGAACGTTATAATTTCTGAATATTTGTTAAGGTATTCGAAACGAGACAGCCATCACGTCTAAACGAATACAAAAAAGAACAATAATAGTATCACTTGTAACAACCCTTCTCTCCATTATGAAGCTTGACGTCCAATCAAACGTTACAGTTATTACGTGTCGAATGATTCAACAAAACGATTCCATGTCGGACACGACACATATTCAACCCTTTGAATAGACAGAAAATGTGGAGTGACAATACAATTCGCGAGCGAGGTCGCGTGGACGGGGGTCGGCAGTGGGGGGTTATGAGTGACGTGAAATACATCGAGTAACGCGCCATCGAGTGTCCTATCGGTTCGATTCGATTCGATGTCGAACGTTATACTACGTCTTGCGGACCGTGATGAATTCGAATGGGTTTTCATTTGGTTAAGTCAGTAGTGGAGTGAAGTGTTTGAGAGTTAGGGGTGGCCGTGATGGTGGATTGAACGTAAAACTCATTATTTTGTGGGACAAATTATTGATGATTGAAATAACCATCGTGTGTTTTCAGTTGGTTGTATTCTATCCATTAAAATAATTATGTGGAAAACATCAAAAAGAAAATACAGGCTAGAAGTTTTCGTTCAGTTACGAACGAAGTAGCATTTCTTTAGTTTGCAACTTAAAAAGTGACAGCGACTGATATTCTTTCTGGCCATTTTATTTAAAAAACCTGCTCTTCTATTGGAAATAAAGCTCTAACAAACTTGAAATTAAGCCGAGGCATTATAAAACTTTTAATTTAATCCAATATTCAAATCAGGTCGTATGGTCACATTTATCTAGACTAGAAAATAGATTTAATTTCTCGAGCAATCCTCTTCAAATTCAATATTGTACTAAACCAAGTTTAATAACGTAAAAATACTCTGAATCGAAGCTGCCTATTAAAGTCGTCACTCGTTTATATTGCCAGCGGAAATTAAACCATGCGTCTTCTGCATAAAATCGAATTTAGTGTAAAAGGATGGGGTTATAACTCTCGGTATTTTCGATATTTTTATTTGCAGCGGAGGCGGGTCGGTCGGACCGCTTGGAAATGCTAATAATGGGTTCTGGAACCTTTTGCTAGCAACCAAAAAGGAAGAGAAGAATTCTAAAGAGTTTTTTGGGGAAATGTTCAGTGATGCTACCCTGATTATTTTTTTTCTTTTGCTCGAGATAAAAAAGTTTCTAGAAAGAAGTTTTTATAATTGTTCGACGCTACTCATAAGTAACTTGTGACGAATTCAGTTTATCAGTTTGTGTACTGTCACAAACTCACAACACTTGTATTTCAACTGAAGTTCAGTCACGACGCGACTTCCTGGGGGTCAAAAATAAATGTCCTAGAGCTAAAAAAATCAAAGACATGTGACATCTACCAACCTGCACTGGGCACAGGTGCGTCTCTCTCCAAGGGAGGAGGCATTAAGAATATTATAGGCTGATGATGATGATTATGATATTTATAGATGGTGAGCCTAAATATTTAAAGTTCTTTGAAGAACAGTGTTTTCGAGCGCTGTAATCAAACCCTGCATTTCATAACAATGCCAGCATTCGTAAAAGCTAACAATCATAACTTTAATACAAAAACTTTGCCAAAACAAAATACAATTCTTCCTTCCGGGTACGAAGGAGAAACTTTCTCACATTTCCGGAGAAATATCTCAACTTAATGCAATCCCATAAGGCTGTCGGCTTAAAACAATCAATTTCTAGCAGGCGAGATCATTTTTTAGCGAAACAAGCGCCCGTTCCATTGCTGCGGCAGTAACTATAATCGTTAGTGTAGTCAGCGGCTCTAAAGTAAAGCGTGCAATGGACAACAATGTATAGTTGAGCTGGATGTTGTCGTCTCCGTTTATAGGGTGATGAATACGACGTGTCATTTTTATGTGAGGAGCCAACTTCTTTCTATTAAGGAGCATTACTAAGGAGCCTACTCCTCTTGTTCAAAATGTCAAAGAGAGCTCTTCATGCAGTGGCTTATTTTGTCAACAGTACATAATAACTATCATTGACTGTTACTTGTTACTATTGAGGGTCATTTTTTAATCAATGTAAAACTTTTACGTAAAGAGCTAGTCTAAAAATTACTTGCAAGTTATTCTGCCGCTAAATAAACCTACTTAGAGGTAAAAAGGTGCTAGGCATTTCGAATGACGATGTCATTTATCTGAGCTGACTGTTAAATAACTTGTTCATATATTACATGCCATTGTGATGGTATTAGAAATATCCATATACGGCAGTGACCACTGACCATTCTTGATGTGCTTGTTTGAAAACAATGCCTGTTCCAGTGTCTCTACCTCCACGTACGCCCCTTGCTTACAGGCAGAGCGCTTATTTGTGTGAAACATGGCCAGCCAGTGTTATGGCCATCGTGAATTGCCGTACAACGACCTATCACGACCATCCTGTAAGCTTTCAATTTGTTTATAATGACCAGGTGGATTAATTGTTTTATAAAAGTAGTCTAATACCTGTCACAATGCTTACCTTTAACAGTCACACACATGTCAGTGTTTTTTTTTGCTTACTGAAAGCGCTTGATACGCTGGACCCTTTTGATTATTACGACAGCACATAACACGTACCTATCTACACTCTTTTGCAAAAAAAACGGGCACCTAAGGAAATTTACGTGAAATTTACGTTCTAAGGTCGATTTGAGTTAATTAAATAAAATTTATTTCTTTGACGTAGTCTGTATACTTATAATCGTGTAAATTAATGCGCGTGAAGTGAATTCGGGTAATTAAAAGAAAAAAAACGATGGATTCTTTAAAAGCGATGTACACGCCCAAACAATAAGAAGTGGTCGACAATAAAGACAAGTTTTTTTTTATTTATTTTTATTAAATAAAGTTACAAATGTAAAAACCTAATAACGAGTGTGACCTCCTCTTGCTAAAATCACAGCTTGAATCCTTCTGGGCATGCTTTCCACGATGTTTTTAATAACGTTTTAAGGAATACGTTCCCACTCTTCTTCAATGACTCTTTTTAGCTCCCTGATGTTTTGTGGAGCAGGTTGCACTGATCTTACCCGTCTCTTTAGAACATCCCAGACATGCTCAATTGGATTGAGGTCAGGACTTCGAGCTGGCCAATCAAAACGACGGATCCCAACTTCTTGCATGTACGCTTCCACGTCGCCAGAACGGTGCGGGCGAGCATTGTCGTCCATAAAAATGGAATCTTCCCCAAGTGCTGTCAATGTGGGTTGTGTATATGGAATTAGGACTTCCATTATGTACCGGTGTGCATTTAATGTTCAATTTTCTATAAAAACTAACTCCGTACGCTCCGTCGAATTAATTGCTGCCCAAAACATAACGGAGTCTCCGCCATAAGTAGTGATTTCTTCGAAACACACTTCCGCATAGCGTTCCCGCAGCACTTGCCGGCGTCGGTCCTCTCCACACAAAGAGATTCTAGCTTCATCAGAAAACAATACTTTATTCCAGTCCTCCAGAGTCCATGAAGCACAGTTCCGAGCAAACTGAAGTCGAGCAACACGGTGCTCACGGAGTAATTTAGGGCCCCGAGCTGGGCGATAACTCTTGATATTGGCAGCCAAAAGCCTCCTCCTGACCGTCCACAAGCTAACTTCTACTCCTCTTACTTCTTCAAAACTCTTCTTCAGGTCCACACTTGACGCCTTACGATTCCGCAACGCCTGACTCACTAAAAAGCGGTCATCTCTTGGTTCTGTGCATCGTTTTCTTCCCGAACCGAGTCTTCTTTTGACCGAACCGGTTTCTTGATACCGTTGCCAAGTCCTCTGGACAGTTGAACGACTCACATTTAGCCGCTGAGACACGTAAGTTTGCGAACAACCTTCTTCAAGTAGGGCTATAATTTTACCGGCCCTTATCGCGTTATCACTCATATCAAAAAGTCGTATTTAATGTAAAAAGAAAGATTAAATTGTTTAATTTGCAGAAAATATCCAAAAAGTTTTAAAATATCGTAATCAATTAAAAATCGTTTCAGCAATTCGCGCCATTTGTAAAGCAATTTTAGAATAATCCACAATAATCATTATTTTTCTTTTATTAATTTCAAATTTTAAATTTGAAATCATGCCAGGAAGCTTCAAATAACATGCCAATACATCGTCAAATTAATAAAACCTATTTCTTGTTCTTCTTCATTAAAGTAAAGAAAAAAATCTAAAGTGCCCGTTTTTTTTTGCAAAAGAGTTTATTATGTAGGTAGGTACTATAAAAAGTCATCTCAGACTGAACTGGAAATCTTGAATCTTGAAGGCTGTCATTTGGAGTTTCCTTCATTTTTAAAGGTCTAAATTCTCATTACTTCCAGCAATTACTATGTCAGTACTTGCACGTTTCCAAGGCAATGTTGTTGCCTATAATATTATGATAATAGCATATAAGTAAAACAATCTCGAATGTAATTCTCGTATGTTCAAACCTTGAAAACAACAAACATGTGATTTGAATTTCAAATTTATCTTTAAACGGTGAAGGCAATGTCTTGAATCATTACAATTTCTGCGTAGAAATTCGAAACTTGTAAATTTATACATGTTTTACTTGAATTTTCTTCATCCTTCACATACAAACATGCCTTTAAAGGGTGTAAAAGTACCCTTAACGCAAACGAAGGTCACTTGTTCTCCCCACCACTGCGAACATTTTTTGGTTTTAGACCATACCTGGGAAACCCCTAGTTACGGAGATATTGGGGGTCAAAGTTCCAATTTTTGCACAGCTGTTTTTGTAAATACTAGTTTTTAAGGTTATAACTTTACTTAAATTACCTCCTGACCCGTTTACTATCCAAAGCATCCACTAGCACAATGTTTTAAGTGTGCTGACATTGAGTTTTACCGTAAAATGTGATTTATGACCCCAAAAAAAAAGTTGTTTCCCAGCAAAAATTTTTGCGTAGGGGTAATTAGTTTGATGTAGAGAATGCTTGGTTGACGTATGTGTGAAGGGTTAATTTACACCCTGTATATGAAAATAACTATAAAAGCCTATATTCCTAGATTTTAAATGACGTATTAAATTGGTAGTGTAAGTTCCTACGCTAAATTACGAGATTGCATCGTAACCAAAGTCGTCAATTTGGTAGTATAATTATAATACATTTGAACTCTATAAGGGTTTAAATGGTTTCAAATTTTCTAAATCTAAGTTGAAAGGCGGCAGTTTTTAGCAATATTAAGCTATGATTGAGATAACAGCATAGTTACTAAAAAGGTCTGTCTGAGAGAAGACTTGTCAACTTTGTAGTTGCTATTGCTTTGTTGTTTGTCCTGTGTTGCTTCATGCATGCACAGTAACATAGCGCACAAGTGAAGTGATACTAATATAATTATGTAGTTTTTCTAAAACAAACGGTTGTTAGTCTGTGAGGTATGTATTTAGATATCTATGGGCCAAAGATGCCTGAAAATAAATAAATGTTATATTGTTGTTGTATAAAGGGGTCGTGGGACTTTCGGGACCGGGACCGTGGTCTCGAAAGCCATCTGTAAAATTTTAATTAATTTAGAGTACACCCGGACCACAAGAAAAACGAAGTTAAAGTACAGTTACAAAAAAGTGATATTATATGTATAATATTATGATCATAATAATAGGATCAACAATTACATGATTTTTTAATGCTGTACTTCTGGATACTTATGGATACTACTTACTTAAAGGCGAAAGTTTGTGAGTGTCTGAGTGTGTATGTTTGTTACTTCTTCACGCAAAAACTACTGAACGGATTTGGATAAAATTTGGTACACAGATAGTTTATAACCTGGATTAACACATAGGATTTTCGAGTTGTAGCGGGCTAACAGCTAGTATCACATAATATCGAAAAGTGTCCTAATTGAACAGCAAAATCAACAAAACAAAGTTTTAAAATGTTATAAGTCAATAATTTCAAGGATAAAGCCATTCCTTTTCAATTTCTAATTCACGAAACATTTGTAATTAACATTACTTTATAATCCGAAGTTGTAGCAGAAATCCCTGGCAAGTTATTTTCATAAATTAACGAATTTATCTCTGGAAATACATTTCGCATTGGAATACTGCTCCAGAAAGTACCTACACTATATTATCTCTTTATGTAATGAGTCAACATATGTGTAAATCTGGATATTAATACGTAATGCCTTGGGATTTCAAAACGTAATGTCCCTTTTAAACTTCCTATGAAACGACACCTCATTATTGCAATGCGCTCGAAACTTCACAAATTTTCATGAAATGCTATACCACATTCTTGTATATAGATGTTCATTCGGTACCGGTAGATTACGTAACACACAAGATGGATTTTGAAAAAATATATAATAATGGTCGACGACATACATTGAGAATATCAAAAGTTAATACATTATCAAATTGAAAGGCAAGGCTAAGTAGCTACCCGTCGAGGTTGCGGGTTGTTCTCAAATATACCGCGGCATGGGTGGTTTGTAGTCAGTAGAAGTCTGACACTCCCTTTCACTCTGCCCAAGAGCGGGAGGGGTTTTTTGATGATTTTCCACCCACAAAAAAAAAACCAAAACGGTTTAAGTAACTATAAGGCAAGGTAAGTGTTTGCGCAATTACCATAAAGCTCACGAAAAAAAACTTAGTACCTACTTACATACTGCACCATCAAGAAAATAACTATCAGCTACTCAAATCACACCCTCACACTTAGAACAAATAACATCAGTCAAGTGCAATCCTAACAAATAGCTGAGTAAACGTCGCATAATAGTGCACATTAGAGATAAAGGCGGGCCCACAGCCACCGGCGCGGCGCGGCGAGATAATGTCGCGCGACAAATGGCCGCCGCGCTGCCGTTACGACGTAATGGTGTGCGTCTCTGCGGTTACTGCCTATGATAGAATATCGGGGCTATTGTGATACTCTCGCGGGGACGCAGATAGGCATGGATATATTATTATGTGTAGAGATACTTACCGGGAAATTTTGATTTTGTGTCTGAATTTAGTTGTGGTTTTATTGTGTCGTTTACACGTTTGGGGAGTTTTAATTCTTAGTTATTTATAAGATATATTATTATATTACACAAGAATATTGACTCTGTAAAGTTTGTGTATGAAAAGCAATAATTTTAGAATTACTTTTTTGTTTCATAAGTGTACCAATGTCATACTGTACAGTAATAACTGTCAGCTTAGTTTGTTTCTCGTAATACTTGTTTATTTAGTTTGGCCGAGTTTGACATTATTTGTACAAACTTCATTATTGGTTTATTGTCCACAATTTTCTCAACTAATTTAACTTAGACGTTCAAAACAATAGTATTAGAAAGCCGTTTTTTTTTAACATGGACTTATTGTTTTGGCAGTTTTAGATAGTATTAAAAATGTTTAATGAAACAAAACATTTCGTACCTAAATTATTGTAAAAGGAAGCCATTTGTTACTTATGTTCAAGTAATAATTTGGTAAACTTGTAGAGCTTAGTTCTGTATTATATTTCGAGACGAAAGTTACTTTAAAACATGTTGGCATCTTAGCAATGAACAGAAATTGCAACAAACAAATTCCGTGAACATGATAACTTATTTTACATTGTTTAGATGGTGCAATTTCCCGCCATACTACCAATTTTACCCTAAAATTACACACATTATACTTGCCAATGCATACTCATGAAGAGAAAACGTCCTGTTACCAAGCTAGCCATACGAATTACGACCTGGCACCAGCCGGTTAGATTTCACTTTACATTTCCGCCCGTCCATAAAAGTCCGCAATATAAAACGTTGCAGACGCAGTAATGTATTCAGATCCAATTGTGAACAGTGCACCAATACTATGTAGTGGTCGTTACACGGAGCGACAGAGGATTTACAATTCAAGATTGTGTTTAAGTGGGGACTGGCTGCCTGTCTAATGGTTCTTATGCTTCGCAGCGATTTTGCAGAATATTCTTTGTGAAAAAACATGTATAGTTTATTAATATTTAAGATAAGTATTAATGTTGTCATTTATTTATGAGGCCGTTAAGTTTGGAGAGGGTATTCAACGCTTGGGATGATTATACTTTAAAATAAATTGCCTAAAAGTGAAAAGAAACCTGTCGCCTGTCTGTTAAAGGTCTTCTCATCTTAGTTGTACATTAAACGCTGTTCTCTTTATTTATTTATGATAAAATTAATATTTAGATTTCGAACTACATATTACTATCAATAACTAGGTACTAGGGCCGTTAGCCAACCTATCGCAATTTGGATGGCTATATGATGTTACTACGATAAGTTTGGCGCGACAATTCGGTAGGTAATATTTTTTGTCGTTATTGGCAGAAATCTTGTTGACCTTTATCTTTAAAGAGTATTCACAAGAAATAAATTATGCCTAATCGCCCAGACTGCCCGCGTCTCTCGACTAACAAATTTCCTTTATTGAAAAACGTTTTGATGATATTTTCTGGAAATTCAGGCCACTTTCGTTTCCTTTGACAAAAATATAACGAGCTTATGCAAAATTTGTTTATCTCTCGGAATTTTATTTCGGATTTGGCTATCAGTCTGAATCTAATCTGAGTAATGTTATTTTTTTCTTCGATAAGTTCGTGGACTTTATGTAACTTTTATTATTATATTAAAACACGTTTCCTTTAACGGTAACCGCGTTCTAATTAAACCGAACGGTTGCGCAAATACGATCGTCGCGTTCGTATGACATTTTAGTTTGCCAAATTGAAAGGTTATTATTCGGATGTACCGAACGAAGCGAACGCGACGTTCATGTGATCGCGCGATGATCGATTTTGTTAGGATGCGACCTTATCATTGAACACACCACTTCAGTCACTCCAACTTTGACGATGATAAAATCTTCGACTACGTTGAAATAGTGTTGAAAGTTGTATCATAAACAAAGCTCATCAATGCTCTGGTCTGAAACAAGAACGAAACAAGATAGCTGATCAGTTTCAAACCCTTTTAATATAACAGATGGAGTTATGAAAACCGTTCCGAATCACAATATCAGATCTACGTTGATGGAATTTATATCTGTTGCCGCTATCGTTGTCCTAACTTTGATGGACTCGCCAATGAGTCGCGATGTGAAAAACAGATAGCTGGATAAAACTGAGTTTTAGATAGATGACAGATTAGTCTGAGAAATATTCTAGAGTAAGTTACCTCAAAACTTGACGGATTTTCAAAATTGAACGAGCATGTTTTACGGGGCACTGATGACTTGGGTGTATATGCCTGCAAGTTTGAGTAGGCAAAGGTCCAATCTGTTAGAAGGGAGTACAGAGCATGAGCTAGAGGTTACTATCAAGCAAACTGTTTGATGTCAATTGAGCAAGGGCCGTTTATGTACACGTAGTGACAGTTGACTGAGTCTTACGGAATGTGTTTGCATTTTGAACCAGTAGTTAGTGTTTGGGAATAACCGCACTGCAAAGACTGGTTTGTGGTTAGGTTAGACTATTTCAATTTGTTTTAAATCTTCTTAATTTAATCCTACTATAATAATATTATAAATACGAAAGTTTGTGAGGATGTATGGATGGCTGAATGTTATTTGAATTTTTTCTTTCACGCAAAAACTACTGAACGAATGTAAATGAAATTTAGAACACGTATAGTTTATAACCTGGATTAACACATAAGATACTTCTTATCTCGATAGTATGATACCGTGGCACAATTATCGAACTCCGCGGGTGAAGCCGCAAGCACAAGCTAGTTTAAAATAAATCCAGTAGAAAAGCAAAGGTGCAGCAATTTTATTTAGAGAATTTTGAGCTTACAAACACGTCCAATTTTAAATAACCTTATCGTTGAATTCTCTTTTTTTTGTATGCATACCTTTAGTACGCTACCTTCACTATAAAGGCATTTTATTGAAACACTTAAACGCTATTATTCGTATTTTCCGAAGAGCGAGAGATGCGCTCCGAGTGCTCACAGCGCTCAAATAATTAAACTAAATATTTTTTGCGAGCTCACAAAGCGATACTCGATATCGCCGGCAGCTTTTGTTTGAGTTTCAGCTCTTAATTTATTATACGATGGCGAAATTTTCGCTAATTTCGTGAGAAACTTGAGAAAACCGCCAACTTTACCAATTAAACTGAATTCGATTTATTTTAGTAAACGCCTCTGAAAAGGTTCACATCGTGTTCTTGTGGGATTTACAAAAATGACTTTCGAGATCCGATCAAGTTTTCGAATTACATTTTACGGCTTCTGCCGACTTCGGCAACTGTATCTATAATACGTTATATCAATTTGATTTCAAATTCTGTATAAACTGAAGGGGCAGTAGATGTGATAGAAAAACTTGGAAATATTGACCTTTTTATCCGTAATTTAAGACCTAAGAAGAGATATCAAGATATCACATACACAGGGCACGCCACGATAGTGGCGGTAAGTCCCCTCTTTGAGGAGTGGCTAGAGAGGCGCCACGGCGCCCTCACCTTCCGTCTGACGCAGGTCCTCACCGGACACGGTTGTTTCGGGAGGTACTTGCACCGAATCAGGCGGGAGGAAACGCCCGGATGCCACCATTGTGAGGATCGGCCGGAGGACACGGTGGAGCACACAGTGGAGGTGTGCCCCGCTTGGGCGGAGCCCCGCCGTGTTCTCGTAGCTGCGATCGGCGGCGGCGACCTCTCGCGCCCGGCCCTGGTGCAAGCCATGGTCCGGGGCGAGGAGGAATGGGACACCGTCGCCTCCTTCTGCGTAGCAGTGATGCTAGCGAAGGAGGTGGCGGAACGTGAGAGGGAGAGAACCTCTTGACCTCCGGCCACCGTAGACGCGAGCTCGTGGACGGTGAGTGATGGGCTAACTCGCCGTCCGTCCGTCTTACGACGAAAACAGGCCGTGTCGACGGCGCGTTCGTGTTCCACGCGCGCCTCAAAGAGATGTCAGCAACATGGGAAGGGCACGAAAGGGCCGACGCCCGTCGGGGCCGCGGGTTGTACACTAGTTATCGCGGCCTCGACATAGAGGGCTAAGAAGGAACATGGTTGGTTTTTAGTCAGTAGAAGTCTTGAAACTCCCTTTCACTCTGCCCAAGAGCGGGAGGGGTCATTCGATGATTTTCCACCCGCCAAAAAAAAAAAGATATCACATACACATGCATACATAAAGTCACATACTCACTGCGGTCTCTCTATGGATTCAAACATTTTCCATTATCCAGCACTAAAATAACTTTTGTTCAGTCCCTTGTGTTTCCCATCGTCGACTAATGCTGATGAGTGTTACTCTGATCTTTCCCAAGAACTTTTAAGTAAATTATATTGTCTCCTTAATAACTGCATTCAGTTCATTTTTACCCGACTACGGCGAAGCCAAAAGGAAGGGTAATGATTTTGGCAGTCTATGTATGTATGTATGTTTGTATGTTCCACCGTAGCGCCTAGACTACTGAACGTATTTTAATAATAAATGAGGTGTCAATAGATTAGAATAGCCCGGGTGATATATTAAGCTATATAAATTTTAACAATTCCTTTTCGGAATTCAAATGTCAAAAACAAAAACCATAACATGTTTGGTATCAAATGAGAGGTCTTGGCGAGCACATTACAAATATGTATATTATATTATAGTTTTAGTCAACATACACGTTTAGTATGCGTTCAAAAAGTTCTCGCGGTCTATAGTCTGCTATATACTCGTACTATTTATATAGCAAACCAACATTCACTGAATTTTACATCATTAAAGTAATATATTATAACGGATTTATTAAATTACACTTAAATAAAATTCAAATAAAAAAGTAGTTTAAAAACTAAAACCCAACTACAAACCGATGAAAATAATTCTCGTCTGATATTCATATTGAATTTGTATATTTCTATTTAAATATAAGTAAAATTACTATAGTGGTCAGTCGTTGTCGCATGCCAACGCTACGCCATGCTAACGGCAACAGCAGCTGACTTCTGTATCAATGAATACGCCATGAAGGAGCATCAGGTATTAGTGGCATGCGACTACGGTGGTCCTCTATACTAATTTTACTTATATTCAAATTGAAATATACAAATTCAATATATGAATATCAGACAAGAATTATTTTCTTGTTTTCTACTTTTAAGACCGCGGTTTGTAGTCGGGTTTTAGTTTTTAAACTATTTTTTTGGCTTTGGCTTATGGCTTTCGTAAATACGACCACATCTCTGCATACCGTTCCCAGCTTAAATGGCTGCCTATCCGACTCAGAAGATCACTCAGATCTCTTTGCACGCTCTTCACTATTTTAAAGGATCTTTGTGCTCCCGATTACCCAAACAAATATTTCAATGTGTTGGGCAGTTCACACAGTCGTAACCTTCGAGCGACCAAGAACATATTGTTTGGTTTTATGTCGAATCTCTGATCACAGTGATAATTAGGTTTCTCATGTTTTAGACTGTTTTGTATGTATTATAATATATACTAGTTTATTATATTCTATCTTTTGTATATCTATTTATATAACAAAATGGTTGTCTCCTTATTTATTTTCTATTTTATTTTTTGTACTCTACCACAGTGCTGTCCTATTTGACCCTAAGGTTGACTGGTAGAGAATGCCTTGTGGCATTAAGTCCACCTATGTACCACTCTTGTGCATGAAGTTTAAATAAATAAATAAATATTTAGTATGCACAATCCCGGTACAGCCGCAATCAGTATTATTATAGCATCGGAAATGGTTTATCTGCATTATACCCTCGTGTTTACTTTGCTTACCAAGTAGCTAAGTTCTCTTTATTTTATTGCTCACGTTCAACTGTGTTTACTTCTCTCGGCGCTTGTTGCCCTGTTACTCTTGAAGTTTTTGAAAAATACAATTTGTTTATATATATATTCTATAAGTTTTTCTCGTATTATTTTCTCTAGCATAATTTGAAACTAATCACAAGGAGGTTTTCAACAAATTAATGTGATATTTGGAAAAAATAAATCATAGTATACACGATAAGTTTAGAGTGGTTTAATTCGTTTTATTGCGTAACTAACCTTGTTTTGTCCTAGTGCTGCAATTTGTTCACCTTCGGTACAAAAAATGGCCGCTAACAGTTATAGTGAATAGTTAGAACTACTCACTGTTTTATCTACATATTAACTAAGTTAACAATATCAGTGAATGTAATAAACTGTCATAATACAAATATGCAGCAGGCAGCAGTGCTGGCCCTGTGTTAGCGGCCCCGACTTACGAACAGTGTCTTACGAGTCGTGGGTTGGAACCCTGCCAGACGCATTACTTTGTGTAGTTTATTTCATCACCACTGCTCTCAAAACGGTGAAGGAAAACATCTTGAGGTAACCGGCATGTCTTAGAACCGAAAAATTCGAAGATATGTTACATCTACCAACCCGCACTGGGCCCGCGTGGTGGATTATAGCCCACCCCTCTCCTAGAGAGGAGGCCTCAGTCCCTGCAGTGCGAACATTATAGGCTGATGATGAATACAATTAAAAGTATTTCTAATAAAATGACGTGAAACTCAACTTGAAACATGTCCTGTGAGTTAAAGTGAACTCAAAAGTTGTCTGCGTTCATTAAATGAAGGGCACTCAAACAGGAGACGTGGATGAAAAACTCCAGACAGAACCAACCACTCCTGAACGAAGACGACTCGTTAAATGTGCACGAATGGGACGAGACGAGTGTAAATGCTACACTGAAAAGTAATTTCTTATTAGTATTAATGTATGTATTTGGAGGTTTTTTGTAATGGGTGTACTATAAGGTAATGCTGCTTAACGTCTCGGGAATCACAGGCGTGATGTGATGTTATAAACATAAAAGTATGCAAGACTCAGTCGCAATACAAGTTTAAACTTACTATGATAATTTGGTTAAAAACTGGAAAAAAAAAAAAAAGTAGTAGGTAATACAACTGCAATGTAATATTATAGTAGAATAGAATAGAATCTTTATTTACTTAGAATGTAGGTACATAAAAAATAAGCTGGAAAATAATATATACGAATCCATGTACATTCTGCCTTAATATAGCATGCAAATATAATACATAGCAGAGAATAGTAAGCATAGGTATTACAAAGAATTATCATTTAAGAAATCCTAAACAGAATAATAACATTTGTTTACAAGTAATTCTGTGAAATGTATTTTAAATTTTTGCAACGGTAAGTTGCAGTATTGGAGACATTATAGCACCCTGGGGTACTCAAACTTTATTACTTTTATGTGTCATTAGATAAAGCTATTGGACATAATAGACTGCTGTTATAATTGCTTTGAAGATTGGGTTTTTCAAATAAAATTATATTTCTTTGTACACTATTGTGTTGAATGAGCTATTAGTGGAATTAATGTGTCCTAAAAGTGTGGCAGACACTGTGAAAGGCTCTCAATAGATATATCGAGAATAATATATGAGCACTTTTAAAAGGGAGACTTGAAATAACAAGCGCAACATAAATTAATAAAGCAACTCTCGTTTGAACTACTCGTAATGTAAAAACATTGGTTTAAAACTATGGGAACTTAAACATGCCTAGAGTTAGAGTAGAGACATAAAATATGTAATAAATGATGACTTTTGAGAGCCCAACTGTGACGTCACATAACCTAACAATGGCACCGTTCGAAAACGGAAACACTTAAAGATATGCCCTCAAAATTAAAAATACCCTCAGGGACCCTTTTAGTCCTAATTAAGTGAAATAAAAACAATCTGAGTAAAACACTTTTAATGAAACGGACCAACCCTTTTTTGTTCCATTCGCCAATTCGATTTAAACTTATTTTGTTACAAATTGATTTACAAGGATCAACACGATTACCTTAGTATTGTTGAACTCGTAATAAATGGTTTTAATTTAATTATTGTCACCGTCACTTTGTTTATGGCTTATTTCTCTTTTTCTTTGTTTATTGCAATTTGAAATAATTGTCATTTTTGTCAAAAGTTTTTTAAGCAGCTATATTATTTCAAAATCAAAAACATAGGTGCTATTGTACCAAACAAAAATGTAACCAGACCCTTTTGATTGACGGTCAATACCTAACCATACCGCAAAAGTGTTGAAAAGAATCTGCCAAATCAGCACAAGGTAAATGTACGTAGCTGTAAGCGGTAATACTTATTGCTGAAAGTCACGCAGCAGCATTGAAAGGCTTCTAAATCCTAATGCTCGGCTGAACTCGCTCGGTCATCTTTCACGAGAACCGTTATAACTCGTTTCCCATTAACAATTGAAAGCGGTTGCCTTTTCTCAGCCTTGAACTTGAATATATTTAAGTTAGTAAATGTCAATCTCTGAAAATGAGAGTCTCGCTGGATTTTAACTTGTTATGTCCCTAATGACTCGACTATTTCCAAAATTTAATTGAACTTGCTGTGTGAATGGCTTCATTTTTATCTAGCTCGTACACGTTACTTCCTCCGCTTTGGAGAAACATAATATCAAGTTATGGCACTTGGTGCTAATGAAGGATTCAATGAAAGTATTTTGAAATCGGATGAGTACAAGAGATTACCTTCTACATCCGATTTTAGAAACATTAAATACAGATAAAGTAAATGATAACGTGGCACACTGCTTAATAAATCCTATTAAAGTTATACTAAAAAACATTGCCTTTATACCAGTACCTATCCCAGGAAGTGATAAGGTGTGGTCTGACACAGCAACGTTTTATTATTTCTCAGAACTCGCAATAATATCTCTTTCTAAAATGTTAATATTGCTGAGACAGGGCAACTTATTCAGGTCACAGTGTCCACACGTTTGCACAACGTCGGACAAAGCCACGTTCATTAAAAATATTTTACTTTGACATTATTACAGTACCCACGCGTTGCGGATATCTGGGATATTTGATCTCTGCGAGGAAATCATGCAGTATATTTTAATTTTGCGTGCCGACAGTTTCGTTCGAAGGTTTCGTAGTAAGTTGTATATTTTTATTGTGTTTTTCTTTACTTTGTTTGCTTTTCTTGTTTACGTGTGTATTTTCCTTGTTTGTTTAAATTTTAATGTCTTTGTTTTATGTTCATTTTGTTTCACAAAGCTGTTGTTTTTATAACGAGTATAAAAATATAGAGTAAGAATGAGTGAGTTATTGGAGTATCAATTTCTTCATTGATGTCAGTTATGTTAGTTAACTAAACTTTAACACTCATACATAATTGATTGCAAACCTATTCAATCTTAACACTTGTTGCCATTTTACTCAGTTAACCCTGTTAACTTGTTAAGAAAAGGTCATTGGTCAAACATAAAAAACTCAAAAGAACCGCAGAGCACACAAGCTCTTTAGCTGTCAAGCCGAGGAGACGAGCATGTCAGACCACACACACTTATAACACACCTCATAAGTAAACATAATCTTCAAACTAAATGCAAATTACGACAAACGTACACAAGCTGAAACATTCACAGTATAATGCTGACAAGCGGGACATAGTGCTCAGCTTAGGACACAAAACACTCCTAAACATTGAGTACTTCATAAAGGGCGAATTAGACGGATTCGTACAGCCCCAAGCCTTTGTAAAGCTTTGAGTGATTTAGGTCTTAGAGCTCTTAGCTGACGTTTGATAAGACGGAATTGTGTGGCCCATGTTGATGATCCTTGACAATGGAATGATTTGTTTTGTGGATTGTTCGGCCCTGCTTTCTTAACAAGCCGAAAAAAATATATGTACAGGCTGTTTCTGGCAATACAAGATACTGATGGTAAAGATCGATAGGTAATGATTTAAGTAAGAGACTACAATCCCCAATTACTTTCCACTCTATCATTTAGCTCGAAGGCAACATTATACAAAAAAACAAATGACTACGCACTTAACCTCCCCCAAAACCACTACAGCTAACACGGTTTGCCACATTAAGCCCATCAGCTTCAATAAGCGGTCCATCACAGCACCATTAAGGATTCGCCCGAGGCAGTCTCTCGACGTCCGTAACGCGTGGCTTCCCTACACTCGGTATCATCTCGCTCAATTTATGTCAATTACGCGCACAAAGTCGCAGCAAAAAATGAAAATATCGAATAAAAGTGCGGACACACGTCCCAGCATGAACCTACGTTTGAACCTCTCAAATATTCATCCTTACCTTTTGACGTCTTTGTATTACCTTTTATATATTCATATCGATTCGTACGGGATCGCTTTTAAGTCTTTATGTCTGTTTGCGTTTATTTGAGACGCTGAAATGTTGACATTTTCGCGCTTTACGAGTTTTTGTAGGAGGAATCAAAGGTTTTGATAAATTATTTGTTAAGAAAATTTTTCTTTGTTTGGTATTTACTTGTTGTTTATTTATGTACCTATAGGTATGTGAGTCTTATATTACTCCGAGTTTGAATTGAATTGGGAATTATATATATCCATCCGTTAGCAAGAATAGACAAGATTTGACTCAACGTGTGACGCATACAGATAAGGTGAAAAATAAGTGTGATATTAGGTATATTATCTCAGCCTTCTTTTTTGGCGTTTGGAATATCATCAAATAACCCCTCCCGCTCTTGGGCAGAGCGAAAGGGAGTGTCAGACTTCTACTGACTAAAAACCACCCATATTCCTTCTTAGCCCTTTATGTCAAGGCCGCGGTATCTCTTACAACAACCCGCAGCCTCGACGGGATATTATGTCAGCCTGACATTAGATTATATCGTCATTGTTCACAAAATTTAGATGTAGTACCTCAAAACAAAATGTTTCAATAGATTACTGTCACTAAACAGTAAACAAATGAAACATTATGTTCCACAATAACATAATTATTTGCTGCATTTTTTTGTTATTAAACTAGAACAATATTCCTTGTGTAAATTATTTTGACACAGTTATATTCGTGCTTTTAGTTCGGAGTTGGAACTAAGCAGCAACTTTTGAAACGCATTTATAACAGAATTCGTCTCTCGTTTAGTTAGAATATCTCTATGACGTAGTTCCAAATTAAATGTTTAACACAGGGCTCCCAAACGGTTGGCGTTAAGATAAACTTTAAATAATAGTCCACCGTTTTCTCTCGACACTGAATTGTATGTAAAATTTGCACACACTGATTGAAATATAGCGTCGCGTAGCTTTGTGTTTTTGTCGTGGATGTCCACTGGAGGTGGGTGTTCCGAGAACCGACAAGATCTTCTAACCTATCATAACAATGAAACGACTCCAATACACCTCTTCTCTGTATTAAGTAAAGCTGGTCTCGGATGCATCCAAGTTAGCAAGTCCGTTCCTTCACGAATTTCTCAGTTGCGACACGGAGTGTATAGTTGATTGAAATAGGGACATCCCTGTAAACTACTGACATGTTTTACGTCCCTGATCCTTCAAAAAAACCTGGTACAGTACCCGGCGATAAATATTGCACATCGACTTTTGAATTGTACGTATAATTAGTTATAATATAATTGTTAATAATTATTATATACATATATAAAGGGTGTAAAAGTACCCTTAACGCAAACGAAGGGCACTTGTTCTCCCCACCACTGCGATCATTTTTTTGTTCTAGACCATACCTGGGAACCCCCTAGGTACGGAGATATTGGGGGTCAAAGTTCCTAATTTTGCACAGCTGTTTTGGAAAATACTAGTTTTTCAGGTTATAACTTTACTTAAATTACGTCCATGACCCCTTTACTATTCAAAGCATCCACTAGCAGTGTTTTAAGAGTGCTACATTGAGTTTTACCGTAAAATGAGATCGAGTCGTTTCCCAGCATTTACCGCACAAAAATTTTTGCGTAGGGGTACTTAGTTTGATGTATGGAATGCTTGGTTAACGATTGCGTGAAGGGTTTATTTACACCCTGTATAATGACTGACGTTTCATATATTAACAATTATACTATATTAACTAAATAGTATTAGTGCCCTTTATCTGTCCAAAGGTACTATTTCCAAAGGTCGATGTGCAATATTTATCGCCAAGTACTGTATATTGCTGTTTTCATTCCATTAAATAAGTTTTAGTCTTTCCCCAAAAAATAAACATTAATGCTGGTTATCCTATGATTAAAAGGTTTTTCATATTGTCACACACATTATTATATGAATCCATCTGTTTATGGAAAACCAATTAAAATTATTGTGAACAATATAATGCAATAATGAAAGTTATGTTTACGTAATAACACGCGACACGCAATCTGATTATGATTGTTTAATAATTACGTTCTATCAACATTAAACTTGTGTATTTTACTTATTGATAAAATAATAAAGGTAAATGGTTGATATCACAGGTGATTCTTAGCTGCCGGTTATTCTGGAAATTAGGGGTACAAACTTGTATTTAGAGCAGAAAGGATGCCTAAAAGGATCGGTCGATTTCAACTTTCTTCACTTCTGCGAAAACCTAATCGGCCTCTTTACGTACCCACTTAGTTTTCAATATGAGAAATCCTAACCCAAAAGACACTTCGCAACATTCAGTCAAAAAAAAGAGAAACAAAATAAGCCAGTAATATTTTATTGATGGCTCAACTATGTCCCAGTTTTTGTCCCGGCAATCCCGCCTAGATCACCCCCCGCGGGGTTGTAGCACTACAACTATCAACTACCCTCGTTATGACGTCACAACGCCCCTCTTCACCAACCACTCGCGACTTCTATTTACTTGTCTTGCTGAATTTTCGTGAATATTCATAAGTTGGGCGCGGATTTTAGTAATATTATGAGAGCTTTCATTAAATTATATGTTTGTACTGTGATAGAAGTGGGTTAACGTTTTGCTCATAACCAACTTAGTTAATTTTGGTTGAATAACTTCTGAAACTAATAAAACTGTTCATTACAATTATGCTCAATTAAAGAAATCATTTCGATTGAAGGAGTGATCGATTTCTGTACGAATGGCCGAGACATTACAAACTGTCTTCTTGGTGATATGACACAGTTTTAAGCCCGCAATCTTATCTGCTACAAAATAATGAAATTTAAAAAAATAATAACATGAATTTAAAACCAAAGAATTTAATTTTCACAGCCGGTAGGTATTAATCAAAGTATAAAAAAGTTTATTGATTGAAAACGGTACCTATTACAAAGTTAATTATTATTTCCCCGCGCCACCTTGATAGGTACAGCACGGTATGATAGGTACAGAACAGTATGATACGTACAGCTATTAGTTTAAACCGCAGCGCACACAGGCACACTGGCAGTAATTCAGCCGTAATTGAATTCCTATCGAGCTCAGCGCGTGATATGTAGGGTCGGCGCTCACTTGCCATCAATTATGGCGGCGGCTTTTTTGGTGGCAATATTAACGTTCTCTTGTGTACATGGCATATTGTATCGGTGTGCTCAGGTTGATGTAATTATGTAGCCTTGTGGGGTTGCGCAGGGGAAAAGTTCGTCATTATCTGAGAAATATTGTTATGTTACCGAGTACATTGTATAGCATCCCACACTGGAGAGCGTAGGTATATTAAAAGTACTCGATACATTTTAAATGTGGTTTTAATACAAAGGTTCAAGGTTCGTGTTTCTGTACTTATAACAGTAGCAATAGATAGTGATACTGATGGACTGCATCAGCTAATTGCTGGGTAAAGGCCTCTGCCCATAGCTTCCACTTGTTTCGATCTAGGGTTAATGTGGACTACTGGTCGGCGGGTTTGAACCACTCATCCTGACATCTTATAGGAGGTCAGCCGCGACGCCTTCCAGATGTGAGGTAATAATGGTTTTGTTCAAAAATTATTAAAATGATTAGAGAATGTAGTGCAGCAACTGACCTACCTACTTACGGTAATTTAAGTCTCAGGACGACGACAAAGGGAAACAAAAAATTAAAAGAATTGTTTCGAAAGATCCATATTGCACTAGGTCCCAGATATGCTCCCGATAGACTGAGATACTCGTAGCTCTATCTATCAATTTATTACAGAACATCGAGCTTTTGAACGATACACTATTAATGTTATGCTACACTATTAATGTAATAATGACGTGGAAACATATTACCAACTCTAGTACATAAAGGTACGTAACCGTGAGGCCAACCAGTTAGGATATTGCTAATCTGATGGGTAACGTTTTCTGTTATTGGAAGTTTTGTTAAGAACCTTGAGCATAGGTAAACGTAAATAGTAATAGGCTGTCATTAGCAATCTACGGTCTATTGGCTAGACTCTAGAGCTACATACTGTCGCTATTTGCGTTCTGCGCCGGCAAAGAAAAGAAGTGCTAAAAGCATGTCGTAAGCCATCGCGACCACCATACGACGCGGCGACGGTACTAACACTTAAGAAACAAAGGGGAGGATAAACTATGAATTCAGTCTTACAGTTCAATATTCAAATCACCAAACCATAACTATCTCAACCCATAATTAAAACGCTGACTAGGTAAACAAACGCCTTACTAAGCTCCTTACACTTAATTCCTATTCAAGGCAAGTAAAGCAGTAGTTAGCGCCTAACGCCTAGTATGCTATCAACCAAAGTGATATTTATTCAGCGAGTGACCTCTGAAATTTACAGGGTGTGGTGATTACGGCTCGTTCGCTGATAACATCGATCGAGGCATTTGCAAGCCAATGGGACATTAATAGCCCATTGCTTACTAAAAGCCTATTTATATTGGTACATAAAGATCCCGCTCCCGAGCCCGGCCAGAATAACAAACGGGAGAATATCGTTATTCCCTGTCTTTTAAGGTAGTTAGTTTATAATTTGAGTTTGAGATGAAGAGGAAATGACTTTCGTAATTCCTACTAAGATATTATCATCAGTATTATTTTAATAGTAAATGTAACATTAAAAACCGTTAATTACGATTTAGTATGAAAAAAACAAATGTATTTATAGATGTGCGCAATACCAATTTTAAAATAGATAAAAAATGAAAATTTTTAAATAAAAAATGAACAATGAAAACTGTAATATTTAAACAAAACGATGAATGAGCATCAAAACAATAGCGATATAATGGAGTCCATGAACGTGTGAAAAGGGGAATTTTTATCCTTCATTGGCATCGTTCAATGGGTTTTTTAAAGGGCAATAAACTTGTCATAGGTCATTTAATATTATAACGCTCTCATGCCGAGTTACGAGCTTAAAGTCGTTCGCAATATGTCTCATCTTATTTTCCAATAAAAACTGTGGATAAAAACATTCCCTGAGTCATTTTATATTTTTTTAGTAAATTGGTTCAGTCTTCAGACAGCTATTGTGATTAATTTAAGAAGTAACTCAGTTTTTGGATGTAATTTATATGTTGGAGAGTTTAATTTTATCGAGACGTTACACAAAATCAACGTTGAAAATCACAACTTTCTAAAGTTAGGTTTCCATCAGATAGTATTCTTGTTGTATGTTATTTTTTTCTGAAAGACAATTATTGACAATTATGGTCTTATTTCTACTTATTGTGTGGGCAGTAATTTAATACATATACAGGGTGTAAATTAACCCTTCACGCAGCCATCAACCAAGCATTCTGTACATCAAACTTTGTACCCCTTCGCATTTTTTTTTGCTGGGAAACGACTTTATTTTGGGATCAAAAATCACATTTTACGGTAAAACTCAATGTAGCACTCTTAAAACATTGTGCTGTTGTATGCTTTGTAAAGTATTTTAATTTAAGTAAAGTTATAACCTGAAAAGTAGTATTTACAAAAACAGCTGTTAAAAATTTGGATCTTTGACCGCCAATATCTCCGTAACTAGGGGGTTCCCAGGTATGGTCTAGAACCAAAAAATGATCGCAGTAGATGGAGAACAAGTGCCCTTCGTTTGCGTTAAGGGTACTTTTACACCCTTTAGTTTAGGCGTAAAACATCTTAAAACAAAAGGAAAGACTTAGTTTGTACAATACAATGATTTTATTATCATAGATAGATTTTATTTCACTAAAAACTGCTTGAAAACCCGTTCCACAAACAGACAGATGTTTGGCTCTTTTGAACAAGATATTTTACAAACAAACATTAACAACTTCACGTCTCCATTCAGTATATTTACTCTTATCAAACATCGATTCCACTTTTACTTCATTTACTTTACGATATATTTTTAAACATACATTAAATCCTGGCTGCTTACATTGTTCCCCGAAATTAATTTCAAAATTCAATCAAAACTTTTGTATAACTAACAGTAAGTTCGTTCGGAAACGAGTTAAATAAAAACGGTTGAGGTGTGAAAAACAATGCAAGAGGCATGAACAGAGTAGAGAAAACAGCCATTTTGTAACGTGTTAATAGGCCGAGTAGCTTTTATTTCGTCACTAGTGCAACAAACTACGCTAACATAAAACTCTCAAGTGAGCCTATCCGATCGACAGTGGACACACAAAGTGCGTAAAGTTTCCATTGGTGACATAAACTGTGTCGTTTCCACAGATTGCTTGTAAAAAGTGACACCATGTTCTTGATCATGGTTTCCTGGTGTTTTACGAGCTACAGCTTTTTTTGCATCATAAAATTGGTAGTCCAAGTTAATACGCGTCCTATACTTATATGATGCAGATTTTTATAGCAGTATATCAAGAGGTTACATATCTGCTTAACTATAAGTAACTCTTAATACATTAGAGAAGGAAGAAACAGATGCTAAAGTTTTAGTTTTATTTCCCATCTACAGTTTACAGAAATAAACTTTTAATAAAATATAATTATACAAGTATCAAAAAGAGAAGAATTACAGGGCATCAAAAAATTCGTCCACATCGCTGTCAACAGGAAAAGAGCCCAGAAGGCTGGCAGCATTCCCACGTTGGATGGCAATGCTGATTCTTTCCCCAAAAAATATTCCAGCCCTCTGGTCACGTGAAGAGTCGACCAAACGCTTAGCAATTTCCTGAAATATTAAGTGGACACTCGGACCCCATGGCCCAAGTGTTTCAACCCCAAACGGCTCTAACACATAACTACTAATTAAGTTATTGTATTTGCGCCGTTTGAGGTTTTCAGCAACTCCGTTTTTCCATCTTAAATCACATAAAGGCATGTGACCTAAAAACATATTTACAAAAGCAATGAAAATCGACATAAAGGCACAAATTTAATATTACATTAGCCAACACAGCAACCGTGCCAATTCTACAAATAATTATTCTAAACAAACTAAACATTATTATCATTATAAATAACCCATTATAATTATTAGCTCATACGTACCCGAGCCTATTACACATCGGGACACAATTACGTGTACGCAATTCGAATCACGTTGTTATTCACAAATCACAGCAGCGAAGACCTATGTATGTATGTATAAATGTATGTACGTGAGACCAATGTCGATATTGAGGTACATATACAGGAACAGAAGGTTTACTGAATAATTTATAAGAAAACATGAGTGTAACATAACACTGCAGTAATATTTCTATGCAAGAAGAGATTTCAAGATTTAAATGACAACAAAATCTTTTTCATTCCTAAAGTTTTCATAGTGCATTGTAAAGTGTAGATTTTCAGTTACTTTTATTTTGGGACACAGTGTTGTGACGAGATATCGTTAAAATTCAGTTTTCCCACAATATTGGACGGGGCGTTTTTTCGTGGCCCGAAGTGTTTTGTGGAAAATAAAGTTTTTTATCAACTAGCGATGTCATCAAAGTTTTATTTGTTAGTTAGAAACTTTTTGTAGAATCTATAAATTGTGTGTGAGTTTTAGAGCTTTAAAATCCAAATTCATGCAGACTTTTAGGTACGTTGGGTATAATTATTTATGTTCTCTAATTTGAAACTTGAACATGTTTTACATTAGTAAACAAATTAACACACGTTTCTATTAATATAAAGGTGTCACAAACCACAACAAACAATAAAACATTTCCAAGAAATTAAGCACAGGAATGACGGCTCAGCTAACTTGGTACACGACATTACATTCACGGCGCCTTTCGTCACGCGGTTAATTTTAATAAGCGCCGCGCTGTAGGACACCTGTGTCATAATGTGGCCATTTATGTCACAGGTATGCTCTTATAGGCAGGGATGGCTAAGAAGCTCCATGTATAATTAACGCTGAATGTTCCCACTACTGGGGCACACGGCATAGGTCTCTTTGCTATGTGAGAGAGTGGGCTGCGAATAGGTTGAAGATTCTGTAGATGTATTTTTATTTTTTTGGTTCTATAACTTGGTGGTTCACCTCGTGCTTTTTCTTTTCACTGATTTTAGGGCAGTGGTTATAATATCAATTACCGAAACTACGTGAATTCGGTTTAAGAAGAACGCTCAAGAATATATAAAGAAATCTGTTCCATATTAGGTAGAAATCGTGCTACTTAATCATGTAGACACGGTAGTAGCATAACGGTTCAGTTTGTACCCTTGGGTGCGAAGCCCTATAAAATAGCAACGTGACATTTATGTGGGTTTGTAATTTTCCTCGCAACTTGAGCAATAATGTTCTCGCAGTAGAACCTGCTCAGAACACATTTATTAAATAACACACGCTTATAACCAGAAGTCACAAAATATTTTAAATATATCACCATTCTGTCTTGACTTCATTCTACATCATGACTTCATTCCACATCATGTGTGAAAAACATAACATCACACCTATGCAAGAGTTATGCAAATGTCAGAATAATCCTTTGCCTGCCCTGGGAATCGAACGGAAAGTCTAATTCTTAGTAGCACTTGTGACTAATTGCACCAACGCGGAAGTCTACACCACAGTACGTTATATTAATAAATGTCATTATGCTATCTTGAATTCCAGAAATATTATTTTAACAAAATAGATTAGTAACAAATAAAATACCAGTAGTTTACTTAATTCAGTGAAACTAGATTGGATGCCGGAGCTCGCATTATCGACTCTTTAGACTGAAACTAATTCACACCTAGATGGTGCGTGAAATTGATTCCTGTTCCCATTATCCTTTATATTAAGTGGACTTTTAATGTCGTCTTTAATCGCTGTGGACACGATTTAGTTGGAGACGTCATATTTAACTGCTTAAATGTTGCCGTTAAAAGGAGAAGAGTTTAATCTTTAAAGACGATTGTCCTAAGACAAGGTCCAAGCATTGCTGTATTGTCATTTAGGGAATATTATATATATATAATGTAATTCAGATTTAATATTTGCAATAACCCAAAACTCCTGATTCGGAGAGACCCAGTACGACTTACTGGATATCACATGTTTTCTAGTTTTGGTTGTAGAACGTATAGGTTTTCTCTCGCGGGTTTCCATACCCAGAGAGCAAGTGTTTCTATAGTATGTAACGTTAGTCTTTGTGATAATGTCTACGAGTGGGTAATGATGCCTAATGCAAAAAAAAAACTAGTGTATTTGACCTAAAAGGCATAGTACTTCTGCAGAGAGTAACTTAGGAAGCCTTCTGCCACTTCCATAACTCACTCAACTAAAAAAGAAGGCTCAAATAGGTAGTTACGTGATGATAAAGGGTTATGGCGAAAGTTGGTAGACACACAAGTTGGTAAGTAGCTCAAAGTATGCCGAACTTTAGTTGGGGCATTTAGGTCTAAACATAAGTATGGAGTCTGTTTCATGCCTGACATAGCTTAGAAATAGTTTCTGGGGAAAATTTACATAGAACACCTACTGTGACTGAAACCAAAGTCGGAAAAGCATGATGAAGTGCCAAAGAGTATAGATTTCTTTTTTACCTATATACGAGTACGTGCTCGCTACCTAAAAAGCTTTCGCCAAATTCGTTACTTTTCACTTCATGATGCAAAGTGCAAATTATATCTAAGGTTCTTATTTATAAATTTTGTCTTATTTCGTTGGAACTTAGTCGTGTGATTCAATGTTAGGATTTATTTGAGCGTTTAATGAAATATTCACATAAACTAGTATTCGCGGACGTTCTCATTAATAGTCGTGTTCTCGTCTCGTATATTTGATTAAATCGAATTAAAAAATATCGATTAGTCTGTATATAAAGTTAACATATTATTATTGGCAAATAGAGTGAGGTGACAGACGCACGTAATCCCTAAACAACGGACACGGGTTGGTTCATTCTAATAACTGATTCACAGAATTTCAGCACCAAAGCTCTTACTAACTTCTTAGTGTCATATAGGTATATCTTGATCAGTCTGTGGTATTCCACATAATATTTAAGTGACCCTTTGGCCACGTACGCTGGTAAATAGTATCTACTATTTAGAAAACGACTAGACGGGGTTTTTGCTTGCATTGTTCAGTAAAATAAGATGAAGCATAAATGAAAGTGAACTGTTACATTTTTAGTGCTCGGCTATAAACCGAAATTTAAAGCAAAGCAAATATGTTTAAGCAATAATTTAGCATCATGTCACTATATTATACTATAGTATACTACTAAGTCACATCTTTAGGTTTATCTAATATACACATAATTAAAAGACAAGTACCTACCTACCTAGTCCAGCGTCCTAAATTCCGCAGTCCTCGACAAGTGATCACGGGTGAAGTGGTTCTAGTCGCCTCCATAATGTCAACTCGTGTTTCTATTATGTATGCCCCCTTTATTTGAAGTAGGAAGCCATTTATCAATCGGCCTGCCCGCTCTTCGCCCGGTTACGGTGGAACCACTGACCTATATTCAAAATAGCTTTTTATTATTGTGATAGTTCTGGCGTAAATAAGATCGATTGTAATGGTCTTTTGGAAACCTATGACAATGCTTTTCATTTTAACAATGATATTTACGTAGGCGAACAAATCTACGAATTTTTCAAATATGTGTGGCAATCTTTTGATTATCATAGAAAGCATACTCACCCTCTTTCGGAAATTGTTAGTCTAGCTAGATTGTAGGTAGCCTTATTTGAGTTTTGTCGTATATTTTAGGTTTTGGAAACAAATAATGTTTATCGTGAAGTTACATATTTTAGGTCTGACTATAAAGTAAAGTAGATATTTATCTAACAACAGTTTTGTTTGACCCTAATTAAAAAAACATATTTATTTGTTTATTTATTTATTCAAAAAATAGTTTGCTGGACATATTTCTTCAAAAATACCGGGCTGGTGCATGATGATTAGTTTTTTGAAGCTGTTGGTCTATGTTACAATCGACCACACAAACAACAAGAACAACAACCAAACAACTGGAAAAAAAGCTCCATCCAACAATAGATTATGTTAATAAAATCTCACTGAAAGAACACAATATTTATTCAAGAATGGAGTTCAATTGAGATTTCTCCCACGTTTATTTATATATTGTCTATTTGCTGTTTAGCTAAAGCTCCTCAGTAAACTGAATAAACAATATTTTTCATTCGTTTTAAAAAGGTCAGTCTCGACTCGATCAAAATGTTATTTTTATCTGAACCATTCAAAGCAGCTGATCTAAACAACTAGGTCTGTGATGTTCTGATCTAGTTTTATTGTTTTAGGATACGAAAAAAATGAAAATGTCTGTGTAATGAAATGTCTATCTTTCAGTTTGTTTGTTGAATAAGAACTCCAAGTAGGTGCCATTTTATTTAACTTTTCAAATTACTCTGTGTCTTTTTTCTTATTGTTTGTAAAGAATATTGAGAGAGTTTCAAAAACTTTTGACCGTTATTGTGCTAACTTTCATTGCGTATTGACAAGTATACCTTACCTTACCTTACCTTACCTTACCAAGGTATACTTGTCAATACAGTTAATTCGGTGCCTTTTACACTCTTTTTTTATTTCGTATATATTTTACTAAAGAAAAACTCTAGCACCTAATATGTTAATTTAGGCAGCCTTAATAAAGTACAAATTACTAAGCGTGGGTAATAAGTAACCCGGAATAAATCAGAACAGACTTGTACAGTCGAAATTCTACATACGCGGCCACGATCTTTCCTTAGTTAATGTTATAAGCTGTGATGTATAATATGATCGCAGAAAAACGAATAACGTAATGTATTAAATCTACAGACAATAATAATATCTTTAATATCATAAGAGTTCATGACTTTCAAAGAGTATGTATATTATGTTAAAACATTTCTATACAGCCGAAAACATTCCTCTTTGACGCACAAGGGGCGCAAACACTCAACATAATTCGAATGAAATAAACTTTCACAGATGGCGGGACACCCCTGAGTATATTTCTTGAATAACGGCCGTCAAATTTGGGACTGTCCTATTAAAAGTTGCCAAGATTATGGACATTAGCTCCGGGGGAGAAATTTCAAGTTTTCCATAATACCTACCCATTGTACCAACTCCGTGAGGGATATTTTTTTGATGTTCTGCCCTTTGGGGGTCTGTGGGGCACAAGGCAGCGTTAGTTTATGAGACGTTGTGGAAAAGTGTAACTGGGTAAAAAATGTGAAGATTAAATTATTACCTTCCGGCTTTTAAAATTCTTTCGTTTTTTAAACTACTGACTATGTAAATTCAGTTTTTTAAAAAGAGATCATGATTATTATTACTTGTTTTGTCGTTTTTGGTGAACTTTCGTCTACCTTTTCATTCATATCTTTAATTGGCATATAGGTATATTGGTGTTCAAAAGACTTCAATTTTTGAAAGGGGAGGACCCCTTTCAAAAATATATTTTATACGGGACCCAGTAGAACTCTTTGAAACAAATTTCGCTCACCTTCCACCCAGGGACCCCGAACCTAAGTTCCCACGTTTTAATATTTGAAATGAGCTGTGTTTTTCTTTGAATTTATACAGACAGCCTGTAACTTTACAATATATACCGTTTTTAAAGGTTATGAGCCTCCGAAGAACATTTCTTTATGTTTCAACTTGCCGAGAACTGCTATACAGAATTTTTACTTTGTGATAAATTATTTTTGAGGTGGATATTATTTTTATGTTCGGTTTCACATGAGATTGAGTTGTGATTTGATTGATATTTGATTTAATTCTCTGAATTTATTTTAAATGTTGCACTGTATTATAAACACAATATTAATACTGTAATTTTGCAAAGATGTAGTTCATTCCGTCTGTCTTTTACCTTTTCAAGGTAAGATGAATTTCACGTAAAAATCAATTTGTGTCTTATATTCAGGATCTTTTTTATCGAAGATATACATTCCCGGAGCATAATATGTTTTGACCTCCACATACACACATCAAAAGTGTCTAGGGATCAAGCATTTTTATGCGGATTTCTTGAGATTGAGATGTGGCTTTGTAATAAATTTATGATTTTATAAATTTATATGGATCCTTTTTGGTGCATTTCATAATTTTAATCGGGAACTGTGAATCAAATTCGAGTAAAAGATGAAAATCAGCTGTCAATATTTTCCCTATAAAAACATACAACGCATTGAAGACATTATTAGTGCTACTGTTTCCCTACTACTGATTAAAACCAACGTTATTATGGAGCGGCGACGTCATTTAAGCAGGGAAGAAATGCTCAGAGCCGTGGGAATGATAGAAGCTGGTTCCCGGCAACGTACTGTGGCTTTAGCTCTGAATACAAGTCAGAGTGTTATCAGTCGACTTTGGACACGTTACCGAAGCACTGGTACCGTGGCTGAGCGCCATGGAGGACGGTATCGCTGCACCACACGGAGACAAGACCGATACATTCAAATCTTAACTCGAAGAGCTCCAACAATAACCGCCATGATGTTAGCCGTGAGGCTTCATCACTCTTCAGGGAACTTAATTAGCGACCAAACAGTCAGAAACCGCTTGCATGAAGTGAACCTTCATTCCCGAAGACCGCTACGGGTACCACCTATAGCAATGCACAATCGTAGGATTCGATATCAATGGGCTCTTGAACACAGAAATTGGGCAGAAGAACAATGGCGTTTCGTGTGCTTTTCTGATGAGTCTCGTTTTGGTATGAGACCGGATACAAGACGTATACGACACTGGAGAACCCCTGGACGCCAACAGCGATTAAAATCCTGCCAGGAAGTCCATCCTTATAGTGGTGGAACCATCATGGTATGGGCGGGTATTTGGATCGGCGGAAGAACTGAGTTGATTTGGATCAGAGGCAACCTCAACGCTCAAATTTATGCTGAGACGATTGTATCAGACGTCATCGTTCCTCTACAAGTGCAAATCGGTCCCTTATTTCAGTTAATGCATGATAATGCACGACCGCACACCGCAAGAGTTGTAAGACAAACTCTCGCCGCAGCTAACATCAATGTCCTGCCCTGGCCTGCTCAGTCGCCAGACTTGAACCCGATTGAGCATGCATGGGATATGCTACAGAGAAGAGCTCTGCCGAATATGGAGGGTATCCAGTCGCAAGAAGACCTTTTTTTGTTGTTGCAACGAACATGGGCGGCCATTCCACAGCGTGATTTGGATGAACTCATTTTGAGTATGCCAAACCGATGTTCTTGTGTTGTTAGTGTTCGCGGTAGAAACACGGATTATTAATTGTTTAAGTTACCCAATAAAATTTTAAAGAAAACTGTTATTTCAGTCTTTTTTTCGAACTTTAATGTTAGTGGTTCAAATGTCAAAAATCCCTTTATTAGGAAAATGGCAAATTTCTTTATTAATGCAAAGGTGACTTGGTTTATCGTTACTGTGACAAACGAAAACACTTTATTTGATGAATCCTTAAAGAAAATTTTAATTAATATCAATCAGGAGAAAAGTTATTGCAAAAATATATGTTGATCCCTAGACACTTTTGATGTGTGTATATAAAGCCACAGTTTAAAAGTCATCGACGAACATTACAGAATATGTCATCACCGCTCCGGTGACCAGACTTGACACTTTAAGCATGACTTATTTTCCTAAAGTAAATACGTAAAGCACTTCGTATTATTTGCGGTCTGTCTCTATTTACAATCTTAAATGTATATTTAAAGGTTAAGAGGAGGTCAGAGGACAAGAGACGACAGAACAGGAGACATGGCCATTGTATTATTGGTACAGACTTGAAAGCTGCTCAACTTTTTTGACGTATTGAAACTAATATACAGTGTCATCACGTGAGGGTCGGTTTATTTTGTTTAAGTTGCACAAACTGCACACAAAAGAAACGTTGTGTAGAGCTTGCCACGAGTCGACATGACGCGTTTTATGGAAGCGAAGGTAATAATAATAAATAATAATAATAAATTTCTTTATTGACATAAGGTCAATTGCAATATTGAATTCCCTAACACCTACGCTAATAAAAACTGTGTTACAGGTGTTAGTGTCTTCCCCCTATTAAAGTGACAATACTATATGCCTGACAGAATTATTATATTTAAAAAATGATAGAAAAACTTAATAGTAATAATGGAAACTAAATTAAACAATAAAGTTAAGTAGCCAACGTGCTGCCATGTGTGGGTGGTGTGAGCGTGTGTGTGGGTGTGTATGTGTGTGTGTGAGGTAGAAGGTAACAAATGACGCGCACTCGTGTCTCTTGGCACCAGTCATATTACAAGCCGTACCGCTTAAAGCTGAGAACGGGGCGTTAATTCTGAATAAACCCATAAACAGTAGTAAACATTGATCACCAAATATTTTCGCCGAACAGTAACTTTAGATCCAAACAATAAATCCAACTCCGCGGACCTATAACATTAGCCCCAATTTCCATCGAAAGCGAAAGATAGAAATCCAAAAAAGCTATAAACAACAATGTATAAAGCGACACTAACGTCGAGCAAATAAAATAAATCAGCGCGTAAATAACGCTGTTAACTATATATTCCCCAAAAACGTGGGGAACGAGCGTCGATGTTAGCAACACTTAAATAATTTTGGGCAAGCGATGCTATAGAGTGCTTAATTTATGGTGGACGACCGGCTTTATTTATGTGTTTGAGCGTAAAAGTGGAGTTAGCTGTTGTAGCTACAACGAGTAATGGCTAAATAATAGTTGTTCGTAAAACTATCGTAATCGCGTTGTAACGGGGCTCGCTTTCAACACGCACTCTTGTCGTTGTAGAGGGCATTTAAAAAAATTAGGTACGTATAATTTAAAAGTATTTTTGTACTAAACTTTGTAGTAATCTATGCCAGCTCACTGATTTTAGTTCAACTAATTTAAGAGAGATGTAACAAAAGGAAATAGTGTAAATATTAAAATAGTAAACAACAAAGGTTGAATCAAAACAGTTTTTTGCACGAGAAATATATTTTTATTTTATCACTTATCTTGTAAAAAACTAATAAATTTCCATAAATATGCGAGTCGATCAACAAAATTATTGCCATGTTTCCCAATAGAATAAACAAATTATTAAGTACAGCAATACAAAACTACGGTGACAATAATTCACGCTAAACACGCCTATAAAACGGGAATAATAAAATTATAATATCGAAACTTTGTCAATAATTCTATGATGGGCGAAGAACAAAGAGCTCAAAGTGGCCATTGTCCCTCGAACGCATCAAATTATGGCCACATTATCCGTGATGGCGGGATATTTCCCCTGTTATTGCGACACCCTATTTATTTGGTACCAGGTTCATTATATAAGTTTTTTATTGCAAGGTCACGAGGAAGTGCTGATAGTTAGTTTACCATAAAATATTAGATTTATCTAATGGCCAAATATGAGAAGAGCGACTGACCGGAACGTTATTTTCAATGATTTCGGTGAGTGGTTCTCTATCAAGTTATGGCTTATTGGATATTTTATATATCAGCTACTGGTACGGTTAATGTGAGATGATATTTTTTTTTAAGTATGTAATATTTAGGAGCTTTTTCAGTCACGTCTTGTTGACTCAACTTAGAATTAATTTATGCTAAATACTAATAAGGTACAGATTTTAACAGAATAAATAATCTGACACGGCTTCTAAAAGTTACAACGAATCTTTCCAAAAAACTTCAATAGACATTTAAAAAAAAAGTAAGGTGGTTTTGTAAATAATGCGAAATAAACCCATTTTTTTTTCTCTGATTTGTTTTACAACAAGCTTTTATCTATACAAAAAGAGGACCTAAATTAATATTATTCCTTATTTAAATCATGTGAAGGTATTGTACTGGCTGCAGAAGATTGTAAAATATCTTTGCATTGTGTCGATTCAATATCTTAATATTGTATAATTGCATGGCACATGTGTGAGTACTTTTTTAATGGGACAAGCCCGCCTCACTATTCCCAAACCACTCTAACTTCTGTAAGCCAGAATCAACAGTGGCGACCACAAGAAAAGCGCCGAGACAATGAAGCTCGACCTTCCAAGACAATCAAATCATTTCTCTGGGAGAAGTCCCAGAGAATTAATGATTTGACTGTCTTGGATCCCGCAACGAAATTAATCAGAAAAGAATAGCGGAGGAGTAGGAAAAACAGAAACTTCCACTTCCCTCCATTATCAGCATGAGACAGAAAAGAACAAGGCCAATAGGCACACAGGGACGTATACAACTGGGATAAGCTCAGTTGCCTAGCACCACGGATATTGTTGTCATTAATATTACTGGGTCCTAAGTTGTGAGCTGTTATATTATTTGATTCCAATAATAGGTATGACCAAAAAGCTTGAACGCACGTAAATTTGTTCTAGTTTCTACAAGGTCCGTATAGTAAATAACTCCGGATGTAACCTGTACACTATCCAACATAATATTACGTTTCATTCTGCCAAAGACTACACTCCCATAAAATGTGATGTGCAGATTGTTCATATTCGCAGTCAGATGTAGAACAGTGACAAAAAGGCGACGCAACAAGCTTGAAGGAAAATAATTTACTCTCAAAGTTACCATGACCTGTGAGAAATTGGGCAACACAGTTTTCCACCTCCAGCCATGTCCTAGCCAACCGCTCACGAACGGATGGAAAGAACTGGTGGAGGTGTCGGCCTTTGATGGAATTATCCCACCTACATTGCCTTTCTGACAAAAGTTCCTCCCAGACGTCAGTCTGTGGTTTAAGTAATCTAGCTATTTTCTTAAAAGTTCTTTTTAGCTTTTTCACCGACGGTTTTTATGTGTTCAATGAATGAATAATTCCTCTCTAAGACAAACCCAAGGTAGCACACGGACTCCTTCTTTTTCACGGGAACGTTATTAAATTTTATACTAGGGCATGATTTAAGATTACCTTTTAAAAGAAGTTGCAAAGGTCAGTCGGTTATGATCACCCCACTGGGATATTAGGAAAGTGTCAGCCAAATTTTCGAGTCCAGCCCGAGTACTTGACTGAATGAGCAGCAGGTCGTCGTCCGCGTAACCGGTTAATAAACAGCCGCATGGAAGTGGAATCACGAGGAAGTCATCAAAGCCTACGTTCCATACATACGGACCCATAACCGAACCCTGAGGGCATCCCGTGGTGAGGGACTTTGACATAGAATGATGTCCGAGTTTGAGTTTCGCGGAACCATTTAAGAAGTACGAGTAAACAAGATTGTATATGTTTTTAGGGCAACCACGAATTTTCAGTTTAAGGAGTAGCATCGGCCACCGTGCGTTATCAAAAGCCTCAGAAATATCTAGAAAGATCCCAACTACGTACTTATGTTCGGATGTATTGACAATTTTCCGGACAGAAAGTGCCGCGTCTACGGTAGATTTTCCCGCGGTAAAACCAAATTGGTTGTTCTGAAATACATGTGTGAGTACTATGTACTATAAAACCACTTTTTACTTTTGGCAGTCTATGTATGTATGTTCCACCGTAGCACCTGAAAGTATTTTAATAAATGCCTCTATAATTTATCAAATTATCTACTTACTAGACGATTTTTCTTGTTTAATACTTTTAAGACCGCGGTTTTATTCGTCTGCGTTTTTATTCGTAATCGGGATTTAGTTTTTAAACATATTTTTTTACATTTTTAATTTAGTTATATTTTAGTGACGTTGCCCTGGTGGATGTGAGAATGGCATGCTCATTCAAATGTATCGCTGATGGTGGCGCGTATGTCGGATCATTTATGTCCCTTCAAAATGGGTATTCCATGCGTACTATTCGTCAACGGGCGCTGTCAGTGGAGACTGGTCATCTCTTTGCCTTTTTGGTTTATTTATTTTTTTAATATTTGTTTATTATATCTTTTTACTCAAGGCGCTCTTAATTTGCACGTATTGCTACATAGTTCTCACATAATATACCATCTCAACATGAATGATGTAATGTACCAAGATTTTTTAACAATATTCTGATTGAAAAGAATGTCCATGAGTTTCTTGCCCGTTCTTCTCCATAGAGATCTACTCTAGGGAATGGGCAACTGCAGTAATTTTACAAGTTATTATGCCTTGTGACTGTGACTGTGGTTTTCGAGTGCATTGCGTCATTCCGGGGTTAGCAGCATCGAGTTGCGCGGCGCCGAGTGCTGATTCGGAGTCTCGTGCATTCGTTGTTGCGGTATACGTCGCTGCGGGCTTTTGTCTCGCAGTGTTCGTTGTTGCGGGCATTCGGCGGCGTGTGGTTCGGCGTGGTGGCTTTCGGAATGGCGTATTGCACTCTTAATTTTGTTTTATGAATTGTTCTTTTGACATTCAAAAGTGCCTGTAAAGGTTGTATTGAAATAAATGCTTTGAGTTTGAGTTTTAGCTCACTTATTCAAACACGATGTACTAGGCAGACATGAACACGCAGAACATACATTATAAATATAGGATTCTAATCAGGTGTGAGCAAACAAGTCAAGTAGGCGCTGGGCGAGTAGCGAGAAGCAAGTAGCAATCACTGTTCGATTAACTGTTGGTGAACAAAAAGTTGTTGACTCGACTCTGACTAATGACTGTTTCATTGCATTAGCACAACAAGTGTATTAGCTGGGGTTGCCAGCTTTTCTAACTCACTTGAGTCAGTTTCTGTGAGGGAGAGGAAAGAATTGCTGTTAATTAAGAAAATAAGGTTTGCTTGCTGATTGATTGCTGGTAATTTTGCAACGAAGTTTAAAAATATTATTTTTGGGAGTGATTTGTTTGATTTGTCTTTACCCAACATTGATTCGTTATAGCGCCAATGAATATTTTGACGTTGCAACTTTTAACTTACAAAACTGCTTACAAAAATCCTTTTAAAGAAACCTTCAACATGTTTAACGTCACCTTACAATCCATAAATCAAAATAAACGTAAGCATTAAACCAAAAAAAAAACATAAACTCAGTTCCAATTAGCACAATATAAGCGTGACTGTTCTTTATATATTCGGCACTAAAACCAGTCGTGAAACAATATTTCTTCCATTTATAATACTCATTTGGTCCACTCAACAAAATATTGTACCCGTTAATAGCACTTAAAGTGTGCGTGACAGGAAAATATTATACCTTCTGAAAGACGTCACAACTATAAGTAGTAGTGTTACTGATGCCTGTGGTTGTGACGACGAAATATCTTAGATTTTTTCTTAGAAACTAGTTAGTGGAATGTAGTATCAGTCGCGCTGTGAACACCAATTTAAAATATAAATCGGTGTTTCCTCACAAAATCACGAACTTTGGTAAACTTGGCAACATTTGAAATAAAAAACTGAAAACACTCAAAATATTTGGTTTATGAAATCTTCAATCTTGAAATATTTTTTTTTGTATTTTTGCCAGAATATAGTTACTTACATAGTAACACGGTTTGGCTATTTGTCTTGAACAAATCATGGTCACCCCACAGCTGCGTCATCACGATAACTGAGGGTGTAACTCGGTGCTAATTACAAGTCAGTAAGAAGCATACCAGTGATTGATGGCCACGATTTCTTAATACCTAGCCTGGCCAACTTCCAACGAAAATTATTTAATTACTAGTTGCAGGTTGACGTGCCAACAATTATTTGTTTACACAACATCACGCCTGTTTTTCCCCGACGGTATAGGCTGACTTGTACTTACTATTGAAACACACATTTCACTAGTTATGTTTAAGCCCCATATAATATAAAATAGGGGCAGGCAATAGGGCAATAGGGTATTTTACCAAAAAAATCTAATTACTCCGTTAGATAGATTATCAAAAAATAATAGACACATAATTTTTTTATTTTTTCACGTAAACAAAAGATAAAGACGATATAGTGCTTCGAAAAGTCGTGTCAAGCCGTATGACGTCACAAGGTTAGTACTCTTTTACCAAAGTGACGTCAAAAACCCCCACTCATGATCTTTGACACGTTTAATTTTCGTATTTTTTTATTAATTTGATAAAACAAAAATCACGTATTCGATATTTTTTGATAATCTAACAGTTCAAATACCCTATTGCATCAACAGGGCACAATTTGAAGCTACTAAATTCAGACAAAAATAATATTGATGACCTAGGAATTGAAAACAATACCTCACGCTCAGGAGTAATGCTTACGATCACTAGTCCAGCAAGGCTAATAATAATAAATTAGCCCTGACCGCCGCCGGTAGCTTGGACCCTGTTCCCGATGACGGTGGGCTACTATTTTTTATATTTTTAAACGTTTTTTTTTATTGTTTTTTATAAGAAATATTTAAAAATGTATTAAGTTTCTTTAAAAATAAATAAATAGAATAATAAATTATGATGTTACCAAAAATAAACTGACAAACACATAACCCATCCTTGGCAATAGTTTAAAAATATCATGATACCACGCTTGCGACCAAAGACAGCTAGGGTAAACTACTTTGTAACTTGCCTTACTTGCTTAGCCATAAAACAGTGGGTCCGACTGCGTCATAAAAGTAGATCGATTGCTAGTTTCTTACGGCACTCAAGGGATCACCCTTGTGAGTAGTGTCATAGCGTCTCCGAGTGAGGAAAAAGTATCGATGAAACCTCGTCTTATACGTCGGTCGATCAGTTCCGCCATAGACGAATTATATTTACAAGCTATTTATCATGTCGAAGTATCACTGAAAGTGTTTATGGATATACTTACGAATATTATATCTGTAAATAAAACATTTCATTTGTTTCAAAATAATTTTATTTATGAAAACAGATTGAGATTTCGACGTTCAATTTGGTTTACAATAGGGACGTTTACTGACTTAAAAAAATATGATTCTAATTAGTCCGTCTGTTAGATTATCGAAAAATATTGGATGCGTATTTTTTGTTTTATCAAATCAATAAAAATTGACGAAGATGAAACGCGTCAAAGGTTTGAGTGGGGGTTGATGACGTCACTGATCGCTAAAAATTATCAAACGAATGGCTTAGAGTATGACGTCACACTTCATGGTCCTAATTGTTTGTTTAACTAAAAAAAAAAACTACGTGTCCAATATCTTTTTGAAATCTATCTGAAGGGGCTAATTAGTCTTTTTTGTTAACTACCCCATTGAGCTACCACGTTTACCACGCGGTACCTACTAATAGTTACTTTATTCAGGTTTCTGCAAGACTACTCCGTTAGTCACTGTCCTTAACATGTTTTTTAAGGTTTTACATCTCTTCACACTCATAAATAAAAGGCGTTGACTCTTTACGACGACACATCACTATTATGATATGTTACTGTACTGCACTATGTAAACACCTACAAAACGTCTCTACATACCGTCCCCCTCCTCCCCAATCACAGCTATTTACACAAAAACTCGCGAGCTTATCGCCACCCCATCCGCAATAATGGCCTCAAAATTAAGTTACACTCAAACGTAACGGCTAAAAACAGGAGGGCGATTTATTTCGGTGCTAAACGCTGTTTCATTGAGCTGATACGATTTGACACTTGAGTAGTTGATGGGAAGTCTCTTGAGTGCCAGTCGATGGCTGATGGCTTTCAAACTGATTTTTATTATGAACGAGGAAAAGGCAAACGGTTTAGTTTTTCTGTTGCTAACTGGGTGGTGTTTTTTATGAAATAACTGGTACAGGTTTACTCATTGATATCGTGTTCAAGTTATCAAATGGTTACTAATTTTAATTAGACTGGCCTGTTGGTCTAGTAGTTAGTGACCCTAACTGCTATGCCGGAGGTCGTGGGTTCGATTCCCACCCAGGACAAATGTTTGTGTGATGAGCGCGATCATTTGTTCTGTGTCTGGGTGTAATTTATCTATAATATGTATGTATTTAGAAATATATAAGTATGTTTATCAGTTGTCTAGTACCCATAACACAAGCTCTGCTTAGCTTGGGACTAGATGGCGTTGTGTGATAGTTGTGGAATATTATTATTAATTACACAACTTTTAAGTAGCTCCCTAATTATTAAAATATCAACCATAACCAGGAAGGAAAAATGTTAAGAAAATATTAATAAGCTGGAGTCGTTTTAATAAAAGATAATCCTTTTAATTTAAAAATCCTTATTATTTTGAAGCTTAGCTTAGATCTGTACATCTTGATCAAGCTTGTCAATCGTAGCTTATTTTTAAGCAAAACTGCATGGGTAGTTTAATGAATATTTCCTGTGTACGATTATAGTCGATAACTCGTTAACGCATGCACGCATTATTGCACGTGACTGTACAAGCAAATATCATTTTTGCAATGACACGATCACATAAATCCTATAGGAAAAATATTACCACCTAAACTGTCAATTAAAACCAGCCTTGTCCCTATCCACAAAAAAAAACACTCGCCCATTAATCTGTTGGCAGGCGACAGGGCGCGAGACAAATGACGTCACAAATCGATATAAAACTATTTAGCTGTTTTATTGGCTCTAAGGCTATAAAGATAGCTGTATAGCCGTAGCCGTTGTTTATGTCCGGGATAAGCATCCTAGGTGTTGATTAAAGCAGTGTTTTGTTTACGGGCTGATTTAAATGGGCTGTAAATATGGCGGACTTTTTATGTGGATGGAGTGAAGCTCTTCTGTAGGGTAGGTGTGAGTTTATGTGAGGTATTTGTCATCTGCCTGGCGCTTTACGAATATGGTGAGGTTTGCTTTCACTCTGACTGGAAGCAGCTGAATCCCAGTTTTTGACTGCCTGGCTGACCTCCACAACCCAGTTAGTACTGGCTTATGCGATACCCTTTGATAAGTCTGTTTGTCGGACTTGTGAGGAAGCGATAAACTATATAAAATTGTCGATTTAACAAGAAATTACAAACTTCGTTCTTGCTGTTCATTTATTGTGTTGTACAATAAAGTATCTTATCTATTTAAATATATCATACTAGAGGATGTCACGCGATTTTACACTAATATTATAAAGAGGAATGATTTGTATTTTTGCGTGTGTGTATATTTGTTTGTAATGAATAAACTGAAAAACGAATGCGCCGATTCCTAAAATTCTCTCACCATTGGAAAGCTACATCCCTGCATTCCCACGAGAACAGGAACTACGCAGGAGAAACCGCGTGACGTCCGCTACTAAAAAATATGTTTATAAGCAAATAGCTTTGATAGTAATATAAAAGTTTTCAAATACAGTGTGATTCTTTATAATGTGCACATATCGAAATGGGGGAATCTATGCTTAATTTTATCGACGGAAAAATTATTAAAAAAAATCTAAATATTTTTTAATATTTTATATGGAATTTTTAAAAATTTTGTCTGCTACTGTGACCCCAGTGTAAACAAAACGGTGTAACTTTTAAACTAAATTATCTATCGCGATGAAACAAACTCCATAATGATTGGAAGCAATTAGGCGTCCTCGTAAAATGAAAATTGTGGAAAAAAACTACCCTCAATTGAAAATAAACACGTTTTTTGATCAAAAAAACTTTTTTTTTCATAACTTTTTACATAAAATTGTTTCATCGCGATAGATAATTTAGTTAAAAAGTTACACCGTTTTGTTTACATTGGGGTCACAACAGCGGACAACATTTTTAAAAATTCCATAAAAAATATTTAGATTTTTTTAAATATTTTTCCATCGATAAAATTAAGCATAGATTCCCTCATTTCGATATGTGCACATTATAAAGAATCATACTGTATACTCTTCTCAAGCTACACGTAAAGAACTTTATGTGTTTTTGTTTTCCTTCACTGTAAACTCTGTAAAGCAGGTTACTTCTTGCACTACAATGTTCTATAGAATTACTTGTAAACCAGCAACAACATAACAAAATACAGACCAAAAGTTGCCCAAGGGAGAAGCTTATAGATCAACACGTGCCAAAGTATTGTACGTCCACGTGTATATAACAGGTATATAAGGGCTACATAGAAGGCCACGTAAGAATTAACGTGTGCCCCAAATAGAAGGTGTCGGCCCACATTGACAGACTGTCATTAACGGGAAATGTGACGCGGTACAATACAAGAGGATACATACGGGGTTTGGAGGAACAGAGATTTTCATTATTATTTTATTTATTTATTAACTATGGAAGACTTACAGCTAAGATTAACAGATTAAAAAATAGTATGTGAGACTGGACGATATTACGAAACACGATAAAGAACACGATTATATTACAAACATAGACAAAACTGGTGATTTGTTCATATTAGTGGTAGTTAGTGTATACACTAACTATGATGAGGATTAAATAATTATGAATTTAATAAAACATGAAGTAACCCGCATAATGTAATCGGCTTCATTTGCATACAAAGTTAATAGTATTTAAAAATATAAACTGGGTGTGGCGTAATTATACGTAAATACAATAACAAAGTTCAACTATTTTTCAATAATTTTAAATGCGCACAGAACAATTTAAGTTGTAAAATCTGGAGATATATTAACACATGTAATACAAGACTAGTAGACTAGAAAATTACGTAAACTTCCGAAGCACGTTACACCGAATAGGGCAGTCCATGAAAAATGATCGGTCGACATCGCAGCACCCCCTACGGCGTACGGCGCACGTGAATAATTTTTCGAGCTTATCCGGGTTTAACACCATCGCTGCTATTTTTTAAGTTTCACCTTTATAATCTTTTGAAGATTCTATTTTTAGAATAAAAGACTTTATAAAAAAGTTAGCATAATAGATCTATCTGGTTTAAGAAAGCGAAATAAAAGAGCAGTAATTGAGGAATATACATAAAACTCACATATTCATTGTTTTATTTATGATGCTGAGCAGAAAAACTCCAAACACATTATTCATGATTGTGATTATATTTGTTACGCAATTAGGGCACTATTTTATTTAGCTCATCTGACGCCCAACTCTGGCTTCACCTGCGGTACACAACATTCGTACCATTAAAGATCTTCCCGAAGCCTCTTACCATGCCATTCACGTAGCAAACTTCTGATCAAAACGAGAATCAAAAAGAAAACTCAACAACTACTGCTTTCCGAAGAAAACTGATGCTAAGACGAGAGATCATTCTTCAATATTTCAGCGTTGTTGTATTTGGCTGAGCAGTATCTGCCATATTCTCGGAAGTCTCGAGATGTAACTTGATGCTATTCGCGAAAGAACGTTTTTATTATTCTTTTACTATTGCAATTTATTGGTCCTACTTTTGTTTGAACAATATCTAAGTTTTTTGTGCTTTTTTTGACGGGTTATGATAGTAAACAAGTCACTGTAATAAAATTTTAAATCTCAAAAATGAACAATTGATCGAAAAGTTTTTCATAATTTTCCACATTCAAAATGCAAACTAATTTAAAAATTAACTACCAACAACTAAATTAAACTATAAAACACATAATATCATTATATGAAACTGTAAAATACTAACACAGTACGAGTCAGTTTTAGGATTCGACGATTTGGTAATTATAGCTATTGGTTAATAGCTATTGTAATATGTCGCCGCAGCGGTTGTTGTGACACTTGGTAAATTTTACACTCACTAAACACGATTGCCACCGAAATATCTGCAACACCGTTACCATATTTAAATATGTAAATCAATACCTCGCCATCAAATTCAATGTCCAACATTATGATGCTGCGGCTCCAAGTGGTCATCAGTATACCATCCTTGAGTGCGGCCATCCTTGCCGTGGCCATTTATGTGGATTTACGGCCTTCTGCCGCGGGCCGCCATTGTTCGAGACGCCACCGCACACGGCCCTACGTCGTCAATACTCGCCATGATTTAGGGAAGATAGAGTAGGGTAAGGTTCTCAGATATGGATATTTCATTGGTCAACTAGGACTGTGACTATATACAATAACTGTGTTAGAATTGCAGCAAAGAAAACTAAAATGATCAAGTAACCAATGCTGCGTCGATATTTATTACAAAATATTAAAACATCGTCTAAGAAGTCGAAAACCAGTTACATAAAATCTTTCACAACTTCAGTTAAGTACATTCGTACGTACAAGTCATATTTAACTAAGCTAACTTACTTTGTTTTAGTTCCTAAAGTAAATTATCAATGTTAAGTTAACAACATTACCCTTTAATAACGACGAACGATCAAATAATACTTGACGTTTACGAGGAAACTCGGTGCGCTACGAGCACGACGCTACGGCGTAGCTCGGCGTTACAGCGTAGCTCGTAGGCACTAAGTTACTATGTTAGCTTCATATCAAAACTTATTACGTCCTCGTCAGTTTATGACCATTATTATATAAACCATGATATAGGTTTGTGTGATATGTGCTCGTAGCACCGCATTAAAATTCGTATTTAAATGAAAACAATTACGAGTTACTGGAATTTCGATTTGGCAATTCCTCGGATGTCGGATTGCAATATAAAATAGCAATAACAATTAATAATTTGTTTCTATTATATTATCAAATAATATGAAAAGGTTGTAATTTGGAATGCTTCTAATATATTTTTGAACAATTAAAGCCCAGACCTAATACGTTTTAGCTTGTTGAATTGTTACAGCTTGAACATATGGAAAATTCGGCTGTGTTGGAATTGAGAAATAATTTAATTTTCAGTCACGTACGCAATTAACTGATTCATATACAGACTGATAATAAATACTTTAATATTACTGCGTGATTAATTAAAATACTTATACAAGCTCATATGCTGCCCATACTTACTTGTAACATGAACATGTTAAATAATGAATCTGTTTATTGATTATTAAACATGTTCAAAATAATGTTAATGTTCGTAATGGGCACAAATAACTTGTTTAAAACATAAATTTATTGTTTGGTTAACAAGTACCAGCTATAAGCAGCAATAACACTAAGCAGTTGATGACTTTTAACAAGATTGACCTATACTTAAGAATCGAATTTGATTTAAAAGTATTTTGTCTGCCTGGTCACAGGTGCGGCTGCTGAGCACGTGGTCCTGGGTTCAATTCCTAAGTAGAAACAAAGTGTTATTAGATTTCTTTATCAGTAATTACTCCGAAGCAGCAACATTCTAGACTTGTGCTTGATTGACGGCAATAGTACGATTACATGGCACTTAATAACATAACTGGCAATCATCATCATCATCAGCCTATATTGTTCCCACTGCAGGGACTCAGGCCTCCTCTCTAGGAGAGGGATGGGCTATAATCCATCACGTGGGCCGGCGGGCGGGTAGATGTCACATATCTTCGATTATTTTGGTTCTAAGATATGCCGGTTTCCTCACGATGTTTTCCTTCACCGGTTTGAGAGCAGTGGTGATGAAATAAATTACACAAATTAATGTGCCTGACTAGGTTCAAACCCACAACTCACTGTTCGTAAGTCGAAGCCGCCTCCACTCGGCCACCACTGCTCTAACTGGTGATATTTGAGTGGTATTATTAGGTAAATTCTACCTAATCATCCGGGTATTCCAGGCATTCTGTTATCCTACTAATATTATAAATGCGAAAGTTTGTGAGGATGTATGGATGGATGGATGGATGTTTATCACTCTTTCACGCAAAAACTACTGATGCGTTCAGTGGATGAAATTCAGAAAACAGATAGTTTATAACCTGGATTAACACATAGAATACTTCTTATCCCGGTAGTATGATCTTGTGGGACATTTATCGAACTCCACACGGGCGAAGCCGCTGGCACAAACTAGTATAATATTAAAAAAGATTTGTAAAACAAAATGATTATTATAACGTAACTACAACTGAATGTTATATACTTAAGTTTAATTACAGACTGATTAATTGATAGCTTTGTGTTATGTTCACTCATACAATATGTAAGTACGAGTTCATACCTACGTACAGCAAACAATTAATATAAACATACCGGTACATTCAGTGTCTGCTAACACTATTGATTAAATTGTATAATATAATAAATAAATGGGAATAAAAAAGGAACTTCTGAGTTTATTTCAGCTGCTCTTTTCAGAGTGGCTGCATAGGGAATACATCATAATTAAGATCAATTAAAGACCTAGCGTGTGGAAATAATTTTAGTAATGTGAAAATTGTTACATATTAAAATTACAAATTAGACACCATTTTTCATCATCAACGTAAAGGTAAAAATTTAATTTGAATATCTTCCCTTGTTAGCTACCTTGTTTGCCACCACAATATCCGACTCAAATAAATACGTCTTAATATAACAGCTTCCATCTTTCTTATGTCGTTCAAAGAAGCTCACAGGAGCCAATCCTTTATATGAAGTTGAAGACGTTATAAGTCTCCATATAAAGTAGGTTCGCTTTGACCCGAAGCCAGGCGGATGCAATAATCGTCGCCATGGCAACCTTTGAGAGCGTTCATATAATATATGCGCTAAGAAATTGATACTGATATATTTTGAAATATTTTTCTCATCATCAGGAGGAATCAGGGTTTATTTTTATATTTGGAAGTATGGGGACGTGAGTAAATAGAGGTATTTCAATTGTAATGTTATCTCAATTTATTGATCTTTATTATGTACCTATTTGATAACTCTGTGCTAAGAAACTTTCCATAATTTGTTAATGAATATTTATTTTTGTTAATTATGTAACGCCAAAAAATAAAATCATACAACTATTTACTATAGCCACGTACCATATCCAGAAATACACGACATAATCTTTTAGCCGCAATAAAACATATCCAGGCAACAAAAAATAAAATAAAATTGTCCCAAAGAAACGTAACCGTCTAGCAATTAACCGTTTTCCAAACTATCGTATAAAAATGAGCCATAACGCGTCCTATAAAAGGGTATCGACGGATTACGTGCCGCGCATGTTTAGGGGCCCGCGTATCGACAATAAAACCCCAACGTCCCGCGGCCCCGTACTTCGTTGCACGTTTTATTACTTTTATTTACTTTTAGGGTTCAAAGATTGAAACTTGATGTTATTTTTTTAAGAGTACAGTGATATACGGTTTGTCGTAAAGGTCATCTGAACGAGGGAACTTGTTATTTTCTCTTGACAAGGCTTTGAGAAGAATGATGACGTCATTAAAATAGCAAGCAGATGCGATTTAGACTTACGCACATAAGGTTCCGTAGCACCGACGAATATAAGAAAAATATTTGAGACGCAACGAGTGTTTAAAACATTTTTATACCTATTCACACTCAACAAAAAAACTAAATTTGTCACACAAAGTTACTACTGCAGCTCAAAAATTTAATTTCAAAACTCATTCACACAATTTTTTTTAAAGTTTGTTACGTTTTCTACAAACCTATATTTTTTCAAAATATTTCTCGAAATAAAAAGGGGTGGAAGGCAATTTTTACAGTTTTAGAACTAATACTGTCAATAAACCCAAACTCAAAAATATTCATTACCTTAATCAAATTTCGATTCTCATAACTCATAATTAACACAAAACAATGCTACAAATTCTAGCTAAAATGGTAACTAAATGAAATGAAACCATCAAACATAATAGTAGAAATAATTACAACAAGCGGTCGAGAGCGGTGCTACAGTGTGATTAGTGGGCATTTCGCACTATTGTGTGAAGAGCAATGCTTTATGAAAATTAATACTGGCTTCAGCGCTCAGCTGCTCGTAATGTTCACAAGTTTTGGATAATTCACAGTATGCAGTTTTCCACAAGTGATTTAGGTTACTCTGCGAAAATCTGTTAGTAGATTTAGTGAAGTTCGTTTCGAAAATTCTAAGAGGTTGTCCGTGTTCAATTAACGTAACATCATCACGCTTGTGATCCCCGAAGGATTAAGAAGAGGTGTACCTGATAGCACACTCTCATTTCGCCAGTTAACACTCATAAATAAGGGTTAAAGTCCCATGTAGCCTAGTGCTATAAACCAGGCACAAAATCAATTTCAGAACAGTTTTCGTCTGTTATTAAAACACATCGGGGTACTAAAAGAAATATGCAAATAAAATATCGGTAATTAAATGTGGTCGCCGAGTTTGATGAACAGTGTCGATTGATAAGCTAATGAGAATAATAAAAATATAGAAGTGAACCAATAATAAAAATAACAGACAACCAAGTTTACTTATCCCAACCAACTGATATGAAACATTAACGTCTGTTTTCGTCCGTATTCAAAAAACGCGATAAAATTGTGTAGGGAATAATGCCAAAACCATTTCGCTAAGCGGTTAAAAATACTTCACAGTGTTACATAAACTTTTAGGTCAACATTTAGCTGAATGAGTTCTAACATTTTCTACGCAAGATTTTGTTTAGAGATTTTCTTTTCTCCTCAAGCAAAATTAATTTACGAAAGTGCCACTGCCATTTTTATAATGGAAAGGATCACTTTTTATCTTATTTCATTAGATTCAGTACACCACTACAGTATCCTGTTAATATTCATTAGTGTAATTACTCCCTCCGCTCCCCCCGCCCGCCTCGTGCCAGCCCCCTCTGTCGTCCCATCCCCGGCTCTTTGTCACCGAAGCTCTGAAATTCAGCCACTTTACAGAGTCAAGTGACTTATTATTTATGAAGTGCCCGATATGAATTTTTCCTAAATAAAATTCATGATCATTTTAAAAATGGCCAAATTTGAAATTTGTGTTTTGTTCGGGTCTTATCAAGTATTTTATTTTGTTATTTTCTTTGTTGGATTGTCTTCTTGTCTACTTTGACCAGATTAGTTTGTTGAGTTAAAATATGTAAGCAAAACTTTCGACAAGTGAGCTGATTCCTTCAGGCAATTGGCCTAAAGGAAGTGGTGGACATGTTTGGTTGGTTTAATCTTAAGAAACATGCCCAAATTTTGATCTCATTGTAGGATGATTATGATAGTTTAGATTAAAACCTGGTTTTAGAAATGATCGGCCTACATACATTTATTTGTAACTCAACTTAAAACCTCGCAACTATTATGATAACAATTATCGTCATTTTCAACACATTCTGACCCAAGTTCTAATTAATCTGTTATCTCTATATCGAACCACACAAAGGTTACAAGTTTTACTACAACTACCAGATCTCAAAATTATAACTCATTTACGTTCGTGTTAATTTGAATGAAGCAATACTTTACCGAACAAAAATGTTAGTAAAAACATCAATTTAGAAAAGTATTTATGTAAATGTGAACTATACCGGTCTAACAAATGAATTCGCGTGTCGTAGTACAAAACAAATGCAAGCTACACTTGTTAACGACTATACTTTTGGACTTTTCAGCATAAATTAAGAAGGTATCGTGGTTTACTAGAAGTAGGTTACAGAGTTATTTTTGCCATACACTATCATTATACAGACTGATAGTTGTCGTTAAGTGCATTCATTTCCGTCATCGATGCAAGCATTACGAATCTGTACTGTTGACTTTCAAAAGTTTTGATATAAACTATACCGTGGTTTTTGTACACAATTGTATTATTTATTTTCATCATCGTTCGCTGATAAAATGTCACCTAGGCCTTCTCTATTTATGTATACAGGTTATATTTTTCAAGTGGGCGAGAACTTAACATTATCTTTAAGTTTGCCATATGCACTTACTGACAATATCGGGCCCGATCCTTGAGCATCATTTCTCATAGTTTTGGATTCGGCATCCTCACCTATATGAAAAATTCACCCTGTATGTATGTTTCTAAGCTTTTATCCATAGATTGTCATTAAAATTCTCTTGAAGGACAGTGGCCAATATAGATCATCGTCCTTCAGGAGAATTTTCATACAACAACATCTGTATTTGCCTATCCGTTGCCAATCTTAGAGACAAGAAACTGTCTCTCGCATCTGTAATTTCACCGGTAACAAATCCTGCCAAACATGAACACAATACCTATATTCAAGTTAGAAACCCAATAGGTACGACCAAGATCTATTCACAATACATTCGAATACCTATATATTTCAAAATCAATGAAATTGGAATTGGAATTTCTACGCTCTAAGCAGTATAAAATATTATATATCATAACATCACGCCTGTAATCCCTGGAGGGTTAGGCAACGCTAGTTATGTTTATGCCCTATGAAATAGGGGCCGAGCCTATAACTGTGTAGTTTATAGACTGGACAAGCGACTTTGATTAATGCTTAATAGAATTTGGTCGTACAGCGTCATATCCACATTCATAACATCGGCCTCCTTAGATGATTAGTACCAAGTCTTGTAATATGTACATAAGACATTCAGCCGTATTAGTTCAGTTATATAATCTGCAATAATTATGCCGTGACGAGTTACTGCGTATTAAGGGAGGCAGCTCGCTTGTGATATCATTAGTGATATTAGCGCGGCTGACTTATCGGGTTGTTAGCCTCAAGATTTTATGTAAATAGCAGATTAATGTAATGGGAAGTGGAATTTGAGTTCACTTATGCGTTTGTGTTTGTAGAAAATTTATAGTTCAGAAGTTCGACAGGAATCTTATAAATGACCAGCTTTTGCCCGCGGAGTCCCCGCGTGAAAATGTCAATTGTCCATACAAAGTTTGCCACCATTTTTCACCCCCTCGGGGATTGCGTTTGAAATATCCTTCCTTAGTGGATGCCTACGTCATAAGCGGAATGCGTGCGCGAAATTTTAAGTTTGTAGCATGGGTTTTGCCTGCGCGTTGATCCTCAGTCAGTCAGCTTTGCCTTTTATATGTATTTATATATATAAAGATAGATGAATCAAGTTATCTATGAATGATCAGGGTAAGTCTTATTGGATTGTACCATATTGTCCTACATTATTCGTTACCATAATCGTATTCCACAGCACAGATACACTTTCCTGGAGTAGGTGGACTCTGTGATAGACTTGAAAGTGGAACCACCGACTGGGACCCGGACTGGGATCAAAGTGCTTTCATCTACTATAATCATTAATCGTTGAAAACATTTAAAATTTGAAATCACCGATATCTGCCATCAATCACACTGTCTACTCTTTTTCCTATTCTATATTATTTTAGTGTTTCCTCATAGATGTTTATTAAAAAAACCATCCAAGCGAACCTGCTTTGAAGTTACAGTTACCCAGTAAACGCAAAAGTTTCGAACAAATACTATTATCAGACACGACAGCTACTTAGATTCTCCACAAATTCGCTGTAAATACGTCCGAAGCAATAGCAAGTACAGTTGAAACGTGTCGGTCGTCGCGTGTCGCACTTTCTGCCCAGTCGCGTGCCACTGACACTACTCGCGTTTTGCGATCAGGCCTGCTAGCATTCTAAATGAAGAAGACAGAAAGAAAGAAAATTGTGTTTATTTGGCAATAAAAACTTAAAAAATAAACAGAACCAAATTCAAAATGATTGAGACTAATAATGCCAAAAGGGCCTCAGCTCAGCATAATGCCAGATGGCAACACAAAGTGCACCACCTGACGCTGATTTTCAGCTGCTGCCCACGAGTGCCATACGCTCGAAAATATAAACACATTTAAAAATTCTAAAATATTTTGCAAAAAAATATGTATTGTACTGTACCTATTGCACTGGGAATGAATTGTGAATGCACTGGGTTGTAGGTTCTGGTTAGAATCGTCACTGGCTGAAATATGTGCTATTAAATGGGTGGTGATTGAATGGTTTTGACATTGTGCTTTGATTGGGAATCAGATAGACGCAATTAGGGGATATTTTTACCCGACCGCGGCGAAACCCAAAAGGAGGGTTATGTATTTGACGTGTATGTATGTTTATTATATCCAGTTTTAAGTCTTATTTTTCGTTGTATTTAATTATGTAAGTATTAACTTTTATTTATAATTACTGTTTTTGTATATATTAAATGTACATAGCCAGCTAATTAATATTAAAATGTAGTTTTAAGTCAATCTTATGTTCTATTCTGAATTAAAGTTTTCTGGAAAAGATATTCGGAATAAAAACTTGAAATTCTTTTGGTAATTTTATAATTACTTGTAGGTATACAAAACCTGTAGCGATTCAATCAGCGATAAAACAATACGTGATTTAACAAAAGTTTGATTCGCTTCGGCTAATGATGTTAAAAATTGAAACAGTCATTAACCTGAATACTGAACCGAAGAAAACAAAACTACAACTCAACTCTCCATAACATCACAGCAAGTATTTCTCTACGAGCCGCATACAAATCATTTCATCGTTCGCCAACACCCAGTTCAACCCATACCGCTTAGCAATAACTCCTCCATGCAATATCAGAAAACGGTTAGTATCACGAAAATTGTTCAGCTTTCAGCGATATAAAGTGTTGCTTCTACCTCGGTTTAAATCCATTTAGAATATATCTTTTCAGGTACCGGGAGTTTTGAAACGAAGCGCAGTGAAGCGTAGCGAGGGGTACCGAAGCATGCTTCCGTAAATTTAGTGCATTGTGGTTTATTTCTATTCTCACCTGAGTAGATGCCCTAAACGTCATTGTTATAAGAGAAGTAGATTTTATGTCTTTTTTACAGCACTGACTTTTGAGGAGGATCTCGGGGCTAAGTAATAACCACCATTGGGGTCGATCTTCGGTTTAAGCCATGCTTGCCTAGGTAGGTCTCTGAATGTGTGACCTGTACCCGACCTGTGAGTTTCCACCGTACCTCGGAAATCATGTTAAGCTGTTGGTCCCGCCCGTATTTGTAAATCTTTGTCAGTCGTTTCAGATACTTAATCAGTTACCCGAATGTCCGACAATGAGTTTACCTAGGGGTATTGTCAAACTCAGCACTAATTGTGTTGTGACTCAGATCAAACTATTGCTTTAAGTAAATTACTCGTATTCCGCTGCATCCGGTTACAATGGAAGCGGACCTCACATAGTTGGTAAAAGGCAAGGCAGTTTCGCTCATGTGGAGGTTAGAATTCTCCCTAATCGTACTATTAGGTTAAGTATAAGTTTGCTCTGTCCTAACTCAGGTCATGATCTACCTTTGTACCACTACTGAAATCCATTTTTTTTTTAAACATTGCCCCACACTTCTCCTGTATCGTGGGTGCGTTCACAAACACAAAATTTTGATGTAAAAACCCGATTATATTTTCCCGGACCCAGTTACCATCATCAGCAGCCTATAATGTTCCCACTGCAGGGACTCAGGCCTCCGCTCTAGGAGAGGGATGGGCTATAATCCACCACGCTGGCCCAGTGCGGGTTGGTAGATGTCACATGTCTTCGAATTTTGTGATTCTAAGACATGCCGGTTTCCTCGCGATGTTTTCTTCGCCGTTTTGAGAGCAGCGGTGATTAAATTAATTACACAAAGTAATGCGCATGCCTGGATTTCAGGAAAGGTTTGGGAAAACCTTTTTTAGGTTTAAGGAAACCGTTCCATCCAATCTCATTAAAACTAAGTCATTATTCCAGGTAAAATTCAAGTATTGAGGTACTCCGATATTTCCTGTAATTTTATAAGTTATCTCTTCAAGCTTAATGACAATGTTTCCATGAACGCAAGTAATATTGATGGTTTCTTACTAGGAATCACGGTAGCTCACGAAGCTTTGAAGGAAATTAATTATCTCATATTAGCGTTAATTATGATTACGTTCTAATTACAATTTTCACGGAATTGTGTTACTGATTAACTAACTGAATACCCATAGTTTTCGTTAATACTGTAAAAATCTTCCCATTTTTTATTAAACACGGTTCAAGTGTTTGATATTAAGGTAATATTTTGATTTTTAATCATCTCCTAACTAACATTTATCAAACCTAAATCAAGGTGAGAATAATTTAAATTTTATATTTGACAGTTTGACATTTTTGATTTTGATTATAGTAGCTGAATTTTGTTGATGATTTTTTGAATAGTTAGTATGTGCATATTGGCCTCCGATGTTTTTTTTTCTAACTTTATAACATTAGTTTTTAAGTGCGCCTACTAGCAAAATTATGGATCTATGTTATCTGAAGTAAATAAATTATTAATATCATTATTATAAGTGACAGGAAGTGTAGCTTATAATAAAAATGTTTTTTTAGGCCCAGCTTCTTTGACATAAAACCTAGTCATTTCAGCCTATTATAAGGCTCAACTCATTGCAAAACGCACAGAATTTACCTATATAAATTACTAAAACAATTTAACCAAAAAATTCCCGACAGACAGACACTAAATAAATAAGGTTCCGTCATTTTATTTTAATTTTTTTTTACTAGGCTGCTTTGTCCCGCTGCCTATTTTTTCAACTTCCCCAATGTTTCGCCTTCTTTGGCCAAGGAACGAATCCAAAACATCACGCCAGCGTTTCTTGCCTTTTTTATAAGTTACGGGGCCCTATAAATGAAGAAATATTTAACAAAGACATATCTACAGACAGCTTCCCTCACCTGTGTGCAGCAATACTAGCCCCGGAAGAGACACGTCACAAGACAAAAGACTCAACCTTGGTACTCGCGACTCGCGGACTGAACTCACAAAAGAACTTCATCGCTGTCATTCCCATTTTCTTGGTGCACCACAGACTTATCGTGTGGAGTTAGCAAAACAGCGGAACGAGGACGCTTTTGTTAACGTTTCTTTGCATATGAACGGCTCCTATGTGTGTAGATTTTTTTTGTGATGCTATAAATTGATTATAGACAATTTGTATTAATATAGAACCTAAACGGTTGAACACTATTCGGAATATTGCTCGGGCAATAAAGGACTAACACTTATTAATTTGAACATGACATGGGTGGATGCTTACGAAGAGACATTCCCGATTAAATATCACGGTTTATTTAAAATAATATCTTATCACAAAATAGTAAACTACACTTCTACCATAATAGTATTTCCTTTTACTTACCTACTTACAATCACAAACCAAAAAAATAAAACCTATGATTATATCGTAGAAAAACCACTCAGCCCACAATAAATGCCCGTCTCTACGTTTATTTTCAAATAAAAAAATAGTTTGGAAAGTTTTTTCCTCACGAAATGACGTCTAACAATTCCCACCGCGGTGTTCGTGGCCCGACCGCAACTTTATGTGCTCTGCCGTGTTTCCTTTATAAGAGGGCGGGCAAAGGCTCCGTTCTTATTTCCGGTTCGGTGGTGTGACGGCACGTAGCCGGCACGGCACCGGCGCGAACCGGGAACGAACGCCGCTCACCGACACATTCCAATAATAATATGTTGTGTTTTCCTTTTCTTAAGATTTGAATTTGAATGGAAGGTGAAGTTGGTTTTCGTTAAAGCTGAGCTTTTAGTCGCAGTGTAGGTAGTGGGCAAAAGTACTTCAATGCACTATTTCTCTGATTAAAGTTGATACCGATTCCAAAATGTAAATGCCAACACACAACAACAACACAACACAACATTATACAATATTTTTTTATTAATAGGCAAAGACATTCTAGGTAGGTAATTATATTTTTTATTGTTTATGTAGTTTATATATAAGGCATCTCTTTTGTTATACAAACATTATGTAATCGTTTATTTTACCAGGAAAGAAAAACAAAAGGTTTTTGGTGTTTTTATACCTAAAGCTTATGTTTGACACAAATTGAATTCATTTTCTTTCATAAGTATAACATCGTACGTAAAACTGGAACTCTCAAGGAAGAGAGACGCGTTTCATATTTTCATTACTTTAAGCCTACACTGTAAACAGTTTAGTGCCTAATTTCAACAAAATAACACGTTTCTTACAAAAAAAGAAAACATCTTATTTTCTTTTGAAGATTGAAGCTGTTTGTATTTTTATTAAATTTGTTCTTATGTAAGGTTAAAACACTCATGAATATTAATGACATTTTCTTCCTACCTTTGAAGGGCAAACCAATTAGAGTTAAGATTTTAATTGGCAAATCTCTCTTCGATTCTACGTTGGTTAAATTGAGTTACTAAGGAAACTTTCCTTTTTTGTACCTATATAAACTCATGCCGCGTTCAAATGGAGGTTTGTAGACCTATAGAACGCTACCTACTACGACCTTAACACACTCCTTCACGGCACACTCAATTTTATACGAAATCTCCGTACCGTCGAACGCAATAAATGTTGCTAACTTAAATAATCAAGTTATGTTTGTGTTGTCAGATATATCTCGGGCCATGTCTTAGTTGGGTAAACACCGCTGTGGCATATTACGTTGGCTGTGGGCTCCAAGCTGGCGCCAATGTTTGGCCAATATTGCACGTACGATAGTCGCTCAACCAATGTTTTGTTAGTCAAATTGAGTTCGCTAGGGATGCCTAAATTGAAAACTCGTAGGTGAACATTTTAAAATTTGAGATAGTATTTTTAAACTATTTTTGTGAAATATGTGTTCGTTGGCTGGGGTATTGGAATGTGTTTATCTAGGCTGTAAGACAATAGATTTAGAATAGAATGTTATATTGCATTTTCCAGTATGAGTCTTTGTAGGTCGAGACCCATGTTGACCTTATTCAGTATGAATGTGTCTTCTTCGATGGACAGGCTTTTAATTAGGACCTTCTTTCGGCTTTTTGATCTATATGTGCGACAACCCGCTGTTCTAATAAACTACGTAAAGGATTTTGATAATGACTTCACTATTTAGACAATGAATAATTATATCCAGAATGTAGGTTTATGTTAATAATTCATTTATATTAAACGGGTGACTAATGCGTCCCCCTTCAGTATTGGGTACTTGAGTAGATAATTTCACTAATCTAAATCACATTAGCCCAATCCCAACATTGGCCCCAACATATGCAGTGAACACAAACAGTATGCAAATCACGTTGGTCTCAGGTGGCGAGCTGTCACTCCTATTTGTTAATTTCCAGATTTCATATAAGTTGTCGCGTGGAATAATTGTTTGTAGCACAACGTTCACAACTAATCCATACGACTGAATTAGTGAACGAATGGTATTTGTTTGTTCAGAAGGATTTTTGAATAAAACTCTAGCTTGTCCTGTTTTACTTGTCCATTTAAATAATATAACATCAAACCCGTAAACCCTGAAGGGTAAGGCAGTACTAAATAGTTTACCCATGTTTCACCAGTTCAAACCACCGAGCACAAATCCAGATTATTTAGCTGCTACTAAGAATTTTTTAATGGAAAAACTTAAAAACACCAACCCGGGAATGGATACCACGACCCCACGCACAGCAGTCGTTCTTGCAACGTCTAGAGCAACGAGGTAAGGCATAAGAGAGTTGGCGAGGTAAGAAATAAAGCATTTATTTAAGAGTAGTGTGGGACCATTTTGTTAACACTACGTGCTACGTGGCGGTCTGAAGTGTAGATATGGTTAAAAAGTTAGGTTAAAGAATTAAATTATGTTTTGACATTTTGTATTTGTTTAATTTTGATTGGGTGTGATTGTGTGTGTTTAATTTTAATTTTTATTTGATTGAATTTAATTTGCTTGACATTGGTTTTAAGTAAATTTAATGTGTTTGTGTTATTTTATTTTTATTGATTGCTCGACATTGATTATATAATTCTAATGTGTAGGTATGTGTATTTTTTATTGATTATTTTAATGTAACGTTTGAGTTGTTTGCCATTTTAATTCGTGTATCATTTATGGACTGTGTCTGAAATAAATAAATTATTATTATTATTATCTTTTTTTTTAAGGAAACGTTGACACTAGGAATTTCTCCTGTATCGTGGGCGCGTTTACAAACATTTAAACTCACATACACAAACACCCAGAGCCGAAACAACTATCTGTAGGCCATACAAATATTTGTTCCGTGCGGGGATCGAACCCGCGACACGCAACGCAGCAGTCCAATTACTCAGCCACTGTGCCAAACGTGCCGTCGAAATATAAAAACGTATACTTGCAATAATGGCCTAACCTGGGTCACAGAGAAAGGCTGGTGACCACAGCAGTAGGAAAGAACTAAACGGATTATTTATGCTCCTGCTTTAATTGATCGAAATTAATGTAAAGTAAAGTTATAAGCTAAAACTAATATTTGTTTTATTATTGTTGGCAAATAAATTTTATTACCAAAATATAAAACCACTTTTAATTCTTCTATTTGAGTAATGAAAAAGCTATTAAAACAAACACAGAGAGTCCTTGAAAGTTTTTAATTATTTATGACATGAAGTTTACAGTCACTTAAATGCTTTAATTAATTAACTGTGGAGATATTATGAGTGACAGAACTGGGTTATAAATAAAATACATAGATAAATTTTTAATTCTCAGGCCCTATCGAAGTATCCGATAGGGCCAGAGAAATGTTTTTCGTGGGGGGGGGGGGTCTAAAATGGCCACTTTAGAAGATGATAGATTATGAATTGCGTTAATAAGCGTAAAGTAGACCTTCCTTAATAGTAACTGCGTCTGTGTGGATTTTAGGAATTTTGACGCAATTCATATTATTTCCTAAATGGTCACATACGCAGTTGCGTTGCAAAATTTGATTTCGTGATTGGTAGAAGGAAGAAACCACATTTTATTGTATACATGAGGTTGAGTACCTCCAGCAGTCCAAGATTGTTATGTAATAAAAACAACTATATCTACCTAAAGATGCATCACTGTCACTATAAGTACGCACCTCCACTTAACCCTGCAGAAATTACAGGTTTGATGTTATGTTATGTAACATTTAACAAATTATAGGAATCGAATCAAAAAACACCTTTCAAGTTACCTATTTCTCTTTTAAAAAAACTCTGAATTTATTGTGACCCCTTCTATTGTCACAGGCGGGTTACCAGGCGTGAGCGGTGGAGACGGCATGCGACCCGAGCGGCCGTACTTCGATGACGTGTCTCCACGGAACGTGTCAGCAGTGGTCGGACAGGCCGCCGTGCTACGCTGTCGGGCCAAGCACATAGGGAACAGAACTGTGAGTATATTATTAATAATCTTCTTTTATTTTACACCACTTTAGAGCCACCTGCACAGCTCGTAAATTTACTTCGAGTAAATCTTGAAAGGTGCAAGTATTTGGGCAGGATAGGATGTGGTCCACACTGGCAATTTGTTTGGGATGGATGAGAGCAGTGGCGGCCCTGTGGTAGCAACCCCGACTTACGAACAGTTGGTCGTGGGTTCATATTACTTTGTGTAATTTATTTCATCACCGCTGCTCTCAAAACGGTGAAGGAAAACATCGTGGGGAAACCGGCATGTCTTAGAACCAAAAGTTCGAAGATATTGTGACATCTACAAATCCGCACTGGGCCCGCGTGATGGATTATAGCCCATCCCACTCCTGAGGAGGCCTGAGTCCCAGCAGTGGGAACGTTATACACTGATGATGATGGATGGAGATACCCACGTTGCTACCTTTTTTTTGCTTTGTAAGTAATAACCTTCACAAGAAAAAGCCGGAGAGTGTGGGGTTCTTACTGATAAAAACTGCTCTGGTCACACAAATATAGGGTGCACGGGGTCCACTTTAGGACAAAAAAAAATATATACCTCACATCCCACCCACATAGATCATGTATCACGTACGTATAAATAGGTAATACGAATAATAATAATACTCATGAAATACGAATTGCAACAAAACCTTAGTAGTACCAAACAACATACACATGGTTTATTAGGTACACCATAATATGTAACTTACGACGGGTACTGCTGTTAATTCCCATGTATTTATGTCAAAGCAATCACTATATTGAAAGCTTTAACTAACGATCACGTCAACAAATCGACGAAAAATGTGAAAGACATGACTTTTGCTAATCCCACTAATACACACATCAAAAGTGTCTAGGGATCAAGCATTTTTATGCGGATTTCTTGAGATTGAGATGTGGCTTTGTAATAAATTTATGATTTTATAAATTTATATGGATCCTTTTTGGTGCATTTCATAATTTGAATCAGGAACTGTGAATCAAATTCGAGTAAAAGATGAAAATCAGCTGTCAATATTTTCCCTATAAAAACATACAACGCATTGAAGACATTATTAGTGCTACTGTTTCCCTACTACTGATTAAAACCAACGTTATTATGGAGCGGCGACGTCATTTAAGCAGGGAAGAAATGCTCAGAGCCACACCAGCCGTGGGAATGATAGAAGCTGGTTCCCGGCAACGTACTGTGGCTTTAGCTATGAATACAAGTCAGAGTGTTATCAGTCGACTTTGGACACGTTACCGAAGCACTGGTACCGTGGCTGAGCGCCATGGAGGACGGTATCGCTGCACCACACGGAGACAAGACCGATACATTCAAATCTTAACTCGAAGAGCTCCAACAATAACCGCCATGATGTTAGCCGTGAGGCTTCATCACTCTTCAGGGAACTTAATTAGCGACCAAACAGTCAGAAACCGCTTGCATGAAGTGAACCTTCATTCCCGAAGACCGCTACGGGTACCACCTATAGCAATGCACAATCGTAGGATTCGATATCAATGGGCTCTTGAACACAGAAATTGGGCAGAAGAACAATGGCGTTTCGTGTGCTTTTCTGATGAGTCTCGTTTTGGTATGAGACCGGATACAAGACGTATACGACACTGGAGAACCCCTGGACGCCAACAGCGATTAAAATCCTGCCAGGAAGTCCATCCTTATAGTGGTGGAACCATCATGGTATGGGCGGGTATTTGGATCGGCGGAAGAACTGAGTTGATTTGGATCAGAGGCAACCTCAACGCTCAAATTTATGCTGAGACGATTGTATCAGACGTCATCGTTCCTCTACAAGTGCAATTCGGTCCCTTATTTCAGTTAATGCATGATAATGCACGACCGCACACCGCAAGAGTTGTAAGACAGACTCTCGCCGCAGCTAACATCAATGTCCTGCCCTGGCCTGCTCAGTCGCCAGACTTGAACCCGATTGACCATGCATGGGATATGCTACAGAGAAGAGCTCTGCCGAATATGGAGGGTATCCAGTCGCAAGAAGACCTTTTTTTGTTGTTGCAACGAACATGGGCGGCCATTCCACAGCGTGATTTGGATGAACTCATTTTGAGTATGCCAAACCGATGTTCTTGTGTTGTTAGTGTTCGCGGTAGAAACACGGATTATTAATTGTTTAAGTTACCCAATAAAATTTTAAAGAAAACTGTTATTTCAGTCTTTTTTTCGAACTTTAATGTTAGTGGTTCAAATGTCAAAAATCCCTTTATTAGGAAAATGGCAAATTTCTTTATTAATGCAAAGGTGACTTGGTTTATCTAAATCTTAATTTTAATTAATATCAATCAGGAGAAAAGTTATTGCAAAAATATATGTTGATCCCTAGACACTTTTGATGTGTGTATGTTGATCCCTAGACACTTTTGATGTGTGTATTATAAATGTGAAAGTTTGTGAGAATGGATGTGTGGATGTTTGTTACTCTTTCACGCATAAACGGCTGGACCGATTTGGTTAAAATTTGGTATGTAGATAGGTTATACCCTGGATTAACATATACGATAGTTTTTATCCCAATTTTATGATCCGTGGGATAATTTTCGAGTTGTAGCGGGTGAAGCCGCTGGCAACAGCTAGTCGTTTATAAAATGCACTTTAGAGTTACATGCAGTAAACTAGTTACCTAGAATAAATAGCAGTTCATGGAGTGACGACAAATGAGTACTCAACGCCGAACGTCACTCGGTTCCCTCCCCCCATACCCCCCCCCCCATGCAGTTCAAATAACAAAGTTCTACAAAATCAATTACGAAGTGAACCTTACTACATTTACTACTGTATCAATTACAATTTCCTCTCACTATTTCTACTCCTAAATCAAAACTTGGAATCCCTTAATCAAGATTTACAACGATCGTTTAAGACATGTTGGTGGTCCAGGGTATTCCATCAACATAATCCGAAACATAAATTACTGTTATTAGAGCAATGATTGCACGATTGTGCCCATCCCCTTTGGCCAGCCGAGCGAGATATTAACCCGATGGTTATTATCTTAGTCATTAATACTATGATTACTTTGTTCTATACATACGCTTTGTAAGTGAGGCGTATACACGTCTTGTATGGGCCGGCCATTCATCGGCACTGCCGGCTAGTAACACTGAATGTTATATTTACTCGTACATAATTTTATTTATGTGTGCAGTCAGTATCACCAATATGTATACACTTAGCAACGATTAGAAACAATTTTCGTTTACTGTATTGATTTCATTCTCACGCTAAGTAATAAAACAATTTTTGAACCTATGTTAGAATAAATTAGGTCAAATCTCTAAGTTACAATCGTTATTTCACGAGATATTCTTGTTTGAACATTGTCAAGTGTATATGTGTTATAGCTGGCGGCTGTACATAGACTGCACGGCCAAACCATGGCACCTTCCATGACGAGTTGAGATGTCTTGAAAGAGTTTGCCGATCAGCACAAGCCAAATGAAAACCGAATATCACTCTAATATTATAAAGGTGAAAAATTGTGAGTGTGTGAGTGTGTATGTTTGTTACTTCTTCACGTCTAAACGGCTGTAGCGATTTTATTAAAATTTGGTATGGAGTTAGCTGACACCTTGGATTAACACATGGGATAGTTTTTATCCCAATTTTATCTTCCCGTGGGATAATTTTCGAGTTGTAGCGGGTGAAGCCGCTGACAACAACTAGTAATTACGTAAATAAATCGTGAACACTGCTACACATCGACTTTCTGGTTATGCCCTAGTCAAAATTATTCCGTGGATGGATGACCATTCATTAAATATCGAGTACCTCTGACAGTTCTTTCAGGTAGACAGTGGCGTGAAAGTCTTACGACCTGCTTGCCACGGGGTATCGCATTACTTAGTACCCACTGGGTTTTGGAGGTTAGATAGGCTGTCGCTCCATGTAAAATACTGATATTGAGTTAAATGGATGAGTGGCGGACGAAAGATGGTTCTGTGATTATTGAGTTATGTACTCTTGCTAATGGAATTTGTAATCTATGTCCAGAGCGATAACTTTCGAGATGGATTTCCTTGTTCAAAGTTTACATCTGGTTTAGATTGTTTTACAATCTTTCAAAGTGATCACTGTGAACGGTTGTCCCATCTGTTTTCCTCAAACTCATCTTTATAATCTTTTATTTAGGAATCATCGCATTAAGAGTTAGAATTCATAAACTTTACTTAACATACATTATAAGTGCTTTGGCAAGCGTTTTACTGTCACTGTCGTACAATAGTCACATTGAAAACAATGGAAAACAGAAACGGGCACAAAACTAAGTGAAAGCAAGCTAAGTAGCGTTTATAAATCTCGGTCTAACTCTTCGTGAATAATAACACCCTCGTAACACAAATACCCCATCTCAGCATACCAACCACGCACACAGTTTGAATCATACAAATCAAAATTCATGTGACCTCTGCCCCATGAGCCTAACACCTGGCAACCTCTCGAAATATCATTTTTCAATGTCGATGTCCTCATTGGTTCGATATCCCTCCTCAGGTCCGGTCCACTGGCCGCCATATTAATGGTGTAGGGATCCCAACCATCCCTAACCCATTCGAGAAAATAAATAGCCATCTGACATGTCCTACGATGCATTATAATATATTGTTCGGCATGGATTATCTGCCGTCATTTTCTTGTAAAAAGGCCGCGAGGATTACGAACCCTTTTTGGACGTTTTTTTCTGTTTTCATCCCGTTTTGATGGGGTTCCTGTGTAGGGTTGAAGTGTGTGCTGAGTGGTGGAGGGTTAAGTTATTGCTGTTTCTTGAGCTGTTATGGTTTTGGATTACTGCTGCATTGTGGGGATAAAACGGAAATGTCTTTTTAGAACACGTAGTGTGATTGTGTTAGACATCAACTCTATATCCGATACAGCAATGGATTTAAGCCCGGTTGATGGCAATAGGCCCGTTCCAAAATCAAAAATCAAAATCAAAACTCAATTATTCAAACAAGGCTGATATTCAGCACTTTTCGAACGTCAAAATTGACTTTACTTTACTTTACTTATTTACAAGAGATAGTTCCCCAAAACGCCTTCGACACTTCCTAGTGTTTTTGCTGGAAAGAAAAAGTGGCGGAACAAACTCCCCAGCAACACATCTGTTGATGAGGTTGGTTAGTAGAACCAGACTTGATACAATAGTAAGGCAAGTATAAAAAAGTATATAATAATAATAAAAAAAGACATAACATAGCAGTAAACTAATCTTGGAGAAAGAACATAAATAACAAACATTGTCTTGTGTTCAACTCAGCGACCAACTGTTCTTATCATTTAAGTAGTCGTTAATGGAATAGTAAGCTTTTAAACAAAGATTAGATTTTACTTTGGCTTTAAACGCATTAAATGGCAAGTCTAGAAAAGAAGATGGCAGTTTGTTATATAATGTTATACCAAGCCCGACGAATGAATTATGAACTTTGTGAAGCCGGTGAAAAGGAGCGCGTAGTTTATGCTTATGTCTAGTGTTAAAGTTGTAAATATCATTGTTTTTAGTGTACAGGTGGTTTTTTTTTATATATAAAATGTTGGCAAAGATGAACTCAGAAGCAACCGTGAGAATACCAATCTCCTTAAATCTCTAAGAGAAACTCGGGCACCCAGCTGATAAATTACACGAACCGCTTCTGCAGAACAAATATATTTTGAATATCATCAGCTTTGCCCCACAGCAGAATACCGTATGACATAACGCTGTGAATAATAACTAATGTTCTTTATTACATGACACATAGACATACATTACTTGTGAAATGTGGGTAATACAAACACCTCTTACTAATGCGAATGTTGTACAATCTATTACTATACACTTTACGGTCATTTAAAAGCAAGTGGAGCTGAAAACTGAAATTGATACAATTTACCGAAATGCTTTTTCACTATAAACATTCTTTCAATCGTAAAATTACTGAAAATCAGCTGAAATTGCCGTGTAATGTACTGATACTGTCATTATGATCGTACTCGTTAAAATAGCAATTTGGCACAAATGTCGTATTTGGGTCACCGCAGGCGATGCCATCGCACCTTTATGTGTGTGTATATAGTTGTATTTCCCGTGTTTGCTCTTACAAAAACCACGGACATGTTTCTGGCAATACTGCGCTATTTAAAGTACAGCATTGACTTCAAGCTATTTTAATATCTTTGTCGTTGAAATAGCTCCAGCTTTAAACTATCTTGTTTCAATTTATTTTAAGCATCCTACTAAATTAGTATAAGGATTTCTAGATCAGATTTCATAACATTCCACAATCTTAATTAAATTCTAAGATAACTGAGACATTTCTTGAAAACAAAACTTGACTGCCATCCTCCGTCATAAACCCGGGATGATCATAGTAAATCCTACACATTTCCTCCTCAGACAATAACGTGAGCAGGACAGAATAAATCTTCCTTAGCCCTTGACGAGGATAATAAAATAAACAAATATCCTACACACTTTAGCGGAAATATAAAACGACGTCGGCTGACCCATTTCAATGCTGAGGTTAATTCATCAAATTTGTGCGAGCGCTCAAGACTCGAGAGGAATTGGGAAAAAACCTCTCGGTCGCTTAGCCGTTACTTAATTTTATTATTTTAAAGGCTGTAAACAGTCTGAGGACGTTCCATCTTGCTTAATTACAGGGCGGGCTTACGGGCTCACCCCCAGCTTACTCTAATTACGTAGAAAAACAAAAACCCAACAAAAGGGAGGGGAATTTATTTTCTAATTTCTCAGTCTGGAGAGCTCTCGAATTAAAAATATAATTCAAACGTTTATTGTCGGTGTAATTTTAATCAAAGGGCACTGGCCTATCTCTTTGTGACGTAGCCGCGGAAAAATAAGTCGCCCCAAGCCCTGCAGGTAAGCGGCTTGAATCTTTGTATGGTTTATCTTAGGTTGTCACGAAAACGTTATACCGGAAAACTGAATTTACTACACTAATATTATACCAAACCGTTTTGTTCAAGTTTCGAGTGGCTTTCAACCGACTGCCTGCCAAAATAGGGTATTTCATCAAAAAAAATTAATTGGTCCGTCTGATAGACTTTCAAAAAATAATGGACACGTAGTTTTTCTTTTTTCACTTTAACAAAAGATGAAGACGTTACAGTGCTTCGAAAAGTCGCATCAAGGCGTGTGACGTCTCCCGTCGGGGCCACGGGTTGTACACTAGTTATCGCGGCCTCGACATAGAGGGCTAAGAAGGAACATGGGTGGTTTTTAGTCAGTAGAAGTCTGACACTTCCTTTCGCTCTGCCCAAGAGCGGGAGGGGTTATTCGATGATTTTTAATCCACCAAAAAAAAAAGGCGTGTGACGTCACAAGGTTAGTACCTTTTTACCCACTAAGTGACATCAAAAGCCCCCCACTCATGATCTTTGACACGTTTTATTTTCGTAAATTGTTATTAATTTGATAAAACAAAAGATACGTGTTAAATATTTGTCGAAAATCTAACAGACGGACTAATTAGATTTTTTTGGTGAAATACCCTAAGAATAGCTTGATAAACTTTCAAGCGTATCAAAACGTACCGAAAATCACAATACTAAAACCTTACCCCAAGTAGTAACTCGCAAAGGTCTTTACGCGGAGATTTGTCTATAACTATTTCGAAGCACGTCTGTAGTCCCTACAGAATCCGTGGCCGAGACAATTCCATCTCTCCGCAGTATCTACGAATGGTAGGATATACGGTAGTGAGAATAGCTTCGTATTCAATTTATATTAACAGGCACAAATCTATATCTGAGGACGTAATCAAAAAGGGACCCGATGAACCTTGGTATATTGAATATTGGTGTAAACGACTTTCATCCTAATTTAAATAGACACAAGAAGGCTCTGAGCAATATGGAGTGGTCTCTAATTGACATTCGGCAGGTAAAGTTGGACTCAAATTTAAGGCCAGCTCACTCGAAAATTCTGGTGTTTGAAGCAAGTTGGCCGGTTTTTGAGACCCTTGGGACTTAGTTGGTAATTCATGTTATTAATAAGCTTGACGTTTCGAATTACATTTGACGTTTGATAATTGAGTTATTATTGACATTTGGAATGTTGTGTTATTTTATTGAGTTGATGCTACGCCATTTATGTTCGATATTTTGGACTTCAAATGTTATTGTTAGAGGGGCGTTGATGTAAAAAAAAAAGTAGTTTCAAACTAAAAAACCGGACTGAAAAAACTGAAAAGCAAAAAACAAGCACATTTTAAACTAAACAAAATTTGGAAGCAGGCGGGGTCCATTCTATTTTCATTTTATAATTTAATATTCAAATTTTTTCAGTCGAATTTTTTAGTTTTTTTAACTACTTTTCTTATTTCCAACTTTTTAGTTCTTTTATGCTCATCGCAGGTGATTTAACTTTTGTGTTTGTTTATAGAATTGGTGACTTTGAATTGATTTTAAACGTATAGGTATTGTATATTTTTGTAATCTCATTTTAAAACCCTTCTCGATAATGGATGGATGAATGGATGGTAATGGATATTTTTTTTTAATTTTAATTCACTCGCGCCATCAAGACGAATCTAACGACGTATATTTTATTCAAATCCCTTCATCCGTTTAGGAGTTATGAGGTAACAAAGAAACAGACATACATACATACATACACGCCGCCGCAGTCGGGTCAAAAGAGTTTTGTAAAATGTATTGAATAACAATAATTGGCAGAGCTAGTTCCTATTTTGGCCACACGCCTAGAGATCCACGTATTATTATACGTACAGTAAATGACAGTTAGGTCAACATATCAATAAGCTAATAGCAATCACTTGTTAACTGAATACATATAAGCAGCAGGGCTATTGCGTATCTTTTGAAATGTCAGTGGCTATCATTTTGTCCATTGATTAACTGTCAAATTGCCAACCATTTGACAGTTAATTGATGGACACTCTAAGTTAGCCACTGTCACATTAAAGATACGCAATAGCCCTGCAGGTACTATTTACGTAAAAAAACTCTTTACTAGTCTTCAACTTGAAAAAGTTGTAACAAAAAACTACAACCTCCTTTTCTCTCCCCAGGTATCGTGGATGAGAAAACGGGACCTCCATATCCTGACCTCCCACATCTTTACATATACAGGAGACGCAAGGTTCAGCGTCTTACATCCAGAGCCCTCAGACGACTGGGACCTGAAGATAGACTACGTGCAGCCACGGGACGCGGGGGTGTACGAGTGCCAGATCAATACGGAACCCAAAATCAATATGGCCGTCATTCTAACGGTGGAAGGTGACTTTTTATCAATATTTTTTATAGGGGTCAGCTTATATTGGTTATTTTTTATTTGTGTTGGTACTTAACCAGTTTGAGTTGGCCTCCTATTTTTTGGCTTGTGTTAATTGTTCAGAATAAAACGCTGCTTATTATGGATTTTATATAATTTTTCAGTGTGTTAATTTATTAATATGTTTATAGAATCGCCCAAAATATTTTTTATGTAACTCTTGTTACTGAGGGAATTATTACGATAATATTCAGCCACCAGACAATAACTCACAGCGAATTTAAAAGAAGGGAACATTAATTTAAAGAAATATCCTGAAGTAAGAAGTTGAAGACAAATTAAAATAAAAGATAGGATACCAACTAACTAAAATTAAATATGAAATACCAACTTAAAATTAATTAATATTGTATGATGTAGGATTTCAAAGAAAATAAAGCAACAAAAATATCCAAGTGGTCGAGAAACCTTTTAAATTATTTAATAAGATTAGAAGGAAAGGAAATTTTTAATATTTTGTTTTACGGAAATTAAAATAATTTCCTTTTGCTAGCGGTAAACGTAAATTAATACATTGTTTTAAACGAATTATTAGTTCTACTTTATAATGTAGCTCAGACACGACTCTAATAGATATGTATACACGCAGCAACTTTTAAGCGATTTTGTTTGACAATATTAATTAGAGCAGTGGTGTGGACGCTACCGAAAACGCCAAACTAGTAGCCCAATTCTGGGCCGACACAATTTAGATTGCCATTGACACGCTAGGAAGGGCAGTGGTGGCGGCCCCGACTTACGAACAGTAATTCGTTGGTTCGAACCCAGGCAGGCGCATTACTTTGTGTAATTTATTTCATCACCACTGCTCAAAACGGTGAAGGAAAACATAGTGAGGAAAACGGCATTTCTTAAAACTAAAGAAATCGAATACACGTGACATTCAAGTCTGAAATATTTAGCACAAATGCCAACTAAAACTAATAGTTACTATATCGGTGTCATCGTGGTCAGAAACTTCTCATTCATCGAACATTTTCCGCAGACTGATCTCTGTCTCAGTGGTGGAAGCGACGATTTACGAAGAGCTGGCATTACTATGTGTAATTTAATCACCACTCGTCTCAAAATGGTGAACGAAAATATCGTGAGGAAACCATGCATGTCTTTGAAAATTAAAAATTGAAGGCATGTGACATCTACCAACCCGCACTGGGTCCGCGTGGTGGAGTTTAGCCCATCCCTCTTCTAGAGAGGAGGCCTGAGTCCCTGCAGTGGGAACATTATAGGCTGATGTTGAAGTTGATTAATGTTTGACGTTTTGGAATATAGGTAAATAGATAAAATCAAAGTAGAAAAAGTTCTTTCACGACAAAAGGTTTTTTCTTTTTGCTGTGTGTGTGTGTGTATTTGTTTGTGTGGGTGTGTTTTCTTTATTTTTCTTTATGACCAACCATTTAATATAATGTCAGCCCACATTAAATGGAAATCTGAATTCAGCTTATCAAATCGTTAACAGATTACGTATTGGAAGCACTCGCTGTAAGCCATTTGAACTGAATTAAATTAATTTACTAAATTAAATGCATTAAAATACTCTATAGGCCTAAAAGTTTTTACAAAATGATGATGATACCATATGATTTACATGTCGTGAGCAAATCCTAAGGTAAAATGTCAGTATATCGTAAAATTATTTGTAATTCGACATTAATGTTTACATTATTAGGTTACGGAATTTATCTTTAAAGATTGGGTCAAAACCGTCATGGATACGGACTTAGATCCCATAAACGGACACGAACTGATATTACTGATGGACTTTGGTGTCCAGTGTCTGAAGTCGTGTCATTTGTCCGTAACGGTTTGACGAAAACTTTTCGGTGCAAATAAAATACGGTAAATAACCGACCGACCGTGAGTCGTTAAAAAATAAACCAACTTTTAATTTTAATAAACCGTATTTTGTAACAAAAACACACGGGATACCCAAACAGAATGTATAATGACACATTGAAATGGTTCGTACATATTTTACGAAGGGGTCAGGACGACCCTCGAATTACAAGCGGGGTAATCATATCCGGCAATGGAAACCTAAATAAAATGAGCGAAAATAGTAAAGGGGTAAAATTGACGGTACTTAGGTGAAATTACATGTGCCTTTATGGGCTTGAGAGTTGCCTTTATTTACCTGCAATGGTAATAAAAATATAAAAGCCTTTTCTTATAGATTTGCTTGAGTAGAGTGCATAATTTTCTTCACTTTAGCACTAGAGCGCTAGATTGTTTTTGAGGCACTATTATATCATTCATTTTAATTTTAATTTTAACCCACTGGAAACCAGTTAAATGTACGTATAGAGTTCACTTCACCAAATCATTGCAGCTAAATGAGATCTTCACATCTGAAGGACGTGAAAGAGCTTACTGCATAAATATTTCCAGTAAGGACCGACTCTACCGACGGCTCATGATGGTGGTTTAGATATGCTCATCCCTTTTAGATTCATTGATGAATTACACCCATTGTCTTAATTTCTCGTACGTATACCTATGAAATGAGTGATACTTTTCTGTCGTGTGATTCAAAGGACCAAACAAGAAAGGAAAATACATCAAAACGAGGTTTAAAAAGAAACATTTCGGGCCATTACCCACAACGTCCTCGTATAACAAGGATAAACAATACAAAAAGCCTTGGACCTTCAGTCCGGGCCCCGCGTATACGCATGAAAAGTGACGATGGCGTAATCCGGCATTCATCTCTCGTCATATTAGTAGTGGGGCTAATGCCGCGGTACAAAGTGGAACACATCTGTCTGCGTCATATGAGACGCCCCGCGTCTTTGTATCGCGTTACTACACTTATTTTATTCTGTTTAAGTTTTAGCGTGTTTAATGGGATTTTCAGGGTTCCGTCGCCGAAATTCAACCCTCCGTCGAAAAAAAGGAACTCTTCTTTTTGTTCTTGTTCGTCTGTTAATCCTTACGTATATAATATTACAGAAATTATACTCCGAGACTGTTTTCACTACACAGTTGACATTTAGAGAGAATGTCTTTTATGAACCGCTACGCAAAAGTGAATATACCTATGTATACATATAACTATGTGAGCCGTATATCTACAGCTCTTATAAATAAATATCGAGGTTCCTCAAATATATTATAATTACTAATTTTGTTTTTTGCAAGCATATTATATTCAATGAAACACGCATACAGTTTTTTGTAGTTTTTTTACTCAGCATTCAATATCAGCATCAAATGAGGTTAAATCCTAGAGACAAAATAACTAGAACCATTTATAGACGTTTAAAAAAGCCGATAATATGTTATTTATAAACAGTTCAGATTTCAAGGCGAGCAATCGCAGTACGTTATTGTCGAACGTGACTGAGAAGATACTTTTTGTGTTATGGAGGCTTTACTTTCTATAATAACTGTGAAAATTGGGAACATCTTCGGTCCAGAAGGTACCAAATAGATAGCCAATACTTCATATAAGACAAGTTATACATTTTGATTTTAAAGAGTAACCTTGGAGAGTCTTGAGATATTGCTTTGGAATGGGCAACTGCAGTACTTTCAAAAGTTATTATGCTTTATGATTGGGACTGTTGCTATTGGTTCAGGCATAAATAGTAATAGACAGACATACAAACAAGCCGAGTTATTTTTTTCATTTATTTTACTGATACTTACTAGTGGGTTTCAAAATCATTATATATATTTGGCTCACCAACAATTGAATACACGAAATCTAAGATATGAGATACATACATAGGAGTCACAGACAAGTGTATCAACCTCTTACAGGTAAGCACAACTTGCACAACTTATTCGTCGTTGGGTGCCTACTTAGAAATTGGTGAGTAACCAACTACTCACCGCACATTACTATCGATTTTAAATATATAGTTAAAACTATACTGAAACTAATTGGAACTAAAATAATCTAAAACTAAATTTACAAACAATCCTTAGCTCTAAAATTATTTTACAAGTTTTTCTTATGTCTACTTTTAAACTTAGTAAGTGAGTCAGAGTACACATCTACAAGATCACTGCAGCTGTTTAATAATTTGCATAGACGGGGGATAGGCGAATTAGCACCAAGTACGGTTCTGCGAAGCGGAGGACGCAAGGGGGTTATAGGAGCTTGTGGGCTTCTCGTGGGCACACGGAATTTGAACCTACACAATAATTGGGGACAGTCAATTTTCTTTCTCAATATTTTAAATAAAAATACTGAATCTAGTGAGTCTCTCCCCTTCTATAAGGATATCATCTTAAAGAGCATACGTCTCTCTTTATATGAAAATTTCTTTTTAGCTATGAGAATATGCTAAATGCCACATAAATCGTTTTTGAAACCCTTTTCAGTCTTAGTGTGTGGGTGGCGTAGTGAGGTCTCCATACAGTGCTACAGTATTCCAACGAGCTACGTACTAAACCGTTATACAGTAGAGTTTTAGTCTTGGTGCGTCGAAAACATGTTACATTTCTTATGACAAACCCAAGCAATCTCGAGGCTTTTTTAGCTACATTTTCAATGAGGGGTACAAATGTTAACTGCCTGTCGAACAGAACTCCCAAGTCTGTTATCTGTTCTACCTCCTGCACGAAGTTGCCATCAATGTTATAAGCAGATCTTATAAAATTAGTTTTTCTGGTGAAGTTCACGTGGTAGCATTTGTTAATATTTAAGTTCATACCATTTTCAACACACCAACGTACTAAGTTGTCAATATCTCTCTGTAGTAATTCGACATCAAAGTCTGTTTCAATTACTCTACAAAATTTTAAATCGTCTGCATACATATAACACTCAGAGAAATTCAACTTATTGGCAAGATCATTGCCAAATAAGTTAAACAAAACAGGACCAACATGTGATCCTTGTGGGACGCTAGATGTGACCTTGTAGGAGCCTGATTGATAGCCATTAAGTGCTATAAAGAAGAAACGACCATCGAGATAGGAAGTTAACCAACTAAGGAGGGTGCCGGTGATGCCGTAGGCTGTTAACTTGTGCAGAAGTATATTATTATAAACTTAAGGGGTCGTTTGCCACGAGGCATTTGTCCTCAACAAAGGACAAACATACTGACGCAGAGGTTGACAATCTAATTAATAAAGTATAGGCATTTAATAAATGCAATTCTAATATTAAAGTAACCTTTGTATAAGTCGTATAATATTCTGTTTAATTAAATGAGGGCTGATGAAAACCGTCAAGATTACGAAGACATAAAATATAGATATTAATACTGCTGAGAGACACATTCTTATTCATTACAAATATTTTCGTAATTATTTCCGCTCTGTTATGTGGGTTGTATTTATAATCAAAACAAAATTAATACAGAAAAAAACCATTTGAGAATAAGAAATAATAACAAGTATGAAGTGCTAAAAAAGTGTTGAAATTTTTTAAATCCATATTAACTTTTCAATTAAATCAAATCAAATCAAAATCATTTATTTCAAGTTGGCCAGTTAAGGCTCTTTTGAATAGTCGAACAAATACTAAATTTTAATAAGCTAATAAACTAAGCTACAGTCCCACTCACAAGACATAATAACTGTCAGTGTACTGTAGTTGCCGATTCCAAAGCGTTGGTCTCATGAGAAGAATGGCAAGAAACTTCATGGATCTTGAAATTTACTGGTATCCGTGGCGGAAAACATCGTGTGATCTTACTAATAAACTAAAGTCAGGAATTACCTTTCCACCTCGAGCAAGCATAGTGATCAATGTAAAGCCTCCTTTGTATGCAAAGAGACATTTTTCCAGCAGAGACATAGTAAGAAGCTGATTTTAAAGATCAAGTTTGTTTGTTTGTACAAAACAAATCAAATAAATACATGGTATCATCATCGCGATAGTATTTCAATAGAAATTGATCGAGTTCCTATCAGATCAGTGTCCTGCCTTAACGAACGATCAAAGGGAGGCATCTAATATAAATGGAGGCGAGGCCTATAGTGAATAATTTAAAGTAATCTAAGTAGGGTTGCCATTTCCAATGTAGGTTATTTTTTTTCGGCTTTGTGTATTTATTTCCTAGTGATTGCTTTTTTATTATTAAAATACCGTCTTTTTATTTTAATAAATGTTGACAAAAAGCCGGACTTGTGAAAAAACCCAAACCTTTTACTGTTTCGGCTCCTATTTTCGATCTTTATTTATATACTGTTTTATTAATGTTACATGCTGATTTTATTTTCCTACAAATATGTTCAAGTTGAAAGCTTACAAAAGACAAGGCCGAATAAAGTCCGAACGGGGAGCTGTAAAGTCAGACATGTCATGTGTGACGGAAAAGGGGTGCGTGGCGCAGGTTATTATAAATAAGACCACGCAACCAGTCTACATAAAATATATTAATATAAAAAAAATGGGTGTGGGAAGGTCTACGGACACAAACTCCTAAGGCATCCCTGTGGGATGTGCTGTACTGCCCTGATAGCCGGCGTGGCGATGACCGCAGCGAGGTGCCACGCTGGATGCGTAGGGGTGATGGCCAGCTCTTCTTTACGTCGGCCCGGCTCGGCCCACGTGGCAAGTATGGCCAACAGGTGGGAAGTCCGATGCCGGCCCGATTTTAGCACGCACGACGGAACCAGCCGCGTAACTAACGCGAACTTGAGGGTGCTCTATCCGGAACTTTGAAGTTAAAAGTGTTCCTCCAGCAGGAACCTGGGACCCTGGAACGTAACGTCCAGCGTGTCATGAGGTGGACAAAAGGTCACCTCCGCTGATTGCGACACCAAGCTAAGCAGAGCGAGTAGCAAAAATAGTGCACTAATGAAGGTGTTGGTGGATTGTCACAATCAAACGGAGTTTATATGATGGGAAGAGTGAAAATAAGGCACGATAGCACATTTTGGGTGTGAAGCACGAAAAGTCAAAATGCATTGAGCTGAAGGCCTTAAGGTTTAATTACATCATAATTATAGCGTAGCATAAAGTCGGAGAAAAATAGGCATACATGCTAAGATAACCTATAAAATTAGGAACACAAAATACACACATGTTTATGCTGTTCAAAACTTACCCAGTATGGGGGTTATGGAGACACTGAGTTTAAATGCTCGATGGCAGAGTAAAATTAAGATTGATGGTAAAACTTAAGCCCGAATGATGGCGAGAGGTAGGCTCGTAATGGGCGCAGGCGCGCGCCCGCTAGGAACGCACGCCTACGCCGGAGACCGAATTTGCAGTGTGCTGTGTCACCGACGCACGCCGTAATGACATCTCTGCGGAACGAACGCCTATTGGTCGCTCTGCTCAATTGTAGTGATGCGCGCACGCAATATACGTCGTTCACGCATTTTAGTAAGGTTTACCACAGCACTACAACTTATTATCTGTGGTTATTATATTTTGGAGTCTGCGGTTCCTTGACAGTTGGATGAAAGTAAACATTGGAATGTTGCAGTGTTTTTATAATTAAATTAGTTATTATGTTTTGATTTCTGCAAAATGTAACTACTACGTTACACATGGAAAAACTCAGACTTGGTAACCCCTTTTTTTTTAACTGTGGCAAATCAACAAATGACTCTTCTCGCTCTGGGCAGAGCGGTAGGAGTGTCAGACTTCTACTGACTAAAAACCACCCATGTTCCTTCTTAGCCCTTTGTGCCGAGGCCACGGTATCGCTTTCGAACAACCCGCAGCCAGAATTGGAAACCCTAAAGGAGAATTCGGTCATTAATTCTAAAGGAAATATTTATAAAATCAGTGTACGTGAATTAGATATGATAGCTTGGTCTAGTGGTCCTTTCGTTCTAAATAATAATGTTTCTATTATTTAAAAGAGGTTAGGTGGAAACAGATTATTTTGAATATTTACAAGTTGTTACTTAGGCTGGTTTGATGTGAGCCTGCGTGATCGCAAATAAATTAAGTGAGTACGTCCGTACGAGTTTAATCTAACACGAATTCGGTTTGAATATCCTACTCATATTATAAATGCGAAAGTTTGTGAGGATGTTTGTTACTATTCCACGCAAAAACTACGAAATATATGTGGACGAAATTTAGAACACAGATAGTTTATAACCTGAATTAATACATAGGATACTTCTTATCCCGGTAGTATGATCCTGTGGGACAATTATCGAACTCCACGCGGGTGAAGCCGCTGGCACAAGCTGTTTAATAAATATGTAGGTTCTTGGTAGTGTATTTAATGCTGCTAAAAACACTGTTAAACTGACTGCCCGTAGTTCATGTATAATTTAGTATTGTTTAGGGATAACGAGAAAATGTGCAAAACTATCACTGGTGGAAGATATTAGGGATCTGTGCTTGTCCCTAGTAGTGACCAATAAGAAATTATTTCATCACCTCACAATTCATCAATAAACAATAGGTACCTAGCCAGATTCACTCCCAACACCTAGATCTATGATTTCAATTAAAACCTGACAGAACGCTGAATATGTAATTAAAATTAAAAGCATGGTAATTACTAACACTCACCGAAATATCTCAGCAAAACCATTAGGGACAAAAACCCTGGGATTTTTTTATCCGATTATGAATCTTTAGAATTAAACCAGCCAGTGGGTTCTTTACAAAAACTTTGTGACCAAGCGGGTCAGGGCCAAACAATTGAGTGGGTTAATTAAACAAATTGTGACGTTCAAAAAAGTGTGTTATTTTTTGTTGTTTTCACAAAATTAAATTTTGCACAACAGGTCAAGGTTGCTAGAAAAAAATGTGTCAGGTTTTATTAATTGCTGAGCATTAATTCTTATGAAAATCACGAAGGGCGTGTATAAAAATGTTAATAAAACAAAATAGAACAAAAAATATTGTTGCCGTATTTCACGTTTTAAAAGAAACTAATTACATCATTTTGAATACCCTAGATATGACCTGATTGAAAGCCTTAATATAGTTACGGTTAGGGAGTCATTTAATATACCTCTCAGAAATGCCTGTCAGGAACAAAATATGACTGACCTATTGGTCTAGTGGTTAGTGACCCTAACTGCTATGCCGGAGGTCGTGGGTTCGATTCCCACCCAGGACAAATGTTTGTGTGATGAGCACGATCATTTGTTCTGTGTCTGGGTGTAATTTATCTATAATATGTATGTATTTAGAAATATATAATTATGTTTATCAGTTGTCTAGTACCCATAACACAAGCTCTGCTTAGCTTGGGACTAGATGGCGTTGTGTGATAGTTGTGGAATATTATTATTATAATTACTTAATCTATAATAATTCAGAGATGTCACCTCATTTGTTTATACCTACTGGTAATCGCATCCTTTTCACACATCAAAGTACAAAAACTACGACAAAAACGTCTTTTAAAAGAGTATAGGAAGCCAAAAATCAAAATCAAAATCGAAATATTTTTATTTCACATAGGCCTACATGGGCATTTATAAAACGTCGGTAAAAAAGGGGGCACGGTTCGGTTCGGATTCGGGGGGTTCGGATTCCTAAGGAGAAGCCAATTAACTAATAATTAAATTCATACTCAACTCACTTGACTTGTCAAAGTAAAACTCACAGAAACGTTTAAATCAATGCACGGAACATCGGGCTCGTAGTACCACCTAGTGGGACCCGCACAGATTATTCACGCAAAAATATATGTACGGAAAAATTCTATTGCTGTTTTGTTTCAATGGACTGAGAAATTCTTCTGTCCTTGTTCATGTAGCAGGAAAATGCTTTTATCTTGCAAATATGTGCGATATTTATTATGTCCTACCAACTGATGGCAGAGGAATTTTCTGTATTATCATATTTCTTTTGGTTTCGTCCACTATGGAATTTGCTGTAATTTGTTGATATTATAAACATCTTTATAGAGTTCTTTATCATCATTTTCTTTATTTATTTAAACATGTACATACAAAAGTGGCACAATAAAGTGAACGATAATAACATCACTGTAATCAAACCCTAAGCCACGTCAGATGATTACCGTAATAAAGTGTAAAGTGAGTTGAGTGCGGTACGATTAAACAAAATAAACCTTATTAAAACGTTAGAATTAGTTAGACAGTTTACTTTTCTCGTTTAACGGGCATATTAAACTACATTAAAAATTTATATATAGAAATAAATACATCATTAGCTGTGAGGAATACCCATTCATAATTAAATAAAAAAATTAAGAAACAGTTAATAATAATTACAAAAATCAACTTTGTGTGATTTTGATACCTCCGACATCAGAAAAGGAAAAATTCGTGAAGAAATAAATTCCCATATTTCTATATTTAAATGACTATATTATAACATTCTTATTATTAGAGTAAACCAACTATTTACATTAAATAAACTAACAAGAAACTATAAAAGGGCATTAAAAACTGCTTCTCAACGCTGTCAGCCGGTAATGTGCGCAAAAGACTGGCAGCATTGCCACGTTGTATGACAACACTTAGCCTCTGACCAAGATAAAACCCAGCTTTTGGGTCACGAGAAGCGTTAACAAAATATTTTGAAATTTCCTTGAACAGGCTGTGAGCACTCAGAACCCACGGCCCCAGAGTTTTAACCCCAAGCGGCTCAAAAATGTATAAAAAAATAAATACTACCAGTCCGCCTAAAAATATCAAAAAATCAATCCGCCTGTAACAATGTTGGATCCTTCTCTGCATGAGAAGAGGCTTATTTGTTCTGCAGTGAGACAGCTATAGGCTATAAACAGTTTATGTATGTTAGTCAACTATTTTAATCTACAAAAAATAATACTAAATTAAATTGACTGAGGAATAAAACCAGCTGTTATTTTGAAAGCATATAAAATACCATTTCACTCCATATGTTAAATAATCCGGTTAGAAAGTAAACCGTCACAACAAAGCGTCACTCACCCGGATTATAAAATAAAAAAGCATAACCCTTTTAAGTTAACCGCAACCCGGAAAGTTAAGAGCATGTTGTTGTCACTTAAATTTTATTCTATCGTTATGAAACATTAAAACTCGCCCCTACAAAATCATCTCTATAAAATAACTCTATTTCTGAGTGTTTGCACCTTGTGTTTTTCATTATAAAACGTGGATTATGACAGCATTTGTTTTGGATGGACTTATTTATGTGCAAGTCTGACAATGTTTAAATACATCATAGCTTCATCTCGACGGAGAATTATATGGGTATTGCGCATATTGCCATTGAAAGTATCTCATGTCACTCAGAAATCATGATTATCTTTCTATCAATTCTATTTAAAAAAAAACACTGTTGTTTGTTCCACTACGTCTCCCTGATTTAAACTGAGAAGGGCTAAAAGTGTATTAGGGGATAGCCTTGTTAAAAAATCCAATGAATGCTGAGTCTGAGCTTATTTGAATAAGTAACTATGATTTTAATTGGCTTTATTCTTTGACATTTTCCTTTCAGAATGAATATAAAACATCTTTAAATAAGTATCAGTTCTATTTTTAGCTTGTCTTTGCCTGCTAGATTCATTTTTGTGCCATACCTTCACGGATTTAGTTGTTTTATCTATGTATTTCTGTTTCGAAAATCTGCTAGGACGAAGGAGCATGGTCCTTTTTGCGTTAGAAAATAAGAGGTTAGTTATTATTGATTGTTACTAACTCTTCAAAAATTCTCGGAATGCAAAATAACTTCATAGAAATATTTTATGAAACGGCGAAACTTTCTCAATCCAGAAAACTCAGCATAAAATAAAAAATTGTCCGTGTTTAAGTGATTAGTTTGCAAGTTAGTCTGGATCACAATTATCGCTTCCAAGAAATTCCCGACGACAGATAAATACTGAAGAAGACTGAATAAAATAAATAAATAAAATTCACTTGATAAAGAAGAAAGTAAACGAAACCAAAGCGTCTGCTATCACAGTTTTATCTAGACGACATACTTACACCAGCAGCATTTGTAGAAGAGAAAAATTCACTCCATCTATTGTAGAAAATCCAGAGAGTCCTAGGAGTCCAAGTCCATTATCGATTACGTGAGTGATGTGCCGGAACAAATCCGTTTCGTTACCGAAACCGCTGTTGCCTAAATGAGCACAATTTTTTACCCGACTCGTTTTCATAGTAGCCAATTTGTTAGTGCACGCTCCGTCGGTAGATACATCATGCGAGCCTCTCAAATTCACCTCACAGCCAATTACACCGCTTGTTATTGTTGAAAAATGTCCGACCATGCCTCACTAAGATTGTTTCGTATAGTTTTATAGGTAATTGATTGTCCAGAGTTTAAAACTCGATAAGAGTTCTCAGATAGCAAAGCTGGTTGTGCTTTAAGATTTTAGTTTTTGAAGCAATGTTTATTTTCTCTTAATTTCAAGACCGCGGCCATTTTATAGGATACTAGCGGACGTCACGCAGTTCCCGTGGTAATACAGGGATAAAAAGTCACCTATGTCACCCGGGGATAGTGTAGCTAACGGTCAAAGAATTTTTCAAATCAGTCCAGTAGTTTTGGAGCCTATTCGTTACAAACGAACAAACAAATCTTTTCTCTTTATAATATTATAGTGTAGATTATAATTTATTTCGGAACGGCATTTCAGTTGAATTTATAAAGTGACAATTGGCCAACTGTCTACCAATTAACAGTCTCGTTTTTAGCATAGTAGGTATAAACGTGTAACTTGAAGGAACAAGCGGGAATCCGAAAGATAAGACGCCTACGCTGACGTCGCCATGGTACCGATCGAGTTTGTTTCTAATTAAGTTGTCTAGACATTTTTTTTTGTTTTTATCCTAAATTTGTGGGTTCTTCTGAAGATAATAAAAATATATAATAGAAATCATGTCAAGGCCTTTGCCCAGCAGTGGGAGAGTACAAACTATTAAAAAAAAAAAACATGTCATGTCATTGTATAATTAAATTATGGTTTTAAGGTTTTTTTAATGTAAGAATGCCCTAGATGGTGTTATTTCTGCAATCTAGTTATACAGAGACACCGGTAAGTGCACACGTAGTAATATCACTGTATAAATCCTCCACAATATTATAATTCACGGCGGGGTCTTAACCACTCTAATTGATAAGCTCTCACAAAACTCCCAAGTTTAACTCATCTGGGACACAGTTTTAATTCTATCACGTCATCTCCCATTTTATAGTCCCCAGACTTCTGTACAGACTGTGATTTGAATAATAAACTCTGTATCAAGGTCGTCTGCCACATCAGCTTGCCAGTCCGTCGCAAGGTCACTAATTCCCATTCCATTGCCATCTCTATCGCTAATTCTACCAAATCTAATACTATGTTCAACTCTTTCGATGCATCTCTGGTAGGGTCACATGCTGTTTTGTATTCCTCGCCCTCTCCTAAGCTGTTGTCTTGTGAATTCCAGATGAGTCCCTCATCCCCGCGACCTCGGCCCCGCCCCGCTCCTCAGGTACCGGTTTCGTATCCTTCTCTTCATTTTTAATTACATTTTTCATTTGTTTATTCATTAGTACTTCATTATACTTTCATTTGTTCGTAGCGGCTTAATTTTCGTGTTTTCGTTGACAGCACGAGATGTTTTGTTGGATAATATTAGATGGAGTTTGGTTCGCGTGCGGCGTAGCGCTTTTCGAATTTGCATGAACTCGTCCCGAGATGTCCATGCAGTAGATACAGTTTGTTTAGTTCATGTTGGTTGACCTCCATCGGGTAGCGTAACGTATAAACAGATGCATGATTGTCACACTTGTCACTGAAGACACAAAGTTACAAAAGCGTAACTTTTTGTTAAACGAAGCAGATAAGAAATATTGCCGTAAAAAAATCAACGTGAAACTTGGCCGACGAGCTATTATTGCCAAAAACAGTGCCGCAGAAAGTAGAATAAAATTTTATTACCAACATCCAAATCGGTGAGTTGCAATAATAAAAATAAACGTTTTAGTCGTTACGTCAACCAGTGTTTGGAATTGAGTAAGTTAGAGAAAGCCATAATGCTAAGTTAAACACTTTTTAAAGTCAAATTAGGTTTAGTCGAAGTGGGATTGGCTCGGTTTGGCTTTTAAAGTTGCATCATCATTATTGTCTTGTTCGGGTAGGCTCTCAAAAGAGTTATAAAGGATTTTAGCTGAGCTTGGGTACCAGTGATTTATTTACGTTCAAACTTCAATTTATCTTCATACGAGACTAACTAAAATGGAATGAATGGAAAATTCTATAAGTAGAAAACTAAAAGCACTTTACGTCAATGATCTTAAAAGATTATGTTCAAGTGATTGCACTTGACTTTAGGCTTCAAAACTCATTGGTCGAGAGCTTTTTTTAACCTTTAACAACCGGAATACTGCCGTGGTTAACCTCCTAAACCTTTGTTGCTCCTAAATGTTACTAGTTTCATTACCCGAGATTTGAGAAGCTTACCTATCAGCCCTGAATTCCCATTTGCATACGATTTGTAAATATGCAAGCATTTTCTTGTGCTTGTACCGTCACCGACATCGGATTGTGTACTTTCACGTTATGTAGTGAAGGTTCTGTTTGGTTTGTTGCAGCGGCTGCGGCGACCATATGGGGCTCCCAAGATGTGTATGTGAAGAAAGGAAGCACAATATCGCTGACGTGTTCAGTGAATGTGCACTCGTCGCCGCCTTCCACAGCCTCCATTTTATGGTAAATCTTATTGTTCGCAATATTTACGTGGACTCGGCAAATATAATATGTTTCTGTTTGGCTGAATTTTAGTTCTTTCCTTTAAATAGCCTATTGGACTACTTATCTTGGTTTCTTTCTTGAGTTGCTGACGAATACAATAAGCAATGTTATTGAAAACAAAAGATCAGAACATCTTTACCGATTTATTGATGAATTTTATAATTAGAATCATAGAGATAAGGTACTTACCTTTACAAAGGCCAATACTTTGTAGGTCAATGATTTCGTACGCCACTGAATTCCTTATTTAACATTATCTATTATTCATTTAGGTATCACGGCAACTCAGTGGTAGACTTTGATAGCCCCCGCGGGGGGATCAGTCTGGAGACGGAGAAGACGGAAGGTGGCACCACGAGCAAACTGCTGGTGACCAAGGCTGCCCTCACCGACTCTGGGAACTACACGTGTGTGCCCAACAATGCTCATCCCGCATCTGTGTCTGTACACGTGCTCAATGGTGAGTCAGAAGCTACACGTATTGTCACAAAAAACGCACCGACGCATGAATGATAGAATGCCAAATAAAGCGCGTTATTGAATTTTCAAAACTCAGCACGTTTCGAAACAATAATTTAACTGACATTTAATTCTCAGCTGATTTAGGTACGTAAAATAGAATAGATATGGTTGTTTTTTGTGCTTTTTATGGTTTGACTTGTACAAACGGTTTTGGACTAATGACATTCGTAATAATATTTTTTGTGTGATTTGATGTAATTACTTTGTGAAATTCGAATACAATGTAAATTGTTTGATGAATAAATAAATTAAATGATAAATGTTCAGACATTAATTATGAGAAGTGTAAGTGTATACGGGCAACACTATAATGAAAACTGATTCTTGTAGTGTCTGTAACAGTGTTCGTGGTTTTACTTTCTTTCGCACGGTGAACTGATTGACGACTGAAGTCATCGGACTCCGTTATATGAGAAAAAAAAACTGAATTTGTCGTTGTGTTGATGCTTGGAGAAAGCCTATGTCTAACTACAGTGAAAGTCTTTAGGGTTTAAGATGTTGGTTATATTAAATACCAGTTTTATTCAAAATATTTTAAATATTGGAAGATTTTTGTAAACCGTGGTTTTTCAACTTATCCATCCCCAAGGCTATTAGTTTGTATTCTAAATGTTGTGCTAAGGTCCTGTTTACTTATATACACACAATTAAACAAACGCGTGAATCAATCTATGAACCACACATATTTCTAGACTTAAACTCAAACCCTTTCGTCCAGGTGAGCACCCAGCAGCGATGCAGACGAGCAACCGAGCGTCGTCCTACCTCACATCACAGCTGAGCTGTGCCATCGTCACATACCTGTTGTCGTCGGCCGTCTGCAGATGATCGGCTTAACCGCAGTCGGTCGCGGGGTTGGAGCGATCTTTATTTACAAACGGGCAACTGAAGTTGCGCAACTCTTGGTAACTACTGCACAAAAATTGGCGTTACTGTAAATTGATCGGTGTTGCTGTGAAGTTATAATTGCCATAAGTTTTGTAATTGAATTGCCCGTATAAGCGCACTTTAGTCACTTAATTTTATTGAAATACGACATTCCACCCACAGAAATGTAATATTTATTCCTTCTGCGTTATTTTTGAAATGTTGTAAATCTAATTTTCTAACTGAAGTTATTTGATTAGTACAATTAAACGTACAAATCCTTTCGGCATGTAATACAATTTCAATATTGAAACAGGACTGGGATGTTTCTCCCACTTCTCTTTTACTGCTAGAACAAATATCAGTTCATGTAGTCGGACAAATTGAGTTACTTCGTTAACTTACAAGTCCAAATATTCTTTTGGACGTTAATACAGTGGAATGAATTGTGATAAAGTTGTTTTAATGTTTACATTTATATTAGAAATAACAACAAAGCTCCTCCCTCTAACGTGTAGAGGTAATATTAAATTTAATAATAGTCATAATTTAGGAATTGTTATAAAAATAATTGTCATTTTGCAAAATTTCGATTTGTGATTGTAATGTTACGCGGCAGTATTATTATATAATTTATTTAAAATGAATGAAATATGATTTCGTTAAACTCGTTTAATAGTGCGTATTTTCAAATTAAATTATTTTCCAATTATGTATAATAGGTATGTTTGTTTGACGAATTATTATTTAAGAAACAAGTGAATGTAAAACATTTTTTGTACATAAAGTAAACTATACGTAATAATGTAGAATAAATAAAGTTTATATCAGATCGCATTGTAAATATTTCGTATTGTTGTAAATACAAAATAAACGAGTTTAATACATAAGATTGGATATTATAGTACCTAGTCGTTCTACCATTTGAGTGGTGAAAAACTGTTTTCCTTATTTTGTTCTTAGAACAACCTATTTGAAATTAACTTAAGTCTCTATCCGTCGGAAATGGGAAGTGTTTAGGTAGATGAAAGTGTTCACTACTCTTTGTTTCCGAGAATTTCTGTGTTCCGAAAAAATATATTTTGAATACAAATTATTTCGTGCTTCCTTAATTTGAGTTTATCGATTCATCAATCATTTTAAAGCTTATTTAACAATAAGTATGATTAGTAATGAGTAGAGTGAGGTTGGACAATATTTGTACATTCAAATAATTATTATAATTGATGCTCATTCACAATAATGTTCCTGTTTTCCACCACAACATATTATTAATACACATTACAATTACAATTATAAATAATTTTAGTTCGAACTGTTAACATCAGTAATAATTAAGATTCTAAAGTAAATGATTGGAGTGTTTATTCTCAAACAGAATGTACACTGATAAATATGCAATATGTTCCGTAAAGTAAAGATTGTACTTGACGTAAACAACATCGCGCAAACTTCGCCCCCCACCCCTACTCATACGTGATTCACCTGTGGGTGTTGCAGTGTCAAATAAGTTTGTGTTGAGAATTCCAAGCAGGCAAGTTGGCCAACAAGCCTACGGCGAAACTTCGCCTTCGCACGCCTACGCAAGCTATACACAGACTCACCTTTGTATCAAACTTTCCCTTTGTAATCAAAATATACCGGACTCCATATTTCCGACTGCAAGAGGCTTCAAACTGTAATTACTAGGGAATAACGACAAATAATTATTAAGAATCTATTGACTGTTTTCCACTAAAACTTTTATGTATAAACTGAATTTTCATCGCAGGTACTAGAATTTAATTTCCATGTTAATCTAGATCCGTACAGAGTCAATTTACGCTGCGTAACGCGAGACTTATTAGGTTTACGGCGCGGAGTAAATTTGGGGTTATTTAAAGCGGAGTGTCTAATTGATTCCCGCGCAGCTCGTTACTTACGCGCGTACATTGGGTTCCGTACAACGCGCTACACTCGACAACACCAACCGTTGACTTTTCCCATCTTCTCGTATACTTGTAAAGTAGTTTAATACTGAAATATTGCGATAGTACGGTAGCAGAAATATAACTAGCTATGTTCCTTTAAATAAAGCGTAGTATGATGTTATTAAATGTAATTCGACGACTTATTTGTACGGTTGAAAGGAAGGGTCGTTTTTAATAGTGGGTATCCATGTGGATACTCGACAACTGATTACTGAAGGGGTTGATTTTGTTTCTTTTGTATCTTGTACATAAATTGTAATAAGAAAAAGGGAGTATTAATAAATATTATTAAAAAAATCTGTATTTTATTTCATCAAATCACGAAGCCATTAGTAGGTAATGGGATATCAATCCGAATGATATACGAGCATCTGTAAACAAATGTGGATGATGATACAAATTGATGTTTCAAAATGCAAAATAATGAAATGTGGGTTGCCATATCGGTTTCATTATATCACGTAGGAACCATATTTTGTTATTATTATTTTTGCATTCTACGAAAATGTCGAAAGATGTAAACGTAAAATGAAATCAAATACGCCGCGATATGAAGCACTCACATGAACATCGTATTTGCCTTCTCATAATAAAATCGCATTAAAACCATCTCAGGAAAAGCGATTTAGTACGAGAATAAGCAAAAATATATCTTTACTCTTTTGAAGTGGAGTGCCAATCTCGGAAATTTTATTTTTTTCCTTTCATAATCTTGCTAAGTACAATATTTTCTTTAGGAGGAATAAAATCGTGGGGAGTATCAACTGGTTGGTACCTCTTTAAGCCGTCCTCCCGATGTGATGACACACGCGCGAATATTTAGGTCGGCGGATTACCCGCGAGTCTGCACCATGCTTTATTTTACTTTGTTGAAAATTTTATGGGAGTCTCGTAATCTCGGTGCACGGGATTTTTGTATCGGGATTTAGATTGGCGATTTATTGTGTTCTGTTATGCAAAGCTGTCATTGAGCGCCATATATTGTATCTCCTTGTTTATGCAGATCATACTAATAACAATAACTTTTCTTCTCACAAACATACATACATAAACTTACGCCCTTTTCCCGTGGGGGTAGGCAGAAACCACCGAACCCCACCTGTTACTATGCTTAGATACTCTTTTTGTCTCGTCCAAATCCATACTGCTGATGACCGATAATATCTGTGAGAAAGACTCACCCCTGTTGCATGGGCCTTCGGCATAACTGACGGAATTTGAGTGTAAGGGCAGGTATTTTGCAGCTTAACCCTGCAGAGACTGCAGTTCATGTTTGACCCTTGTTCATCCCTGATAAAACGAATCCCCTTTTTCTTCAATTTAAAAACTGGTCCTGTTTAAAATAATGATACATTTTCTCTCATACAATTGAATACTTTCTATACCGCCCTTGTATCGTGAGCGGTAAACTCCACATTGATTTATCTCCCCGAGTGGGCAGCAATAGACAAACGTACAAATAATTCCGGCCGCTATCGGAATGTCCAACCGAATAAACATGGCTTGTTCGCACAAGATTGCACAAGACTCCGACTGCCACACAAAGACTGGACGCAGTATGAATGAGACAAGCTGCACGTAGAAATAAAACTATTCAGCTGGTGGTGTTCACCAAGCATACTTAAAGATAAAGATAAAGATAAAGATCATTTTATTTGTCAAAACATGCACATAAACGTTATAACGGATTTGAAGACAAAAAAATACTCTAATGAATGAATTACGTTCGGTTACAGTAAGATAAATATGAAACCGATAAAAATATTTTAATGAATTTTATTAATAAAATAAACTGATTACAATTAAATCGGTAAAAATAGTAATAGTAAAAGTAATTGTTAAATAGTGGTCCACCAATACTCTAAATCAATATCGATCACTGCTATTGCACAATCTTCGATCCCACGCCATAGGATTTCTGAGTAGGTGAACCGCACAGTGCTGGGCGGGGGCAGCGGCGGGCGCACCTTAAGATTTTAGGGTTCTACAAGTACGACAAAACGAATGTGACTGATATAATACAATTAGGAATGCTACTTTTTTGGAGTTTATGTCAGCAATAATACTGATAGCTCACCTCGATTGCACCGTTGGTCTAGTGGTTGCAAGCGCGACTGGTAAGCCTAAGCACTTGTGTTCGATTCACACGTCAGGAAAATTATTATTAAATTTCCATCAGGAATGTTTCAATAGCAGTCGTGGAGTTTGGATTTGTGTCCGGTTGACGGTCATGGGCTCGCACATGGGACTTAGATATAATTGTCGAAATGTGAGTGTACAGTCGAACAAGCTAAAAAAAAAAAAGGGTGAGATCTTTATAATTCTAGTACACTGAAAATATTGACTAAGCGACTGGTATTAAACGCTGTATCATTTAAAATTAGTCTCTAAATGTATCTGTGTAATCTTATAAGTAAATGCAAATTAGCAGGCTATATACTTATTAGCTTGTTCGAAGGTACTATTAGGTACACCTCTACTCAGACCATCAGGGAGTACAAGTGGTATCTTTCATGTTTAAGTCACTAATAATACCCATAGATTAATCGAGCTCTACAGCACGTATTTATACTCGGAGTGTAGAAGTGTGCAAGCTCGGAACTGCAGAAGTGCGGACGCTGCGATTGATGAAACGTTCGACCATTTGTGCTCAGCAGGTATTTTGGTAGTTCCATACTTTGTAGCCTACAATGAGCTGGTATCGTACTAGACGGTGCATTGTTGTTTCGGGATGTTAAGACTCTCTGGTGAAAACCTTACAATGTGACAAGTCCGATTATTAAATTAAATTGTAATACAAGGTTCCTGTTACTAAAATTAAGTATAAGATCTTTTTTATTTTCCACCATTTCCTTGAAACCGCATTTATTCAAAGTTGGTGAAAAAAAAAGATGAAATGGTTAATATTTTTGTTTCACGGGCTTGATAATGTTTATAATTGTGTTGAAAGTCGTACACATCTAACGTCCCAAAGGTAAATAATATACAATCATCATCATCATCATCAGCCTATATTGATCCCACTGCAGGGACTGAGGCCTCCTCTCTAGGAGAGGGATTTGCTATAATCTACCACGCGGGCCCAGTTCGGGTTGGCAGATGTCACGTCACGAATTTTTTGGTTCTAAGACATGGTTTCGTCACGATGTTTTCCTTCACCGTTTTGAGAGCAGCGGTGATGAAATAAATTACACAAAGTAATGCGCCTGCCTGGGTTCGTACCAACCGACACCACTGAACCACCGCTGCTTAATACAATCAATTACCACACATTCTATCATTACACTGCATTGATTAAATAATAATATTGAATCAGTAAGTAAGCCAAGTTTAGAGGTCTATGGGTGGGTCAAAAACTCTGTCACCAGGTTATGCCATAACCACACGATGAACAGGAAGAAGATTTAATCAGTTGTATTAATTATTCAACATTAAAATTGTAATCAGTATTATCCTCATCTTCTACAACTAAATCACTGTGATAATGTGCTGTGCGATTGTGCGATAGGTTCCGACGATATATCAGGCACTTTTCTTAAAAAAAACAAAAACATACTCCTTCCCCACTTAACTTACATATGTAACCTTGCTTTTAGTTCAGGCACTTTTCCAAATGCTTTCAAGCTGGCAGTTGTACACCCAATTCATAAAGGAGGGGACAGAGATTGTTTGAACAATTATAGACCTATCTCAATTTTACCTACACTATCAAAATTACTTGAGAGGCTAATGAACAACAGATTAGTCAAATATTTAAATCAAAATCAAATACTCTCATCTTCTCAATACGGTTTTCGCTCCGGAATTTCCACTAACAATGCTGTATTAGACCTAACAAATACTATCGTCACCAAACTAGATGAAAAACAGAAGGTCATAGGCGTTTTCTTAGATTTAGCGAAAGCCTTCGATACTATTTCTGTCCCCTCCCTCATTGCCAAGCTTGAGAAAATTGGTATAAGAGGTACTCAACTGTCCCTTTTTATTAGTTACCTCACAGGCAGACGGCAATGTCTCAGGATAGGAGATTGGACCAGCGATGAACTCCCAATAACACACGGAGTTCCCCAGGGCAGCATTATCGGTCCCACGCTTTTTCTCATTTATATAAATGACCTTTGCCAGCTACAGCTTCCTAATGCTTCCATCTTTACATATGCCGATGATACTGCTCTAATATTCTCCGGGGATTCGTGGGATCTGGTGTTTCAATATGCACAGTCTGGACTTGCCTTTGTCACCAGTTGGTTGGCACAAAACCTGCTCACTCTGAACGTTGATAAAACGAATTACCTCACTTTCTCGTCTACAGCCGCTGGAAAGCCTTCCTCGTTTTCACTTGCCTTAATCGCTCACTCCTGTAATTCAACTCACAATATAGGCTGCGATTGCCCCCACCTAAATCGCGTAAGTTGCATTAAGTATCTAGGAGTGCAAATAGACGACTGCCTTACATTTAGTACTCACATAGATACACTTACTACACGGTTGCGCAGGTTAATTTATGTTTTTAAGAACCTCTGCTCCGTTGCTGACTCCAAGGTGATTAAACTGGTGTATCTGGCTCTCTGTCAATCCCTCATCCAATATTGTATAGTTACTTGGGGTGGTTCAGGGAGGTCCCACATGTTGAAAATAGAACGCGCCCAAAGGGCACTTTTGAAAGTTGGTTGGAAGTTACCCTATCGCTTTCCTACCACAGACCTTTACAAAACTTGTAAGGTTCTGACTGTCCGTAAATTATGTATACTTAACCTCTTAATGACAACTCACGGTCACACTCCCTACGATCCCTCTGTGATCTCCCAACGACGTAAGCATTCGGTCTGTCCCTCTATTCGTACAAATTTTGCTTTGGCCCAACGCTTCTTTCGCTTCCTTAGCAGTCATGTGTATAACAACACTAACAAAATTTTAAACATATACCCCTTGTGCAAATCCAAATGTAAAGCAAAAATAATAAATTGGCTTCTTGATTTGGATTATTCTGAGACGGAAAATATTCTAGCTGTTTTAAGATAAATTAGATAGTAAATTTGTAGACAACTTTTCAAGACACATACCTACACTCACTCTTACAAATATACCTTCACACACACACACACGCACTACACACACACACACACACAACATACACACACACACACACACAACACACACCATACACTCTCAGGTACACCATTCACTACAAACTCGCAGATTTTGCCTTGATGTGTTCAAATTAGTACCTACTTAACACTATTGCTTAAGAGGGTGAGAGCCTGGAGATCTGTCATACAGGTCCCGAACCCACTATAGACTCCAGCTCTCACAAAGGTTACAAATTTAATTTGATTTGATATAATACGAACCATTGTCTGTACCTTTTTGAGAGAAATAAATCATTATTATATTATTATTATTATTATTATAAAAACATCATATTTCGACGTTACACGACTGAAGTTGATACATTTCAGCAGATATTTCACAGTGAAAAATAGCGGCGCAACCTGATCCTAACTTTAGTTGCAAACTGTAGCGGTTTAGTGCAGCGCTTGCTAAACTTGCCGTTACAATATCATAACTTTACCGCCCACGGCTGTGTTATAACATTTACCATTTTTACGTAAAACGTGGCTTATTTTACTTTTATCGTTGTTCGTAAGCATAGCAGCTCCTTGGGTGAAATTGTTTAAGGTCGAGGAAATTCTGTCGAGGCTACGGGTTGTTCAAAAGATATACCGCGGCCCCAGACACAAAAAGCTAAAACAGCAGACACATGGGTGGTTTTTAGTAAAAAGGGGTCTGACACTCTCCACTGCTCCGCCCAGAGTGGGAGGAGTCATTATCTGATGATTACGCACCCTTCAAAAATAAATAAAAAGTCTATGGGAAATAATTTCCAGAGAAACATATTTTATGGGAACGTTTTTATTCATGAGTCGTTTCACGGAATTTAAATTTCTAAATCTTACTAACCCCTATTTTTGGGTAGGGACGGGGGGGAATCATCAAATGACTCCTCCCTCTCTGGGCAGATCGGAAAGGAGTGTCAGACTTCTACTGACTAAAAACCACAAATGTTCCTTCTTAGCCCATATGTCGAGGCCGCGTTATCTCTTGCGAGCAACCGTCAGCCATCTTACTAACTCCTCACAGGATATTGCTCAACTTTCCTACCTATCATGCACAACCTGCTCGTTCCAGGATAGAGGCGAATGATGGAACCTGACTTGGTCTGACCGGGTAACAAGTTTTCTACCCGGTCAGCTCTGTTATGTCTACTACTGACGCTCTATCGGCCGGTAAGTCTATCGATCGAGCTGTAAAATAAATAAATGCGAAAATCTCACAAATAAATTAAATGCATTTTATCTAGTCTGAACCAGATATGGTCTCAATCTCTAATTAGAAAATGTAACTTGAAAAAAAAATACATGTCAAACATTAATCTAGTTTGAAAAACATTAAGCAAGACGGATTTTAGTATACTCGTAGATACGCAACGAAAGGTTATGTTTTTTACTCTTATTCAATTGCTAGCATAAACAACAATTTTATTGAATTATTCGGTAAATACCTGTCTATATACACATGTAATCTACAAGAATAATATGTGAGCTTTCAATCAGGAAAATCGCCTAAAGGTCCTAACTATTGTGTCTACCTAGCTGTAAGTTTTCCAAAAAAATAAAATAAAAGATTTCCTTTGGGAACATGATTACTGCTTAGTTATTTGAGACGAACAGAAATACGTCACAATCTCCGATTATTTACTCTCTTAAGTATGATCGGCGAACAAACAGGGACATATAACCGCGAACAATATTAATATTGGGTGTATTCGTAGATAAAGATATTAATTGGAAAGAGCACTTAGACAATGTTAGTGCTAAAATCAATAAATTTGTTTACGCACTTAAACAAGTCAAAAACGTAACTAACATTAAAACTGCTGTAATATCATACCGCGCATATGTCGAATCTGTACTCAGGTATGGGCTTGTTATGTGGGGTAATAGTACAAACTTCCTTAGAGCTTTCATCGCTCAAAAAAAGTGCATGAGATCAATTTGCGGACTTAAACCTGATGACTCATGTCGACCAATATTTAAGAGACTTGGTTTGTTACCGTTACCGTCCCTTTACATTTACGAAATATGCATGTTTGTAATGAAGAATAAACAATTATTTAAGACTGCTAATGATGTGAATCCTCGTAACAGACGAGATCCCTATAATTCAGTGTTGAGTGATTTACCTAGGCTAGCTAAGTACAATAATAACTGCCTAGCAATGTGTGTGCGCATTTATAAAAAATACCGAGGCATTTTAAAACATTAAATACAAAATTATTTAAAACTACATTTTATAAATGGTTACTTGAAAATTGTTTTTATAGCTTAAAAGAATTTATAGATAAAAAAAATTGATGTTCTTAATAGCTCATTGTTGATGCCTCCTTACCTGCCCTAACTTTAAAATTTTTGCATGCTCGGTCTTATCCTAGCTAAACATGTTTGTTCTATATAAGTTTGTACTTAACACCTTTGTATACCATGTTTAACGCAAATAAATTATTATTATTATTATTATTATTAACAAACCGAAATTTAACCGCGTAATACAACAACTCATAGAGGTCTGCGCAAACGAGGTACGTTCAGCAACAGAAGTAGTTTAACATTTTGAGAATTTTATTAATTTTATGTCCTCCAGGTTAATATTATTAATGTTTCAGAAAATTATTCTTCAAAATATTCCTTATTCTTCAATACCTACGCGTGTACTGATTTGTTGTTTAGCTTATTTTTCTTATGAATGGTTTTCAGGTAAATAACACCATAATATTTTCCCGTATTTCCCGAAGTACCAGGCAGAGGTCCTCTGCAGTGTGTCGGTTTTAACCTCTAGGCTCTACGATAATCATTAAGTTACTGGCATTAAATATTTTAGAAGTAAATACGATTTTCATATTTAGAAGTGAGATAATCAAATCTAAATATCAGAAACTGTTCATTAAATGTTCAAAAAATATAGCATTATTATATTTTACCAATTAACTTTTAGCGATATTGTTCCTCCACGGCCATTAGTCTCAAACTCAAACATTTATTTGAATAAGACCATTACAGGCACTTTTTGAACAACAGGAAAACCAATAAAACGAAGCTACAGACACAAGGCACAATAACTTGTGAAAGTACTGTAGTTGCCCATTCCCTAGCGTAGATCTCTATGGAAAAAAACGGGCAAGAAACTCCATGGACTCTGTTTTAAATCAGAATTTACCTGTCGCGATATACACAAGCCGCGGAATACGCCTGGAATAATGCGTAGCTGGTGACGTAGTGTCGGGGTGTACGTCTGACGTTGTGATGTGAATGTACGTTTAATATTGTACAATCATTTAATTAAAAAATCAAAACTTCCAACGTCAAAAAAAGACTCCCTACCAAAAAATCGACATGAGAACCTAAATGTCAATGTTTATTTCCTCGACCACTAACAAAGCCGAGCTCTATTGGTCACAGACTGCAAGGAGCCGTCCGAACAAACAGATTAGCGGACATAAACACTCACTATTAACATATAGACTGAGTAGACTGGGATGGAAGATACGCTGTGTCACTATTGGGCTTGTTCACAGTCGATTGGATGCACTTCAATGGGTCTAAGAAGATCTAACATGCACTAAACAATGGGCCCAATGTTCCCATAGAACACGCGTACGTACACATTATGGTCAGGTTTCGGACCAGCTGGGTCACAGATACTTAATAACATGTTCGTAATCAGTTTGCACCAGTTTCAACAAACCTTGAACGAAAAGCATTAAAGCAAAACGATCATGCGATAACGGTTTTAAAACTAGATTTGTATTCGAGAAGACGCCTGCTCACCCTTGCTTTGAAGATAGACTTTGGGTATGTGGGAAAACACACAGTTTCACATTTTGGCTGTGCTCATAATAAATGTGGAGGGTCACAGTGTTTTGTTTCTTTTTTTTCGATTCTTAAAAACCGTCTGAATTTGTGTTTACGAAAGGCGTCCGTGCCAGGGTCTCTAGTATTGATTAGTAGTAGTTTATAAGTAACAAGGTGGGCAACCAAAGGAAAAGAGGTTACATTCCTTTCACTCTGGAATGTGTATTTATATTATTTAAGATATATAGAGTATTACATTTAATGAGATAACTTCGGTTAGTTTCTCAAAGTCAAACATCCGAAACCCGACTTTGCAGAAGTGTTTAAAAAAATCCGTCGAAAGCGTTAAGTTCCTGTCAGCTGATCGATTGAACAACTTAAAATAAACGTCATCAATCAACTTCTCAGAGTTTCCATTTCCTTTTACAGACGTCCCTAACGAGGTTTCGAGAATTTTTCCAACAAATATACGAATTTGCGAGGATTTCGCCAATGTTAGCGTTTTAGGCGCCACTTAGGGACGGCTCAGATCGAAGACAATCTGATTTCTAGACATTGAAGTAGGTAACCTTTTTCTTTATTAAGTAAATACAAGCAGCGGCTTATTTTTTCTATCCAAATTTGATACTACATTGGATGAATCGATTTATCCGATTTTCTTTGATAAATTCGTGTCTGTAACTTGAAATACTAAGACTGAAACCAACAAAATCTATAGCATGTAGTGATGGGGTGAGGTACTCTTTACTTCTATAGAGAACGGAGTCTAACAACAAAGTACTATAACTAAAGTCAAAGTTATGTACGTGCTCACGTTAGGGGTGGTTTAATGTACTTTTTAAAACTTTGCACAGGCTTATAGCTACGTTTAAACGAGCTTAATGTAATGAATATATAACCTCCATAATTCGATGATGGGTCTACGTACAGTCGTACACCCCACGCGGGTACAAGAGTAGCATACGAAGCAAAACAAACAAAAAGCACAAAAGCATCCCGGATGCCGCGGCTTTCTGCCCGCGACTGTGCCCGAATGGCCAACTCTCTAAATTGTACCCGTTACACTACCGGACTCAGCAGAATGCCAAAACGAAAAAGTTTTGCCTTTTTTTCAACATTCCACACACAAATGTAATCATTTCGAAAAAGGGCGATTTAATTTTCTACTTAACGGGTTAAATTTTAATAAATCTGCGTGTGGTTGTGGCGGTGAATTTTTTATGTTGCCAGCGCGGAAATCGTTTTTGATGTGAAATGTGTCGCTGAGCCACTTACTGACAGCTACACGGAAAACAATGTGTTGTGGAAATTGTTTAACTTATGAACAGCAAAAATGGGGTTAAGAGTCGCATAGCGTACCATCATGTGCTGATTATGTTACAATAGCAGTGCTAACAAGATTAAACAGTGTAAACACACCATACATTCTAGTTCAAGAAATAAGATTATTTAATTATGAGTATATTCCTGGCTGTTGTTGGCATTATATTTTTTTACTACAGGTAAAAGTAATTTGGTCCTTCGCATGTAATGACCACGAACAAAAAAGCGGAAAGCCAATTATTTTCCAAAAAATAATAAGCTCACTATACACGTATTTCTTTTTCTTTGCTAAACCAAAAGGTTAACTAAGAAATAAAGAGCCCTCACTAACACGCACAGGCCTTGTTCTTATAAAAAAATAAATAAAGTAATATTACAGTGGTTGGTCCGTAAATAAGGAGTATTAGGTTGGATAAAAAACTGGCCACGTGCAAGTCGGACTGGCACATGAAGGGTTCCGTACCATTGTAGTAGTAGTAGTAGGTAGTAGATATTGAGAGATATTTCATTTTTTTTAATTCTTGTACTTTTCCTGTAATCTAAAAGTTTTGAACTAATTTCTGTATTTTTTTTTTATTTGGCTCAGTAGTTTCGGAGATAGGGGGGGAATGGTCGGACAGTCAGACAGACATACGAGTGATCCTATAAGGGTTTAGTTTTTACCTTTTGAGGTACGGAACCCTAAACTTTGAGGTCGCCATTAACACTGAAAATCACAGAACAGTAGGTTCATTCACATAATCCATATACTTCTTGTAGTAATTTCGTGAATTACACAAAATACCCGTTATTGTAGAACCGACACTAACGTTAAGGGCTTCACACACGACAGTAGCGATACGCTGCAACTGTGTGAAGCTAAACCATTGCCAAATAAATGTACATAATATTTAATCTATATATTTATTATTAAGCGTCCCTTCGATTAATTGATTAATAAGTGGTTCTTCAAAATAATAATTATTAAGTAGAGCCTTTTTTGGATTGTAGGAAATCATCAAATGAGTCCTCCCGCACTGGGCAGAGCGGTAGGTAGTGTCAGACTTCTATTGACTAAAAAAAACACCCATGTTCCTTTTTAGCCCTTTTTGTTGAGGCCGCGGTATCTCTTTCGAACAACCGTCAGGAAGTAGAGACTTTACACCTGCCTTTTGTAAGCCATACAAATAACAGTAAAAAAAACCTTTATTTACGTAGTAGCATTTTATCATAAAACTATTGTTTTTGTAAGCACTGCAAAAAGCAAATAAAAAATTCCTGAGCGACACGTTAAAAATATACCCGTTACAGGATTAATGTCAAACGGTAGGCATTGGTGCAGTTTGTTTGGGGATATATTGGCAGAAGTTTTTCAGCGTGGACGCTTGATGGATTAGTGTCCGGGCTGTCCGACGCTGCGTCCTGTTTCCTATCGCATCGATAACGTGTCGATGTAGCTGCTTTGATCGACTTGCTTCGAAACAAATCGAAAACGATTGCAGGCTACGTCACGACCCATGCAAAATGAAAGTCTTTATTCAGGAACGCTTTGAAAGAAAGAGAGACTCAAAGAGTTAGAGAGTATTTTAATACTCTGAATAAAACATCTTAACCAAGTGATATCATGATTGTGAAAGTTATTTCGTTTATTTGTTTGTCATGCCTTCTCTTCCTACTGAAAGCAAGACAAATAAACGAAATAACTTCTTCTTATTTCTATTCTTCTTCTGTTCAATCTTAGGTAATGATATACTTCGTTACCTGAGATAAGATAGACTACAGTCAACGCGCTGGCGAATCCCTTTTTTAATTGAAATACTATCCTAAAAAAAATACATGTAAATGATGGATAAAATTATACAACAGAAAAAAAAGTCTTCCGCATGATCATTTCGATAACACAAGAAAGCGTCTTCCTTCCTAATTCCCAAAGATATTCGATTACCCTACATAGTACAGACCCGTATCGGAGAGTCCGTTACGGAAATGTAATCAAGCTGACCATGGGCGGAGCCGACTGTGGACAAAAAGGTCACTTAGCCAAGATCAGAGCCAAGGTCGACAGCGGTAAGTGGGTGGATGCTTTTTGCTTCAACGGAACACGGCATATCATATTTTTTGCTTAGATGTTGATACAAATGTACAACTCAATACTGCAATATATTTTTTTACCAAAAATATGCGTTTTGTTTGAAAAGTTGCAGAATCTGGGCAACGATGTTTAAAACATTGTCACAGTAAATCGCACCTTTAGAACGAAAACGACACAATTCAAAAAAAGCTAAAATTGAGTTATCGTCATAAAATGACTCAAAACGAAATTCTGAATTTAACAATAGTTCAAACAAAGCCATATTCGAGCGGGAACAGGACAAAGCCGTTATATTGGTCTCTTTCTTACGCGGCGATATGCGGGTCAGAGCCGGGGGGGAAACGACGTAGTTAGTGTTGTGTTCGCATAGCTAAGGGAAGGACGTCACGCAGTCAGCCGGTGGAACATACAAACATACATAGGTACATATATACATACATACATAGACTGCCAAAATCATTACCCTTCCTTTTGGCTTCGCCGTAGTCGGGTAAAAAGGCGTAACTCATAAAGTTTCACATTTAAGAATTTATTTTCGGTCAAAAAAAGACGCAACTCCTAAACAGTCAAATTTATATAATTTTTCTCGGTCCAAAAATGACTGATAAAATTTGAAACCTTTTTTTCAATATAATTCCTTTTATTATGTTCGTTTTTTTATGACACAATGAAAGCTGAAAGACTTATTCATAATTTAGGGTACAAACATAGTCACTGACGTAAAAAAACACGAAGTAATAGACGAAAGATTGCGGAGGTGTCGTTGCAAGTGACTAGTTTCTTTGTAAATTGTTTTTCTTTGTTTTGATCTTTATTAGATGAAATATTTTTTTTTAGTTAAGGATATGATTTACTAAGTTTTTATAAAAACAAAAACTGCTGGCTCAATTTTCCAAAAACCACTCGTCAAGATATCGCGCTGTTTCGTACGCACGTCACAGATCGTCTGTAGCGCCTTAACCTGCGATCGCATTTGCCGGCTCCTGAGTCACGCGATCCGACCATCTCGTCCAGCCATTGTTCTGTTGCCTAATTATAACCGACGGCTGACGACTAGTGTTTCTGACACCACCACTTACGATTATTTGGGACTACAGTAGGTACCTATTTATAATTTGCAGAAATGTAGGTATTTACAAATGCTATCGTATTTGTAAATGTTACAGCATCATGCTGAGATAAGATATATTATTATAGATTTTGACCTTATACAGGACCAGTTTTGTTTTGGTTCAATTTTTTTTCTCATGTTATTGTATTTTCAATTCAATCATTTATTTTGTTTGTACTGTGCGAGACTAATCAATATTTTTTGTCATTTTTTGTGTATTTGCAGCTGTTATTGCATCTGAGCTGTACTACCATGGAACAGGTAGAATTTTAAAGTGGATGACCAATCGTGAATGTAAGTAGACCGGGACCAGAATATAGTGTGTAGTAATTGATAGTTTATGTTAGCATTGCTCGAAGCTTGGTTTGTGAAGTTATTTTATTTTGGTTTATTTTGTATCGTGTATAGTGCTTTAGCTTGGTACAATTTTGCTAATTAGTGATTTGGAATGAGAAGTTAAAATAGATAAAGGGTCGGAGTCCTCCTAAGGCGCGGCGATAAGATAAGAGATGTGTGTTTTTCTCGTTGTTCGTCGCGTCTCTTCGAGATCTTGCGATTGTTTAGTCAAGCGGAGGCGAGAACAGTTTTTATAACACAAACGCAATATTACATTTACTTTCTAGTTATTTACTCAATAGGGTATTTCACCAAAAAAATCTAATCAGTCCGTCAGATAGATTTAAAAAAAATAATGGACACGTATTTTTTCTTTTTTCACTTAAACAAAAGATGAAGATACATTGCTTCGAAAAGTCGCGTCAAGTCGTGTGACGTCACAAGGATAGGATTTTTTTTCATGATCTTTGACATAATTTTTATTAATTTGATAAAACAAGAAACACGTATCCAATATTTTTCGATAGTCTAACAGACGGACTAATTTGATTTTCTTGGTGAAATAGCCTATTGATCGCCCCCATATCATATCCAAAATTGGTAAATGAGTGTCCCATTCTTTATCCGGAACAACAGGATACTAAATTATGCGTTTCACCATAAAAAGGCGCCATGAAAAGCAATTAAAATAATCTTTTGACAGCTTAATTTAAAACCCCCTACACATTATCTACCCTTCGAACATAAAATCATCTTTTATAAACAAAAATTGATTCGTCATAAACACCACGCGATGCCTTTAAAAACCAATAAAAACCATTGCGTACACCCCCGAACACATAACAACCAATGCTATAACACTAAATCACATAAGCACTCTTAAAGGTGTAGAACATAAAGACGATTATGGCATATCAAATGTAATGCACAATTCATAATTTCTTTATCGGTCGATCAGAATAGCAAGTGATGGTGTTAAATATTTATGTAGTGTTCGTTTACAGGATGATGTTACAAGTGATTTATAACTAAACTGAGGGTGCTGACTAGGTAGATTTATAGGAAATTACCAAATATATTTTATGCAAGTAGTTGCGTTAGTAAACAACTGTTTCTGATAGTTTTATTCTTCCTTCCTTATATGAAATTCCTCGGTCATTGCCAAGGTCACCGAAGGGAAGAAAAATAACATAATTATGTTATCATTTATCCCTATCAGTCGAATCTCATAATCAATATATATATAATCCTGGGTATTCCCTTTGGTAAGACTGGTTGTCAGACTTTCAGGTCACTGACTACCTGTAACGACTGCCAAAAATCTATACATGGCAGCCCGGACACACAGCTTAACGTGTTTTTCCAGGCTCGGAAGAAACTCAGTATATAATTAGTGGTCACCCATCCACCAACCTCTAGGCAGGTTGGTGGATCGGTGGCGCGGTTTAACCAAAAGATCGACCCGAGTGGCAGTTATTATTAGGCCACGACTTTTACATACAATGAGACACAAAAAAAAACAAAATGTAATAGATGTTTCATCTAGTTATTAATAATAATAATAATAATAATAATATTCCACAACTATCACACAACGCCATCTAGTCCCAAGCTAAGCAGAGCTTGTGTTATGGGTACTAGACAACTGATAAACATACTTATATATTTCTAAATACATACATTTTATAGATAAATTACACCCAGACACAGAACAAATGATCGTGCTCATCACACAAACATTTGTCCTGGGTGGGAATCGAACCCACGACCTCCGGCATAGCAGTTAGGGTCACTAACCACTAGACCAACAGGCCAGTCAAAATTAAAATCTGCGAGAGATATTATCATATATTCCCTGTATTTGCTATGTAAGTTCCGTCTGTTTTCCTTAGCACTACAGACTAAACAACTACATACTAGTAACACTTCCACGTCCAATATAACGTGTCCCTGATGTCTACTCACTTATGCACACATTGTAGATGTACCATGAACTTACTAGTATGATTGTGGAGGTTTTATTCGCATGTTTGACGGTTTGCTTGGACACTCTGTGCGCTTAGCTTTGTTAATGTTGAATATTTTTAATACGCTTTTGAAAGCACTATTTTCTATTTATTGCATTTAGTATGGATTAAATACGGCTAAAGCAGTAACTTGCGACTTGATTCGGAAAGGTATTTTTGTGAAAAATTTCCACAGAGCACTTTACTTAAAAAAAAACAATACCTATAGCAGTTTATAAGTTCGTAAGTTGCTGTTGTTGTGTTGTGTTTGTATGTACCTAGATGTTGTTTACAAATTATGATGGATTATTGAGTGTAAACGGTTTTACTTGAGAAAGGGAGAAACACTCAGAAAGCATTTTACTTCAATATTTTGGTTCTAGACAGGCCGGTTAATAAAATCTTATTATGGTGAACCTACACCTGTGCCAGGTAAAGTAAACACGTAACCAACCCTGCACTCACGTCACGGTATAGAATGTCGGTAATGTACCGCATGGCAGGTGCGGCACCGGCGCGGCGCTGTAAGATTTACCGCGAGGCGGAGTGTTCCGCGAATAGCTGCCGTGATGTATGACCAATATCTAGACTTTAATGGTGAGAAAATTTGTTTCTAAAATACTATGTCCAGAAAAAGACAACCCTTGCCTGAGAATCGAAGGCTGAAACACATTTTAAGCATCACGAACAACTTCAAATATCAGCTTATGTTCTATGGTATACCTTCTTGGGAAGCAACGAATGATTCGGAGTTCTTTGAGGAGCCTTTACATATTCATCATATCATAATTTAGAACAATTGAAGTGACATTTGTACTACTGTGTACTGAAATGCTAAGGCGATCTATAAATATCAGCCGGGGCTGACATTTATTCAAATTCAAATTCAAATAATTGATTTCAGAATTCAATCCATATTTGGTTAGAAAAAAAAAATATAGATCTTTGATTGTCGTTGCAGACAGCCAGCGTCCTGAAAGTGTGACAACCAGTCTTACCAAGGTATATCGTATTCCCTAGTACCACCTGGGTTGTGGAGGTCAGAGAGTCAGTCGCTCCATGTAAAGTACTGGTATCCAGCGGTATCCGGTGAGACTAGAAGCCGTCCCCAACATAGTCGGGATAATGCTAGGCAGATGATGATGATGATGATGATGATGATGATTAAAGAGAGAGATACCCGTCTTTATGTGTATGCCTTTTTTTTTTGGCGGGTGGAAAATCATCGAATAACCCCTCCCGCTCTTGGGCAGAGCGAAAGGGAGTGTCAGACTTCTACTGACTAAAAACCACCCATGTTCCTTCTAAGCCCTCTATGTCGAGTGTACAACCCGAGGCCCCGACGGGCGTCGGCCCTTTCGGGCCCCTCCCATGTTGACGAACGCGCCGTCGACACGGCCTGTTTTCGTCGTAAGACGGACGGACGGCGAGTTAGCCCATCACTCACCGTCCACAGGCCCGCGTTTACGGTGGCCGGAGGTCATCGCGAGACCCCCGACGCCCGGAGCGCCTCCCACGGCGGCTTATGTGTATGCCTCACTCAATGTTCAATATAATAGTTTCTGCCACAATGACTAGTCTCCACTGAGATTGACAGTAGTGATTGAAAATCATCAAGAAAACTACTGAAACTAGTAACAGATTAACAGTTCAGAACTACGAGTAAGCTGACGAACCAAAAAACTTTATTTGTCTCGCCTACAAACGTGTCAGAAGAAATAAAAAGAAAATCTACTATTCTAAGTAGTAAGTACCCATCATTCCCACTATGATGAAAAAGCGCTTGACAGCGTTTATTTTACAGCTCTGTCGCTGGCCATCAAATAAGTAGGCAGCGGCAGAGAGATAAACAAAAGCGCTTGAGTAACACATAGAGATGACGTATCACTGGTATGATGCTGGAGTGACGTCATGGGAACTTTTTATTGGCAGCCGGGAGGTTTATAGGGCTATCTAAAGAGGAACTAGGGGAACTTTGGACTGGTGGTACATATGTTTTTTGTATCATGTCTGGTTTCTGTTTTAAACAAACTAGGTTAACGCAAAGGGTAAGGGCCGAACTGTATTAGTTCAGCCCATACCCTCTCATAAAGAGGGGGTGATAGGCCTGTTTCAAAAGAAAGAATAAAAAAAGCAATTCAATTCAGCATAAACTGTGATTTACCTTAAAACCTTTACATAATATATGCAATAGTCTTAAGTGAAGATATTTTCACATTTTCTAAAGAATAAAAATGTGGCCGAAAATTCTTACATTAGAAGTTACGATGCTGCTTATCTAAAATTACATTTTTAGAACATAAAAAGAATCATATTTTCTTGGATTATCCTGTAAGTACGTGAATAAGTATCAAGAATATTTGAGCGACACGCGTTTATCTTTCGATCAAAATTATGTGTCTTTACGTATTAGATAGGTTTAAATAATAATTTATTACTTTTCTTTGTTTGCACGAGTTATCTTTAAATGCTTACTTAACGATGAAAATTTAAGAGTTCAAACGGGGCTTATTATCTTTAAAGCAAAAAAACTCTAAGTTATTTTGAGTTTGAAGTTCTGAGTAAGATAAAGTAAATAAAAATGTGTGTGTTTATGTTAAAAATTGTTATGGTTGAGGTAACAGAAACTTTAAAATCAGGCTTCTTCTTATTTCGTTTGACCAGACTGTAGCCACTACGAAACCTTTATAATTGTTTTTTTTTTTTTCACATGATGGTCAAGTCTTTCATTATGACCGTGCACAGTCGAATTCACCCACTGCTGGGAATAGGCCTCTCTTTTCTAGTGCCAATTTCTACGTTCCCGTGACAGCCTCATCCAGTTTTTTCAAGGTCTTTGATTGATTAAAACTATTTTTAATGTTCAAAACACACTAATCTATCCAAACAATTCGCACACTTAATCGTGCAAACCCACTCCGTTCCCTACATGTCCCAACCTCCCCGCTTTACTCAACTCGCAGTTTCAGTAGCCCACCAACAATTTTTGTCTCTCGCCGACAATACGAAGTTATCTTTCGATTTCACTCACTCAGCTCTGTTTGTCTCTGGTCCCGATAAACGCGAGATGTATCGGAAACTTTGTCGCTTGTTATAAACACAGAATTGCTACCACTTTGCGAATACGTTGTTATTCGGGAGAGGTACCGATAATTACCTACCTGGAACAACTTTTGATTGACAATGTAAAGTTTGGGATGTGTTGTTTTGTTAAAGGTTCGAGGTAGGTTTAATGTTACAAATGTAAGTTTATTGTTTTGATTTGACTTTGAGAAAAGTAATAACAATTTAAGTTAATGTTTTATTTAGGTGGCGAGTTTGGTGTCTTGAAAAATGTTACTAATTACTCATATGTGTACTGTACTGCACGTTACAAACATAACCAAAATGTAAAATAAAAATATGTATTTGTATGCTCAAATACCGAATATAGTGAAATCCATTGTTTTATTATATCTTATCTTTCTTACATTTATTTCCAAGAACATAGGTATGTTACCTAATGTATCATTCATTCAGTCAATGTTTTAGGGTTTGTACTTGTATATTAACCTGTTTCACTAACATTATTATAGAAAAATCGTTATTCTAGAATGACTAAACAAAAGTACGTTGTTTTATTGCTGATGCTCAACTCAATGCCAACAATAGTAGATATAGATTTTTTTTAATTAGGTTTTTATTCACATGTTGGCTAGATAAATGTTGGTGCCGTAAAGAATCGTCGAAATAATTTCATTGTTAAGGGGACACGTTCCCCTAATTCTTCCTAACAACATCACACAATGCAAAAGCCTCCTCCTACACTAACGTAGAACCTCATTAGGAAAATGTAAAGATCAACAATAGAGCCATCGAGAGATAACAGGTTTTTATCTCACATCAAATAGCAATCACAGACAGAAAGCGCCTTTTATCCTTTGATTCAGGTTGCTTTGTGCTAACGGCTGGCTTTTTGCCTGCCGTCTAATGGACGCTATTTTTGAATGATTTTTTTTTAGTTATGAGGAAGTATTAGTCATTTTTCTGTGCTGCCAATAAGAGCTTTGAAGTTTAGTTTGAAGCACCATATCTGTTTTTTACTAGCTTTATATCGGTTTTCGTGACTTTTCATCATAACTTCGTTTGTAATACACATTACTGTTTAATAACATTACATTAGTCATCGAGCAAAATTCCATGTCTAATAAATGAAAAAAAGAAACTCCGCAATACAGAGCACGAATAATGTATAAACAATAGAAAGAAGGGAAATAAGGCAGTATTATGTTAATATAAACAGGCACCTCGTCACGGGGTGAATGACGGGACGAATATTTTGATTAAAACTTATGAAAAAACTCTTTGGGCGCCCGTCCCAAGAGACGGGCGACAGCGGGGACGAGTAGCGGGCACTAGGGGGCAGGGGGGATAGGATATGAAAATATTATCAAAGTTATTGAAGGGTTACACTCGTCGGGAGCCGGACGTGCGATTATTGTAATTGGATGGAGCTGTTTATAGAGTATGAGGGTTTCAGTCAGTGGAAGTGGGTCAACTTTGGCTTAAAATTGGGTGAACTATTCAGGGAATTTCGGTTTTATGATGTCAGAATGTGTGAACAAAAATTTGTTTAGTTTAATATTCTAAATACTATTTTTTGTAGACAGTTTACTACTCCTGAAATCTATTTTTTATTTCTGCAGAAAACTTTAGCCAATCTTTATCAAGTCCACAATAACTAAAAAGTTCTGGCATACAAATCCGTGACTTAAACCGTCCCCGTGGGACATGGCGAGAGAACTTGTTAAAAATGTATCAATTTAACTTTCCGCGATAACATCGCATCTCAGACTTCGCCGTCGCCCTTTGACAGACCGCCCTTCTAATTTCATATCGAAAAGTTCAATGATTAATCTTTTATGAAACAATTCATAATATTTTGGGGATTTTCAATCTTTTCCTTGTTATAATCTGAGGAGAGGGTAATATTAAACTTGACGTCATACATTGTTGTTTACTGCATCGTACCGTTGTTTGGCACTTTGTAATCCATCATCTGCTTAGCCTTTTCCTTATAACTATGTTGGGGTCATTTCATACTGTAACAACACAAATAACAAACGAAATTGCACCAATTAGTAACAATATACTAGTTAGTGCCTACAAAATCAAAATCAAAACTCATTTATTAAAACTGGCTGATAATTAGCACTTTTGGACTTGTAACATACTCTGACGTGCTTCTCCATGCATAGTAAACCGATTAACTATCACAATCGAAACTAAGCTCATTAAATGAAAATAACAATACATGATGCATGTCTAATCCTTGAACGAAATCTATAATATACGATACTTAGTACATATTGGTACTACAAAATAGGTAACTACAGAAGGCTAGCTTTATACAAGTGAGAACAATAAGGATACACACTTAATGGATCATTTATCGACTTGGCTTTAAGATAGTGTAGATATCTAAACATGTTAAACAGAACCAGTCCAAATAACAACATATTATCTCCTGTGATTCCCGAAGTGTTAAGTTGCGGTGTACTTATTAGACCACATACATTTAGCTTGCCATGTTCAAGTACCATAAAATAGGGAGCTGGTCTTGCCAGCAACCGGGCATAAAATAGACTTCCTAGCAGATACTAATATCACCTTTCACACCATGGAAATCAATCCCAAGATTTCACTATCATATTATATCGGTCTTTTGTAATATGTTCTTACCCGAAATATCCTGATAGGATCGACTAGCTAATTCACGTGCATATACCTGTCACAAATCCGCTTGTACTCACTGCATGTGTGTCTTGGTTACAACGTACGTTCGAGTATTTGCACAGTGTATGGAACCTATTGTAACTGTCCACTTCGTACCTGCTGGCTTTATATTAAGCAGTTTATCAATACAATCACAAACGAACAAGTACTGACAGACTGACAGCACAACTAGTTTCAACCTAAGCGATACAACATTCAAAAGCGATTAAAGTCCTTACCTAACGCTAATAACAGCTACAATTGAATACACATATATGGAGCAGCTGGAGTGCGTTGACAATGAAGCCAAATTGTCCTGAAGTCGTAAATATTTTACGGGCGACGATACACTAAGTCTTGTATATGAAATTACAGAACATCAACGGAGTCTTGATGGTGAACTAACGGTTGTCGTAAAAACTGACTCAAAGCGAGTCGGAGTCGTGCAGTCAGGGATGCGTGCAACTAAAACAATTAAGAATATTGTTTTAGTAATATTCTTCTCAAATAGAAATTTATAGTATACAAACACTTAAGGCTTGAAAACGTACCTAACCGTTTATAAGAAGAACGTTAGTACAAAAAAATCACAACCTAAGAATTTGTAGACATTCCATCGAATATTCTCAGAAAGTGACGACTTTCTAGCTATTATTGTTCTGTGCTCACAATCTATTATACCACTGCGTCAGACAGACCGACGACTTTATTTTAGGTACAGAACCGTAAAAAGATATAGTTTTATTGGCACTAGATGGCGCTAGTGTGCTCTGGCACACCAGCCCGTGCCAGTTTCTGGCACTGTGGCACTGTCGTGTAATTTGAGAGAGCGTTTCCGTGAACTTATCGACACTACTTTTAAATATTCTTACGGAAATGTTGGCGCGAAGTCTCTTTGCATGTAAGAGGGCGCGATATTTTCTTATCTTGGGTATTGTGGTGTGTGATAAGAGATGATGAATGTAAAAACAATGTATTCTGGTACCATTAGCTTAATGGTTACAGATTTCTGGGGTTTTTATTTATTTACTAGCGACCCGACCCTGCTTTGCGCGGTTTTTACGGCGTTATAAAGTCATCGAAATTTCTTTAGCAATGTTAGTTGGATAACTTGAATATCAATGTATGCAGGTACAAAATATACCTACACATAATGGGGAAATCTGAGTTTTAGAAAATCCATGCGTTTTTACTGACAGACACGAAAACCAACTTTATTTGTACAGATACACCATTTCTCCGAAAGTAGACCGATACAACATAACACTGGATGACATATACATATTTCGTAGAAAATCACAGTGTATCCGGAATTCAGACATTATTGCTGTACCCCAGAACGGCACGATTCCGGCTGTAGCCTGAGATTAGAACGTTCCTGATTAACGATGATAGGGTCGTCCCTTATCTAGTCGAGGCTTAATGCCATACTGTTGCATTACGTTGCTAAAAACAAGCTGTTTACGAATAATTACCGATAGATTTTACAAATACCACTGTAATTGTTTAATTAACTGACTTCCAAAAGGAGGTTCTCAATTCGTCGGATGTTTTTTGTTTTTTTTATATGTATGTGTTTCCCGATTACTCGAAGATGGCTGGACCGATTTCGATTTTTTACCCGACTGCGGCGAAGCCCAAAAGGAGGGTTATGTGTTATTACCCGACTGCGGCGAAGCCCAAAAGGAGGGTATTACCCGACTGCGGCGAAGCTCAAAAGGAGGGTTATTACCCGACTGCAGCGAAGCCCAAAAGGAGGGTTATGTGTTTGGCGTGTATGTATGTATGTAAGTATGTATGTATGTATATCCGTTTCTTTGTTCCCTCATAACTCCTAAACGGATGACGAGATTTGAATAAAATATACGTCGTTCGATTTGTCTTGATGGCGCGAGTGTCACTGGCTACATTAAAATTAAAAAACAAAGATACTTGCTGGTTTTGGGGGCCAAATAGTGGATTTGAAAAAATTCAAAAAAACCATTACCATCGAGTAGGGTATCAAAATGAAGGGTTTTTAAAGGAGATTACAAAAATATATGACACATATGTTTAAAATAAATTCAAAGTCACAAATTCTATAAACAAACACAAAAGTTAAATCATCTGCGAAGAATTTTACGCGACCAACGAAAGAACTAAAAAGTTAGAAATAAAAAGTAGTTAAAAAACTAAAATACCCGACTGAAATGTCAAAAATATAATGAACCCCGCCTGCTTTCAAGTTTTGTTTAATTTAAAATGTGCTTGTTTTTTGCTTTTTGTCTTTTTTGAAAGGGTATAAGTACTTCCCAGGTGGTCCCATGATCATCAAGTCAGGATCTGATGATGGGATCCTGGAGAAATAGCTTCTAATTTCTTCTAATTTAAATGCAAACTTGAAGTGATTCGAGTAGTTTTAGGGTTCCGTACCTCAAAAGGAAAAAACGGAACCCTTATAGGATCACTCGTGTGTCTGTCTGTCTGTCTGTCCGTCTGTCACAGCCAATTTGCTCCGAATCTAATGGACCGATTAAGTTGGAATTTGGTATACATATGGATTTTTGTGACCCAAACACATCGATCACTAATAAAAAACTTAGTGATCGATGCCCAAACATGTACGGCTAAAGTAAATAAATGAATTTTGAATATGGGGGTCGCTTTTACGGGCAAATAAGAAAATTAAAAAAAAAGTTTTGCAAACTGTACCATGTGACACATCAAATGAAAGGGCTTACTATGAGGGTCTCAAATATATGTTTTTAATAATTTTAAAATAAATAGTTTTAAAGTTATTTAAGAAAATATACGAAAATTGACCATTCCCCCCCCCTTATCTCCGAAACTACTGAGCCTAAAATTTTGAAAAAAATACAGAAAATAGTTCTATACCTGTAGATTACAGGAAAACCTATAAGAAGTCCATGGTCTAAAAATTACATGGTGAATTTATATATATAAAATTCAAAGTCCTGACTGACTCAATGACTGATATGACTGAACGCACAGCCCTAACCGCTGGACCTTTTTTAGTTACCACAAACAAATTTGGGTCAGATTTAAAAAAAACATGGTAGATATATTATATTCATCGTACGGAACCCTCTTCACGCGAGTTCAACTCGCACTTGACCGGTTTTTATTTGGAACCCTTCTCGGAGTGACCTTTTCACTTTGGTGAAGATCTCATGAAGAACTTCGGAGATAGTCAACGGAACTCCTCAATAAATGATAGCAAATGGACTGGGATCGCTAGAATCTCATGTCTGTCTATTGTTTACACCAGTTCATAACATAACATCACGCCGGTACGCTTTGAAGGGGTAAGCACATGTGAATCACTAAAAAATAAAAACTAAAAACTTGTGAAAACTAAAAAATAAACTTTAGAACTAAAATCACCTTCTGAACTCGGTGACTTTTGTTTGTTTGATTTCATTTTTTGCCCCTGACTTTATTAGCTAATTTTTGTTCTAAAGTTTATTTTTTACTTTTTTGTTTTATTTTTTGTTGAAGTCGGTTTTATTTTTTGTTAACAAGATTTTATTTACTATTGCGAAAGTTTGTGAGGATGATTGATGAATAGATGGCCACCGGTATCAAGAACGGGGTCCAAGCTACGTCATAGCTCCAGGGAGAGAAACATACAATACGAAAACCATTTCCACGAATACTGATTGCGCATCATTATTACGTCTGTCTGTTCGCAATAAACCCCAAAACTGCTGCACCGATTTTGATAATGTTTTCACCAATAGATAGAGAAGTTCTCCAAGAAGGTTTTGATATATAATTTGACGCGGGTGAAGCCGCAGGTATCAGCTAGTTATTCATATTGATAAGAAGCTTAGGAAGTACAAGAAAACTGCTGGTAAAAATATTTACACAGGAAAAGACATAGAAGATTGCTGTGTCTTAATGTAATACAATTACCCATAATTACAATATTATTACAATTAACACGCTAATAGCTACGCGAACAATAATTTAATTAAGGTAAGTCTCAAATGAGCTTAATATCGAGCGCCGTATTAACGGCATGGCGCGCAGATTAATGCTGTAATCATTACTGCCCCTCCGTCATATTGAGAGGCGATGTGGTACAAGCTACTAGACAAAGTCACCCGTCGTGGATTTCAGATAAGATTTGAGAATTTGTGATTAACCGTGTACTGACTGTATTGCCTTGCGAGGCAGCTTCGGGCGTATGCCGCGCGTAACGGTTTTTCATTGTTTTCCTCGGGTGAGGCATGCCTTGACCGACCGTATACTTGTACTTTTAATTCACTTAAGTCTAAAAACACAGGTGATTACTGGGGCATTTCTATTAAACTTTTAAGTAACATAATCGATATTGTAGCCCCCTGTCTTGCCGTTACTTTCAATAAATGCGTCGATTTGGGGACTTTCCCTGACCTTATGAAGAGCAGTAAAGTCATCCCTCTATTTAAATCAGGCAGTAAAAACGATATCGGTAACTTTAGACCAATTTCTATTTTACCTGCTTTTAGCAAAATTTTTGAAAAATTAATTCTTAAACAGTTGTTATTACATTTTAATTTAAATAATCTCCTTCATAATGATCAATATGGCTTTACAAAGGGTCGTTCGACTACGGATGCAGGTGTTGCTTTGTTGAAACACATATTTGACGCATGGGAGAACGCGCAAAATGCAATCGGTGTTTTCTGCGATCTCTCTAAAGCTTTTGATTGCGTACATCACGACACGCTTTTACGGAAACTGCGTTATTACGGTGTTCAAAATGAGGCCCTAAATGTGATAGATTCGTATTTGCAAAATAGATTCCAATGTGTAGACGTAAATGGCGCGAAATCTTCCGGGCTACCGGTTCGGCTAGGTGTACCTCAAGGTTCAATACTGGGTCCGTTTTTATTCTTGGTTTATATTAATGATCTACCATACTATTTAAAGGGTTTTTGTGACGTTGTACTATTTGCAGATGATACCTCTCTTATCTTTAAAGTAGATAGGAATAGACACGATTTTGACGACGTAAACAGCACGCTATCAATGGTCACGGATTGGTTCACAATAAACAACCTTGTTCTTAATGCCAAGAAAACTAAAATAGTTAAGTTCGCTTTACCCAATGTTAGAAATCTAGGTCCCAATATTATCCTCGCCAATCAGGAGCTGGAAACTGCCGAATCTGCTGTATTTCTGGGCATAACAGTCGATCCAAAATTACAATGGGGTTTACATATATCAAGCCTAGCGGGAAGGCTAAGTTCAGCCGCATACGCCGTCAGAAAAGTAAGACAATTCACTGACGTTGATACAGCACGGTTAGTCTACTTCAGTTATTTTCACAGCGTTATGTCATACGGTATTCTGCTGTGGGGCAAAGCTGCTGATATTCAAAATATATTTGTTCTGCAGAAGCGAGCGGTTCGTGCAATTTATCAGCTGGGTGCCCGAGTTTCTCTTAGAGATTTTTTTAAGGAGATTGGTATCCTCACTGTTGCTTCTCAGTTCATCTTTGCCAACATTTTATATATTAAACAAAATATCCACCTGTACACTAAAAACAGTGATATTCACAACTTTAACACTAGAAATAAGCATAAACTACGCGCTCCTTTTCACCGGCTTCACAAAGTTCATAATTCATTCGTCGGGCTTGGTATAACATTTTATAACAAACTGCCATCTTCTTTTCTAGACTTGCCATTTAATGCGTTTAAAGCCAAAGTAAAATCTAATCTTTGTTTAAAAGCGTACTATTCCATTAACGACTACTTAAATGATAAGAACAGTTGGTCGCTGAGTTGAACACAAGACAATGTTTGTTATTTATTTATGTTCTTTCTCCAAGATTAGTTTACTGATATGTTATGTCTTTTTTTTATTATTATTATATACTTTTTTATACTTGCCTTACTATTGTATCGAGTCTGGTTCTTCTAACCAACCTAACAGACAGATGTGTGCTGGGGAGTTTGTTCCGCCACTTCTTCTTTCCAGCAAAAACACTAGGAAGTGTCGAAGGGGGGGAGACTGTCTCTTGTAAATAAGTAAAGTAAAGTAAATTTTGACGTTCGAAAAGTGCTGACTATCAGCCTAGTTTGAATAAATGAGTTTTGATTTTGATTTCGTATGAATTGCCTCGCGCGCATGCCATGAAATCTAAGCTATTTCAACCAAAACATATTGACATTAAAGTACACTAAACTAAACGCATAAAATAATGTCTTCAAATCGCTAAACTACCTGCTTCACACCACAAACCACAAGGAGAGCATCGCACAAAGCAATGGCAGCGATTATGATCTCTAAGTATCACATAAATGAGTTACTACACTGGTGATATGATATTAGTTTTAGTGTATGCAGTGAACATTTTGTTTATTTACTTGTTGGATGTCACGATTTATTCCGTTAGGATCGTACATTATGTACGCAGAAGTTGGGTTTCGTGCAATTAACACACTGTTTTTATTTAAAAAACAAATTAAATTAATTTTATTTAACAAATTATTCATTATTTGGTGCTTATGCGGCTTGCGGCCGCATATTTATATGTATCAAAAGGCATTCTCCAAACATTAATTTTTGAGGTTTTAATTAAGACAACTTTGTTCGTTTTCCTTGATTAATTAAAACAAGTACCTATACAATGTTTTACATACGACGAATGTTAGTCCAAGGCAAATCCGTGCTTTGATTGTACATTGGGTTACGCAAGGAAATCGCACAGTCTAGATAAATGACTCCCAATACTTATTTCTAACTTAGTTTCATGTTCAAAATACGTGCCCCACTTCTTTCTTTGTATAAAAACATTTGAAACTACAGTCGACACGTTCAACTACGTCCGGTAAGTACCAGGACAGCAGCAATCCTTGAGAGCCATACAACAAAACGCTCTCATGTCCAGAGGCACATAAATCAGGCGCGCCATACATCACCCGCTCAAAAGGAGCGCCTCACTAATGGTCCGGTGATACGGGGCAGTGGACGTTGAAGTCTTATTCTCTGTGTTTGGTACCTACGTTCTTATTGGTTGAAGAGGTAATTAGTAGTAGTAGAAAATATGAAAAAATAAGAAATAATACGAAAATAATAAAAGTAATACAATTATGACTAGCTCTGGCTTGCAGTGATTGAAGATAGAGATAGAAGCTTGGTTTAAAGGTTTTCTATATCTTAAACCACGTCATGATCTCAACCAAATCCATTCAGCCGTTAATGTACTAAAAGCAACGCATACACATTCACAGTGTTTATAAGTCAGTGAATGATGACATCGAGATTCTCATCATTCACTGACTTATAAACGAGAACTTATCATAGCTTACCTTTTTCTCAACACAGTGGAACACGGGTGTCTTATCGGTGAGCGAAGAGAAAGCAAGATTATAAGAGCATAATTTTAGACCTATTTATTTTTGGGGGGTTGGAAATCATTAAACCCCTCCCGCTCTTGCGCAAAGTGGGAAGGGAGTGTCAGACTTCTTCTGACTAAAAACCACCCATGTTCCTTCTTAGCCCTTTATGTCGAGGCCGCGGTATCTCTTGCAAACAACCCGCAGCCCCGACGGGCATAATTTTAGACCTCAAAATATTATCCACATCAGTGTTTCTACGTAGACTTTCTCGAGCAAAAAAAAAACATATTTTTACAACCTTTTCCTTCATCCGCAGGAAAACTGCACTACAACAAACAAAGTATAAAATTATCAAAACTTACAGCACTTACCAGGCGCACATACGCGGCAGGAGCTAGCTTGCCGTTTGCCCCGCGGCAGTGGCCGTTCTAAGTGGAGAATGGCCTATTAAAACCTGCACACCTTTCATATCGAGAAGGCGATACCCGGAGGATAAAATTTAACTATGATGTTAGCTTCGAGTGCTTAATAAATTGTACATTTGACTTGATCGTGTATGCATTTTCTGAACTTTAGTGGCCAGTTTTGTAGGGAGTCGAGGAAGCATTAATAGGTAAATAAATAAAAGAGCATGGTATGATGTGACTTATTAGAATAAATACTAATTTTGAGGTCTTGACTTAAAAACTTTAGTTATAAGGTTTGGGAGATTGCCGGGAGACTGATACAGTATGGATCCTTTCCTATTTAATGGCAAAAAGCTCTGACCTTATTACATCAACTTTAACATAACTAGGACTTATCCTTCTGGAATTACAATAATAGTAATTAAAAGACAGCAACTGATCAATAAGTCAAATTAATCTTTAACTTCAGTAAGAAAGAATTAAAAAATAATGTGAGAAACAAACCCTTTTAAAATGTACAATAATAAAAATTTAATTTAACAATTGACACACGTAAGTATATTGGATAAACGAAGTCCAATTAACAACGACCATTAATTGAACAATATGAGTACTTCGCAACTAAAAATAACATTCACAAAACATCTGTTCTACAAACAAAACGTAACCTCACTCCTCGGTACTACACGATGCACAAGTTTTATTAAATTTAATGTAGAAGGCAAGTAGAACAGCAGACGGAGCAAGCGAAGCAAGCCTCTCTAATGCGAACATTTTCCAAAACAACTCCACTTCAAAAACTCAATTTACAAAGTTCCCATACAAAATATAAGGAAATCAAAGGAATGCGGGAAACGTCACTACTTTAACCAATTCTTGACAATAAACAAGTTGACTATAAGACATGTTCTGCCAGCCGACTCCCTCTGGGAGATGACAGGCGCGCCCGGGCGTAGCGTGAGGCTCACGAAAATACACATTCTGCGTTTTGTATAAAGTTGGGATTTCTTTGCTTATATCATATGAAGTACTAGAACACTCTTTAAACGAAATTAGACTCTATTTTTGATGTCATAAAGTACAATTTAGGTAATGAAGCGTTGTATATCTCAAAGGAGCGATTTAAACCATGTTCAGAAATGCTAGCGGTGAAAGCTTTCTTGGCAGAGTTCTACTTGCTGTTTTATTTTTTAAATCGCGATTTATGTTCGTGGAGATGTTAAGGTATTCTAAAGGGTCTCGGTTTTCTTGCTTCTATAAAATTATGCGTTACGAGACGTTGAAAAATGAAATAACTTTATGAGACGGAAATAAATAGTCTTGGCTCTGAAAGTGTGGCTTTCTTGCAGCAAATAGATTTATTAGTCGGTAGCATTTGTATCGTTGGATGGTTTGTTTTAAAGTTTCTTGGCTCTTATTGCAAGTTATCTTTTTCTAGTTACTTAGAACTGTATGAGCTCTATGATATAGACATGATCTGATATGATGTTTACCAATAAATCTCGATATTATTCCTTCATTACATTACATAATTTAGTGGTAAAGGCACAATGACGCAAACCGAAGGACTTGACTCCAAAAATTATGTTAACACAACCAAAAATTCGTCAACATTCACCCCCTCCCTCTACTATAAAAGCCAATCCAACAAACCGATTTTATTCGTATTTCAATTTTTGTCCAAAACCTATATAAGAAAGTCTCGAGACTCGTCTATCTTTAAGCGAACAAATCTTCTGTCGTCCATAAAATCGTTTACTGCCGACTTTCTGTAATCTTTTCGCAATGTAAGCATTTCAATCAAATCAAAATCATTGTAGTAAAGCTTCTGTAAGGCAGTGCAGGCTCATAATTGGGGTAGGAAGGAATAAAACTGTCCGTCTTGGATCGTAAAAATGAGGAGAGGTGGGCTTAAGGAGGTGTTATGAGCCCCAGGAGAAGCGAAGTGCTGTGAGAATCACTTTATGTGGCTTGAGGTCTGGGTCTGATGTCTAGAAAACTGGACAAGTGAAAGATATGTTGGTGTAGTCGGTTGCTATTTTCAAGTTACATTAGGATAATAATATTGAAGTAGTAGCAAAAATTGAAAAGTGTATGGTAGTGTCGTTTGGTCATGTGGAGAGGATGAGTGAAAGTTGATTACCGAAAGGTTTTTATAAGCTAAATGTGAGTGGCAACGCTGGCAGGGGACGGCCTAGAATGACTTAGACTGATCTTTCTGGTAATGTTCTTCAGAAATGACAAAAAATGTGTAGTACTCGTAACCGGTGTCCGTGTATAAGCATACCCCCTTGAAAAAGGGTGTGGGTTTATGTTATGTACTAATATTGATTGGCTACGTAATAGAGTAGTTGACAAAAAAAACTTATTAGTATTCCAAAAAATTAAGACGATACAGTGCTTTGAAACCTCATGTGACGTCATATCGCACTACATTTTTTTAGTGACGTCAAAAGCCCCCACTCCTGATCTTTGACGCATTTTATATTCGCCAATTTTAATTAATTTGATAAAACAAAATACACATAATCCAATATTTTTCGATAACCTAACTGACTGACTAAACAGAATCATATATATTTTGTTAGTCAGAAAATATTCCTATTGTCATAAAATTGTTAATTTAGTGTTGATTTTAGTGTGTGTGTGTGTGTGTGTTGCCACTCATGTGAACAATTCGAAATTGTTTTTGTCTTCACTCAAACTGTTTTAAGAGTATTCACTTGTTTTCGAGAAGCGCTTGTAATAAGTAGAGGTTTTCTAAGTAAGAGACATATCCAGTGACTTGTTAGGTTCTAGTCGCATTGGTCTAGTGTTAGTTACTTTGTTCAATAAATGGTCCTGGCCTCCTGAGTTCGTGTCTCCGGTCGGAAAAATGCTATTGGGGTTTTGTGATAAGGGGAATATCTTAGTACAAGCTCAGAGTTAAAATTTGTGCTCTATTTCTAGTAAAAGGTTCATCATCATCAACCTATAATATTCCTACTAAAGGGACTTAGGCCTCCTCTCTAGGAGAGGGATGGGCTATAATGTACCACGCGGGCCCAGTGCGGATTGGTAGATGTCACATGTCTTCAATTTATTTGGTTCTACGACATGCCGGTTTTCTCACAATGTCAATTGTCACAATGAAATAAATTACGCAAAGTAATGCGCCTAGGTTCGAACTCACGACTTACTGTTCGTTAGTCGGGGCCGCTACAACTGGGCCACCACTCTCAAAAGGTAAACCTACTATTTAATTGAACTTGAACATATTTGACTGACTAAATGTAAGTGTATTTCACGATTACTGTCTATGAAAGATGATATCACCTTCCTTTGTAATCTAAGTTATTAATCAACTCCACACAAAATAATGCCAATAAACAGCGTGAACTTGCAAACTAATCGCCTCCACGTACCGCACTAATTCATGTCCCTACGTATGTAGGGCTAGTGGCTGGTACTTAATAATGCCTAATACCGGTACCTGCCCGGAGGTACCATTAGCTAACTAATTTAGGAACCTAAGCGAATCAACAACTTTCTCTCGAACACTTTATTTATTAAAACGGTAAATGTATGTGTTTTTACGTGATATTAATTAAGAATTTCTGTTCACTTCATTATTTTAAATAGTTTAGTTACAAGCCTTTGTTTATCTAATATAAAACAATAATATAAGACAAAAACCAAGAATTTGAAATACAAAGTTGAAGAACAGACGACTTGCTACGACCCCGTAGCTGGCGTAGCACTCTGCTACGTCGTAGCAATCGCGTAGCTGTTGTAGCAATAACACTCACAATGATATAAATGAAACATATTAATATTATATACTATCGATTGTTATAGTAGTTTTGGGAAAGTGGGTAATAACCGGATCAAAAAAGAAAGTTCAAAGGTAATTATGAATAATTTCAAAAGTGAACTGCTAACACAATTTTTCGCTCCATATCTACAATTGTGTTGCCCCAACAGCGAAACTAGTTATCATTTGATGAACATTGAGAAATTAGTTTAGAACTTCTCCTTCGTTCGCAACAGTTCCTATTTACTTGTTTTTACGACATGTTGTTATTCAAATATCTTGGCAGAGCCAGGACATACACTTGAAAGACAGTAAAACTTTGACAACAAAATGATTGATCATAAATTTTATGCTAATACTATTTACTTGCATTTTCGATGTACTGTTTATAACTGACATGGAACGTTTTTGTTTAAATACTTTTAAGGTTTGATCAAGATGTGTGTGGTCAAGGAAAAAATGCTTTTGTCCTGCTAAGAGGTTGGATAAAAGGTAACTAACAAAAGATATTGCGTCGTTGATCAAGTAGGTTCTATTCTATTCCCAGGATAGGCCAAGTGTCCAGAATTTCTCAGGATCAGATACGGAGTCTAAATTTCAATAGGCTCGGCCCCTGTAACATGGGACTTAAACATAATTAGTGAAATGTGGGTGTACTATTAAGTACACCTCTGTCTAACTTTTCGGGGATTGCACGCGTGATGTTATGCAATATTTATATGAGTGGAAACGCCGAAAACAGATGTCTTAGAAGGATATACTCGTACATTGACTTGATTGTCACAACTCACAACCAATGCCAAAGTTGTTGTAAAGTTTTGACCGAAGTTAATTTAACTAAAATCGACAATCCTAGAATCAACATCATGTTTAAACAAATATGGTTTAAAATAACTTAACCTTTAACCTGCTAAAGTTAACATACTCCATCTAGCGAGTTTGGGTTGAATAAAATAGCTTTGGAAAGTTTTAGCTATTTGCGGTTCGTGTAGGTGAAAAGGTAAGGAAATAATGAAGTAATGAAATGACGCTTGAAGTAACCTTAGGTGTCGGGGCTGCGAGTTGTTTGCAAGAGATACCGTGGCCTCGACATTAAGGGCTAAGAAGGAACATGGGTGGTTTTAGTCAGTAGAAGTCTGACACTCCCTTTTGCTCTGCCCAAGAGCGGGAGGGGTTATTTCATGATTTATCACCCCCCAAAAAAAAATAACCTAGGTTATCTCGAGCTGTACATAATAATTTTTGATATGTTTGTGAGCCAGAATCAAACCTACAACTATAACAAAATAAATACCTATACAGTTTCTTAGGTTAAACGAGGGACATATTGAGAGAAGGTATTCATTATTCAATTCTCGTCTCAAATATGTAAAAACTATATAACCTTAATTTGTGACGTAATAGGGTAGTCCGTGGTTGACAAAAAAAATCTGATTAGTCCGTCAGGTAGATTTCTAAATAATATTAGACACATATCTTTTCTTTTTGCTCATTAACAAACCATTTTCTCTTCTCATCGTGTGGGCAGTAAGGTCTACCGAACCCACACACCCTAATGTCAAAGTTTCTAAACTGCCTCAAGGGCATCTGACACCCCGCGATGACCTCCGGCCACCGTAGACGCGGGCCTGTGGACGGTGAGTGATGGGCTAACTCGCCGTCCGTCCGTCTCACGACGAAAACAGGCCGTGTCGACGGCGCGTTCGTGTTCCACGCGCGCCTCAAAGAGATGTCAGCAACATGGGAGGGGCCCGAAAGGGCCGACGCCTGTCGGGGCCGCGGGTAGTCCAACGGTTATCGCAGCCTCGACATAGAGGGCGAAGAAGGAACATGGGTGGTTTTTAGTCAGTAGAAGTCTGACACTCCCTTTCGCTCTGCCCAAGAGCGGGAGGGGTTATTCGATGATTATACAACAACCAAAAAAAAAAAAAAAGGGCATCTGACACGGCTGCAGGATTTTGTACACGTAAGGGATACCGCGGCCTTGACATATAGGGCTAAGAAGGAAAATAGGTGGTTTTTAATCAGTAGAAGTCTGACACTCCCTTTCGCTTTGCCCAAGAGCGGGAGGGGTTATTTGATGATTTTCCACCCCCAAAAAAAAGGGCTTCCGACATGGTTTGACGACTGCCATTTGGCAGCCGTTACCACCGGCTTATTCGTGCCTTCCGAAGCACAAAATCATCTTTTATCAGTTAATCAGGTGATTCAAGTCCGCAATGACCTAGCCAAACTGGAAACAACTTTACAAAGTATACTTTCCGTGGGAATCGAATCAAACCCACGACCACCGTGTCATAAGGCAAACGCCTAAACCACTCGAACACGGAGGCAGTTGAGAGACAAACAATGAAGACGATACAGTGCTTTGAAAACTCGTGCGACGTCATATCGTAAGACATTAGAATGATATTTTTTACCAGCGAGTGACGTTACAAGCCCCCACTCAAATTTGCCTTTTATCTTCGTTAATTTTAATTGATTTGATAAAACAAAAAGTACGTATCCAATATTTTTCGGTAGGTAATGTAACAGGCGGACTAATTAGAATCATATTTTTTTGTCAGGAAATGTACTTATTCTGGCCGTAGTCCGCACGCTCTACAGATCATAGACGTTTCTGTTTCGCTATTGTCCTACGCCAGTTCTAAAATATGAAGGGAAAATTAATTATCCCTAAAATTCATTGATTCGCGCACATTTTCTGGGATAAGCGCAAGGGTTGCGATACTTTTGCGAAATGTTTAATAAAGTTCTGTCTGTAATTTATCAGAGTTTTTAATTTTTTCATATTTTTATTTGTCTCATATAAGCCGGTTCCAATACGTTCCTTATTCAAAGTAAGATACTGTATACAGTTACTTATCAACTAGGTACTTTATAAGATCCAATACGACCTCTTTAACTGAAAGTTTATTTCTTGACTGTTTTCAAAGTACTTCTACTTAAAGTTTTACTTACTATCCAGTAAACTGTTGAGTCAGAGCAAAAAACTGTTTCATGTTTATTTACTTTTAAACTTCAAAAGTAAGTGAAGAAAGTTTAACTTAACTCTTCGTTATATTCATGACTGTAGTTTTTAAAGGGTTAAGGAGAAGTTAAAATAGGCAATTTGTCGTAATTGAGCAGGCTGTGTTAGCGGTCAGACTGTGCGTTCGAACCCAGTTCGCTTATTTTATTTTATCACATCTGGTCCAAAAACGACGTAGGAAAACATTGCGTAAAAACCCACAGGACCCTTTGAATCTCACTTTCACGACGGGTAACATCCCCGAGATGGTCTTCGCGGATGTAATGCTAAAAAACCCGAAGACCACCCCATACGTAAGATTTACACATTGTTATGATGTTACAATTAATCCAGCATAATAAGGAAACAAAGCCACCCACTGTCGACTTTTAAACCGATTAGGCGGTCGGCAAAGACGATAAAATAGATGCCCTATGGAGTTATCGCACCACTTTGCTGCATAGAACAAGGGGTCATCATTTAACAAGCAGGTTCAGAAACCCAGACATCTTGAAGAGTAGGCTTTAAGCAGACAAGGTTCTAGGCTTCAATGGAAGTACTGCCACTAGGGTGTCCCGTTTATGTATGGGGAAAAAAAATTGAGCTACGGCTACACAAGAGGTATCAAAAGTTTCGTATTGACACGTAGATTACGATTTTTACAAAAATTAATAAGATATCTGTCATCTTGAGGCCTCTACCGGCCCGTGAAGTAAAATTGGCGATTTCTAGGGGTACCTAACATAAACTATAAATCATACAAACGTAACATTTAAATGGTATTTGTTAAATTTAAGGTACAAGAATGAGTCACAGCAAGATTTAAAATAGTTTTAAGACAAATAATTCAATGGCTACTTTAGAAACGGAACTGCTTTTTGTGCCCAAAATTAGGCATTTCAGCATGAGATTTTAATTTATTTACATAATCAGTCTTCTAGCGACTGCAGAAAAACAATAAAAAGAAGTTGAGTAAAGTTTGTCGCAAGTCAGCGAGCCACGATTAGCGGGACGACGACGCCGGCGACGACACGACGGTACTCACGCGAAGGAAGCAAGTGCCACGTGCCTGTCGCTTGACGCCAGTCTCCGTCCCAAGTCGCATTGAATGAGGTCGTAAACGGGGCGTTAACATTCATAGGCGAGCTGTCCTAAACTCGTTATTGCTATTTCCCTACACACTATGGCAACAATTTATGCGAAACCTAGCTAAAAATGCGGAGTTTTTAGCACGGTTTAAAATTGAACTTAGTTTGAGTTTTACGTTTCCAGCACTTTGTGATTGACGTGTTCCAATTGTGTGGGTTGAAATATCTACAATGTCACTAGATTTTGTAGTCAGTTAATGGAAGTTTCATTATTACTCCAGTTTACAAAAGTGGAGACAAAGCCAATATTGAGAACTATCGACCTATCTCTATTCTATCCACCTTGTCTAAGCTTTTCGAGAATTTAGTGCACAGTAATTTGTTTCCACACTTGAGACACGTCATTATTCCCGAACAGCATGGTTTTGTTCAGTCACGATCCACCAGTACGAATTTAATGATTTTTACACAATTTTTATTTGAAAATATGGACAAGGGCATACAAGTTGATGCTGTGTATACTGATTTTCGATCAAATTATAGAAATCTTGCTTACTTCTTGTCTTTATACGTACCCTTAACCCAACCCAACCCTTAACAAATGAATGAATTAACAAATATAATCAAAAAACAAAGGAATGAATAAGTTACTTATCACTTAAAGAATTTGTGTCGGTACAAATCCTCCAACGATATTATGAGTAATCCGCAAACTACGAGTACGTTAGCGGACATACGAGTACTATAACAATCGATACCTACTACGAAACTGGCAATACTCTATTATACATGCACTTAATAAAACTTGTTCATAAAACAAAAAGTAGACCTCAAAGAGTTGTAATATTATGATAGAAGTGTCTCTCGGAGCAGTTCCCTCAGGTCCTCTCTGCTGAGGGTGATGTGGCGAGCGAGTGGCGGTGTGGCGGTCTGCATTCAGTTTTATGGGCGGCTAATAAAGTTTGCGCCACGGAAATGTTATTAAATTCGAGACGCTGCGACGTTGACGGAACGCTCCTGTCTGCGTAGTAGAGAATATAGACTGGGAGTGAGGATGAGAATTATGGCAAGGTTTATTTTGACAAAACTTAAATTAATATTTTGCATTGTAACAGTAATAAATTGTTCGCGACACTGCCTAAAGTATTAGATGAAATAACTTTATTTTAAGCTGTGCTATAATCCCGTTGGCGCTGCGGGTTGTTCGAGAGAGATAACGTGGTCTCGACACAAAGGGCTACGAAGAAAGATGGATGGTTTTTAGTCAGTAGAAATCTGACACTGCTTTGCCCAGAGTGGGAGGAGTCATTTGACGATGTCAAAAAAACTAAAAAAAAAGCTAATTATAGTGTACACGGGACTGTCGTTTCACTTAAAATCTTCTTTATTTAGTAACTAGCGGATGACACGCGGTTTCACCCGCGTAGATCCCGTTCCCGTGGGAATACAGAGATAAAAAGTAGCCTATGTCACCCGGGGATAGTGTAGCTTCCAAACGGTGAAAGAATTTTTCAAATCGGTCTAGTAGTTTTGGAGCCTATTCGTTACAAACAAACAAACAAATCTTTCCTCTTTATAATATTAGTATAGATGCCGCGTGATGCTCTTAAGTGGCCTATTTGTAAATTTTGACATGACCCATTATTTCCATGTGAGATGATGTATCTACTACTAGTTAGTTTTTAAGACCGGGATCCCAATTGTCACCGTTACTATAGTGAACTAAACGTGAGTGTACTATTGCTACACGTTCGAAGATCACAGAGGCGTGATGATGGTATGATACACACATCAAAAGTGTCTAGGGATCAACATATATTTTTGCAATAACTTTTCTCCTGATTGATATTAATTAAAATTTTCTTTAAGGATTCATCAAATAAAGTGTTTTCGTTTGTCACAGTAACGATAAACCAAGTCACCTTTGCATTAATAAAGAAATTTGCCATTTTCCTAATAAAGGGATTTTTGACATTTGAACCACTAACATTAAAGTTCGAAAAAAAGACTGAAATAACAGTTTTGTTTAAAATTTTATTGGGTAACTTAAACAATTAATAATCCGTGTTTCTACCGCGAACACTAACAACACAAGAACATCGGTTTGGCATACTCAAAATGAGTTCATCCAAATCACGCTGTGGAATGGCCGCCCATGTTCGTTGCAACAACAAAAAAAGGTCTTCTTGCGACTGGATACCCTCCATATTCGGCAGAGCTCTTCTCTGTAGCATATCCCATGCATGCTCAATCGGGTTCAAGTCTGGCGACTGAGCAGACATTGATGTTAGCTGCGGCGAGAGTCTGTCTTACAACTCTTGCGGTGTGCGGTCGTGCATTATCATGCATTAACTGAAATAAGGGACCGATTTGCACTTGTAGAGGAACGATGACGTCTGATACAATCGTCTCAGCATAAATTTGAGCGTTGAAGTTGCCTCTGATCCAAATCAACTCAGTTCTTCCGCCGATCCAAATACCCGCCCATACCATGATGGTTCCACCACTATAAGGATGGACTTCCTGGCAGGATTTTAATCGCTGTTGGCGTCCAGGGGTTCTCCAGTGTCGTATACGTCTTGTATCCGGTCTCATACCAAAACGAGACTCATCAGAAAAGCACACGAAACGCCATTGTTCTTCTGCCCAATTTCAGTGTTCAAGAGCCCATTGATATCGAATCCTACGATTGTGCATTGCTATAGGTGGTACCCGTAGCGGTCTTCGGGAATGAAGGTTCACTTCATGCAAGCGGTTTCTGACTGTTTGGTCGCTAATTAAGTTCCCTGAAGAGTGATGAAGCCTCACGGCTAACATCATGGCGGTTATTGTTGGAGCTCTTCGAGTTATGATTTGAATGTATCGATCTTGTCTCCGTGTGGTGCAGCGATACCGTCCTCCATGGCGCTCAGCCACGGTACCAGTGCTTCGGTAACGTGTCCAAAGTCGACTGATAAGACTCTGACTTGTATTCAGAGCTAAAGCCACAGTACGTTGCCGGGAACCAGCTTCTATCATTCCCAGGGCTCTGAGCATTTCTTCCCTGCTTAAATGACGTCGCCGCTCCATAATAACGTTGGTTTTAATCAGTAGTAGGGAAACAGTAGCACTAATAATGTCTTCAATGCGTTGTATGTTTTTATAGGGAAAATATTGACAGCTGATTTTCATCTTTTACTCGAATTTGATTCACAGTTCCTGATTCAAATTATGAAATGCAACAAAAAGGATCAATATAAATTTATAAAATCATAAATTTATTACAAAGCCACATCTCAATCTCAAGAAATCCGCATAAAAATGCTTGATCCCTAGACACTTTTGATGTGTGTATTTATGTTCATTGACAACAAATCCTGCGACTACGTCTCCGGCCTGACTCCCGCGCTACACTCGCTGTCGGCTGGCTAGCATCCAGGCGGCGCGCGATTTTAAGTTGCATTAGGAGCCCCAGCCATCACGTCATCGCTACGTTTGAGCTGTTTGAAGTCGCATCTAACTCGCTAAGGCCACGTCTTTCCTACTTGCCACTACATATTTCGTTTTGACTTTGACTTGACTCTCGAATTCGTGAAATATTTCTAGAATATTTTCTTCGGAGTAGATCATGCTGTAGTTTAATAGATATCCAGCAGACCGATTAGTTTATAGACTCAACATAATGTGTTTTATTTTCATGGAAACATTGCAAGTTTACACCGTGAGCCATGTACAAGGCTAACCTGAAATTCTTTGTTGTTGAAATACAGTTTATACAATTTCCATTAAATGCATTTCCACTATTTTCAATCGTATTTAGATGCGTAATCCTTTATGAATTTCACGCCCGCCCCGCTCTTAATTCGTAAACAAAAATACAGTTTTTCAGTTATAAAAATATTTTTGGTTTAACCACATAAAACTATAAAATTATTTGAGTGCACGCGCGTACAGTCAGCATGTGTCAATGGCGAGCAGCGTCGCACAATTTATAAAAAACAATTTTTTACTAGCACTTGTACCGTATCGAGGAAAACAGTCAGCGCGTACGCGTCGAGGTTTAAACCGAATTATCTCTCAAAAAAGTTTGTCTAAACCGTTTCGTAAAAAATTCCGTTCGAAAACCCATCCGTTCACGTTTCGCTCCGGCCACGTTTCCGCGCGGTTTCTGTTCAAAAAGTTTGTTTGGACTGTGCGAAATTCGTTTGCTGAACAAATATTCATTTTTTTCGCCGTACTCTGTATACAGCACTTTGCATTGTTTTTTAAACGGATGTCCTGTTTACTTTTGTCGGGGCCACGGTCGCGGTTTTATAGCCGTGTTCATTATGTGTCGTGTATGGGGCGCTTTATTTCGACTTTGGGCCGCTCGTCTCTGTTACAGTTTGAAAGATTTATTACATTTTTAATTGTAGCGGAAGCGCGCGCTGTAAACAGTTTCGTTTGATAATGTTTGCGCAAGTTTGCGGGATACATTGCTAGATTACTGTGTTACCAACGTTTCAGCTGAATGTACGTTTTAAATGTTGTTTATTTACTCTAATAATTTAGTGCGGTAAACAGCTCTTGTACCTCGCGGTTACTGAAGCGATGTTAAAGTTTCTCCAACGGTAGATAAACAGCTAGTCATGACGTAACATGTAAGAGCGAATGTATTTATCTTTCCTCTGAACTAAATGATATATCATACTCTAGAACATAAAAAAGCCAGTGATCAAAATAATATCATTGAATTACTAAACAACGATAAACTAAAAGTATATCCATACTCAGCGAAACAACCAAGCGAATCTTTTAAAACATTGTGTGCGCAATATTATTCAAATAAAATTCAAAGCAGCAAATAATAGAGTATGCGATCTAAACCGCTCACAACTATTTGTTACAAAGAATGGTGGCCGCCATTCCGATCACGTGCTCAGAGAGGAATAATATATCCCACGGGAATTGTTATCACTAGCTAATATTAATAAACGCACTCTTTGCGGGTAGTGGCTGAAGTTTATTAGTAGGTATTTCCGTAAGAAATATATCTTCTATATCTTGAAAACGAAGCAATGAAATATATAATATATCTTGGAGAACGAAGCAATGTCGAAAATCTTCTTAGGCAATACATGTTAAATATACTGTAACTATTATGTACAAACACGCACTTGCGTGCTCTTATATTAAACATAACATAACATCACGCCTGTAATCCCCGTTGCCATATGCAGAGATCAAATCAAGACTCCGTGGCTGCTATTAAGAAAATCCTAATTAAAAAATCAAATAACACTTTGCCCTACCCGGCAATCGAACCCAGGGCCATCATGTTCAGCTGTGGCGTTTGCAACCACTCGACAAACGAGACAGTTTTGTTAACAAGAGAAATTAAACTAACAAAAAAGGCTATAGTCTGACAAAATACACTTTCTAATATCAGTTAAAAAACCTAAACTGTACCGTCCACATTGTTTATCATCAACACCTAAACAAATAATATTATCGTAAAAACACTCCGCTAAGCCAAACTAAGCCCGTACCTTTCACAGTCCTATATATTTCAGTCCGCTCCCTATGCAAAGCTTACTCTTTAAATAAATAGTGGAAAACGTGAGCAAATCTTGGACAAACACTAGTACTTGGCAAACAAAATCTGTATCGACTAGGAACGGATAGACATGAATAAAATATTCACACTGAAAATTTGCAATGCCGTAAGCGTCATTGAAGCTGCTGTTGGAATAACAACCTTCATGTTCCCACCGAAAGTTGAAAACCGAACGTCATGCCCAATGTCGCTTAAGCCATTTCAAGTTTCCTTCGTCAAAATGTGCGAGTCTTCATTGAATCAGGTTATTGATGATAGTCATGTCTAGATGTTTGATAGTCTGTGTCGGTAAATAGAGATGGTGTTATGTTTTTATTGTTGGTCTGTAGGAAAAGTGGGTCATTGAATTGTCAGTGAATTTGCTAACTGATGCTATTTTTAAAAGGGCCTATATTTGTTTTTTTTTTTGTTCGGCTGCATTCGGTTAGAACACGGAATGGTGGCGTATTATATCGCATGGTTCACACCTTTTAAAAATATGTTCAAATATTTTTAATTTTTTTAAATCTCATTATTCACTTACTTTCAATTACAGCTCAAACCTGCCAGCTATAATAGAACATTAATAGGCCGTTTGCACAATATACTCAGGGGCAGTCGTAAACCACATCAGTGTTGCCAGCCTTCCATTATCCCGTACGTATTTATTGCTTGCTGCCCATAATTTTACCTTACTTTAACATTTACGATGTGCCGAGTTAAAATAAAGCCACACTCAATCTGGGAGCGAAATACGAAGGGATCTCAGGCACTCTCCAATATTCAATTTATTTTCTAACAACTACACTGAGTACACGTTCATTGTACGTGGACCTTACTCCACAGAGTAGAAAAGTTCTTTTAGCTCCGCAGTGAAAAAGTCAGCTGGAGAGTTTTCCGTGTTGTATTTTTGTAGGTTGTGGTCGGGGATGCGGCTTGCATTACAAATGTACGCACGAATTCTCAAAGGACGTCCACTGATTGAAAAAGAAAACAGCTTCGCCGCTGTCCGATTGATTCTTTGTGCCCTCGTCGTGTATATCTTGTCTTAGATAGACCGGGAGCACGGAGGTGAACGGAAACCGATTTCATTTTTAATTTGTTGGAACTATTGTTTTTCTAGTGACCTGTATTTTGTAGAGGAAGTCCTTTGTTACGAAAAGAAATATTGTTTTGTGAATGGTACTTAGACGTGGAAGTTCAATTCAAAAACTGTTGTTATATTGTTATCCGCCAATGTTTGTCGAAGCGGACATTTCCCGTTAATAATTCCTAAATTTGTTTGTTTGTTTCAAGTTTAAATCTTAATCTTAATTACTTTAAACAATTTATCTTTATTTAGGTCGTTATATAGTTAAATCTCAATCTAGAACTTTGTACTCCAATTTGATTAAAACTTCAAAGGTAGTGACAGCGTCATTTAAAGCCACTTACCGTCTTAATGTGCTGTGTTTAACGACCCCAGTGATGTCTATAAAGGGTCATCCCAACGCACGCCATAAAACCCCTGTTCCATCAATTAACTTTTACTACTTACATGACATGATTACATACCCCGATAACCCTATTTCAATTACACCGTGAAATCAGGATAAAAGTACGTGTGGGTGTTCTTAAAGACGGAAAACCAGTGAAATGTCAATCTACTTAGACCTATGAAAGTTCAAAACTCGAACTCGAAGCATTCATTTCAAATGATGATTACAAAGAGAATTTATGCTTATTACAGACTGTAAGAGTCGTGTTTTCACTGATATTTTTAAAGACGTCTTTGATACCATCCGGTCCAGCAAAACCGGGGATTTTTTAATAGTCGATTGTGTACAAGATACTATGCGCACAGCCCAGAATTGAATCAACCCCCACGTTTGGGGGGTCCATCAGCTCACCATCTACTGGAATAGGCTTAAAAAATATTACACTTTTTTTTTACTAAAAACCACCAATGTTCTTTCTTAGCCCTTTATGTCAAGGCCGCGGTTTTTCTTTCGAACAACCCACACCCCCACGAAGAATTACCGTTTACTAAACAAAATAAATAAAATAGTCATACTTCATCCCGACTCCCGGGCTGCCCCAACGGCTCGTTCTAACAGTGTCCGTTCCGGTCCGTTCGTTCCGTACCACTTCTGCACGTCACTCGTTAGTTGTATGCAAAAATACTGAGAATAATCCCCGACCGTCGCGTTATACTGTAACTGAAACATATTTAAGGCGATTTGTTGAGGTGGTATAGCTTATTTTATATCTATAGATTTAGAAAATACTAACGGTACGGAATGTTATCGAATGTTGTTCAAAATCAAAATCAAAAGTCATTTATTGAAACTCCCCAGCAAGTTCAAACTATTGACTGTATTTTTTTGTTGTGTCATGCATTTTAGCAGATTTATTTCGTGACAAAAGCGTCATATTTCTCCCCGTATCCAAATTTAATTCGAGTCTACGTTGCATGTCTTTCTCTGCTTCTCCATTTATTTGTCGTCTCAAATAATCACTTCCTTTTTAACATTAAACACAGTTCAAAATTTCAAATGTTCTGTAAGTACAACATCATTAATAATCGTCAACACTTCTGGAAACTAATATGAGATATATCTATGTTAATAACACACCACTAACACACGCGAACGTTTCAAATATCACCAAAGTAAATAAAGTTTAATGAAAAGTCGACACGATCGTATCGTTCAACAGTTTCCAGTCATTCACTCATTCACTCGGTAATAGGTTTAGCATTTCTACGAATCACGGGCTTTCACGGGCCATCACAATTTAAATCATTTCTCATTTGTTGACCAATTCATATGAATGATTTGGGTATAATGCTATGTTAATATTGCCTGTTAGTTACTATTGGAAGCAGGTTTAATTACTCTAGCTTTGAGAATTGAGCTGTTTGAATTTAGTTTAATAGTTATTTCAATACATAGGTGGTTAAAACATATTTCCCATTATATTTCGGTTCAAAACGTTGCGTCGAAAGCCGAACGTCCTTTTTTTGTTGGGGTTTAAAATGGGTTAAATATAATCATTAAGCAAATATGCAATATAGTGATCAGTGCGTGTTTCATCATTTATGTACGTATTTTTTTTTTGTTATCAAACTGCGGTACTCAGAGATATTTAATGATTACTTAAGCCGTCACCTAGTAAAGGTTTGGCATACTTTTGTATGACAAAAATTTTACTAAGTGACGGACTAAGAAATCATTATAGCTCTCTGATTGCGGTAGTAACTTATTTATTCAATTATTGACTTCAAGATTCTATTTTACAGAAGGTGGCTCAACCTTTCTAACTTCAAGATATCATGGAAGTAAACCAACGTTGTCTACGTATCTCAGTGAGAAAGTGAACCTCAATAACGTGGGGCTCTGTGCAATGAAGACTAATGTTCCTGGTATAGAGGGCCTTTGGATCGAGTGCTCACTGCTCAGGCCAGGCCAGGCCAGTGACGAGCAACAACGTCTTTGTTGTGTTGAGTATTTATCTTGCCATTGTGCTGTTTGGATGGCGTTTGGTTCACTTTTATTGCTAACATTTAGTTTTAAAGACAGATTTGGTTATGGTAAGTTGATTTTAGCATAAAACTAGCACTTTTTGTAAACTTCACTCATATTCACGCCTCGTTTGCCTCGTAGCCGCAAGGGCGACGGTTGAACATGAGGTTCTGGGTTCGAATCCCGGGACAGTATCCCGGTCGGGTCCGTATCAAGTCTGGTTCTTCTAACCTAACCTAACAGACAGATGTGTTGGTGGGGATTTCGTTCCGCTACTTCTTCTTTCCAGCTAGAACACTAGGAAATCTCGAAGGGTTTGCGTTTTGGGGGACTGTCTCTTGTAAATAAGTAAAGTAAAGAAAATTTTGACGTTCGAAAAGTGCTGATAATCAGCCTAGTTTGAATAAATGAGTTTTGATTTCGGGCAAAGTGTTATTGAGTTGTTTCATCAGGACTTTCTCAGTAGCACTACGGAGTGTGTATTTGTGCCCGGTTGATGGAAATAGGCTCGCCCCCAATTAAATAGGACTTAAACATAACTGGCGAAATGTGGATGTGCTGTTGCGTACACCTCTGCCTTAGCCTTCGGGGATAACAGGCGTGATATAATGTTTGTTACTGATGTACTTCTAGGGAGTACACACGTCCTTTCCACGTACCTTATATTATCAAAATGCCTATGAACACCGACTTCACGTCATGTCAAGGACAAATAATACGTATTAAATGAGAAATCTGGCAGAACTTACAATATCGTAGGATCTTGTTTACCCAATATACATTCAGTATTATCATAAATCCTTGAAATAAATTTGCACGTCTGACCTGTTTCTATCGCTTTGCCGTCCAACACTCTACTATATATATGCGTACATATAATAAATAAATGAATTTATTGCAAAAATGTGCTCTCGTTTGGGAGCTTTGTCGTCATGAAGACAAGAATCGTTGATAGTAAGTTGATGCAGGTCAGCGACCGACCACACGGCCGATGCATACGGCTGCCCAGTGTCCATTCTGTCAACTCATTGGGATAAATGTGATACAGATAACCTAACGCATGTTTTTTTCTTACTCTTCCACTATTCTTTCTTTCTTTCTTTCTTTCTGATCTTGCTGCTATTTAGGTACCAACTTTAGAAGAATGACTAAACTCGTCTGTCTAAGCGTATACATAATTCTAGAGTATATAACTAAATCTCTAGATGATGTATTTGAATTATTTCAGTGGTTAAGTCAAATAAACACTTTTTATAACCCTTAAAAATATTCATACCTAACTAAGTACAACCATAATACAAAGATTTGAGTAGATCCCAAAACGAGAGAAGTAATCCACGAAACACTTTCCAAAGTACATATACAACAACAGATCAGTATAATCTTGGATCATCAGCAAAAATAATACGAAATTAATCTGAACATGTGTTTCTGAAAGCTTCTCCTGTTATGGTTAGCGAGGCCCCGTCAGGAAAAGGCGTAAGGGTTACATTCCACGCAGATTTGGAAATAAAAGAAAAACAGAATATATTATTATCAGCTTTTATCCTAATCGTAACGTTTGACTGAGGGAAATGTTTGAGAACTCGCCGTATGAAGTTACTTCGAACTGTAAATGGTCCTCTATTATTTTAACCCTTTCTATTATTTGACCGACGAAAAATAAGGATGAGGCTCACAATTCGAAGCGTACATTATTATTAAATACACGACCTGTTTCATCTCTTTTGTAAAAGCTACTTTTTTAGAAAAATGTACATCTAGTATGAATGGATGGATGGGTTTAAGAGTCGAGGAAGACCAAAGAAACGATGGATGGACTGTGTTAACAATGATATGGTAGGAAAGGAAAGGAGCTGTCTCATGAGATGAAACATGGAAGAAGAAGACATGATGCGCTGACCCCAAATGAATAGGGCAGTTAACAAAAAAAAATCAAATGTCCGTCATATAGATTACCAAAAAATATTGGATACGTATTTTTTTCTTTTTTCACGTAAACAAACAATGAAGACGATACAGTAGGCGTTATAGAAAACGACTCCAATGTATGGGGATGACGTCATCGCAACGCTAAGTCACGTGGTCAGAACAAACCAATAGAAAATTCGTAGCCATGTTGACTACTTATCGAGTCGTTCAAAATGATAGAATGAAATGTGATCCTTTCTACAACGTTGATCGCTACATCTCATACTAGAATGCTAGCCAAGTGACACTTTTGACAAGCGATAACGAATCGAAGTCGATTATTTTGATCGTTGACTGAGCGATCGCCGAGAGGCAGTAGAAAGCGCTCAAAAATGGCGTCTCTATCATCCAGCTGTTTTGAGACCGAGAAGTGTTAAGTTTGGTTTTTACAATTTTGGACTATTTGTATCATTTAACATTTAAAATGCATACCTAAAATATGTTGTGGTGCACTCATAATGAAGAAGTGTGGCTTAGGCGCCGAAATAGAGACATACATCGTCAGTGCATAGAAACAATACGCGAAATGCCGGAAACTTTATTTGTGCAGCACTTTCGGCTAGTTATATCGCCACGACTAGAAAATAAGTTAAAACTAGTTCAGAAAAACAAAATTATTGATTAAGTACAGAGTCAAATACAGTTTGGTTTGTTTGTGTACAGTTTGTGTTGTTTTTTTAGCTGTCAGTGACGTGTCCTACTCAAATCATTGACACGTTTTATCTTCGTCAATTTTTATTGATTTGATAAAACAAAAATACGTATCCAATAGTTTTAGATAATCTAACAGATGGACTAATTAGAATCACATTTTTTTAAGTCAGTTAACCCTGTTTGGATAAGGCAAGAGATTGATGATCTACATAGTAGCATTTTGGCTTATCCTGTCAATGATGGCAGGGAATGCTTGACTGATCCCTCTGATAGCGTTAGGCTGCAGCCTCTAGCTCTAGCTTTAAGATTCAGATGATTGGAGCAAGAGAGGCGTATAGCGCTGAGACCACACTACTGTAATATATTCGGTAAGGGAACATAACTAATGTAGGTATACATTGGTTAGCTATTACATTAGATACACAATTTTTTTTGGGGGGTGCCCTAATCGTCAAATGACTCCTACCGAGAGCGGGAGGAGTCATTTGACGATTAGGGCAGTGTCAGACTTCTAGACAATATGTTATATTTTTTATCATTAAATGAAGACATATTGTCATTTTCTGGCTAGCCTTTTCCCAAATATGTTAGGGTCGGCATCCAGTCTAACCAGACGCATCTGAATATCGGAATTTTACATGGAGTGATCTATTTGATCCCAGTTAGTAATTGCAGAAAAGCTCCCCGTCATTGCGGTATTCTTTTTGTTTCAGACCTTCTAGTTACAGAGATATTGGTGCTCTAAGTTTCAACTTATCTAATTGATAAAATAAAAGAAAAAATGAAGCAGCGGTGGCCCAGTGGTGGCGGCCCCGACTTACGAACAGTTGGTCGTGGGTTCGAACCCAGGCAGGCACATTACTTCGTGTAATTTATTTCATTACCGCTGCTCTCAAAACGGTGAAGGAAAAATCGTGAGGAAATCGGCATGTCTTAGAACCAAAAAATTCGAAGACATGTGACATCTACCAACCCGCACTGGGCCCGCGTGGTAGATTATAGCCCATTCCCTCTCAAAAAGAGAGGAGGCCTGTGTCCCAGCAGTGGGAACATTAATAGGCTGTTGATGATGATGATTATGGATAAAATAAAAAGTTAAGTACTGTCCAACAGTAAGAAGTGATTCTTCATAGTTTAAATTTAATTACCAGAGTTACTGTCTTCGTGAAGGGGCCGTCCACACCTTGTATTTAAGCCACACGGTTGTAATTTCCGATACTATGTATATATTGATTTAAATTGAAAAAGTATAATTATTTTCATGAACGTTTTATCCCACGCGACACCCTTGTCCTTTCAGTTTCACTAACGTGACCCAAATTCAGCTGATGGTGTGAATTCAGTGCAAAAACATATTGAAATTAAATTCCAACCGGAAGGTTTGGCATATGTCAGTCAGTAGGAAAAGTTTTTGTCGTTCCGGTGTCACTACTGAATACAAGGTACTGGATTTGAGAATATGCAGTTGACTAAAAAAATCTAATTAGTCCGTCAGATTTAAAAAAATATTGGACAAATAAAAAATTTAAGGACGATACAGTGCTTTGAAAAGTCATGTGTTTTTTACCAGAAGGTGACGTCAAATCGGCCCCGACATAAAGGGCTAAGAAGGAACATGGGTGGTTTTAGTCAGTAGAAGTCTGACACTCCCTTTCGCTCTGCCCAAGAGCGCGATGGACTCCCAAAAAAAAAGCCTTCGTTTTGAGATTATGCATGTGTTGGTGACAAGTTAAATAGTAAATGTGCTAGATGTACTAGGAATAGGTACCCGTGCCCTTCGGGGATTCAGGCGGCTGTGCCAAATTCTCCACAAAACATTCAAAATTCAACAGTTGAATTTAAAACCCCTAAAATGGCATCCCCCAAAAATGACAAGGACAAGCCAATCATACTAAAACACCCCTCCAAGATTCCCATCATGGGCATCCCCTAGCTTGAATCCTCACAACATTACCACCAGTGAATAGATCTCTAAATTAACAGCCTAAAGAAAAAGCACGAAACAAGGGGAAGAAAAAGAAAACAACAAAAAACTGTAAACGTTTCATTGAAATACATAAAGGCCCACATCAAAATTCACTTTGCTCGCGGGGAGGCGCAATAAAACTCGTGGAGCGGGAACTGACGCGCGCTGAGCCTGTGATAAATAAAATAAATGCCCGTCAATCTGATCAGGGAGATCTTTACCAAGATACCAAGATCGATACTACACGCTGTACTCACACCATTGCTGGTTACACACTCAATTACAAAAGCAACGTTGAAGAAGATCGGCAGTGGAATGAAGAAGTATGTTTTGCTGCAGCTATTGTCAGTTGTGTTGGAGATTTTTTAGATGGGACGGCTTCAAAGGTTTTGAAGCAGTATCTTTGGGCTCCTGAGTAAGCTATTGTTGTACTAGAGTTTGTAAACGATATTTGTTCGCAGACTAATGCAAACAATGTGATAAAGTTGGACTTGTTTGAGAGATCAAAAGATTTAAAATTTATTCTTAACAATGAAAGTTGTGAAAACTTTTTAAATAATTCATCAGAGTAATGAAATAAGACTTATGATAGGGAACTTTATGTTGTTTGTTTATTCGTAGTTTATTATTTCGGCTTTGTTTTTATGCTGAATTATTTTTTTCTTGAAATGAAGTACGAAGTATGACCTCCACAACCCAGTTAGTACTGGTTAATACCACAACCCTTTGGTAAGACTGGTTGTCAGGCATACCATACCTATTACGACTGACAAAGATTTACGAATATCATACCGAGGCACGTAGGAAACTCAGTATATAATGGGAGGTCACCCATCCAAGAACCTGCCTCGGCAAATGCGGCTTAACCTGAAGATCTACCCAATCAGCTATTATTATTTAGCCTCGAGGTCATATGAAGTATAAAAAAACGAGTTAAGAGGTAATTTAATAGTCTGGTTAATAACAGGACGATGAATATTATAGAATGTCTGTTTTCTTAGAAACATTTTAATAAATCGACTATAAAAATCAATATGAATGTTTCATTTATGTTTAAAAGGTCACATTTTCGTAAACCAGTAGTTTTTCTAGAAGACTAAAATTACAATCGTTTTATTTATCAAAATGATACTTCAAATAGATCAAAGAATTTCCAACTCTTCAGTATTATTAAATTGAAGCATGTTTGACCAACAAAGTAGCTACTCGTACAGAAACATTGATCGCTCCAAACTTTATGTTGATAAAGCCGAAGTTCTATCAAAACCAAAGATAAATCGACAAAGTTTTAATATACTTCAATATTTACATGTCAAATATCAAGAGTTTCAACAAAATTTCAATCCGTGTAAGATATTGTACATCAAATTTAAACAAACACCAATTCGGGCCATGAATAATACATAGAGGAGGTCCGTCGATCCTTTCACTGCCTATCGATATACGCAGCCTGAGAACTGCCAACTTAGCTGATGCACTCGATGGAATCCTTAAGCCTTTTGCACTAGAGTTGAAAATTGAAAATCTTAGATGCAGCATACACGAGTTCACATTTTCAAAGGCAACATTATTTCTGCAATCATACTAGATCGTATGCCTTTATGATAAGGTTGAAAGCGATGGTTTACAGGCGCACAGCTATCGTGGTTCATATTTTCCCTAAGGACGACTTCAGTGTTAGGTTTATGATAATTTTTAGACCTCATCCGGTTATTATTGCTGGCTATTAAATTCCCGACTGAAATGTTTCTATAAAGATCTTTTTTGCTTTCACTTTGAGATCAATTTCAATAAAAAATGAGTGTGGATTATTCTGTGGGAGATTTCTATTCTAATTTTCGACATGGATTGGATCTATTATTATTGAAGTATCCTTAATTGGTGTTCTACTGAAACTTGGTTGTCAAATGGTTGGTTCTACAGTTATCACTAGTTTGATATTGCTCAGGGTTCTCGGGTATTGCTCGGAGTGCCACCTGAGTAGTATTGCCCTAAGTGGTGCGGTCATCGCGTGACCGCCCGTCGTAATTGCCCGGCAGACAACGATATAACGTCCAGCCGCCGACAGACAATTTTACTGCACCCATGTTTGATTGTTTTTAGTTCCTAAATTACCCGTGATTTGACCGCATGCCAGGAATATGTCGTAGTTATTCTAGAGGCAAAGTTATGTTACTGGATGTGTTTGTCGCATTCTATTAAATGAATGGGTACTTACCTAAATATGTTTTGAGCTTATTTTAAGTAATTCAATGTTACGAATTTCCGTGTAATTACTCTAATGGAAATACTTTTCCTTTACTTACTTTATCTTTGATTGGGAATAAGTGAAACATTCTTCGAATATGTAAAAGTCTATCTTTGGACACAAGATCGATTTATCTTTTAGGTAGTTCAGAATTATTGCGAATACATTTAAATCTAAATAATAGAAATAACATATCATGTCTTTGTCAGTTGGCGAATGTCAAACAAATTGTTTTTTTTTCAAGCAGTTAAAAACGAAATAATTTATAAGCTACACTACTTATAAAAACCCGATCCATGAACCAAAAACGAACCCATTAAAGTCCCCAGAAATTGCAGCAAAACATAATCCCAGCAATCAAGGGGAAACGTGTTTAGTAGTTCAAAGATGAGATTTCGTTTGATAGCGCCAGTGTAGCGTGTTCGGTGCCCATTGTTCAACTGATAACTATCTCACACTAAGTAGTTCAGTTGCTAGTCTAACTTAGCCTGGGTCTGTCTTTTAACGTTTAGAAGTATTGCCGGGGATCGTAATTTGTTCGTTCGTGTTGTTGCCTGCAACTTGGAATATTCCGTCTTCTTCTACAGTATCTAGGTCACCTGATTTTATAATGATAAAATTGTACGGATGTTTATGCACTGTAGGTATCACGAAACGAGTAAACAGTAACTCGGTTTACTTATAACTTTTGGAGAGATCTTCATCATCATCTACCTAGCCTATAATATTCCCACTGCAGGGACTCAGGTCTCCTCTCTATTAGAGGGATGGGCCATAATCCCCCGCGCGAGTCCAATGCGGGTTGGTAGATGTCACATGCCTTCAATTTTTAATATTCAAAGATGCAAGCATGGTTTCCTCGCGATATTTTCGTTCACCATTTTGAGACGAGTGGTGATTAAATTACACATAGTAATGCCAGCTCTTCGTAAATCGTCGCTTCCACCACTGAGACAGAGATCAGTCTGCGGAAAATGTTCGATGAATGAGAAGTTTCTGACCATGATGACACCGATATAGTAACTATTATTTTTAGTTGGCATTTGTGCTAAATATTTCAGACTTTTGTGTATGGTGTTTGTTTATCTATTCGACCGTATGGCACTCGTGGGCAGCAGATGAAAATCAGTGTCTGGTGGTTGATAAACACTGTTACCATCTGGCATCATGCTGAGCTAAGACCTTGTTGGCATTATTTGGTTTGATTATTTGGAAGGTATTTTTGTTGTTAATGCCAAATAAACACAATTTTCTTTATTTTATTTGTTAGATTAATAATTATCGTTTTAGTGCACAGTATAATAATAAGGAACAAGTAGCAAAGTCTAAAGAGCTTTTCGCTACAAACAAACTGCCTTGCACAACAGCCCACTAAAAAGCTATTCCACAAAAAATCACCAACTATTTCCAACACTCACCACCTCACAGGATGCACTCAGCAGTTCTGTAGTAATGAGCAGAGATAGCATCAGCAGTGAACGAAGCTCTGACGGGGACTAAGCTGTGCAGGTTTTGGTAAATAGCTAGATGGTGCTAGTCACGTGATGATCATTTAGTCACGTAATAGTCAAACGGATTGTAACTAGAACAAACTGTGCGCAATTTCCTTACCTCTTCCGGGGATGAATTTAGTTAAAAATCATTTATTCTGTCAGAGAGGTCAGCGGTGGCCCAGTGGTGGCGGCTCCGACTTCCGAACAGTAAGTCGTGAGATCGAACCCAGGCAACTGCATTACTTTATGTCATTTATTTCATCACCGCTGCTCTCAAAACGATGAAGGAAAACATCGTGAGAAAACGTCTTAGAACTAAAAAAATCGAAGACATGTGACATCTACCAACCCGCACTGGGCCCGCGTGGTGGAATATAACCCATCCCTCTCCTAGAGAGGAGGCCTGAGTCCCTGCAGTGGGAACATTATAGGCTGATGATGATGATGATGAATGCTATCTATGTATGTTACATAACAAAATCTATAACGAAATGTCATACTCGAGACACAGAAGTTTGTGTAAATGTACCTATGCCATTGATTGAAAGAATACAAGATAAGTTACATATCATCACACGTGTTATCTCCAAAGGGTTAGGCAGGGTTGTAGCTTATAGAACACCCACATTTTATAGGGAGTGAGCCTATTGCCATCAACCGGGCATAACTCTACTAAGAAATGCCTAATCCAAAAACCCAATAACACTTTGGCCCGGAAACCGCAGATCCCAAGGCCTTATAACACAGTAGTCGCGACCACTAGTCCAACGAGCCACACTAGATAAGATTACTAGTTAGAGTTTTTATTTCCGATCATCATTCAACTTTGATTATAGATAAAAGGCTATTAACATTATACAAATACAGTACCGCAGCAATATACGCACATCTTCTCAGTGTAATGTGAACACCAGCACAATATTTCAAGGAAGCCCCGCACTCCGCCATGTTGTTCACCTGCGAGAGGTATTGATTTCTAATAAGGAAGTTTTGCGAGCTCGCCTACTTATCGGAAACGTCTCATTAACCTCCAAGATCGAGTCACTTTAATGTCAACAAGGCTTTCAATACCTACTCATAAAAAGATAATATTTAGGCTACTACTTCTAATAAGCCAGTAAATTAGTTGAGAAGCCAACTACTACGGTAGACTCAGCAGCTGTCTAGTATTTTTCCAATTAAGTTGGGTTCGGTGTTCAGTCAGTACTGCTGCTCAATACAAATATTTCAGATGGAGCGACTGCCAATCTGACCTCCACAACCCAGTTAGAACCTCTCGTCAGCCGGAACCAAGAGCTGGGCATGCTTTTGAGGTACGGAGGAAACTCAGTATTGACTGGTTGCCATCCACGACCCGAGCTTGAATAGTGCTACTTATGCTTATAGATCAACCCGTGGGTCTGATATTATTTAAGTTACTCCACTACTTAAACACACTTTTTCATAATGACATAATATCACACATTCAGGTCCCTTGAAAACCAATTCATATTACCAGTAATTATTAAACCAAGTTTCTTAATTATAAACTAACTAGCTGTTGCCAGCGGATTCGCCCGTCAATTCGAAAATTATCCCACGGGCAGAATCAGGATAAAAACCAGGTTATAAACTATCTGTGTACCAAATTTTAAGACTACTACTCCCACAGCTGGAACACCGATATCCTCTTTATTAAAGGGAGTGTCATGATCTAATACAATCTACTACACTTTGGATTGAAGGAGGATGTCACATTTCTTCGTGTTTTTGCTCAATATATAATATATCCTAAGCATTAAATATTTGATGATCACGCAGCTAATTTTAAACCGTATGCGCGATTCCTTAAAGAGCCAACGTTTAGGAGGTAAATAATTGAATAGGAGCTCCTCGTATGAATGCGAGCCGCTCAACGACCCTCGGGTTAATTTGTGGGAGGAGAGCTCAACAACTGAACTCTGAGCATTTCCACACGAGTTGTGGGAGTGGAAAATCTTCAGAGTTCTACGAATGAAAACGCTAAAACAAGAGTGTCAATATATCATTTTCATTTAAAATAATAAAAAAACGGTTATTATTACACCATTGACCTTCTGGGTAGAGAGTCAAATCAAATTATATTTATTTTTCGGGCAACATAAATCTAAAATTAGATACTAATAAAATTAATGTTATAAACAAGCACTTATTTTACCTGTTTAAAATCTCTAAGTTTATTTTAGCAAGACAAACCACCAATTTCAAAGATTCATCACCCACACAAAATGTTTCAAAATTGGAGAGTTAAAATTTCTGATCCACAGTCATGTCAGGCAGACATTCATCAACCTACGAATAACAGTTTACTAATCACGAATAAAATCACAAAAAAAAAACAGCTGTAAACTCAGCTAATGAGCTTACAGCTGTTTTTAATATCCACAAAAAATCCAACGAACATTGTTCACTAACTACCTTCCCCGTACACCGGGCGGTGCTCAATCCTTAACTTCGGAATACCATTGAATAATTCCCATCAGCAAGAGAGTACTGCCAACATAACGGCGCTTTCATATTTTTCTGCGGTTGGCCCGCCTGCCCGCTGCTTGTTAGTATGAAGCCTGCATAAGTTCATTGTTGAGAAAAGTTGTACAGAATACGTGAAATGTTTTCTGTATTTGCTGTGTACGAGTATGCGAAGCATTCAAATTACGAAGAGAGATGGAAATATTAATGTGAGTATTCATTAATAGGCTTTTCTTCTGTAAAGCATCGTGACCTTTTTTTTTGGGTATCAAATAATCATCTCAATCTCCCGCTCTTGGGCAAAGCGAAAGGTAGTGTCAGACTTCTACCGATTAAAAACTAATCACATTCCTTTTTAGCCCTTGTGTCGAGGCCGCGGTATCTCCTTCGAACAATCCGTAGCCCCAACGGGAAGTAACTATACCCTCGACTGGGAAATAATGTTGGAATCTTACTTAGCTGATTAAAGGAAACGAATGAAAAACACTGACAGACAACAAAACATAATCACACATGTAATCCCCAAATGGTTAGGTTACCTTATAGTACACCCATATTTTGCCATTTATGTTGAAGTACTATGCTATAGGTAGGGGACGAGCCTAAAAAAATTGGCTCCACGACTGCTAAATATTACATAACAACTTATCAAAAATAGCACTTTGTAAAAACATATCAGAAAGAAATTCAGTAAGTCGGAAGTCAATAAACCGGAGCTGCTAACCGAAAGAACAAGACCAGACTTTTTAAGAACGCTTGCTTTTTAAGAACATAAAAATAAATACATCATGGACATGTGTACGGGATGAGAGTTTCAGAATACTTATACTCGGAATTTTAATTCGATTCCAGATTTGACAATTTCAGTGTTGCAACGTTATGACAAGTACTAAATAGTGACGTTGCGAAATTATTCGATATGGAAATGGAATATTTCCAGATCGATTCTTCTCGTTTAAAATTTTACTTTCGTAAACTAAGTATATCAGGAAATTAAATATTTCTGAACCGATAATTTAGTTTTGACGATTAATTAACGATCTGAGACTTTTCTTTTATAATTGTGTGTGAAATAAATAAAAAAATGTGATCATGAAGGAACATGACAAATAAAACAGATAGATGTATTATGGTAATAATTTATTTTATATATTGTCGCCGTCATCGCTATCGCTATCGCTGTCACTTTCTGTAACTATCTAGGCTCTTATAATATAAGTTTTGTTTTTAATATAAAAACAAAAATATTAACTTTTTATAAAATAGAACAGCGATTACTAATTAATAAATAATTATTATGAATAATTATGTACTTATTTAAATAAAAATCAATAATTTAGTCTTTAATTGGCACACTGATGGCACACACACTGATTGTTTATCGATTTTTGTGTTCATCACTACACTACTATATGTGGTATCATTATTTCACAAAATGACAGTAGCTAATGTCAAATCTGGAATCGAATTAAAATTCCGAGTATAGTACCTGTTTTTCTCAATAAACTTCCAGAGGACTTGCAAACGTTATACAAAACAAGTTCGAAAAGTTATAAATACAAATCAAAACGTTTCCTTACACAAAACACCTCCTAAAAAATGTATGTGTCTACTACCTGTACATTTCACCATATTTATAAAGTAGCTTTAAAAATGTATTTTTTATTATTGATATAGATTATTTAGTTACTAGTATTATATTATATTATATTTGTAAAGTTTATTAAGTTTGATCGAACGGCTCGCCAGCACTCAGATAAGCCCTGAGAGGTTTTCGATGTGTGACTTAAGCATAATTGTAATAGAAAAAAGTTTTTTGACATTCAATAAATAAAAAATAAAATTACCATCATGGTCCATGACTATCGCTCCCGGCCCTGTAGCCTTTCAAAGCCTTCCTTAAGGTGTTTTTACAGTAAAAACACCTCCCACCCCAAACCTTTTTTTTTTGGCGGTTGGAAAATCATCGAATAACCCCTCCCGCTCTTGGGCAGAGCGAAAGGGAGTGTCAGACTTCTACTGACTAAAAACCACCCATATTCCTTCTTCGCCCTCTATGTCGAGGCCGCTATAACTAGTGTACAACCCGCAGCCCCGACGACAGTAAAAAAAAAAAATAACACCTTAAATGTTAATTTATATTGTTTTAATAAATTTAGCTTGTTCGAACAAAGCTACCTTCGGGTAATCCTTAAGCTTACGTCATAATGGCCTAACATACAATTTGTACCTATTTACACCTACCCAGCAGTTCTTTGGACATCCTTCCTATCCTCATACAAAACAACCAAAATCCAAGTTAACTGCGTCACACAGGACATACAGGACAGGTGGGTAAAGCTAAAAGTTAATATTAGTCCGTTGTTTGTGCTAACTATAAACCGTTACAGTTTGTGATTGTTTGTTTAACGACTACTAAATAACATGGGATAAGTCTGTGCTCGCTTTTGGGAAGTGTTTCAGGGATACTTTTGTGCGGCCTCTAAGATAAATTTTTTGCTTTATGTGGTATCTGATCGCAGAATGTTTAGCGTCTATAAAATGGCCTGTTTATGCAGATAAGTTTGAGGTATGAATAGGACTGGATGTAAACAGGACTTAAATTATTATAGTTTTAGGAACTGGCTGCATGATCTAAAATGATCTTACTTTCCGAACTTTTATGTTGTTAACCTCTTTGTAACGCAAGGAACAATAAATAGAAAAATCAAACACAAGTCTACACAACAGAACGCACACACATGAACAGTTAACATGGGTTATATCCCGTTCTCAGGGTTAATGATAAAATGTTGTATTTTGAAGTCATCGTTATCCGTGCACGTGATTAATCAATAACACATGGTGTAAAATATTGGTTTTTTTTTAATCTAACCCAGATTTTTTTTCCTAAACTCTCACGCAGTTTGTAAGAAGGCTCATAATGTCATGTCACGTCTGCACCGATACTCTGTGGCCACTTAAAGCTATGTCCACACGCGACGTCACGAGTCGCGCGCAAACACCGCGCCGACCGCAACGCTATTACATACATTTATACGTGTGCAGCGATCCTAACGGACACTGTCACCGCAAATCAGTGCGCTATGGACGTAACGCGATTTTTGTGGGCACAGTGTGTTGGCCGCCTATTGGCTACTATCTCCATTTTGTAGTAGGAAACTGGAGTTTTTAAATTGGTGTGTTGGAATTTTGTGGGCCTTGGAAACTTGCTCGTTCCAAACATTCTTTAATGTTGAACTTGTCGGTAGTAGTAATCGAACAAGCTATTAAGGCATAAATGTTTGTAATTCTACTACACTGAATATATTCTTTGGAATTTTACTTTTATAGCGTTTGGTATGAAACGACTGACAGATGTCAAACGCTGTATCGTTTGACATCAATCTCTGAATGTATATTATCTGTGCAATCTTAAAAGTAAATGCAAGTTAGCTGACTGTGGACTAACTACCGTGTTCGACCTTAGAACACATATTATTTTGGTTAATAATGATCTGCGAGCCAAAATAACCACCATAACACAGCTAGAAGGCATTGCAGCAGACCTTGTAGAAAATGGCAGGAAGAGCTGGTCAAAACCAACCAGTGATCATGGGGAGAAGCGTTTCCCCAGAGTGGGATGATACTGTTACGTCGGTCATCCAGAATCTTCGGGAAACCTCGCCAATAACTGAGAAGTACGTGTGAATTCTAGTAGGTACCTACTTACATTCTGTAGGTAGTTAGTCCGCGCCCGGCGTCGCCGGCACTTGCCATTTTAATTTCAACCGTATGCCGACGGTGTAAAGTAACTTCTTGTTTGTTGGTTATTTCATCTTTAAGTTTTTTTTTTTGTTCATGTTTTTGTGAATGCTTTATGGAATAATAGGGAATTTTCTCGAATATCTTTTGTGTGTTTGGGGTATAAAAGGACCGAGAGAAGCGAGACAACGAAATGTTCGAAGAGATATCTAGTGCGGTCAAGTGTTCAGTAGAGTAATAAAGTTAATTCGTGTGTTTAATTGGTAGTATTTTTATTTATCCCATACCCAGCTCATAATAATACACTAAATGTGCTTAGCATAATCACTTTCACATTAGTGAATTGTTTTAAAATTCACAACAAGAGGGCTCTCTTGTTGTAAATTTTGAAAATTACATTTTAATTTTGTTTGTACCTACATGTATAAAACAACCTGTGCGTATCAGTGAAAGAAAGAACGAAAGAAAACATATTTATTTAGCACAATGCATTTTGTTCTACAAACGTTTACATTACATTAGCCTGAAAGAATATTTATCTTTTACTATGTGTTGCCAGCGGCTTCGCCCGCCACTACCAGAAAATTATCCCACAGGAAGATAAAATCTGGATAAAAACTATCCTATGTGTTTATCTAGAATATAAACTATCTGTGTACCAAAATTTTATCCAAATCCGTTCAGTAGTTTAGCGTGAAAGAGTAACAAACATCCATCCATCCATACTTACAAACTTTCTCGTTTATAATATTAGTAGGATTTACCTCGGTAATAATCTAACTAGTAAGCAAAAGTTTCTTATTTTATCTAAGGTATATACTTTCATATGTATGCAGTAAAAAGCTGTTAGTTTGAAATTACAAACAGACACCATTATATTATATTTATATAGTCCAGATTTCAACGTAAAACACAGTCACACTCCTTAACGCACCTTTTTTAGTTCAAAACCTGACGAAACCAGCTCAATATGATACATATAAAAATGTACACGGGTGGTTCGCACATAAATCGCGGCAATCTGAAGTGTGCCGTACAAACGCGCCATGAGTAATGTGCCGCGCGCCTTATCGAGCACCGCGAGCTTCAAGTAACGACTGCAATTAATACACAAGTGAAAAATAGGCAAATTATAATGTTATGAGTGTACGTATAAAATGTGGATATTTTGACCTTTGATTCTTACTGGAACTTTGGCCAGCTTTCTTTAGTCATAAATCTATAGCCCATAACTTTTTTTCTAACAGAATTTGAATTTATTGTTGTACCAATTTAACCCAACGGTGTATATCCATACGGATGTATGGATTATTTTTTGCACAATTTTACATACGTACTATTCAAATAAATAAATGTCTAGCTGTTTTTTAAAATAACAGCTTTATATTGAATGCTTGTGAGAGTATTTTAAACACAACGTTTCTTTAGCCGACTTCTAAAAAAAGAAGGAGGTTCTCAATTCGGATGTTTATAACAATATTTTTTTATGTTTGTTCAGGTATAACTCAGTCGCTTCCTAACCGATTTAAAAAAAAATATTTTTTCGTTGGAAAGTTGCAAAGGGTGCCATATTTTTTCTATCGAAATCGGACAAGCGGTTTTTGAAAAATCAACAAAACTCAAAAAAAACTACATTGTCTACATTAACGATCTTTTCGACTCCGTCGTTTACGAACCGATTTGGAAAATTCTTCTTTTAGTCGATAGCCTATGCTTTCCTATTGGTCTCATAGTCACCAGGTCGGGATCAGATGATGGAATCTTGACGAAATCGAGAGTCAGAAAATAGAACAGCGATTTTGGTATTTTCTCTCTAACAAGCTGATCTGATGGTAGAATGGTTCTTATGTAACCGACATCAATACGACCTCGCAAACGTCGGGGATCACAGGCGTGATGTTTTGTTATTCTACTAATAAATACAAAACTTTTACTAACATAGCTAGAAGTACCTACTTACTAACGTAATATGGACTATGTGTCTGGAATAAATAATTTTATTTAATTTTCATAAGGACTAACTAGCCTAAGTTTACTTTTCCGGATAAGAATAAACATAATTATGAGCTCTACTAACATTTATATTATTTAGATATTAATATCACAGCTGCCAGTCTTTCACAGTCATGTGCAATGGTAAGAACACGATAATTCGGTTGGTCCTCTAGTTATAATTAACACTATTTAAAAGATTTTCAAAAAGTGAAACCAATATCTACACTAAAGTTTGCCTTTAGTTTTTTTTTTTGTTGTCTTTTTTTATAAAAACGTTGCCCCACACTAGGAATTTCTCCTGTATCGTGGGTGCGTTTACAAACATTCAAACCTCACATACACAAATACCCAGACCCGGAACAACTATCTGTAGGTCATAAAAATATTTGTTCCATGCGGGAATCCAACCCGCGACACGCAGCGCACCAGTCCATTGCTTGAGCAACTGCGCTAACCGTGCCGTCAAACACGTCGTGCCTGACAAGGTCACTAATAAATAAAGAACTAAAAAATATTGCGTCTTCGCCCAGGTTAAGGAGATTATATAATACTTAAGGAAGTGAAAGCACCTATGAATATTTTATCTATAATATGTATGTATTTAGAAATATATAAGTATGTTTATCAGTTGTCTAGTACCCATAACACAAGCTCTGCTTAGCTTGGGACTAGATGGCGTTGTGTGATAGTTGTGGAATATTATTATTATTATTATTATTAATATAAATAGATTTTAGTATGGAAGCAACTCTATAAGGCTGTTTCATAAAGTTCGGTTTACGAGAGACTGATATTGCTATCAAAGCGACACGTCGATGGCGTGGCTGAGCGATTGGACTGCTGCGCTGCTTGTCGCGGGTTCGATCCCCACACGGAACAAATATTTGTATGGCATACAGATAGTTGTTTCGGGTCGGGGTATTTGTGTATGTGAGTTTGAATGTTTGTAAACGCACCCACGATACAGGAGAAATTCCTAGTGTGGGACATCGTTATTAAAAAAATAGAAGCGGTGCTTTTTTCTACACTTTTTCTTGAATACAGGTATTTTAGTGGTTTTACCCTATTTCTGTGTATATGGTAATAACAATAATGATTACCTTCACAATAATTTGTGAATAATTTGTGTTTTACCTTAAGGGGATTCACTGGAGTCCTGTGTCTAACAGTGGACTTATTTCGGCTGAAATGATGATGATGATGATATACCAAATAAACCCTTTGTTCACCATTTAAATACCAGGAACTATCAACCAAATATTTCATGAATTCAGTCCATTTATATTTGACACGTCATAGTGAAATCAATTTCCAAATCAGCGCGGTGGTATCATTAGTGACTGCCATTGTTTCAAACAGCGCTGAGCGAGACATCATCCCATTGTCATATTAATTCTCCCGCAGGATATTTTTGATCGTAATTTAACCAACTGCCATAGCGTTACATTTATTTATAATGATGTGTCGAACTTCCATTACATTTTCATAAAACTTTTACATTTCGAGGAAATAATGAGCAACAATACTTGTTTATCATTTAAGTTTGATGAATCAACTAAAGTGCACCGTTTAACAATGCTGTTTATAATGTTGACGTGAAATAATTTCCAATTAATGACACAATTTATAATCATCGGTAACAATATTATACTTCACCTGAGAATTCCGCCATATAATCAAGATTGTTTATTGTGATCTGACGAAATCCTGTTGTGATGTCCATTTTAAATAACAACACATTCCTACTTTATTTATTACTTATCTTTTGCCCTACTTTATCTTTTGCCCGCGGCTTTGCTCCCGTAAACTTAAAACTGGAATGTTCTAGGATAAAATAATTCAATCCTGAATCGAAAGACACGTAGTGCCGTCTACTATCATAAAAGGGTGTTGTTGTTTTTGTCTGGAACAGTAATTTTTTTGGAATTAAATGTACTCCATGTCCGTTTTTGTCTACCTGACTATATGTACGTTCAATTTCAAGATGATCAGCTCAGTGGTTTGTGCGTGAAAGGTAACAACAAATACACAAACCTACTTTCTCATTAAAATATTAGTAATAATTATAGTTAGGATTTTTTTCTGTTTAACTACACAGTTAAATAAAACAGTATTATTGTTTATGGATTTTAATTAAAACTCAATACATGTTCAAAATTTACAATTCCAAAAATAATGTGCACTAAAGGTAGGAAGTCAAATAACTTTGTAAGTATTTGCCCTTCGTTCAACGAATACGACGCGGTATACACACAATTGAGTCCAAAAGCCGATTTGATCTTTTTGGAAAATTGGTTTTCCATAAAGAAGGCGCTATCTGACCTGTTAATATCAGCTGAGGAAATTATTTCGGGAGTTAATGATATACAGTGTAATGTACGAGTGCTTGGTACTTAGTGCTGATGAGTTGACGTCAATGGTGTAAAGTAGGAAGTGTGTCAGTTCGATAGAATGTCTTTGTACTTAAAGAGTCAATTAAATTGTAATGGATTGTATGCGTGACTTGGGGGCATTCATTTGAGCCTTGTTTAAGCTTTATCAGTTGTTGTTTTCTTTTTGTGCGCCGGGGGCTGTTTAGAGTATTGTTTACTCAACGAGTTAATGATATAATGCGTTCAGATTTCACACATGTGTAACTAAACATTGAACAATTATGTAAATCTCTTCAGTGGAAATAAAATTAGAACTAAGGATCTTATATAAACTTTTTAGCGACGCAAACAAACTGGCATCTAGATCATTGTCCTATGCAAATATTTATCACAGCTTATATTCTACTTAATTCCTCGGAGACAAACCTGAGGCATAACTCCAAACTAGTTCAATTTTGTCAGCAAATATCTAAAGTTGGTCTCAAAATATGAATAATAAAGTCTAAATTATAAAGTAAGAAGCAAACACGAGCTATTTCGCAATCAACTAAAACACTCATTTAAATGGAAACTTATTAAAAAATGTCTGTCACAAAAGTTCAAAAACACTCCTTATTCATTAACTGCTGAACAACAAAACAGTTTTAAAACAGTATTTCAGAGCGAGCACAGTTTACGGGAACTCTTTTATACTTAAAGTCAAAAAGTCAGTGGAAAGTAAAGAGCGATGGGATGTTTATTTTATATCTCAATTAATTAGCGTGGCTCGGAGCGAGTTTAATCTCGTATTCATGACGCAGACTTAATAAGTGAGTTGATTCAAATTGCAAAACTGCTAACTCAACAGGCGACGCGCGGTGTGCAACTGTGCAATATCGCTGCAATACTGCAACGGTACTACTTTTTGTGACACGACTCCAAATTTTATTTATTCCTCAGGATTGTTTAAGCAAAAATTACTTTTTGAAGTCTCTAAAATACGTATTTAGTCATCGTATTTAACTAGGTTCTGCGTGATTATGACATAAAATTGCTTATCTATCGGTTTAATATACGTAGATCAATTAGTTTGGATGTTGCATACCACACAATAAATAGATCAGATAAAACACAGGCAGATGCATCAAGCGTGGTGGTGTCATTATATCGCACACCACAAAGGATGTTGAAGGTAAAACGAACTAGTCGTATTGTCCTCTACTTTTTGTTAACAAAGGCTCACAGAGCGGGCTTAATTTCCGAATTTGCGACATATTTGTATGTATGACAGTGTTTGTATTCTGTGCACGACGTATTTTGGTTTTGTGAATTCAATCCCTGTGCGGAGGTGCAAATGACTGTGTTGTCCTCAAATTCAGGTCATGTCAGAAACAGAGAAAACCTGCTGTTTCTAGCTGCTGAAGTTGTGATATTTCTCTAACTACGTGTTTCCCATTTGAATGGAGTTCATTTGGTTAAGTTAACCGGCTCACAGACAACCGTATGACAAAACCTAGAAGCTGAGCATTGTATAAATTGACGGACAACGTTTCTAAAATTTCTAAATTGCTCTGTAACTTCGCCAATTATTCAAGAAAATGTCAACAATAATCTAAAACATCTCAAATTCAAATTTAGGAATAGCCAAAAATGTAAAGAGGTCTTAACAAAATTGTCTCTAACCTAATAGTGTGGACCTCCTTCGGAACCGCGGCGATGCGTGACTACACCGAACTGTGCGCACCTTCCGTTAAATTTGCTCCGACAATAAGGCCCAGGGAATCGACCCTGCGAACACCGTATGATATTATCCCGGAGTGACCACGGGACCCTCAATCTACCAAAACATTGGTGTAAGACAAAAGAGGACTGAGGTTTGTTGGGGTTATGTAGGACTAGCGTCCTTTCTCCTTCTTTCGCATAAGTACCCAATAATGAAAGCTCGAATTAAATTTGCAAAAGAAGCAAACTAAAACCACGTTAACTAAATCCTAGAATGATTTGACATAACCACAAGAATGAGTGATGTACATAAAGCTAAACACAATTTGATTAGACACATAAGTGGCGACAACGATCCACGCAATTATACATTAAGACTATTATGTGTTCATTTGTATAACAATCGCATCAATAGCTATTACTGACGGAGGTGATTATGTAGATATCACTACCGGACATAGCCTACTAGTCACAGCACTAATTTATGGTATCGACATCCTAAATTGTCGTGTTTATAGTGATGTCCTTTATTCTACGATGTATGTCTTCCGACGTACAATGTATGCAGATACAGATCAAGTGAGATTAAGTACACCTGGCGCATTGTTCTTGCTGTATCTGCCTTCCAGCCACCGAGTCGAATGTGTTCGTAACAGCTGCTCTACAGCTTGTATTTATTGGTCATAGATTTTGGGTAAATATTTTCACTTTATCCAGCTCTTTTTTGTAGTGATTGGTTCTTGTCATCATTTTTAAAAATGCTCAATTCTGCAGACATGACTAATGTTTGAATGGTATAAGTAATTATAAAAGAAAAACATAACAGGACTAACAATAGTATCATCATATAAACTGGTGCGGTTGCCCAAGCATGCTCTTAACATAATACTATAGTAACCCTTTACGCTTCAGTGTGAATAGGGAGAATCTGTTTTTATAAAACCACCTCGTTATCGCAACATTTTACAGGATGCGCAAATGAAATATTCAGTGCAAAATTAAAACTTTCAGGTTCAACTCATCAAATAACCCGTATGGTGGTATTGCAGGTGCTGTTTCACAAAAAGTAAATTCCGGCGAGGACGTGATGCCGTTCGGACAAACGAATTGTTTTCGTTTTACTTCCTGTCCGTCGCCAAAGGAGAATGTTTTTGTATTGTCGGACAAATTCGGGAGAATTCCAAATGGGGAGGATTCGAATTTGGGTTGATTTCGAGGTGGACCTAGTGTTGTTTTAAAAATAATGGCAGTATTGTAAAAGTAATAATCAATTTGCTGTTTTGTGCGTAGATGATAATTTTATTATCAGATTTTTATTATTTTATTCCACAGTAGCTATGCAGACTCTTGGATTTTAGATTTTTTTAGGTAATAGCTCTCATATTATTAACGTAAAACTTTGTTTTGGTAACTCTTGTTGTCAGTCTACGATCTAAAGCGGCCGCAAAATATGTTTGTTGACCTCGTTTTCCTCGTCGTTTAAAGACTTCGTCATCATCATCATCATTTCCTTACCGATATCCTAGTACTGTTACCAAAGAAAAATGGTATACAGCTCAGTGTATCGCTCGTAACTTGGCCCGCAGACCAGTTTTCTGATTAGCATCAGACGCTGCCCTTTGGCTTACCTTTTGACGTTCGATCATATTGACCGTTTGTGCGTACCTTTTTCGACATCTATTGCAAATAGACATATCTGTTATATTGAATTTTATATTAACTTTACGATGGAACATTTTGCAGCTTCTTTGTATTATGAGGGATCGAGGTTGACATTTCAGAAAATAATATAAAATTATTTCAGTAGATCTTTATTGAGATCGTTACATTATTGCAGAAAACATTTTTCTACAAGTCATGATAAATATATTCATAGTTTTATTTCATAAATTAGCTACGATTAACAGTGACTTTGATAGTTAATAGCTGCATTTAATCTTTATTTTAACCTCATTTTTAGTAGTTCCTTGCCCTAGAGTAAACAATTAAAATTCAGTTTCCCAACGCTACATTCCCACCTGTTAAAAATTATTCTCATATCATAAAACACCTCGGAAGAACAACTTAAACATAGCGAGTAAAATTACTTACAAAAAGTTCAAAGTGTAGACCGAAAAAAGGAACAATTTCGCAAAAAAGTGACTTTCCTTAATAGGACCTGCATCAAAAATGCGGTCAAAGCTGTGGAGCGAGGACTGGCGGGGCTGCCCGGTCACACGGCTATGCAAATGTTCCACGCGCCACAAAGGGGCGAGTCGGCCGAGTGGGGCGACTTCTTTCGCCTTGTGCATAACAATTTTGGCTAATTCCCTACACCAGCTCTTAATTGCAGCTGGACACACTAATATTATTTTTGTTTCTCTGCACTTTATTCCGGGTGTTACGCCATGAGACGCACGAAATGATTTGACACTTGTTTTATTTGTTGAATAATTTGTCGGTCTTTTGGTTATCAAAGCGATAGTTTGGGGTCCAGGTTGATAGCGAGGTCAGGCAAGAGCAATTGTTATTAAGTGGGTTCTGAATGTGTGAGACAGGTTTGTTCCCAATAAGCTATGGCAAGGAACTTTATCAGTTATAAATAGCGAAAAGTTGGTGCACCGCTACCACTAATTTCAGGCGGGTTATGTTTTGATTCAAATACTTGTATCATTTTTATTAAAGTATTTCTTCAGAACACCTGGTCTTTGGTTCCATTCCCGAGAAATTATTGGATTTTCTCGTTAAGAATTTCTAGACAGAGGCCCAAATTCAGCTCGGCCTAGAATTTTATTCGGTTTAATGACTCGTTCCCTGTTATCAACATAAAACTTTAATATAACTGACGAAAAGTTACTCACTAAACACCTCTGCCTATATTCAGTAAAATACAAGCCGAACACTAGGTTTTGGTAAACATTTCCACTAAAACACTTAGCGATAGAACAGTGTGTATCACTGCGGCTGTTCTGTCGTACATATTACAGCAGCTACATGAAAACTTAAGGAACTAGAGAGAAACATCTTGTTCAATGCCAATGCTAATGCATTAGTAATGGGTTTAAGCGCGGAGGAACCATTTAATTAGCTACCCTAATAAAGCTGGTGGGAAGATTATCTGCTATTTATTGTGCGTTGCGTACACTTTAACTAATACTATAGCTTGTAATTTAATGATACTAGGAGATAGATAAACAAGCCCTTAATCTTACAAGTCTTTTGGCTGCTATGTTTAATTATCACGAACAAAAAGTGACACTTAAATGAATGGGCTAGGCACTTAGAATTAAAAACCTAAGAGAATATTTAGACATTATTTGGTGTTGTTTAGGTCCTGTGTTTAGTCCTGGCGTGCACTGGAAGAGACCTACACTCAGCATTGGGTGGTGAAAGGTTGAAGAAGAAGAAGAAGGTCCTGTGTTACAAACCACAGTTGAAGCGTATGCTAGAAACAGTGAAAACACCATTACTTAAATAAATATTCTAAAATACGCATGAACTTTCTTCCAAAATAAGACAATATATATTTGAAACGTGTTCAGGATTATAAGGCAAAGCTCCCATGATCAATTTCCATAAAACAACAAACAAGCCATCCATGTTTACATTTTCACTTGATGAAGAACTCGAGGGGGGGGGGGGAAGGGGGTTGTATTGCTTTGGGTGGGTACCTACTCAACATATCGCATAAATATTATCCGATGGAAGTTACTGGACGCACCTTTATAATTTCGTCATCCTACAATTATTAGTCCGATAGTCCTGCAGACCAACATAAATGAGCTATGTCACATGATTTCTTCTTAATAGCGTGACGATCGCAATCTAAATTGTGATGGTGTGTGCCCAGAACTGAGCTACGAGGTAGGGTTTAAGCTAAGGGCTTTCGTTAGCGACCATTAGTTCCTGTAGTGAAGAAACAATAGGGCACGCAAGATACGATATTAAGTTCCTCGTTGTTTGTGGAACAGCACCACATTAACACTACAGAGCAGAGTCATTTATAAATCTCCACCTGTTAGGTTTTCCTTACTGCAGATAACCTGGGTCTAGATTAAAAGTCACATGTCTGAATGTAACATTCTGAATTTAGTCGTTGTTCAGAAGAAGATATTAAGAATTATTGTGTGATGTGTGCGCACTACACTGAATTATTTATCGCATCCCGTCAGCTTTTAACCTGCTATATCACGAGTCGACTTGATTATTGACATATTGTGGCTTGATTATTGTGTTGTGCTGTCTTCTGCACTCCAAACCTTGCAGTTAAAGGGAGCCCTGCGCTGCCCGTGTAAGGGGTCACTCAATATGACATTACCAGCGACATGAATTTACTATTATTTTATTATTAGCCATTTGTGTCCCACTGCAGGGCAAAGGCCTCCCTTCCCTCCTTCCACTTATCCCTATCCAGTGATGTTGTTTGCCAATCCCTGCAAAAAGAGTCGAGTTCGTCTCGCCATCTTCTTCTGGGCCTGCCGCGTTGCCGTTTGCTGCTGTTTGGGACCCATTGTGTTGTTAGTTTAGCCCATAGATCCTCCAGCATGCGGCAGATGTGGCCAGCCCAGCTCCACTTAAGCATGGCAGCCGTGTGACCCACGTCGGTAATTTGAGTTTTGGAACGTAGTATCGAGTTCCTTATTCGGTCACTAAGCTTGACTCCAAGGATACTACGCTCCATTGCTCGCTGTGCGGACTTTTGACGCTTGGTGATGACCATGTCTGCGATCCATAGGTGAGGGTAGGAAGAATGGCGGCGGCGACCTCTCGCGCCCGGCCCTGGTGCAAGCCATGGTCCGGGGCGAGGAGCAGTGATGCTAGCGAAGGAGGTGGCGGAACGCGAGAAGGAGAGAACCTCTCGTCCCAGCCGCTGCGGGAGGCGCTCTGGGCGTCGGGGGTCCCACGATGACCTCCGGCCACGGTGGACGGTGGACGGTGAGTGATGGGCTAACTCGCCGTCCGTCCGTCTTACGACGAAAACAGGCCGTGTCGACGGCGCGTTCGTGTTCCACGCGCGCCTCAAAGAGATGTCAGCAACATGGGAGGGCGCCTGTCGGGGCCGCGGGTAGTCCTCTGGTTATCGCGGCCTCGACATAGAGGGCGAAGAAGGAACATGGGTGGTTTTTAGTCAGTAGAAGTCTGACACTCCCTTTCGCTCTGCCCAAGAGCGGGAGGGGTTATTCGATGATTTTACAACCACCAAAAAAAAAAAAAAAAGGGTAGGAAGAATGCACATGTCCATGAGTTTTCTCTTGAGGGAGAGAGGGAGAGCTCCTTTCATTATTATTTTGTTTCATTGACCAATAGCTCTTCCAGGCGTTCTCGGTGCGTCGGGCAACTTCTTTGTCTTGTCTTGCCTGGAAGGAGATTATTTGGACGAGGTAAATGTACTCATGGACATATTCAATCCTCGCACCCCCAATTTCTATATTGCGCTTGGCGCTGTTGGTCATCACCTTGGTTTTTGTCATATTCATCGCGAGTCCGACCTCGAGACTGGCACTGCTCAGTTGGTCGAGCATTAGGCCTAACTCGGCTGCCGTGGACGAGAAAAGGACAATATCGTCGGCGAAGCGAAGATTGGTTAATCTTCTATCGCCCACGCTAATGCCCTTGTCACATGAAGAAGGAAGGAAAAGAAGACTATATTACCTACTTCTAAAAGTATCAAATTATAAACGCGATAACATAAATAAATAAATAAATATCCTTGGACATTTCACACAACGCCATCTAGTCCCAAGCTAAGCAACCTAATGCTTGTGTTATGGTAACGAGATGGCTGATAAACTACTTATATACATTTTTTTTTTTGTAAATACATACATATTATAGATAGAAAAACACCCAGACTCGGAACAAATACTTGTAGGTCGTACAAATATTTGTTCCGTGCAGGAATCGAACCCGCGACATGCTGCGCAGCAGTCAATCGCTCAACCACTGCGGCAACCGTGTCGTCAACATCTGTCTACATTCAATAACTGACTCATATAAGAGCCAATTACCGACTGGCACGAGCCCTTAAAATCAGGGTTCCCTGCCACACGTATCTAAAAACAAATTTAAAACGGCTCCGGTTCGGTCCCGGTTCCGTCCTGACTCGGTCCCGGCGCAAGCGTGCATTATTCATGACATCGGCACGCACGCCCGCGTATGAATTGAAACGAACCGGCGCGACGTTCGCCTTTTATAGCCTCAATGTAAATACGCTCGAGGAGCGAGCCGTCGAGGATGGATTTGATTTTTCAATGATCAAATTTTAAATGACATTATATTGGATGGGGTGATTTCATTTTTTTAACAGTTGAGATATAAAAGTATTTTTTCACACCACCTGCTCGAAAATATCAAATTATATGTTAAGCAACCTTAACCTAAAGTGAGTCATTAGTGGCCGGGGGCACAGCCGGTCAATAATGTTGTACTGGATTTCATTATGACCCGCTGGTCAATAATGTGATTTGAATTTGGAATGTCACATGCTCAGCTAAATTGGCAGTATAGTATTAACAAACACCCTTTGGTGCCAGAAAGAGGAAAGCTATTCTCGATACCCTTACTACCTACGCGTGGATGATATTCTCGATTTCCTACAAAATCATAACGACTGCTTCTTCATATCGTTGCCATGTTTTCGAAGACATAATATTGTAAGAATAATTAGATAACTACGAACCATTTTTTAAAGGAATGGAATAACATTAAAACTGGCATTAATAATAACAAATACCGTACCGCGTAATAGTAATTGGCTGTAACTTTATCTTTGCACAACTGGACTAATGTCTCAAATGTTACCATTACCTTCAATTAATATGTAAGTGCATATAACTAACTAGTTCTAAATATGTTATTTTACTGTTTGTTTATTACCCGACTGCGGCGAAGCCCAAAAGGAGGGTTATCTGTTTGGTGTGTATGTATGTATGTATGTATGTGTGTATGTATGTCCGTTTCTTTGTTCCCTCATAACTCCTAAACAGATGAAGGGATTTGAATGAAATATACGTCGTCAGATTCGTCTTGATGGCGCGAGTGTCACTGGCTACATAAAAAAAACAAAGATAATTGCTGGTTTTGGGGGCCAAATCGTGGATTTGAAAAAATAAAAAAAAAAACATTACCATCGAGTAGGGTATCAAAATGAACGGTTTTAAAAGGAGATTACCTCTATTAATTTTTAAGAAAAAAAAAAAAAAAAAAGTAGATTACAAAAATATATGACACTATGTTTAAAATAAATTCAAAGTCACAAATTCTATAAACAGACACAAAAGTTAAATCAACTGCTAAGTATTTTATGCGACCAAAGAAACAACAAACACTAAAGAACTAAAAAGTTACAAATAAAAAAAGCAGTTAAAAAACTAAAAAACCCCTTTTTTGCTTTTCAGTCTTTCCAGTCAGGTTTTTTAGTTTTTTAACTACTTTTTTTTAATAAATACTTTGTTTATCGTAATATGGCTTTATTTTCTCACAGTAGGTGTAAAAAGTAGAGTATCCTCCTCTGGGCTAAAGGTGTTTTTGCCTTGGGCTAGCTTGAATCCCTCGCTGCATTCAGGATTCTTGTATTAACTCCCTCGCTTCACTCGTGAGTTAAACTCTTAACTCCCTCCCTGCGCTCGGGAGTTAAATTCCGAATCCGTCATTGCGCTCGAGATTCAATATGACGCCCGTGACATAAGACACAACTTTAGCCCCTTGGTGCATAATCTACTATTAATTATACGAATGTTAACTTTATCTAACACTGCTTCTTTGCTGTAGTAAAATTTTAAAGCAAACAAATGGTAATAAAATGCAACGTTTTTCGGTCCAAAAAAAAAACAGCCTAAATATTTGAGCGTTAAAAACGGCATGGTCGAATTTACGGTTTAGTTAGATGTAACTTCTCTACACTCGAAAAAGTCTCCTCTAAAATGCTGGCGTTATTTTTTTTTCCTTTTTTATTTTTATTCGTTTACTAAACAAATGCAAAGCGGGAGAGGGTCGCGTGCCGGCGTCAAAGGGTACTACTATAACTATGTATTTACCGTTCCGTACCACACAGTAATAATTTCAAACAAATTTTTAACCGACTCCCCAAAAAGGAGAAAGTTCTCAATTCGATTCGCATGTTTTTTTTTTAAACTCAAATTTCAAACATAAACTCAAAGCATTTATTTCAATTAAACCATTACTGGTACTTTTGAATGTCATAAGAACAATTCTTAAAACAAAACTACGAGTGCAATACGTCATTCCGAAAGCCACCACGCCTAACCACACGCTGCCGAATGCCCGCAACGACGAACACTGCAAGCAAAAAAGCACGCAGCGACGCACACCGCAGCAACGAATGCACGAGACTTCGAATCACGGAACAACGAATGCACGCCGCAGCGAGCAACAGCCGCCGCAATAGTCTGTGATAATATGTTTTTTTTTATTATTAGGTGATATTTCAAGGGTGGTACCTTAGTATGGAAACCAGAATCTGGTAATGGGATCTCAGAGAAATCGGCGGCAACCCTTAAATTTCATAGGCACGTTTAAGGTGTTTCGTGCTTTTTCTGACGCTATTGAGTATTCGCATCTAGCAGTCATTACTTCATGTTGATGAGCTAATAATGGAAGGTACTACTCCTCAACGGTTATGAGTTGAAAGCAAAAATAAGAGAATCTTGAAGGTTAAGGTTTGGGTTTCTTGGTTGAATGTTATATAACAACTAAAAATGAAAAATTTTAAATAAAGCTTTTTTGTAAAAAAAACAACCGACTTCAAAAACACCAAACAGTGAAAAATAAACTTCAGAAGAAAGTCGGTTGTTTTTTTTAATTTTTATATCATAAGGCTCAACAAACTGTGGCGGCAATCGGCCCTCTCTTTTAAATGTCGGTGGCTATCATATTGTCCATGGATTAACTGTCAAATTGGTTATGGTTAAGTACAAAATAGAACCATTTGACAGTTAAAATTGATGGACTATAAGATAGCCACTCTCATTAAAAGATACGCCTGTAATAGCCCTGCAGGTCGGGTGTTATTGTGTTTTCCACAAGAAATTGTTCTGCAGATTCAGAATTTGTTCCCTGTTAGTGAAAATTGTCTCGTACTTTTTACTAAGGACTTATACGTAACGGACGTAATTGCGGTACACTAAAGACACACCCCTACTTAACCTATTGGAGATTATAGAGTGTTATTACATGTGGCTGAACTTTATTCAGACAAAAGTTTTGAAAGTAGTGTGCGAGAAAATGTATGCACAAGTGACATAGAATGTATGAGAATCGCAAATATTCTTCACATTTCTGTTCTTGATGTTAATGTAGACGTATATGAAGTGGTTTGTCTGTTTGAAACTGAATAAATTCTGTTAGAAAAATAACTTGCTTCGGAAAATGCATATTTTTCTCATTTCGTGGTACTGAAGTTGTTTCTCTTCAATCTGATAAAAGGAATAATAGAAAAATAATATGTTTAAAAGATGTTTATTTTTTATTGAACCTTTTTGCTATCATTTCCTACTAAGTTGGAACTTTGTTAAAGTTGATGATGATTAAAAACTGCTGATGATGATGATGATGATTAAAAATGACATTAAATGTTTGGTTGACAAACCAATAATTACGAAGTCAACTGTACCTGGGATTATTCGGGTAAAAAATAAACATTTCCAATTACGGGTTATTTAAAATTATTGCCATTTAACTTTTTCGGAACAAATACATTGGTTTCGACCGCAGTAAAGTACAAAATGAAAATATTTTTAACAGTTTATAAAACCTTTCTCTTGTCGAACAGAAACGAATTAACCTGATCCCTGTACAAAAATTACAACCTTTAAAAAGTTAACCAAAAAAAATGATTTATAAAATTATCACATAAGTATTTAAACACGTCAACAAAATACTCCTCCCACGCTGCGGCCATGTTAAAAAATTCAATTAAAAACCTCATTTGTGTTTTTCATCAAGTTAAAAACTCTAGTCGTGTCTGTTCCTCACCGAAATTATTAACACACGGTGTGAGGGGGAGGAGAGGAGCGAGCAGTGATTACTATTTATAAAGAAAGTAATTAAGTGGCTAAGTCAATTTAGACTTTAATCAAAATACAGGTACTACTCTACCTACTCGAGTTTCCTGTTATATTTTGCGAGCTGCCAGTGTTGGGCTAAAATTAGCAAATGCAAATCGCTGATTAGATTTTTGCTATTATTTAATTAACTTTTGTATTCAGATAGAATAGACGTTCTGTTATTAATTTAAAATAAGAATATTGTTTAACTAAATAACAACAATTTATTTCAAAGTAACCTTCGTGGAACCACACCGATTACAATTAAGCAAACCAACCAGTACTCTCAATTAATACAAATCAAATAAAAATCTCACTAAAACCAACCACACACACGTATCAGCTAGCTCGACGGCAAACAAACTAGATCCTCCTGTAACTCGCGCCGTGGAAACGAAGCAAAACTCTACTCTTTGACTTGGAAACAAATAGTTAATTACGTAGAGAGCTCGTTAGGCATGGATTGTGCCAAAGTTGCCTCTACTTTTTACATTGCAGCCTTAAGTTCGCGGGATTTTAAACGAACCAAGAAACGTTTCGTTGTACTTACGACGTTTTTTTAGACGAGCGTTCTAGTGAATGGAATGCTTGAGAAATGAAGGTGACTCGCTGGTAATGGAGTTGGAGTTTTTGTGGCGTTTAAAAGAGTTACTGAGCTGATTAAAATACAATTTTGTGTAATATGAACTAATTTTGATGCCTTTGATTAGACCCAATTTTTAAAGGGGACGGTCAATTTAAGGTTTGGTCAAGCGAATTCAAATTGCTCACTAACATGTCTGTCTTTGTCTAGTGTCCGTTGGCAGTTCGCAGTGTATCCTTAACAGTTTGACTGAAACTTTAAGCCGTGGGCTTATTTAAACCAAAACGTTTTATAATTACTATACTTCAAGAACGTTGTTTACTTGTATGCAAAACGCAATTAAATTATGACACAGTTTGTGGTAACAAATAACTTGACACAAATACAACAGTAAATGAATATCGTACCATTTTAAAAAGGTCAAGGAATTGGCCCTCAACAAGACATCTGCAATTTCTGCAGCGTCAAGGGCGACAGCGTAATCTTCTTGTTTTAAAAGGATCGCAAATGTCTTATTATGTCACTCCTGGGCAATATTTTTCTTATATTCTGAGAGTAGTTACAAGATCAAAAATAAATACAGTCTTAAACAATAGTGAAATGTGTAGCCTTTTAAATAAACTTAACACGTCATACAATGCACACTTTTTTTTTGGAGTGTGAGAAGTCATCAAATGACTCCTCCTGCTCTGGCCAGAACGGTAGGGAATGTCAGACTTCTACTGACTAAAAACCACACATTTTCCTTCTTAGCCCTTTGTGTCGAGGCCGCGGTATCTCTTTCGAACAATCCGTAGCCCCGACGTGTGCTACAATGTACATTAACTACTATGCATACTTCAAAAGAGTAACGATGGAGTTTCTGGCCTGCAATGGAATTGTTTCTAGCACATGATTGAATGTGAGCATCCCAAATGGTACAGTACTGGCTCACAAAGAGACTAACTACAATACTCCAATGCAGTCAGTATCTTTGAATCAAAAGGATATATGTCCGTATTTTAAATCGCATTTGATGAAACGAAAGGACCCGCGACCCGAGCATATGTTATAGTGCTTTTATTACACCGCATATGGGCTAAATGTGCTCCCATATTGTTTTATTTATCTCGTTCGTTCCGACACACTGTGATATTTCGTTTTTTTTTCTTAGAATTTGTGCTTTTCCCGCCGAAACAGATTTTGTGAAAGTTTCATGGACTGTGTTGTTCATATATCATGGATTCAAAGAAATTGTAATTAAGTTAATACGGTTTAAAAAGCCAGGAGTATTTTGAGCTGACTCGTGTGTTGATTTAATGAGTGTGAGTGAATTTACTCAGAACTCGAAAAGATAAAAATATGTTTGCTTTTGAGAATGCGTAAAGGAAATTTCTGCAGAATTCGATTAATTTGTTTGTTCGGTTATTATAATGTTACTTTATCATCATCGGCCCTATCTATCGAGTCTTCACAAGTTTACTAAATAAAACCGGTAGATAGATATTCACGTTACCAGTTGGTAACGTGAATATCTATCTACCTATAAATAAATATATTTCCAATGACTTTATAATCCTATGGCAGAACATTGTGAAACCGGTGTTAGTAGGCTAATATATGCTACGTAAGATTCACTATATTATTCATAGAGGCGCACGCACGCCTGCTACGACTGAATACATCGACGTTCGCCTTTATAGCCGCAACCCAAATGTGTTTATACGCGCTCTGTCTTTGCAAAACTCTTTTATAGTCTGTTTATGGGATTCTGGATTTTGATTCTCTGCTTATTTGAAATGTTAATCTGCATTGTTATTTGCTTTTGTTTGGTACTTAATATTGCGACATTGTATACTGTGACTTATTTTGTTAGTTTTTATGATATTAGTTCAAAAATATTGACGACTTTTCAAGCTTCTAGAATGGTCATATTTTTGTAAACATTTTGTAGTTTATTTCCCAAAAAAGCAACTTAACAAAGTGAGTCATGCTTTTTTATTACTTATGTACTTGTTTTGACAAAACAATTTACTACGGTCTAGATATTCCTGGACCCAATCACAGAAAGAAATATGATATACAAAGTTACCCAACAAACACGACACAAGTTTGGTTTTTCATGAATACTTAAATACGCCTGCGGCTGATAAAAATATAACAAAAATAAAAGGCACAAGAAACTGTACAGCAACGATAGATGGAAATAGAAACAATCAATCCTCTTCAAACGCTTTCAAAAGAACAAATAGTGTACAATGAAAAACAGTGATTGCCCACTTAAAATTCATCAGCGAAGTTCGATGCTAGAAACATTTTCTGGGGCAAATAATAACAAAAAGGCTTTGCCCTGGATTTTAATGCTAGGGATGTGCAGAAATAAATTCACGAAGATTTTTCAGTGGACGCGACGCGACTGCGTAATTTGTATGCTGCGTAGTATCAGGGTTCCATGTGTTTTGTGGCGCTGCTGTTGGATTAAATGGGGATGTTTTAATGTTGGGTAAGGTTAGACGTACCTTAAATGTAAAAAACAGACCTTTGCATGCAATGGAATAGCTATAGAGGCTACGGTATTAAAATATTTTTTAGGCTTCGTTTTCAGAAAACATAAAGAATTAATAAAGTTGGGACGGAATTTGCAACTGTCAAATATATTTCGAAAAATAGTGTGCTAATGAAAACTGTCAAAGCCTCAAGATTGTTGAGACGATCTGTCGATTTAGGTAATATGCTTTTTCGGTTGTAAAATATTCACACAATCTTAAAAATGTATTTACATTCAAATGCCTCTCACTGGGCTATTGATGTCACAAGTTTAATAACGTTCTTTTAATGATGAAATCGAGAACATATTTTGATATTAAACTAAATGACAATACGGCATAATATCACGTTATTATTTCTCTAAACGTTGGTTTAAGTATTCAGAACTTTACTGATACCTACCAAAACTGTCGATTACACCAATTTCGAAATAAAAAAGCCAATCGACTGCAGAATTTCATCGCATACGTGTTGCAGTAAAATTGCGATTTGTGAAAATGGGTACTAGGATGTTTGCAAAAAAAAACAAACTTTTTAGAATTATTGTAAACTTAGTTACTAATTGGCTAGTCTTGGTCAAATATCACACATATTATAAAATAAAGTCCCGCGCCCGTCTGTCTGTTCGCAATTAACTCAAAAATTACTGCACCGATTATTTTGTTGTTTTCACCAATGGATAGAGTGGCTCTTGAGGATGGTTTTAGTATATAATACACGCGGGCGAAGCCGCGGGCATCAGCTAGTTTGTAATAACTTTATTCGGGTTGATCAGAACATGGTTCAGCTAAAGCTGTCAGCCCATGAACACGGAGCAAAAAGCATTCATATAAGCCAATCAAAAGTACACTTCATGGTCCTTGTTCGTAATTCACCTACGATATACGCTGTTCAAAAAGTTTTTAACCAATTAGCCAATACTTTACGGAACCTTTTCACCGGCCACCGCTTCAGTTATTCCCAAACTATGGAGTGTCCGTCACCCGCGGCTTGGACCAACAAATCCTGCTATAAATATACTCACAAGCTCATTTATATCAAGCACTCTTATTATTTGTTACAGTGTTTTAATTTATAATGAGATATTTTAATGGTTTATGTACATGTATGTACTTAGTGACTCATGTATGTTTACCGAGGAAAATTGGTTATCGTTATAGTAATAATTGCGATGATACTTCCCTACAAGTTGACTTAAGGAAAAATATGTCCAAGACGAAGGTGATGTCAGGCATTACGTACGACTATGGACTCTGCCTGACCGACTGTTATGATTGGAAACGAGCGTCTGGAGATAGCTGAAGATTATCATTATCTGGCTAGATGTGGAGATGGCCGAGGAAGCAAGGCTTTGGGTAAAGGATAGGGCAAGGCATCACCGAATGGAAACCAAGGTTAGGCCAAACAAAACAAGGTCATCCTAAATCTTGTTGATTCATCAAAATCACTGGAAATATCCTGATAAGGGACACACAGAATCGAGAAGTGTGTCAAAAGAATTGGGAGGTCACCAGTGTACCCAGCAGTGGGTATTTCCGGGTAGATTTGATATTGATGATGAATACTTGCGACCCACCGCTACCGTCACATTGTTTTTATAATTTGATAAAACAACGAGATTTTTATTATGCGTCGTTGTTTAACATTAATGGTAATACCGTAAAAATCTGGTTACACCAGCACGAATAGTGACTTTAATTATAAATGTAGATAACTGTAGAGTAGAAGTGCAGTACAGTCAAGATATAACTATTATTGAACGTATAATATATAAGTGTTGGGCAGTTGTCATAGTCGTAATCTTCGAGCTTCCAAAAATCTTATTCTCCAAATTCCTTCACACCGCACCTGTTTTTTGTCAAATTCTTACACTATCTCATCTATTAAACTCTGGAACGCGCTACCCCTGGGAATTAAAAAAGCTGAAAGCAAATTCACTTTTAAAAGGAAAGTACGTTCCCACTATTTAAATCAGACCAAATAGGTATTTTACAAGTTAGTCATGGTAATTACCAGATATGTTTTATTTTGGTATTTCTTGCAATATTTATTAGTTTATGTTATTTTTATATGTGTATTAGTATTAATATAAGTATATATATATTTTAATTGATACTGTTTTTTTTTTTTTTTTTCTAGTTAGTTTGTAGCCTACCACAATGTTGTCTTGTTTGACCCTAAGGTTGACTGGTAGAGAATGCCTTGTGGCATTAAGTCCGCCTATGTATCACTATTGTGCATAAAGTTTAAATAAATAAATAAATAAATATAATAAAGCTTTGCACCCTGTTAAGTAATACAAATTTTCCTAGAACAAATCTAACAAAACCCGCTCTATCCGAACAGAAAACAAACTCCCGTCTCCCAGGACTGCACACATGTTTTACTTTCACTAAACAAACATGGCTACACGAGAACGAGCGCCAGTTGTCCAATAACAGCAATATAAATCCCAACTACTTCACTTAAATTGTCCGTTAAAATCAAGCCGGTACAACAATTGTTCGCACCACTACAATAAAAGTTAAATAAAGGCCTGGTCGGGCCACTTGCCTCCGGAAATCCATTCGTTGAGGCCGCAGGCTCTAATTTCCTGTTCACGGCCGGGCCGCATAGAAAACGTGATTCTTTGCCGAGGTACCCTGAACTGTGTAGTAGTGGGCACAGACGTACGAGTTAATGGTGTTAAGAATATGCAGTTTTGTGGATTTCAAAGGTTTACAAAGTGAAATTCTTTTTATTTAAGGAGGAATTGTAGTTGTTTTCTATGTCTTGAAATAACTGTTTGCGTGACTTAATGTGGTCTATAGTGTTTCTGAGTACTGTGGCTTCCTAGAGAATTTAATAAAATAATAGTCAGTTCAAACATGGCTATACACATGGAGTACCTACTGCGCTACGATAATATGATGCTACGTCGTAGCGATGTTGTGTGCTACGCTGTAGCCGTAGCACTGTTGTTTTTATCTGTGAACAACACATAATTTGTTGATTATTGTTATGGGCTCAGTAAGCCTTAGTATTAATCTTTTAAACCTCTACGAATCTAAAAAATCCAAATTTACATATTAAATCTCTCCGTTTCTTATCAACAAAAAAAAAATAGATAGAAAAATATATATTTAACAAAGTAACAAAAACGTTCCCGTAGGCTTTTCACGAACCGGAAATTAGTATCTTCAGGCGTTTCTCATGAAAAGCCGGGAGCGGTCCCGGAAGTAAGGAATTTCCCGCGGCCCGAGTGGCCAATGGTAATGTGCCGAATTAAATGGCGCCATATTAGCAAATGTTCTACTACCTGTGCTTACCGTGAACTATGAATACTGTGCTATTTGTTTTAGCTGGGTGAATAGTCAAGTATCTACGCGATCAGATTTAATTGTATAGAAATTATTACATGATCACGTAACCGGTATTATTTAATATCAGTCGTAAGACTAAGCTCCCAAGAACCATTTTAAAAATACACATGGAAGCATACGAGCCAGTAATGTAAAAATTCCCGTCTTCACTATTCTTTTTATAAATACATTTTATTATAATATTTTTTTAAACAATCCTTTAGATACATAACTTCAGTCGTCTAATTAAAGGCGTCTGTGCCGAACTAAAACAAAGGAAGACGGTAGTTCTGAAGAAATTCTTCACAATAGCGTGTCTTGGGTCAAGTAATTAAAATTAAAATATAGAACTGAATAATTTGAGCTCAAGGCGCGGAATTAACTTAGGAGCTTTAACCAATTAAACGGTTCAAAAAATGGAGTTAAATAATTATGTCATTTGTTTCGGAATAGGAGGACATACACTGACCGTATATATTATATTTTTTTTCGAAACAGCTTCTCGCAGGTCAACCTATGAGGGTGCTGTAAGGGGTGATGCTATAAACCTGGCTAAAATTCTGTGTTTGGACTGCTACTGACAATCATCTGATAAAAGATTTAGAGGTAAATAAACTTTTCCTGACTGGAGACGTGTGTCTAATTATCTTGAACTCATTGCATTATCAAAACTAACCATAGGTGTACAAAACCATTTTGTACACAACTTCGTAAACCAGATACTTCTCTGTACACCACCACACCAAAACTCACTTTTACCTTGAACCAATAGTAATTCCTACAAGACTCCATGTTTTCATTTGAGCCACTAAACCCCAAGAATCTCGACTTGAACGCACGGGAGGGCCATTGATCAATACAAGCCATTTCACCAGCGTTTGCAAGCCAGGCACATACCCGTACAATTTACAGAGCTACAACACCACACGACATGGCCATACTACATAAATCACTCTTATTTTTGTCGGTTAATACTCTTAGAACTTGAATAGTGCTAAGTCGTGAATAGATTTATGTTTTCACTAAAATTTTAAGTGAAAATTTAAAGACTTTCTTGGTATTTTTATCCGCAACACATTACAAAATGATTTGCATGCGTTTGTTTTAAGTTATTTTCTTTGAAGTTTTCCTAGGATTGTGTTAGGGTACCGCATAGATAAGAGCCGTAATGGCACTGTGGTGGCGGTCCCGATTTACGAGCTGAGTCGTGGGTTTAAACCCCGTCAGGCGCATTATTTTGTGTAATTTAATTCATCACCACTGCTCTCAAAACGGTGAAGGAAAATATCGTGAGGAAACCATGTCTTATAACTAAAAACATCGAAGACATGTGACATTTACCAACCGGCACTGGGCCCGCGTGGTGGATTATAGCCCATCCCTCTCCTAAAGAGGAGGCCTGAGTCCCTGCAGTGGGAACATTATAGGCTGATTATGATGATGACCGCATGGAAAAAGGAAATATTATATGTACCGATAATTTTCAGATCTCAGTTAAGTAATTAGTTACTCAGTAATAGTAGCACATGTCATGACATAGGTTCTCCTGATTTGAAGACTCGTGGCTTATTAATAACAGCCGCTCGAGCTAATCGTCAGGTTAAGCCACGCTTGTCTAGGTTGGCCCATGGATGGGTGACCACCTATTACGTACCAAATTTTTTTCTGTGTCTCGGAAAAAAATTTAAGCCCTTGGTGTTTGAAGATCTTTGATAGTCGTTACAGGTAGTCAGTGACATGAAAGTCTGACATCCAATCTTACCAAGGTTGGGAAAACTAAGCAAGTGATGAGGTTCACCTAAATTTAAAACACCACTAAATAAACTTGGTATGCAGTTATTTTGAACACACTTTATTTCGAACAATTGTAAACAGTAGATGAAGTATTCAAGTCAAATTTATACCTAAAGCCAGTTGAAGTCTCGCGCGCCTGCATCAATGGCGCGCGGAGGCGCTGCGCCGGGGGGTCACTCCGCTGCCGCGGCAAATTGCTGCGCGGCGGACAGACCTCCGGTGCGATCTCATGGCGGCATGGAGACAGCGACTGTCGCAACCCCGTGCAGGGCACGCCACGATAGTGGCGGTAAGTCCCCTCTTTGAGGAGTGGCTTGAGAGGCGCCACGGCGCCCTCACCTTCCGTCTGACGCAGGTCCTCACCGGACACGGTTGTTTCGGGAGGTATCTGCACCGAATCAGGCGGGAGGAAACGTCCGGATGCCACCATTGCGAGGATCGGCCGGAGGACACGGTGGAGCACACAGTGGAGGTGTGCCCCGCTTGGGCGGAGCCCCGCCGTGTTCTCGTAGCGGCGATCGGCGGCGGCGACCTCTCGCGCCCGGCCCTGGTGCAAGCCATGGTCCGGGGCGAGGAGGAATGGGACGCCGTCGCCTCCTTCTGCGAAGCAGTGATGCTAGCGAAGGAGGTGGCGGAACGCGAGAGGGAGAGAACCTCTCGTCCCAGCCGCCGCGGGAGGCGCTCCGGGCGTCGGGGGTCCCGCGATGACCTCCGGCCACCGTAGACGCGGGCCTGTGGACGGTGAGTGATGGGCTAACTCGCCGTCCGTCCGTCTCACGACGAAAACAGGCCGTGTCGACGGCGCGTTCGTGTTCCACGCGCGCCTCAAAGAGATGTCAGCAACATGGGAGGGGCCCGAAAGGGCCGACGCCTGTCGGGGCCGCGGGTAGTCCTCTGGTTATCGCGGCCTCGACATAGAGGGCGAAGAAGGAACATGGGTGGTTTTTAGTCAGTAGAAGTCTGACACTCCCTTTCGCTCTGCCCAAGAGCGGGAGGGGTTATTCGATGATTTTACACCCACCAAAAAAAAAAAAAAAAAAGCCAGTTGAAGTCGCGAGCATTCATCAAACAACTGCGACAAGGCTCCACTTAGATATTGTGAATTCCTTCAGTTTCAATATTCATTGCGACTACAATACGTCTTTGGGAGTTCATCCTGTTTCTTTGTTACACATTTTTGTTTCAAAGTCTTTGAAAGCTTTCGTTCAAAGAGTATAATTAATTCCTACTATGATGGCTTTACGGTATTGTTTGAGCTGGAACATTTTTGCGTCGCTTCCCGGGAATCTTCTTCGTTTGTATGAGCTAACATTAACTAGTATTTGTATTAGTAAGTAAACACCCAATCAAACTCACACACACGTGTTTGCCTGTGTGACAAGGTATTAGTAGAAAGAGGGATTTATTTTTAGTATAAATTCTACTGCTTAGTACGTACTCTTTCATCAAATAACTCATAGGGATTTCGTTAACTCGTTGCATCTGTAAAACTATTATGTATCTCCATACTGTTTCATCTTACCGAATAATATCATTAAATCACGCCTGTTTTACGCAAAGTTTTACAATACACCATTTTCCTATCTACTTTTGGAAAATTGAGCGACACTTACTCGCCATAAACATAAAAAAATATCTCATAACTTAGACTTATAAGTCGTAGGAGACAGCTAGTGGCCCTTTGTCTCTCATTACGAGTAGGCAACTCAGTAATTGCTAACTATAAATCTTTGACGAACTTCCCGCGATGACGGCTGGGTGGAATATCATTACAGTTAAATTAATGTATAGAGCTATCAAAGTATGACATTTTCTTAGATTTGTGTATAGAGCTATCAAAGTATGACATTTTCTTAGATTTGCCACCTGTGACAATATTGTAGTGTTTAACAGTTTTCAGAAGAAGTACATACTTTTTAAATCCGCCTTTGCATCATTCATCAGTTCTTATACCAGTATTGTTTTTGAAATGTTTTTATCCTTTTTTCGTATTTTGTGTGCAGAATTCTACGGAAATAATAATTCGACAATTCTACGGAACCCAGCACGGAGCGAGCCCGTCGCGTTCAAGGTTTTTATTTATTTCCAATTGCGAAGTAATCTTGGTGTCTGCAGCTGCGCTATAATATTGCAAGAGGACACGCAATTAAAATATAGTTACGATAGTTGGTAGTCGTGGTTATGTAACAATAAGTGTGTGGATCGATCTTCAGCAAGGCTTGCTGAGGCCAGTTTATAAATGGGTGACCATCCCTAACATATCGAGACCCTTTCGTGCTTTGGAAAGCACACGCTGTTGGTAATCACAATACCCAATACCTGGGTTGTAAAAATCAAATAGGCGTATGAACCGTACTAGTTCAACACTTAGAAGCAAGGACTTTGAATATAAATAAAAGCTTATAAAGACACTTTTTACTTGCTTATTATTGGTCGTCGATAAATCAAAGTCTCGACCAATCACATGAAGTCGATAGAACTACTTTTGATCAAACAAGTTCATAGAAATTATTGTGATTAATCATGAAACGTAAATAATAATTGGCATAATTTCAATGTTATAACAAGTGGGATCTTTGTCATCTGCTTAGCCTTTCCCCAACTATGTTTGGGTCGGCTTCCAGTCTAACCGGATGCAGCTGAATACCAGTATTTTACATGAAGCGACTGCCAGAATTCTGACCTCCACAACCCAGTTAACATTAGGTGTATCCATGCGGATACATTGAAAACCTTAAAGTGAGTTATACCAATAATAATATCGGGTATATCGTTTATTAATACATTGGTTATAAAGGATTATTTACATTTTACCCATAAAGAGTTTTGTTTTATTTGGGTTTGTGAATTTAGTTTTAATTGTTTGGAATTCAAATGAACTTCGGATTGAGTCCACGAATAAATATTTTTGTTTGGCTTTACAATTAAAATCCTATGTATGATTTTAAAATACTCGGTTATTTATTGAAATTCAATTATGAGGAAGAGCTAGCAGTTACCATAATTCTGACCGATGTATTTGGTACCTTGATACATTTTAAATCTAGAAAATATCGAGATAAGATTATTTTGTGTTTATTTCACCCTAGATGAAGCTGTGGAAGACAAAGATAGAGATAACTCGCAGCGGCAAAAGACAGTTGAGTGCTGAAAAGGGTCGGGGAGGCCTTTGGATAGCAATAAGAGAAATAAAGTCTAGATAAAAAATGGTTTTGAATATACTTAGAGCAAACTCATCACAATACTTCAATAACTCGAATTTAAGGACTATCTTATCAGATAACTAGGAGGTAGATCTACTTAGAGTCGAAGGCAGAATATCACGTAGTCAATCACTAACCTGATTAACAAATTCCATTAAATCTGTCACCTAAATCCCCCTGGCAGAAAGTACTAGCCATGTGGCTAATTATAGAGAACAGTGAAAACGGATCGCGACGACTGCGACCGTAGTTGTGAGCGGCCCTCATAACCACGACCGCTTTGTCAAGGATGCACAATTAAGAAAAGATACGAAACGATACTGTCGATACTGTTACGAAATGTAATAGTATTGTGTACATTGAACTAGCAACACCGTTAAGAGTTGGCAATACCATAACCTCCCACTAACCATAGTATATATACCTATTATACGTGACAGCTAAGGACTCAACCATTCGATCGCTGGCGGCCACCTCGAGTAGATCTTAAGCGAAACCTCTGCCTGATTGACCGTTGGTTGTTCAAAGTTTCAAATATAGTTGAGTACGAATGTGTGATATACTGATTGATTCTTATTGCTTATGTTTTTGTAGAATGATTAAATAAAGAATATTATCCTGATGCAACCGTTTTTCTGAGTTATTTTACACTACCGACAGGATTAACGTTTTGAAACTTCAACCTATGAATGATCCACCGGTTTTAACTGTCATAATGGAAACCTACTAATAATGTCTTCCTTTCCAAGAATTAGCAATAGCAATTTCCTCCCGAACTACAACATAAGCAAGTATACCATCTCCATCGGACCATATCGCCTTGGGAATCTCGTTTAAAGGCAAAACACGTGTCGAATTACATTTTAATTAATTTGCATTTGTTCGCAGGAGATTGCAAATTACTACGATCTCTTGCGTAACGGTCAGGCTCTAAGAAAACGATTGAAAATAGAAAAGTTTCTCTCTCTAACTATTGAGTTGGAAGTTTCATCAATTTGGTTGTGAAGCGCCATGAGGGACTATTATGGGACATGGTATTTAGATAGTTTGAAAATCTTAAAGTGAATGGTTTATTTTAAAGCACCAAAAGGACAGCTTTTTGATTTGAAATAAAAACATGGAACATATTTTACTTAGTTGATCTAGATGATTGATTAAGGGACTTGACCCGTCCCGTCGGGGCTGCGGGTTGTACACTAGTCACCGCGGCCTCGACATATAGGGCTAAGAAGGAACATGGGTGGTTTTTAGCCAGTAGAAGTCTGACACTCCCTTTCGCTCTGCACAAGAGCGAGAGGGGTTATTTGATGATTTCCCACCCCCCTAAAAAAAAGGGACTTGGCCCGTAGGTCGAGGGGACTCGTAGAAGAAGTCACATTAGATCCCTTGTGCGAGGGAAAATCGGTGTGATTTTAGTCATTTCGAGTCTGACGGACCACTCCGCTTTCCCAAGGACAGTGGACATCTGTTGAGGACTTCCAAGATGACTGATTAAGGCATATTAGTGAAGGGCACGCCACGATAGTGGCGGTAAGTCCCCGCTTTGAGGAGTGGCTTGAGAGGCGCCACGGTGACCTCACCTTCCGTCTGACACAGGTCCTCACCGAACACGGGCGTCGGGGGCCTCGTGGCGGCCTCCGGCCACCGTAGACGCGGACCTGTGGAGGATGGGTGATGGGCTAGCTCGCCGTCCGTGCGTCTTATGACGACGACAGGCCGTGTCGACGGCACGTTCGTGTTCCACGCGCGCCTCAAAGAGATGTTAGCAACATGAGAGGGGCCCGCGAGGGCCGACGCCTGTCGGGGCTGCGGGTTGTTCAGAAGTTACCGCGGCCTCGACATATAGGGCTAAGAAAGAACATGGTGTTTTGTTTATTTTTAAGGTTTTTTTTGCCAAATAAACACAATTTTCTTTCTTTCTTTCATGGGTGGTTTTTGGTCAGTAGAATTCTGACACTCTCTTTCGCTCTGCCCAAGAGTGGGAGAGGTTATTTGATGATTTTACACCCGCCAAAAAAAGGCATATTGGTGAAATGTAGCCAAAGGTATACTTCTGGCTATCCTATCGAAAACTGCAGGCGTGATTATATCTGATGCTCACTGCAATTCATTTTATTTTTTTGCTTAACTTACCCTAACTGACCAGACAATAGCAAACGAGCTAACAAACTCTAGTGAACAACTAAAATACAACGTAGTGAGTTTATCCGAACAGCACGCGGCATTAAGTTCAGCGCGTATCGATCTGCACAGAGCCGTTACAGCGTCACACTTACCTGAACACTGAAATTTTCAGCCTCGGCTCCTAAAAATGGACTAGGAATATAAAAATAATGCTCTTATTTTTAGAAACAATGCCAGCTTTACTGATATTCAAATGATAACGATGCTAAAAATAAAACCAGTGTCTGTGAAACGTACCATGATATTATCACGCGTTTTTTTTGGATGGTGGGAATCATCAAATGACTTCTCCCGCTCTGGGCCAAGAAGACGACGAGGAGGGTCAGACTTCTACTGACTAAAAACCACCCATGTTCCTTCTCAGCCCTTTTAGGCCCTGGGGTCGATCTTTTTCGAACAACCCGCAGCCTGTAGAAGTCTGACACTCCCTTCCTCTCCTATTGCAGGGACCCGACATCCTCTCGACTCTCCCATTGCTGACATCTCTTTGAGGTGCGCGAACACGAACGCGCCGTCGACACGGCCTGTCATCAGACCAACAAACGGTGAGCTATCCCATTTCTCACCATTTACAGGCCTGCGCCTACGGTGGTTGGAAGTCATCACGTAGCCCCCGACGCCCGGAGATACCGAGATCTCCGGCGGCGGAATTTTATGATTCCTGTGAACCCCGAAGGATCAGGACGAATGTGGTCAACTAATACCTGTCATTTTGTAAGTCAAGTTTAAGTAACATGTAATAGGGTGTGCACCTATTGATACCAAATGAAAAAAATTCTAGGATCCTGTATGCTACTGAAAAATTTGGGTTGGAAAACGAGACGCTAAACAAAAAAAAAATCACAATCGAGTATGAGATACTCTGAGAAGCTTTTACTCAGAATTAGCGACCAAGAGTGTAACGTTTCGACACGCTCGTGTTCCACGCGCGCCTCAAAGAGATGTCAGCAGCATGGGAGGGGCCCGAAAGGGCCGACGCCCGTCAGGGCTGCGGGTTGTACACTAGTTATTGCGGCCTCGACATATAGGGCTAAGAAGGAACATGGGTGGTTTTTAGTGAGTAGAAGTCTGACACTCCCTTTCGCTCTGCCCAAGAGCGGGACCCGGGTTATTTGATGATTTTCCACGCGCCAAAGAAAAAGGAGTGTAACGTTACATAGAAATCTGTCATTATTACTAACTAGGTTGCTTTTATGTTTATGAATTTGTTTATTTGACCTCAATTTTACTGGAATAGAAAGACGAAGCTCTGTTATCAATTGGATACGTATTTCTAAACGATAAAACCAGTTTTTGATTTTTATTTTCTGTACTTTTTTTTTGCTTAGTTTTTTAGTGTTTCCAGGTGTTGAACACGGAACATTAGGCATTGTACTTATCGATTGCAACACGGTCACAGTTACCTGCACAGTGAAATTTCGACAAACAGTGTTCCGCAAATTTCTACGGGAGCGCCTCCCCGCCACAGCCGCTTCTAGCATTTGCATCTCATTGGAATGCAACCGCTGGATGTAGCGAAGGAAGCGATGCAGCGGAGATGCGGTAATATCATGGTATGTTTTGTTACGGGGTGAAAGTTTTTATTACGATCAAGAGCATTTTTTTTTAGATTGTTCACTCTCTAGGTTAATAGAGGGAAGGGGGGACACATTTTACCACTCCGGAAGTGTCTATCTTTAAAGGATTGAATTTGACAAACAGTGGTTTTAAGAACCTCAATGTCATTTTGACATATCTGTAGGTATCCCAAACGAATAGGTTTGATGAGATAAGTTTTTTTTAGTTTCAGTTCCATGTATGGGGAGTAATCTGTTATTTTTTTTATTTTTATGTAAAATCGTAAAGCGGTTCACAGAATACCGATCGAATAATCTACCTAACAAGTTTCAACTGTGTAGTATTAATAGTTTCCGAATAAAGCGGCTGTGATATACGGACGGACAGACGGACAGACAGACATGGTGAATCTATATATAATTAGATATATTGCCATTCGGCTACGGAACCCCAAAAAGAGGAAGTGTATATGTTGCATTACATACATACCTTCAAAGACGTATAACTAAATCTGGTTTCTACTGTGCCAACTAAACGTTTTCTTTCTCTTTTTGTTTCTTAGTGCACAAACACCGTACACCTGCACATACCTTATCGTTTGCAATTATTTTGACGCTGTACGAGTATGCACAAATAAAACTCCGTCAAACTCCTAAATAAAGTACCACATCTACCGAAACGGAAGCTCGTTAATGCCATTATACGTCGGGGTCGAGATTTTGCAAGCAATTTCCGCCTTAGCGACGAATGCAAATACGAATGAAATGTGTTATTTATCGCGTGAATTACAACCCTTGGTGTTAACTACTGCTGGTGTGCTAGTGCTGGATGCCTTCGCAGAGCATTTGCATAGCGCCGAATAATTATAGATTCGACATAGCCTCGTAATGTTACGATAATAGCGTCGATCTTGGCTGTGCACGGTGCTAGAAATATTCGTGAATTTCATAGAAGAAATTCGATGGTTATGTGTACCACTTTTTAATGTTTTCTAGTTTTAGGACCTAATCTAGCTGTTTCTTTGTTAGTTCGACTATTGATCCCTGAGTTAGGCTACACTATCACTGACACTGGCGTGCATTAACTGACCAGCGGGTCTAAATTGGAAGCTTTATCAGAATCCACGCAGAATCTTAGTTTGAATCACGTTAAAAATTTCAAATTCTTATTTTAAGAATTTTTAATTTTTAACATGATTAATATTACGAGGAGCTCGTGGCTTAATAAGAACTGCCACTCGGGTCGATCTTTAGGTTAAGCTGCGCTTGCCTAGGTCGATCGGTGGATGGGTGACCGCCCATTACATACCGAGTTTCCTCCGTGCCTCGGAAAGCACGTTAAGCTGTTGGTCCCGGGTGCCATATATAGATCTTTGGCAGTCGTTACAGGTAGTCAGTGACCTGAAAGTCTGACATCCAGTCTTACCAAAGGGTATCGTATTACCTAGTATTAACTGGGTTGTGGAGGTCAGATAGACAGGCGCTCCATGTAAAATACTGGTATTCAGCTGCATCCGGTTAGACTGGAAGCCGACCCCAACATATTGGGAAAAGGCTAGGGTAGATGATGATATTACGATTCCGCTAAAGCGGCCATTTAAGACACCCTGGTCCATTCAAATCTGAGTGATTCTTTGCATGTGAAGAAATTACTAAGATCAATAATAATTGTCACTCATATTTTTCAGGATAAACAGTAGGATAGTAATCATATAGTTAGCTCTACAGACTAGTGTAGATAATTGTTGCCAAATTGTTGGTGTTACGCTGGACGTCTTTAGTACCTACACTAGCATGCATAGTTCCAACATTGATCTATTATGTTACGAAAATGACCCTCTGATATTTTCAAGGGATTTAATTGATTCACTTTCTCTTTTTGTAAATCTCCACCTTTGTTTTAAACCTTTTATTCCAAGCATTTAGAAAGTGTCCCCTAGGGTAAACCCGTCACTTTTTACTCCGTAAAATAATCCATTAAATCGGTTTCTGACTGAAGCATTCGCAAACAGACTATTTCGAATTTTCTTTTAAAGCTAGTAATTAGTCTTTTTAATTCCAATTACTAGTAATTCTCTGAAACAATAAAATCTCAAACTAATCCCTTAATATTAATCTCGAAAGCCTTTATCAAAACAAGGCATTTGTTGACGTAAGACGATTTAAGGCTCAGTTTAAACCCTGAGCGTCTTAAACTGTGTCCGAGAGTCCCTTGGGACGGACGGTTGACCTAATTAAGCCAAGTGGTGTGGAAAATTACAGTCTGATGGGGCCTGTTCGACCGTAATTGCTGAAGGGCGGCCGATTGACGTCGCGGCCGGGGGTTAAGGTGTTCGCCTATCTTGGAAAATCTTTGGAGGTAATCTTTTTTAGGGTTACAAGTTATTTAGTTTGGATAGTGAGGTGGTTTCATGTTTACGTATGTTTTAAAGTGTTAATATTTTTTTACATATATCTTGGTACAAAAACTTACGCCTTATCTGAATTGGGGTAGGCAGAAAGTACATGCAGCGATCTTTAAATACGTGATCTTTCAAAAGAACCTCGCCAGTGGGTATCCACTGGCAATTTTGTTTAGTTTCAATATGTGTCACTTTCAATAACAAAAACGTTAATTAGTGTACTGTAAGAATATTGGACAAAGGAAGAACAGATAATTAAATCCAGATATTCACAGTGAATCTCTAAAAATGCATTAAAGTACTAAAATTAAACGTTACGAAGCAAAATTAAGAATAAATAAAAAGCAACATATCTTTATTTAGTTCATTAGCTCCGTCAGTGGAGCTAGTGCAGGAGACAGCTTGATTCAGTCGTTTAATTAAAAACGAGTAATTACTTGTAATGCCGAGCTCCCCGACTACGCTACAGTTAGTCTAGGAGTAGTGCAGTGCGACATATTACTGACGTACGGACATTCGTCTTGTCTGTCAAATTATTTGCTTGGTAGCTTGGCCCCTACTATGTGAGACCCGTGTACCGAAACATAAATTAAAAGCTTCTCTGTCAAAATCACAAACAATTTAAGAAAAGTTGACTCTTACATATCGTACAACATCCCACTTTAAGCACAGACAGCATATATAAATATGACATTGTAAAAAGTACGTTGAATGAGCCAAAAGTTACCTCACTCCACAAAATCCAGCAATATTAATTCCATTGGTGGAACTGGAATAAGAGCCAGCAGTAAAACACAATTATAACTAGCGACGCGTACGGATAATGCCGCGGTCCCCAATAACGGTGCGAAACAGAAGGGCCCGACATTATCGTATAATTATCGAAAACCTATAGTAATATCCGACGCAATAACCTAAAAATCAATCAGTCGTCGCCTCCCCGGAGCCACGGGCTAGGGGAAAAAATTGGAAATCAATCTATTTCTATAACCAGGCGTCTCCCAAGTATCCATTATCATAATGTGATGGGGACCCAATACTATAATCAGATATCTGAAACCTTCAGTGTTATGTATTATATATGTATATTTTTATGAGGCCGGAATATGGGACGCGTTCCGTTTCGCAAATGCTGCGTATTTTCCGAATTATTGTACGACGCCTGATCGCTTTATGAATTTGATTGTGTTGCTGCGGGTAAGAAAAATAGATTAGATTTGGTGTATGAGGTGAGTATTTTAGCAGAATTCCTAAAGCAACATACATTATTTTGGTTCACAAAACACGCTCGCACTTGGCTATTAAAAACAATATAATGTACGCAGTGATGAAACTCATCATAGTCAACATTTCGGTTAAAGTCGAAACAGACAATTATTAATATCTATTGAAATAATAATAATTACTGTCACCTAAGTATAATATATAGCAGCATAGCAATAGTTAGTATATTATTAATCACAATAAGTTAATCATAATTAATTCAATCACTATACGGATTGAATTGAATTGGAAACGTAATCAATAAACCGGGAATGTAATTACATCACATAATTTAGTATATGAGGTACCTCAACAGTATTATGTGGTAATAGTATTAATGTCTGGCGAAATACCTGAGAAATAGGCCGTGTAATTATTATTTTGATATTCTACAGAAAGTCCCATGTCACACTTTAATATTGACAGCAACTTTGTCTCGAAGCACTAAGGACGCTTTTCGTTGTTCTGGTATTGACGTACGTTTGAACTCTAGAAAGCTTTTTAACAGGATTTTAAAGGTTTCTTTTCAAACTAGCAAGTATTTATCCCCAAAGATCTAAAAAAAACTACTCCGAGCCATATACGTGTCTAAACTTTGGATAAGATATCAGCTACCGTTCACAGATACAATGCGCAATGTTTGTAGGTACGGCTACATGTCACAAATGGTTTTTAATCAAGTTGATCCCGTCCGAGTTGATTGTAGTCCGGGCGCAGTGTGGGCACACAGTGGGCACGGTATGGGCACAGTCGGGCACGCTCGCTAGGGGTACGTTGGTGCGATTACTTAATGAAATTGTAATTGTGATTTAAGGACGGTGTTTGGGTACAAGTATTGTTTGTAGGGGTTGAGCTATGGGAGTGATATAAAAGGGAAGGTTTATGTAACGCAACTGATGACAAACAAAAAAAGGATTAATAAGAAGAAGATAGAGTATTGCGTTCACTAATAGAACATTACATAATTTAAAAAAGAATATTTTCCGAATGATGTAAATTAACATGATCATGACAAAAAGGGCAGTGATCAATAATGCCCGATTTTTAGCATTAATCTACTGGTGCCATCTGTTCTGTGGTGTCATTATATATTTGCCGTTAATGTAGCATTATCATAGGTGTCGATACTATATGATATAAATTCAATTTAAATAAAGATCGGTCAGGTAAAATAATCTACTTTAACAGTTTTACTTTCAAAGTTCACTGCTAAAATAAATATTAAAGCCAAAGGTCAAATGCTCAGTATCACGATATTTGCTAAATATCGTGTTATGTAAGATACCTTACTCTTGTATCCTAAAAGGTTAATCAACTCGATATTCTGTTGTGAAATCACGTGTCATGTTAAATGCGAACGTGATTAAACGAACGTAAAAAAGAATCACAATAACGATCCTTTATCTTTTTTATTAAAATCTGTTACGCAAAAAATCTTAATTTTTATTTCACTAAACTATTTGGCAGATGATGACTATGTGGGTAGTGGGTACTTTTCATCCAACATACACCCAAGCCGTGTGTCCATTATTTTCTGACTCTGTCATACTCTCTGCGGGATGGTGTAGGATTTCAGAGGTTACAATAGGGTACTTATTTCACCAAGAAATTCTAATTAGTCCGTCTGTCAGATTGTCGAAAACTTGGATACCTACGTGTTTTTTGTTTTATCAAATTAATAAAAAAATACGAAAACAAAACGTGTCAAAGATCATGAGTGGGGGCTTTTGACGTCACTTTGTGGGTAAAAAAGTACTAACCTTGTGACGTCACACGACTTGACACGCCTTTCGAAGCAATGTATCGTCTTCACCTTTTATTTACGGGAAAAAAGAAAAAATACGTGTCCATTAATTTTTGGAAATCTATCTGACGAACTAATTAGAGTTTTTGGTGAAATACCGTATTATAGAAGCGATAACTTCATCATCTACCTCATTTTTCGTCAACTATGTTGATGTCAGAATTCTCTTAAGTTATGCTAAAGCATTTTTTTTTTTTTTTTTAAAAAACGTCGCCCCACACTAGGAATTTCTCCTGTATCGTGGGTGCGTTCACAAACATTTAAACTCACATACACAAATACCCAGACCCGGAACAAGTATCTGTAGGTCATACAAATATTTGTTCCGTGCGGGGATCGAAGCAGTCCATTGCTTGAGCCACTGCGCCAACCGTGCCGTCAATTTGGAAAGTTCCTAACTTCAAATTATCAATTCAGAAACTAGGTACTAAACACTAAACTTTCAGTGGGTACTAAGACATGATTTTTTTCACATAATATAAAAAGGGCACAAAATAAATAAATCCGAGACACAATGACATGATGGATCACACAACGAGTGACGTAAAAACTAATTACATTTTAAAGCAAAACGCCTAAATTACATATTTTGAATTATAATTACGCTTCCCTACCGCGAAAGGCAATGTCAAGTCAAACCTTTATCCGAAAGACTGATGAACTTAATACGAGTAGGGCTATTTATTCCGAAATTCAGAAAGTGTACTTCATATAAGGGAATAGGTACAAGTGAAGTTTTGCATCCACGTCTAGATTCAGGAGCTGGTCACGATAAACATAAATAATCAATTTTAATTACCTGATCAATATTAATAAACCTACACTGTTTCTTTAGTTGTTAAAATTTTAACAGTATTTTCAAAATAACCGGCGCCTTTTTTTTTCTTTTGGCGGGTGAAAAATCATCAAATAACCCCTCCCGCTCTTGGGCAGAGCGAAAGGAAGTGTCAGACTTCTACTGACTAAAAACCACCCATGTTCCTTCTTAGCCCTCTATGTCGAGGACGCGATAACTAGTGTACAACCCGCGGACCCGACGGGTGTCGGCCCTTCGGGCCCCTCCACGTTGCTGACATCTCTTTGAGGCGCGCGTGGAACACGAACGCGCCGTCGACACGGCCTGTTTTCGTCGTAAGACGGACAGACGGCGAGTTAGCCCATCACTCACCGTCCACAGGCTCGCGTCTACGGTGGCTGGTCATCACGTGGCCCCGACGCCCGGAGCGCCTCCCGCGGCGGCTGGGACGAGAGGTTCTCTCCCTCTCGCGTTCCGCCACCTTCTTCGCCAGCATCACTGCAGAAGGAGGCGACGGCGTCCCATTCCTCCTCGCCCCAAATAACCGTAGGCCTTTTTTTTGTAGGTTTGGAAATCATCAAATAACTCCCGTTTTAGGTGAAGCGGAATTGAGTGTCACACTTCTACCGACCAAAAACTAACCATGTTCGTTCTTAGCCCTTTGTGTCCGGGGCCTTGGTATCTCATTCGAACAACCCGCAGCCCCGGTCGGTTTAGGGCCATAAGAATGATCGAATAAACGTTTGAGTTTGTTTATGTGTGTATTAAAGTGCGGTTATAGGACGAGAATCAGACGGGCTACATTTTAACAAAGGTGGTGCACAGTTACTGATTTACGATTGCCTAGAAAACAAAAAAAACTACGCATCTTGTTATCAATTTGGGTCGAGAATCATTACCTATTAAAGTTATCTCTTTAATTTGACGAGGATACAAAATGACAACCTGTTTAAAGTACTGTTTTCCGTGTGGTTTGAATTGAATTACCTCTTGTTATTTTAGCAATGTTAAAGGTTAAGATTTATATTAGGGAAATGTTATTCAATTTCCTAGAATCATGATCAATACTCTTATCGGGAAATCCACTGCTGTTGTTGTATAATAATAGTATAAGAGACAAGACTAAAAACGCTACCCCACACTTGGAATTTCTCCTGTATCGTGGGTGCGTTTACAAACATTTAAAGTCACATATACCTACACAAACGCCCCGACCCGGAACAACTATCTGTAGGTCAAACAAATATTTGTTCCGTGCGGGGATCGAACTTGAGACACGAAGCGCAGCCGTCAATCGCTACGAACAGTAAACACGAACAAAGAAACGTGTTGGTCTCCAAAAGCAGCAGTAACCACGCCAAGCCACATGCAGCAGTGCGATAATCAACATAATGCCATAATATATACTACACATAAGCAGAACCAAACTGTTACTATGATGCAGTCGCCAGCCAAAAACAATAACACTTTGAATTCACTTGGATAACCTAGTTTTGTAGGCACATCTGCACATCTGGGAAACGAAAAACAAATTAAGTAATATTGAACTGACAATTTTAAATCAGTGGCTACCATAGTGTTTTTTAAAGTTGTCTGAATAGTAAAAACTCCGCGTATTCGAAATGTCAATTCAGAAGTTAGCAAACATAACTTAGTAAGTTGAACTGAGCAGATGATTGGTTGAAAATGTAAGTATTTTAAAATAGAGAAATGAAACGTGCAGAAACTAATAATTAAATCTTTCAAACGTTTTCTAATGATGTATTCATGCTTGAAATTTCAGTCAACTCCTAGAGAGCAAACACCTTTTAAACAGGCATTTAAGTTTAAAAGAATCTAAATAGGTTCTTTTAGTAAGACATCAATCAGATAAATGGCAAAGTAAAAGCCGCAATTTTCTCACGACTCATTATTATTCGATCAGAAGCCTCAGAATTTTTATTAAAACTCCGACGACCGAATAGTAGGTATTAGGTGCTCTCGAAAAAATATTTAAAAAAATATTCTATTAGTGTTAGAACCTGAAAATTAATAATTAAAAAACAAGTAAGGTTAACTTTGAAGGATAAAAGTAATTATGATCGAACTCCAGTAGGTATAACTAGTAAAAAACAAGTTTTTAAAGGACCATGGATATAACTCTAAGAACTCTAGATTGATTTTGTGAAGTATTTGACTTACTATTCAAACTATTTATAAACCTTATCTTAACCATTATTATGGGGCTTCCGTATCATAGCTTCTACAGTATTTAGTCTATTGGAGAACGTCGGTGCCTAAATCGGATTAATTTCTGCGTGCTTGGCTTAGGCACAATATTTTCAACGTGATTTGTTGTCCCTACTAAAAATATCCTGATTGAAAACCCAATAACCCTACTGTTCCAGAACTGAACCAGGGCCAGTAAACCCGTTTACGAGCACTAGACCGACAAAACAAACCTACTGTTCATTTGTTTTCCTGTTGCTATTCAAACTCATTTACCAATTAAAACTTCAACATAGTACCCTTAAATTGAATACAAAACTATATTGAATTGAACTAAGCCAACCTTTAGAACGGACCTAGAACCCAATTCTATTATAAAATCCAGTAGTCGTTCATACACCTATTTCGGCGTTAATCCGTAATTAAAGTACGAAATCCCACGATTATGAGGCACTGTTGAGACTGACTGAAATGGAATTATAATGTCAGTCAAGACGGTGAACGGACTGAGTCTTGGCAGTACCTACTGTTAATTTATTGTAAGTAATATTTCAGTGTGCTTTAATAAGAATTTGTTTTTGGAATATTTTAGGAGCGGATGGATTGAGTAGTGCTTGTGATGATCCTGGAATAGGGACAGTCAGTATCTATGGATAATTGTTGTAATATTTTTTTTTCAACACACTTGCTCATAAATTGGCTTGCTCATCATTTCACCGCAATTAGGCACATAATGACACCTGTAATCAAACTGTGATTTTTCATTGCTACTTACTCACAAGTAAGTTATAGGCTTTTTTTATTGGTTGAGTTATTTTGTTCTTAAAAAGTTGCGATACAAAAAAGTCTTGTTCAAGTCCAAATAAATTAAAGTACCTACCTATTATTTGCTCATTTCATGCAACTCCGTATTTAAATAGATAATTTTAACTTGTACGCTTGTAATAAATAAAACTTTTTACTCAAATATAACTTTTGTTTTCTCTGTAATATAGAAAACTTTGAATTCCCCATTTTTTTATAAAATCCGTGGCTTAAATGCTATCCGCGAAAATCCAATAAAAAGAAACCACATTATTTTAGTCTATGGCCGATCGCCATTGTTAGATGCGCGCGCATAGGACAACTGAATATTTTTTCGCGCCATTGAGAATTTTTTTCACAACTCGTTTTCACCGTTGACAATGATTTTTTAGTATTATTTTTTTCACAAGTTTGTTGAAAAACGTCGTATGATACACGTGTGTATTGATGATTGCCGTCGTCGGTTCTCTTAGGATTAGCGCCTCAGCGGTAATCACAAACATTACACACTTGTACCATAATGTACTATGGACTGAATACCCGAGGACTGAGATTCAAGTAATTGAAAAACATTTAACTCATTATCATACAATAATCTTCTCCATTTCATCAATGAAAATCTCGCCCACTTTTAGCTGTCTACGTTTTAATTTCCAAGTTGAAAGACGTTTCCGAAAGATGAGTGCAAATAAAACAAGGCACTAAACTTGATACCGTCTCTAAAACGTATTACCTAAATGTACTGTAACCCGGTTGTTCCGGCGTTTTAAACGATGCCTTCTAAAAATAAAGGCTTTCCCCTTATTATTCGGATAACAACGTAAATAGGTTAACTGAGAACGGCTGCATAAGGCTCCGCGTATACTGAACTTTTACAAGACACACACATAGATAAAGGCAATAGCCTAGTACATACAAACGACTACACATCAAGTTATAATTTTCCAGCATGGTATGACCTCATTTTGTATAGACTTCTTGTACAATGAGATAATTATCTGTATAAAATGGTGTTGTATAGTTTAAATGATCACTCGTACATTAATGTGTCTTTCATTCATACATCAGAAATTGTTATAATTTTAACTACGTAAATAAAACAACTCTTGAAGAAAGAGTACGAAGTTTTCTGGTTATTACTGATAGTTCTCCAAGTACGGTATTTTTTTAGATTATCCAACCCTAACCATTGAAAACCGTATTTCTGTAATAAATGTAAAAAACCAACTTAATTTCAAACTTTTGTATTATGATGATAGCACAGTTTGTAAAACTTTTTTACGATTGTTACGCTACTACGAGTCCGATTCCATCAAGATAGTACTGATATTATTCCACACTGAGGCAACATTGACCACAAGTCGAAACCAAATACGATATCTGGAGCCAAGTTAAACCGGTTAAATCTAACGGCTACGACGCTGAGTGGACGTGCCGACTTAAACTCTGGCCCGGTTCAACGTTGGCTATTGTTATAATACCATGATCAATCAGGGAGGATCCATCACAGCTAGAAGTAGCAACCCTGAAATAACATAAATAATTATTATTCTGTCACTCGAACTAACAAACTTCATTCCCTACTTTTGCTTTCTTGAACAAGGGGCAGTGAAGTTTTTCCTTGTTTTTTAAGTCGGCTTGTTTGGCTGTTGTTACAGATTTTGTATTTGTTTTTTTATTAAGTTTTTCTTAACTGGAACTGGTTTTCATAAAAGTGCGCAATTTAAATATACTTTTGTGGCTAAGTTTCAATTCATTGGACGAAAGCGTTTCGTCTTTAAAAAAGTGAGATATCAAAACTTTGACATTTGAATTATTCACGATAATCGCTGAAATTCAAAAGACAAGACATTCTACGGTCATTTATTTAACTTTTCCTTCTGTAACAGTAAGGCCTCGTCTTTACAATACCCCAGAGGATTTCATTTGGGCAATTACGGGGGCCCACTAATTGCCAACCATCTCAGAAATGGCGTTCGCCAGAGAAATTGTTTTTAATGAAAAATTCACGTAAAGCCTGCGTTGAAGTTTTACTTTTTTCCGCTCCGTGTAATAACATTAATGTAACGATAATTTCTGAAGTTGCTCCGCCTGATGGATGGGAGGATGCATTTTATTGGAGTAGTGGCAGCTTGTGACTTGCTCCTCTCAACGATTTATTACTGTTTTTGTTCTTGGAATTTTGAGTTTATTTCTAGTGAAGAGGCTTTCTTGCCTTAACCCTTGAGTTTTCAGTGTTTGAGGTAGAGCTTTTAGGTATTGATAACATTGTTGAGTCTTAAATGGGGAAACTATTGCGTGTAGATAAATGTTTTTTTAACACAACTAAAAGAAAAAAAACATATACATATTCGTTTTAAAAGTAATAACCTCGATAGAGTCACAAAGATCAAACATAATAATCTCAGTCTTTATGAAACGGGAAGAAAAATTCTAATATCCCGCTGCAGAATAATCCTACGTCTGACGTTAGTCCCCCCCCCCCATCTCACGTGAGTCACAACGCACACTTTCGGTGACGTCGACGTGATGTAACGTTGATCGGATATTACTTGACACAGGTAGATTACTATTTAGGTAACATTTGGACTTATTTAAGGTACCTACTAAAAATTTGTAAAACTTAACAAAAGTAATATTATTGAGCATAGTGTGTGTGTGGGTATTATGGTCCATTTTATCAAGGTAATACTTAAAGTGACATGTGAGCATACAAAAGTGACAATCGCGATTTCTATTTATATAGCCCATTTCAACTTACATCTCACTTTACACTATTACAACTAAGAGACTTACGTGCACAAGAAGAAGACCACAAATAAATTAGGATAAGGGTAAGCTATATAATGACAGAAAGAATGCCATTTCGTTTAGGCTTACTTAGAAACGTTAAATCATTTCAGAAATCGGTTGTCAATTATGATTATAATTGGCAATTATGATTGGCAGTTGTTATATCCGCAAACTAATCACGTTACATTTGACCTTCTATTAACTATTCAGAGACTTCATCGACCTTCCGTTACCGGGCGGGAGAGTGATGATTATGTAAATGAATAATGGATCCCATAATCAGATGGCTCGTGATCGGGACTTGAAGATAGATTTCATGGAAAGTTATGAAACTTTTCCCCAAATATTAGAGTAATTTGTTGGCGGTGACTTACAAGTTGTGGGCCTTGGGTTCGAACCAACGTAGGTGTTATTCGTTGAGTAAATTATTTCATCACCGCAGCTCTCAAAACGATGAAGAAAAAATTGGGAGGAAGCGGGTGTGTGACATCAAACAACCCACGAAATGGATGATGGCCTACTTACCTTCTCAGAGCGTTACCCTGTGCCTTACCAGTGGGTACAATTACAATTCTGCTTAGAATATGTTTATGATGGGCAGGTGTTACTCCCCAACTGAGGTCATAAAATACTGTCCGAATAAAAACATGCAATTTTATCATTCCATCACCCAAGTCACTTTCAAGTAGAAAAGAAGACCAAAAATAAACACATACAGTACCCCCGTGAGAGAAATGCACTTCATCCAAGTCCCAAGTTCCAGTGCTTCAGACCATTTAAGTGCGTTGGAAGTGCGAGTGGAGCCAGTTTAGATTCAAATCAGCACATTAGATGGTATCAGCAATTGTAAGCATTGTGAGGGTTATATTTTATAGGGTTATCTACTGATGCATGGACTGATTTTGGAGTGTTAAGAAGATGTAGTAGATTTATTAATGCTGTTTTTTTGTGGTTATTTTTACAGGGACTTTTAAGGTTTTTTAGCATAGTCTACGGATTGGAAGTCAATAAAATAATAAGACTTTTAGTTTCCCCGCAAATACGTAAACCTTTTAACTCAATAAGACTAATAATGTTTATATGCACGTTCAATCGCCCATCAAATTAAGCAAAATCTAGACCTTAGAGCCGACGAAATAACTGTGTTCAAGATGATATAGCCAAAAATCAAATATGATAACTACCAATAGAGAACTATGGAAGAAAGAACGTTTCACTTACGTACATTGAAATAAAGGCAGGATGGTGATAATCATGCGGGGGCTGATGGACTGTTCGAGATTGATACCGCGGCCCTGAAACACAGAGGGCTAAGAAGGAATAAAGGTGGGTTATAGTCAGTATAAGTCTGACACTACTTTCGGCTCCAGCATTTCATAATTTCCCACCAAAAAAAATGAAAAAGAAAATAGTACTGAATATAAGTGACTGTAATATATTAAGTGGTATTACTACGAAAATTATATAATTACTGCTCCGACATCAATGACAAGTGATTATTACTGATGTGAGGACTAATAATTAATTAGTGAGTGATAATTAAACACGTGATTGTACACAACAGCCGTATGAAATGTACGTTTTGGCGAACGCCGCGTGTGATCTGCCCAGCCACCGAACTAACAGCTGATAAGTCAAAAGTGTGCGCGCGCAAACGACATATGGTGTTGTTTTATTGTGATAACAGGGAATGAGTAAAATGTTTCTTTAGGAAAGTTGATCAATGTTTGTACAATCACGTACTTAAGTGTCGTTCATTAATTTACCAGTGATGTTTACTATAGCATATCAGAAACTAGAGTGCTTCCACATAAAAAATCCTCCCTTAAGCCATAACACAAAATCACTTGAACTCGTACATACACCTAGAACATTATTGCACCTGTATCCAAGCAACACCTCACTTTAAAAATTCCGGTACAACACGTATTTCTCACCCCCACCCTTGTACCCCCCAGGCCATGCAAGTCTAGCACATTTATCTCTCGCTCAAATCCATGTGGCGATATTAAATATTTCGCATCGCATCTCTTCGCAGTGTTAGAATATCTTCGTGTTACCACATTACCGCACTAGTGTGTGTCTATGATACTTAATGGTTTCAAAATGAGGTCACGAATATATTCCGAAGATTCCTTCAAATGTGATTCGCTGAGATCTTTATTCGCGGTTAGAGTTTTATCGATTTTGCTATCAAAAGGGATACGTATTTTAAATGTTTGTTTGTAGTTCTTGACGGGCATCACACTCAACCAGGTAAAATGTTTCATCTGTCTCAGAGGATTTTGTTTTCGTTTCCTTGTTGAATTTCAAAGGAAATATCTTTTATTTTTGTGAGTTCTTCCTGCGGTTTGGAATAAATTTTATCGTTTTCGTGTAGGTCAGAAATAATTATGGTAATAAAGGCTGGAATACACATGTCACTTATTAACACAAAAGCATACTTGTTTCCAGCAACTGTCACTTAGAAGTAGTACGTGTATACGAAAAGAGCATGCTTGTGAATAAGCATGCTGCTTAATAGCAAGCTGATATATTTTTCGTGCTAACTAGAGCACGTTGTGAAAATGGTGCATGAAACCTTTTACTATTTATTACCCGACTATGGCTAAGCCAAAAAGAAAGGTAATGATTTTGGCAGTCTTATGTTATTATGTTTGCTGTCTGTGTCCAATAAAAAATGGAAGAAAATGTCACACGTGCTAAAAAGAACTATGTTCGTAATAAGTACGCTTTTGAGGTCTGTACTTTAGAGAAACACACCCGGAAAGCATGTTACAAATGAGCATACTACCTAGCAGCAAACTAGCATGTTTTTCTAGTAGCACGTGTATTGAGGTTCATCATCATCATCAGCCATAAGACGTCCACTGCTGGACAAAGGCCTCCCTCATAGAACGCCATAGGTAACGAACGTTAACCTACCATTTGCGACGCGGGGTTTGGTATTAAAATATTCTATAATTAAATTAGTATATCTGTTACCAGAAGTCTGACAACCAGTTTCACAAAGGGTTATGGTTTTACCTTGTTACTGGGTTGTGGAGGTCCGACACTGATATTTAACTGCATCTTGGTGAACTCAAAAACAATTTCTCCTAAGTTACGAAGAGGCCAATAGTGGCGATACTGATACTTTTGCCCTGAGATAGAATACAAAGTTGATTGTACTTCAGAAGACCAGTACCTACCTAACAGTGACTTAAAAGTGCTACCACATAAACTTTATCCCACACACAAGTCTCAAGTCTGGAACTTACAAGAATTGCCAAGTAATTACACAGACTCGTGTAACGCCGCCAATGTTTGTACACTCCCATACCCGTACGCGCTGTTTATAATTCGGCGTAAGTCGACCTCTGGGTGTAAACTGTAAATTGACAAAAATCAGTTTTAACAACACTAGAACTGCTCTTGATGCCTCCAAGTATTTAGTCTAGGTCTTCAGTTGGCTTTTGGGTTTCATCAGCTTCTTATATAATGTGGATAAAGCAACGGATTACCTCTGTCCGATCGTGTTGGATTGTTAACACATCGGACTGTGAGAGTGAGGGAAGGGAGTGCACTTTTATCTGCGCACACACTTGTGCACTATAATATATTATGACCTGAGCTGATGTCTCATCTCCGCGGAGCTTCAGTTCAGGAGTCAGGAGGCACTCGAACTTTTAAAGAAATCATTGGTCAAGTCACAGCTTAATTACAACTCAAATACATTTGTTAGTATGTCTGTTAGAATCATACAAATAAAAAAAAACAAACGGGTCGTTAAACTCCTCGTAATTCTTAAAAAAAGTTTAGATGAATAGTCACAAAATAACGCCAAGAAAAATTAAAACAATGATTAGAACGCCCCTAGCACTTAGTCACACCATAAAATCTACATATTATGGGAGCTACGGCACCTAAAACTAATACAATCCGATAGCTACCCTATCAACACCATGATCTGCCATAAAAAGTAACAAACATACAATTTGTAACACCGCAGTACTGCCACAGTAAGCCAAAAAGCGGCATGTCAAAGAATTTATTTTTTGTTTTTAGTTAGCATCGTACAGCTTGAAAATTTAACATTCTCCCTCGCAATAACTACGATTTACCTTTCTAACAGCTAATTAGATATTTATGTAGAAGATTAAAATCGGGGGTGTATGAGGAACAGGGTGTAAAGTTCCTAATCCTCCATAGAAAAAGGAGGATCCTCCGACTAGACGGGTGTAGCGTTTGGTGGGCTAATTGCCCGACATACGAGTATTATTATGTAAGTCAAGATTTTCTATATAGGCTAATGTCACGGGCAACTTTGATAGCACGATGTAGGATTAGTCAATTAGTTCGCATGTGTTGTGATAGATGTCGCTGTCACCACAAAAAAAAACAAAATCATCATCTTTCTGCCCCTATCTATCTCATGATATTTTTGGTCGGCGCAACACAACTGCTTTGAAAAAAAAATCTAAGAAAAACAGAACGTTATAGGGTTTTTATCAGGAATTACTCAGTCCTTCTGGTTAGGGGGTTCTCCATTTTATTTTAAATTTTCTTCATTCTTTTTTTTAAATATTTGGGACTTTGCTACATAAATATCCGAGTTTTCTCAAAACATAGATTTGTTGGGTTACTGATATTTGTCAATTGGCGGACTAGATGCCACGAATATGAATAGGAGTCGGATTAGCAATGCAAATGTCAGCGTATGCTGGCGGGTCCCAGTGCGGGCCAAGTTCACTAAGTGTCGCCGTTACATCGGCTGACAGTTTCGGCTTTTGATTGCCTCTGTGAATTATGTTAGGTATTTCGTGACTGGCGATGTGTTTACATCGGGTTATAGATGTAAGGAGGGATTTATGATGTCCCGATGGTTGGTTAAGTATGGGTTCAGTAGTGTTTGATGTTTCTCGATGTCTATCTTTAGTTTTTAATAGGTATCAATCGTGAGTGGATTTAGCAATATAAAAATAATTATATATTGAGTAAAAGATCGTAGTATACATCATTTTACTTTTAGAAGTGTTTATCCATGTCCGTGTCTATGGTCACGTCTACATTTCTTATAAAGCTGCATAGTATTTATTTGTCTAAAATAATCAGTTTCTTCAGACAAGTAAATGCTTTGCAAAAACAAACTCGTTTTAACCCAGTTTTGTCCAAGAAAGGAAATAATGTTAAAAAAAATAAACCCTTGAGTTGTTTTGTTTCCGAAAATAATATCATCAGTATCAAAAGAAATGTAATTTCAGTGGCAACATTTAAATTGAATCGTTTTTGACGTTTACTAAAAATAAACAAAGAGTTCCACCAAACAATCAATTGACATAGAAACTTCAAGAATCTCAAACGTGGTGCCAACAACAGGTACTCGCACAAGCTTGGACAAACAGTTAAGAACATTGAGTTGTTTAAAGTCGTGTTTTGAAACACTCGCCGACTTCATTATCCTTTCTTTGCGGCTATCTTTTGAAGAGTAGTTTAGCCTCAAGAAAGGCATGTGGAGGTACTGTGCTCCAAGTCTACAATTTCACTGGCTGCGGTCGCGAAGCTTCGTTTTTTACATTTCCTAACGACATTTCGCTCAGTGAATTTGCAAAGTGATTTATAACGGTCACCTTATTTCGTATATTACGTGTGTACACAGTCGTGGCACGGGATTTGAAATGTTATTGCTGGATGGTGAAAGGAGATTAGGATGTTCTACATATATTTTGGTTTATTTCTTGGTTGGAAAGAGTGTTTTGTCCTTATTTTGAAGAAGTTACGAAACTTCCAATTTTATTAAATCGGGCTTCGCGTATGTCTGTGCACATAGCAGTAATGAGACGCCGATATTTCTAGTGCATGACGCACGTACGTACTGATTAAACCCTGAAGTGAGTCTTTCGGGACCCTGCAAATGACAGCAGGGATCAACGGCTTAACATGCTCTCCAAGCTTGCTATGTAATGGGTATCCTATACACGGCCCAACCGAGGCAAACATACTTATTATTATGTTGTCACAAGATTATTGTACATCTTCTGATCGTCAAAAATGCTCTTTATTTATTTAAATCACATTACAGCTTACGAATTCAAATACATTTCCTTCAAACTAATCTAAAACTGAAGGAAACAAAATTATCATTTCGTGCTAGTCGTAAAACTCTATCGTAAAAGTCGATCGAGGAGAAGGGTTACTCTTATTTACTGGTACATGGGTACTACATGGGTGAGGCTCTTAGAGCCTGCTACCGTATATTTCAGTTATATTCACTTATGACATGAACTACTCAAGAACACCTTCTGTCCTCCCAAGTTATATTTACCGGCCTGAAAATTATATTTGATATTCTTAGTATCTACGTATGGATAAGTAGGTATATAGTTACAAAGTTTTTTAAGAACTTAAACACAACCTTTTAGTACCTAACTTAGATACACTATTTCAAGGAAAAGCCTACATTTCAACATAACCGTAATAAAATCTAGGATAGGAATATTCTTAGGCTTCCTTGTGCGTACATACGGATGTGTATGTGTGCTAGATCTAGACCCGGATACCCGTCCAAAATAAAATATCCCGCGATTTATCACCGGCGCACCACTCAAAGCGGGTGGTTAATAAAAATTCCACACTAGAAGTTATTTTGCAGAGGCCTCGAGGGAGTCTCGCATCAGAATCTAGCGTAAAACGCCCGCCGCTGGCGCGAACATCTCGGTCAAGGGTGCAAGGGATGAACTGGTTGAGGGTTGGAAGTTGAACATCTAGCTTAGTGCAAGATGATAGCAGGGCTATTATGAGATCTTCAATCATCATCACAAGGTATCTTGGGGCGCCGTATCACTACAAGACCCTCACAAGCCCACTCAGACGTGATGGTCATAAGAGACAAACTACGTTTCTTGTACAGAAATAATGTTATATGGAGACTGCGATTAGGCAGATTTAACGGGTTCCCTACGTAACTTAGAAACTGAACACAATGTTATTACGTTTTACAAAAAAGCCGTAAAAGTTTAAGTTTCTCAAAAATTTATATAGGGGAGACCCGTACAAAACCGTATACCGGGGTAAAACAGTACAGCATGTCTATTCTTGTCAATAATTCAAAGTTCCCGCGCGCAAACTTCTCAGTGGCGTCAACCAATGGTAGCTATTTGTCAACAAACACTTGTCGCTACATTCACGCCCGTTATCAAACTATTCAATTTTATTGTTTTTCGGTATATTTGATCTTATTTTTGAGAAAGTTCAATCGATAATAGTGAAATATACGTTTATAACAGGTAAGTGTTCAATGAACTATGTTAATGTGCATGTATTTACTAGTAATTTAAAAATATTTGAGTAGGCAAAAGTGGTTTGCGTATGTAGTAGTGAGTGATATATCTGTACATTGAGCCGTGGGTCAAAACCGTACGGGGTAAAACCGGCCTCTATACGATTTTGACCCACACGAACGAATGTAAACTAACTATTTTATTTTATTTTAGGTGCAGGTAAAATGTCGCGTAATTATAAAAGGACTACTTCTAGACCGGATAACATGAAAAAAGCCGTTCAAGCCGTATTTGATGGCACCATGGGTTACATGAAAGCTGCCAAAACTTTTACCAAAATCTACTTTACAAGATCGAGTTAACCGATTTAGACAGAACAATGAATACCGTCAATACCGTACCACTCAATACCGTCAACATCTCCACTAGTCATTAATCCGACTCCATTAAGTAATACTGCATCGCCAGTTCCTACTCCGTTGAATCTTAACGATGTAACGGTGTCTCCAGCGGATATAATGCCAGTTTCTAAAATAAGCGTGGACCGAAAAATAGCAACCGATCTCCGAAGAGGAAAAACTGCTGTTATTACTTCCTCCCCCTATAAAAATGAGTTGATAACCATCTCACAAAATAGAACTCCTAAGCTTAATTTGAATCAACCGCCTAAGAACAAAAAACCAAAACGAAAAATATTAGATGAAAACATTTGCTTGTACTGCCTTAAAGAATACGGTTCCAGTCGCTTGGATGAATGTTGGGTGCGCTGTGAGGAGTGTGAAGGTTGGGCTCATGAAGGCTGTACAGGTTATGATTCAAAGGATATAAATAATTTTGTATGTATGGGATGCGTTGCTACCAGATAACATCTGGGGCAGTATCGTATATAATATACGGTTTTGCCCATGTGTCGGGGCAAAATCGTAATTAGAAGAAGTTTGAATTTTTTTGGTTTTTAATGTTTAATATTTTGATTTTTCCAAATGTGTGCAATTGATTATGTTCCTTAAGAGACTGACTAATTATAATTACTGATTAGACAAATTAGTGTTTTCAAATGAAAGACCTACAACCCAAAACCCTTAGCTATACGATTTTGACCCGGTCTCCCCTATATGATGTTTGCTATAAAAATCCAAGAATAATGCGACTTTACATTGACGACTAAACGATGACGCTGACGTTAAAACGCTTCGTCAACATCACAGAGATTTAGCGACGCATAAAACCCTTACAACCCACTGAATGGCACACAAGAAGCCAAAATGAAAGGAAGGAAACCCAACCAACTAAAACAAGACAAACAAATCAAAGCAGGCACATTAGCATCATATCAAAGTTGTTAAAATGCTAATGTTCCGCCAGTAGGGCAGAGAATGGCTCCCTGAGGCACGCCTAACTATCGCCGTAATTAATGCGTTGCCATTATTTAGAGCAGTGCTTACACTTTACGTTTGTGATTGTGTGGATATGGATATGTGTGTAAGTGTTTGGTTGGGAGGTTGGGAGGGTTAAATATTGTGGGTAATAATATTTTTTTAGATATATAAGTGTGTTTGCTGCCACTGTGGTAGTGTTTTAATTTAATAAGTTTAGTATTTTTCTATTTAATCAACTGAAAGACAAAGCTGTCCATAGAGTTACTTCCCCATTTTTCTCCATTCGTATAAAGATCTACGCTTTGGAATGGACAACTACAGTACTTTCCCACGATATTACGCCTTGTGACTGTGACTGTCACTGTAGCTTTAACTATTTGTTCTTGACATTCATTCAAATAATAATAATAATAAATAAATTCTTTATTTCACCAAAAGCCATCACAGTACAATAACAAAAAAAGAGCAAAATAAGGCTTATAAACTAGGTCACAATAATTTTAATTCTCTGACTCCTAAACTAGGTGTATGAAATAAATGCTTTAAGTTTCAGTTTAACATGTTTGTTGAAGCAAAAAACTTATTACGCCTACGCAAATGAACAGGGAAGAAAGTTAATGAAACTGACTACTTTTCAATATTCGTTTTTGCATCAATGTAATGATTGCATTTAGAACCCCTTAAATAGGTGATACCCCCACAAAATGTGAAAAACGCTTGCATAAAATCTCCCTCACAAACCCATGAAACGATGCCGCAATATTTGAAAATAACAACACTAATTAACAATGTCTTCTACAAATTTACCTGTAGGCATGTACCTTAATTACACATGGTACATAATTATTAGATAATATGCTAACCCAAACACACACAGATACCAATGTGGTGCTAATTAGCAGTTTCCTGACCGTGGCGGTAATCACGCGATAATGTAACCGTTCGCATTCACTTAGTAATTGTGGAACTGTAACCAAGACTATTGTACTTGCGGTACTTTACATGAAAATGAGACTTGAAATTACTTGTCGTTATTTAGGTGCTTATGTTCCGTTGTAGTAGTACTCGTAACCAGTGAAAATGTCTTGTATTAATATTAGTGTTTCATTTTAGAGAAACCTTGTAACAACTTTTATTCTATGGACAGCGTTTTGTTGAAATTACTTGTGTAGAAACATAATTATTGTACAACGAAAATGCTAGGAATGACATAAGGTTTGCCTCCAACAACTACAACACACAACTACAACTGTTTGTTTACAAGGGACTTAAACAAATAAATACTCTAAAATAACTTTAACAAGTTGTACTCGTTTGCACGCTGCTTCAACTCCCGCTCTAGGCAGAGCGGAAGGGAGTGTCAGACTTCTACTGACTAAAAAGCACCCATGTTCCTTCTTAGCTCTTGTGCCAAGACCGCGGTATTTCTTTCGAATAACCCACAGCCAACGCTCCGTACATTTAAGATCCTTGCAGAACTGTGACAACTGGTCGCTGCAATGTTAGCAATCTTTTCGTGAATTTGCCTTTTCAAAGCAAGCGTTTTAATTTCCCCGCTCCCGCTACCGCCTATGCCTCAATCCCGACCCCACTTGGCATCCCTCTATGAAATACCATGGCTCCTCCTAGGTGAGAATATGCTGTAGAGTGTAAAATTTCCCAAGGTGACAACCGTTAGGGGCATTTTTCTGTGTAACTATATATGTCCGTGTAATATTAAGCCCGGGGGACTTTAAAGAGTGCAAAATGCACCGTTTTTTCGCTGGAAATTTTCAGTAAAAGATAATGGAGGCTGCCTTTTTATCGGTTGAGTGTTGAAAGTGTTTTTAATGTAAGTACAAGTACCTATCTCTACCTACTGTCTACATAGATATGACATGAACACGATGAAGTGATGGTATGATTTAAAGGACGTTTTTTTTTTATTTGTCTTCACAAGGGATTTATAAGGCACATGCAAATGGCAATACGGGAAGGGGACGGTCACATTGACCTTAGACCTGCCCAGTCGAGTCAGATTCGACGATTGACCTCTTTCTCGAAGTTACACCTACCCAACTGGACTGTTTGTACCAGGTAGAATTATCTTACTTACGTAGATCGGGGACTTACACAACTTCGTTTGTAGAGTCCCCGATCTTGATAGGAGTGGGTGTTACACACAGCAGAGCTGCTTGCCAGAAGAAAAAGCAAAGAGTGTGGTACTATTGGCCCTACCACTATAGTAGAACGATAAATGCGTTCTTCCTAAAATAACAACAAAATTTACAATTAAACAACGGAGCAATCCGTTCCAACCAAAATAAAATTAAAATCAAGGTACCACTGCATACACCTTAGTTGCTGGCAACCGAAACGTTTTACAAAAACAATACAACCACCATAATACACCAAAAAATACAAAAAAAAACCCACAAGGTAACCCTAAGGAATATGTGACCGTAAAACCACGTTTTTGGGCGCCAATGTCTGGACCTTGGTTTTGTCCATGTTCATTTTAAGACCCACTCTTTCGGAAGCTTTACCTAGGTCATTGAGCATACCACGTCCCACTAAAATTCTTAAGAACTAAGGTCGAAGACTGCAATTAGTCACTCTGTGGCAGGCTAGGCGTCTAGAAACGTGTTGGACAAATACTCGTGATACGAGCAGGAAGAGAAAGAATCAGTTTAGTTCGGGCGACCAGCCAAAACATGATTATGTTGGCAGCCTGCTGGTACCGCTAGTGTAGTGGGCACTCATATTTATTCTACAACACAGGAAAATTATAAAATATAACATTAGATTACAAAGGTACTGCTTATTTCTCAAGAAATTTTTGCCAGCAGACCTATTTATGTGTATTGGTACGCCTGTAATGTGATTTGGGGGTTTTTTTTTTTTTTTTTTTAAATAACGTTGCCCCACACTAGGAATTTCTCCTGTATCGTGGGTGCGTTCACAAACATTTAAACTCACATACACAAATACCCAGATACGGAACAACTATCTGTAGGTCATACATATATTTGTTCCGAGCGGGAATCGAACCCGCGACACGCAGCGCAGCAGTCCATTGCTTGAGCCTGAACGCACCCACGATACAGGAGAAATTCCTAGTGGGGGCAACGTTTTTTAAAAAAATAGAAGTTTGGAAGAAGAAAATACACTGCGCCAAATCTAATACACACATCAAAAGTGTCTAGGGATCAACATATATTTTTGCAATAACTTTTCTCCTGATTGATATTAATTAAAATTTTCTTTAAGGATTCATCAAATAAAGTGTTTTCGTTTGTCACAGTAACGATAAACCAAGTCACCTTTGCATTAATAAAGAAATTTGCCATTTTCCTAATAAAGGGATTTTTGACATTTGAACCACTAACATTAAAGTTCGAAAAAAAGACTGAAATAACAGTTTTCTTTAAAATTTTATTGGGTAACTTAAACAATTAATAATCCGTGTTTCTACCGCGAACACTAACAACACAAGAACATCGGTTTGGCATACTCAAAATGAGTTCATCCAAATCACGCTGTGGAATGGCCGCCCATGTTCGTTGCAACAACAAAAAAAGGTCTTCTTGCGACTGGATACCCTCCATATTCGGCAGAGCTCTTCTCTGTAGCATATCCCATGCATGCTCAATCGGGTTCAAGTCTGGCGACTGAGCAGGCCAGGGCAGGACATTGATGTTAGCTGCGGCGAGAGTCTGTCTTACAACTCTTGCGGTGTGCGGTCGTGCATTATCATGCATTAACTGAAATAAGGGACCGATTTGCACTTGTAGAGGAACGATGACGTCTGATACAATCGTCTCAGCATAAATTTGAGCGTTGAGGTTGCCTCTGATCCAAATCAACTCAGTTCTTCCGCCGATCCAAATACCCGCCCATACCATGATGGTTCCACCACTATAAGGATGGACTTCCTGGCAGGATTTTAATCGCTGTTGGCGTCCAGGGGTTCTCCAGTGTCGTATACGTCTTGTATCCGGTCTCATACCAAAACGAGACTCATCAGAAAAGCACACGAAACGCCATTGTTCTTCTGCCCAATTTCTGTGTTCAAGAGCCCATTGATATCGAATCCTACGATTGTGCATTGCTATAGGTGGTACCCGTAGCGGTCTTCGGGAATGAAGGTTCACTTCATGCAAGCGGTTTCTGACTGTTTGGTCGCTAATTAAGTTCCCTGAAGAGTGATGAAGCCTCACGGCTAACATCATGGCGGTTATTGTTGGAGCTCTTCGAGTTAAGATTTGAATGTATCGGTCTTGTCTCCGTGTGGTGCAGCGATACCGTCCTCCATGGCGCTCAGCCACGGTACCAGTGCTTCGGTAACGTGTCCAAAGTCGACTGATAACACTCTGACTTGTATTCAGAGCTAAAGCCACAGTACGTTGCCGGGAACCAGCTTCTATCATTCCCACGGCTCTGAGCATTTCTTCCCTGCTTAAATGACGTCGCCGCTCCATAATAACGTTGGTTTTAATCAGTAGTAGGTAAACAGTAGCACTAATAATGTCTTCAATGCGTTGTATGTTTTTATAGGGAAAATATTGACAGCTGATTTTCATCTTTTACTCGAATTTGATTCACAGTTCCTGATTCAAATTATAAAATGCACCAAAAAGGATCCATATAAATTTATAAAATCATAAATTTATTACAAAGCCACATCTCAATCTCAAGAAATCCGCATAAAAATGCTTGATCCCTAGACACTTTTGATGTGTGTAAATTGATAAAGAAATGTTGACATGACACATTGGTGAATAAACTAATTTCTGGTTGATATTAAAATGAATCGCGGACGATTCATCATCATCATTTCAGTCGAAAGACGTCCACTCCCCCCCCCCCCCCCTCTGTCGCCACATTGACCGGTCCCGCTCGTCGGTCACGGACGTGCGGACGATTAATTAAAACATGGTTAAAACCATTCGCACCAAAGAAAGCACCAACAGAAATGAGATTTCATAAGACCATTTTAATTTCCAATTTATCAATGCAATACTGCAGCAATAATCTGTGCAGTTGTTCGCAAAAACACAGTGTAGTGTATAATACAGAGGCCGCTGCCAATGCAATCACCGGCTGGCGTGGTTCCCACTCTAAAAGGATTGTATTTGATGCCACGTGTGACGCTATATCATGTGCTTACTGGGGATGTCGGGGTGTTGGGGTGTTGGGGCACGAATACAGTCATGTTCGAGCTGTTTTGAATTTAGGATAGTGGCTCTGAATATTGCGAATGTTAGGGCTAACATTTATGACATCTTTAGTCCGAGGGGGCTTTTTAAATCAATACTTTTGGAAGATGGGTAGGCCTTTAGTGTGGGACGCAACATGTGCCGATACTCTTGCGCCATCACATCTTCCAAGTTCATCGTTCTGTTTGGGTTGAAATTCCGGACCCGTGGGGTCCGAGTGCTCATAGCCTGTTTAAATTTCTTAACGCTTAGTAGACGCTTCTCGTGACCCAAGGACTGACTTTTATCTAGATAAAAGCCAGTCCCCTCTTTGAGGAGTGGCTTGAGAGGCGCCACGGCACCCTCACCTTCCATCTGACGCAGGTCCTCACCGGACACGGTTGTTTCGGGAGGTACCTCCCGAAACAACCGACCCAGCAACCTACCTCCACCGCGCGGCCCTACCTGCACCGAATCAGGTGGGAGGAAACGCCCGGATGCCACCATTGTAAGATCGGCCGGAGGACACGGTGGAGCACACAGTGGAGGTGTGCCCCGCTTGGGCGGAACCCCGCCGTGTTCTCGTAGCGGCGATCGGCGGCGGTGACCTCTCGCGCCCGGATCTGGTGCAAGCCATGGTCCGGGGCGAGGAGGAATGGGACGCCGTCGCCTCCTTCTGCGGAGCAGTGATGCTGGCGAAGGAGGTGGCGGAACGCGAGAGGGAGAGAACCTCTCGTCCCAGCCGCCGCGGGAGGCGCTCCGGGCGTCGGGGGTCCCGCGATGACCTCCGGCCACCGTAGACGCGGTTCTGTGGACGGTGAGTGATGGGCTAACTCGCCGTCCGTCCGTCTCACGACGAAAACAGGCCGTGTCCGCGGCGCGTTCGTGTTCCACGCGAGCCTCAAAGAGATGTCAGCAACATGGGAGGGGCCCGAAAGGGCCGACGCCTGTCGGGGCCGCGGGTAGTCCACCGGTTATCGCGGCCTCGACATAGAGGGCTAAGAAGGAACATGGGTGGTTTTTAGTCAGTAGAAGTCTGACACTCCCTTTCGCTCTGCCCAAGAGCGGGAGGGGTTATTCGATGATTTTACACCCACCAGAAAAAAAAAAAAAGGCTGGCTTTTATATTGGCCAGAGGCTAAGCGTTACCATACTCGTACAGCGTGGCAATACCGCAAGTCTTTTGCGCACATTACTGGCTGACAGCGTTGAGGAGCAGTTTTTCGATGCCTTTACATAGTTTATTTTATAGCTTTTTATTAATGTACATAGTTACTTTACTCTTATAACAAAAAATAATTATTACTTCTTTTAATAAAGCCGAACATACTTCTCTATAATTCTTTGTGCACACCTATACAATTCTTTCGTTAGTAAGGTATTTTCATATTTAAATTAAAAACACGTCAACCACAACGCGGGCTACTTGTGATCTTTCCCTTATGTATGTTATTCACCACGTGAGCCCAAAAGTGCAATGTGGGAATAAGGTGTGCCTAACATACCTTCACCTCTACACATTTACTTTGATTAAACATACTATTATTACGCAGAAATCTTAACATATTAATTGTATAGAAATATTTCTTCAGCGTTCAGATAACAACAGTTTAGCAACTCAAGAAATTGTCTTATTTTTTTCCTCAAATTATTTTTGTGCCTACCTTAGTTACTAGGAACACTTGCTTTGACCAAACGACGTTAGATTTTATATTGCAAATTAAATATAATCCTTCCTAGAATTTCCTCAATCATTTTATACAATTCTTACCCGGATAAAACGGGCGTCACATCAAAGACTGAAGTATTTTGCAGACGATTTCATGTTGGATTAAAATAATTCAATAAAAAACAGTATTTTTATAATAATCAGTTTTCTTTGTATCGTTGATTTTTCATCCACTTGGTTATATTCGCTTCAATTTCCCTGGAGTATGAAATGATGAAATTCTGAACCTACTTAAAGTGCTTCAATATAACATACATATATGAATAAAATAAGCAGGTATTTGTGTGATTTTACACCTTGCACTTCAGATGTCTTCTTCATATAAATGACACCCACATCATGTCTGGTCTCTTAAGGTTATTTTTTATGAGACAACAATGATACATCGACTACATAATGGCACAAATAACGATAGTGAGTTGCCATGTCGAACGTTGTACCCGAACAAAACATTTTTGGTTGGCAATTGGCAGTAAAATAACTATTATAATGATTATAGACCTTGACAAACTGATAGTGGCGTCAAAAAAAAAAGTAAATTGTAAGTTGTATACAAAGCTAACGATAATGTTGTAGGTCTTTGTAGAAACAAGAAACCAACTTGAAGGGTTTGGGTAAATTAAACACTTATAAACCAATAACTTAATATATTTTATAATGTTTTGATGACAGCAATGCAGTGCGTGCTAGCGGCGCGACACAAAAACAACACATAGAAAGATGGCACTGCTCGCTTACTTCGTAATACCTTAACACAACTGACATTTTCTGCAGCCTCATAGTAACGACATTTTCACCAACGAAATCAATTTCTTCGGCCAACCCGTTCTCCAACTAAGTTGGTCCAGTCTAACTGGCAGCTGATGGAGCAACTTTGATAGCCAGTATTTTACTTGGTGCGGACCTCCACAACCCAGTTTGTACGGAGTAATAAGATACCCTTTACTAAAACTGGTCGTCAGACTTATTTTTTAAAGATTCACGACATAAAATTTTTCGAAAGATCGTCTGAGTTCTTCGTTCAATTGTCAATATTACTTTTTCCTCCAATGAACTAACATCATGGCTGCCATTGTAAATATAAAGTGGTGAAATGTGTGTAAATAAAAACATCAATTGTTTTAGTCCGTATCGAAGCACCGAGCGGTGGCGATCACAATTTAAGAGAGATTTACATCGCAATCGACTGCGATTTCGCTCCGACGCGACGCTACACTGTCATTTTTAAAATTAGTACGTTTAGTGGTTTTTGTGGAAATGTCAATGGAATTGGATTGTCAATATAAACAATCAAGTTCAATCGTGCCTAACTGTGCTTTGTGAAAAGAGCGTCAAACAATTCCTGACGGCTTTTAAAATTACGTTTGCATCCCATCTTTGATTTTTATTTGTATTATTCATTTACATAAATGTTTATGAATTCACGACTGGACTTCAAAGTATTTTCGTACAACCTATTAAAGTTCATTGAAGTCAGAGCAGAAAATAGATTTCAAATGTTTCCGTCCCAATTTCAGGAAATTTGTTTTCAAGTCAACTGATCAAAATAAATAATACCGTATCAAACTTCAAAAACGGTTCGAAGTAGTCAATAATTAAATTAACTTCGTAGAACTTCACAGGAAGTTGCCAGAATTACGTAAATTATTTACAAATTGGGTTGAAAAACAAAATGTTTCCAACAAGAACACCCCGTGCCGTATTAGCGGGACCACAAACGGAGAAATTATGAGAAACCAGAAACCATTTTGTTTGTGAACTCGACATTCTTGTTCTGGTTTAGTAATGCTCTTTAGATACTACTTAAGACCTAGAAATACCACAAAAACGACTAAGTACATTATAAGTGATGTGTGATGTTGTGGAATATTATTATTATTATTATTATTAAGTACTTTTTTACAAAGCATTTTTTTCTTTTGTACATTAACTTACTATTTACGTGGCAAAATACGTGGCAAATTTTAAAAGCACTTTTCTCCACTTGATTGCAATTTTACGTTGCTACGAGCATAGTATCTTGGGCCTACAATTAAGAGATAGGTCTTACCGCCAACTGACAACTACATTACGCCAGTTATTTTTAAGTTCTATTTCATAGGATAGAGAGTGAGGTTCAGTACCGAGCCTTGACAAATGACTAATGAGAAACCCCAACCACACTTTGGGTAACCACTAACGCTTGCATGCAGCAGAAGCGCCTGTGGTCACTACAACAACGAAGCAGACAAAATTCAAAATGTTCAAAATTAATTCAAAATTCAAAACACTTTTTCTTTGAGGTTTTATCTAAGCAACAGATAAAAAAATAAAATCTTCCAACAATGAACACGACATTCAAATTGATTCAAAAACCGAGGGATTTAGTCCCTCGGAAATCCCCAAACCCTTGATTAAGAGGCGTTAAACGGAATGGCTCCAAGATTCATAGTGGATGGTGATTGTCAGTGTCAGAATATATGGGTTGGCGTGAAAGCCATCGAAGTCGACCGTGGGTATCATCGGCTTGTTTTAAAGGGAACGCCGTAAAAAGGACAGAGGCGCTCCCGTGGGGCCTTCGATCCGAACATTAGGATGTGTTCACGGTGCGACTGGAGCTGATGCGATTGAATAACATAAATAGTCGGTAAGCTGAAACAAAATACAGTTAGCAGAAGTGATGATGAGCTGGACTGCGTCTCAAAGGATTGGCGTACAATCACACTAGATCTCGAAAAGTGGAAACAGGAAAAAGATACCTTTTGGCCTGCAGTGGGACAATATAGGCTTATATTGTGTTGTTAGTAGATCCAAGTTTTGCACAGTTTAGTATTATGGTACTATTACAGGAAAAGTCTTATATTTAATTATATTTATACAGATTGTTTACCCAAAGGGCAATGGCGAGGGCTATATGCTCGGAGTTTCCTTGCGTGATCGAATCAGAATTGAGGACATCCGCACTAGAACCAAGGTTACCGACGTAGGCCGAAGAATCGCTAGATTTAAGTGGCAATGGGCAGGGCACATTGCTCGCAGCACGGATGGCCGATGAGGCTGAAAAGTTCTGGAGTGATGACCGCGAACCGGAAGACATTGCGTTGGAAGGCCTCCCACTAGGTAGACCGATACCTGGTGAAGGTTGCGGGGACCCGCTGGATGCGAGACGCACGGGACCGGTCAATGTGGCGACACCTGGGGGACGCCTATGTCCAGCAGTGGACGTCTTTTGGCTGAAATGATGAATTATATTAAAACATCGTCACAGTGTAATTTCACACGACAGTAAGTCGCACTGCCGGCGTTCCACGTAGCGCAGCCCAATGCGGCCAATACGGCCAACTGCCTAATAAATTCGCAGAAAGGACCTCGCAAAAATGGATGCTTATCACGAACTGGCTCGGTTTCGCACTCCTCCCCTCCCTCACCGCCCCTCTAAATAGCTCTGTTTTTGTCTCTGCCTGAGAACACTGTGTCACACGACGCAGATTCTGATAAATAAAACGCGTCAATGGATAAATTGTTTAGGAATACAATTTCCAAAGTTCACTGAATTGGTAAGTAATTTAATTTTGGTTTTCAATTTCAATAAACGCTTAAAATACTTCAACTGTTGATCGAAGTTCAACAACCAAAATATCAAGTTTTTAAATAAATTGCTGGTCTAACAAGTAAGTCCTAAACAATCCTAAAACAATCTACAAAATCCGAGCAATTAACCCTTTAGTAATCCACGTCTGATTAGCAATTAGCCGTTCACTTTCCAATTTGTAGGTCGAAACAAGTCGCACCCCTGAGGTTATTGACACAAGAATCGTGACCACAGCTAGGTGACACAGCTTTACCACAAAAACCATTTCGAAAGCTCTTAAACAAATCAAGATTCTATTGTCACAAAAAAATCTTTTATTTGCACCAGCAGTAGGACAAAACAGAAATTGTGACCAGCAAGAAATCGCGAGGTTTAATGAAGTCTCCCTAATTAATGTTACCAGTGAAATGGACCAACATCAAACACAAAGAGAAAGAAGATATAACGAGACTAACGAAATGAAAACTCAAATATAATTCAGCGAGTTTATTCCATTATTAAATTGTTCGTGAAAGCAAGATAACCTCAGTTTAACTCCGTAAGAAAGTTTCGTTTAACTTCGGTTTAACGAGGTGAGGAGACCTGCCACTTTCCGACTTCCTAGGAGCCAGCCGGTGTTTTTGTTTCCAAACTAACTTACGTGCATTGTTACCGGCGCTGGCGATAGCATCGCCACCGAGAGGTATTAGAATATCGTCCTCAACACGTATTTCCTTTTGAAGCTCTATTTTATAATTATTCCATTAGCCCCGGTGCGATGCTGAGCGAAAATTATTCCCAGCTAACAGAGTGCTAAAATGTATTCTTTATTCAATTTCTTAAAAAAATATGGCTGTATATACGTCAGTTTATGCCACAGAGTTCCGTGCGAAAATTCTTGAACGTGGAATGTATTGTCGGTATTTCTAAACCTCGATCAAAGTGAGTCGTGTTCGCTCGCGGCAACCCGAACGCCCAACTAGTACCACAAAGTCAATCAATACTACTTGAAGATAAGTAGCACTAGTTTATTGGATCACGAACTACAGTCTCAGGTTTAGTGGACCATTTATTAAAGGCTTCAAAACAAAGTCTTAACTTAAAGCTTTGTTCCAGGATCTCGAGCTTTTTAATTCCGCCCGCCGTTGGAGAAAAAATACTGCGTTATTAAAATAACTCCATATTAGATGCATATTTCTTAAGCAGATAACAGTAATTTACGGCGCGTAAACATCCTAAACCCGTAAGAGGCAGGATTTTTTCATTTCATTACGGGTCCCTATAAAGTAGATAACACAACGCGCCGTTCCCAACGGTATATAATTACAGAGTAAAGAAAAATGTACGAAGCCAGCGACTTTGACGGCGCACCTCGTTTTTCGGAACAATTTTATTTTTTATGTGTACTCAAAAGACGTGTGATTAAAAGGCAAAGAACAAGTTTTGGAAGCTTCGCGAAATTGAATTTGTATTTTCTGATTAGAGAATATTAGGTGTGCGTAGTGCGTACTTGTTCCGTAGCATATAAATGAAGCAATTTGCGCACAGTTGCTGTATAACAAAACGAGTATCTGTTTCATAGTAGGCATGACCATCGTGAGAACTGTTGAGGATAGCGCTGCTATTGACATAGTTACAGAGTTTGACTTCTCGTTCGAAGTAAACTAAAGCTTGAGCTGTAATTCCTTTAGTCAAATCCTTACTTAATATTATAAATGCGAATGTAACTCTCTCTGTCTGCCACGCATTCACGCCAAAACTACAAAATCGATTTAAACGAAATTTGGTATACATTAGTGTGGTCTGTGTTAGGGGTTGAAAAGGTAGCTGAAAAAAATACTTTTTGTCGCGAAAACCGACATCCACGCGGACGAAGCCGCGGGCATCAGCTATTTGAACTATAAGTTAGTGATTAGTTTGTATTTAAAAAAAAAGAGCAAAGTCAGAAACCGTAAAAGTATCTGCGAGCACTAACAACACCCTTATTCATACCAGACGACAATAAATGGTGTTAAAAAGTGCTATAATAAAAATCATACAATAGTCGGTTCGGCAATAAAACGACGATGTGCAGCCATAATCGAAGTCCTATAAATAGTTTCACCAAATACGAAGTGTTCAGGGCGAGGTATGAAGAGGGGGGAGGAGTAAAACATCTCGTCTGGCCACCTTCCAAGGGATACTGAACTAAGATTTACACCAGCCAGATTTAAAATCAGATTCCCAGAAGTACCCAGGACTACTCTACAATATTAATACTTTTAGAAAATTGAGAATGTGAGGGTACATTTTGATGTTTAGGACCTGAATCCTGAACATGTCTGAGTCTAAATACCCCGGACGGTCGTAAAACGTGGTTTGGGAATTATTCAATTGGCTGACAATACTGTAATGTTTAATCAAAGAACTGAATACGATCGATATCTTTAAAAACCGCTCAAAAGTTCACAGCATTTATGACACACAATTTTAGAACGAGGTAGATGACTACGCTAATCGCGTTCAGCTTGATTGGCTTCTAAATTCACTCTAAATCATTGGCGGTGTTACATAACTACTCCGAGTATTTGCTATCGCCCCCACTAAACTATCTAATAACCATCGATCGAGTCACAAAACCGATTGATTGAAAAGCATAATAATCTTTCACAAAGAGGTAATCATTATTCAAATCACCGCATTTATTATTATGCTAATAGACGTTTAAAGCTGTTTTGCGACACTAATCGAAATCTTGCTTACCCTTTAGACGACATGAACTTTGGTTTATGAGTATCATAGAATTTTGATGATCGGCCCACGCAGACTAGCTAACCAATAAGGTCTAAATTGTCTCGATGTCTGAAGTTTCAAGATGTATCTATAACCACCCACGTGTAAGGTCTCGTATAGGCTTCAGAATTCTCATAAATGCGCACGTTTTCAATAAAAATATTTGTCATTTTGATCACAAATGGAAAGCATAGCTGGGACTACACTTGTAATTGACATTAGATCGCGACAATAAACACGACGATCGCCAATAAATTGGTAAATCCTCTCAACACGCAGAGATATTAAATTTTATTGTTGTACAGCGATCGTAAATATTCGACAATGTTCAGTCGGGCGTCGCGGTATGGTGCGAAAGTCGGACGTTGTCAAATAATCTAAATTTTTCTATTCGCGGATATTGTGCGTTTGTGTTTTGTTTCTTTTTTATTTGGTTGTGCGAATGTGAAATGAATCATGTGTGTGGAATGGTGATTGGTTTTCCTAAAACGGAAAACTGTTATGAAAATACTGAAACGAAATAATCTTCTTACACGCTCTTAAACACATACTTTAATCACAATAAACCATCTAATACTACAGCTACGCTAGACAAGATCACCTAGAAAGCAGATTCAACAGATTTAATCAAAAGTTAGAATTTATCTACGGATATGAACTTAATCGATTCACGTTGATACGTCTTTTGAACCAAACTCAAATGGAAACACGATGGACCTGATATACGAACGATCTATCTTATCCAATAAAGATAATTATTAACTAGAATTTGAGAGAAAAATTACGACAAGCATTCTTGCAAAGATGAGTCATTTAACACAGATTCTTGCAAAGATGACGATGATCGTCGACTTGCACATACTTCTAACAAGATTTTAAACACGAGTTAGTTCAAACATGGTGATATTTTTCGGCTGTTTACAATGTTCGCCTATTTCCCATATTTCTACTACAAATACCTTGAAGGCGGCGACCAAAAAGTCTATTTTACGAGGGTGCTTGCATTAAGTCCGATTTATAAGAATAAATACATGGTAAGTAACGGCTGCGACAAGCCTCCACGTCTTTCTCATTTATTTGAATTTACGTATGTAGCGTTCACAGGTTTATTGGACGAGGCCACTTTAACAGCGCTCAGTACGTTTATATGAAAAGTGGTTTGTTCAATCATTTTGTTTATAACGTTATTTGGTTTTTGGAGATATTTTCGGAGCTCAGCACAGTTTACTACTACGATAGTAATCTAAATGATAAAAGGAATTTATATATCAAAGAGATACAAGAAGTTTTTAAACATAAATCTTACCGGGCAGACCTTAAACACGCAAATTTTAGAACCGCAGAACGCCTCCTGATAAAAACCAAACCACTGCAAAAAACTATCTCAGTAATAAAATAACCCAAAATCCATTCTCAAATGAAACCATTTTAAGAAAATAAAGATTATGGCGCACTAATCCAGAGTTGTAACAATCGCCTGCTCGATTCAGTTTAGGGCATTTGGACACGAACCAAACTCTTATTGCGGGCTAAGATATTACGATCGCCATTATACATTCCAGTGCAGTGCGACTATCCATTTTATTAGTATTAATATTACTGTAAGTACCTACTTTCTTAAGGTGTAATAAAACTGTTTTTTTTTTCGATTAAGGTACTTATTTATTTATTTATTTATGTGTGTTTTTCTTTTATTCCTCTTTTTTTAATATTGAAACATTCGTGTTTTCCATTATTTTGGTGTTATCTTTGGTGAAGGTTGCTACGGCGAGAACCTCAGCGGTGGTACGTTGGTTTTTTTTTTAGAGATACTGGCTCGTGGCATTAGTGTTTACCATGTAATTGACATTTAATGTCCTAGGAGATGATATATTCCACACCAGGATATTACTTTTTGTCTTGACATTGAGCCACGTGTAATCTGGGCATGATAATCCACGGATAGGATTTTTAATCATGTGTTTAACAGCATGCAACAGTATCGTAAAGCCCAAGAGGCCTTTGTTTTCCTAAAAATGACCATTTAACAGAATGATCAGTAAAACGTAAACACGTCATCCCCTGAAAAGCGGCTGCTGTACATCATAACGAGCGGACACGGTCATTAATATTTGATTACATCGCGATCAGTCCAGCCGGTAGTCGATTACTGACAGGAAATGGTCCGCTAACCCACTCACCAGGTAAGCACCGAAGGATAACTAATTATCAGGTTGGGGTTACGGGTTGTTCCCGTCGGGGCTGCATGTTGTTCGAAAGAGATACCGCGACCTCGGCACAAAGGGCTAAGAAGGAACATGGGTGGTTTTTAGAAATCAGTAGAAATCTGACACTCCCTACCGCTCTGCCCAGAGCGGGAGGAGACATTTGATGCTTTCCCATCCTCGAAAAAAAAGATCAATGCTTACACTAGATTAGAGAAATAGTGCTATTTACTTCTATAAAAAAGGTTGAACTGCAGGAGTAACTTCCATTCAGTCCACATACTCGTATTATTATCAATATCACATTTTTAAACTTGTTCCTAGAAGTATTGTTTGATACTTGGTACTCTACAACACAGAACAGAAAAACAGGCTCTAGAAAGACTAAGTGACAGTTTTCTTTGTTGACATCGCTACATAAAAAACAGTCAAAATCCATTATATAAAAATAAATCTTGCATTCGTCATTTGTAAGAAACATAATCTAAGTAGGTTATTTAAATCTTCACCAGCAAACGTAGGTACATGAAGTCGTTTAAACGTTACTATGTCGTGTCGTTCAGAATGGTCCTTCTTCACTCATCTACTTCTTAGTTGTGAGTCGCGGCGTGTCCTCTGGCGTCAGATTAACGCAGACCGGTTTACGTGCCGGCGTCAATTTGACGCCTGATGATGCGGTGTCTCCTTATTTGATCGGTTAGGTTTAGTTGCAAATGGCCCGGACATGGGCGTAATATTAATGTAAGGAGGAAAGTTTCCGGAAAGATCGAAATCGCACAACTTTCCGCGTGCGTCGCTTTTGCTACAGAAAGGTTGGCGAGCCCTGTTTCATTAAGAGGTGGCAATGGAATTTCATTTGGGGGAGCGCGATTTCTTTGAAGAGGAAGAATGAGAGGATTTTCTATTTTTACGGGCGGTAACGTTATAAATAATGTTTATTAAAAAGCCGCACTCATGTTATATAGCAAAAACTTCGTGAATAAAAGGAATCACTGACTGAAAAATAACGATTGTAAAAAATTTAAATTTTCAAAAAGAAAGCATTGCAACCTACATTCTCAGGCGCAAGGCATAATAACTTGTGTTCTGTAGTTGCCCACTCAAAGCGTAGATTTCTGCGGAGAAGAACGGGCAAGAAACTACTTGAGCACTCCGTTAAACCAAAATATAGTGTGAGAACGATATAGACGACTAAGTTAAAAGCATCGATAGGTTTAAAACAGATACCATTCATTATAGTTATTTAGACTGAGACTAATAGATTATTGGTAAATGAGAGAGAATGAAAAAAGCTTATGCACGCGTCTTCTCCCCGTGGAAGATTTTCCATACAAACTTTCAGCCCCCATATCACCCCCTTGGGGGTTGAATTTTTAAAATTCCTCTCTTAGTGGATGCCTACGTCAAAGAAGAATACGTGTGCGAAATTTTAAGCTTCTAGCCGTAATGGTTTGGCTTGCCCCGTCGGGGCTGCGGGTCAAGTCGTGGCTGCGGTTTGTTCAGAAGTTACCGCAGCCTCGACATATAGGGCTATGAAGAAACATGGATGGTTCTTAGTCGGTAGAAGTCTGACACTAGGGAGTGTCTGTCTGCCCAAGAGCGGGAGGGGTTATTGGATGATTTTCCACCCGCAAAAAAAAGGGTTTGGCCTGAACGTTGATCCTCAGTCAGTCAGCTTTGCCTTTTATAATACAGATATAATAGATAGATTGAAGAGCCCCAAAAATAAGACGTCTTTTAAGAATTTAATTTTAAAAATATATGAGCTAATTATAGTGATTTACATTTCACTGTAAATGCTCGTAACAAAAAATCTTTTAGTAGGTACCTTAATTGGCTCTAACTTAATTCCAGTTTAGAAACATTTGTCTAAACAATTCCTTAGAATTAGCTAAGTTAGAATTAAGTTGTTTACCTGGCCCCTAAGAACGACTTATCGATTGAGGGCCTACTTAAGTAGGTACTCACTTAGAGAGTCTATTTACGTGTACCTACATAAACATACTTCACACAGTTTAACTGTTACTCTTGTCTTTGTCTGTTTTATGATTAATACGGCAAAGTTCTATTTGATTTGGGAGAAAGCTGATCTGGTTAGTAAGGAGGTGCCTAAGATGACGGCTAATGGAAAAGTGCAGGAGATGAACTCATGCTGCATCGACCACCATATTATATTGGAATCGCTAAGAAAACAATTTTTAAGTACATATGAGTACAAACTAAGACAAAATGATAAGCAATATTGAATGTATGATTGATCACTGATACATGACTTAGAACTGTTTGTGAATTATTGCTAGTTTTCACATAATAATCATTTCTCATGAATTTTTTCATTGTGTTCTTGAGCGCACACCGCGAATCGGCAAGCGTAAAGTGGACGTCAGACTCGGAGGCTGTTAGCCACTGGATAAAAACGTTAGAAAGGGCCTATGTCCAGCAGTGAATTGCTGGTGGTTGACGATGATGATGATGACTATGATGACTTCTACCATTTAAAGAGTGCAACTAGATTAAAGAGGTATGCGGTTTTGTTAACTCAGCTTGATAGTTTCGAAAGTACCAAAAAATTGCACAAGTCAGTTAAAAAACCAAAAAACAAAAACTCTAACCATCAGAAAATCTAATCAACATCTAATCTAAATCTATGTCCTCCGGAGTTTCCAAACACGATATAATAAACAAGCCTGATCAGCATTAAACAAAGCGTGCACCTCAGAGAAATCAGGCGATCCCGTCACTTCCGGGGGCTGCCCGGCCGCCCGCTGCCTGAATATTTGACGCGCAGGGAAATGAGCGCGCGCGGCCAAGCGCGAGCCGACGCTAATGTAATAGTAAGAACGATGGCCGACGGGACAAGGTCACGTCGTGCGGGTACAAGAGGTTTAGTACGATAAGTCAAATTACTGTTTTAGAAGATTGAGCCGAAGAATCCTACAGGTTTGTGTGTGGCAAGCGTTTTGTATTTCTAAAACACTTTTTAAAGGTACGTCAAATCTGAACTGCGGAAAATTTGCGGACGTCCATTTTGAACATATATTTCTTCCTTCTTCGGTTGGATTGGCCACACCATTGGGGTTGACATAATTTTAAAGTTCCCCAATAGCTTATCTCAGACACATTTAACTTTGTTGTCATCATCTTTAACACTGACTGATGTCATAATATGGTCTTTGGCACTGTCTTTAGCTATATTATTATCACTTTGTGCGTTTTTTGTTTTTTAACAAAAAACGCTTTCTAAAAATATGCCCTAAAATAATGTATGAACTGTGAAAAACGAGAAGAGATAATAAAAATAGAAAACACCAATGTATTCTATTTTTTTTATCTCTTCTCGTTTTTTACGACATTTTATTTTTAGTATAATAATTATTACCTGTCATTCTATTTTTAGTACAATAGCAATTATTACAGAGAACATAATTTATCTGCTATGGTATCAAGAAGAAGCTTCAAAACTCATCGAGCCACATCGTTGTAGCAAATGTATGTCACTTAACAGCTAGTTAGCGAAACGCCTTTGTTCATAACTCAAAGTTCCAACGATCCCCAGAAGTGAATTCCAAAGTAGAATTCTCGCATTCATCCTTTAATAATCTAATAATCTCACCGCAAAATCAAGAATGACCATTATTAGTTAAGAATTAGCACGCCCGCAAAGTAAACGATAAAAAACATTTCACTTTAATGTAATCAAACGGAGATAAATACTGAAAAAAGATAAGAAGTGTTCGGCAAATTAAATTGGAAACTTTCCTTTGTTTTCCAATTGTTTCCACGTAAGTACCAAGAAAGCTTACTGAAAAACTAACCTTCCGTTTGCAAAAATAGGGTTGAATATTCAAGTTGCTGTGACAACAATATAAGGATAGTTTCAGACGGGAATAAAAAGAGGAAATTTTGTGTCGTATCGGATTTTAATTTCTTCTACGTAGAATTAACGACTTTGCTTTCGATTCGATCGTCTTTGTCGATTCATACGTTAGAAAGTCGATTGGTTTAAATACTGTTTCAAGACTTTATAACACAATTCCTGGAACAACTTCTGTTTCGGAGTTTGCAACCGGGTTTTAATTTTATGTGGGCGCTGAGAGGGTAATAAATATGAAATTCTACTCGTACTTGCACCGGTTGTGTTGTTACTGAAAGTTTGAGTGAGTTTAATTTGATTGGTGAGTAATATTCATTAATTTAATTCCGATTAACCTATTGTGTAGGTGGATGTAGCATTACCTTTTTGACGATCCCTTTTTATTTATTTTAAAGCTGAAGTTATCAATGTATTGGCACAGGATTGGCACCGTAATCAATCAATCACGTACGTTCCGACTGCTGGTACACAAGTCTCCCTCTCATCGTCATTCTTCTGTCCTTTTTTTTGGGGGTTGGGAAATCATCAAATAACCCCTCCCGCTCTTTGGCAGAGCGAAAGGAAGTGCCAGACTTCTGCTGACAAAAAACCACCCATGTTCCTTCTTAGCCCTATATGTCAAGGCCGCGGTATCTCTTAGAACATCATTCTGTCCTTATCCCAATTTATTTGTGGTCGGCGCAACATATCTTCTCCCGTAGGTACTTCTATAATACATGTTATCTCAGCAGTCATCACACAAACCTTGGTCTGTGCTATAGATAGGTTATCCACCACGTACACCCAGTGCGAATTGAGAAAGTTTATTCAAAAACCACAAAACAAATCGTTCCATCTCATCGATCCACATAAAATATTAATCTACTAAAACTCCAGTCGTATCCAATACTCGAGAGTATGAATGAGTAGCAACAAACTCAATTTAAGTCATGCCCGTGTTCATAAGATCAAAACTTAAACGGTCCAATGTCTTTCAAAACTGCACTGAAACTAAATAATACAGGAAACACCACCCTTTTTGGAAACTACCAAACAACATCTTCGCAATGCAATTTGTTTAAAAGAATTGTAAAGAACCCCTCTCGGCATCTTCCCGCATGAAATTGAACCTTAAATCTTGGTAACTAAGATTTAAATTAAACTTGTTGTGGGTACAATGTATCTTATAGTAGTCCTTCTCTCACACACTTATGCACTTAAAAGTCAATGCTATTAAAGTATGTTTTTTGGAAATATGTTACGGCTAATGTTCTATTATTTATAATTTAGGTGTTTTCCTAGCGGTTAGGAACCACAAATTATTAGACTATTATGGACAGCTACGCAAGATTTTGCAACTCGGAATTTTATAAAATCATGCTCATCTTCAGCTTGGACACGTACTTATTCCACCTTTTCAATAACCGTTCCGGTAACTAAATGAACGCATAAGTAAATGCACGATTTTAGACGAGGAATTTTAAATAGATAAAACGTAACATTAAAAACGTTTCATGAATGTGGAATCTTGCACTTTGTTATAGTGTACTAGGGAAGGAAAAAAGGCATCTGAAAACAACAAATTTAAAAGTTGTCGTAGATTGAAACTAAATTAAGACTATCTAATCTTAACTATGTAGTTCCGACAACTAACTCGAATAATAAGATTTTGACAATAAATAATAGATCAAATAAAAGCGTCTACCTCTTATTAGGGTACTAAATCTCCTAATCCTAGACACATGAAACTATATACCAAACACCACCGACCTAGTATATTTCAGCCATTCTAGATACATAAGCAATTACAGTCGTTAATAAAGATTACATCATTTATTTGCTAATTGAGAATACATAGAACTAAAACTGTCAAGACGAAGTAACCCTGAGACATATACAAACATAGCTTAACATTAGCATTCGTCTTCTTTATAATAAAGAGCTCGTCGCTACAATAATTATTTTAGTAGTAAAATCTAATTTAACAAGAGAGTAGTGAAGCTCTAAGATGGTAGAGTTCTTAAAGATAATAAGAAATACTGCTGCTGTGGTTACTCTTGCCGTTTCCCATTCTATTTCATTAAATAAGTACACTTCGAAGATGTATTTTATTATGTAAGAATTCTTATGGAAAGTTAAATAAAAACAAAGTTAAATAACCAAATCCAAATATTTTGTTCGTCTTATTGTATATTCGTACCCACTAGACTTCTAAAGTGCTGTACCGATTTTGGTAAAATATTGAACAGTTTTTCAGTTTTCCAGGGAAGGTTATTGAAAATAAAATTAAAATACAAAAAGGTAGGTAGAAAAAGAGCATTGTAACGCATGCCGCATGACAGTTCGTGGGGCGTTCGTAACCGGGACCGCGGTCCAGGGTTCCCGCTAAATAATAATAATTAAGTTTTAGTGGTATTTAGGTAATAAAATAAACAAACTTAAATAATTTAATTATAAAAGATTTCTTTTATTTCAAAAATAGTAGCCTGACTTAGAATGAAACATAAAAATATCAAATATTATTATATTTGCATACAAACTTTAATTGAAAATTAGCAGGAATTAATGTAATGTGTTATGAAGTATCAATAGTTAATCGGAGATTAATAATTTTTTTCAGGCTGTAATGTAATGTATTATGTATTACTAGGGTGTCATAAGTTATTAAGAGATTAATCATTTCTTTTGGGCTGTCACCAAATACAGGAGTTATCAGGAGTAATGTACCGTAAAACGATCTTTGGTAACGATTTTCGTAATGTTGCAGAATGAATCCCCATTTTTCTAAGCATGCATTTTTTGAGTCATTAGCCAAACCGTTGAAATATATTCATTGATATTGAGATATGTATGTAGTTAATTAAAAAACCCGCAAAATATACGTGATTTCTATTTGCCTCCCATTAGGGGACAATAGACACACATAGGGGTGATTAGAAAAATTAGGGCTTCCTCATTGTAGTTTACCTGAATACTAGATAGAAAAAAAAATAAGTTGGTCGACTATTACTCGTGAACTTGTAAAGCCTACTTAGCTGTGACAGTTTGCGCAGTAGTTAGTTTCGGTGCTCCGTAGTAAGTCCGTTCTCTTCTTTGATTTTCAGTTAGTCGGTTAAAAAACAACAAATTTTTAACACTTTCAGTCACATAAGTCACATTCAGACTGGTTAAAGCTACTTAAAATAAAATATTTATTTAGAAATTACTTTGACAGGACAAATTGCCTTCATAATTGAATATTAATTTAAAGACATAAGAAAATGTCAGGTACTTGACATTTGAAGCTGAAAAATATCTCTTTGGCTTTACGTAGAAAATGTAAAATGTTGAAAATAAAGTAACTACTTACCTAAGGTCGAAAGGTACCTTTTTAACGTTGTCGGAAAAAGGATTGACTAGACGAAAATAGAATACGAAACATCACTTTGAACACTTTCAGTAAGCGGCCAGAAAGTATTTATAAAACCTTTTACATCGATAACATTTCCGCCTTTGTGGAGCCGCTGTCCATCCCTCACGTTGGGTTCCGTATAAAAATCATATTTGTAGAGGCTGCCAGTCAGCGGGACGTTGGCTAAATGCAAATATGGGGCCGGCATGTGTTTGCTTAGATGTCGCGATGCTCAGATGTTCCGATAGCGATGCCAGTGTTACTGTTTCACTATTTGCTTGAAAACCGCTGATTTTTGTATGTATTGTACTAACAGTTTAGTTTGAATGTTTGGTTCATGCAAATCTGTTTGCGGATAAACAGAGGCGTTCTTGGAAGCGAAACATAAGCCATTTTATTGAATGCTGCGGTTCGGAAATGGTTAAATAATTCTAACCATATGAAAACATGGTTAGGAATATGTGTTGTGAACTGCTGATTGAGGTGTAAAAATCCGCACGTTGGGGTTGCGGGTTGTTGTAAGAGATACTGCGGCCTCGACATAAAGGGCTAAGATGAAACATGGGTGGTATTTAGTCAGTAGAAGTCTGACACTCCCTTTCGCTCTGCTCAAGAGCATCAAATAACCCCTCTCGGTTATTTGATGATTTCCCAACCCCCAAACAAAAATAAAGGTATAAAAATCCGAAGCATTTATTTATGTTATGCTTATATAATACTTTATATATGTTTTGTGTGCCTAGTACATTTGAATAAATTCTCAAATAATTTGGTTATTTATTTGATTTTATTTGACACGTAGCTTACTCGTAGCATTTATTTTTTATTTTAGTTGAAGTTTATAGAGCGCTTGTTAACAATAGCTTTTCTTTTCAACGCAACGTTAGCGACCCAGGTATATAATCTGTAAACTATTCCATGAAACATGAGCTTTTCTAAAACAATGTAAATACATAAAAAGTATATTTTACTAAATAAAAAGTTTTATAATAAAAATATGCAGTATCTAAACGGCAAAAAGGCATGCAACTCATATTTGCACGTCGGCAGAGAGCTTCGTAGCTTTACCTCTTTGGTTGGCGACCGACAACAGAACCCTTTGTCGTGGGTTACACGAAAAAAAAAGAGACGGGTCCGATGTTCTCGCGCGAACAAAAAAATCATCTACTTCTACGTGACGTCAGCGTCACTCAATTTTTGGAGACTTTTTAAGTTTAATTCCGAAAGAAAGGCTTTAATTTTAGGTATGGAAAAATTGCTCTCTACCTTTAATGGTAATGTTAAATAGAAAATCCTTCACATTTTCGTCTCGATAACGCTACTTAAACACTACTTACTTCTTATTGATAACTATGTAAGAGTTGATTATGAATGGAATAGGTTCAAGAGTAAAGGAAGACCAAAGAAACGTTGAATGAACTATGTAACTGTGCCCCGCGTCTCCGTAAATGAGGCCTTATCGAGAAATTTACAAAAACGAAAGTGATTCTGTCTGTCACGACGATAAGCAACCCGGACCCTGAGAAGAAAGACTAAGTATACGTTTCTTTCCATCTTAAATTGCAGACTTTTAAATAAAGTGTATTTACACGTCGAAAAATAAAATAAGACTCCAACTAGATCCGCTATCCCAACAGGATTGAAAAGCCAAATGAAACGAATGTAACACGGCAAGCTTTCACTGGTCCTGCAATGTTAATGTATGCGCTGTACACGTGGTGCACCTCTGCCGGATTTCTGAGAGCCTGGTACTTGCAAGCGAATACACGGCTTACAAGTTTTAGGTGTAAGCTCTTTGATGTAATACTTAGAGGTTAGGTTATGTGTTGAAACATGCTAAGTAAGGATGATTACTGTGAAACTAATGGTTTAAGTAAAGCATGGCATAGTCTATTTTGGTGATATTTTATATTTCGAAATAGTTTGACCTCATTGGTTGGGTAACCTGAGTATATATACAATGCCTTTGACAAGTATCTCGCATTTTCATATGCTACTGTTATTCAAATAGGGAGGTATCATTCCTAAAGCTTTTATTTTGTCTCACCATAACTTTATATTGAGTGATGCAAACCTCTGTTAGATTATTCTTGAAAATTTATTTTTGAATGTATGTACAGTCAAAGAGGCTTTGAAAATAACAAAATACGAACCTTGTATTCACACAATAAGTAAATTTTAATTTTAGTGCCATTTGAAAACCAGCGTTCATGTATAAATTGTTTTATTTATAAACATCAAAGCGTTTAGCAAAAATCCAGCCACACTGCGGCCAATTTGTTACAAATTATTTCAAGCTAAAATAATTTACCAGTTTATTTTTTCAACAACTGGGTCTGTTGATTGAAATAAAAAAGCTACAGCGATGGATCTATTTCCAAAAAGCATTTTGCATTTTTATTGCATTGTTTGTTCTATCGCGAATTTGAAATTTGCATAGGTTAAGCCATTCCTTCCACGGAATACTAGCGTGACATAACAATATTTCAGCTTTACCTTTTGAAAATTCTGCGATAATGATACAAGATACAAGTCTAGACCGGATACTATGACAGCATATAACTCCAATCGCAATTCAGCAGTATTTTAGTGCGCCAGACAGAATCATCGCACCAACGCCAACAGATAAGCGTCAGACAAAAGGTCAAAACACCACATTACTAATGGAATGACCAGCCACTACAGCCACTGAGGAGTCGGGACTTCCACTGGAATATTCCAAAGTAGCGGAGCGAGACTCTAAATCGCCCATTTGGAGTCAAAATCTCAGTATGCAAAAGTTTTTGCAATAATCCCCAACATCGAGTCCTAGTCACTCCAGTTAAACGACAAAGGAATCTAGACTTAACAGAGAATTTTATAAAGTTCACTTTTATTTCGAGCCAAGGAGAATCTAATAAATTTAGTCTAGCATGCAACATTTGCTTCGTCACCCCTCAAGGGATATTGCAGTGTGCTTAGCACGAGACTTCGAGTTTTTTAAAAAGTCCTGATTTAGTTTCTATTTGTGTTTGAAACTTGGATGCGGTATGCAGTAGCTTGCTCCAGCGGTTTTATCACGATATGTTTAAGTACCAGAAGTTTGAATACTTCAAAAAGCAGGCTAGCACTATGGTGTGCTTCACGACATCGTTTCTTTAAATGTAAATAAGTGTAACTCGATTATTTATATTTACGCCTTGCAATAACTGGATGCTACGTTTTTACTATCATTTCAATACATCCTACTCAAACACTTTCATCAACTATCCTAAGTTTTACCAAAAACAGCAACACAGCTTCAGCAATTTGTCGCATCACTGGTTTGCGTCGGCATGTGACAAAAACCAACTAAACAACCCCATTCAAGACTCAATCAACCCCAAAACAAGGCCCTAAAGTCATCAGTACCCCAAACGTGAGGTGTCACGTCACCGACACGACAGCCATGTCGTTGTGCATTTGCAGCGAGGCAGTGACTACCGAGGCAGCGAGGCAACGAGCCGGTCACGTCGACACGTTATACGTGACGCGTGTTGCCCGCGGCGTGCAACTGATTTGCAAAGTTTTGAATATTGGGAATGGAACGAGACTTCATTTATGAAGTGGATATAAGGTTGCCTTCAGGTAACTTTATGTACTTAATGAACTTCTTAGTCATTTCCTCTACCAATGTGGTCGCTGATTCATATTTTTGACTTTGTAGGTATGTCTGGAGCTTGTGGCTGGGCTACGGGTTGTCCGAAAGAGATACCGCGACCTCGGACACAAAGAGCTAAGAAGGAAGATGGCTGGTTTTTAGTCAGTAGAAGTATCCCGAAAGCTGCACCATCAAAAAAAAAACTGTTGGTATCTAAATAATTGCAGCCACTTAGGGTGATCTTCAGGTTAAACCGCGATTGGCTAGGTTGGTACTGAATGGGTCCACCATTTTACATACTGAGTTTCCTTAGTGTCTCTGAAAGCACGCAAAACGGTAGGTCTCGGCTGTCATATGTAGATGTTTCTCAGTCGTAAAAGGTAGTCAGTGACTCGAAAATCTGGCATCCAGTCCTACCAAGAGGTATAAACCTTGGAATATGCACCTAATGGAATCTAAAAAAACTTTGAGGTCTCGATCTAAACTAATATTATAAAGAGGAAAGAATTGTTTGTTTGTTTTTACGAATAGGCTCCGAAACTACTGGACCGATTTGAAAAATTCTTTCACCGTTGGGAAGCTACACCATCCCCAGGTGGCATTGGCTACTTTTTTATTTATCCCTGTATTCCCACGGGAACGGGAACTACGCAGGTGAAACCGCGTGACGTCCGCTAGTACATAATATTCTTAGACGTGAGTTTATAGGACTAAAGACACGCGAGAGATAAAATGAAGTAATCAGATTGAATAAAAGTCCTTGAATTTTCCGTCTAGTGAAGTTTATTGCTACTTGCGTGTTCAATGAACTAGACTTAAATAGTCTTTATAAAATTGATAGCCAATTGGATGACCGCCTACATAGTTCAGTTTTATAACTCACTTTATTACTAGTGCAGAACTTTTATTAATCAAACCCAGCACGTCATTCTTAGCACTTGACCAACGAGCCTTCATCATCATCAGCCTATAATATACCCATTGCAGGGACTCAGGCTTCCTCTCTAGGAGAGGGATGGGTTATAATTCACCACGCGGCCCTAGTGCGGGTTGGTACTCGTAGATGTCACATTTTCGAATTTATTGGTGCCGATTTCCTCACGATGTTTTCCTTCCCCGTTTTCAGGGCAGCGGTGATGAAATAAATTACACAAAGTAATTGTCTGCCTGCGTTCGATCGATTCAATCGACTTGCTGTTCTGAAGTCGCCGCCGCCGCCGCATTATCAAATATTTTTTTCTCTAATCATTGCCAACCAGAAACTAAATGATAACCAGTTATTTACAGCTAACGAAGCCAGTGTGACTCCGCAAGGTGTCACACTGTCGTAGCGTGTTGTGTGTACAAACACACGTGACGACAACAGCGCGACGACGTGACGTTTGTCGGCGAATTCACGACTGTGCAGCCAAGCTGTTGCTTGGACCTGTGTGCACTAGATTAAGATGTTGACGGAGCTAATCTATGAACCTCATCAACGATAGAAGGAAGAGTGGGACGCTCCTATGCACTATTCTTGGGGTATCCGTATTCGAAAGTATATTTAAGTTATAGACCAAGTGTAGGTATACTTCTTCTAAAGCGTTCAAAATACCGATCTGAACTACAACAGTATGGCACTATTCACTATCATAGAAATACTTAGACAGTGACATTTTCTTGAAAATGTAATTATTTGCGATAGATAAAACAATATTTTGCATTTGCGTTTAAAATAAAGCAAGTAATATGACATCAAACTTGTCCTCCTCGACTCCTCTAAGACTTGGGCAGAGGTATATCGCTTAGTTCATCACCTACATTAGTAAAGAGCAGTGGGTGGCCCAGTGGTGTCGGCACCGACTTATGAACAGTTGGTCGTGGGTTCGAATCCGGGCAGGCGCATTACTTTGTGTAATTTATTTCATCACCGATGCTCTCAAAACGGTGAAGGAAAACATCGTGAGGAAACCGGCATGTCTAAGAACCAAAAAAAATCGAACACATCTGCCAACCCGCACTGGGTCCGCGTGGTGGATTATTGTTTAGTCCTATTTAATAGAGTGCGAGCCTATTGCAATCAATCGAGCACAAATCTAGACTTGATGACTGCTACTAAGAAAGCTGTATGAGAAAACAAGCTTCAGGAAGCTGTAGCTGTATTTTTTTTTTTTAAACGTTGCCCCACACTAGGAATTTCTCCTGTATCGTGGTTGCGTTCACAAACATTCAAAATCAAAAATGAAAATCAAAATCATTTATTTTAAGTTGGCCAGTTACAGGCTCTTTTGAATAGTCGAACAAATACTAAATTTTAATAAGCTAATAAACTAAGCTACAGTCCCACTCACAAGGCATAATACAGCTACAGCTTCCTGAAGCTTGTTTTCTCATACAGCTTTCTTAGTAGCAGTCATCAAGTCTAGATTTGTGCTCGATTGATTGCAATAGGCTCGCACTCTATTAAATAGGACTAAACAATAATCCACCACGCGGACCCAGTGCGGGTTGGCAGATGTGTTCGATTTTTTTTGGTTCTTAGACATGCCGGTTTCCTCACGATGTTTTCCTTCACCGTTTTGAGAGCATCGGTGATGAAATAAATTACACAAAGTAAAACGCAAGCGCGCGCGGCGCGCGCGCTTGGATTAGGGACACGAAAAAAGTATTGATACTTTGTGGTATCGAGTACCTACATTTCCTTTACTACGTAGGACGTATTATATTTATAAATATGTTAGCTTAACCCATTTTTTTGGTTGTAACAACAGTTAGATTTCAACTTTTTTTAATGGGACTCGGGCCTCTGTGTGTTGTAGACCTTGCAGACCTTGCGAGTCTGTTTTTGCATAGGTAGGTAGGTAGGTACCTAGCTTAAATCGAAATAATGTTTTAATGTTAATTTTTAGCTAGGTAGGTAGGTAGGTACCTACCTATTAGAAAATGTTCCTAATGTTAAATGTTGTTTATACCTATAGTAGGTACCTATTCTGTGTCTACAGGTACCTACCATAGGCACAGAATACTTTATGTTGGGTAACCTACCTATAAATCGATTAATTAAATTAGGTAGTGTACCTATAGGTCAACCTGAATGCAAGTAAAGTTGCAAACAAAAGCTACATAGGTAGGTGGGTACCTAAGTTACCTAACTATAGGTACCCTACCTACTTATATTTTGAAAGCTGATGAAATTTCCTTGTGATTTGAGGTATCCAGGTTGCGGGTTGCGGGTTCGATTTCCGCGGCGATATAGGTAAATGTTTGCACGAACTGTAAATATTTTTTCAACACACTTGCTCATAAAATGGCTCTAATTTCACCGCAATTAGGCACATAATGACACCTATAATCAAACTGTGACTTTTTCAAACTCAAACTCAAAGCATTTATTTCAATTAAACCTTTATAGGCACTTTTTAATTGTCAGAAGAACAATTCATAAAAACAAATCTACGAGTGCAATACGTCATTCCGAAAGCCACCACGCCGAATCACACGCCGCCGAATGCCAGCAACAACGAGCACCGCGAGCACGAAAGCACGCAACGACGCACACCGCTACAACGAATGCACGAGACCCCGAATCACGGAACAACGAATGCAATGCGCAACCGTCGCCCCGCAACCCGGAGCCCCGCGCACCCGTCGCCACGGCACACGCCGCCGCACGCCCCCGCACCCGCAGCACTCGCCACCGCAAACATCCGGCGCCACGCAACTCGACGCAGTAACCCCCGGAACGACGCATTGCACTCTAAAGCTACAGTCACAGACACAAGGCATAATAACTTGTGAAAGTACTGTAGTTGCCCATTCCCTAGCGTAGATCTCTATGGAGAAGAAAGGGCAAGAAACTCCATGGACACTCTTTTCAATCAGAATATTATTACAAAATCTTGGTACATTACATCATTCATGTTGAGATGGTGTATTATGTGAGAACTATGTAGCAAGACGTGCAAGTTAAGAGCGTCCAGACTAAAAACATATAATAAATAAAAATATATAAATAAACCATGGCAACTAAGAGATGACCAGTCTCCACTGACAGCGCCCGTTCACGAACATGACGCCTGGATCAGCACCATTCAACTCAACCATTTTGAAGGGAATTTAATGATCCGACACATGCGCCACCATCAGCGAGACATTTAAGTGAGCATGACATACTCTCAGACACCAGGGCAACGTCACTAAAAAATAACTAAATGTAAAAAGTGGCTTTATAGTACATAGTACTCACACATGTGCCATGCAATTATATAATATTAAGATATTGAATCTATACAATGCAAAGATATTCTTACAATCTTCTGCAGCCTCTACAATAACTTCTCATGATAGGTAATCAATGGTTGTGGAGCAGGCCCAGCATTAAGCCAAGCATGTTTATCATCAATTCATTACTATTATTCACAAGTGAGTTATAGGGTTTTTTTTTTTGGTTGAGGTGCTTGTTGCTTTGTTCCTAAAAGTTTCCATATAAAAAAAAATCGTGTTCAATAGTACAAATAAATTAATGTACCTATTGCTTGCTCATTTCACTGAAATGTAACTTTTGTTTTCTGTGTAATAAAGAAAACTTTGAATTCCCCATTTTGTACGTGGATTCGCTATCCGCGAAAAGCCAAAAAAACAAACCTCATTATTTTAGTCTATGGCCGATCGCCATTGTTAGATGCGCGCGCATAGGAAAACTGATTAAATTTTCCCGCCATTGAAAAACTTTTCATCACTCGTTTTCACTGTTGAAATTATAGTTATTTATGAATGAAAAAATGTCTACAACTACTAAGTAGTTATGAAGAAAATGATTTATGATGTACACCGCCCGATATAAGATTAAAGCCATTAACGTTATGGAAAGTTTACTACCTGAAAACTCCAAGGACAAAAACATCAATTTTCTACTAAATAAAAAGATTTTTTAGTATTATTTTCTTCACAAGTGTGTTGAAAAACGTCGTATGACACACGTGTGTATTGATGATTACCGGCCTCGGCTCTCTTAATCGCACCTCAGCGGTAATCACCAACATTACACACTTGTACCATAATGTACTATTATCTACACCCATGCTATAAATCCTCTATAAAAGTATCTGAAACAGTTATCTTATGGCCAACATTAAAACAGCCAGTGTGATTATTATTTTTGCTCAACAACTATTAACTTCTTATCTATTTTTTTATATCAAAATAAACTAGATTATATTTCCTTTCCAACAAGACCACAATCTCATTAATATCTCATTAGCATCATATCAAAACGGACGGACGGCGAGCTACCCATAGCTCACCGTCCACAGGCCCGCGGGGTACGGTGCTAACAATCATTTACACTAGTTATTTTAACTAATGCGTTTAGTTCTTTAGAAAATTTCAAAATAGTTGAATAAATGTAGTATATTTGACTAAGTCCCCTTGTTAATTCAACTTTTGCAATATCGTTGATTCCAACATGTTAGGTGTTGACAACTATTCGCAAAAGTTATTTTAACCAATTTGCTTTGTTGTTTGAAATATTTGCAAATAGTTGAATCAATTTTGTAAATTTAGCTACGTTCGCTTGTTGATACAACTTTTGCAATATGGTTGAATTAAACATTATTTATTGGTTGTTTTAAATTTCTAGCAAAAGGTTAAAATATTTTTTTTACTTTGACTAAATGTATCTGTTGATTCTACTATGTAATGAAATGTTAGGTGTTGACAACTATTCACAATAGTTATTTTAACCAATTTGCTTTGTTGTTTATAATATTTGCAAATAGTTGAAACAATTTTGTAAATTTAGCTACGTTCGCTTGTTGATACACCTTTTGCAATATGGTTGAATTAAACATTACTAATTAGTTGTTTTAAATTTCTGGCAAAACGTTAAAATATTTTTGTTATCTTTACTAAATTTATCTGTTGATTCTACCACGTAATTAAATGTTAGGTGTTGACAACTATTCACAATAGTCATTTTAACCAATTTGCTTTGTTGTTTGAAATATTTGCAAATAGTTGAATCAATTTTGTAAATTTAGCTACGTTCGCTTGTTGATTCAACTTTTGCAATATTGTTGATTTAAACATTATTTATTGGTTGTTTTAAATTTCTAGCAAAAGGTTAAAATATTTTTTTTATTTTGACTAAATGTATCTGTTGGTTCTACTATGTAATGAAATGTTAGGTGTTGACAACTATTCACAATAGTTATTTTAACCAATTTGCTTTGTTGTTTAAAATATTTGCAAATAGTTGAAACAATTTTGTAAATTTAGCCACGTTCGCTTGTTGATACAACTTTTGCAATATGGTTGAATTAAACATTACTAATTAGTTGTTTTAAATTTCTGGCAAAACGTTAAAATATTTTTGTTATCTTTACTAAATTTATCTGTTGATTCTACCACGTAATTAAATGTTAGGTGTTGACAACTATTCACAATAGTCATTTTAACCAATTTGCTTTGTTGTTTGAAATATTTGCAAATAGTTGAATCAATTTTGTAGATTTAGCTACGTTCGCTTGTTGATTCAACTTTTGCAATATTGTTGATTTAAACATTATTTATTGTTTGTTTTAAATTTCTAGCAAAAGGTTAAAATATTTTTTTATTTTGACTAAATGTATCTGTTGGTTCTACTATGTAATGAAATGTTAGGTGTTGACAACTATTTACAATAGTTATTTGAACCAATTTGCTTTGTTGTTTAAAATATTTGCAAATAGTTGAAACAATTTTGTAAATTTAGCTACGTTCGCTTGTTGATACAACTTTTGCAATATGGTTGAATTAAACATTACTAATTAGTTGTTTTAAATTTCTGGCAAAACGTTAAAATATTTTTGTTATCTTTACTAAATTTATCTGTTGATTCTACAATGTAATTAAATGTTAGGTGTTGACAACTATTCACAATAGTCATTTTAACCAATTTGCTTTGTTGTTTGAAATATTTGCAAATAGCTGAATCAATTTTGTAAATTTAGCTACGTTCGCTTGTTGATACAACTTTTGCAATATGGTTGAATTAAACATTATTTATTGGTTGTTTTAAATTTCTAGCAAAAGGTTAAAATATTTTTGTTATTTTGACTAAATGTATCTGTTGATTCTACTATGTAATGAAATGTTAGGTGTTGACAACTATTCACAATAGTTATTTTAACCAATTTGCTTTATGTTTAAAATATTTGCAAACAGTTGAATCAATTTTGTAAATTTAGCTACGTTCGCTTGTTGATACAACTTTTGCAATGTGGTTGAATTAAACATCATTAATTAGTTGTTTTAAATTTCTGGCAAAAGCTTAAATATTTTTGTTATTTTAGACTAAATTTATCTGTTGATTCTAGTATTTAATTAAATGTAAGGTGTTGACAACTTTATTCACACTAGTTAATTAAACTAATCGTATAGTTGATGGGAACATTTGCAAATAGTTGAATAAATTTTGTAAATTTGACTAAGTTCATTTGCTGATTCCACTTAACATTATGTTGACATTACCGAATTATTAGTTAAATTCACCGCTATGCGATTATACATGAAAAAATATGTTAGCTTAACCCATTTTTTTGGTTGTAACAACAATTAGATTTTAACTTTTTTTAATTTGTTATATTGAATGTAGTACTACGGTTGTCACAACGTAATTTATTGTTGACTCAACTGTTAAGGAATCAACATTCAGAAATTCAACTATTAGTTTTTTCAGTGTAGGCCATTCAAATATTTATTCCGTGCGGGGATCGAACCCGCGGCACGCAGCGCAGCAGTCCAATCGCTTAGCCACGGCGCCAACCGTGCCGTCAAAATTGAAGAGTAAGGTTTTAATTGTTTATGTTGCTGAAAATTATACTTAATTGTTATTACCCAATTTTATCGATACTCTCGAAGTTGTCGATAGTTATGTCTACCTTGGACAAACTATTAAACTAGGCAGATCCAACTTCGACAAAGAGGTCGCCCGAAGAATCCAACTCGGATGGGCGGCGTTCGGGAAACTACGCGACATCTTTTCGTCCGAAATTCCGCAGTGTCTTAAGACGAGGGTGTATACCAGTGTGTCTTGCCAGTGATGACTTATGGCACAGACACGTGGTCCTTTACTGCTGGCTTCTTAGAGAAGCTCAGAGTTACACAACGAGCCATGGAGAGAGCTATGCTCGGAGATTTTTTGTGCGACAAAATCCGTAATGAGGAAATTCGCCGAAGAACCAGAGTCACCGACATAGCTCTCAGATATGCAAGTTGAAGTGGCAATGGGCAGGCCACATCGCTCGAAGAACCGACAATCGATAGGGAAGAAAGGTTCTCGAGTGGCGACCACGAACCGGAAGACGCAGCGTTGGTAGGCCTCCCACCAGGTGGACCGAAGACATCGTGAGAGTCACGGGCAACCGGTGGATGCAAATGGCATGTTGCCGTTCGTTATGGCGTTCTACGGGGGAGGCCTTTGTCCAACAGTGGACGTCTTATGGCTGATGATGATGATGATGAAATTTATCGTTGTTTTTTTTTGTACGTTCAAAAACAAAATTTTACTGGGTACATGGTTTTACCTGTCGCCAAAGTTTTTGGTCGTTATAAATAACCGCAATTAATAAATTTTCTTACTTTTCTTTCTTCTTTCTTTCAATTGTGCTATTTTAGTGTGCATCATCTAGCCTTTGTTTCCATTTGTGTATGGGTTCCGTAGTCAACAAGGAACCCTTATAGTTTCGCCATGTACGTCTGTCTGTCAGCCTGCTCGCACAGCTCAAGGACTGTTACTACTAGAAAGCTGTAATTCGGCATGGATATACGAATGAGTTACGCCAACAAAGTGGTAAAATAAAATTTTAAACATTACTTTTGTTTAGGGTATCTCCGGTACACATCAAAGTGGGTATGATTTGTTTTACTCGGGAAGCCCGTAGTGTTGGATGTTGTTGGATAGGTCTTTGAATAATACTGCGAGTTTTCTAAAAACACTTTTTCGATTAAGGGATACGTTTGTGAAATATTAAGCTTTAAAGTGTACATTTTTGTTAGACTCAGGTGTCGGTACCTAAACCCACCCAATTTTCATATACCCAAATACAACCCGTCTAGGTCTAGGTAGACGGGTTGTATTTGGGTATGTGAAAAAAATCATGGTAGTAGTATAAAATTATAACGAAATTAAAAAGAAAATTATCACAGTCAAGTAGGCTTTACAAGTTTACGAGTACTAGTCGACCAAATTATAAAATGTATTTGTTTAAAATATTTTCCTATACATAATGTATGGGAGTGCAGGTCTCAAAACTGCAAGTGTATGTTTGTTTTATTTTTACAATAAAAATAATCGTTCGAAGGCAGGTAGGCAGGGTGCTTAATCAGTTTAGTAAGTTTACATATTTTGATGGGCAACTACGGAACCGGCGTGTGCGTGGCCCGACATGCACTTGGCCGGTTTTTATCTCCATATTGGAATATCCATGAATAGTATAATATACAAAAGTTCTTTCTAACATAAATACAATCTTACACATTACACCCTATATGAGTTCATTTCCATATAATTTCCTCCACACAATCTAGACAACACAACACGACCAAGATCGCAACCCCTAGAGGCAAGTTTATTACTAAAATTATGAGTATTCTGTCACACAACAACGTTACTGTGGAATTATTCCAGTTGCTCCCAGACATGCTGTAAAATTGCCCAAGATTGGAGTAGTCTAATGCAATTATTGCTCCGATGTTACCGTAGTCCTGGGGGATGCGAGTGTTAATGGGAATTAGTAATACGGTGTTCATCTGGGAGCTTAAGAAGAACTTAGTGCATTCATATTACTTCTAGCTTGAGTTGCTACTCGTATTGTACCAACAATCTAAGAGCAGGTTTAAATACGGCACGGTTGGCGCAGTGGCTCAAGCAATGGACTGCTGCGCTGCGTGTCGCGGGTTCGATCCCCGCACGGAACAAATGTTTGTATGACCTACAGATAGTTGTTCCGGGTCTGGGTATTTGTGTATGTGAGTTTAAATGGGCTCAATCCAGATATTAGTTTAAACTAAGAAGTAAGACAACAGAAGGTACAATTATCAATATTGTTAAACCTACCAACAGAAAGGTATCATCTTGCACTAAATTAGTTTGTAAAAAAGGGCCTCAGTAGAACACTTTGAATTTATTCCACCAAAATATCCAAGGCATTTCTTCCAAATTATTAGAAATAGAATTGTTTTTAGAGAAAAGTATGTTTGACATTATTTGTTTTACTGAACATTGGCTCAAAGATTACCAAATGCTTATTAATTATGAAAACTATATGGTGGGTAGCTGTTTTAACCGTAAATAAATGCTGCGTGGAGGTTCCCTAATATTATTAAAAAAATGTGTTAAATATAAGCAACGTAATGACATTGTAGGTCTTTCGGTTGAACATTGCGTCGAACTGTCCTGTGTTGAGCTAGATAAGCATGTAATTGTGTGTGTGTACAGACCCCCAAACAATCAAAACTTTTCCTTGTTTGAATCAATAGTAGAAGATGTCCTGGCAAAACTTGCTGCCAGTAATAAATCTGTAATTATTTGTGGCGATTTCAATGTCAATATTTTAGAAGAAAATTCAATTAGCAGTAGGTTATTAAATCTTTTTAAGTCATTTAATTTAACCAACATTTTTATAGAACCTACTAGGGTCACCTCATTTTCTGCTACTTGTATAGACAATGTTTTCTGCGATTGTGATTACATAGATAAAGCCATAGTAAATTGCCTGCCGTCTGATTATAGCGGACAAACCGTAACTTTTAAGTGTAACACACCATTACAAAAAGTTCAGATTACATTTAGACCTTTAACAACTAGCAAATTAAATAAATATAATATTTTCCTACAGAACAAGTTATGTGAAATAACCCATCATGTGGATGATATTAATATAAATAAATTGTACGATAACTTCTTTTCAATAGTTCACACAGAATTCAATAAAACTTTTGAGAAGAAGATTAAAAGTGTTAGCCCTAAATTTATATTTAGTGATTGGGCAACTAGAGGTATCAGAAAAAGTAGGGAAGACTTTTTGAGCTGTATGGCCTTAAGCAGCATAGTTTCAGTGTTTATATAAGATAAACACTGAAACTATGTTGCAAAGTATTTAAAAATATTTCGAAATGCTTGCAAGGTTGCTAAAGCCCTTCACATTAGCAAAAAGATCAAAACAGCAGAAAATAAAATAAAAACAGTTTGGAAAGTCATAAATAACGAGACTAACAGGAAAGAAATACGTACCACTAGCTACACATTAAATAAAGCATGTGGTCCTAAAAGCGATAATCAGGAAGTAGCTCAAGAATTTGTAATTTTTTTTACTGATATTCCTTTAAAAACAACGGAGGCTCTTAATTCCTCACCTGAAGTCTCAATTGGTTTATTGAAGGCGAACGTGCCTGGTTGCCTGGCTGAATTTAAATTTAAACATAAACCCTACGGAGGTAATTAAAGCTTTCCGGCAAATAAAAATTAAACCAACTGACCGAAGATCTATGGGGAATGTCTATCAAAGTTTGTACATCCATAGTTGAGACTATTGCACCATACTTAGCTTCAATATTTAATTTGTGTGTAGACCAAGGGGTTTTCCCAGATTTAATGAAACACAGTAAGGTCATACCTCTTTTCAAATCTGGTGACAGTAAAGATACTAATAATTATAGACCTGTATCGGTGTTGCCAGCTTTTAGCAAGGTTTTTGAAAAAGTTATGCTTAACCAAATGCTCAATCATTTTAACACCAACAGAATCTTACACGATCAACAGTACGGTTTCACTAAAGGACGTTGCACAACTGACGACGGTGTAACTTTATTAAAGCACATATTTAATGCGTGGGAACAGTCCCAAGATGCTGTAGGAATATTTTGTGACCTCTCAAAAGCATTTGATTGCGTGAATCACGACACATTGCTTTTGAAACTTGAGCATTATGGACTAGGTAAACTTGCACTTAGTTTAGTAAAATCTTATTTGAGTGAAAGGCAACAACATTTTCAAATAAATGGTATTAATTCACAGGGTTTAAAAGTAAAAATGGGGGTTCCGCAAGGCTCAATATTGGGACCTTTCCTTTTCCTGGTATATATTAATATTCTACCCTATTTATTGAAAAACCAACCTCACAATATGGTGTTATTTGCTGATGACACTTCCCTAATTTTTAAGATAAATAGACGGGCTCAAAAGCTAGATGACGTGAATAAAGCCCTACTTCAGATTCATAATTGAATCCTATTTTTATTATGGAATAACTATTGTGCAGTAACTACACTTATGTCCAGATGCTGTTTCAAACTTGAAATTCAAAATTTTGTGATTAGACCCATAATATTTTATAATAATCCGCAATTCAGGGGACCGGCACTGTCTCTCCTTAACACAGGCTAAATATTAGCCTATCTAGGAGAACAGTACTTCACCCGTTTTTATTGTGAAATTGAACCTAAAAGTGTATACCTAAACGCAATATCTGTAAACTTTGCAATTCCATTTTTTGAAATAAATAAATTATTATTATTATAATTGGTTCACAGCAAACAATTTAGTATTAAATGAAAAAAATACAAAATGTATAATAAGATTTGCTTTACCGAATGTTAAAAGTAGTGATTGTTATATTCTATTAAATAACGAGAAACTAGAATTCGTAGATGAAACGGTTTTCTTGGGGATTACGCTTGATTCACGGCTACAATGGGGTGCTCATTTAACATCTCTTGCAGGGCGGCTAAGTTCAGCAGCATAATTATGCCATTAGAAAAATCCGTCAGTTTACTGATGTAGATACCGCTAGGCTGGTCTATTTTAGTTACTTTTATAGCCTAATGTCTTATGGCATTTTGTTATGGGGACGAGCTGCAGACATTGAATCTATTTTTATTCTGCAAAAACGAGCCATCAGAGCAATATATGGTCTTCGTAGGCGCCATTCTCTCAGAGAACTATTTAAGAACATTAACATTATGACGGTGCATTGTCAGTACATCTACGGAAACATAATGTACGTAAGAAAAAATCTGCATCTTTTTAGTAAAAGAGGTGACAGACACAATTATATTACTAGGAATAGGGACCAGTTAGTTCAGCCAGGCTTCAGACTCGCTAAGGTAGACTCATCTTTCATGGGGCACTGTTTCCAACACAAGCATTCTTTTAAGCACAAAGCATTCTTGAACTGAATGAGACGAAATTTAAAACATGTATCAAACGCACTCTATGCAAGCAAGCATATTACAAGTTAGACGATTATATCGCTGATAAAAATGCTTGGCTCAATGCAGGTCCTGCTCCACAAGGACAGGACGCTTAAATGAATAGCATTTGATAGGAAGAAGAAAGAAGAAGAAGAAGATTGTACAACTATCTTTGCAATGTATACATTCAATCTCTTTAGTATTATATAGTCGCATAGCACATATTGTGTGAGTACTATGTACTAGAAAGCTGTCATCCTCTGGAAACCTACATTTATTTTTCTATTTTTTATTTGACTTGGTTAAGCCCTGGCGATTGAGAGAGTGTCATGCTCACTTAAATGTCTCGCTGATGGTGGCGGGTGTGTCGGGTCATTTCGTTCCCTTTAAAATGGTTGAGTGGAATGGTGGCTGATCTATGCGTCATGCTCGTGAACGGGTAGTTGCCACGACTTGTTTGAATTATTATATTATTTTTAAATCGTTGTTTTGGCTTTACTGTCGACACTTATCGTGCACAACTTGCTACATCGTTCTCACATGATATTTTACCAATCTCGATATGAATGATGTAACCAAAGTTTTGTAACAATATTATGATTTAAAAGAGTATCCATGAAGTTTCTTGCCATTCTTCTCATGAGACCAACGCTTTGGAATCGGCAACTACAGTACACTGACAGTTATTATAAATAAATAAATAATATCCTTGGACATTTCACACAACGCCATCTAGTCCCAAGCTAAGCAACCTAATGCTTGTGTTATGGTAACGAGATGGCTGATAAACTACTTATATACATTTTTTTTTTGTAAATTCATACATATTATAGATAGAAAAACACCCAGACTCGGAACAAATACTTGTAGGTCGTACAATTATTTGTTCCGTGCGGGAATCGAACCCGCGACATGCTGCGCAGCAGTCAATCGCTCAACCACTGCGCCAACCGTGTCGTCAAACTATGTTTCCGTAGATGTACTGACAATGCACCGTCATAATGTTAATGTTCTTAAATAGTTCTCTGAGAGAATGGCGCCTACGAAGACCATATATTGCTCTGATGGCTCGTTTTTGCAGAATAAAAATAGATTCAATGTCTGCAGCTCGTCCCCATAACAAAATGCCATAAGACATTAGGCTATAAAAGTAACTAAAATAGACCAGCCTAGCGGTATCTACATCAGTAAACTGACGGATTTTTCTAATGGCATAATTATGCTGCTGAACTTAGCCGCCCTGCAAGAGATGTTAAATGAGCACCCCATTGTAGCCGTGAATCAAGCGTAATCCCCAAGAAAACCGTTTCATCTACGAATTCTAGTTTCTCGTTATTTAATAGAATATAACAATCACTACTTTTAACATTCGGTAAAGCAAATCTTATTATACATTTTGTATTTTTTTCATTTAATACTAAATTGTTTGCTGTGAACCAATTATAATAATAATAATTTATTTATTTCAAAAAATGGAATTGCAAAGTTTACAGATATTGCGTTTAGGTATACACTTTTAGGTTCAATTTCACAATAAAAACGGGTGAAGTACTGTTCTCCTAGATAGGCTAATATTTAGCCTGTGTTAAGGAGAGACAGTGCCGGTCCCCTGAATTGCGGATTATTATAAAATATTATGGGTCTAATCACAAAATTTTGAATTTCAAGTTTGAAACAGCATCTGGACATAAGTGTAGTTACTGCACAATAGTTATTCCATAATAAAAATAGGATTCAATTATGAATCTGAAGTAGGGCTTTATTCACGTCATCTAGCTTTTGAGCCCGTCTATTTATCTTAAAAATTAGGGAAGTGTCATCAGCAAATAACACCATATTGTGAGGTTGGTTTTTCAATAAATAGGGTAGAATATTAATATATACCAGGAAAAGGAAAGGTCCCAATATTGAGCCTTGCGGAACCCCCATTTTTACTTTTAAACCCTGTGAATTAATACCATTTATTTGAAAATGTTGTTGCCTTTCACTCAAATAAGATTTTACTAAACTAAGTGCAAGTTTACCTAGTCCATAATGCTCAAGTTTCAAAAGCAATGTGTCGTGATTCACGCAATCAAATGCTTTTGAGAGGTCACAAAATATTCCTACAGCATCTTGGGACTGTTCCCACGCATTAAATATGTGCTTTAATAAAGTTACACCGTCGTCAGTTGTGCAACGTCCTTTAGTGAAACCGTACTGTTGATCGTGTAAGATTCTGTTGGTGTTAAAATGATTGAGCATTTGGTTAAGCATAACTTTTTCAAAAACCTTGCTAAAAGCTGGCAACACCGATACAGGTCTATAATTATTAGTATCTTTACTGTCACCAGATTTGAAAAGAGGTATGACCTTACTGTGTTTCATTAAATCTGGGAAAACCCCTTGGTCTACACACAAATTAAATATTGAAGCTAAGTATGGTGCAATAGTCTCAACTATGGATGTACAAACTTTGATAGACATTCCCCATAGATCTTCGGTCAGTTGGTTTAATTTTTATTTGCCGGAAAGCTTTAATTACCTCCGTAGGGTTTATGTTTAAATTTAAATTCAGCCAGGCAACCAGGCACGTTCGCCTTCAATAAACCAATTGAGACTTCAGGTGAGGAATTAAGAGCCTCCGTTGTTTTTAAAGGAATATCAGTAAAAAAAATTACAAATTCTTGAGCTACTTCCTGATTATCGCTTTTAGGACCACATGCTTTATTTAATGTGTAGCTAGTGGTACGTATTTCTTTCCTGTTAGTCTCGTTATTTATGACTTTCCAAACTGTTTTTATTTTATTTTCTGCTGTTTTGATCTTTTTGCTAATGTGAAGGGCTTTAGCAACCTTGCAAGCATTTCGAAATATTTTTAAATACTTTGCAACATAGTTTCAGTGTTTATCTTATATAAACACTGAAACTATGCTGCTTAAGGCCATACAGCTCAAAAAGTCTTCCCTACTTTTTCTGATACCTCTAGTTGCCCAATCACTAAATATAAATTTAGGGCTAACACTTTTAATCTTCTTCTCAAAAGTTTTATTGAATTCTGTGTGAACTATTGAAAAGAAGTTATCGTACAATTTATTTATATTAATATCATCCACATGATGGGTTATTTCACATAACTTGTTCTGTAGGAAAATATTATATTTATTTAATTTGCTAGTTGTTAAAGGTCTAAATGTAATCTGAACTTTTTGTAATGGTGTGTTACACTTAAAAGTTACGGTTTGTCCGCTATAATCAGACGGCAGGCAATTTACTATGGCTTTATCTATGTAATCACAATCGCAGAAAACATTGTCTATACAAGTAGCAGAAAATGAGGTGACCCTAGTAGGTTCTATAAAAATGTTGGTTAAATTAAATGACTTAAAAAGATTTAATAACCTACTGCTAATTGAATTTTCTTCTAAAATATTGACATTGAAATCGCCACAAATAATTACAGATTTATTACTGGCAGCAAGTTTTGCCAGGACATCTTCTACTATTGATTCAAACAAGGAAAAGTTTTGATTGTTTGGGGGTCTGTACACACACACAATTACATGCTTATCTAGCTCAACACAGGACAGTTCGACGCAATGTTCAACCGAAAGACCTACAATGTCATTACGTTGCTTATATTTAACACATTTTTTTAATAATATTAGGGAACCTCCACGCAGCATTTATTTACGGTTAAAACAGCTACCCACCATATAGTTTTCATAATTAATAAGCATTTGGTAATCTTTGAGCCAATGTTCAGTAAAACAAATAATGTCAAACATACTTTTCTCTAAAAACAATTCTATTTCTAATAATTTGGAAGAAATGCCTTGGATATTTTGGTGGAATAAATTCAAAGTGTTCTACTGAGGCCCTTTTTTACAAACTAATTTAGTGCAAGATGATACCTTTCTGTTGGTAGGTTTAACAATATTGATAATTGTACCTTCTGTTGTCTTACTTCTTAGTTTAAACTAATATCTGGATTGAGCCCATTTAAACTCACATACACAAATACCCAGACCCGGAACAACTATCTGTAGGTCATACAAACATTTGTTCCGTGCGGGGATCGAACCCGCGACACGCAGCGCAGCAGTCCATTGCTTGAGCCACTGCGCCAACCGTGCCGTATTTAAACCTGCTCTTAGATTGTTGGTACAATACGAGTAGCAACTCAAGCTAGAAGTAATATGAATGCACTAAGTTCTTCTTAAGCTCCCAGATGAACACCGTATTACTAATTCCCATTAACACTCGCATCCCCCAGGACTACGGTAACATCGGAGCAATAATTGCATTAGACTACTCCAATCTTGGGCAATTTTACAGCATGTCTGGGAGCAACTGGAATAATTCCACAGTAACGTTGTTGTGTGACAGAATACTCATAATTTTAGTAATAAACTTGCCTCTAGGGGTTGCGATCTTGGTCGTGTTGTGTTGTCTAGATTGTGTGGAGGAAATTATATGGAAATGAACTCATATAGGGTGTAATGTGTAAGATTGTATTTATGTTAGAAAGAACTTTTGTATATTATACTATTCATGGATATTCCAATATGGAGATAAAAACCGGCCAAGTGCATGTCGGGCCACGCACACGCCGGTTCCGTAGTTGCCCATCAAAATATGTAAACTTACTAAACTGATTAAGCACCCTGCCTACCTGCCTTCGAACGATTATTTTTATTGTAAAAATAAAACAAACATACACTTGCAGTTTTGAGACCTGCACTCCCATACATTATGTATAGGAAAATATTTTAAACAAATACATTTTATAATTTGGTCGACTAGTACTCGTAAACTTGTAAAGCCTACTTGACTGTGATAATTTTCTTTTTAATTTCGTTATAATTTTATACTACTACCATGATTTTTTTCACATACCCAAATACAACCCGTCTACCTAGACCTAGACGGGTTGTATTTGGGTATATGAAAATTGGGTGGGTTTAGGTACCGACACCTGAGTCTAACAAAAATGTACACTTTAAAGCTTAATATTTCACAAACGTATCCCTTAATCGAAAAAGTGTTTTTAGAAAACTCGCAGTATTATTCAAAGACCTATCCAACAACATCCAACACTACGGGCTTCCCGAGTAAAACAAATCATACCCACTTTGATGTGTACCGGAGATACCCTAAACAAAAGTAATGTTTAAAATTTTATTTTACCACTTTGTTGGCGTAACTCATTCGTATATCCATGCCGAATTACAGCTTTCTAGTAGTAACAGTCCTTGAGCTGTGCGAGCAGGCTGACAGACAGACGTACATGGCGAAACTATAAGGGTTCCTTGTTGACTACGGAACCCATACACAAATGGAAACAAAGGCTAGATGATGCACACTAAAATAGCACAATTGAAAGAAAGAAGAAAGAAAAGTAAGAAAATTTATTAATTGCGGTTATTTATAACGACCAAAAACTTTGGCGACAGGTAAAACCATGTACCCAGTAAAATTTTGTTTTTGAACGTACAAAAAAAAACAACGATAAATTTCATCATCATCATCATCAGCCATAAGACGTCCACTGTTGGACAAAGGCCTCCCCCGTAGAACGCCATAACGAACGGCAACATGCCATTTGCATCCACCGGTTGCCCGTGACTCTCACGATGTCTTCGGTCCACCTGGTGGGAGGCCTACCAACGCTGCGTCTTCCGGTTCGTGGTCGCCACTCGAGAACCTTTCTTCCCTATCGATTGTCGGTTCTTCGAGCGATGTGGCCTGCCCATTGCCACTTCAACTTGCATATCTGAGAGCTATGTCGGTGACTCTGGTTCTTCGGCGAATTTCCTCATTACGGATTTTGTCGCACAAAAAATCTCCGAGCATAGCTCTCTCCATGGCTCGTTGTGTAACTCTGAGCTTCTCTAAGAAGCCAGCAGTAAAGGACCACGTGTCTGTGCCATAAGTCATCACTGGCAAGACACACTGGTATACACCCTCGTCTTAAGACACTGCGGAATTTCGGACGAAAAGATGTCGCGTAGTTTCCCGAACGCCGCCCATCCGAGTTGGATTCTTCGGGCGACCTCTTTGTCGAAGTTGGATCTGCCTAGTTTAATAGTTTGTCCAAGGTAGACATAACTATCGACAACTTCGAGAGTATCGATAAAATTGGGTAATAACAATTAAGTATAATTTTCAGCAACATAAACAATTAAAACCTTACTCTTCAATTTTGACGGCACGGTTGGCGCCGTGGCTAAGCGATTGGACTGCTGCGCTGCGTGCCGCGGGTTCGATCCCCGCACGGAATAAATATTTGAATGGCCTACACTGAAAAAACTAATAGTTGAATTTCTGAATGTTGATTCCTTAACAGTTGAGTCAACAATAAATTACGTTGTGACAACCGTAGTACTACATTCAATATAACAAATTAAAAAAAGTTAAAATCTAATTGTTGTTACAACCAAAAAAATGGGTTAAGCTAACATATTTTTTCATGTATAATCGCATAGCGGTGAATTTAACTAATAATTCGGTAATGTCAACATAATGTTAAGTGGAATCAGCAAATGAACTTAGTCAAATTTACAAAATTTATTCAACTATTTGCAAATGTTCCCATCAACTATACGATTAGTTTAATTAACTAGTGTGAATAAAGTTGTCAACACCTTACATTTAATTAAATACTAGAATCAACAGATAAATTTAGTCTAAAATAACAAAAATATTTAAGCTTTTGCCAGAAATTTAAAACAACTAATTAATGATGTTTAATTCAACCACATTGCAAAAGTTGTATCAACAAGCGAACGTAGCTAAATTTACAAAATTGATTCAACTGTTTGCAAATATTTTAAACATAAAGCAAATTGGTTAAAATAACTATTGTGAATAGTTGTCAACACCTAACATTTCATTACATAGTAGAATCAACAGATACATTTAGTCAAAATAACAAAAATATTTTAACCTTTTGCTAGAAATTTAAAACAACCAATAAATAATGTTTAATTCAACCATATTGCAAAAGTTGTATCAACAAGCGAACGTAGCTAAATTTACAAAATTGATTCAGCTATTTGCAAATATTTCAAACAACAAAGCAAATTGGTTAAAATGACTATTGTGAATAGTTGTCAACACCTAACATTTAATTACATTGTAGAATCAACAGATAAATTTAGTAAAGATAACAAAAATATTTTAACGTTTTGCCAGAAATTTAAAACAACTAATTAGTAATGTTTAATTCAACCATATTGCAAAAGTTGTATCAACAAGCGAACGTAGCTAAATTTACAAAATTGTTTCAACTATTTGCAAATATTTTAAACAACAAAGCAAATTGGTTCAAATAACTATTGTAAATAGTTGTCAACACCTAACATTTCATTACATAGTAGAACCAACAGATACATTTAGTCAAAATAAAAAAATATTTTAACCTTTTGCTAGAAATTTAAAACAAACAATAAATAATGTTTAAATCAACAATATTGCAAAAGTTGAATCAACAAGCGAACGTAGCTAAATCTACAAAATTGATTCAACTATTTGCAAATATTTCAAACAACAAAGCAAATTGGTTAAAATGACTATTGTGAATAGTTGTCAACACCTAACATTTAATTACGTGGTAGAATCAACAGATAAATTTAGTAAAGATAACAAAAATATTTTAACGTTTTGCCAGAAATTTAAAACAACTAATTAGTAATGTTTAATTCAACCATATTGCAAAAGTTGTATCAACAAGCGAACGTGGCTAAATTTACAAAATTGTTTCAACTATTTGCAAATATTTTAAACAACAAAGCAAATTGGTTAAAATAACTATTGTGAATAGTTGTCAACACCTAACATTTCATTACATAGTAGAACCAACAGATACATTTAGTCAAAATAAAAAAAATATTTTAACCTTTTGCTAGAAATTTAAAACAACCAATAAATAATGTTTAAATCAACAATATTGCAAAAGTTGAATCAACAAGCGAACGTAGCTAAATTTACAAAATTGATTCAACTATTTGCAAATATTTCAAACAACAAAGCAAATTGGTTAAAATGACTATTGTGAATAGTTGTCAACACCTAACATTTAATTACGTGGTAGAATCAACAGATAAATTTAGTAAAGATAACAAAAATATTTTAACGTTTTGCCAGAAATTTAAAACAACTAATTAGTAATGTTTAATTCAACCATATTGCAAAAGGTGTATCAACAAGCGAACGTAGCTAAATTTACAAAATTGTTTCAACTATTTGCAAATATTATAAACAACAAAGCAAATTGGTTAAAATAACTATTGTGAATAGTTGTCAACACCTAACATTTCATTACATAGTAGAATCAACAGATACATTTAGTCAAAGTAAAAAAAATATTTTAACCTTTTGCTAGAAATTTAAAACAACCAATAAATAATGTTTAATTCAACCATATTGCAAAAGTTGTATCAACAAGCGAACGTAGCTAAATTTACAAAATTGATTCAACTATTTGCAAATATTTCAAACAACAAAGCAAATTGGTTAAAATAACTTTTGCGAATAGTTGTCAACACCTAACATGTTGGAATCAACGATATTGCAAAAGTTGAATTAACAAGGGGACTTAGTCAAATATACTACATTTATTCAACTATTTTGAAATTTTCTAAAGAACTAAACGCATTAGTTAAAATAACTAGTGTAAATGATTGTTAGCACCGTACCCCGCGGGCCTGTGGACGGTGAGCTATGGGTAGCTCGCCGTCCGTCCGTTTTGATATGATGCTAATGAGATATTAATGAGATTGTGGTCTTGTTGGAAAGGAAATATAATCTAGTTTATTTTGATATAAAAAAATAGATAAGAAGTTAATAGTTGTTGAGCAAAAATAATAATCACACTGGCTGTTTTAATGTTGGCCATAAGATAACTGTTTCAGATACTTTTATAGAGGATTTATAGCATGGGTGTAGATAATAGTACATTATGGTACAAGTGTGTAATGTTGGTGATTACCGCTGAGGTGCGATTAAGAGAGCCGAGGCCGGTAATCATCAATACACACGTGTGTCATACGACGTTTTTCAACACACTTGTGAAGAAAATAATACTAAAAAATCTTTTTATTTAGTAGAAAATTGATGTTTTTGTCCTTGGAGTTTTCAGGTAGTAAACTTTCCATAACGTTAATGGCTTTAATCTTATATCGGGCGGTGTACATCATAAATCATTTTCTTCATAACTACTTAGTAGTTGTAGACATTTTTTCATTCATAAATAACTATAATTTCAACAGTGAAAACGAGTGATGAAAAGTTTTTCAATGGCGGGAAAATTTAATCAGTTTTCCTATGCGCGCGCATCTAACAATGGCGATCGGCCATAGACTAAAATAATGAGGTTTGTTTTTTTGGCTTTTCGCGGATAGCGAATCCACGTACAAAATGGGGAATTCAAAGTTTTCTTTATTACACAGAAAACAAAAGTTACATTTCAGTGAAATGAGCAAGCAATAGGTACATTAATTTATTTGTACTATTGAACACGATTTTTTTTTATATGGAAACTTTTAGGAACAAAGCAACAAGCACCTCAACCAAAAAAAAAAACCCTATAACTCACTTGTGAATAATAGTAATGAATTGATGATAAACATGCTTGGCTTAATGCTGGGCCTGCTCCACAACCATTGATTACCTATCATGAGAAGTTATTGTAGAGGCTGCAGAAGATTGTAAGAATATCTTTGCATTGTATAGATTCAATATCTTAATATTATATAATTGCATGGCACATGTGTGAGTACTATGTACTATAAAGCCACTTTTTACATTTAGTTATTTTTTAGTGACGTTGCCCTGGTGTCTGAGAGTATGTCATGCTCACTTAAATGTCTCGCTGATGGTGGCGCATGTGTCGGATCATTAAATTCCCTTCAAAATGGTTGAGTTGAATGGTGCTGATCCAGGCGTCATGTTCGTGAACGGGCGCTGTCAGTGGAGACTGGTCATCTCTTAGTTGCCATGGTTTATTTATATATTTTTATTTATTATATGTTTTTAGTCTGGACGCTCTTAACTTGCACGTCTTGCTACATAGTTCTCACATAATACACCATCTCAACATGAATGATGTAATGTACCAAGATTTTGTAATAATATTCTGATTGAAAAGAGTGTCCATGGAGTTTCTTGCCCTTTCTTCTCCATAGAGATCTACGCTAGGGAATGGGCAACTACAGTACTTTCACAAGTTATTATGCCTTGTGTCTGTGACTGTAGCTTTAGAGTGCAATGCGTCGTTCCGGGGGTTACTGCGTCGAGTTGCGTGGCGCCGGATGTTTGCGGTGGCGAGTGCTGCGGGTGCGGGGGCGTGCGGCGGCGTGTGCCGTGGCGACGGGTGCGCGGGGCTCCGGGTTGCGGGGCGACGGTTGCGCATTGCATTCGTTGTTCCGTGATTCGGGGTCTCGTGCATTCGTTGTAGCGGTGTGCGTCGTTGCGTGCTTTCGTGCTCGCGGTGCTCGTTGTTGCTGGCATTCGGCGGCGTGTGATTCGGCGTGGTGGCTTTCGGAATGACGTATTGCACTCGTAGATTTGTTTTTATGAATTGTTCTTCTGACAATTAAAAAGTGCCTATAAAGGTTTAATTGAAATAAATGCTTTGAGTTTGAGTTTGAAAAAGTCACAGTTTGATTATAGGTGTCATTATGTGCCTAATTGCGGTGAAATTAGAGCCATTTTATGAGCAAGTGTGTTGAAAAAATATTTACAGTTCGTGCAAACATTTACCTATATCGCCGCGGAAATCGAACCCGCAACCCGCAACCTGGATACCTCAAATCACAAGGAAATTTCATCAGCTTTCAAAATATAAGTAGGTAGGGTACCTATAGTTAGGTAACTTAGGTACCCACCTACCTATGTAGCTTTTGTTTGCAACTTTACTTGCATTCAGGTTGACCTATAGGTACACTACCTAATTTAATTAATCGATTTATAGGTAGGTTACCCAACATAAAGTATTCTGTGCCTATGGTAGGTACCTGTAGACACAGAATAGGTACCTACTATAGGTATAAACAACATTTAACATTAGGAACATTTTCTAATAGGTAGGTACCTACCTACCTACCTAGCTAAAAATTAACATTAAAACATTATTTCGATTTAAGCTAGGTACCTACCTACCTACCTATGCAAAAACAGACTCGCAAGGTCTGCAAGGTCTACAACACACAGAGGCCCGAGTCCCATTAAAAAAAGTTGAAATCTAACTGTTGTTACAACCAAAAAAATGGGTTAAGCTAACATATTTATAAATATAATACGTCCTACGTAGTAAAGGAAATGTAGGTACTCGATACCACAAAGTATCAATACTTTTTTCGTGTCCCTAATCCAAGCGCGCGCGCCGCGCGCGCTTGCGTTTGTTTAGTCTGCCCGTGTCGACACTCGACATTAGACGTGCGTTAGACTGTAATTTGAAAAATTTAAAGTGATTATCTGTAAGTAAGTACCGTTGATTGTAAGTGATAGGTTCCGTTTATTCAGTGATACCTTAAGTAAATATGGAAGATTTTGAGAAACCACTGGTGCCAGTATATCTCCGAGACTGGGGTTTATCTGAAGAAACAATTAAAAATTTTTGTGGTAAGTACCTACCCTAATAGAATGTATGAAACGCCACAGTCTGATCATGATGAAATTACTAATTTATTGTAGCTAAATTAGTAATTTATCTACAAGTAGGTAAGTACATAGATTTTATTTATCTCAGTTTATGCCAATCAAACAGGTTTCTACAGGTGTAGCGCGCGAACTCGATTCGTGGAAGCGAGCGGTCGACGTACCTACTTATTTGTCTGCATGCGATCGAGAATCGCAAGAGACAACAGATCATTGTACTCGCGGCGATGTGTGTGAGTTTCTGTGTTAGGGAAAGAGATCGGTGCAGGATGCCCTACTTAAAGAAACAGGTAAATTTGTCTTTATTGACCATCATGGCTTCGAGTTCGTCGGACAACGATTTTAAAGTTTTTTATACTTCTTTCAGCTTAAACAAAATTTTAAATAACCCTGTACCTAATTGTATGTATATATATAATGTATATCGTAAATTACGCTATACAATTAGGTAGGTACAGGTTGTTTACATTACGATACGTAATGTCTTGCGAAGGTAATAATATACCTACCTACGGATTTGAGATGCGATCGCGTACCGAAACTACGATAGGTGGTAGGTAGGTATGTAGGTACGTAGGTTACGTAGGTATAGTAATATTATTGGTTTTGTTTTTCAGAGAATGAAATCACTATAGATTTACTCACAGAAATACAGGATAACGATCTAAAAGAATTAGTGCCGCTTATAAAAGAAAGAATATTATTCAGAGTCGGTGTGAGGAACCTGGAAAAAATAACCCATGTAAGTAAACCTATCTCTATTATTTTTATTAGGTATTTTAATCTCACTTGTCGGTGAGATTAAATTACCTATTAATTAATTTTAGGTACCTAGTACCTACTTATTATAGGTTATGGAAGCACTAACAAAATGTAGTAGGTATATCAAACACGTCACAAAATGTTATTTTAACACAAAAGTAATGTTAACTTGTTACTTATTTGAGTACCTACCTAACTTGTATCTACCTAAGTTGATTGGTTGTGAGGCCTAACGTTAGGCCTAACAACCAATCACAATGGCCATTCGTAGCGACTTACTCCTACGCTTGCGCTGGTTAAACATTGGGACTCAGGCCTCTAGTAGTTAGATCTTTTATTAGTACTTACCTAGTTTTGAATCATTCGATAATATTTCTGTTGAGTTTTTGTTGTTGACGTCACAGCGTGAAGTCTATAATTAAGTCGCATGGATAGCAAACTAGAAAATCTAAAGTTTTAACTTGGTTTATTATTTTACAGGAAACTGCATCGGAAGACACAATTTCTGCTCCTGCAAGCCCTACAACGTGCTCTAGTCGTAGTAGCTTATGCTGTAGCGTAAAAACTAATGCTGACCCAAAACAAATACTTAATGTAAGTTTGGATTTTTCATTATTTTATTATGACACACGTTTTCCTTAAGTTCTTTACTTTTTTTTTACTGTCCTATTTTAGAGTATAGATATACCCACCATTCTTAATGAGAACAGTTATGGAAAACTGGTTCTGGCCCGTCTGAAATCAAGCGATAAGCTTGATGCGACTAGCAGGTCATATCTAACAAAAAGCATTGTGGAGTGGTATATTATTAACAAATATCAGTGCATGAAAAAAGAAGACTTCATTGTGTTATCAGAGGCTATCACTCGCTTTGTTCCAACAGAACATAAGGTTTATATACCTACCAGCCTATTTATGATACCTATAGTACATTCTTTACCAAGTACCTACCTACCTAGTATAAAAAATAATAGTACCTAGTGCAACGTACCTAGTTAGTGACAATAGTGAGCGTTATGTAGGTATCTATGTTGTGTATCTCCGTTATTACTTATATGTACCTACCTATTATATATTTTTCATCTTTACAGTCATACAGTAGTCGTAGAAAGCGTAGTTATCGTAGTGCGACGTAGTTAGTGACAATAGTGAGCGTCATGTACCTATCTATGTATATGTATCTGTATCTCCGTTATATTATAAATGTAAAGTCATACAGTAGTCGTAGTTAAGCGTAGTTATGATTCCTTTAAACAAATCATAATTTGACACATACTAGTGTGTGTAGTAAACTTACAAAATTGATTCAAGTTCATACCATTAGTCATGTTCACTATCCTTGCTTATATTACTTTTTTTCTAGGAAACCTACTACATCCCGGCCATAGTTACAAACAAAAAAACGATTCCCGCCAGAGGAAAACTAGTGGACAGGTATAATAATCAAAGACGAGTCCTAAAAAAAGACGGGGTCATATCAAGGAAACGCAAATATAATGATGATGAAAAACAAGATACTGAGGTCGAAGAGAACATAATCATCGGTAATACTTTAGTATAATAGGTATTATGTTTGTTTAAAATACCTACACATCGCTTTGCAATTATTTGTCATACCTCCGTTTTTGGTTTCAGAAAATGAAGAGCTGGTCATCTGGCTAAAATACCATAAAGAACCGTTCCAAGAGGTGCGCGAAAACTGGCTGGCAACAAGAGCGTACAGGGTCGAGAAAGACTATAATGATAAAACGAAACAACTGCAAGAAATATTACAAAAATATCCTATTTTGAAACAAAATTTTGGATATAAACTGGTAAATTACATTCAGATCTATTACTAAGAGACGAGACTTTTGCATTTATATATTGATAGGGCCTACCTATATTCTATTATTTTCTTGTTCCTAAATCTAACATCATCTATTTTTTTATAATATTTTTTAGATTGACATCGACTTCGAGTATCGGTATCCGGATAAAGAAGTAGTTCTGTTTGAAAAATTTGATAACTTCATGGAAAAAGCATACACAATTTTCAAAAATGACGTTAAGTCATTCAAAGAGTACAAGGCAGTTTTCGAGAAAAATCCAAATGAAGGTTAGTTTGTAAATGCACTAAGTAATTTTACTTTGGCATTGATTGTATGACAATTCAACACCATGGCTGACTTGACACCCTATTTTTTTTGTCAGATTTTTGCTAAGAAGCACGACTCATCAAACGATTCCTCATCGATACATACATAAATAGACTGCTAAACTCATAACCCTCCTTTAGCCTTGCCGTAATCAGGTAATTAATGTATTATTTTACATAGATTATTTTCATTTCAGATACCAAAGTATTCATAATACTGTCTCTCCTGTGCGGCAAACTAGTCCCTTCAGTCGCACGAGGTCGTGCAGCCTCATCAAAGAAATTTACGAAACCATCTATCTTGGAAGCCCGGGACAATTTGGTCCTGCATGTTAAGGTAAAATGGAATAATAATAAAATAAATAATGCTGGACATATTTTTTCACCAGGTATTTTTTCACCACCAAGTACGCAGAGCTTGTGTTATGTGAACCAGATGACTGATATACTATACATAGATACATTTTTTTGTTGTAAATACATAGGTACTTATTAAACATAGAGAACAACTTAATATTAACTTCAATGAGAACACAAAATATTAAGTAGATACGGATACTTAAATAAAAAAAAATGTTCCTACCTAGTTTACAAAATTCATCTTTCTTTGTGTTTGATTGTTTTTTTTTCTTTTCAGACACAAACTGACATAACAAACGCCCTGGTCAAACGGCGAGAAGTCCATCTCGAAAAAAAGTTGACCTGTCAACCCATTGTGGTTTGCGTCGGGCAGTCAGTAGAAGAATTGGAAGCATTTTACGTGAATTACGACGATGTGACCTACCACATGTCAACACTTCTACAGGCCGTGGATATATGTTTCAAGATCTTCCAGGTATTTGACGTCCAATACCCCTCCGAATGCCTACAGCAGTGGATGTTCATTCAACACTATTTCTACAAAATTGCAACGCCTCAAGACGTCAAATTTCCAAGCGTTTGCTCGTTGATCGCCGACCTAAAGTGATGTTGAGATAGTTAACGTATAATAATGGTATTGCATTATCGCTGTTATGTTTGTGCTAGTGACTTAGAGTCAATTAAAGGTTTGTTCCTCCACTTTACATACATACATAATGGTTTGTCAGAATATCATTGCGCACAGCATACATGTCGTAGACTATTTCAAAATGAAAAAAGCTTCAAACGCCATCTTCTGATACACAAAGAACAATTTGTTAAATCATTAGAATCTCCGAACGGTAGCGTAATAAATAATAGTGAGTGCGAGGTCTTATTGCAAGAACACAGTCGTAATTTAGTTGGTGCAGACCAACTAAATTACAACTGCGTTGAAAAGCCTCAGTCACAAAATAACAATGTTCAACTGGAAAATGCTTGTAGTACTTTAGCACAAAGTGATATATCGCTGCAACAATGTGGCATTTCACAATTTTCAAAACAATTGCAACTAATTAGTTACTTTACCCTTTTTTTGTTCTATTAAAATAAGATTTCATGGTTTTCCTTTCATTTAATTTATCATGTTTGTTAGAGAGATTTGATCCTTATGATTGACCTTATCGATTGGTACCATAAAAGTACAGGGTGTTATTTTTTTTGGAATTTAGCCGGTTCGATTCCCGTGTGGCAAGCGAATGTTCAAAATCTTTGAATGCAGATTAAATTTCTTTTTAAAAATAAAGGAATGTTTCCTTTGAGTATAATTTGCTATCTCCGGTATTTAGACTATTTTCCCTCCAGGTGGCATGCAAAAATTCCACCATGTTTATAGCAGAGTATGTCCTGTAGGTAACTACTAGTAGGTCTAGTCTGTCATGCAAATGTAATTACTACCGTTTTTTGGATCGTAGCGATTACGATTATTGGTTGTTAGGCCCAACAAAGTGATATCACTATGGTGATTAAACGATTGTTAGGCCTAACAACTAATGGCAAATGGCCTTTACGCTACGATCCAAAAAACGGTAATTACATTTGCATGACAGACTAGACCTACAGGACGTTTAAAGTCGGGCCTTGCAACACAGGTTCCGCAGCTGGTTAGTTTTAGGCTAGCGTTCAAAATGAACGAGCTTTAAGTTAAGTTTGTGAGTCTGTCAACTGTAATGGTTAGGTTTTTTCTGGTGTTAATGCAGGTTCATACTGATGGGTGGCCTTCTAGGCAATTTTTTTACTATGTTATATATAGCAGAGTATGTCCTGTAGGTAACTACCATTAAATTCTATTATTTATATAAAAAAGTGTCGCTACCAGTAGGGCTAGTCTGTCATGCAAATGTAATTACTACCGTTTTTTGGATCGTAGCGATAACGATTATTGGTTCTTAGGCCTAACAAAGTGATATCACTCAATTGTTAGGCCTAACAACTAATGGCAAATGGCCATTACGCTACGATCCAAAAAACGGTAAATACATTTGAAAACTTAGGTAGGTATGTATTTGTTAAATCTACTAATAATTGTTTGTTTGGCAAACTTTGACATTCTCTCGCTAAATGTCCATATGTATTGGACGATTAGCTAGTTACTTAATTAAAATTTGAATACTATAAAGTTTTATTATGTTATTTATGGTTAAATAAATGTGATTTGTTATGGTTAAATAAATGTGTAATATTGATTTATAACTTTTTTGTTTTATTGTCTATATCTAATTAGATTTCCTTTATAGGTTGGTAAGTATTTTGATGAAAGTGTATTGTAGAATAAATCTGCATTGAGTTGTGTCAATATTATATTGGTATTTTGTAATTAGCTACCTAAGTAATAAGTTAACCTGAAATGTAAAAGTATTTGTTTGTACAGAATTTACTTTAATATGACGTTTGTAAAATCAATCTGTATTTTCACGGAAGAAGTAGGTATAATGTTGAATTAGGCTTTATGTAATGTAGCAATAGCTTAGAATAGCATTTGCACTTATCATGCCGGCATAGTCCAGCATCAAACCTAAATGATCACTGGACAGATCATTTATCATAACCTACATGGTAAGTACAAAATATGTTATTCTAATCTATTGAGGCGTATCGTTTCAACATTACACCTTTGTTAAAATACTTTATATTGTAGGTAGATATTACTAATAAATGCAGGTTGATTTTACAAAAAACAAGTAATTTTAACTAAATGTCACATGTCAATACTACATTTACAACAGTCAAGAATGCCAACATCGAAGGTTAATTTTACCACTAAATTTAGGTTATTCTAACCTATTGTTACATGTCGATTCTACATTACACTTTTGTCAAAAATACTATTATGATCTAGGTAGATTTTACCACAAAGCAGAGGTTCATTTAACAAAACACCACAAGTTGTTTCAACTTAAAAGTACAGGTTAAGTTTATCATAAAAATTTGGTTGTTACAACTTAATTTCACATGTCAATACTACATTTACAACAGTCAAGAATACCAATATACACAGGTTAATTTTACCACCAAATTTAGGTTACTCTAACCTATTGCTACGTGTAGAATCTACATTACACCTTTGTTAAAAATACTATTATGATCTAGGTAGATTTTACCACAAAGCAGAGGTTCATTTAACAAAACACCACAAGTTGTTTCAACTTAAAATACAGGTTAAGTTTATCATAAAAATTTGGTTGTTACAACTTAATTTCACATGTCAATACTACATTTACAACAGTCAAGAATACCAATATACGCAGGTTAATTTTACCACCAAATTTAGGTTATTCTAACCTATTGCTACGTGTCGATTCTACATTACACTTTTGTCAAAAATACGAATATGATCTAGGTAGATTATACCACAAAGCAGAGGTTCATTTAACAAAACACCACAAGTTGTTTCAACTTAAAAATACAGGTTAAGTTTATCATAAAAATTTGGTTGTTACAACTTAATTTCACATGTCAATACTACATTTACAACAGTCAAGAATACCAATATACGCAGGTTAATTTTACCACCAAATTTAGGTTATTCTCACCTATTGCTACGTGTCGATTCTACATTACACCTTTGTCAAAAATACTATTATGATCTAGGTAGATTATACCACTAAGCTTAGGTTCATTTCAAACAGGTTAACTTTACCACAAAAATCAGGTAGTTACAACTTAGCACCATATACTTAAAAATACAGGTTTAATAATATAGTTAAAATAACTATTTCAAAATAGTGTTAAAACAACCTAACTGGTGGTTTGGTTAAATTTACCTGTTATAAGTAAGTGTTAAACTAACTTAGCTGATGGTTTGGTTAAATTTACCTTACAAGCAACACATTTCAGATTAATTGATTCAACTATTTTTAAAGGTAGGTTCTATATCAACAAAAAAAAATAGTTGAATGTTCTGTTAACCTATAATAAACTAGTTTATATTACCATTTCAAAACAGTGTTGAAACAACCTCACTGGGTTTGGTTAAATTTACCTTTTAAAAGTAACAATTTCAGTTTGTTTGATTCAACAAATCTTCTATGTAGGTTCTATATTAACACAAAAAAAAGGTTGAATAAATGTTGATTCAACTAATTAATTTTTTCAGTGTACAGATAGTTGTTTCGGGTCTGGGTATTTGTGTATGTGAGTTTAAATGTTTGTGAACGCACCCGCGATACAGGAGACATTCCTAGTGTGGGGCATGGTTTTTTAAAAAAAAAAAAAAAAACATTAATATCAACAGAGACACACGTACCAATACGACCAGAAAATTAAATAATAGTCCCCAAGTACGAACTAAAATACGGAAGGAAGGTAAAATTTTGTGGAGAGCGCTTCAGTTCAGCTATCTACGGCAATGCGAGAAGCGCTAGAAAACCACAAATGATACGAGCCGAGCTCCACTTCTACCTACCCACCTAGCTACTGCCGCCACTGACATCAATAAATTCAGAACTATCTTTGCACTGAGGTAAACTGCACAAACTTGGACGGGAGCGCTTTTGGTAATACTAGAACTGATTTATTTTGACTTATAGCGGTAATTTGTGGCGGCAACTTTTTAATTTGGGGATGCTTATTATAAGTTATTTTCTATAAATGTGAATGATAAGTACTTAGGAGATAAATTTTCTGTATGTGGTCAACACTGGTAAACGGTACTTGATTTCTACTTTACACTTGGCAAGTGTGTGTATAGGTGCATCTTATATTTTCAAGGAACCAGAAAACCTTTCCTCTAGGTTCTACGTCTTCAGTACTAGCACGTGGACCCAGATTAGTCGTAGCAAGGATAAGCTGCAAAGACGGGGATTTATTAACGATTCTTTGACACCCGTCGCCAAATATGGGCTGAGTTAATTTAAATAATTATTGTCATGGATACGCTAAGAAGAAGATTAATTACTGCCCTGCTGTGAAATGTGGTGCTGTTACATAAACGATGGCGTGCTTAATCTCGTGTCCTGTGTGTCCGGCGTGTCCTCTACAGGAATTGATGGACACTACCGAAACAATTTTGATTGCCGATCACGACACCCTAAGAAGGAGAACAATAGCAGTGTCGTCGCAGGTCCTTTGTCATTCGAGTGCCAAGTTTTAAATCTGCTATTTGCCTTTAGTCAGAGTAAACTAGGAATATAATTTTTAGAATAATATTAGTTTGAATTAGTTTGATTATAATGAGAATAAAATTAGTTTGATAATTGACATACTATATAATAATAGTTTAAGGATTTACTTTTTATTTTATTAGCTGTAGCTGTACCAGTTCTCCATTTCCTACCGACAGTTACTCTGTAGACAGTTGTATGAGGAGCAAGGGAACAAGAAACACAGAAGGGGAGCATGGCATCTGTGGGCGGTTTCCACGAAAACTTGCCCTGCTTCATCCATTATACATTACTACACAGGAATACATTCGTATCCATACTCTAAAGTGATGTTAGTAATTTTGTTAAGTTAGCCGTAAATGTGTTCAATTGGGTATTTGATTACTGTTAAAAATTCACGAAAATGTTAATGTGTTTGTTGTTATTTCAAAGAGCTAACAGAAATAACACTATCTGCGAAATTTAAAAAAAAAACGTTTAAAAAATTACTTAGTTTCAACTGGTTTTCAATGACTTGCTAGACAAAGACAGCGCTACAAAAAAGTGACGTCATATTTTCATACCACCATAATATGGTTACGTACGAGTACTATAAATGGCCGTTTCACGCAACAAGGATAGAAACCACCTCGCCAAAAATTTTGAATCGTGTAGCTACTCCATTTTTTTATGATTTTATTACATTTTTCACACATCGTATTGTTTCTGTTAGTGTTTTGATATAACACAACATTTTAGTGAATTTTTGACAGTAGTCAAATACCCAATGAATATCAGGAAATGCCATTGATTGTAATTTACATGTAACCTATGTACCATAGTACATTATGGTACAATTGTGTAGTGTTGGTGATTACCGCTGAGGCGCCATTGTGAATAATAAATTAAAACAACACAGTTTGATTACAGGTGTCATTATGTGCCTAATCGCAGTGAAATTAGAGCCATTTTATGAGCAAGTGTGTTGAAAAATAGGTTTATGGAATAGCTTGTCATACATAGTTGATTGACATGACATGCATCTGCTCATCATCATCATGCATCATCTAATAATACGATAAGTATCTAAAAAAACTACTTTGAAGAAATCACCTTGTTCACACATTTATTTAGTCTTTATGTAACGTTGAATAACAAAATATGATTTTATAATGTTCATTATATAGGTACAAGCTACAAATTGATCTTAAATAATAATAAAAAATTAAAACTCAAAATACCTACGTTCATAAAACGATGACAATAAGAAAACCGTGTCACATTTAGCCTTCAATTGTTGAATTCTAACATAGTAATTTGTACATTGCAAAATAAGGTTTATGCAAACACCCACAATACCCTTAACCTGTTTGCCCTATCCTAAAGTATTTATTACAAATCAATCAGCCCACAGGACAAGATAGCTTTGCCTTATTTCGCTACCAGCAGGGCTATTGCGTATCTTTTTAAATGTCAGTGTCCATCGATTTACAGAGAAATGGTTTCATTTTGTACTAAACCATAACCAATTTGACAGTTAATCGATGGACACGATGATAGCCACTGATATTTAAAAAGGTACGCAATAGCCCCGCAGGGCATTTATATTTTCGGACATGCATAAATAAGAGTTAACAATAATAAAACTGGTTGTTACATTATAATAACATGCAAATATCCCGAAAAATAGCTGTTATTATTTCACAATTCACTGGTATTCTAAGCAGTGATTCATTCACAATGTTTGTAAGATGAGACTCAATGGTCCATGGTATATAACTATGGATGTATGGCTAGATGGGCCACGATTTGCCGTGAATATTATTGGATTTTGATTATACGAAGGCTGACTTTGATGGCTTGATTATGTAAGTAATGAGATTTCGAACGTGCCTATCTTTATATGATATTGCTGAGTAATTGTACCGTTCTAAAAATATATATGAGTGCCTGATTTAAAGATCTGATCTTACTAGCGTCTTATTTGAAAATAAATAGGATTGTGATTTTGAGATCATTGATACTTTTATTTCTCTCATACTGAAGACAGTAGTGTCAAGGAAAGTACTACATTCGTTGAAAAGTAAAACGCTAACAGAGCGCCTTAATTAAATTGACTTAATGTCCAACACCAAAATAAAAGAAAAAAAAAACATAATAAATTATTAAAGAAAGAAAAAAAAGAAAAATGTTTATTTGTCACAGAAACATACATGCATACAGGAAATAAAACAATACACAAACAACGCACAGATATTAAAAAAAGGTAAAATACAACAAGCAGAGAAATTAAAAAGAAAAAATATATAGCACGTCGTAACTGCGACAAGTAGGTTGCCACTCACCTTGGTGCTGTGCTATGGTCACCCACAGCACCATGCTGAGCACAGCACAGCGCTGGTATTTATTCAACCGCTTTCGTAAAGTTATGTTTGATATTAAAGCACATAGGTACCCGGATAAACTATTATTTATTACAAGGAAGTCGACCAAACATAATTGCAAAGTAATTATGTTATTGAAAAATGGTGATACCTGATAACACAAAGTAACTATGTGCAGAAACACGAGAAAATTCACATAAAATTGTTGTTGAGAGCATTATTCAGGATGGAATCTAAAAGAGGAGCTGACATTGAATAATATGTTCACAGCATATTTCAATGAAAATACATAGAATTTTAAAACATTATTTGAAGAAAACGTTGCACTAAATGTACCTATAAATTTTAATATCCGTTCATAAAGTATGGACGATTTAAAGTTGGAGAATTGATCTACGAGATGAGGCTTAAAGATGACGCAGATTAGGGTGGACAACTGCAATGCAGCGCATTACAAATATCTAACACCACTTTTCCGTATATTTATACAGCAGGGCAAACGGATAGGGAAAATGGACGCTACTGAAGATGCCAAATATTATTATGTGAATCAGTTCTGGGTGGACACAATTTAGATTGCATTAAAAAGCTTAGAAGAAATGCAATTTTAAAATAAAACCTATTTTATAATAATGGTTTCGAATTTCAATCAATGCAGTAGGAGAAAATTACTTTAAAAAGTTGCTCAGGTAGGTACCCACTGGTGTTCGTGACTGTACTACCGACGTCTAGTCAAAATAAATAAAATTATAGTGAAATAAGTATAAATTCAACGGGACACTTGAGCAGAACTACGTATGAACGACGCATGTAGAGATCATTGTTTTAAGTTTCGTTTTAAGAGTTCTAGGAAAACTGTAATGTACCGAATAATTTATTGTTAAATCAATATTGTATTAAAGTTCTGGAGTGGTGACCGCGTACCGGAAGACGTTGCGTTGGAAGGCCTTCCACTAGATGAACCAATGACCTGGTGAAGGTTGCGGGGACCCGCTGGATGCGAGACGCACGGGACCGGTCAATGTGGCGACACTTAGGGGAGGCCTATGTCCAGCAGTGGACGTTTTTCGGCTGAAAGGATGATAATGATGATGAAATCAATATTATATCCAACCGAAATGGAAATGCTACGGGAAACTTTGAAACACCAAAGTGACCAGGAGAAAAATAAGCCTACTGAAAAGGTCAACAAAGAAAGTTCATCCAAACCTATCGAATATGAGACGGACGAGGATGAACTAGCCAGAGAAACGGAGTGGATTAGGATAGAAAATAAAAGAAAAAAACGGAAGCTGAACCGTACGCTGACTCCCCCCTCCCTACATAATGCTAACAATGAACAAGGGAAAATAAATCCCAAGAAAACGCCAAAGCCACCCCCAATAATAGTGCAGGGTGTTAAAGATTACCAGTCATTCTATGACTCAATAGCCAGTACTCAGGGCGACACGTTCACCATAAAAATGATGAACGGGGATAGCGTCAAAATAAATGCAACTAATGAAGATGCCTATAGAGAGATTACGAAGCTACTAACTTCAAATAATTCACTCTGGCACTCGTATGAGAACAAACAAGCCAGACCAATACGAGTGATGGCCAAAAAACTGCATCATACATGCCAGCCAGAAAGAATTGTAGAGTTCCTGAAAACCAAGGGCTACAAAATTGAAAATGCTGTGAGCAAATTAAGTTGGAGGAAAAAGGAACCACTCAACATGTTTATGTTGACATTTGAAAAAAATGAAGATATAAACAAAGTTTATGGAATCACTAATATTCTAGGGTGTAAAGTTGAAATCCATCCACTTAGAGCATCTAAGTTAGTCCCACAGTGCAAAAGATGCCAAGCCTATGGACACACCCAGAAGTATTGTTCGAAAGAACCAAGGTGTGTCAAGTGCACCGGCAAACACCTCACAAGAGACTGTGTGAAACCGGCACAAGATAAACCAAAATGCGTTCATTGTGGTGAGCCACATCCAGCTAACTATAGAGGGTGCATAGTAGCAAAGGAGATGCAAGTGTTAAAAAGTAAATACACTAAAAAGCAAACTGCATCCCAACCAAGGAAGCATACCGAACCATCAGCTACCAAAGAAGCTAATGAAAAGAAGGAAATGACCAACCAACCACCCAAGCACTCTTCGTACTCTCAAGCAGTCAAAAACAATATGGAGGCAAGCTCGGAGTCAAAACTCGACAAAATTTTAAGTCTAATGTCAACATTTGATGAACGACTTAAAAAACTAGAAATGAGTGCCAAAAAAGCTCCTATTCATCTGCAAAAATGATTAATAACCTCAAGATCATGACATGGAATGCTAATGGACTGCTGCAACACCAACATGAGCTACAAGTAGTCCTAGATACAGAAAACATAGATATATGCTTAATATCAGAATCACACTTTACACGACAATCATTTGTAAAATTCCAAGGCTACAAGATATATCATGCCCTGCATCCTGATAACACTGCAAGAGGAGGCAGCGTCGTCATAATTAGAGAAAACATACAACATTATGAAAATACCAAATGTGAAGATCAGGAAATGCAAGTGGTCGGTGTAACTATCCAAATGAAAAGATACAACTCGGCTACTATAGCAGCTATATACATCCCCCCAAAATACGCACTAAAAAAAGGGGAATACAAGATACTCTTAGCGCGACTTGGAAATAGATTTATATTAGGTGGAGACTTCAATGCCAAGAATACCTACTGGGGCTCTAGACTAACGACAACGAAAGGCAGAGAACTACTTACTAAGTGCCATACAAGAAACCAAATCAGAAGTTCTATCAACTGGTAAACCGACATATTGGCCAACAGACTCGGGAAAAATTCCAGACTTAATTGACTTTTTTATATATAAAGGTATACCCTCTGACTTTATAAGTGCCGAAGAAGGATTTAATATGAACTCTGATCACTCACCAATAATTTTATATATTAGTGAACATGTCAAACAGAGAGAAGACAATCCCTTTCTCGTGAACAAGTTCACAGACTGGGAATCCTTTAAAATAGACTTAGAAAATAAAATAGACCTAAATATTTTCATCAATGATAAGCACCAACTTAATTTCGAATTAAGCAAATTTATTGTAGATGTTCAACAAACTGCATGGGCTAATACACCCAAGAAAAAAAGAACACTGAAAGTTAATAGTTATCCAAAAGAAATAACAGATCTAATCAGAGAAAAAAGAACCTTGCGAAAAAAGTGGCAGCGAAACAGGTTTCCCCAAGATAAGACACTATTAAATGGAATAAGTAAACGAATTACGAAGGCAATCCAGAAAGTTCGGGACGAAAACCTGACTAGGCATCTTCTTCAACTGACTAATGATCGATCGACTGATTATTCACTATGGAAAGCCACAAGAAATCAAAAACAACCTATTGCTCACATACCGCCAATAAAAGAACTAAACGGACAATGGGCAATAAGTAACGAGCAAAAAGCATCAAGGTTTGCCCAACACTTAGAGGAAGCCTTTACACAAACCGAGAGCGCTGACCAAGATCTCCATTGGGAACAAATACAACAAGTAGACCAAGAGATAAAACTTGTAACACCAAAAGAAGTATCTAAAGAAATCAGAGATCACATCAGTTCAAAAAAATGCGCTGGTTATGACCTTATCACAGGGGAAATCCTAAAGAATCTACCGAGGAAAGCCTTGGTAAAACTTACTAAGATAATCAATGCTTCTTTTAAACTAAAGCATGTTCCAGACCTATGGAAGGTTGCAGAAGTGATCATGATCCCCAAATCAGGGAAACCACCTCAAGATGCATCATCATACAGGCCTATCTCTTTGCTACCAGTGATGTCAAAGCTATTCGAGAAATTACTTCTAAAACGACTAAAACCTATTATAGAAAATAGCAACATTATACCAGACTATCAATTTGGTTTCAGAGAAAAACATTCTACGATAGATCAAGTGCATAGAATTACAACAGTTATTGAAAAAGCTCTTGAAGATAAGAAAGTATGTACCACTGTATTTTTAGATGTAGCCCAGGCTTTTGACAAAGTATGGCATAAGGGATTGATTTACAAACTAAGAACTATGTTGCCAAAACAGTTCGCAGATATATTAGAATCATATTTATCTGGCAGAGTATTTAGAGTAAGGCAAGAAAATGCCTATTCAGAATTAAAAGAAATAAAAGCTGGTGTACCACAAGGAAGTGTTCTAGGCCCGGTCCTGTACCTATTGTACACATGTGATATACCAGAGCTAGAAACTGCAACTATTGCTACTTTTGCTGACGATACCGCAATAATGACCACGGGATCCACTCACAAAGAAGCTGTGGTAAAAGTACAAAAAGCAATAAATCAATTCTATGATTGGACCAAAAAGTGGAGGATCAAGTTGAATGAAACAACATCTATTCACATTGATTTCACTAATAAGAAATCAGAATACAACCCAGTGTACATAAACAAAGAAAGTGTACCGTACGAAAATACTGCCAAATATCTTGGTATGACCTTAGACGCAAAGCTTCGCTGGAAAGCTCATGTCAAAAAGAAACGAGAAGAATTAGAAATTCGATACAGAAGCATGAACTGGTTACTAGGAAGGCATTCCGCGTTGTCAGTTCCTAACAAAATCCTGCTCTACAAATCAGTCCTTATGCCAGTATGGACCTATGGTATACAACTATGGGGTTGCGCCAAAGAAAGCAATGTAGAAATTATACAAAAATTCCAGAACAAAGTACTCAAGAACATCGTGAACGCACCTTGGTACATAAGAATTGACGACATCCATCGGGACCTGAATATAGAGTTCGTTAACAACATAATCCAAAAATATGCAGAAGCTCATGAACATCGGCTTCATCATCATGTTAATGTCGAGGCCATCCAGCTCCTCGATAACACGGACATAGTAAGAAGGCTCAAAAGGACTAAGCCTTTTGAGTTAGTGTAGTGTAACAGTGTAACTTATTAGTGGCTTTACCGCGAGTGTAATATAGTACCTAGCTATTTAGATGGTCACAGGAACAAAGTGACTTCCCCTTAACAGACGCTAAGTAAACGCAATGGACGTGTTCTTAGAAATAATTTTACTTTTAGCAAATTAAGTTAGATTAAAATTGCTTATTAGCCTTTTTAGGCTAGATTGTAATATAATAAAATAAACAAAAAAAAAAAAAAAAAAAAATTATATCCATTGTATAATATTTTGAAAGGGTTTCAACAAAGGACGCACCATCAAAGAATGCTTGGACTCAAAACAGCACACTATTAGTAGCCAAAAACTAAAATATAGGTAATTTAGAAAAGAAAAAGTTACTACCCGTTGTATAAAAAGAATATAATGTAGGCTCTAATTTATAGAACTCTGTATTAATATTCACGCCTGCAGTGTCAAGATTTGAATAATTTTCATTTTTAATTATTTTTATTCATTTGGATTTCTATTGAGCACAAATTACTGTGTAAGTCTTGTTTTTTTAGAATTGTCTGTTAACTTTAAGGTACGTGATCTCTAGATTTATGGTGATTCGCCTTAAATCTTTTGTGTGGATTTTAAAGGCAAATAGGTGACAACTTAATAAGAAAGTTAATTTTAGATTTAGATATTATTTTCACACAAATACTTCAGTCTAGTTTTTAATCTTTTCTAGGAGATATGGTTACCTACAGCAACGCTATGTTGAAGAGAATGTTTGAAAATTATACGAGATACTAAAACGTGGTTCGGAAATCGGTTATCATGTTATGAGTCGAGTATGACTGAGAATGGCTATAAAGGCCAAAAAAACGATTCCTGGGTAGTGGGGAATGGTATGACTAACGATACAAGAGAAATTCCTAGTGTGTGATAACGTTTTAATAAAAACAAAAAAAAAACAAAATGTGGTGACGTCAAATAGAGAAGTACTTACGGAAGTAGAACTCATGCTGCACTGACCACAAAAACAAAAAAGATGTCGGATTAATATCAGATTATATCCTTTATTGAGTATAACAATAAGCACAGGATCAGCTACAAAATCTAAAAGTAATCCGTAAAATACTAAAATATAGACCTTTTCGTTTGTATTTAAAAACAACGAGCACTATTTAATAAAACGTTACCCGTCAAGTTGGATTACAGGCTGTCTAACCTAAAGTAAATGGATTTTGTGATGATGTGAAATAAATAAACATTGTTTTATTCATTTTTATTTAATCTATGTGTAAATAATTTAAAAACATTACGAGTTCAGCGCTGTAAAATCTGTTGCAAACATTACTGACTCGAGACAATAATTTTTATTTTTGGAATCTGTATTTTTAAACATAGAGAATATTATAACTCACTCTATTTATTTATAACGTTACTGCATCAAAAAAAGACATTATGTCGATATCGTTCTGCCTAAAAATTGAGTTTCTTGTTTAAATTTAATTAAACTTCCTCTTTTAATACCTACAACCAAATGTTAATGACGCTGATTGGAAATAAGATCAAAGATAAAAGTGCTTTACAACATTTTAAATGTAAACTTGTAGCAAACAACCAAGAAAAAATATATTAATCAAAGTAACGCCATTGGATTTGTATTCACGTTTAGTGTGCTTAAAACCTTTAAAATAAAGTGACTTTAATCATAATTACCACACTAGCACGTAAACGTAAAGTGCAAACATGTGTTTTAGTGAGATATGATCTCAGTCGCGACGCGCGACAGGCGGCCATTACTCGCGGCTAACAATCGCGTCAACACGCGACCCGCGACTTTGTACTATGCAAACAAGTGTTACTTTATTAGTGGTAAGGACATTTAACTAAGGCTATTTTAAATGAGTTGCATTGCAATACATAGAAAAGCATGGAGCTACACAAATCTAAATCAAGACAAGTTAATCTATGTCTACATGACTTACATGGTAAAGGGTTCTTATGAGTAGTTACGGATGTACGGATGGCCTATGGGGCCGAAAAGTTCTGGAGTGGCAGCCGTGATCCGAAAGACGTTGCGTGGACCGATGACCTAGTGAAGGTTGTGGGGACCTGCTAATTGCGAGACGCACGGTACCGGTCAATGTGGCGACACCTAGGGGAGGCCTATGTCCAGCAGTGGACGTCTTTTGGCTGAAATAATGATGATGAGTAGTTAAAAACTCAATAGTCTGATCACTACAAAGGGCTGCTTTTTAAAAGAAGCCCATTGGTAGCTTAAAAACTCTTACAATAAGTTAAGCACTAACCATAGAAAAATAGGAAGTGGGTGTCTTACCATGTTCCCAGATAATTGTTTACTGCCTCCGTGGTCGAGGGTTCGATTCCCATGGGAAGCATACTTTGTAAAGTTTAAAGTTGTTTTCAGTTTGGTTAGGACATTTTACAGACTTGAACCACCTGATTGTCTGATTAAAAGATGATTCCGAGCTTCGGAAAGCGGCCTTGGCGTTGGCGGTCGTCAAACCATGTCCGAGACCTTTGGATTAGAATCTCAGACACTAGGGTGTGTGAGGTTGTTAAACCTTACTGCTCACACGATATGAAGATGAAGATTGGTTGTAGATTATTATACTCGAATTCAGCTACCCCGGTTGTACTTGAAGGTGGCTGGCATAGCGGGAAAAAAGTTAGATTGATGATGAATAATTTATAATATAGTCTCCCACATTAGGTCAATCAAATCATTCACTGAACATTTAAAAACTCGCGTCTAAACTCCATGAGATAATGTACCATTAATATCATGTACCAGCACACATTGTAAACCTATTCAAAGCATTTCAAGGGGAAATCCGAAAAAAAGTCCGAATCCCGACCCTTACCGAAACACGTCCAATAAAATACGATATTAACCCTTGCCGTAACATTTACACGGTCATAAGTTTCGGATTAAAAAAGGGGGGTTGTGGGGGACGCAATGAATAGGAAGGAATCGCCGCTGGATGAGTAGGGTCCCTATTGTCGAGCGGGCTTACGTATTACTTCGTGAGTGTACATACGTGTCTCGTAGTCTTTGGAACTTCTTCTTTTTTTACCTTAGAATAGAATATATTTATTTATCAGAATATTGTACAAATCTCAAGCTCAAGCTCGATCATTATAATTATGCCTTTTAACAAAAAGGTTACCGATAAAAAAAAATTGCTTTGACTGTCCCACTGCTGGGCAAAGGCCTCCCCCAATATTCCTCCCAAGAGCTCTTTTCCTGTGCTGTCTTGAACCAGCCCTCATGTTACGCGTCTTATTCGTCACGCCACCTCTTGAACGGCCTCAGCGACCCCGTCCGTCTTCCGGCGACCATAGTGTGGAGGCTTTTGCCCAGCGGTCGTGGAGCATGCAGCTGACGTGACCCGCCCAATCCCACTTTGCCAACGTCCACTATTGATTTGCTCAGTAGTAGGGTGACACAAGCTTACAGAAATGATAGTAATAACAATTATAATTCGTCCAGAGAGAAGTTCTATAAAGAACAAGGATATTCATTTATTTTTCATAGTTTTCATCGTTATTATAGACCTATTCTTAGCAAATAACATTAATGGACGGTAATGAAAAAAGTAGGTTACTACTTATCATACATTAAATTTTAATGTATGATAAGTAGTAACTACTTTCCGCCATTAATGTTGGTGATTTTGGCGCCATAAAGAAAAAATAGATGTTAACAGCACGAGAAAATTATTATACTGTGTTAACAGTGTTGCCAAGGAGTTCTCTACTAACAAGTGGGTTGTGAATATCAGATAAACAGTCGCTCCATGTCAATAACTAGAATTCAGCTGCCTTTTTTTTTTTTGTGGGTGGAAAATCATCGAATAACCCCTCCCGCTTTTGGGCAGAACGAAAGGGAGTGTCAGACTTCTACTGACTAAAAACCACCCATGTTCCTTCTTAGCCCTCTATGTCGAGGCCGCGATAACTAGTGTACAACCCGCGGCCCCGACAGGCGTCGGCCCTTTCGGGCCCCTCCCATGTTGCTGACATCTCTTTGAAGCGCGCGTGGAACACGAACGCGCCGTCGACACGTCCTGTTTTCGTCGTAAGACGGACGGACGGCGAGTAAGCCCATCACTCACCGTCCACAGGCCCGCGTCTACGGTGGCCGGAGGTCATCGCGAGACCCCCGACGCCCGGAGCGCCTCCCGCGGCGAATTCAGCTGCCTCAGTTTCTAAACTGAGGCTTGAGTCTACTCAAAGCCGACCCATAGTTAGAAGGCTTAAAATATGACGAGTCAAGCCCACCACACTATTCTCAAACCCCTGCAACTCCTGAGAGCCAGAATCAAAAGTGATAACCACCAGAAAAGCGCCGAGACAATGAACCTCGACAAAGTCCCAGAAAAATAATTTAACTGTCTTGGATCCCGCAACGAAATTAATCAGAAAAGAATAGCGGAGGAGTAGGAAAAACATAATTTCCACTGAAAGTTGACGAGAACCACAGTTCCTTAGTTATGTAAGAGTAAAAACTACTTTCGCGGTAGTCGTAGTAGAAACGCTCACGGCACTATAATAATATGACCCATGTCGGTGACGTGTCATCCAAATGTTATTACTTAAAGTGACTCTAACGTGGAACTAGCACGTTATCGTCGCGTTTTATATCTGATACAACATTACATAGAATTACGTTTTTTGTGCGTAGAGATTCTAATCATCATCATCGTCCAGCCAGAATTCACCCACTGCTGGGCTAGGCCTCTCCTTGCTTTTGCCAAACTCCACGCTTTTGTGCCAGCCACATTCAGGAGATTCCCTCAATGGCAAATGGCAACAGTGTCGTCTGCTCATCCAATGCTTGTGCTACGTGAGTAAACTTAAGTATATTTGGCACATCCTGGACCTAGCTTATATTTCCACAGAAGAAAAAACGTTGACTTGTGCTGAACTAAGAGCAGCAAGAATCATATTATTTCTTCCGCCCAGACTAAGGCCCATTTGTTGGAATACCTAAAGTGTCCCTACATCTGCACTTGAAAGGTCCTAAAACACTACTGAGCTACCTACTAGACGGACTGGAGTCATGTATTATAATATGACAAGACGTACAATCATAACATGAGATGAGGAAGCGCCAATTCTTAACAGACCTAGTCATTGTACTACATTAGATCTATTAGAATACTAAAGTCCTTCCTCTAACCATATTTATTTCACAGTTCTCAACAGTAGTCCTTCGAGCCGAATAAGTTTGGTAAGCATCGCTTCAGATTGTTCTCTACATACAGCGTCTTCATTTTTATCTTACTGATAATATTTATATAAGTATGTTCAAAAACAATGCATCAATCTCATCAAGATTTGATGAATAAATTGATGTCTAATAAGATACCTTTTACAAAAATCCACGACCCATTTCAAGTTCCTAGTAATTCACATACTTGTATTAGGCCATCCATCATGTGGCGGCTAAACTAAAAATATTCATAGCCAGACATTTCGCGTTTGGCGGAGTAATGCCGTCACTAATTGATATGGAGTACGCACTCCGCTCAAGAAAATGGCGGCGACGTGAAAGCTTTTTGAATATTCATCGACGATGTGAAATGTGCGGTGGTGTTGCTAGTTTTGCGCCGCGGGGTTGCTTGCTTCACGCACTTGAAGAGAAGGGAAGAAGTTGGTTTTTAATTTTATGAATGAAAATATTTAAGATAGTTAAAAATAAATTATCTTTGCAAGGTCATGTAAGATGCTGTGGGTTGTTCGAATCGAAATCGAAAAGCAATACGGCCTCGAAGCCACAAACTACCAGGAAAACAGAAGTAGGAAGGGGGTATTGTATTACAAAAGAGATACTGCAACCTCGACACAAAGGGCTAATAAGGAACATGGGTGGTTTTTAGTCAGTAGAAGTCTGATACTCCCTACCGCTCTGCCCAGAGCGAGAGGAGACATTTGATAATTTCCGAGCCTCCAAAATAACCAATGGTCATGTATGAATGGCAGGTAAATGAAAGTTATTTCTAGTTAGTCTGGCTATTTCTGTTCAAAATTATGATTCCTAAGTTAATAGTCTACAGAATAGACCCTTTTGTTAAGGTAAATGACAGTTACGAGTAGATCTAGTTCCAATTAATTTTGAAACTCGAGACTGTACATTTACTGAAAGTTAGAAGTTCCTAAATAAATATAAAGCAGGAACCTTACACTGAGTTATAAATTAACTATTTCAGGAATCAAAGGTTCGTACTAAATAGGTGCCACCCTAAATCATGAAACCCTTTGAATTGAATCAAATTTAATAGCTTCAGAATCAAGATAAATCGATGTAATACAGACTGGAACGAGCCCCCGTATTTATTTATGTTAGGCAGTGAAAATGTAAATATCTATTTGTCAAGACGTTAAATAAAACGGGGACGTTGAATTGGGATACGCTCCGTGAATGGCAGGGACCAAACAGGACCTAATTCTTTAGAAAGTAGTAAGAAAACTTCTTTTTAAAAGAGATTTTCTGAGGAAGTTCTCGACAAAGCAGCATTATTATGGATAATTTCTGTTTCTTCGTCTTTGTGTTATTGGTACTGTGAAATTATTTGCTGTATCTACAGCATCGTCGATGGAGTCGCTGATTTTTGCCTTCAGATTTTTGTTTTAGAGTAAAGTGCAGGAAAGATGTTGAGTTATTGATGCATTTTCGCATGAGGATCCTTCAGCTGCTTTGTCGAGATATCCTGACTGTTGAAAGTGTATTGTGTATTTTCCAGTTTTTTTTTTGTTGATTGTTATAGTCAGTCGATCTAGGCAAGTGCATTTGTTTTATTAAAACAAAAAAGAATGGTATTCCCAAACCACTGTAACTCCTGAAAGCCAGAATCAACAGTGGCGACCACAAGAAAAGCGCCGAGACAATGAAGGTCGACGAAGTCCCAGTGAAACGTTTTAACTGTCTTGGATCCAGCAACGAAATTAATTAGAAAAGAACAGCGGAGGAGTAGGAAAAACATAATTTCCATTTCCCTCCATATCTGCAGGTGACAGAACAGAACAAGGCCAATAGGCACACAGGGACGTATACAACTGGGATAAGCCCAGTTGCCTAGCACCATGGATATTATTGTCATTAATATTACTGGGTCCTAAGTTGTGAGCTGTTATATTTGATTCCAATAATAGGTATGACAAAAATGCTTGAACGCACGGAAATTTGTTCTAGTTTCTACAAGGTCCGTATAGTAAATAACTCCGGATGTAACCTGTACACTGTCCAACATAATATTACGTTCATTCTGCCAAAGACTACACTCCCATAAAATGTGATGTGCAGATTGTTCATATTCGCAGTCAGATGTAGAACATTGACAAAAAGGCGACGCAACAAGCTTGAAGGAAATTAATTTACTCTTAAAGTTACCATGACCTGTGAGAAATTGGGCAACACAGTGATCCACCTCCAGCCAGGTCCTGGCCAGCCACTCACAAACGGATGGAAAGAACTGGTGGACGTGTCGGCCTTTGATGGAATTATCCCACCTACATTGCCATTCAGACAAAAGTTCTTCCCAGACGTCAGTCTGTGGTTTAAGTAATCTAGCTATTTTAGCATGGTCACGTTGCGTTAAAAAGTCTGCGTCCGCGGTCTCTCGTGCGTAGTAGTCGGCGTTGTACTTCAAGATCGACTAGAAGTACTCCTGCCAGTACCAGTATGCTTCAGTACTACCGTCCTATACGCTTTACACTAGAAAATCAAGGCCAACCGCTGGCTTTGAAGTAATTTACGTCGTGCCGCTTCTATGGTGGCCTAACGGCCCAAACTGGTGCCCCGTAGCACATACACCCCAAGTAAGTAGCCCCATAGATCGTCTTTAGAGTTAAAAATGTAACCAACATAACAGACAGAATGTGTTGCTGGGGAGTTTGTTCCGTCACTTCTTCTTTCCAGCTAAACACTAGGAAGTGCTGAAGGGTGGGCGTTTCGGGGGACTGTCTCTTGTAAATAAGTAGAGTAAAGTAAATTTTGACGTTCGAAAAGTGCTGATTATCAGCCTAATTTGAAAAAAAAAAAAAAAAAAAAAAAAAAAATGATAAACACCACGTACATTTAGATATTCTCGTTAAGGCATAAGCGTTCCTTTTAGCTCTTTCACCGTCGGTTTTATGTGTTCAATAAATGAAAAAATCCTCTCTAAAACAAACCCAAGCTACCACACGTTGTTTTAATATAGAATGAAGGGAAGATCTAATTATAAGCTACTATTAGAAATAAACTTTAATTGTGTTGGTCTTTAACCCGGAGTAAAAAAAAATGGCAGTGGTCCTTTGGCACACAGATAATTTATAACCAGCATAGAAACTGGTCTTTTCACCCCGATAGGACGATCTCGTGGGGCAATTACTGAACTCCACGCGGCAGCCGCGGGCAAAGCCTAGTGAAATATAATTTCTATCTCTTAGCAAAGTTGCTAATTATTAGTAAAATATTGACATGTAAGCAAGTTCTGGTGGATCTGTTGGCAGACTTTCTTAGAACTCAGCACACACAACTTATAATATTGATAATTAAATCCATTTATACACTACCAAGAACTTCATCTATTTAACTATCTACTGACTACCCCACATTAATCATTTTACGGAGAACTTATTTGCCCCAGTCATCTTTCTGTTCGGTATCACCACACTACTCTAGTTTATAAGTCCCACGCCAAACATTCGTAGATGGCACTAATAAACGCAACAAAACCCGCTGGAACGTGCCATCGTACACGCTCATTAATCTCGAGTATCTCAATGCGAAAGCCGCAATGTTCCAATACCTAGGCACAGGCAACATCAGGCTGCCGAGCGACGCATGCTTCGGTATTTCCTAGACGCTCGAAATCTTGCCTGAATTTTTCAGCAAACACGAGCTCGACTCAAAGCGGTGGATTCGTGGGCAAACATGGAACATTCCGCGGTAAGCTCGGGATACACCCGGGTACGTAAGAGACGGGTAAACCCGGGTACGTAAGAGCGGGGTAAGCCCGGGTAGGTAAGCCCGAACTAGACATTGTACATGCTTTGTTGATCTAGAACATGCCATTGGCAAATACTTTGCCTTGTTCCAATGTATGGGAAACAAATCTGTTGGCGTTTGTTTTATTCATGGCTGATTCGTGAGTCGCAGGAATAAAATGGTGGCGCATGCACCTGTACGGAATTGTATTGCATTTTTGATTAATTTAAACATACATGTTGATACTGTGCAGTGTCTTAGTTTGTTTTGTTTGGGGCATAAAGGTATGACAGGTCTTGAGAAGTCCTCATTCAATCATGATCATTACTAAAGAGTAATCGATGACATTGATGATGTAAGGAACTAATCATTCTAAACACAGCGAAATCAAAACTGGGGCTTCACTTTATATAAGCACTAGCAGTTGCCAGCGGATTCACCCGCTGCAACTCGAAAATTATCCCACGGGAAGATAAAATCTTGATAAAAACTATCCTATATGTTAATTCAAGTTATAAACTATCTGTGTACCAAATTTTATCCAAATCCGTTCAGTAGTTTTAACGTGAAGAAGTAACAAACACACACACTCACAAACTTTCGCCTTTATAATATTAAACTAGCTGTTGCCAGCGGCTTCACCCGCTACAACCCACGGAAATATAAAATCAGGATAAAAACTATCCTATTTGTTAATTCAGGTTATAAACTATCTATGTACCAAATTTTATCCAAATCCGTTCAGTAGTTTTAACGTGAAGAAGTCACAAACATACACACTCATAAACTCACAAACTTTCGCCTTTATAATATTAGTGTGAAGTGTGATTAACGGAATAGGGACATAAGTACACAGACATTACGTACTATACCAAATCAACGTGAAACTACATTACCCGACCCACTTGCATTGACTGTACTCACGCTATCCAAGCATATCTCAACTTGACAGCTAACATACCAATCAAACGAACGAATTCAAACGCTATACATCACTATCGCGAAACAATAACAGGCCAATTTGTAAATAGCAGAATATCGCTCGTAATACATGATCGGATCGACACGGGCATCGAACCGAAACTACGGTACGTCAAAAAGCAATCACTGTACTAACACGGAATCATTCGGCGGGGCCGTCAACCGGAACAAAAGCGAATCACTTTGATCCGAGGGTAGGGTGACCACGAGTGGGCGTGTAATGAGACTGTCCGGGTACAAGTAGTGATTGGTTTTTACGAGTGAACAGGTGTGAGGAATTTTGGTAACCTATCGCCTTGGACACTCTTATTGTCAGCTGAGGGAAAAGGATATTACTAAACTCTACAGGTGCAATCTTTTGTAGCTCATGTACCTACGCTGTAACGCCGATGTTACAAATGTAATATAGCTTGATAAGTATCTAATGCAAAATCTTATTTGCCTTGCAAAAGGCCGGTTGATAAAAAAAAAACTATTACCGACTGGAATATATTATGTTCAGTTTATTTGCCTAAGTTAGAGCAGTTCATACAAGTGTCAAGAGTGATTATTTGATGAAAAAGGCATTCTTGACACTTGTATAAACTGAAACTGTTGTTTTGGTGGTTTTAATCATTATTACTCAGTAAATAGACAATTATTACTGCCGCAAATCCCATTTTATTTAACATACGCCTTGAAACTGACCGGGAAATTGCAAAAAACGTAAGGAAATTCGAATTTCACGGGCTACCTCGTCGCCTTCACCTTAATATCATTTATCTTAAAATCACATGTTAATTTTTCAAACTGCGATAAATGTTAAATCTTTTTGGAGCAGTGTTTATAAAAAAGTTGATTCGCAAAAATATTATTATTCATAAACTTTTAAAGCGTCAAATGTGAAAATTCTGAAAACTAATTAACACGGCGCATGGCGTCGCTTATTAAACAATTTCACAAATAAACCAATTGAAAAACTTAAATACAAAATATTCATAAACTTACCAGAATTTAAAAAATGTAAAGAACGTTCAGGTTTTATTAAAATTATATTATTTCAACGTAGCTTTTTCACTCTTTTATTTTAGTTTTATTGAGTTTGCTTGTCGCTTAGCTTTGTTATGGAAGTTAATTTAATTTCTCAAGTAAACTTACGCACATAAAATTTACGATTTACATAATGCAAAAAAACATGCAACTGGCCACTCATTTTATAAAGTCTGACAACCAGTCTTAACAAGGGGTATTGTATTAGCCAGTACTAACTGGGTTATGGTGGTCAAAGAAGTCGCTCCATGTAAAACACTGGTATTCAGCGACATCTGGTTACACTGGAAGCCAATCCCAACTTAAATAGTTAAAGAAACTGTCCGTTGAGCGGCAATATGCCACGGCAACGGACCCTCCCTGGCGTAGGGGCTCCGTGCGCCATTCATTTAGGCGCGCGAGGACTATCGCCTCCAGATCCCATGGCGGCATTCCGCGCGGCAAGTAGGTTCGCCGCCTCGCGGGAGATCGTGCGGTACCTCCGGACCAGCCTTAAGGCCATGACCTTTTGGGGCGCGTTCAGTTAGTGGGCGGTTCGCTTCCTCAACTAATGCGCCTACACCGGGGACCAGTAAAGGGCCATGAACCGCACGATCCCCGCAAAGAGCCTCCGGCAGGAGACGTTTGGCCTCCCCAGATTAAGCAAGAGCGACCTGAAGGAAGCTCCGGCCCGCTAAAGTCTGAAATGCTAGTTATATTAAGCTCTGAGGTTGACATGCGTTTAGTTCAAACACACGGCGACACGGTTGGCGCAGTGGCTCAAGCAATGGACTGCTGCGCTACGTGTCGCGGGTTCGATCCCCGCACGGAACAAATATTTGTATGACTTACAGATAGTTGCTCCGGGTCTGGGTATTTGTGTATGTGAGTTTAAATGTTTGTGAACGCACCCACGATACAGGAGAAATTCCTAGTGTGGGGCAACGTTTTTTAAAAAAAGGAAAAGAAAGTAAGAAACAAATAAAAATATTATATTAAAAAAAACTTTCTTTTAAATGAATATTCCTTTCTCTCCTCCTCTAAATAACGTCCTGCATAACCCCTTCGTCATAGTGCCTCTACTGACGATAGAACATAGGCGGCTGCAGATAGCTTCAAACAATGAAATGAAAGGCCGCGCGATATTTCAATGCAACGCAAAGCCAAGCGCGCCGCGTGGGCCCGCCTACCTGCACACAGATATTATCCTACCCACCTGCACGAGAAGTTGACTTGTGATATGTGGCTTCAGTAGAGGGGAATAAAGATTTTCTGTAATGGCTTTACTTTTCTTGTCGTTTCGGATTTTTTTCGAAGTTTGTTGCCCCGGCTGTTGTACGCAAGTATTGTGAGAAGACAAAAGAGTGAATGATGCCTTGAAGTCTGACAGGGAGAAATTGTGTTGCATCGACTGCAAATAGAATAGGACAAGGGCAGGGCGACGATGACGATAATGCAAGTAACCTAACTTACACAATATGAGGAAGAATCAAAAAAATAACGTAACTTTGTGGGGAATAACGCAGAGGATTAGTCATTCTTAGTAAAATCCAGCTATCAACTCCGTCGGGTTAGACTGGAAAGAAAGGCAACCCCAAATGCTGCCGAGAGAAGTTCGGCAGCCATCATGTCCAAAACCTCACAAAAAGACCGAACCAGTTCCTAAAAAGACTGTTTATGATTGACTGTGAACGGTTATCCAGAAACGAAACCAAGTTCCTGTAAACACAGCTCGTATTAGAAACCACGTCAAACAGAATTACCTCTACATAACTTTCCCGGAACAATGAAGGTGCAAATTACGAACATTTCTGCAACTCGTATATGGCTATTGACTATTGAGCACACAACTGTAGTTGGAATGAGCTATCAGCACGTATCAGCGGGGGAGAGGTGCGGTAAGAAGGGGGGAAGGGAGGTTCGGTTCGGTTTACTTAGCGGACTTAGAAGCAACTTAGTCGCCAACTATTCACTTAGTGCCGACCGATGAACTACTTTACTTTGGACCGCGCGGTCGGCCGAGAAGTGGGTAGAAACCGATGTGGTTGTTGGGATAGGTCAAGACGTAGGCTTTGGTGAAAGTGTCTGAAGGATCTGTACTTGGTATTTTAGTGAATTTGACTGACAACTACTGAATTGTCTACCAAGAACATACCTACTAACTCTTGAAGAATTTTTAAGAAGTGAAAAGAGTGGTTAAAGTGTGTATGTGCATCTTTATAATAAATATGATCCTGCAATTTCTAGTACAAAATGTACTGAGCGTCTATTTATAACACACTTCTAGAATTCCACATAACCTAATTAGAAAATATAACGAAAAATTAAAAATTAATGAAAAAGCAACCTCTGGGAATAATTTAATTAATAATGTGGTAATTGTTTATAACTTGTTTATACTTAATAGTTCGTTCAAATAACTAGTATTTGAACGAACTACTAAGTGTAAACAAGCAATATTAAGTGTATCAACTTATATTTCAATGATGTATGTATGTGATTAAATCAAAATTGAATGAAAAAGCAACCTCTGGGAATAATTTAATTAATAATGTTGTAATTGTTTATAACTTGTTTATACTTAATAGTTCGTTCAAATAACTAGTATTTGAACGAACTACTAAGTGTAAACAAGCAATATTAAGTGTATCAACTAATATTTCATTAAATGATATATGCATGTGATTAAATGAAAAGTGGATTTAATAATGTAAAGGTACTGAGTAAAGGTATCCCAATGTGCAAAGGAGCGCAGTATCCTGGGCAATAAACTAACCTACTACACAAAATGTTTTAATTTGATTTTTTGCAAATGTGGTGTTGCGTATACAGGGTGTAATAAACGAACCCTCCACGAAACCGTCAGCAAAGTATTATGTACATCAAACTAAGTACCCCTACGTAAAAAATATTGCTGAAAAACGACTTTTTTCTAATGAAGAATTACATTATACGGTAAAACTCAATAAACATTGTGCTGGTGGATGCTTTGAATAGTCAACGGGTCAAGGAGATATTTTAAGTAAAGTTATAACCTGAAGGCCCAGGTTATAGGCTGAAGGTTCACAGGTATGGCCTAGAACAAAAAAAGATATCGCAGTGACAGGGAGAACAAGTACTTTTACACCCTGTATACGCAAAACCACATTGCAAATCAAAATGTTTTTATTTCATATACGCAGGCACATGGGCACTTATAAAACGTCGACAAAAAGTTGCACGGTTCGGTGCATTGGTCGATTCTTAAAGAGAAGAACCGACAAGAAACTCCAAAGGTTACTTTTTAAACTTTTAAAATTGCGCTCCAAAACATCACTAAATAAGCCACAAAGCTGAACTGGAACTGGGCTGGCCATGTTCGCCATGTGCCCAACGAGCTGTGGGCCAAAATAACTACGTCGTGGAGCCTTGACAGTCAGAACGCGACGCGGTAAAACTCGCAGGAGATGGCAGGACGACTCAACCGACCAGTAGTTCACAATGAGGAGGCTTTTGCCCAGCAGTGGGATAACACAGGCATTTTTTTTCTATTTCCCCAAATTACCACATCCATGCTCTCCTATTCCTTGTATACAACTGTGAGTGAAGTTAGCCAGCGCGATGCAATGCCTGTAACGAGAACTCTTGATATGCTAACATGCTTACACGCCGCACCTACGACGCGGACATACTTACAATATTGTTGTGTTGTACTGGGAACTTTCATAGAGGCGAATGCTTATTTCGTGGCTAGGAACTAGACGTTCAAGCATTGTGCGTCTTGCGACAAAGACTGTGGTGAAAAAAAGAAGTGGTGTAGAACATGACGACTGTGGGATGGATTATAGCGATGTTTTGATAGAGAGTTAAGTATAATATGAGGTAAACGACTACGAGATATTGTCCAATAGCCGTCGTAGAGTAACCAATCTCCAACCTTGGCAGGGCCCACAAGTGGGTTAACACATCCAAGAGGCCGAAAGGGTGCCAATTATCGAGTCCACAAGCCGTGACTTATTAAATGAAGACTGACGAAGGCAGAGGCCGCGCGTGGCTAATTCGGGTCGCCTGAAGACGTGGAGAGATCTTAATACCGGTTTTATCTTATACAACATGAATAGTTTACGCAACTTGATATGACAAGCATATTTTCCGTACCTAGCTAGATTTTATTGCAGATTCGCCATTCACACATTGTTAATTTTACTTTAGTGTCGTGTAAATTGTAACAAGTAGGTGGTACTGTCGACAAACGTACATTTGCTGTGGGCTGCTGGTTACATACCAATAGATTAGCAACTTTGTAGCGCGCACTGAAATCCGTAAATGAAATCCGAGTGTACGTGGCTTCTAACTAAGTAACAATTTGTTTCAAAGCAAAATAAATAGTATCGACGACAGCAACTTTTGTAGATTCTACTAGAAAAAGTAAACCAAATCTACCTGGGATTATAAGCGCTATTTTATTTATTTACTAAAGTTCAACTATTTTACAGACCATAAGTTAAAAGTAATTATTTACCTCTACTCATGATAGAAGAAAGCTAAATGCTTGACCACAATCCATGCCTTAACAAAGGTCAAGCTTTCTTTTACAATTAAAACACCGTATTTAATAAGACTGCAGTAACGAAATGCAACATTAATAACGACCAATTGAAATGCAAACCAGTCACCAAAAAGCACAAAAACAACCAATCAGCATGTGTTATTTGGACCATTCCAGAATATTCGAGAAGCAAAATTAGCGCGATTGTGTTGAAAGCCGACCACCAGACAATGGCCGCATGGCGGTTCAGTTCATTCGCACGTTATTTAAGTCGCAGCGAATCGTAGCCTAATTCCGCCCGATTGTCGTACACTGCTGGCTCGATTGCTTTGTTTGACCGGCCCGTACCCGCATGACGCGCAATGGACTGAATGTAAAACTTGATTAGGCTGTCGTTTCGCCGTTTGCACGTGCTAATGACTGTGTTAGCGGTATTGGCTCTGTAAATGATGGTGTGGCTTTGGGTTAATCAAGAGATTTTGTGTTATTAACACAAATACACATCATCATAACATCACGGTTGTAATCCGCGAAGGGATACTTTAGGTAGAGATGTCCCTGTGAAATTAGCTAGATTGGCGAAATATGAAAATAGCGTGAAAACAAGAATCTGATGAAATTGCAATTTCACAGGGTAGGTATGATGTAACACAACACACAAGTAGCTGCTTTTGGAATGCAAACTACTGATCTCTTTTAGTGTTTTTGTCAATATAATCAATGAAAGAACTGGTTATGATTGTCTACCTCTATAAAGAAAATGTTTGATCCTAATTAAATAATTCATTTATTAATTTAAAAGACGAGAGGTCTTTTCTCTCGAATTTCTTCTACTCCCTCAACAAATAGTACAAATCCCAACCACTGTAACATCAGCATTAACAATTCACAAAACTGGACGCCATACAACCACGTTTTACGGCACAAAATGAGAGTACCACCACACTAACTAGCCTACATAAGGCGGAGTTCACATGCGACTTGCAACGAGCATCTTAATTTGAATAACAAAGGTGACTGCATGCGGGTGAATAATTAACTGCGTACAAAATAATTACAATAGCGTCGCTTTTGACGGTGAGGTCGTACCGCTGCCGTGGAAAACGTCTAATTTTGGGTAATTACTGAAATAATACGAGGCCTTAGATATATGCATGAAGACTTACATTATGTACACGGGTATTGTGAGAGGTTTGTGGGAACCGTAACGTTTTGTGTAGAAGAGTAGGCCATTTCAATTGTAAGGAAATCTTGACTAGTTTCTCCACTATTTTCTTATCTAGAAAGGGTGTAAAAGTACCCCTAACGCAAACGGAGGGCACTTGTTCTCCCCACCACTGCGATATTTTTTTGTTCTAGACCATACCTTTTGACCACAGCTGTTTTTGTAAATACTAGTTTTTCAAGTTAAACTTTACTTAAATTACCTCCATGACCCTTTTACTATTCAAAGCATTCACTAGCACAATGTTTTAAGAGTGCTACATTGAGTTTTACCGTAAAATAAGATTTTTGATCCCAAAAAAAGTCGTTTCCCAACAAAAAAATTTGCGTACTACTTAGTTTGATGTACAGAATGCTTGGTTACACCCTGTATGGGGTCGGCGCAACACTTCTTATTCTTCCATTATGCCCTATCAGTCGTCACGGCATCATTTACTCCTTTCTCTTTCATATCATACCTAACAATTTTCTTCGATCTTTTTCTTCTAGTTTCTCATGTCACTCAAATGATGATGGCTCTTCAGTGTCTGCATCCAAATGACATACTTTTCTATGACAATCTGAAGGATGTGGGAAATTTATAACCCGATGTTTTCAATGTTTGCGAAACTCTTCCGCTGTCGACTATGTAAACCAGGCGACCACTCAAGGAATATCGATTAATTGTAAGTATGACTAGCGTTTGGAATGCGAATGCACTAAGCAATGCCTCGCTGGTTCATCATAATAAAATATCAGCATGATATGATGAACCAGCGAGAAAACGTCCGCAACTAGATACAGGTTTCCCTCAAACGTAGCCACACAGACCAGTGGATCTCTGCAACCTTCACAAGGTCCACCTAGCGAGAGATCTTCCAACGGAACGTCTGCTGGTTCGCGGTCGCCACTCCAGAACTTTCCAGCCATCCGTTCTGCGAGCAATGTGCCGTGCCCACTGCCACTACTAAAAGATTAGTCATAATTTATTGTTCGGTTGATTTTCTTTGTCTCTGTTTTATTACCAGGAGCTTTAATTCTGTTCCAAATGTCTGCGGGTTCAGTACTATTTATTAAAACTTTTTTACTACTTACTATAAAAATCACACACACAAATCTTAGACGCTTGTTTGTATTACCTACATGCAAACAACCCTTCAAGTTTTTGTACCGCAGACATCATGACCGAATTAAGTAAACACTCAAAACAGAAACGGTAAAGTACTAAAGGAGTGCCGTAAAATATTATTTTATGATCAATAAAAACTTATTAGAGTTAAACAGAGATACTTTAACGAAAAACAGGTGTAAGAAATATATTCCGATTCGTCTAAATGGTGTTCTTCCAACAATAGGTATGAATTTTGATTTCTTCGGTAGATACAGGCTTGTTTTTATTTTCCTGGCCTACTTTTTCTTTAAAGGTCTTCGTTTTTGTTCGACCTCAATACCTTTGCGATGTACTTAGTATATTTACACACTCCTACGCTTTGTAAAGAGACGATACACGTGCCAAAAAAATTAAGACCAATTGATTTACCGTGAGGCGTAGAGTTAACATTGGTAGAAGACTAGCTAAGGCTTTGTCAAGTTGCTATGGAAATAATAAACGAATTTTCTAGGTTACCTTCAATAAAACACTTACAAAAAATGTCACTTGATCAAGACAATAAAATTGTTTCAAAATGTGCATTTCCCTCAGCCGCTTTAATTTCTCAATTCATCGGGCTACGTTGGTAACCTTGGTTCTCTTGCGGATAAAACAATGTCAATCTATTCCATAAAATCTATTTATTTATTCAAATATTAAAATCATCTGTCTAGCCAGTTCACACGATTTTTAGGTCACAAATGTCAAAAATGACAACACAAACATAGAAAGCATGAAATTTATAGTCCAAGATCCCAGGGCCGCCAGACGTCACGTATTTTCTGACGAAGGAAATGTAAACGATTTAGTAGTATAGGTATGTACTAAGAACGCATGCCTACCTGCTAGCTTGCTTAGACGGCCAATTTTCAGGTATCAGGTAATTAAGGTACATAAAAACATTACTTACCTCACGTAAATTCTTAAAGCTGATTTTTACATAATTATGTATATTATATTAATATACATAAATATTATATTAATATTTTAGGCAATATCCTTAAAAAATTGTCGCCAATACTCCCAGACACATGCCAAATATTTTTAAGTAGGGACTGTATATATTAACTGACTTGGTTAATATATTCAGTCCCTATCTTTGATGTTTTAAATAAATAGATAGACTTGGCCACTGCATCACATTGGCCAATGCGATGGCGATTAGCTATTACAATGACCTGTTTAACATTTATTTTCATATTATAAGTAATACTTGTACACTTAGATCATCATATTTCCGTGATATTTTTAACAGCATTTCTTCGTCATCTACGGGTACATAACTATCATTTACTAGCACGCCTCATAAAATAAGATATTAAGATGTTATGGGCTTTCGTTTAAAATGGCTCGGAATAACTTCGCGTAATGCCCTGAAGCCGACCTTATTTATCTGAAAACTTTCAATCTATGTTAAGTACTGTCCTTATTACTTCATCAAAACGAAATTAAACTGAGTTTTGGAACAGAATTTAAAAGTTTGACTTGTTAAAATATTTTTTGAGTGGTTTAGGTTAAAGCCTAGGTTACAGAACTATGGATCAGACGATGAAGGAACAGGACAGGCGAGAGTTGAACACGAAAAGTATTTTAGAAAAGCACTGAAGTCAGTTTTATATGAACCTTTTTAAATAAATAAATATTCGTGTGGGCATAATATTGTAACTCAGACTTAAAACATGTTTCCTAACATGAAAATGATTGCAGCAGCACACGCGATTCATAATAATTATGATTTAGAGTTTTCCAAGTCTATAGAAGCTAAATAGCTTTGCGTTAAGTGTAGTCATGTGATTATGATAAATATAATTCTAAGCATGCCACTTGCAACACGACGTTGACGTTTGACGTTGTTACATATTCGTAAAAGTCTCTTCCAATATCAACACAACGCTCACACAATAAATTCTAAAGTTGTAAATTTTATTTACATTCCATGTTGAAAATAAAGCACAATCTTCTGAAGTTACAGATTTTCAAGGTAATGCGACAATCAGTTACAAGATTATTGTTTCAACTCGGAAATTTTGGGGGAAGTGTACAACTTCAAATCTCTCATAATCCAAATAAAATGTAAATGAATTCAGCATCTCGGCGTCCGCTGAAATGGATCAATTTATCTTTCGTTTTAAAGGCTCAATCACAATTATACGGCATTGCAGGATCCATTCATCAAATTCTTATTCACAAAAGTCGATAAGTTAACGGTTTTCATTTTGTAAATTCAATTTCAGAACTGTGACACTCGCACTAGTGATGTGCCAGCGCGATATCGATATTTCATGCCGCTCTATCTTTTTAACGCTTTTGCAATCTGTGCGAAAAATATAATGGTCTATCAGCCGCATATTGTTGGGTGCGAACTAAAATACAGAGAATTTATAAAAATGCAAAATCCTGCAGTACTAGTAGTGAGCGGCTTGCTTTACAAAAGCGAAAATTATGAACATGTGGATGGAGTTTTGTCACTAAAAACTTTTGTGCTGCTCTAAAAAAGAAACTAATGAACTGTTCAGGTGTAGGACATCCTATGTAGTATTTTCTGTTGGCTGTAAAGATTTAATGCAGATAGTGCTGACTTGTATGCAAACTAGATGTAAATGATGTGTAGATGTGTTGTATGCGTGTGATGTGTGTGTAGTCTTGGATTTAGTGCTCAGACAGCGTGCTAAAAAATATGAGGCTGATATTTATTCTTTGACAGATTGTAACATTTGTAGAACCTACCACTACTCCTAGAGTACTACAAGTGCCATGTAACGTGATAGCAGCAGTATTTCCCTTGAGAAAAAAAAAAGTAAGATGTTACATTTTTTATTTTGAAAATTAAATGAAAGTAGGTACAAAGGGGAATAGTTTGTCGACTGCCGTTACACATCACTACCGGCAGCAATGCGGCATCGTTAATCAGAGTCTCCGTTGTTAATATCACAAATATTTATCTTTGGCCGACAACGTAAATGAAAATGTCCATTGGTTGCTCACCTGGCCGTTATTAATTATAATGAAACGTCTAAAGTATCAAGATTGTTCGTTGTTTAATTTTATTTTAAATTAATGATGGCAGCTTCTGATTATGGGTTAAGTTTTGCCATTACGTAGCGATTTACGTCATATTTATATGCAAATTCAAGTTAATAAAAACCCGATCCGACCTGACAACCAATCTCACCAAGGGTATCGTTGCCCGATAACGACGTTGTGGAGATCAGATGTACCAAGTTGCTCCATGTGCAATGCTATCAAATAGACAGAGTTGGGGATGGCCAAACTAAATATGAAAATAACTATTTCAAAATACTTAAATATAAATTATAGTGTGTCAACTTAATCTAAAATTCTCCTCAGCCAATTTAAAAAAGGCAGACAAAAGATAAATACGTCTACAGTAGTTACTAATTAGTAAGTAGACGTAACCCAGTAAGTATGTACATAACTAATTAGGTTCTCTGTAATAATAGCATCTACTAATACCTATGTCAACCCGTCAAAAGAGCTAATAATTTTATTATGAGCTGAATACTCGATTATCATAATAACATTAGCCACAATGTGTTCACTAATTAGCTCGAGCAATACAAGAAAAATAGGATCCTACTTAATCTTAACCTTAATACAACCATTGTTCATTAAATCAACTTAACGTATCTATTAGCACTCCATACTTATTTAGACTTACATAAGACGTGACGCAATAATTACAATAACAGTAATAGAAACACAGGACTATTGACCACAAACGAAGTTCGGTTTATGGAAAGTGGTCCCTTGTTTTTCTGTTGGGGTTTTTGAGTAGCAATCCGGATAACATACGTCTTTTTGTCCGATTGATGCGAATAGGACCCTGTTACAGGTGACTGAAACATAAAAGTCTATCCCACTATTTACTGTTTATTCTCGATTCGTAATTTTGGTCGGTATCAAAACAGAGAAAAAATGGATTGTTTCACTTTTAAATGACTGTCACAGAGTACAGTCGCATTAGAATGAATATGGTATTTCAATCATTGGCGCCCACGCGAAATCGTTTGAATAACCAGCACCTATTTTTTGGAGCCTGTGAAATCATTAAATGACTCCTCCCGCTCTGGACAGAACGGTAAGGGGTGTCAAACTTCTACTGACTAAAAACCACCCATGTTCCTTCTTAGCCCATTGTGGCGAGGCCGCGGTATCTCTTTCGAACAAACCGCAGCCCTGTCCGGACGTGCAGCCCAGACGGGCAAAAACAACACCTTGGAATTTATCCTAGCCTAGAATTACTGGCGTTATAAAGTGTCACAGTTGAAATCAATTTTCTGAAAGTCAAAAACGCTTAAGAGTACCATGAATCTTGATCATTTGATTAAAAATCCCGTTTCCAATCAAATTCCAACTTCAAAGCAGAAAAAAATCAATTACGCAAATTGCGAGTATCAAGAAGGTAGAAACTCCAAACTCGATTGACATTCAAATAACAGAAAAAGAAAACCCTGTGTTTCACGGGCAAGTTTCGCCGATAAATCATTGAAACAGTTATAATTTCAGTAAAATCTGATTATGGTGGAAAGTCTGAAAGAAACATCCGAGGTGAGGTCGCATAGACTAATATTTTATTGGAGGAATGTAGAAGGGACTTTCCCTTTATTTTGACCCTAGTAGACGGCAAAGTCAAATGGAAGGGTTCTGATTTTAGCTGGCTATGCATTACTGCATGTTTGTATTGGATAAGTCCAATTTTGTTTTACGGTTCGGATGTCGAATACGAACAAAATCATTGTTTTTCGTTTTGGCACCTGACTTTCGATACATTGGTTCCTTATGACCCTCGACTTAGAACAAGAGATAAATGCCTGAGGATAGACCGATTTGTTTGGTCCTAACCACACACCCGCAATAATTATATTTTACATTCATTTAACATTGAATCGAAGAGTTAAGCAGAGGTATAAGTACTTACCTATTGCACATTTTAGAGGCTGTTCTCTCCCTCCCACGTTCCGCCACCTCTTTCGCTAGCATTACTGCTGCCAGAAGGAGGTGACAGCGTTGTTTATCAGCATAATATGTTTAAGATCTCGTTTGCAGTACTAATGTTATTGTTTTATACAGGGTGTAAAAGAACCCTTTACGAAGCTGTCAACCAAGCATTATTTACATCCAACTGGAAAACGACTTTTTTTTTGACACGATAAAACTCGAAATAGCACATTCAAAACACTGTGCTAGTGGATGCTTTTAATAGTAAACAGGTCGTGGACGAAATTCAAGTTAAGTTATAACCTAAAAAACTAGTATTAAAAATAAAAACTGTGGAAATTTAGAACTTTGACCCCCAATATCTCCGTAACTATTCTCAGGTATGATTTAGAACAAAAAAATGGTCGCAGTGATGGGGAGAACAATGCCTTTCGTCTCCGTTAAGGGTACTTTTACACCCTTTTATATTTGTATTCATTTTAATTATATTTAACTTGATTAAATAAACAGAGATTAAAGTACTCTTTAAAAATCTTCGTAAAAACCCGTTTTTAAATTAACCCTTCTGTTAAATTGCCTCTGCTAGTTCGTTTAAATCTATAATACTCGTATAAACTTAATGAAATAACGCAGAACTCATTGCTGTATATAGTATATTTGTGTTCAGTTTTAAAAATGGATTCCTCATTCCAATATCTCCTATGTCCGAGAGAGTTTGAACAATTTCTTAAAGCGGTATGTTTGGTATTAAAACTAAGATCAACTGTGATGAATGTGATCATTGAAAGCCAAATAAAACGACAATCTAACTAAATCCATCATGAAATAGATTGAAACTGTCCAAAACATTGCTCAGTAATTTACCAAGAATTTCCTTCAAGTTAAAGTACTATCATTCAAAAATATGCTCCAGGCGAGGCTCGAACTCGCAACCCCGGCATCGCTCACGACATACTGCTTATAAGTACCGTGCGCTAACCAATTGCGCCACTGGAGCTGTGAACATCCTCACCGATTACCACAGATCTTTCTAGAACAGCATTGTCTTTAGTATCACCCATCACGAGACTATTATTTTATTTTATTTTTATTTTTATTTTTTATTTTTATTAAGAGGGACAACAAACAGTTACATTATGAGAACTTAAAACTAGTTTAACAATTTTTTTATTTTGCTAATAATGCAACCCACAACGCTGTCCACGGGTTATCATAATAATATTAGATAAACAATAATCGCCAGGGGCGAGAGAAAAAAAAGGTAAAAATAAAAAGTATACAATCAGACCAGATATATGACAATAATGTATAGAGTGCATGGATTAAAAGTAATTACGTATTTTAATTTTTAAGAGCGTTGAAGATAAGACCTTTGAATTTTCCTATTGAGTGGTTGAATATGTCAATGTTTACAAAAGATTTATTGTACAAGTCAACCATGCGGCGGATAGGTGAGCGCAGGCCGGAGTTAGTTCGGCAGGAAGGAATTGCGAACAGCGTACCTGCGCGCACCTGACACCTGTGGAAGGTTCTAGGTATTGCGTAGCAGATCATATTATTTAGGTGTATGCAGTTAAATTTGTTTCTAACAATTTTGTATAGCGTGACAGCTTCGAGGTATTTTCTGCGATAGTTAAGAGATAAAAGTTTGTACTTGCTGAGTAACTGGGTATAAGGTAGATAAGATCGATGGCACCTGTAATGAATAGCGCGTAGAAATTTGTGTTGTACGTTTTCAATAATTTCAGCGTATTTCTTATAAAAGGGGTTCCATATCGAAACCGCATACTCCAATTGAGATCGAACTAGGGCTTTATACAGGCATAAATAAGATGAGGATCTTTTAAAGTTGAGGGTGGACCGCATAATGAATCCATACATTTGATAAGCTTTGTTAACAATTTTATCGATGTGTTGGTCTAAGCACAGTTTAGAGTCAAATATAACACCCAGATCCCGAATAGAGTTTAATTTTGCGAGTGGCGTGCGACATAGGGTGTATGTAAAGTTAATTACGTTCTTTTTTTTGGTAAAAGTAATGTGATTGCACTTAGGTAACTTAAAACTATTAACACAGCCAGGATATGTATCTCTTCAAACTTTTAACACGTATTTAGGTTCGATTGCACACTTTTACTATTTTTAAGACAAATATTTACTAGGAGTAAGCTAAAAAAGGTAAACACCGATACAGCGCCACCTGACGGATTGTGTGTTATTATCATAACAGCTGTCATAACGACGATTCATGCAGATATTGTTTGATCGGAATACAGTGCCGAGAACGAAGTGTGGGTATTTCGTTTCTAGGTCATCCAATTTTGAATAGCTTGAACATTTTAAGTGACACTTCTTTTCATTTCAATTTATTTGTCAATTCAATTCAATTTATTTGTTAAAAACACGTTCTACAAACTAGGAGAATATGTAGAGATGATTATGCAAATATGCATGATTATAACTTGTTATTAAAAAGAATAGAAAGTACCTTCCCACTGCTATTTTACAGAGGCCATTTTGCTATTTTGCAGAAAAAATGAATGAAAGGCGACTTATCAACTTTATTTCGTATGGTTGGAACTCCTCAGCAATTCTCAGAGTTTCAGCTTTTTAGACTGAAGGTGGTTTTTCTCTGAAATCGACCTTCGTAAAGTTTGTGGAAATTAAATTTATTATGAGATTTCTTGTCAAATTATATATTGATAGTTTTTTTTTTAAATTAATTTTTCTTCTATTTTCAGAAGGTCCTTTAATCCTGAAACGGTAAACCTTGCCTTTAATGCCTTTGGTAAACTGACGCTGAGTTTTCCAACCATGAGAACTTACTTGACTGAAAATCCTTTATCCTCTAGATAGGGCAGAGCTCCATAACTTCTGATTATCCCTAAGGCAAATCAAGCACTATTTATAAAACACTCAAGTCATAAAACGACGCAGGACAACCTGTCTCCTGTCTACATGCCACTTAATCTATGACATAACCCAGAATTAAATTCGCAAATGGCTGGAAAGTTAACTACGAAATTGTACTAGAAATTGATTAATGCCCTGAACGAGATCAAACAATTATTGAATTAAATTATAACAGATATTAGCGGAGTTTCCTGATGTTTTTCAACGAGTTCTGCTCGGAGTTGTTCACCAAGTCGCCGCTGACATTTGTCTTTATTTAGGAGACAGGCCGACGTTGATTGAGACCGGCGACGGCTCAACAATGATAAATATATAATTTGTACCTATAGACTGACTTTATGGTGGCTAACATTTTTAGAACTTGCCGATCGTTGGAGTTTAGAGAAATATCATGTCACTGCTAACACTAAACTCTTTTTAGTTTACCTTAAATAGTAGAACTTTTCATGTCCGAATTTTATTTTGCATAGCAGTGGATGGCAAAAACGTCATTTCGCCGACAATCATTTGATTCAAAACGCATAATTTTGTAAGTCAGAATCATCTTCTATCAAAAATTCTTTTCGAGAATAATCGTATCGAATTATAGGAATTTAAAAGTAGAACCATCATATTGCCGAAAGTTCACAATCAGAACCGTCTTTTGGCATACGTTTAATTTCATAATTAATTTCATACGTTTGGTTTCTGTCACGGCTCCGGCGCTGCGGTGCTTCCGCACGCGGCGGTCCCACGCAAACTCGTCATCGTAGATGGTTTAAGCACACCCCACCGCAGTTTCGGCTTGCCATCTTGATAGATACCATGTAAAATTCTACCAAATAAAATTCTGCCATCTTAAAAGTATGCTATTGTAAATTCGGACATTTAAACATTCGGCCAAACGATAATTCTATTAAACAATTATTTTACCACACACACATTCGTTCAAAGAAGAATAGGCCAAGTGTGTTATGCCAAATAAATTTCGGAGCATCAAGTTTCTGCCAGATAAATAGTACCTACTCTCTGTATGTTCAGTGGGGTTAAAATGGCCACTTCAGCAGATCATAATAAGAATTGCGTTAAAAATCGTAAAATGGACATTTTCTTTTCTTTCTTTTTTTTTATCATGGTGAAAATGAAAATTTTACGCATTATAACATAATTCATATTATTTTCCTATTATAATCTATTTTTCTAAATGTTCACAGACGCATTACTATTATGATAGATCTATTTTACGCTTTTTAACGCAATTCATATTATGATCTGCTAAAGTGGCCATTTTAGACCCCCAGATCATCGTTTGTTTTGTGAATCTGTATAATTTAATATCTGTAATAAAGTAATATCAGTTTGTAAGCTGCTGGGTGTTGGTGGACTTATAAAAGCACCACATAGCAACTATCTCAGAAAATAAAGAAAATAATCTAGTCTTATTAAAAAGATAAAATATGAAGATAAAACAACAGAAATAGGTAGAGGTCACAATGCAAAGATAACCGTAAAAGCTAAACACGTTGAAATATAAAGGTTGTGTTTTTGTCAAACAAATTCAATTATGGATGTCTAGGAGCGCCTTTTTAAAATATCGAGATTATGAGCAATATGCTAACAACCTATCTCTCAGGAAAATCTGAAAGGACAGATAACATTGTGTTAAGGTCCCAGGCCTAGATTTTGTTATCTTTCGTTATTATATTTAAACTTTATGATATTGTTAACAAAGGACTTTATATTGGGATATGATTGCCTTTAATCCTCTTATCGACAGTTTATTTTGTACAGGTTCACCTTGGTATTTCAAGCTCTTACTTACCTATTTGAAACTGTTAACAAAATTTCAAAAGCGATTTGAAGTGGGTCTTAACATAATGGTTATGAAAATGAAAGGCACAGTCGCGCGCACTTATATTATCGCTGTGTAACTTTGAAAATAAAAATATCAATGATTTTTTTGTACTCTTTTGATGTGACCATAATATTAATACACTACAGTAAAACCGTTGCCCGTGAGACAATATATCTTCTGTACTTTATTATGATTTGCCTAGCCTTTTCGCAATAATGTTGGTGTCAGTTTTAAGTCATATCTGACGTTCACAATACAGTCAGTACTAGGTAATACGATAAGATTAAATTTGGTAAGATGGTTGTCTGTCATCATAAAAAGTGTCGCATTGAGTAATTAATTATTGTATGTTTTGCTTTTTACTTTCAAGACACAGACTACCTTAAATTACAGTCAAAGATCTCCACTGATAGTCAGGACCAACAGTTTGACGTAGTTTGTAGGACCCATCTACGGACCTACCGAAACAGGCGCGGCTTAACCTGGTGATCGACCAGAGTGGAGATTATTAGTTAGCCACGAGCTCCTCGTGTCTGTATTTATAGCGCTACAAACTATAGCCCAACTAATAGGGTAGTTAACTAAAAAAATCTAATTAGTCCGTCAGATATATTTCCAAAAAATATTGGACACGTATTTTTTATTTTTTCACGTAAGCAAACAATGAAGACGATACAGTGTTTTGAAAACTCGTGTGACGTCATATTCTAAGACATTAGTACGTAATTTTTTAGCGGTTAGTGACGTCACACTCCCCCACTCAAATCTATGTCGCGTTTTATGTTCGTCAATTTTTATTGATATAATAAAACAAAAATACGTATCTAATATTTTTTGATAGTCTAACAGACGGACTAATTAGAATCATATTTTTTTAAGTCAGAAAACATCCCTATTTTTAAGACCTACATTCCTGGCTTAAAATATGCAAAAATGAAGATTTTATATCATCATCAGCCTATATTGTTCCCACTGCAGGGACTCAGGCCTCCTCTCTAGGAGAGGGATGGGCTCTAATCCACCACGCGGGCCCAGTGCGGGTTGGTAGATGTCACATATCTTCGAATTTTTGATTCTAAGATATGCCGGTTTCCTCACGATGTTTTCCTTCACCGTTTTGAGAGCAGTGGTGATGAATTAAATTACACAAAGTGATGCGCCTGCCCGGGTTCGAACCCACGACCAACTGTTCGTAAGTCGGGGCCGCAACCACTGGGCCACCACTGCTCTAGATAGATTTGACATATACGTTATCAATTCACGATCTATTTTACTTCTGTATGGTTGTATGCTTCTTTTCCTCTACTCATTACAGTCAAAGGAAAATGGGTTATTGTGCCACCCGCAAGCGTGTCTTGCACTGTATACTTACACGTTTTTTATGGTTGAGCAAACGGGTCTCTGTTATGAGATACTAAGTAGCTAATAATAATTTTCGTTTCAGAACGTGATTTCTCTCTTATATACATTATAATATTTAACCATTTTTTTACATTATGGTATTTCAGAGAATCAAAGTTAGACTCCAGACGTTTCTAAATCGATACGATGGCAACATTTATATCTGGATATGCTTAACACATAACATAATCACGCCTGTAAACCCCGAAGGGTCAGGCAGTGGTGTACTTATTGATACACCTGCCTTTCACCAGTTATGATTAAGTTGTAATAGAGCGCAATCCTATTACCGTCAATGAATACTAGCTCGCGTGGTCCGTATAGTTTAGCCTGAACGTGCGACACGAGAGCTAGTATAAAACTAAGTAAATGTGACATTTTTTCCTTCACCAGAATACAAAATCACAAGCCCTGTCCCAACTATACGACGAAGGTACACCAATCGTTACCTCGTCGTAACGCGTAATAATCTCGCTATCCCAAGCTTTAGCACTAGTCCTTTCGGACATAAATCAAGTCAGTCAGATTTCCAACGGTCCTGTAATCCGCACCTAATTGAAGACATCGCTTCAAAAAAGCCTGTGTGACTCCTCTGAAACAGAAGACAATCAAACGGTACGTGACAATAGTACTGAATGACAACTTAATTTTTACTTTACAATGACGACTGAATTCTCAGAATCCATTAGCACCATTTGCGATTCAAAATGTGTATTGGCAAAATCCCTTTAGTAAATAACTGCTGCTTATTTTATCAATTATCTTTGTTTTTTTCTCGATTCAAAACGATTTGAATATCGTCTTACCTTAAAACAAAGGCCGAATCGACTTCAGACGTTTTATGTAACGATTTTGGACAACGCTTTCGTAATTCTATCTGCCTCTCAAATAAATATCTACATAGTTGGCTCCTTTGATCTTTTAAAAATAACTTGATATTATAATAGCAGCATAATGTAACAGCTATTTATGGAAATAAGAAGATTTTATTCCAATTATAATGTTTGTGATGCCATGATTCAAGGTGGGAAAAAATTGGAGTTTTTGAAAAGGTTATTGTTGGTTGTGTTTGTTGGTTAGGTTGGGTTGGGAGGCTATTTATGCAGGGTTTTTGGATATTTTCGTATCATATAATCATAATGTAATAGCGGATGAGTCTATCGCCATCAAACAGGCTCAGATCTAGGCTCTAGCGCAACCACTAGACCACCGATGCAACGCTGTTCACCTCGCATCTCTCAATTCATAATTTACCGTCAATACCGCAGGGTAATGACTCCCACCTTCAGCCTGTTGCAGATATCGGTATCTACCAAACTGCACCACCACAGCACCCTCTACTCTTCAGCATCCAGTCTGCCCAGCTGTCAGCTACCTGAAATGACTCCTTCTGCCCTGGGCGGAGTGGTAGGGAGTGTCAAACTTCTACTAACTAAAAACCACCCATGTTCTTTCATAGCTCTTTGTATCTAAGGCGTATTATCCATAGCTTGACTTCCTCGATACTGTGTCCAGTTAGGCCTGTCTCTCTGCCAGCCACATCCAGGCTTTTCCCTAATGGCAACAATGTCTGCCCATCTAGTCTCAAGTAGAAACTTAAACTAAACCTATAACCCCTGCCGATCGATGCACTTACTTACATAAAGCCGGTGGCAGTTCGGCGACTAAGACAGCCGCTACGCGGTCGCACCCCGACACTTAATATTAGCTCGCGTGGTCCGCATAGTTTAGCCTGAACATGTGACACGCGGAACTAGTATTGCATTTTTATACTGTAAGCTATTGGAAATTAAATTATCTTGCTGAATGGAAAAAATGGAATGATTTTTTTTTAGTAATATGTCGTCTATAACTGCCACTCCAGTCGATCTTTAGGGTAAGCCACGCTTGCCTAGGTTGGTCTGTGAATGAGGACCACCCATTACATACCGAGTTTCCTCCGTGCCTCGGAAAGCACGTTAAGCTGTTGGTCTTGGCTGCCAATTATAGATATTTAGCAGTCGTTACAGGTAGTCAGTGACCCGAAAGTCTGACAACCAGTCTTACCAAAGGGTATCGTATTACCTAGTATTAACTGGGTTGTGGAGGTCAGATAGGCAGTCACTCCATGACGAATACTGGTATTTCTGCTGCATCCGGTTAGACTGGAGGCTGAAAAGGCTAGGCAGATTATGATGAAATGGCGTTTGCAACGACATTGCGTGACCTCAAGCAGTTGATTATTTTATCAACTTCATTATCATCATCCACAACCTGAATGCGCCCACATGCATAGGCCTCGTTTTTCTTATGCCAATCTCCAATTTATAAGAATTTATAAGACCAATATTTTTTATAAACGCTTTCCTCTTTGTATGTCTAGTCTATATAATTATATCACAAGCACAAATATTGAGCCAAAAACATAAAAAACAAGTTTTCATCCTTCTTTTTTTTTTCGCGTAGAATGACTTTTCCTTTTTTCAGCAAAGAATTTATAGCTGTACATCCTAAGGGTATTTTTTTGGGACAAGCCAGCCACACTATTCCTAAACCACTGTAACTCCTGTAAGCCAGAATCTACAGTGGCGACCACAAGAAAAGCGCCGAGACAATGAAGGTCGACGAAGTCCCAGAGATACGATTTAACTGTCTTCCACTAGGCCACTGGAGACACAGGGACGTGTACAACTGAGATAAGCCCAGTTGCCTAGCACCACGAATTATTGTCATTAATATTACTAGGTCCTAAATTGTGTTGCATCCTAAGGGTATGTTGTAGAATACGTATTTACATTCCTTACTTAATTATTCAACAAACAAAAATTGAGTGTGTGACTTAGAAAAACTGAACACCGTACCCACCGTAGATCTCGAATAACTAAATCACCAATAACCACACACTAATACGCCAATACAAATACACCTATTCGAACCTTGTAATATTATTTCTTAGTGTGTATGGGAAATTATATTCAAAACAATCACAAATATTGTAAACGTGCAACTTTCCGTATCGAAAGCATTTTTAATTAACAGACAATTTCCAGTCTGTTAATAAAATGCACTTTATCATTTATCTTCTGTAACAAAAACAATACGCTATTCGCTATTTGTTTTTCATTACTGACGTTGAATGAAACTCAAGCGGGCTATGAAATAAAACAGTCGATGGCTCTCAGATACCAATCGTTGAATTCTAGTGCGCTTGTGATTTATTTATGAATATCTGGGGGCACGGCAGTGCCCCCGCCAAGTCGAGCAATAAAGCGGCACGGCCGTACCATCCTTTTCTGGAACCAGTTCAGGCCATTTTCGACCTCATAACTTCGTTGTGGATAAAACTAGAAGCCTGACTGAGTTGTTGCGATGGCGATTAGCTATTACAATGGCCTGATTATATGACAGCTGTGGAACATCATAGCACTTGCGTCGCTTTTTTGCTGAAACGTCTTCTATGTCAGGTTCTGTTTCTGAATTATTGCTCATTAGATCAATTTCATTTATTGCATCTTGATACGTTTTTATATTTTGCCTTTTTACCGCACAGTTTATTTGTGTCCAAGTATCATCGGGCTGACTACCTTCATCTTTTTGTAACTTATTTTTATGTGACTGTTTTAGTTTTCTGGGCCAATACAAAACTCCATTACTCTCCCATTGATGTGGTACACATGTCAATACAATGTTGCCCTTTTCAATGCTTTGAACAATTTTGAAAGGCATTTTTTACTCTTAAAACCTGTAAACAACATTTTTTGATAAAAATAATAAATACAAAACACAAATAACTAGCTTAGTACTATCAAGCACACGTAAAGTTATACAGTGCAGCCTTATCGCGCTCGAAATAAAGTCAACATTGCCACAAAAGTGTACAGCTTGACGTGGGCTTGACTGTACAAACAAATTTTGTATTTATAATATTAACAAGTATTTATCGCACCAGCAAGTCGGTGGAAACACTTTGACCTTGAGGTGGCCTCGCTTATTAGAGAGTTTCAATACCAACGCGAGACCAGGTTATACTACATTATAACGAAACTCAAGGGACCGAGCATTTTTTATCGTTATAGAGAGTTAACGTTATATGGAGTGAAGAAAGACAAACAATGTACATATTATCGCTTTTCTTTTACTGGCCATGTTAACAGTTTCAAAGTTGGTTGAGGACTGATAATACGATAGGTACAGCTGGTGTGTTTAGACCATCATTTCCAAGTAAACGCAGTAATGATGCACGTGTTCAAGGCAATTAACAATAACAAAAGCAAGACGGCTGTTTACGACCTCAGAAGTTTCGGAACCTCAAAGATTTAGTCGGCGTCTTTTGTAACCTGATAAGATAACATAAACAATAATACCGATTGTGAATATTTACTGTGACTTAATATGAACAAATTTCTTCGTAATAGAGAATGGCTGCTGCGCTATAAAGAGTTTATCAATGTGTGGGTTTTAATTTTAAGGTAAACCAACCAAATTGTGCTCATTTCTACGTTATAGGGAGTTTATCGTTACAAAGAGTAATGTTATAAAGAGTTTACACTGTATTTTGTTTCCACTTACGTGCTGGTCTGGCGTACGATGTACAAGGTTAGGGGTTCAGGAGGAAGCGAGGCGCAACAGGACAACCTCTGGTTTAGGGATTCCAGAGAAGTACAGAGTTATTCTATTTATCTTCGGGGACGCCGGCAGACACCAGACGGGCGATCAGTCCTTTCGTTGTGGATTATTTCGCCCAGTTCCCCATTTTGGTGGATCCCCTTCATGGGTTACTGGTGGTCGGCATCGCGAATCTTCCTGTTGCCTTGCAGAAGCTCACCAGTTGTTCGGTGGAGATTTCTGCGAGCTTCTCTTCATTAATCTCATCTGTTCCTAGGATTTCCCATCTGAGTGGCCCATACATTGTGCATTCCGCCACAAGGTGGAAACTTGTTTCTTCTGCTTCTCCACATGCTGGGCATATGGGATCTTCCTTTACTTTCATAATCGTCAGATGTCTATTGAGTCCACAGTGTCCTGTTGCGACCCCTACTACTAGTCTTATGTTTCCCCTGCTCATTCTGAGTAACTTGTGGGATTTCTTTTCATCATATGACTTTAAGAAGATTTTTGATTGTCGACAACCTTCTGTTGCGTTCCATCTTCTATTTGACTCTCTTGTAGTTATTCTATGGATGATTCCTTTTGTTATATTATGTGGGATCGGTAACCTGGGCTCTGGTCCCACAAAGGTTTCATCTGCTCCTTTTCTGGCTAATTCATCTGCTATCTCATTCCCTTCGTGTCCTTGATGACCAGGGACCCATGCGACTGTTACTTCTGCTTTTTCCGCTAGTTGGTTGAGTGCTTCCTTGCACTCTTTAACCAGTGCAGATGTGACTTCCACTTTGTTCAGTGCTTTGAGTGCTGCTTGACTATCACTGTATATAACTATTTTGGAAAGATCACCTGTAAGGGCGTTTCCAATTATTCTGGTACATTCCATAATGGCATGTATTTCTGTCTGGAACACACTTGCGCCTGTTCCTAGTGAGAATGATCTATTTATTTCCAGTCTTGGTATGTGTATCCCAGAGCCGGATAGCTTAGTTGATTCTTTCCTTGATCCATCTGTATAGCAGACCGCTATAGATGGATCACTCTCGATTGTCCATTCTTCTCTTGAGCCTATATGTATTCTATACTTTTTGTCGAAGATCTTCTCTTTTTTGATTAAGTCATTGTTGGCCATAATCATTGATAGATTGTCTTCGTACAGATTTGCTATCTCCGAGTGACCTTTGTCCATAAAATTGCCTTTCCAGAGGTTCAAGCTTTTCAGTTTGAACCACTGCTCTAAGGCTCTTTTCTTGACTTGTAGACTAAGCGGTATCATTCCTAGTATGACATCCAGGGCCGCTGAGGAAGTCGTCCTCATTGCCCCAGAGATCATTAACCCGGCCATTCTTTGAACTTTTACTAGCTCTGTGCTGTTACTCTTGATTTGTGTTCTGTGCCACCATACTATTGCTCCGTGTATAACTCTGGGTATGATGATGGCATTGTATATCCAGGCTACTATAGCCGGTTTCATTCCCCAGGTTCGACCTATAGCTCTTCTGCATTGTAGTAATGCAATTTTTGCTTTCTCACATGTTTCTTTTATATGCGTCTTGTATGACATGGTTTTGTCTAAGATCACTCCTAAGTATTTTATTTCCTTAGTTACTTCTATCCGTTCACCGTCTATGTATATTGGTGATAACTCCGTGTATTTCTTTCTTTTTGTAAAAAGGACTAACTTCGTTTTGGTGGGGTTGAGGTTCAGTCCCCTTTCCCTACACCATTCGAGGGTAGCCCTAATTCCTTTCTTCATTACGTCACTCATGGTGCTAAGTACTTTTCCAGTAATTAATAGCACTCCATCGTCCGAGTATGCTTGTATATATATGTGCATCTTGTTTAGCTTCTTAAGCAAGTCGTCAAGTACCAAACACCATAGGAGCGGCGAGATGCAGCCTCCCTGGGGAAAGCCCCTCACCGCTCTCACTGTGATGGTATTGTTACCTAATTCGGCCTGAATTGCTCTGTGTCTTAGTACGTTTTCTATCCATCTTGACATGTAGCTTGCTATGCCTTCTCTTTGTAAAGCGGCCTTGATCGCTGTGGAGTTGGCTTTGTCAAAAGCTCCCTCCACGTCGAAAAAGCAGCCCAATGCAAAGTCTTTGTTTTCTAACGCTCTTTCGATTCTTACCGCTATGTTATGAAGAGCTGTCTCCGTGGACTTGCCCTCCATATATGCATGTTGATTCCTCTGTAGCGGCGTGTCACTTTTTTCCACTTTGTTTCTAATGTGTCTGTCTATTATTTTCTCTAGGGTTTTCAGCACGAAAGACGAGAGACTGATGCACCTAAAAGATTTTGCTTCCTGGTACGTCGTCCTCCCAGGCTTGGGGATGAAGACTACTCTAACTTTTCTCCAATTTTCAGGTATATAGCCTGTGGCCACACTACTTCTGAATAGAGCTAGTAGATCTTTGTTAATATACTCGTGTGCCTGCTGTAATATCTTCGGGAGTACACCGTCCGGGCCAGGTGCTTTGTATGGTTGGAAGGATGATATACTCCAATCTATTTGGTCTTCTGTAATGATTTCCTCGACCTCAGATTGTGTCACTTCGTCTTGGTTTTCGGTCATCATTGTTTCTTCTTGATAGGTTTCACATCCGGGGAAGTGACTTCCCATCATTTCGTTTAGTATCTTTTTTGGGTCGGATATGATCTCTTCCCCTATCTTTAGGCTTCCTAGTTTGCATGCTTTGTCTTTCGACAACACCTTGACTATTCGCGCAGTGTCAGTGTGTCTACTGATATTTTCACAGTAGGCGTTCCATCCTGATCTGCTTTCTTTCCTGCACATTTGTCCTAGTTTGTTCCTTAGTTCTCTATATTTGTCCCAGTTCTCATCGCCCCCTTTTCTGAGGGCAGTTCTAAGAGCTCGACGCGTGCTTTTTCTGATCTTCCTTAGTGTTTTGTTCCACCATGGTTGGCCTTTACCTAATTTTAGTTCCTTAAGAGGGCATGCGCAGTGGTAGGCTTCTATTAATGCCTCCTCTAGACGCTTGGCTTCCTTTTCGAGTTCCTCTGCTGTTTCGTAGCTTTGTTTTTGGCTAGGAGACCATGTCTTTATTTTTGAGTCAAAAATCTCCCAGGAGGCTTTCTTTGCGTTTCTGATCATTACCTTCTCCATCTCACAGTCAAGACTGAAGGTGATTCTACGGTGATCCGAGTAAGAATCCTCCTCGTCGACTCTCCAGTCTTTTATGTGTTTGCTTATCCTGCTGGATGCCATCGTAATATCCAGCACCTCAGTTCTTGACCTGGTTATAAAGGTGGGTATGTTACCTACATTTAGTATTTCTAAATTACTGCTTATAATAAAGTCTAGTAGCAAGTCACCTTTTTTGTTGCAGTCTGTGCTACCCCAAGCCACATGATGTGAGTTGGCGTCGCACCCCACAATAATCGGAATATTCTTACCTCCATACTTGTTTATCGCCCGTTCCAGTTCTGGTGTTGGCGGCTTGTAGTTGGTCTCACTTGGAATGTATGCTGACATTATGGCTGCTCTGCATTTCCCTCCACTTGATGGGGAAAAGTCAAATTCTGCCACAATCAGGTCTCTGTAACATTCCACTTCGATTAGTCCTAATGTTTTAGCTCTGCTACTGGCAAAAATGCATGTTCTGGGATTCGACTCACCTCCCTTAAGGTAGATGGTGTCTCCTCCCATACACCCCATGCCGACCACTCTTCCTTTATGGATGTATGGTTCTTGTAGCAGAGCTATATCTATATTATTCGCAGCCATGTATCGGCATAGTTCTGCCGTAGCCTCGCGGCAATGGTGCAAATTCAACTGAAGTACCCTGAGGTGTTGTGTGTTTTTGTTTTTTGTGTTCATGAGTGTGTGTTGTTTGAAGTGTGTGTGTATGTTTGTAGAGTTGTTTGTTTGTTTGTTTGTTGTTGTTGTTCGATCGAAGTTGTGTCTGTTTCTTTGTGTTGTGTGTTTGTGTGTGTGTTAGTCCGACTCGCTCCCCGAATGGTCAGTCCGCCTCGCCGCCTTGGTTCGAGTGCTTGTGCTCTCCCCTATGGTGGTCGTTGTTGGTACTGGCCTCGGCTCGCTAGTGGACTTATGCAGAGTGTTGGACGCCCCACCGATGTCCCTCTGGTCAGGCCCTAGAGATCTCGCTGAGAGCTCTTCGTCTCTGCACGAACTTCCAGGGCCCGTCCTTTCGGTCTGTGCGGCGTCCGTCTGAGTGGCCTTGTCTGTGTGTGTCGGGCTCTTCAGTATACTTTGTGGCTTCTGTTTTAGTAGCTTGGCTTGGACCTGAGTGGCTTGAAAATTGAGCCAGACGTACCCAGGTTCGTCGCCGATTACATCCTGCGGGACCCCCAGCACGAGGCGCATACCCAGGGGCTGCATTTCCCTGTGAAGGAGGGTCCACTCGGATATCCTCAGTTCCGTCCTGTAGTCGTTCTGGCACTTAATCAGCCTAAGGGGGTCCGCCGGCATCTTTCTGCTGGTAGGAACCCAGATGGCTACCCTACATCTGCTTAAAATTGTACACCTTATAGGGACTTCGTTGTATGTACCGAAGTCACAGCTCAGTATCCAGTCCCTTGCTTCCACCGTCATTGGTGTCACAAGGAAGAATCCTTCCGACACCAACCCCGAGGTCGCAAAGGACAGACACCTGCCCGGGACTCCTCCATACGCCGCCGCCTCTATAAGGTCCGCCATTTTGTCCTTAATTAGGGTCGCCGCAGCGTCGTCCAGCTTGACACCGTCCTCTCTGTGTACCGTAACAGCGAGCTCGTTCTGCTCCCTAGCGGAGCTTCGCGAGAACCCTGTTCGACTCTGACCAAGATTCGGTCGTTTTGCCGTTGGACGCTGAGACGGTCCTTCACTAGGATCTGTGCCTTGTCTTTTAACTTTTGGTGCTCGCGGCCTCGCCTCGTCTCCACCCGCTCCGGACGCCTTAGCGGCCGTGGCCAACGAAGTACAGAGTTAACATACCCGGATGTTTTTAAAACTGTTTATTTCACAACCCAATGTTTCTCATTCCGTTTCCGTTTCACGGGCATAATCAACTCACTTGAAATTTAGTGAAATTATACAAATATGGCGGTAACAAACCCTTTGCGCAATAAGCACACGCGCGCTCTTCTTCATAACTCAGGCGCTACTGCTACTGGTTCGGACATGCAAGCCTCCCCCCGCACCTCTCACCCGTACTGCGTACTACTGGTATAGTTTTAAAGCAATCGTAATCGTACCTTCAAAATATTTGCCGAACAGGCGGCGCGGGAAGATTCCTTGTTAATTTGATTGCTTGGACGCATAATGTTTGAAATCTAGCTAACATAAAAATCATCTTTTTTTACCGTTGAACATATTATTATGTCCTTATTGGTCCTTATAATAAGATTATTTATTGGATATAATTATTCAAAAACTAAATAACAAAATTAGTAGCACATTGTGCATTCATCTTCGATGTAATGGTCATATATGCTGTACTGGGAGCAATTCGGGCACCAAAAAAAGATTTGATCCAATAAAACCATTATGTTTTCTTGACTACAAATGAAATGAGTAGGTCTATACATATTGTTTAAATAAACTGGAAATCCACACCCATTGCAGCTATCGGATAACACAAAATGTGTATCAGTCCAAGGCCATCTCATATTTGTCAGTAAAATCAGTGAATATTTGGTCAAAAAACAGTCGACATCAAGAAATACAACCATCTTGTTAACTAAATCCTAAAAAAAAGTAAATTTAGCATTAGCAGGCATATCAAGGGAACCCTAATTTGTTTTTAAATGGAGGCGAGTTATCTGGACTGAAACTGTTACAAGTATTAATTTACCTACATTGTTCCTATAAAGTACTTAATGAAGACCAATTTTAAGACATGGCGAATATTCATAAGAATTGATGAAATATTTTATTTACAACAATATACTAATGTCCTATTTTTCGGAGGGGATTGTGAAACTAACTAAATTGCGGTACACATTTACAAAAAAAAATGACTTCCCCAAGAGTTCATACACTATATTTACAATATATTATTAGTAATTAATGTTCTACAATTATACAAAATAATAGTAATAGAAACTTACGTTTTTATTAGTATTTACCACAAAACAACCGGAACCACCAGCCGAAGCAACAACAAAGATAACTTCTATTAAAATATACTTATTACTAATAACTAAGTACATTACTAGTGCATTATAAACAACATTGCTTTAGTAAGATACTTATGTCAGATACTAACAAGAGCGTTTGTGCTTGTAATTGCGTAGTCTCATATCATTATAGAAGCTATTGCGCTTCGTCAAGTATATTATAGGGCTTAGTAACATTTTAAAAGTTGATTATAAGATAGTTATAGAAATAAACGCTCCTATAACTGCGCCCAAATCCAGGCTTGTAGCATGAAACAAGTTTCTTATAAGTGACAATAAAAGTAGTCTTGAGATCGTTTTAAGTACTGATTTTGCTAGTTGGGACGTTCTTGTGTACAAACAACACATTTGGTATTGTAAATCATAATGTAATAGCGGATGAGTCTATCGCCATCAAACAGGCTCAGATCTAGGCTCTAGCGCAACCACTAGACCACCGATGCAACGCTGTTCACCTCGCATCTCTCAATTCATAATTTACCGTCAATACCGCAGGGTAATGACTCCCACCTTTAGCCTGTTGCAGATATCGGTATCTACCAAACTGCACCACCACAGCACCCTCTACTCTTCAGCATCCAGTCTGCCCAGCTGTCAGCTACCTGAAATGACTCCTTCTGCCCTGGGCGGAGTGGTAGGGAGTGTCAAACTTCTACTAACTAAAAACCACCCATGTTCTTTCATAGCTCTTTGTATCTAAGGCGTATTATCCATAGCTTGACTTCCTCGATACTGTGTCCAGTTAGACCTGTCTCTCTGCCAGCCACATCCAGGCTTTTCCCTAATGGCAACAATGTCTGCACATCTAGTCTCAAGTAGAAACTTAAACTAAACCTATAACCCCTGCCGATCGATGCACTTACTTACATAAAGCCGGTGGCAGTTCGGCGACTAAGACAGCCGCTACGCGGTCGCACCCCGACACTTAATATTAGCTCGCGTGGTCCGCATAGTTTAGCCTGAACATGTGACACGCGGAACTAGTATTGCATTTTTATACTGTAAGCTATTGGAAATTAAATTATCTTGCTGAATGGAAAAAAAATGGGATGATTTTTTTTTGGTAATATGTCGTCTATAACTGCCACTCCGGTCGATCTTTAGGGTCAGCCGCGCTTGCCTAGGTTGGTCTGTGGATGGGGACCACCCATTAAGCTGCACGTTAAGCTGTTGGTCTTGGCTGCCAATTATAGATATTTAGCAGTCGTTACAGGTAGTCAGTGACCTGAAAGTCTGACAACCAGTCTTACCAAAAGGTATCGTATTACCTAGTATTAACTGGGTTGTGGAGGTCAGATAGGCAGTCACTCCATGACGAATACTGGTATTTCTGCTGCATCCGGTTAGACTGGAGGCTGAACCCAACGTAGGTGGGAAAAGGCTAGGCAGATTATGATAAAATGGCGATTGCAACGACATTGCGTGACCTCAAGCAGTTGATTATTTTATCAACTTCATCATCATCATCCACAACCTGAATGCGCACATGCATAGGCCTCTTTTTTCTTGTGCCAATCTCCAATTTATAAGAATTTATAAGACGAAAATTTTTTATAAACGCTTTCCTCTTTGTATGTCTAGTCTATATAATTATATCACAAGTACAAATATTGAGCCAAAAACATAAAAAACAAGTTTTCATGCTTCTTCTTTCTTTCGCGTAGAATGACTTTTCCTTTTTTCTGCAAAGAGTTTATAGCTGTACATCCTAAGGGTATTTTTTGGGACAAGCCAGCCACACTATTCCTAAACCACTGTAACTCCTGTAAGCCAGAATCTACAGTGGCGACCACAAGAAAAGCGCCGAGACAATGAAGCTCGACGAAGTCCCAGAGATACGATTTAACTGTCTTCGACTAGGCCACTAGACACACAGGGACGTGTACAACTGAGATAAGCCCAGTTGCCTAGCACCACGAATTATTGTCATTAATATTACTGGGTCCTAAATTGTGCTGCATCCTAAGGGTATGTTGTAGAATACGTATTTACATTCCTTACTTAATTATTCAACAAACAAAAATTGAGTGTGTGACTTAGAAAAACTGAACACCGTACCCACCGTAGATCTCGAATTACTAAATCACCAATAACCACACACTAATACGCCAATACAAATACACCTATTCGAACCTTGTAATATTATTTCTTAGTGTGTATGGGAAATTATATTCAAAACAATCACAAATATTGTAAACGTGCAACTTTCCGTATCGAAAGCATTTTTAATAATTTCCAGTCTGTTAATAAAAAACACTTTATCATTTATCTTCTGTAACAAAAACAATACGCTATTCGCTATTTGTTTTTCATTACTGACGTTGAATGAAACTCAAGCGGGCTATGAAATAAAACAGTCGATGGCTCTCAGATACCAATCGTTGAATTCTAGTGCGCTTGTGATTTATTTATGAATATCTGGGGGCACGGCAGTGCCCCCGCCAAGTCGAGCAATAAAGCGGCACGGCCGTACCATCCTTTTCTGGAACCAGTTCAGGCCATTTTCGACCTCATAACTTCGTTGTGGATAAAACTAGAAGCCTGACTGAGTTGTTGCGATGGCGATTAGCTATTACAATGGCCTGTTTAACATTGGCGAATGCGATGCGATGGCCAAGTCAATCTTTTACTTAGAACATCAAAGGTTTTTAAGTAGGGATTAAATATATTAACTGACTTGGTATTACATGAATCTCACTTCTTTTTACGGTAAAAGTGAGTTGCGCGGTTTGGCTTTTTTTACAAGTTTTGTTTTTGGTGAGATCATATTTTCTTGCATGACAACTTGTATGTGGGAATTAAAATACTATAAATATATATAACAATTATTATTTCATTTAAAAGTCACATTTGTACAATCCGCCATTTTTTAATTTCCTATTTTCTCTCACACCCTCTCGCTTTCAGTCACTCACACCTACTGCAATACACACTGTATTATTTTTTATTATGTTTTTGTAGTATGTAGCATATTATAGTACGTATTGTTTACTCAAATAGAGTTGTATATAGGACACGTAGGTAACAAGCCAGTAGTACAGTGATGAGAGGTGGAGGTAAGATGTAACCGAATGGTGTCTAACTGGAAGATGGTGTGCTGGTCACCCCATAGCAAGATGGGTTGATGACATTGTTGTTTTTAAAGGTCATCCTTGATGTGGTTTACATGGAATCGTGAAGATGAGCACACACAAAATGAGACCTATACCTATACCATAGAATCTATGGCATAGATAATATACTAAGTGGGCAGTGGACTATGATAATTATGACGTTAATAAAAGTTTTTAAACTATTGCATTCCAATATTAGATATTGATTAAACAGTAAAGCTCAATTTATCTCTCTCAGAGAGCCATTTCGCTGGCAAAGCTTAGAGGGACTTATAGTTTGAGTACTGTTTAATTAGCAGGTAGGTCTAGCTACATTAATCATGCTAAATATTGGGAATTTCTAGTTACAATATCACCTTGCCATCTGACCTGGTTGCTTGTATAAACCTCTGTTAAATCACTAACTAAATAGCATTGTAGTGTCATGAAGGAAATTTGGTGTGACTTTATTTCATGCAAACTAAAGATTAATATCGTTCTTTTCTAGCCAAAACTTGATTACGTTTCCGTTTTGTGGATAGTGACAATTTAATAGTTTTGTCCTGCTTACGCATGGTGCAAATCGTAACTCTCGTTCCATGCAGGATGCAGTCATCATCATCATCATTTCAGCCAAAAGACGTCCACTGTTGGACATAGGTCTCTCCTAAGTGTCGCCACATTGACCGGTCCCGTACGTCTCAAACCCAGCGGATCCCCGCAACCATCACCAAGTCATCGGTCCACTTAGAGGGAGGCCTTCCACCGCAATGTCTGCCGGTTCTCGGTCGCCACTCCAGAACTTTTTGGCCCCATCGGCCATCCATTCTGCGAGCAGTGTGACTTGCCCGCAGACGTAGTCCGAAGAATTGCTAGACTTAAGTGGCAATCCACTTAAGTCTGGCAATTCTTCGGACTACGTCGGTAAACTTGGTTCTCATTTCTGATTGGATCACGCAAGGATGCTGTTGTAAACACTATTTCTTTTTTTTCTTTTGTGATCTTCACTGAGGCCACATATCTAATGATTTAAATTGTTGTTGCTAACACCACGACACGAGTGCTATATTAATTCGTGACCTTCTCAGACTAAACTACTTACATATATCACTTCAAAATGATTACTCGCTTAATAGCACTTTCCACAAATCCTGGCAACATAAAATGCAATATAGGCAAACAAATGGAGCCCATATTAAACAGGGCAAGTTTCAGGTGTAGTAGTAACAGTTAGGGACCGACTACCCGGGTAGTACCCGGGTACTAGCCGGGTACTAGCCGGGTACCCGAGTCAGACAAGTGAAGGGCCGCGCTTAAGAGCTCATTCCGCGAAATTAAGCAAGGGAGTACGTCTAAGTCTTACGGCTTAAGGTTAGATATGTGGACCAAGCTCGGAGGTGGAGCGGTGGACACCCGATTGTGTTCATTGTAATGTACTTATAAAGGTATCGTTTCTACGAAATTGAATAATTAATTGGCCCCTCTAATAAAAGAAGATTGGTTAGATAGTACTATTGTAGTGTTGTTTAACAGAATGTAAGTACCCGTATTGTTGGAATAAAATGTATGTTCCTACACCTACATTGATGTATCTATTCATTGTCTATTATTTATTGGGCAGTCTAAGTACGTGCAGGACTTTGCTTAATTTCAAAGCATTAATGTTTTCTGCTGTAGCAGCCGCCCGCTGCTGTCAATATCTTAGACCACATGTGAAGGCAACAGGACAGAAGCCTTAAATCGCGTTAGTGTCGAGCGAGTGTTTATAATGCCCGCCCTGCGCCCCCGCGCCCCTTGTTACCGGAATAATCGAGAATAATCGGGATTGAACCGGATTTGGGCAGTTCTGTCTAGTTAGGGACGGAACAAAAACCTTGTAATTACTAAGAGGTACGACTCTGCGTGTGTTAGGTAAATACGTCAAGGAAAACTTCGGTTCGAAACACGAGTATTTTTTAATAGGTGGAAACATAGACACGAGGTTTCCTGTTTTCGTTAGTGCTGTTCTTTACCAGGAACAGTTTTAATAATTTTCAGTTATGTTTTATAGATGTTTAACGGAAAGGTTCCTGAAAACATCTGGCAGTTTATAATACTCTTTGCTGTCTGCCTTTTGCATTTTATAAGTGCGAGCTATACCAAGTTATAAGACTACTTCTTTCTATCATATCAATATTAACTCTTTACAAAAGTTAATATTAGAATTTTTGGTTGAGTGGTCGTAAGTGTGACTGCTAGGCATGAGGGGTGTTTCGGGTTCGATTCCCGGATTGGGTAAAGTAATCTCAGGTTTTTCCATGAGAAATTTTTCAGTAGCAGTCACGAACAGACGCGATTTTTTGTTAAAAGTTAATATTATAAGCAAGTAGTAGTATCAAGTAAGTAGAGTTTATCTTTTGGACGCCTTATACATAATTCAAAAGTTTAAAATAATCTAAAAATCGTCCTAGCTATTATTAAGGTTTTAACCTACTACTTAAACAACAAGGTCACTAATATCACCTTCTTTGATTTCCACGACTGTCTCAGTATCGTAAGGTAAGTATTTTTTAATCCAAGATCAGTGTGAAAAGACCAATTTCTCGTTAGTATTTTAATCTTCGTTTCGTATTGACTTTGTCGTTTATTTTGTTCATTATTTTTATATAGCCCCGCCTTAAGCTTTTTCATTCCTTAAGCGCTCTCTAAATATTAGATTGCTTGCCGTGACTTTAATTTTTTTAAGTCTTTGTTTGTAACTTCATCCTCTAGAAATTACTTTGGAATTTTAAATAAAAAAGAGAGGTGACATGTTTTCGTGTAGAATATTAATTTAGTTTAAAACTGTGATATTTTTAAGGACTTTTTTCGCCCACCATGTTTTCATAATGGCTTTCGATCAATTGAAATGAAGAAACTTATTAAAAATTCAACTTTTTTAAGATCTGACTGCGCGTTTCAGGTTTTCTAGAATTAATTCAGGTTTCATCTAGAATGTCATTAGAATTTAATACTCTTGACATATTCTATCACTGCACTAAAACAGCTATTTGTAAAATAATATTACGGCTGTTATCCCTGAAGGATTAGCTGAGGTGAATACGAGTACTTGGCATTTATAGATAACGAAATGTTGTCGTTGTCTTTAAATACCATGTACTCGTAGTAGAGAGCAAATCTATTGCCATCATCTGGACTCCGAGCGGTTGGTGGTAAAACCCAGTTACACTTTTTCCAATTCAGGAATCGAGCTCCAGACGTCTTAGTGACAACCACAACGGACGTGGTAACACCACAACGGAAAATACAAAATACGTACTGATAACGTGTGGTGTTGGATCGCGGTCATATCTAATTAAATCGCGTCAGCATAACGGGCTCATTGATATTGATTGGCGATCGCATTAATAAATATACCGACACATATTTTACACAAAACACAGAGGTTTTTGATGGCCGCAGCTGGGATTTGAAATTTACTGTGTTTTATAAATTAATTGATGGGTAAGCCGCTTAGCGGTTTAACCCCATACTGCATCGATTACGTCACAGGTATCAAATGGTTTATATAATCTCATCAATAGATTTATTGGCAGAGGGTAGTAAAACTTTTCCTAAATTGGTGCATTTCGAGAAACGGTTGACTGGTAGAAATTGCCTATGGCATTAAATCCGCCTTTGTGCTTAAGCGAGTCAAATAATTTAACGTGTGGGCAAAAATTCTACTGATAAAACAAACTTAACAGTCCGCGCTGCTTCTTCATCGTCATGAGCCTATAATATTCCCAGTGCAGAGACTCAGGCCTCCTCTCTAGGAGAGAGATGGGCTACAATCCTCCACGTGGGACCTCATGCTTAGCAGTCAAGCTTGCAATCACTAAGCCAACGAGGCAGTTTTTAAACTTCAAATGATGTAAAGTCACAATTTTAAAACTCTTGTGAGTTTTTGTCAGTCAAGAATATAAATCACCAAACCAACGTATTAATCCGCAATTCATTGTTTCCAAACAAATAAGACAGCTGTTACTGTGTTAAAACAATCCAATTTCCCACGTAACAAACCCATTTTTTTGCAGCCCCGACAGGCGTCGGCCCTTTCGGGCCCCTCCCATGTTCCTGACATCTCTTTGAGGCGCGCGTGGAACACGAACGCGCCGTCGACACGGCCTGTTTTCGTCGTGAGACGGACGGACGGCGAGTTAGCCCATCACTCACCGTCCACAGGCCCGCGTCTACGGTGGCCGGAGGTCATCGCGGGACCCCGACGCCCGGAGCGCCTCCCGCGGCGGCTGGGACGAGAGGTTCTCTCCCTCTCGCGTTCCGCCACCTCCTTCGCTAGCATCACTGCTTCGCAGAAGGAGGCGACGGCGTCCCATTCCTCCTCGCCCCGGACCATGGCTTGCACCAGGGCCGGGCGCGAGAGGTCGCCGCCGCCGATCGCCGCTACGAGAACACGGCGGGGCTCCGCCCAAGCGGGGCACACCTCCACTGTGTGCTCCACCGTGTCCTCCGGCCGATCCTCACAATGGTGGCATCCGGGCGTTTCCTCCCGCCTGATTCGGTGCAGGTACCATCCGAAACAACCGTGTCCGGTGAGGACCTGCGTCAGACGAAAGGTGAGGGCGCCGTGGCGCCTCTCAAGCCACTCCTCAAAGAGGGGACTTACCGCCACTATCGTGGCGTGCCCACGTAACAAACCCATTACACACAGATACACACTTGAACAATGTAAAATTAATAACATTTTCAAGTTAAACAAACATATTTTTAGTGTATTTACGGACAGGTGCAGCCGCTTCAGCGAGCTGTCAGCGAAACGAATGAATTGCCTTGTATTTGTGAATATTGTACAATTACATCGCATGGACGACACTTAATAATGTAGCATTGCTAGCTACATTAATTTTAATTACTGCATCATTTAAATTGCTTTATAATGATGAGGATAATATCTGTCTGCATTTGAAATGCGTGAATAGTGGATTTTAGTTTATGTAATAGTAACATGTTGTATATTTTCTCATTAATAATCTGAATGGATTTGTGTCCGGTTGATGGCAAGACTTTGGTCTTCTACTACAAGGGACATCAGTCAGATGTGGGTCTTCTATTGATCCACCTCTGCCTAACCCATCGTCGACAAAAGGTGTGAACATCTGTTACGTAACATGATTTTATTATGATTTCTTTGCCACTCTATGGATAGAGTTTTTTGTTAATCAAATTCTGGTGTTTCGGCCCTTTTGTTTCATCCTAAATCTAATCCGCGAAACAAAATGAATTCCGCCTCTAAACCACTAGCACAAACAGACGATAGAGAAAGTATAGAACTTATGAAATTATATTATTGTCGGTGCACAAGTACTGAATACTAATTCTGTGCGGATGGCCGGGAGCCTGCCCGATCACGTTGCTCTCTCGTGATTGTAAATCAAGTTAAAATAAATAAATAAATCTTATATTTTTATGCTGATCGAAGAATGGATAGAGATCTGAGGACACGACTTGAATTTCTTTGTTGTTGCTGCGAACGTCAGCGGGAAATAGGTTACCTATTTTCAGTTTTGCTTTTACCTTTGGTTTATTATTCTTTTGTGGCACTAAAATAGACACCTTCTGACTTTAAAAGAAAAGTTTGGACCTAAAGTTGCGGTAGCATCTGATTCAATCACACTGGCACTGCTAAACATAGTTCTAGTTTGTGTAACTTTGTGTTGCTATAAGCTTAGTAATCTTTATGGGGCATATTATTATGTGCTGCTTATTTTTCAGATCTTATAACTGTTACTAACGAGGGTAAAACAAAGAAACTTAGCTTAATGATTAAGGAAACCTCTACTATGTATAATGAACAGAGTAAATCGTAAACTCTGCAGCACGTATGTGCTGGGGCAATGGATCGCCTTAGTTTGTCGACAAAGTTAGTGTCGCCCCAGTCTGTGCACTTGCGCGATTATTTCATGTATGTCTGTGAGAATGTCACCTAAACATGAAAGATATGAATGCGTTTGTGGTAGCTACAAGAAACTTCTCAAGTAAGCAAATATACGGTTGATTTTTGACTTTGAGATAGGGTCCTTTAACTCTTGTTGATTTAGTACAGGAGAACGAAATAATCAAGAAGCTTTAATTGAGTAGCTAATCACTGACTGCATTCACAAAATCAGTTTTATTATTTTCAGATATATTGTGTAATGATTTTGTAAAATAATAGCAAACTTCTTTCCACTTGTGATAGATGGCGCTAGTGGGTGCATGAGTTAAATACTTCCGTTAGCTAGTAAAATATAAGTATTTAAGTTTGTTCACATTTTATAATTACTAAATAATTATTATTTAGATTATTATAATTTATTTACTGTTAATAATAAGCTTTGATGCATTTTAGTCTCTCAATTGAACATACTGCTGTGTACTTCGCTCTGATTGGTCGAATAACTAGTTGAATGTTGACCCACTGTGAGAGTGGGGAACATTCAGCTTGTGGCTGACATTTTAGATAACTCGAGGCATTCGCTCTTGAGCGGTTGAACGGTGAACATATCTTCAATGTAACTGTGCTATTTATAAGTATATTTGTGATTATGTTGGATGGATTAAAATAATTTACTTTTGTATATGAAGGCAGAGGGTCCAACATCTTAAATGAAACTACGAAATATAGCGGTACTAAACTTTTACTCCAATAGCACGTTATTTAAAATAAACCACTGTATAATTCAGATATAATTTAAAAACTCTAAGCGCTACAGCATGTGCACTGGGCCAAGCCTGCGACAAGAATGATCCCCTCCATGCCGAGCGCTCGTTTATAAAGACCGGCTCGAGCAGTAGGGAAAGTGGCGCGGCCTTGGTGACGCCTTGCGCTGCGCACCTGGCCCGCTGCACGTGCTGTTTACACGGCGACGCCGTCACGGCCATACTGACGTGCGGACGTCCTCGTGCGCGGAGTCTCATCAAACAGTATCTAAAAGACAGAAACATAATTATGAGTGATGTTCGTTCATCCTGACTACAATCTGGTCCGGTGCATCCCTTCAGATACATCTGGACCGCTCGAGTTTGAGCCTTCAGGACATATACCAACAACCTGGACCGCTCGATATTGAGCCTTCAGGACATGTACTAGCAACCTGGACCGCTCCATATTGAGCCTTCAGGGCATATACCAGCAGCCTGGACCGCTCTATATTGAGCCTTCAGGGCTTATACTAGCAAACTGGTCCAGATTGTCCCTTCAGTTTGCTACTAATTTTGGACCGCTCATTAATGAGCCTTCAAACTTTTGGCCTAGTCATTATTCACATAACGACCCTGCGAAAATTCCTGGAACAGTCATTGCTGACACTTCAGGACCACTTGTTTCTGCAAATTAATAATTTTAATATTTTTTTTTTATCGTCATATTAATGGTCTCGATAAGCAATGTACGACTGCTTTAGTAATCAAAGTAATTGAATCTGGGCTAGAAGACTCTGTTGATTCAAAAGTGAACCACGATTTCAGACTACCGCTGGTTGCTGTTAAAGAACGGGAGTCGGCAGATATTGTCATCATCATCTGCCCAGCCCCTCCCAACTATTTCGGGGTCGGCCTCCAGTCCATGATGGATCCAGCCGAATATCAGTACTCCCCACGGAGCGACCGCCCATCCGACCCCCACAACCAAGCCAATACTGGGCGATACAATACCCTTTGGCAAGACCGGTTGTCAGAACTTCAGGACACTGACCACCTGTAACTATTATTTAGCCACGAACTTCTCCACGACAGACACTGTGCTACTGTTAATCGATATAGTATCGCTATTCACAGACACGGTATCACTATTAGCCAAAGTTATATTGCTGTTAGGCATGATGTTGTTCTCGTGGTTACTTTCATGAACAAGGATATCGTTATCCTGTCCGCCGTCACGTCATCATAATTTTTCGCGATATCTACCAGACAATTTTGACCACGAGGCACTTCACGTAAATATTTGTGAGAATATTTGTAGACCCTATGGGTTCCGTTAATATATCTTAACTCGTACCGGTAATTTTCCAATACGGCCCTTTTTTTAAAAGGTCCCTTATATTTCCGTTCCTGCACATGGAACTGTTCCTCAAGTTAGGCAGTTCATCGGTTTAGCAACATACTTTCGAAAATTTATTCCCAATTTTTATAAATTAACGTAACCTTTATAATCCTCTAACAACTGTAAACGGAAAAATTGTTTAGACTACTGAACAAGAACTGATAAAGAATTTGGTTTTAGTAAGGGTCAAATCATTAACGCTAATGTTACACGAAATCCCATGTTCTAAAATATCACGATTTAGTAGTATTTCCTCATTAAGGCATTCAACCGGTAATACATGACATGTTATTTTAATTAAGCGATTTTGTGTAGTAGTTGGACATTTAATCTGTAATAGGCACGTTACGAACCAGGGTCACCGACATAGCTCTTAGAATATGCAAGTTGAAGTGGCAATGGGCAGGCCACATCGCTCGAAGAACCGACAACTGACGGGGAAGAAAAGTTCTCGAGTCGGACCACGAACCGGAAGACGTATCGTTGGTAGGCCTCTCACCAGGTGGACTGACGACATCGTGAGAGTAGCGGGCAACCGGTGGATGCAAACGGCAGGTTGCTGTTCGTTATGGCGTTCTATGGGGGAGGCCTTTTGTCCAGCAGGGGACATCTTATGGCTGATTATGAGGCACGTTACTTTGCTCATACCTATATGTTGTTAATGATCACTTGTTCATGAAATTATTCACCGTTAACGAGATAACTATTTTTTTTAATTTGAAATGGGCATACTCTTGACCACATTCATGCCCTAAGGGCAGAGATGAAGTCGGAACGAGCTTACCTAGAAGAAACCTATTTACTCGCGACCTAAATAGATTGGTGTTATGAACTCGGGAAAACCGACGCAGGCAGGGAGATCCACTCCTTGGCTGTGCGCATAATAAAAGAATTAGCAAAGCGCTTCGTACGAATGTTTAGAACATCGACAAGGTATGGGTGATAACCTGCAGTACGTCTAGTCTCCCGATGGAAGAAGGGAGACGGTGAAATAAGCTTGTGGTGCTTCTGCGCACACTCTCCAAAGCACAGTCTGCATTCCTTCATCGTAACCAGTTACGAAACTACTTTTTTACTTTTTTTTTTTTTTTTTGCTGCACTTTGACCTTTTGACTGAATGTAATGAAATTGAAATTCTTATTCGCGTTTCGTGCGAAGAAGCTCGAGACTTACAGTAACTTGTACAGATGAACTCCGGAAAGAAGGAGCCAGATTGAATGGACTCCTTTTGGCGGAGAACTGACACTTGTGTTTTGGTGGCGCTGAAATCAATCAGATTCTTGTCACCCTACTTGGAGAAAAGACTTAAACCTGAACTCGTTCGCTCTACCATGGCCTCTCTATGAATGTACTCCATCCCAGCTTTTGCATCATCATCCTTTTTGTTTTTGCTTTTTCCCAATCTATATTACTATACTCTATGTTTTGCGCTGGATGTATAACTCACCATGACAGTGCTGTCATCTGCGTGCCTATCAATGCCAGGAACAAGGAGGTCATAAATGTGCAGTAGGAGAAGTGTCGCGTAGAGAACAGACCCCTGAGGAACTGCGGTATCAATAGCAATAAGGTCAGAGGAGCGGCCATCTATGACCACTGGGATCGACCGTTGCTTTGCCTCATAAGGCTGTAGCCTTAAGCCTTCGAACCAAAGTTAAATGTAAAACGAAAATCTGCACCACTTATCTGTAATACTCTACGGGCTGCTCTGGAACACAGGTACACTTGCTTAGTGCTGGTGCTTGGTGTGAAGTCTTCCTTCTTCCAGCGCTTTGGGCAGGAATTGGCTGTGTCCCTGCTCACTGCATACAAAGCACGTAACGGCTGTCTTTGGTATTTCAGTTGTTTTTTTTTTTTTTTTGAAGAGGCTTTCTGTTTGTTCCGGCACTCATGGCCACGATGACCCATTATTAATTATTCAATGTGAAGCTTCGCAAAGTACTACACCACACACGGGCTACACCCTCTAATTTATTTTTCACAATTATCGTTTCACTGAGTGTACACCAATTCACAATATCGCATTCCGGTAGATCAGAATCAAAAGCCAGGAGCATAGCTTTGCATTACTATAATTAATGGAAGGTGGATCCGATCCCACTTCTGATGAAGGCAGAGGGTCCAACATCTTAAATGAAACTACGAAATATAGCGGTACTAAACTTTTACTCCAATAGCACGTTATTTAAAATAAACCACTGTATAATTCAGATATAATTTAAAAACTCTAAGCGCTACAGCATGTGCACTGGGCCAAGCCTGCGACAAGAATGATCCCCTCCATGCCGAGCGCTCGTTTATAAAGACCGGCTCGAGCAGTAGGGAAAGTGGCGCGGCCTTGGTGACGCCTTGCGCTGCGCACCTGGCCCGCTGCACGTGCTGTTTACACGGCGACGCCGTCATATACTTGAGGTGTTTGATTTCATGACATCTCAGAAGTGGGATTTGCCTACAAAAACAGTGTTAAATGAGCGAGTTGATTATAAATTATTAGGCCATGTGTGTTTAAAGTTAAAGACAAGTGTGCTCATGAATTAAGGCTAAGTATGCCTATGATTTAGGCCAAGTGTGCTTATGAATTTAGGCTAAGTATGCCTATGATTTAAGCCAAGTGTGCTTATGAAATTAGGCTAAGTATGCCTATGATTTAAGCCAAGTGTGCTTATGAAATTAGGCTAAGTATGCCTATGATTTGAGCCATGTGTGCTTATGAAATTAGGCTAAGTATGCCTATGATTTGAGCCATGTGTGTGTAATTAGTACTCCAATCATTTTTTGTCATATTTTGAGGTAATGGAGTCTGATTATGACAATAAGCTGGACCAAGAGCCGCAAGTTCAGACAATCAGGGTTTCGAGAGGAAAAAGGATAACTCCTGTATCGAGCAATGGAGACAAAAAGACATCAGATTGGACAAAAAGGGAATTACTGAATGTTTTAGATGTTTTTCAAGAAGGAACTCGTAAGTGATCTTATAACTTAAGCAACAACGATTTCAACAATGTGATCCCGGAGTTCGATCCTTCAAGTAAATCACAGAGCATTGAAAGTTGGGTTAGGAAGGTTAATGAATGTGCTGTAATATATAAATGGGACGAGAGGCAAACTATACATTTTGCTCTACAAAGACTTTCTGGGCTTGCCAAAAAAAAAATGGTTTGAAGCCTTACCGAGTGTAGTATTTAACTGGACGGAGTGGCAAGCCAAACTTCTAAAAGCTTTTCCAAGTGAGCAAAACTATGGTCAACTCCTGGAAGAAATGTTAGCTTGTACGTCTCGTAGTAATGAAAATTTTACCGAATATTTTATGACAAATTAATGTTTCTGCACAGATGTGACATAAGTGGTAAAAGAGCCGTAGATTGCATAACTCACACGGTATTCATGATAAATCTATTAGAAATGGAGCACAAGCATTAAATTGTCATGAACCGGAAGACTTGTTGCATTTTCTTAGTTCTCAGCGTACTTCCTTAGAAACTGTCCCCACTGATAAAAAGCGTTATGACCATGTCTCAGCATCAACTTCAAACTATAGTGCGATAGTGTGCTTTAATTGTTGTAGTAAAGGACACCCTTACTTCAAGTGTCCAAAACCCCTTGTAAAGTGTCTAAAGTGTTTTAGGGTAGGGCATAATGATGAAAATTGTAAACTTACACCACTTACTCCATGAATAGAATCTAAATCAAGCGATGGCACATAAGTACATAACGTAAAACTCTAACAATTTCTAAATGAGTACCCAAAAGTTTTTCAAATCAGTTAAAGTAAATTATATTTTTATTGCGTAAATCGATTTTAGTAGTGAATATAGTCTCGTGCACGTGTCTGACGCCTATAGCCTAAACTCTTTAAAACCATCTCTAAATTAGCAATAATCAAGGGTTTTGATAACTACATGGTTGCACCCTTGTACAGGACTTTATGAACCTTAAGTTTAGAATAGAATAGAATAGAATAGTATTTATTTCTGAGTATATGGTAGGTACAAGATCTTAATATAAAACAGTATCACATACACGACCGTTGCCGGTGTAGAAATATTAAAATCATTTACGAAAGTGGCCAACTTCTAAACAGTGACAATATTATATTGAAAGCATAAGTTTGTCATCTAAACACTAATAATAAAAAAAAACCTCAACAAATTAGTTGATATAAAAATAGGGATTTTTTTTTATACAATGCCAAGTTTTTTTTTATGCTCAATTGTTATTCATTAATGAATTAATGTCAAAATTTACTACATACAATAATGCCAGATGTCAAATTAAAAAAATAATAATAATAAAAAGAACACAATACAAGTCAATAGGTATATATGAAAATAGAATGTCAGAGTTTATAATTTAAAAATTCATTAACTGTGTAGAAGCAGTTGTCCAAAAGCCAAGCAAATATTGTTTTTCTAAATTTATTAGTAGGTAACACTGATGCGTGGGGGTAAATTATGAAATATTTTTATTGCCATACAATTGGAATTCCTGCTATATAAATGTAATCTCTGGCTAGGTGCAAGTAATTTATTTGGGCTTCTGCTTTTCACTCCTTTAGAAATGTGTTCATATGACGGAAACATGTGCGGATACCTTTTTACAAACATACAAATCTCAAAAATATATAGGCAAGGAAGTGGAAGAATTTTTAGAGTTTTAAATAATGGCTTACAATGGTCTAAATACTCTGCTCCACACACAGCCCTAACACATTTTTTTTGCGCAAGAAATGCTCTGTTCACATCGACTGAATTTCCCCATATTACGAGGCCGTAACGTAGCACTGATGAAACATAGCCATGATACGCATTAAGGGCTGTTTCTTTGGGCCGCGGGTAGTCCTCTGGTTATCGCGGCCTCGACATAGAGGGCGAAGAAGGAACATGGGTGGTTTTTAGTCAGTAGAAGTCTGACACTCCCTTTCGCTCTGCCCAAGAGCGGGAGGGGTTATTCGATGATTTTACACCCACCAAAAAAAAAAAAAAAAAAAAAGGGCTGTTTTTTACCGGCTATTCGATGCAATTTACGAAGCGCAAACACAAATTTGTCGAGTCGAGTGCAGACTTTTTTTTATATGTTCTTTCCAATTCAATTTTTCATCAATAACTATCCCCAAGAACAAGGTTGAAGGTACGGGTTCCAGGATTGAATCATTGTAGCGAATTTGTGGTGGTTTTATCAAAGAGTTATATGATTGGAATTGTACTAATTTAGTTTTTTTCAATATTTACACGTAAATTATTAAATTCTAGCCATTTCATTGCTGTCAGTATTTCATTGTTAGCGTCAGTTACCAAGTCATTTCTATTTGATGATTTTATTATTAGAGTAGTGTCATCAGCAAATAGTGTACAATCATGTTTTAGACTCTTGCAAAAGTCATTTATATATAATATGATAAACAACGGAGGCCCTAATACGCTTCCCTGAGGAACGCCACAACTATTTATTTATAGGTTAGAATAGTATGTTGTTTTGTCAATTTTTGTTTTTTTTGTGTGTTTTTCTCAATTTTTGTTATTGCCGTTCTTTGCTGGCGACTCGATAAATAACTTTTAAGCCAGTCGTACGCCTTGCCTCTTATGTCGTATTTTTTCATTTTATTAAGTAACCGATTATGTGGGACAAAATCAAAAGCTTTGCTCATATCTAAAAATACTGACAATACAGACATTTTGCTATTGAGGGCTTCAGATATCATTTAATGGAATTGAATTGAATGTGGACGATGAACTTGTCGTTTATGATGGATTCTTGCAGTGTTCTTTACTGATTGGTCAAAATTTTACTTAATTAACATCCTTAACGGTTCATAAAGACGACAGTACGTTTTATTTTTATGAAAGTCCTGGGCTTAAACTTAAATTCCCTAAAACTTTCCTTGCCGTAAGACATTCTGTTACAAACACATCCGAATTAATCGAAGTTTCTCTGTTCATATAATTCTGGCGATGGTTATATAGAGGGTTATAACAGAAATAAACCTGTTGAAGAGTATACCTTACACCAGGTAGGAAGTAGTATAAGTGCAGGTAAATGTCTCCTTATCCTGTCCAATCTTCAGCCCATGCTTTAAATTTTCCAAAAATACCTTAATTGCCAGAGCAAAATCACAAAGGACGTGACTAAATTAGCTCCTCTTAATAAGACTGAAATAAATGTCTGAGCCAGATATATCGCGTATTTACATAATTCTTAAACCTGAATCTGACTACGAATCTAAAGACATTAAGAATAATTATGTTATCACAAATATCATACATCATCAAAATAAAGTTGATACTTTCAGGCAAAAGACAGCACAATTATATCCTATAGAAAAAGTTAGCATTCTGTTTCACGCAATCCAGATCGACCACCTTGGCCCATTCGTAAAGAGTAAAAACTGGAATGCCTACAATCTCACTACTGTTGACGGCTTTACAACATTTTTATTGGTTAAAACTGTAAAATACACCAAAACCAGGACTGCACTAAAAGTTCTTATAAACATATTTCATGACAATAATAATAATACGTTTATTTCCAGATAATAAAATCCATAGAGCAAAGAGTAACGAAACAGAATAGGCAGCCCGCATGTATAATTCAATTAGAATCATAAAACATTCACAAATTTATACATCACAAAATAGAAATGAAGAAAGTTCATATTATCATTCTGTCAAATAGTAAATCAAATGAGAAAAACAGATAAAATACATTAAGACTTTGGCTTACCATCTTGAATTGTGTTTGATCGCGGTACTTCTTTTACTTCATCTACTTTTAAGTTTTTGTGACAGTCATGGTTTTATACGAGTACCTACTCATGGTGTTAATTATGATGCCGGTAGGGTCCTTGCTAATACGTATAAAGAAAATGATTTGATTAAGGTTACTTGAACTAATTTTAATAACATTTTGATAGACTTCTCTTTAAATTTATAGGTCTAAACTAAGTACTTAACAAAAGTTTTGGGCAATGATCGATATCAAATTGCCGAAATTCCAGGTTTCATCAAACAAAAAAAAAAATACGTTCAAAAGCGTAATCTCAATCGACCGTGAATAAATGTTCATTCCCCTGATCATAAAATATCGACAAGTGGTTTTAGTAGTTCACCTTCCAGTGCTGGAAGTAACATAGATAACAACAAAATCATGCCTATACGGATCTAAGATCAATGTATAGCCGAATGTAATGATTTTTGTAACAGGTTCGTTTGTTTAACTTTCATCTAAATTGTAAGATCGTGCGTCAGGAGATCGCACGATTGTAACGTAGTAGTTACATTTTGCAGAAATCAAAACATAATAACTAATTTAATTATAAAAACACTGCAACATTCCAATGTTTACTTTCATCCAACTGTCAAGGAACCGCAGACTCCAAAATATAATAACCACAGATAATAACTTGTAGTGCTGTGGTAAACCTTACTAAAATGCGTGAACGACGTATATTGCGTGCGCGCATCACTACAATTGAGCAGAGCGACCAATAGGCGTTCGTTCCGCAGAGATGTCATCACGGCGTGCGTCGGTGACACAGCACACTGCAAATTCGGTCTCCGGCGTAGGCGTGCGTTCCTAGCGGGCGCGCGCCTGCGCCCATTACGAGCCTACCTCTCGCCATCATTCGGGCTTAATGCTATACCATGCATCTTAATTTTACTCTGCCATCGAGCATTTAAACTCAGTGTCTCCATAACCCCCATACTGGGTAAGTTTTGAACAGCATAAACATGTGTGTATTTTGTGTTCCTAATTTTATAGGTTATCTTAGCATGTATGCCTATTTTTCTCCGACTTTATGCTACGCTATAATTATGATGTAATTAAACCTTAAGGCCTTCAGCTCAATGCATTTTGACTTTTCGTGCTTCACACCCAAAATGTGCTATCATGCCTTATTTTCACTCTTCCCATCATGTAAACTCCGTCTGATTGTGACAATCCACCAACACCTTCATTAGTGCACTATTTTTGGTACTCGCTCTGCTTAGCTTGGTGTCGCAATCAGCGGAGGTGACCTTTTGTCCACCTCTTGACACGCTGGACGTTACGTTCCAGGGTCCCAGGTTCCTGCTGGAGGAACACTTTTAATTCCAAAGTTCCGGCTAGAGCACCCTCAAGTTCGCGTTAGTTACGCGGCTGGTTCCGTCGTGCGTGCTAAAATCGGGCCGGCATCGGACTTCCCACTTGTTGGCCATACTTGCCACGTGGGCCGAGCCGGGCCGACGTAAAGAAGAGCTGGCCATCACCCCTACGCATCCAGCGTGGCACCTCGCTGCGGTCATCGCCACGCCGGCTATCAGGGCAGTACAGCACCTCCCACAGGGATGCCTTAGGAGTTTGTGTCCGTAGACCTTCCCACACCCATTTTTTTAATTTAAATATATTTTATGTAGACTGGTTGCGTGGTCTTATTTATAATAACCTGCGCCACGCACCCCTTTTCCGTCACATTGGCGCCCAAAAACGTGGTTTTACGGTCACATATTCCTTAGGGTAACCTTGTGGGTATTTTTTTTTTATATATGTTGGTGTCATTGGTGGTTGTATTGTTTTTGTAAAACGTTTTGGTTGACAGCAACTAAGGTGTACGCAGCGGTACCTTAAATTTATATTGGTAGGAACGGTTTGCTCCGTTGCAATATAATTGTTATTTTAATTGTTATTTTTAGGAAGAACGCATTTATCGTTCTACTATAGTGGTAGGGCCAATAGTAACGGCTCGCCCCGGGGAGGTACCACACTCTTTCCTATTTCTTCCGGTAAGCAGCTCTGCTGTGCGCCGGTTGAAGGGATTGGGTTGCCGGGTTTTCAATTACTGGCTACTTTAGACATAACAACCTTGTCTACTGATGACACAAACAGCGTTGATATCACATATCGCTTGTATGTGTCAATTTTTCTTATATAACTTAGAATCATTCTTTTTAAATTAAACATTCTTAGAACTTAAACCAACAATTTATTTTAAACATTTCAATCACAAGTAATTAAAACTTGTATCTTGAACTTTTTACCCGAGTTACAGTATTTGTACTTTTAAACTTTTCACCGGGGTAACTAATGTTGTGCAACGGACAATCCTGTTTCTGACAACCTATTTAAAAAAAAAATTAAAATTAAAAATTGTTTATTTATAACCACAAAAAAGACAAAAAGTTGATGATTGGAGCCTCCTTTTAAGCAACAAAAAGCCTGTATTAGGAGACTCCGCTCTTTCACAGTTAGGTTTTGTAACAGAACAGAAAACATAAAAGAAAACAGAACACAAAAGTAAACAGAACAGAAAACATAAAAGTAAACAGAACAGAAAACATAAAAGAAAACAGAACAGAAAACATAACACGGGGGGGGGGGGTTGTGTGTTTTGTGCTTGAGTTTGTAGGTGAGGGTGTGTGAGTATGTGTGAGTAGGTGAGCGCGTGTGTGTGTGAAATGGGTGAGTTAAACTATGTGCTGCAAAAGCTTCTCAGTATCATCATAGGTAAATGGTTTTATCCAATTTGTTACCATTTTTTTACATTCGTGTAGTTGTTTAGTGTATATGTATATCTCCATGTTTACTCTATTATATAGCTGAGCAGAACGTTTGTTGTATTGTATCGCAGCGAAATTTGTTTTAGTTTGAGGAATTTGGGCAATTATGTCTTTCCGCCTCTTTGATAGTGTGTTTGCGTTATAAGGAAGTGTCTTATGTTGTTTTAGGACTGTGTTAGTAATGTATAGTTTTCTAACCGACAGCAGATCACTCATCTGGTATAAACTTTCGGTTGGGAATCTTATCTTTTTGAAGTACATTATCTTTATTAGTGCTCGTTGTGCTCGTTCTAAATCTATAAATCTGGTTTTTGCTGCACCACCCCATATGGGGATACAGTAAACTATTACAGATTGCACAAGTGCCAAATATACTTCATTAAGGAGATTTCTATTAGGGCCTACTTTTTTATTTATATTTGTGGGGAGGACATATCGCAATGTTTTAAATATCCATCCCAGTTTCCTAACTCTTCCTGTAACATGCTCAAGATGAGCATACCATGATAATTTTTGATCAATTATGACTCCCAGATATTTGGTTTGTGAGACTTTACTGATTGCAGGACAGCTACAGTTTTTATTGTTCGAAACTTTATCACATGAGTGTACTTTGAGGTTAAAATCTTTATTTGGTTGTGAACGATTAGAGATGGTAAAACAAATTTAGTTCGTTTTTACTGTGTTTAGTGTAAGTAGGTTGTCGTTGAGCCAATTTGTTATTTGGACCATACCCATTTCTGCAGTGCGCCCAACATCGGACCAGTTGTTCCCATTAAAGACAACGGCTGTGTCATCAGCATATGAGAAGATTTTTGCGTTATCAACTTTTAAGTTGCACAGATCATTAATATACGTTAGAAATAATGTAGGACCTAGCACGCTACCTTGCGGTACGCCGAATGACACATCCGCATCATCACTAACATGTGCTCCTATCTTAACCCTCTGCGTTCTATTTGATAGATAATCTTTGAAAAAATTCAGTGGGTCTCCTCTTATTCCGAGTCTTTCCAGCTTGGTCACAAGGGTTGGAACAGAAACGGTGTCAAAAGCCTTTTTGAGGTCTAGAAATACCGTTATACATTTCTTTCCTGTATCAAGATGTTTTGTAATTAATGAGCTGAGCGCAGCAACTGCGTCCACAGTAGATACTCCCTGTCTATAATATGTATGTATTTAGAAATATATAAGTATGTTTATCAGTTGTCTAGTACCCATAACACAAGCTCTGCTTAGCTTGGGACTAGATGGCGTTGTGTGATAGTTGTGGAATATTATTATTATTATTATTATTAAATCCAAATTGTGTAGATGATAATAATTTAAATTTGTTTAAGTAGTTTATAAGTCTAGCGTTAGTTAATTTTTCAATAATCTTAGACAGGGCTGGTAGGACCGAGATAGGTCTATAGTTATTGACATCGTCTCTGTTCCCTCCCTTGTGTACCGGTGTAATAATTGATTTTTTCAGAGGGGCTGGGAAAGTACCTTTTTTGAAACAAAGGTTGGCCAGGTGTGTTATAATGGGAACAACTTCTTTGTAAACATATTTTAAGAAACTAGTAGAGATATTATCCCATCCTGGGACACTGGCGGATTTCAGACTCATCAGAATTCCTTCAACCTCTTTTGGGTCAGTGTCCAAGAGCACAAAAGAATTTGATTGCGCAGGAGAAATGCTTGGGTGATTAGCAGGGATTTTTGTAGTCCTAGTTTGGATTTTCTGTGCTAAGTCTTTCCCAATATTCACAAAGTAGTCGTTTACGAAGTTGACTGATTCAGTTGGAGACGGCCTGATACTTAACAGTTCTGCGCTTTGACTATTTACTTTATTTGAGTAGGTGATAGATTTTATGTTTTTCCAGAGCAACTTAGTGTTTGTAACCGATTTACTGAGTAATTCCCTTTCATATTTTCTTTTTATTTTTTTGATAAGATTATTACAAAAATTTCTGTATCGATGGTATGTGATTTTCAATATTTCATTAAATGGGTCGGACCGAAAGTTTTTTTGCAGTTTATTGAGATTTTTAATGCAGCGTAATATTCCCGAGGAGATCCAAGGTTTAATTATGCGTTTACTATTTGGGATGGTTGTTATTGTCGTATTATTATTAATAGTGTCAGTCAGTTTCTGTATGAGTAAGTCAGTTAAAAGATTTGGATCATTGCAAAATAACAACTCGCCAAGATTATTTTGTTGTAAATATTTTAGTGCTTGTTCAAAATTTATATTAGTAAAAGTTTTATTTATGACCGCTTTGCTTTTTATTTTAGAAAGTGATAAAAACGTAGTGTAGTGGTCAGTAACTGTGGTTTGTAGAATAGCAATTGAAGCAGATGTTTTCTTTTTATGAATTCGCAACATGAAGTGGTCCAGGCAATTCAGTTCTCTGGTGGGTAAGGTGTGACCAGGTAATATTCCAAAGGCCGACAACATATTAAGGTAGCTATTTCGGTTTTTTCGGTCATGAGCCAATTCTGCATCTTTGGGCCTAATGTTGTTATTTATGTCCCCAGCTATCACTAAATTTCTATGTGAAGGTAATGAGTCTAAGTGTAAACAAAGTGAATCTATATTGTATTAGTTTATTTTAACATAAAGTAACTTGTTCTTTTGTTTCTTTTTAAGCTTGATATTTTCCATACTTGACTTAGTATGGTCAGCAGCAAAAATTAAGTTACAAAATGTCAATTATTTTTTTTGTTAGATTCTACAACTTTTGTTTTTTTTCTTACAAGCAAAAATAAGTTACAAATTGTCAATTTATTTTTTTGTCACATTCAACTTTTTTTGTTTTTTTTTATTTAATGGCTGATACTTCTACCATAGTTGAGTAGGTACAGTCGACAACAAAATTTAGTCCTTTAAAAATTAATTTTAATTTAATTTTTTTTTTGGCAGTTCAATACTCAAGACATCTTACTTTTAGTTTTCTTTTGTTGTTATTGTGCCATAGTTAGTACAGTCAACAAGAAAATTTACTAGTCATTGATCATTATTTGAGATTATTTTTAACTGTCAATATAACTCGATACTTCATACTATTGTTTCTGTTATATTGTAATGTCTCACATAGTTTGAGTACAGTCAGAAACATTAGTCATTGAACATTATTTGAGATTTTATTTTTAAATTATTTTTTGTTTTACCGGTATTCTTAAACCAGTACTTCTTACAATTTTTGTCGTTAATAAATATACTTTCTGAGTACAGTCAACAACAAAAATTTGTTAGTGAATTTTTTTTTGAGAATTTTATTTTAATCTCCTGATAGATTAAAATGACTGTAACTCGTACACATTAGTTGCACCTGGCTTTATTTTATGTCTCTAATTTGTTTTATTTAGGACACCAACCAAAACGTTACAATAGTTTTTTTTGTAACATTCGGAGTATTAAGGACTCCTTGTTTATTGCTGTTCAACACTTACCAGTATTATTCTTGCGGTTATATTATATTTTATTTTTTTAAATTTTTCATATAAGAACATAGTTTTCTTAGACATTAGTTGAATATTTTTAACAATATTTTTACATAGGTTTTCAAGTTTAAGCTTTATTAATATTTTGTAAACACTGCATAAGGCAGTGCATTATTTTAGCCTCCAGCGGAGACACGCTCACTTGATGTCATCATCGGTGTCTTCACACATGTCTTAATCCGCCATTCAATCGGGCTCTTATTCCCCCCCCCCCCCCCCCCGATGGAGACGCGCACACTTGATGTTCATCATCAGTGTCTTCACACGTGTCATAATCCGTCATTTATTCGCCACTTATTTCAGCCCCGATGGAGAACCACGCTCACTTGATTGTATCATGTGCCTTACCCGTGGTCTCTCCGCATTTAATCGGAACCTCTGAATTTGTTGTCGCCTAACCTATTTCAGCCCCGATGGAGAACCACGCTCACTTGATTTTTATCTTGTGCCTTACCCGTGGTCTCTCCGCCCTTAATCGGAACCTCTGAATTGGTACACGCGAAACTCGGTACGTTTTTACCGGGAATCAATTTATCTGAGCGGTTGCAACTCATTAAATAAGCCTATGCAGGACCGGGTGGATACTCCTTAAATAAGCCTACATCCAGTTTTTTCTCCCCTTCCATATAATTTATCTGAGCGGTTTGCAACTCATTAATTAAGCCTTTGCAGGAGCGGGTGGTTACTCCTTAAATAAGCCTTAAACCATCTAAATTTTATAAACCCAGTAGATTCTTTTACTTCTTTTTTGAACTTCTGTTTTGCGCGAGTTTCAAGTCGAATACAGACATGAAACTCTCACATACTTGGTAGGGTGCGGACTCACCTCGCGTTAAGGTGGTCTGTTATTTTGAAATTTGAATATGAGATATGATGGATGAACGATGAAGAATAAAAGTGGTCGTTATTCAGATAGAGCTATATTAGAGGTAAAGGATTTTTACTGAGGTAAAAACCCTCACCAAGTGGCGGGGTACTGTAACGTAGTAGTTACATTTTGCAGAAATCAAAACATAATAACTAATTTAATTATAAAAACACTGCAACATTCCAATGTTTACTTTCATCCAACTGTCAAGGAACCGCAGACTCCAAAATATAATAACCACAGATAATAACTTGTAGTGCTGTGGTAAACCTTACTAAAATGCGTGAACGACGTATATTGCGTGCGCGCATCACTACAATTGAGCAGAGCGACCAATAGGCGTTCGTTCCGCAGAGATGTCATCACGGCGTGCGTCGGTGACACAGCACACTGCAAATTCGGTCTCCGGCGTAGGCGTGCGTTCCTAGCGGGCGCGCGCCTGCGCCCATTACGAGCCTACCTCTCGCCATCATTCGGGCTTAATGCTATACCATGCATCTTAATTTTACTCTGCCATCGAGCATTTAAACTCAGTGTCTCCATAACCCCCATACTGGGTAAGTTTTGAACAGCATAAACATGTGTGTATTTTGTGTTCCTAATTTTATAGGTTATCTTAGCATGTATGCCTATTTTTCTCCGACTTTATGCTACGCTATAATTATGATGTAATTAAACCTTAAGGCCTTCAGCTCAATGCATTTTGACTTTTCGTGCTTCACACCCAAAATGTGCTATCATGCCTTATTTTCACTCTTCCCATCATGTAAACTCCGTCTGATTGTGACAATCCACCAACACCTTCATTAGTGCACTATTTTTGGTACTCGCTCTGCTTAGCTTGGTGTCGCAATCAGCGGAGGTGACCTTTTGTCCACCTCTTGACACGCTGGACGTTACGTTCCAGGGTCCCAGGTTCCTGCTGGAGGAACACTTTTAATTCCAAAGTTCCGGCTAGAGCACCCTCAAGTTCGCGTTAGTTACGCGGCTGGTTCCGTCGTGCGTGCTAAAATCGGGCCGGCATCGGACTTCCCACTTGTTGGCCATACTTGCCACGTGGGCCGAGCCGGGCCGACGTAAAGAAGAGCTGGCCATCACCCCTACGCATCCAGCGTGGCATCTCGCTGCGGTCATCGCCACGCCGGCTATCAGGGCAGTACAGCACCTCCCACAGGGATGCCTTAGGAGTTTGTGTCCGTAGACCTTCCCACACCCATTTTTTTAATTTAAATATATTTTATGTAGACTGGTTGCGTGGTCTTATTTATAATAACCTGCGCCACGCACCCCTTTTTCGTCACACGATGTCGGATGGCCGAATGTAATGATTTTGTAAAATAATAGCAAACTTCTTTCCACTTGTGATAGATGGCGCTAGTGGGTGCATGAGTTAAATACTTCCGTTTTAGTTGTTAGCTAGTAAAATATAAGTATTTAAGTTTGTTCACATTTTATAATTACTAAATAATTATTATTTAGATTATTATAATTTATTTACTGTTAATAATAAGCTTTGATGCATTTTAGTCTCTCAATTGAACATACTGCTGTGTACTTCGCTCTGATTGGTCGAATAACTAGTTGAATGTTGACCCACTGTGAGAGTGGGGAACATTCAGCTTGTGGCTGACATTTTAGATAACTCGAGGCATTCGCTCTTGAGCGGTTGAACGGTGAACATATCTTCAATGTAACTGTGCTATTTATAAGTATATTTGTGATTATGTTGGATGGATTAAAATAATTTACTTTTGTATACTTGAGGTGTTTGATTTCATGACACTTGAATACAAACGATGTCTAAGAACGACAATGGATGTAGTTTTGTGTCAAGGGTACTTACTATTACTTCCCATCGGCGTCGAGTGTACTTTGAAGTACCTAGGACTCGTCCTCGACAGCCGGTGGAACTTCGTGGAGCATTTCCGACGTTTGGCTCCTAGACTGCAGCGGGCCGGGGCTGCCTTTAGGTGGCTCTTGTCCAATCCGGGGGGCCAAACGCCTCCTGCCGGAGGCTCTATGCGGGGATCGTGCGGTCCATGGCAATTTACGGGGCCCCGGTGTGGGCGCCTGCTTTGAGGAAACTACCTACACTACCTGAACGTGCCCAAAAGGTCATGGCCGTGAGGATGGTACGGGGGTACCGCACGATCTCCCGCGAAGCGGCGAACCTCCTTGCCGGATTGCCGCCGTGGGATGTAGAGGCGATAGTCCTCGCGCGCCTGCATCAATAGCGCGCGGAGGCGCTGCGCCGGGGGGTCACTCCGCTGCCGCGGAGAATTGCTGCGCGGCGGACAGACCTCCGGTGCGATCTCATGGCGAAATGGAGACAGCGACTGTCGCAACCCCGTGCAGGGCACGCCATAGTGGCGGTAAGTCCCCTCTTTGAGGAGTGGCTAGAGAGGCACCACGGCGCCCTCACCTTCCGTCTGACGCAGGTCCTTACCGGACACGGCTGTTTTGGGAGGTACCTGCACCGAATCAGGCGGGAGGAAACGCCCGGATGCCACCATTGTGAGGATCGGCCGGAGGACACGGTGGAGCACACAGTGGAGGTGTGCCCCGCTTGGGCGGAGCCGTGTTCTCGTAGCGGCGATCGACGGCGGTGACCTCTCGCGCCCGGCCCTGGTGCAAGCCATGGTCCGGGGCGAGGAGGAATGGGACGCCATCGGCTCCTTCTGCGAAGCAGTAATGCTAGCGAAGGAGGTGGCGGAACGCGAGAGGGAGAGAAACTCTCGTCCCAGCCGCCGCGGGAGGCGCTCCGGGTGTCGGGGGTCTCGCGATGACCTCCGGCCACCGTAGACGCGGGCCTGTGGACGGTGAGTGATGGGCTAACTCGCCGTCCGTCCGTCTTACGACGAAAACAGGCCGTGTCGACGGCGCGTTCGTGTTCCACGCGCGCCTCAAAGAGATGTCAGCAACATGGGAGGGGCCCGAAAGGGCCGACGCCCGTCGGGGCCGCGGGTTTTTAGTCAGTAGAAGTCTGACACTCGCTTTCGCTCTGCCCAAGAGCGGGAAGGGTTATTTGATGATATCAAACCACCAAAAAAAATGCGTGCGTGTCGCGTTAGCGGCCACTAGACCAACAAACCAGCCATTGTTAATAAACCAAACGGGAACCAAACCTAGTGATGTTTGGAAAAGTTTAACCCCCATAATAAACCCCCACCGACAACCACCAAGTGACCAAAGTTCCTTTCCCTAAATAAATAATAACTTAACAACAAAGCACACTAACAGTTACCAGTTCCAAGAACACGCAACAAATATAAAGTGGCAACTCAAAGAAAAATACATCAACAACTTGCCACTTAAAGTGGTACAAACTTATCCCTTTGTTTCACAACTTTTGTGGACGCTAATTTATACAATTTTGTATATTTTGTTTACTGAAATCGTGGATCGTGAGTGTGTCACTTACCAATAATTTCAGGAGTAATGGTTTTTTTCCGGGGTCTCTGATTGTAGATACTTTGTTTGGGTACATTAGTATCCATTAGATATATATATGAATAAAAGTCTATAAAGTCAAAATAATAACAGCCACACTGGTGAATGTTCAGGATAAGCCACGCTTGCCTAGGTCTGTGAATGGATGGTCATCCCTTACATTATCCACCAAGTTTCCTCCGTGCCTCGGAAAGGTGTCAAGCCTTTGGTCTCGGCTTTCTTACTTTTCTACACTAATATTATAAAGAGGAAAGATTTGTTTGTTTGTTTGTAACGAATAGGCTCCGAAACTACTGAACAATTTGAAAAAATCTTTCACTGTTGGGAAGTTACACTATCCCCGGGTGACATAAGCTACTTTTTATCCCTGTATTCTCACGGGAACGGGAACTACGCGGGTGAAACCGCGTGACGTCCGCTAGTATATTATAAATGCGAAAGTAACTTTGTCTGTCTGTCTGTCGCGCTTTCGCGCTAAAACTATTTAACCGATTTTAATGAAATTTGGTACACTGATACTCTAGAGCCTGAGAAAAGAGATAGGCTTTTTATTGCGAAATAAGGGTCGTAGGGGGTTGAAAGAGGGGGATGAAAAGATTACTTTTGGTCGCGATAATCGACATCCACGCGAACGAAGCCGCGGGCATCAGCTAGTTTATTTATAAAGCCAAAACCAGTCCTCTGTCCAGTCTAGATTATAAAGAGCAGTCACAAGTTGTCTCTAAATACAATATTCCCACGAGAGGAGCGCGACAGTGCTCGCGCGATGGCGGGAGAGAGTAGGAGTGCACGGAAGTGAACAAAAAGGCGGGAGTACCGCAAAAAAAGTTAAATTAATCGAGCGCTCCCCTCTTTATAAAGTTTTAATCAAAATTGGATTTTTGTTCGAGCTGCGAAACATTGTGAGGTGTCAAATGGGTTCCTGTTTGGATGGTTTCAAGATTTTCGGTAAAAAAACAAGCACTTCTGTGTTTGTTTTGTTGAGAAAGAAACTGGATCCATTCTGCGAATTGCTTCTGGGAATTGAAGGAATAATTTCGTTAATTGTGTTATTTTGAATATCTACTGAAAGTGTTTTTCATGGACGCTAAGTATCTGAAGTATTTAGTGCTGTGCTATAACGTAAACACAGCACTAAATATTCACACGTACAACATACTAAAATAAAGTCACTTTTCTATAGCACTGAGGTAGGCCGAAACCACACAAAGCCCCCTATTACGACCCTTCCATACTCCCTTATCTTCTTTTCCTATCACACTTGTCAATAAGTCCCATCTGAAGAACATCAGCAATGTTGTAAGAAGGTCCTTTAAACATATTCAGTTGAATGGCAAACCAAGTAACGTGCAAAGACGTACGAGCATACAAAAGCCGTTGCTCACTATGAACAATTTCAGCAAACAATGCACCTGAGCCCTACACTACCAATAATAGTGACACGATTCATCCGTGACCCGACGCTACACTCTGACTGCCAAAAGGCTTTTCCACGAAACCAGCACATTCCCTTGCAGTCACTAGACACTTTCACGAACATGATAAAGTCCTGTATAGCAAAACAGAAGCAGTTACACCCAGTCATGCAAACTGTATCTCAATTTGCGAAAATTTGCGCCGTGTCAATGGAACACCAACAGATGGATATTAATAACGTTGCAAATGAGTGGTATCGGCCCGACCGCCGTGTTAATTGATGCAGTTATACCATTTATATCTACTAAGTGTAACGATGTGGGCTATTTCATTATGGCTGTACCGCAGTGAAAACTGAAACTCGAATTATAATAATGGATACTTATTTATTTTATTTGAATACCTCGTTTGTGTAGTAATTGATAGTGCAACCGTTGAGTAGGACTGTTGAGATGTATTAAGTTCTATTGCCAAGTAAGACACTGTCGATGAAGTGAAAATAAATTGGTTTGTATCTACTATGTCGTTACACCTTTGCATATACATTAGCATGAGCAGAGTTTCTATTGGTAACTAAGTATACCAAACTCTAAAAATCATAAGGCACTTCTACATGTAAGACCCAAAATATAAAAAAAAATGTTTTTCAAAATGTATAAGTAAGTTACAGACAAACCCCTTATTAAGTTAAAACGCGTTTACTCTATTAAAATATTTTAGCTAACGCACAAAGTTATATAAAGGCTCAAAAAAAAACCTAATAGGTTTCCTAATTACCTTTAGGTATTTTTCATTTCCGGCCCCATCGGCCATCCGTTCTGCGAGCAATTTGTGTGGGGGCGGAAAGTTCTGGAGTGGCGACCGCGAACCGGAAGACGTTGCGTTGGAAGGCCTCCCACTAGGTGGACCGATGACCTGGTGAAGGTTGCGGGACCCGCTGGATGCGAGACGCACGGGACCGGTCTATGTCCAGCAGTGGACGTCTTTTGGCTGAAATGATGATGATGATGATGATGATTTTTCATTTCAGGAGTAGAGAAACCGACGAATAATTTTTGTTATAATAGTTTTGACCGGCCCAAACTAGTTTTGACTAATTAACAGTTTTGACTGTGACACTCAGGTACACTCTATGGGTACACTAAGCCTTTACAACAAAGTACCTTTATAATAAAAGTGTCTGTCCCAAAAGACATACTTATCTAAGTAAGCTTAAATACTTAACATCATTATACACACAATCTACGCACAATTTAATTTACCAAGCGCACCCCTAAACACAGTTCCTGATACATTAAACGTAGAGACAGCGAATAAAGCGAAGATTTAACATGCTACGAATTACTTCACCCGTAAGCGGTTCAAGCGATGTATTGCTAAAAGCTAATTAGCAATGCTAATTCCATTCATATGTCGTAGAGCGGGAACGGAGCGGAATTATAGTGATGTGCTTCACTGCGGAATTACTTATAGTGATGTGCTCTGACTGGGATTGACGGGGAATGAAGTGGATGAGGGTTTGTACTTCGGTGGAGTTTTGCTATAGGTACCAGATATCTGAAATTTCTCATGCGTGATACTTTCCAGAACAATAAACAGCAATTCTTCAATATCACTCCCTGACCATCACTTTCTCAAAACATTAAATTAAAGTCACCGATAATATTAATTTTAATTTCTCAATTAAACTTGACTTCCAGAAATAGAATGCAAAAAATGAATAAAACACAATTTAAAGCAAAGAAAAACTGAACCCTTTTTATAATTCAAATTTAATTAATCTTATAATTTTAAAAGGAAGGGGAAATTGTGTATTTTGCTAAACCTTTTCCTTCTCCTTTAATAAGTAAGAAATTAATCCCATCGGAAAATCTAATAAGTATTTTTGTGAGATTTTTATTCGATGGTTTTCCTTTATAATTTGATACCTTTAAGTGGAAATAAGTGAAGCCTCTTAGTTTTAAATGCTAAAACTCGACTTTGAATGGGAATATCAATTTCATGAAATATTTTAACTTTTGTAAGATTTCAATAGCACAGATTTTTATTTAATGGAACTGGAACATGATACTTTTCTTAGGAATTATTTCTGTAGTAATACATAATATAATTATAACTTTAGTTGAAGAAGAAAAAGTATAGAGATATATTTATACTTTAAGGCTGGGCCTGCTGAAAACTCTTGTTGCGAAAATAATTAATAATAGTCTTATGTCATTTTGTAATGGCCTCTAATTTATGAGATTGTGTGAGTGTTTTATAGATCAGGGCAAGTGCCAATAATAATAATAATAATAATAAGTAGTATGAAATAGTATTTCATGCAGCGCATGAAATGGACTCAACCTATAAACGAGAACGTCATGCGCGCATACTACGGGTCTACAGAGGGGGGAACTAACCTCACTGCGTACCGTGTTAGGATGCTGTCTCTGTTCCAGGAGCTTGAACCAACCATCAACGTTTCAAGTCAACGACTGTCGGATCAGGTGCGTGTCATCCAGCGCAATCACATGTTGGACGACGCAGCACTTGATAGGCTGCGCTCAGAGGTACTAAGCAACCGTATCATCTTTACTCCGTCTCAAACAGCAACGCAAACATCAGTTTTTAATACGATACCACAGCGTCCTAATCCTGCTGTTGACGAGGAAGATGATAGGGTTGCCACGGTAAGTAGCCAGTGCAACGACCGATTGAGGAGCGCAATGGAGGATGCGCTTCGCGAGTATCGGTCTGCCCCTACCGAACTTAGGCCCCGATTGCCACGGTTACCCATGCATAAGCGAAATAGGGCGTTGGTGTGTGCCCTGGACTCGCAACTTAAGAATATATTCGAGAGTAGCGAGGACCTCGTTGATACACACTCGATCTTGTACTGTGGGGCTGTTGCGGCATGTCGACTAGCTAATGTTAAATTCCCAGATTGTGACGTAGCTAGTCGACCAAAACCAGTCCTACCAGCCTGGCAGCGTAGGATCGAGCGTCGTATCGACGAGGCCAGGGTACTCATTGGCAAACTATACTGCTTCAGGGAGGGTAATACACGACCACGTGTGATGCGTTTTGTGAGGCGGGCATTCTCGGGGAGTGAAATCAATCCTCAAGAATACATGTCCCGCGTCACAGAGCGCATCGACTTCCTGAAGCAGAAGGTTTATGCATGGGCCAGCCGTATTCGGCGGTATAGGCGGCGGGTTGATCGGTACTCGCAGAATCGCATGTTCCGGAGCGATGAGAGGTGGGTATACCGAGCTTGGGAGCGACCTGAGCAAAGTGTGACGGACGTGTGTCGCCCGGATGATACTGCCACGAGTTCATTCTGGCGCAGCATCTGGTCGGTACCCGTCTGTCATACTGAGGCTGACTGGTTGCGTGATGTCGAGCGAGTGTGTGAACCAATTCCAGAAATGGAAGCTATCTTGATAACACCACTAGATATAGCCAGTGCAGTTCGTCCGTTACCGAACTGGAAATCACCTGGTCCGGACGGACTGCACAATTTCTGGCTCAAATGGCTCAGTAGTTCACACACTTGCCTGGCATCCCAATTCCAGTCATCCTTAGAATCTGCGTCGCTACCGCAGTTCTTAACCACAGGCGTTACTCACCTGCTCCATAAGTCAGGTAGTCCCGCGGAACCCAAAAATTATAGACCGATCACATGTTTGTCAACGGTCTATAAACTTCTTACATCCATTTTGAGAGCTAAAATTAATAAACATATTGAGAAAAATTGTATTATGTCTGCCTCTCAGAATGGATGTAGGAACGGGTCCCGCGGTACTAAGGAGCTACTCCTCATCGACATGGCGATTAGCCAACAGGTTCGTCGGGCCCGCAAGGATCTGTCGACATGCTGGATAGACTATAAGAAGGCTTACGACTCGGTGCCACATACATGGCTCAGGAGGGTGCTAGAGTTGTACAAGATAGATACAACTATACGCGCCTTCCTTGAGTCGTGTATGGGGCAATGGAAGACTGTCCTTCGATATCCAGGGTGTCGACAAATTCAGGGGAACGATGAACCTGTTTGGATTAAGCGGGGAATATTCCAGGGCGACAGTCTGAGCCCGCTTTGGTTCTGCCTGGCCCTGAATCCTCTTAGTACATTGCTGGAGGATTCAGGTCTAGGCTACCGGTTGAGGAGAGATGGTCAGGTCATATCTCACCTTCTTTACATGGATGATCTGAAACTCTTTGCCCCCAACAAATTGCGACTGATGGAGCTACTAAAACGAACTGATTCTTTTAGTAGCGCCATCAGGATGGAATTTGGTGTGGACAAATGTGCAGTCATGCATGTAAAGAGAGGGGAGATTATGGAATCCGAGAGAATTCAACTTTCGGATTCCATACACCTCAGATCCCTTTCCTCAACCGAAAGCTATAAATATTTGGGTATGTCGGAAGCTTTAGGCATTAACGTAGCTGACATGAAGCAATCGCTGAAGGAGCGCTTCTTAGGACGCCTGAAAAAGGTTTTACGTAGCCTTCTTTCAGGTGGGAACAAGGTGCGCGCCTTCAACGGTTGGGTCATGCCGGTTTTAATGTACTCTTTCGGCATACTCAAATGGACTCAGACCGAACTTGACGCCTTGGATAGGAGAGTTCGTTCGTTGCTGACCGCAAATAGGATGCATCACCCACGATCATCGGTGATGAGACTGTACATCCCGCGGAAGTGCGGGGGTCGAGGCTTTTTAAACGCGAAGACCTTCCACAACCGCGAGGTGTGCAGTGTCAGAGAATATTTTTTGAAAACTGATGTGGGTATGCACCGAGATGTAGTCGCAGTGGACAAGGGACTCACCCCGCTATCCATGGCTAACGAGAACTGGCGCAAACCTGTGGTGCTTACTGCTGATGACCGCAAGGAAGTATGGCAAAGCAAGGAGCTTCACGGGCGCTTCTACCGGGCTCTTCATGGGCCCGATGTAGATTTTCTAGCGTCCGTGTCCTGACTACGTTTCGGCAACCTCTTTGGGGAAACTGAAGGTTTTGTCTGTGCGATTATGGACGAAGTTATGTTGACGAACAACTACCGGAAATATATTATGAAGGATGGGACGGTTGACGTGTGTCGGGCATGCCATCGTCCGGGTGAGTCCATCAGACATATTATCTCTGGTTGTTCTCGTCTAGCTAACGGCGAGTACTTGCACAGGCACAATCAAGTAGCCAGGATTATTCACCAGCAACTTGCCTTGAAATATAAACTTGTGGAATCGGAAGTACCGTACTACAAGTATGTGCCCGACCCAGTTCTCGAAAAAGACCATGTAACGTTGTACTGGGATCAGTCTATCATCACTGACAGGACTATTATTGCCAATAAGCCTGATATAGTGGTGATAGACCGATCAGCGCGCCGCGCAATGATAATCGATGTTACCATTCCGCATGACGAGAACCTCGTGAAAGCTGAAAAAGATAAACAAATAAAATATCTGGATTTAGCTCACGAGGTTGTCGATATGTGGCATGTGAACTCGGCTATCATTGTGCCGATAGTCGTAACTGCCAATGGCCTTATAGCCAAGAGTCTGGACGACCACCTGTCCAAACTCTCGCTTGGCGGTTGGATCAAGAACCTGATTCAGAAGGCAGTACTCCTCGATACGGCTCGCATTGTGAGGAGGTTCCTGTCTCTGGGGCCCTAACCACCGGTAGCTTGGACCCTGCTCCCGTCACCGGTGGACGACTATTTTTTATATTTTTAAATGTTTTTTTATAAGTTTTGTGAATAAAGGAGATAATAATAAATTTATTCAAAGTTAAGTTTGGTAAAATACAACATAAATCTTAAAAATAATCTTAGGTATAACAAAGTTAGGTTAGGTGTAACAAATGTAGCTTACATACATTATAATAAATGTACGTATCCTAACATACTCTCTTGACGTCGTCGTCCACATTCTTACATGTGGCCATACAGTCCCACCGGCGACCAATGTAACTTGTTCAATAAAATAACTACTTTCTAAGTTTATCTTGGACATTACTGACTTTGTTGAAAGAAAAGCATCAAGAAACCTGGGACTTATAAAATCGCCAATCTGCCAAGAGCAAACGAGATGATCAATCGTAGTGCTCATGCCTTCTCTACATGAAAAGAGGCTCTGTGAGTGGTCCAGTAATAGATTGGTATTACCAGAGGGAGCCAGTAAAAAAATAAGTACCTACTATAATGAGGTATTTTAAAAATTGATCATAGATATACGTAAACGTTTAGTGCCTTAATAATTAGTGGTGGCGAAAGTTTTGAGTATGAATGTGGCGAGGTATAGAAGACAAAAAAAAAAGGGTCAAGTTAGAGAGGAGGTGTTTAAAGACATGATAAATAATGTAGAAGCAAAGAAGAAATACACATACTACGCCAACCTCTATTGAATTAGGATAAGGGCATGCGAGAATGATGAAGTTTTCTGCCAGAATTATTTCTATAACTGTACAAAACAGCCCTCAATACCACCTAAACCCACTTTCCCGTTTCCACCAACGCATTAAAACCTACAGGAGCAAGAAACCATTTGCACCTGTAACACGCCAAGTTATAGCAACTAGTTATAGTGAACGAATAAAATATGAAATCGCTTCAGAACAGCGCTCTGCAGCGCAGTTAGCGCTATTTTAAAACTTTACAAATCGAAAATCATTGGCGAACTTTCGCGACCAAGTTCCCAGCACAGTTTATTATTTCATTTTGATTTTTATTTATTCGCTCGCGATTTTCTACGGCACCACGACGACTAGTGAATTTTAAATTCATTTCGTACAGTTACAAAATATTTCGAATTTTTATTTTCTCCACGAAATAAGTTTCTGTTTTCAGTGGCTTATTTTAAAGTTTTTGAAATTTGAAGTTTAATGTGGACTGCATTTTGCGCTTCTATCTGTCGTCGACGTGTTATTTTCTGTGAACACAATAACTTTGCTTTTTTAAGTTAGTTTAAAATTCAATTATGATTGTTACGGTACGGACACGTCATATAAATTTCTTATGTTTTATAATTAGATGAAGTCGGTGATACCTATCCAAATAAGCTAAAGGCTTTCTCGCCAATCGACAAAAAGCACGCCATCAAAGTCAAAGTCAATTTTATTTGTGTAACATAGGTAGTGAATACAGTTCTTAAATTATTATTAGGTCGCTATGTTGTGCTAAAAGGCGTAGAGGAAAGTCACCAAATATGAAATAGTATCTTAATATGGAATACCTTCATTTCTCTAAGACTATAAGTATGAAACGCAACACTCGACCATCTTCTGTTCCATTCGGTCTACTAACACGTACGTGGTGCAATAGACCGAATGGAACAGAAGATGGTCGAGTGTTGCGTTTCATACTTATAGTCTTAGAGAAATGAAGGTATTCCATATTAAGATACTATTTCATATTTGGTGACTTTCCTCTACAAATATAAGGTTGCATAGCATGCGATAAAATAACAGAAAAATCACAGAGAAAAATGCATCATGCGAGAGGTAGACACAAATTATTTGGTACGTATGACAAAATTAATAGAATCATCGTAAGAAATAGAAGGAGTGGGGGGAGGCCTTAGCCCAGGAGTGGGACAGTACGGCCTAAAAATTATAACCGAAAAAAAAACAAATATATTCCAGATACCTATTATTTTGGTCAAGTAATATGAGGATTTAAATATTAAACTACAAAATCTATAAGCAAATATATAAGATAAGCAGAATTTCACATTATGCACTAGCAACACCAAATCTTAAACAAAGCATATTTAAACAAATGCAACAGAACATTACACGAACACAATATTCACAAATTCGAATTTCAAATAAGTCAAATCGAGTCGTTACCTCCACTACGAACACGGATGTGTTTACGGATAGCATAAATGGCTGCCGTTGCTGTAACCGATACACGAACAATGCGCCTCATAACTTGACAGGTATCGCCGCCTTTGTAATGTTTCCAAAGGTGTATTTGTTCATGTAATTTGTAAGTTTACTGAAGCTGTTATCAGGTTTATTTCAAAAAGATGTTTCGAATATTTGTATTTATTCTGACCAACCTGAGATGCTAGAAGTACAGGAGTGATTGGTTAGTACACTAATTAACATCATCATCACCTGGCGGATAACTTGTATTGTTGCACTACGTAAGTCATCCTACATTAGAAAACCCATCGAGATAACCAAACAAACTCACACCACAGAATTTATTTCTCCCAAATACGTTTCAACAAAAAGACAGTTTCACCATATTGCTACTATTTTACGAGAATTTGCTTTGGTACAGAAATAATTGAGTCGCCACCCTTTTCTATACGTTCTTTGTGTTTCATCGAATCGTTACAGACACGTATGACATTGTGTAAAAGGTCAACTCCGTTGTAATTATTGCCAACGCCATATTGAGGGTCGAGGCTTTTTCATTTCGGGCCGGGACCGGCACGCCCCGGACCATTCATATCGCAGATTAGATATCGCCGGTATATTGTGTGAATAACTCGTATATTTTTCAGTTTGACCCGTTCACGCGATGAGAGGTTAGCTGATAATCCTGTCTTTTTGATGCTTTTTTCGGGGTTTATATTGATTTACGAGCCTTTCTCTGTGTGAATGAGCTAGGAGTTTATAAAAAGAGCTTAATTCGATAAATTTGCGGAAAGAAAAATGCGTTTCTGAATCGTAGATATTGTTTTTTTTTGGAACTTTTACGTTGACATGAACTCTTTTCTAAATCAAGAACATTTCAGGTTCGAACTTGAAACTCCCAGCGATTGTGGTAAACCGAAAATAAGCTTATTATCTTATTAACAATAATCCAAACTGTATTAAAAAACCAGCTAAATAAATAAAAGTCAAGCTCACACGAAACATATCAGTTAAGGCTTAGTACAAACAGTATAAAACGTCGGAATCAAGTCTCGGTAGGGATGCGCTTGATTTATGCGCGTGGTACAGGCGGCAACACATGTGCCTCGCAAGATAGGATTACTCGTTATGTGCCTCGCTTTAAAGGTAACCGCGTTGCACACTGTGTGTTGTACTGTCTACAAAAGTTCTTGCCGATTATATTAATTTGACTGTTAATTTAGTATTTACAAAGACTGATACAGACAGAAGTATATGTGCCTCACTAGATAGTATTACACGTTAACATGCCTCTACTTGTAGGTGTTCTTTAACACTGTTCATAAGTATAAGTCTAAGTAGAGTCATATAAGTAGTTTCCAACTTACTTGATTTAAAATTTACTTAAGTACCTTCTTAGCTATTAAAATTCAACGTAAAACAATTTAAAACCCTAATCAAAACAAAACTTAAAATAATTCCGGTATGAAGAACACAGCTAATTACAATATTCCGCAAATGGCAACCGCCCCGACATTTTGCCAATATTAATTTCGGCATACATTAAGAGAATATTACAAGCAAAATATGTGAAAACATGGTTGTAGGAACAAAGGGTGTGCTAATCACCTCGCATTGTGTTGTTCACAAATAGGCGGCAGCGGCAGTCGGCGGGTTGGCCGTGACTGCGAGGTATTGCTGTGTCATGTTACACCGCGGCGAATAGTCGAGGAGAGGCGATTGACTTTCGTTCGAGGCATCAAAGTCATCGTTATGGACCCGGAGTGTCCCGTTAGTGTTTACTCGAGAATCAGAGTTGAAAGAAGAAGAGTTTGTTAACCCCGAAAGGTTAGGTAGATGAGTACCCTATAATAAACCCACATCTACTAGGGAAATCTATTTTTCTATATTTACTGAAAGGTTGAAAACTATATTATAATTATGCTGATATTTCTGCTTTTAAATTACCTTTTAATGTGAACCAGCCATTTCAATAAATCAAAGGAAAAAGTGACAGTACAAATCGATGTCGATCTTTGTATTCCTTGTATTGCCAAACGCTTTCCACTCATCTTTCACGTCTTTTGATGTTGTGTGTTCACAATTCTTCATGAAGTTCGAACAAAATTCGTTGCAATAAGACCTATCCTTAAACAAAATATAAACGCCTGCTTCTGGTTTTTTTTTTTTTGTATAAAGCGTTTTCAGGCAGGGTATTTTTTATTTTTTTAATGGTAATTGCCTTCTTGGTTCCTAAGAAATTTTTTGAACTAATCATTTATTAAAATTTACCTATCCATGTTAGTTGTTTATTATCGTAGTTGCTAGAGGATAAGACGATCTTAACGTCTTTCCATTTTTAAGAAATCATAATGAATGTTATTTCTTAATCAATAAAATTAAAGCCCTTTTATAATAACCAAACACCCCGTCAACGGCTCGTCTCAAGCTCAGTGCGGTGTACCACTTCCCCTCGCATAGCCACCCTACTCGTTCTGCGGCGGAAACTGTAAAATGTAACGTGACGCAAATTACTTTGTCTATTTTATAAGTTTACATCGGCGGGGGCCTTTGTTAGCGATTCAGATAACTCATCGCAGCCTCCCGGACCGGTGGCGGTGAACTAATTACTGTCCTACGAGACCATTTGCATTTTAAAGTGCCGTTGGGAGGTGAAGAAAATAGCTGCTCAGTGTCTTGTGATTTTGGTGTTGAGGCTGTTTATGGACTTAGAGGTGACAGGTAGTCAGTGACCTGAAAGTTTGACAACTAGTCCATCGTATAATACGATACCCTTTTTTTGGCAGCGGTTGGGAAATCATCAAATTACCCCTCCCGCTCCTGGGCAGATCGAAAGGGAGTGTCAGACTTCTACTGACTAAAAACCACCCATGTTCCTTCTTAGCCCTTTATGTCGAGGCCGCGGTATCTTAGTAAAAACAGTGTTGTGGAGGAAATTATTGGTATTCAGCTGCATCTGGTAAGACTAGAAGCCGACCCTATCACAGTTGGGTAGATCGAAGATAATAATAATAATATTCCACAACTATCACACAACGCCATCTAGTCCCAAGCTAAGCAGAGCTTGTGTTATGGGTACTAGACAACTGATAAACATACTTATATATTTCTAAATACATACATATTATAGATAAATTACACCCAGACACAGAACAAATGATCGTGCTCATCACACAAACATTTGTCCTGGGTGGGAATCGAACCCACGACCTCCAGCATAGCAGTTAGGGTCACTAACCACTAGACCAACAGGCCAATCAGATAGCTGCCCAATTTATGCCCTCGAAGCATGAGATGTTGATAACCTTCTCATCTCTTACAAATCAGACTAATTGAATCTTTGAATGCGAAACACCATAATTTGAATGAATCCTTAGTACTTAAATGATTTTCACGAAATCAGCCGAGCGGGTACCAATGAAGCCCATTAAATGTACTCGAATAAATTTACCAATAACTGCGCTAGACTTGAATTGAATTACTTGGGTCTTATAGCTTCTCATTTCAATATCATTTTTCTATGAATTATCTTTCAAATATGCCTTTTTTTTGGATGGAAAATCATCAAATACCTCCTCCCGCTCTTGGTCAGAGCGAAAGGGAGTGTCAGACTTCTACTGACTAAAAACCACCCATGTTCCTTCTTAGCCCTTTATGCCCCGCAGCCGAATTTCAAATATGCCTTAGGACATAAAACCTGACATGGAAAATTTAAAAAAAAAACATCTACAATTCAGCCAATGCTACATAACTTTAAAAGTCGAATCGTAGGCAACTCTCGAAATTATACATACAAGAATGTTCAGCAGCTCTGAATACTTGACATTCAGCCGTAAATATCACGAAGACGTTTCAATATCGTCGCGCGCATATTTTGGAATTCCAATGCTGCGCATGCATAGTGCGCGAGTGTGGGAGTCGCAGCGAGCCTACAATGTATGCTGCGCCTCGGAGAAGATGCCTTTAAACAAGTATGCGCTTGTCAAGTATGTGGCGGATGTCAAGGTATGGCTGGTTTTGATTCCGCAAATGTAACTGTTCTTGAAGTTGTGTGTTGGTAGTGATTATTTTTTCGCTTTGTCTTGTGAATCTTTAGACTATTTTTTTCTTCTTTCCGTTTAATGTATAATTATGTACCAAGAAGAGAATATATCAGTTCTTGCAGTATTTTTACTTTTCTTATCTTCTTGGATATATTAGTGTATCAGCAGCCGCCAATTCATTATTCTGTGTTTAAATGCCGCATCTTCGTAATTTAACCATTTTTACATAAATTGCTTTTGAATTACATTTTCAGCAAACCACTGTTTGTAAAACCAAGAGAACATTCATTTCGTTCCAAAATTCAAACAAAACAGAAAGCAAACCCAAATTTATTCCCCTCAAATTTAATTTTGATAAAACCATCACAAAATAATTATTACCGCAGCCGAATTGGCGTTAATGAGATAAAGACGCGTAATGATTGACGCGATTCGGTTCAATATTTGAGTGTTAATGAAGCCGTTTGAATAGTGTTTAAATCGTTGCGTTGCTGATCAATCAGCGCGGTATTGTCCGCAATCGGCGCTGAAGGGCCTATCAGCGCCGAACCGGCACAATGATCACGATCACAGCACATGTTTGATTTTGTCGATGTAGGTTTTTGTTATGTGCTGATGTTTCAGTAATCAGTTGTGATTTTTATAAGTGAATTTGACTGTACATTTTAATATGTCGGATTGTCACGATTTATTCCAGTCGGTTCGTGCATCATGTACGCATGTATGTATGTGGGCATAAGATGGGTTTGGTGTAGTGTAACCACACAAGGCACCGATACTCTGTTTTTTTAGTAAACTAACAAAGTACTTAAAATTACAATTAACACGGGGCACAGTGAATCAGGTACAGTTCTGGGACACCTCAACTCCACTGACATCAGGCATTGAATGTTCTCGTCGCTCAAAACCTCACGATTTTGTAGAAGTGCACTTTAGGTGTAAGCTTGTAAGAACCTAGATCGATTCATTTTATGACCGTAAAAATTAGGGATCCCTTCTTTTTGCATAGTGTTCTTTTTCCTTATATACTTTGGCATAAATTTTTAAGACATACAGTTTATGTTGGCATAATTATCTTGAAAGCTAATTTCTTTTGACAAACATTTAATACGCATATTGTTTCTTATCATAAAGATAATGAGCATATTATTAGTATTTAGGCATACAATTTATATAAATAACTGAAACAAATTTGAGTTATTTTAATGTATTTATTTTGAATTTTCATGCAAATGATTAGACAAAAGTTAGTGACAGAATCGATTCGCTGCAAAACTGACTCGCCATAGTCATGTCTACCCTACCACTTTTTTTTTTTTTTTTTGTGGGTGTAAAATCATCGAATAACCCCTCCCGCTCTTGGGCAGAGCGAAAGGGAGTGTCAGACTTCTACTGACTAAAAACCACCCATGTTCCTTCTTCGCCCTCTATGTCGAGGCCGCGATAACCGTTGGACTACCCGCGGCCCCGACAGGCGTCGGCCCTTTCGGGCCCCTCCCATGTTGCTGACATCTCTTTGAGGCGCGCGTGGAACACGAACGCGCCGTCGACACGGCCTGTTTTCGTCGTGAGACGGACGGACGGCGAGTTAGCCCATCACTCACCGTCCACAGGCCCGCGTCTACGGTGGCCGGAGGTCATCGCGGGACCCCCGACGCCCGGAGCGCCTCCCGCGGCGGCTGGGACGAGAGGTTCTCTCCCTCTCGCGTTCCGCCACCTCCTTCGCTAGCATCACTGCTTCGCAGAAGGAGGCGACGGCGTCCCATTCCTCCTCGCCCCGGACCATGGCTTGCACCAGGGCCGGGCGCGAGAGGTCGCCGCCGCCGATCGCCGCTACGAGAACACGGCGGGGCTTCGCCCAAGCGGGGCACACCTCCATTGTGTGCTCCACCGTGTCCTCCGGCCGATCCTCACAATGGTATGTCTACCCTACCCCTAGAGTCTAATTTAAGCCCGCGTAGGCGCAGAGGGGCATGGCGGCTTAATCGCCAGCCAGTTCACCAAACAATAATTCAAAAATATTTACTTTAAACATTATTCGTCATTTCATCACTTTACAACAAAAAGTTAATCAAATATTTCACTAAGCAGGATAATTATCCAATGAATTTTTATTTAGTAACATATTATTTGACAACCAATTTATTATTTTTAAATTTTATTCCATAAATAACATTTGGAATAAAGACATTACACAAATTGACTTAATATAAGCACAAACCCCCCAAACAAACACAGATGCTGACAGAAACCCTAACCCTAGACCGTCAACGTCAGGGGCACCCCGAGGTTCGATTACTTAGGTTCCTTTAAAGCCTGCAGACAGAAATAGGAGCCCCGGCTCCGTCGCCAAAAGCTAAGGGCAAAAAGCTAAGACGTATATCAGTGTCTAACATTTTAGGAGTTAATTACTATGCTTGTTTGTTATGCCTTTACAAAATATGCGTAAGCTGATTATGCGTAAGTAATGTTATGGGAAAATATATAGAAACAACAGTATGCCAAATTATATTAGGTCCTAAAATTTTATGTTATTGGATAGGGAACCTAAAAATGTCTGGATTCGACAAATAATTATTTAAATGTTACTTTTCCAGTCGCGACGGTGTTCATGACTATATTTAATTAGGAATTTGATAGATATAATATAATGAATATGTAATTTCACCAACGTAAATCATCGTTTATAATGTTCATCCGTGTATGGGTGACTATGTAGTACATTCCGAAACCTCTCTATCTTAGAAAGTACGTTAAGCCGTTGGTCCCACTTATTATTCGTAGATATAATTGGTAATCGTTATGGATGCTCAGAAGTCCGAAAGTTTATCAACCAGTCTGGCTAAGTGATATCGAGTTATCGACTTCCAGTCCTACCTAGTTACAGAAATCACTCAGGGATTCAGTTAATGGTATTGATAGATAGTTGGAAACAGGCCTTTTAGTATTTTCACGTCTATTATGTTTATGAAAATGTATTAAAAGAAATAAATATTTTTGGTTCATCAAATGGGTAGCTATTTCGGTGCCTGTTTGCCACAAAACACTTTAGCATGACAATACAAGGGCCAATAAACAGAATCCTAAATGAAAACCTTACCCGTCTAGACAGTCTATTTTCGTAACAGTATCTAAGGTTAATATTAAAATAAAAGAAGCTCATACATAATGTAAGGTAGGTGAGATAACAATATACAATATAATATTTTATAAAACTTTTAGAAACCCTTGCAACAGCTGCATTAGTTTAAATAAACTGTTTTTTCTCCTCAAAAGTTGAGATAGAGGTGTACCTAACAGCCTCACATTTCGCCAGTTATATTTGTGCCTGTTTCATGGAAATAAACAGGCACAAATCTAAACTCTGAGGCTGCTACTCTACTCTACTCGGTGTTATTGTTTGAGCCACAAGCTCTTCAAAAAGCCAGGTAGAGATGATAATAAAACACAGTAATGTCGTACAAATCTTTTTAACCATTTTGACTGACTCGTTGGTCGAAAGCGCGACTGCGGAGCATGAGGTCGTGGGTTCGATTACCGGGTCGGCAAAGTGGTTTTTCCAGTAGCAGTCATGGAATCCGTATTCTGTGTCTGGTTGATTGCAACAGGCTCGCCTCCTACATGGGACTTATGCGGCCGCCACACTATGCTCCTCGCGCTGCCGCTATTTGCCGCGATGTTGCCCGCTCTGCCCACAAAGCTCTACTCGCGCAATTAATCACGACGCTCCTACAAAAGCAAAAACCGACAACATAGGGAGCGATGGGCAGGACGAGGAGCATGACGTGCGGCATGACGAGTAAAGTAGTCACACTATGTCTCTGCCTCCTTTCCTCGCCTCTTCCTATGCCACTCGTCGAGTGTGTGGCGGCCGCATTAAACCTTTATAGGCACTTTTGAATGTCAGCAGAACAATTTATAAAAATAAAACTACGAGTGCAATACGTCATTCCGAAAGCCACCACGCCGAATCACACGCCACCGAACGCCAGCAACAACGAGCACTGCGAGCACGAAAGCACGCAGCGACGCACAACGCTACAACGAATGCACGAGACTCCGAAACACGGAACAACGAATGCACGTCGCAACGCGCAAGAAGAGAAGGGCAAGAAACTCCATGAGCACTCCTTTCAATGAGAACATTGTTACAAAATCTTGGTACATTACATCATTCATTTTGAAAATGGTGTTGGCCTAGAAAAATTTGGATGGTGACTAAAAAATAATCTTGTATAATGTGAGTGTACTAAGAGGTCCACCTCTGCCTAACCGTTCTTAAATAACAGGCGCGATGTTATATTACATATTTTCAGCCCCAAAACACACACCTAAGCACACATCGTAATTCAAATTAAACTGCCACAACTTAAATTATCATTTCATAATAATCCTCTACAAGTGAAAGGCGAATTTATTTAATTCTCGTTCATCCGGACGAGCGCTAATAAATTACGTAAAAGATTAATCTAATGCAGTGAGTCCGCCATGATTTATTATGGGGCAACAGGTGGGCTAATAAGGGTTAATATTGGAAAAATATAACCGTTTATATTTGAAAGTTATTGTTGCAAACATGCCTGCTAGTGTCATATTGCGATGGAGTTTGATAGCTTTACAAAGGAGATTTAAATATTAGTTTTTTTTTTTGTGGAAGTAACATAGGTACAGCAGGGCTATTGCGTATCTTTTAAATGACAATGGCTATCATATAGTGCCCATCAATTAACTGTTCTGTCAAATGGTTTCATTTTGTACTAAACCATAACCAATTTGACAGTTAATTCATAGACAATATGATAGCCACTGACTTTTAAAAGATACGCAATAGCCCTGCCGGTATAGTTACGAGTATATTATTATGCACTCGCAAGTTACTGGCAGTTCCGTGAATTTCACAAAAAATATGTTTCAAAAGTGGAATTGTGGACCACTACATCTAACCTATATTGAATTATTTGCAACTGCCGCGTTTCATGCAAAGTTGAACCTCGTATCGACAGATCACGTTAGTACCCATGATGGTCGGTATAGTAGGTTTAGTTCATAAAAATATTATTTTATGGTTGATACAATTAGTGTTTTTGCTATATATTTCAGAATTGCTGGTATAAAAAGTGCCACCTGAATCAAAATCCAAGTGGTGTCATAGGCAATCAAGGCTTTTTAAGGTGTCGTACCATTTTGGGAATGGGGATTCATCAAATAACCCCTCCCTCTCTTGGGCAGAGCGAAAGGGAGTGTCAGACTTCTACTGACAAAAAACCACCCATGTTCCTTCTGAGCCCTATATGTCGAGGCCGCGGTAACTTGTGAACAACCCGCAGCCCCGACGGGAAGGTGTCTTACCTCGAAAAGAAAAAGCGGAACGCCTATAGGATCACTTTGTTCTCGTCTGTCTGTCTGTCGGTCTGTTTGGCAAGACCCTTTTTCTCAGGAACGCGTGGAGGTATCAAGAAATTTGTATCAAATACTCAGGTCTACTGTCCTTTAGATCTGTGAAAAAATTAAACTTATATGTCAACGCAATCATAAGATACAGCCGTTTATGCCGCAAATTTTCGACACTCGCAAGGGAATCAAAACCTACAGAGTACTTTCCGTTTTCCATGAAATTTGCTACGAAGCAACGTCTTATAGCACAGATAAAGGAAACATTGAGAAAAGTTAAAATTTTTAGTTACATCTTATAATATGACTCAAATATAACACTCAACCAATACATTCACACAAAGAACACTTACACAAACCTTAATTAACACCAATCCCTCATCCCCCAAATCCACCAGCATATCCTAATCCAACATCTGCAAACAGCGACAACTTCTAAATCGATCAGCTAGCTGCCAGTAGTCCCAGGGTATGCCACGCCACAGCCACGCTCAATATTGTGTCAAGCAGAGCTCGGGCTCCACATTACCGTGTCGTGTTATGCATTTAATAAACCCGTAATACCTATGCTAATATCGTGTCACTTGTGCCACTGGGCCGGTGATGCAGAATGTTTGGTTCGGTAAATTCTTGGAGTGGGAACTAAAGCGTATTTTGTTAGAATATCGCTTGGTGTCTCTAAGGTTTTTTGTCTTGACACACGCTCCAGTGACAGCGACTGCAGAAACAAGTCTAACCAGAAATTGCTAAGCACTAGTCACCGTGACATGCGTGTTATTTAGCCGCGATGGTATCAAACGAAATAAACTAGTAAAACCCGCACGCTTCGTGCGAGGCAAGTGGTGTTGCAAACACAAAGGACTACTGATTCGATCAACGTATGAGCAAGCATACAAACTGTAGTCTTTCTGGTGGGAGAAGAGATTTCTGGTCATACCTACAGCAAAATAACAATGTAAATATTAGACTTTGCAGGCTTTACTCGGTCGATCGTGATCAGTTAAACGTCAGATTTCAACTCAACCGCCTACCTTTCAGTTGATCAGAACTTGTCACTACTTACCACCACACTGGTGATACTGCGTTCCCACACACGGCGCGCTCGCAATATCGCAACGTGCCTATTTGTGTTCACGTGCGACGACTCACGTGGCCACTTCCTAACACACACACAACTTTGATTAGCTATGGCTTTCACTAACATTGAGTGGAACGACTCCATTTTCATGTATTGAGTTTCGAACTACGTCATAACTGTGATATATTTCCTCTTGATAATTTTCCAGTCATGATAAAAATATCCCGACACTGATTCAAAGTGTTTTTTTCATGTCATCAGAACTAACCGGAACTAACCGGCTTTGACGACACGGTTGGCGCAGTGGCTCAAGCAATGGACTGCTGCGCTGTGTGTCGCGGGTTCGATTCCCGCACGGAACAAATATTTGTATGACCTACAGATAGTTGTTCCGGGTCTGGGTATTTGTGTATGAGAGTTTCAATGTTTGTGCACGCACCCACGGTACAGGAGAAATTCCTAGTGTGGGGCAACGTTTTAAAATAAAAAAAAATAAAGAAAAAACCACGTTCTTCACGATCTTCTCTATGACTTGTATTCTGATCAACTGGCAGTACCTACATAGTAAGTTGGACATCTGTCGTTTGCCTCATTCAAACAATGGACATTAGACAGTGAACGTAGATGTACAGTGAACAACAGGGTGGGTACCAGATGTATCAGCCGACTATTTTTCTTAGCAAATAAGTCATTGCATTTGTTTAAGGAACTTTACACTCAGTTCAGAGAAGTCAATGAAACAGTCAACGCCCTAACCTCATTAAATCCAATTTCAAAAACATCGCTTATTACAAATCACAATAAAGTCATCCACACTCCGGTGATTATTATTTTTCAGCACAAAACAACAAGAAGTGCGCGTCAAACATTGCCATAAAACTCAGCCCGGGGCCTAAACACGAAACTTGAACACAATTCTCTAAACAAGAAACACCAAACTTTCTGTTATTACTCTTCTTTATTTTATTATCAAAAATGTTTACGAGTCATTATACGAACTCCCGTCGTTTCGGGGCCTTGATAAAGATAAATTTGCTCAGCAATTGCTCCAATGATTAATGATCATGAACAACAGGTGAGGCTTTTTATATTCCCGTCTCTAATCTCCCTAACTAGGTAACTACGTAGGTACCTATCTACCTGTCCGTATTGTTTTTAAATTCGCCGGGGAGCGCGCCGTCACTCAGACTGACGCGTCTGTACACTATGACATTTTTTTTAATCTTTTCGGAAGTGAGGTTGATTAAAAAATCGTGTATTGTTACTGTTTTGGCGGCGGATTGGGATGAAAAGAATATCCGCTATGTCGGAACTGGTTGGACGGGCTTCCGGGGAATTGTTCGGTGGTGAGGGATTTTAGTTACGTTTGCTGTCAGAGACGTGGCGTACGTTGTGAGGATGACAAGTTGTATATTTAAATAGTGAAAGGCGCATTTCGACGAGATAATGGAATAGATTTCTAAATAAGCTTCTTGCCTGTCTGTTGTTTATCAGCCACGTTAACTCTTAACTTCATATATTGAGTGTCTCGTTGGTGTAGTGGTCGCGAGTGCAACTGCTGAGCATCAAGTTCTAGGTTCGCAGATCGGGCAGTGTTGAATTTTTCCATTAGGAATGTCACAGTAGCAGACAATAGGCCCGCCCGCTACGGGACTTAAACTGGGTGTGCTAATAGGTACACCTTTGTTGGCTATGTTGTGTAAATTGATCTGTATCAACTTTCACAATATGAACCATAACCTACTTCCCCAAATCAAAATCTTTACAAAAGACACAATAATATAAGTCGCGATAGTGCACAGCCCATACAAAGTTAACCGGAGTGTGATGTACCAATGAATAAACGATTCCGCTCGGTTTATGCGATACCCTGCCTTACGACCCCCCTGGCCCCCATGGCTTACAAACATGCGCGTTATTTTGTTGTTACGGGTTCTACGGCAGAATTATGGGGTATTAAGGGGGTCTTTATTGAAATTATTTAGCCTAATGTTATGGGAGATAGGAAAAATTGAATGGCTGTTGGATTTAATAATGAATGTGTGATCAGAGGCGACCCTGTTGAAGGGTTGTTGTTGATAAAGTGTAGTCTAACTAACTGAGAAACATCATCATCATCTACCCAAAAAAAATTGAGATTTATTTAATTTAAAAGCTTACTGAAACGTACAATAATAGAACATCGGTTAGTTGATCGCCGGCGGAACCTTAAAACCTAAACATCGTGTTCATTATAACTGCTAAATCAAGCTTTCGAAAAAGATAATTATGGTGAATCCTACTTATCACATACATACATAATCACATGCAATTTTCTCATACAAACAGGCAAAAATCAAGAATACCAGCACATCCTACACACTTAGTTTGACCATAAAGTTACTGTAAGCACATAATTTCCGACATTCTTAGCTGACTTACAAGTTATTCTAGCAATAGTCATAAGTTTCTATCTCATTTTGATCTAAACAATAGTATTTTGCACAAAGTGAACGTCTAGAGGACGAGAGTCTCGCTGAAATAGGTTATGTAAATGCAAAGAATATAAGTTCATATCAACATCGGCGATGCAAGCCGCCAGGTTGCGGTGGAAGCATACGGGGGGCAATTGTGACGAAAAACGCATGAGCTATTCGACACAGTTGACCGGAGATAATAGAATAAATCTTTGCCGATGGTGAATTAACTCTTCATCTTTACCAAATCTTTACTTTCCTTAACATGGGGTTTAGGTTTCCGAACTTAGTCCTTGAAGTGGACCATTGTGCGTGAGCCACGGTGGCCGATTACTCCAACCAGCCCACCTCCCTCTAGAAGCAGATCAGACTTCCCGGCCTCCTCAGGGCATCCGCAAGGGATCTTGGTGTTCCAAGGGTCTCCTCACGAATCTTGGTAACGCCTGTGCACTCAAGGAGCACATACGCCACCGTTTCCTCTGCCTCCATGCATGCTCTGCACAGGGGACTGTCAGTGATACCTAGCTTGTGGAAGTGTTTATTCGGTGAACAGTGTCCAGTGATGGTCCCCGCCACCAGACGTAGGCTATCTCTGTCCAGACGCAGCAGGCGCCTAGTCAGCTTTATTTAGAGGAATGGCATAGCTTCCTTGGATTGCCTACATCCTGGTGTCGAGGTCCACCATTTCTTTGACACATTCGAGCCAACACCATTTATTCGAGTGTGAGTGTGCTTTTTTAACCAGCTTCTTAGCTGCTTGAAAGGGATGGGCACAATGGGTTCGGGTCCGTAGGGATTTTTTATGGATCCTCTTCTGGCAAGTTTGTCAGCCTCATCGTTTCTTAATGATCCACTGTGACCTCTAATCTATTGTAGCGTTATCGTGTAAACAAATCTTTACTAAGTGATGGTTTAAGTAGTCATTAAACATCTCTGAGTGCGGCAGTAAGAACCATTAAATTCGATGACTTGTGACATAGATCAATTAACCAGCACTGGGCCCGTGTGGTGGATTAAAGCCCATCCCTCATCTATAGAGGAGGCCTGAATCTACAGTGGGAACATTACAGGCCGATGATGATGATAGTGGTGGTACTTGCATACATACGTAAAAGTTTGTTACTCTTCATGATTTAAAGATTTCTGAACAGTCTGCTTGCCTTATGAAATTGCCTTGATGAATTGTTTTCCCCTAGGCACGCCACTGACTTTGAGGAAATTGGGATACGTGAAGGAAAATGTTGTAAAGAATGGGAATCTTGTTAAACTCGAAGCTGACCCCAACATTTTAGGTCAGGACTAAGGGTATGTCAACAAAATAATCTAACTAGTCCGTCAAATAGATTTCCAATAACCCTCCTTTTGGGCTTCGCAGCCGCAGTCGGGTAAAAAGAATGGACACGTATTTTTTATTTATTCACGGAAACAAAAGATGAAGACGATACAGTGCTCCGAAAAGTTGTGTGACGTCACAAGGTTGGTACATTTTACCCACAAAGAGACGTCAAAAGCCCCCACTCATGATCTTTAGCACGTTTTCGTAATTTTTATTAATTTGATTAAACAAAAAACACGTATCCAATATTTTTCGATAACAGACATACTAATTAGATTTTTTGCGAAATACCCTATTACGCCGTAGGCTATGTGTGATGAATTAAAAGAGAAACAATTTTTTATATAAGCATTTAGAATTTCTTTATTTCGAGATGAGTCAGTCCTTGAAAAACGGCCAGTGGCTTACCAAAACACTAAAACAAAAACTAACAAAAACCCCAATTACACTTTACTCTACCTGGGAATCAAACCCAAGTTTATTAGACCCGGCGGTAACGAGACGACCTCTATAAAACACACGCGTTAAAACATAATTTATATGAAGCTAGTACAAAAGGGGTGAACCGGGATAATAATAATAATAATAATAATAATAATAAATTTTATTTCAGAAACTATAAAACTTCTACAATATACAATCATACATTAGAGGCCTCCTTTTAAGTATAAAAAATACCTGTGTTAGGAGACCCCGCTCTTCTAAAACAAAAACAATTTTAATGTAGGAGTGTACATAAAAACGAAATTTAACTTATATCTAAGAAGGTGTGCGCATACTAGGTGCGTGGGTGTGTGTGATTGTATGTGTGTTTGTGTGTGTGTGATTGTGTGTGTATGTGTGTGTCGTTTTTCATAAAATTATCGCAAGATACTTTGTAAAAGAGCTTCAATGTCGTCATAGCTCTTGCTTTTTAACCAGTCTGTTAAAGTTTTTTTACAATCTCCATAAGTCATGGGGTAAATATTTAAACATTTATTCAATTGGTTGTAGATGGAAGCGGATTGTCTAATGTACTGCCTATTAGCATATGAAGTTTTGACCGGGACTTCTGGAGCAACAAGATACTTTCTTCTTTTTTTATTTAGGCTAGAATCATAAGGAAGGGATCTATGTAGTTTCAAAACCGCATGGAGAACATATAATTTTCTGACTGTAAGAAGGCCAGTCAGTGAGTAAAGGTTATCAGTAGAGAATCCATACGATTTAAAATACATGACCTTTAATAGAGACCTTTGCGCTCTTTCTAGCTCTAAGAATTTGATTTTAGTGGCCCCGCCCCAAACCGGTATACAGTACCCTAGAACTGACTGGGCCAAAGACAAGTAGATTTGGTTTAAAAGGGTCTTTGATGTAATATGTCTGAGAGTTTTGAAAATCCAAATGAGTTTTCTAGTTCGAGACATGACCATATCCGTGTGTAAGTGCCAAGATAATCGTTGATCGACCATAATACCTAAATATTTTATATGCGTCACTTTTGATATTTCATTGCATGAACAATTTGTGCTAGTAGGGTTATCACAGCTATGTATTTTAAGGGTATGATTAGGTCCAGGTTGACTGTTATTATAGTTTGTAAAAGCTATATATTTAGTTTTAGTGGTATTTAGTGTTAGTAAGAAGTAATTTAACCATTTAGTAACTTGTGTGAGTCCCTTTTCAGCATATCTATAAGCAGATTGCCATGCATCACCAGTAAAAACAATAGCTGTGTCATCCGCATAGGAAAAGACACGTCCGTTCTCAAGCTTCATGTCGCAGAGGCTATTAATATAAATTAAGAAAAGCGTGGGCCCCAAGACACTGCCTTGAGGGACGCCAAAACTCACTTTTAACTCATCACTTACGTAGGTTCCTATTTTTACACGTTGCTTTCTATCCTGGAGATAATTTGTTAGCAAGGCCAGAGGCACTCCTCTTATGCCTATGTTTTCTAGACTTTGCACAAGGATAGGAACAGAGACGGTATCGAAAGCTTTTTTTAGATCCAGGAAAATAGTGAGACACTTCTTTCCTGAATCCACTTTTTCAATAATATGAGAAGTTAATCCTGAAATAGCGTCTTCTGTCGATAATCCTTGCCTAAATCCGTATTGAGAGTCCGATATTATGTTATATTTGTTTATGTAATTGATTAAACGAGTGTTAATTAGCTTTTCTATTATTTTTGAGATTGCACATAATACTGAGATGGGTCTGAAATTGCTCACATCGTCTCTGTCACCACCCTTGTGCACAGGTGTAATAATGGCTTGTTTCAAAGTGGGTGGAAAAATACCTTGTGTGAAACACAGATTAGCAAGATGTGTAATAATAGGCACCACTACGTCACGGGCAGATTTAAGAAACTTGGTAGATATATTGTCCCATCCAGGTGCACTCTCTGTTTTAAGACCCATTAGTACGCCATGGACTTCTTCAGGATCAGTTTCTAAGAGCACAAAAGATGTGGCCTGTGAATCCGTGAAGTTATAAATCGCACGATTTTGTGATAGATTGGAGGATATGATTTCCTCAGCCAAAGTCTTACCTATGTTAGAGAAATAGTTATTAACGTAGTTCACCGACTCATGAGAGGTTGCCTTTATCTCTAATAAGTTTAGATTTGGAGTTTTGGTTTGTTTGCGATGCGTGATGTTATTAATAGCTTTCCACATTTTTTTTGTGTCTTTATTTGCTTTGTGTATCTGTTCCCTGTCATATCTTCTTTTAAGTTTTTTAATAAGGTTATTGCAGTGATTTCGATACCTTCTGTATGTTATTTTTAGGATATCGTTATTTGGATCTACACGTAGTTTTCTCTGCATATTGTTCCTGTTTTGGATACAACGTAGGATTCCTATACTAATCCAAGGTTTAATTATGCGGTTATTTCTCGGGATTAAGTTTGTAACGGTATTTTGTAGAAGACAAGATCTGAGTTGGTCAATTAATCGTTCAGCAAGTTCAACAGGGTCGTTAATTTGTATCAGTTCAAAAATATTACTTTCTTTTAAGGTGATCATCGCTTTCTCAAAATCAACAACTGATTTAATTTTAGGGCATTCATGAGTTTTAGTGACATTTGATAATTTTAAGAATATCATTAAATGGTCCGTCACCGTAGTATCTAACACTGCAATAGAGGCAGTATTTTTGTTTTTGTCCATTTTCAAGATAAAATGGTCCAGACAGTTTTCACCTCTAGTAGGTAATGAGTGGCCTGGTAGTAGGCAGTGCATTGCCAACATGTATAGATAGCTATGTCGATTTGTACGCTCATTTGATTTTTCATTTGCCTTGTGTATAATATTTATATTTATATCGCCTGTTATTATAATATTTTTACATGATTCTAGAGAGTTCAGATGTTCATTAAGGGAAGTTATAAAGTAGTCAGCATTGGCGTTTGATGGTGAGCGATAGATACCCAGGACAGTAAGATTGGGCAGACTTATTTGCAGGCATGACGCGTGAGTCAGTATTACTTCTTTGACACTTACTTTGTGCGTATTTTTTACGTATACTACTACGCCGTCGCATCGGTTTATGTGATTAGTAGTAGAAAAAGACTGATAGTTTATAATATCGGGGATGGATTTGTTCGCATCCAGTCTGCATTCACTTAAAATGATTAGATCAACATCAAACTTAAAGTGGGTTAAAGTAACTTGTAAATCATCTAAATTACTATAAATACTTCGAATATTTTGTGAGACAATCGTGAAATCTAAATTTTGTACTTTAAACTGTTTAGAAAGGTCCTCAATTTTTATTAGAGTAGATTGTGCCATAACTACATCGTCTATTTCCTGCATAATTGTGTGTGTACTATTCATTTAGACGATCGTTCAACGGACTGTGGTTCAGTAACATACAGGTGACACAGAAATGGTTGTAATTTTTGAGAATTAAATCATGGTTAATACTAATACTGTAAATAAATGTGTTATTCTTTACATACATCATTTGTACAGTATCTTTTTCATTTTTGTAATGTAAATAAATACCTTGAATGAGTGTGAATGTAAGAGTGGATGCACGTTTGCCTTTCTTGTAGAGAACATGGTGTGAAAATACTTTGAATGTGTATTGAGTGTGTAAATGAGCTAAAACTATTACATTATTTATATTATTTAACAAACAATAGATTATTTCTACAATATCTCTTTCATTTCTGTAAAGTAAATAAATGCCTTGAATGTGTGTGTATGAATGAGTGGATGCACGTTTGCCTTTCTTATAGAGAACATGGTGTGAAAGTACTTTGAATGTGTTTTGAGTGTGTAAATGAGCTAAAACTATTACATTATTAATATTATTTATCAAACAGATTGGTTTCAATAGAGTATACAAAATTCTTAAGACTATTACAATATGATCTTGTGCCGAATTGGGTAGCATAGGTAAGGATTTAGACATATAGTACTGGCATCCAGCCTCGAGTCATATCTCTTGCATTAAAGCTTGTATTTGGGATTCAGTTTTAATTATGTAAGTCGGGGATTCTTCTTGTTTTTTAACGTACACTTTACCGTAGGCGGTCCAGCAATATTTGTATCCTTTAGACTTAGCAAGATCCCGTGCGAGGAAGTGTAGTCGTGCACCTTTAGCGGTAAGTTGCTCAGAGACGAAAATAGGGGTGTCAGAACTAGTCTTTATGCCTAGGTGGTTAGCACAGAGCTTACCTTTATACTTGGTGTTGTAGGCTTTACACATCTTTATGATGTCCGTCTTTAATAGAGTAGACGAGATTTCCACTATAATAGGGGTGTTCGGCGTTCCTTGTTTCTTTCCCTTGACTCTGTATATATCTTTGATGTCCGGTTTCGTTATTTCACAGTTTATATTTTTAGTCAAACAAAGTACCATGTTAATTAAATCCTCTTTGGTCTCTTTTTGTTGCTTGGGAACGTTTTTTATTTCTATGTTTGACTTACGACAACCTCGTTGCAGGTCTTCCACTTTATCCTCAAGAATGGTTATGGGATGTTTCTACATATTTGAATAAACCGAGCTCTTAAATTATATATTTGTAGTATTAAGTAGTACCTTCGTGGACGCTTATTAATGGCAAATGTTACTTGTGTGCCTTTCGTATTATTCTGAATTCTGATGGAAATAACTTCTGCCCTTTTTTTTTTTTTTTGGTGGTGGGAAATCATCTAATAACCCCTCCCGCTCTTGGGCAGAGCGAAAGGGAGTGTCAGACTTCTACTGACTAAAAACCACCCATGTTCCTTCTTAGCCCTATATGTCGGTGCGGGATCTCTTACAACATTCCGCAGCCCCGACGGGCGTCGGCCCTTGCGGGCCCCTTCCATGTTGCTGACATCTCTTTGAGGCGCGCGTGGAACACGAACGCGCCGTCGACACGGCCTGTTGTCGTCATAAGACGGCCGGACAGCGAGCTAGCCCATCACTCACCGTCCACAGGCCCGCGTCTACGGTGGCCGGAAGTCATCACGTGGCCCCCGACGCCCGGAGCGCCTCCCGCGGCGGCTGGGACGAGAGGTTATCTCCCTCTCGCGTTCCGCCGCCTCCTTCGCTAGCATCACTGCTTCGCAGAAGGAGGCGACGGCGCGGGCGTCCCATTCCTCCTCGCACCGGACCATGGCTTGCACCAGGGCCGGGCGCGAGAGGTCGCCGCCGCCAATTGCCGCTACGAGAATAACTTCTGCCCTTGAATAGAATTCGGAATTTCGTAATTAAATGCCAACATTATTTTACAAATACATCATTTATACAAAGTTATTATTAATATTAAAATTATGTAGGTACCTACACAGGAATATTTACTTGGGAACATGTCATGCTTTAATTGGCAGGCAATCACGTCGTGGTTAAATTAAGTGGGTACAGAGAATGATTCCGACTTAAATTCAACATTAGACTCAACTGAATGTTACAGAGGTATATCAACTAAAACTAAAACTACTGTCCTTCGTATAGCATACTGTTAGAGTTGCTGCAGCCGATGATACAGGATTATCTTAGTGCCCGGACACAAAGGGCAAGCAGGAAAGAAGGAACATGAGTGGTATTTAGTCAGTAGAAGTCTGAAACTTCTTTCCTCTTTGTTTTTTCAGTGTTTGTACGAATGACAAAGTTATGTTTGTGGTTTTTTAAATGTGCTAAATCTCTAGAATTATTTACCGTTTATTGTTCAAACTAAAAGAAAAGTTTTTGTTGCGTTCAACATACATTTTTTTTAGATTTTTTACTCTCTTAGTTTAAAAGTTAGAGGGGGGGAGACACATTTTACCACTGGAAGTGAAGTGATATCTTTGAAACTTTGACTTTGAGAAAAAATGCCTTTAGGAACCATTTCATTTCACTCCACACGTATAGGTTTGATGAACAAAGGTTTTATTAGTTTCAGTTCCATGTATGGGGAGATTAAATTAAAAATTAAATAACCCTCCTTTTGGGCTTCGCTGCAGTCGGGTAAAAAATAAAGCTGAGGGGGGCCTCAGTTTTATTTTTTTAATTATACATATAAAAATCAGAAATGAGGAAATCCGCATGAGAACCAAGGTTACCGACACATAGCCCGAAGAATTGCCAAACTTAAGTGGCAGTGGGCAGGGCACATTGCTAGCAGAACGGATGGCCGATGGGCCGGGAAAGTTCTGGTGTGGCGACCGCGAACTGAAGACGTTGCGTTGGAAGGCCTCCCACTAGGTGGACCGATGACCTGGTGAAGGTTGCGGGGACCCGCTGGATGCGAGACGCACGGGACCGGTCAATGTGGCGACACTTAGGGGAGGCCTATGTCCATCAGTGGACGTCTTTCGGCTGAAATGATAATGATGATATAAAAATTGTAAAGCGGTTCACAAAATACATCTATGTATGTTTTAATAGTTTCCGAATAAAGTGGCTGTAACATACGGACGGACAGACAGACAGACATGACGAATCTATAAGGGTTTCGTTTGAAACCTAAAAAGGCATCTTACATGATTCTTATTATATTTTACCTCACGGGATTCTGAATAAAGATTTATTATTACACTACTAGGTGGAACGAACATCGACAGGCAAACTGTTATCATGAAGTCAGTATATCATTCTAGACCCCTCTGTGTTGAATTCATAGTAAAATGTTGGGTATGTCAGTCATAGAATAAACTAGAATTGCTTCCACCAGAATGGCATCAAGCATGATCAACATTCTCTTGCCCTTATCCCAATAGGGATGTTTACTGACAAAAAAAAATGTGATTCTAATTAGTCCGTCTGTTTGATTATCGAAAAATATTGGATACGTATTTTTGTTTTATCAAATCAATCAAAATTTACGAAGATAAAACCCGTCAAAGATTTGTGCGGGGGTTTATAACGTCACTGACCATTTAAAAATGCCATAGTAATGTCCTTGAATATGACGTCACAAGAGTTTTCAAAGCACTTTATCGTCTTCATTGTTTGGAAAAAGAAAAAATACATGTCCAATATTTTTTTTAAATCTATCTGTCAGACTATTTTTTTTTTTGTTAATTACCCTATTCAGTTGGGGTCGGTGCAGTATGTCTTCCTCCTCAATACCTCTCCCTTTCTCGTCATCTCATGAGGCAGCTCCTTTCTTAACATATCATTCATAACACAGTCCATCCATCGTTTCTTTGGTCTTCCTCTTCTCTAATACCTATCCACATTCATCTTCAAAACCTTCCTCACGAGATTACCCTCACTCCTCCGCATCACATGCCCATACGATGTCAAAACATGGTGAAATATTCACATACCTGAAATTATACCGGTGTTCGAGTACAAGATCGTGTCCGCCCCAACTTTGATCCAGTACAAGCCAGTGGTTCAGGCACTTGTGCCGCGGCGTCTCTTGGCAAAGCACCACTATAGTTCTTCTCAAATTGTGATTTATTCGCGACAAATGTCGAAATAAACCGTCGCCGCCGTTTTATATTGCAGCCCCGTGTGCGCCTTTTATTTACATCGCACTTATAAAGATTCGGGCCGTTTGTAGGTAACCGAGATGTGTGGTTGTATCTACGGCGTGTATGTGAAGAGTGACTACAGAATGTACCAAGATCCAGGAAAAATTTTCGAAGAGCGAGCCAGTCTGAAACGTATATGATATACGATATGAAACAGAAAAGTTTGAAATGCCTAATAAAAAATGTACTCGCCTCAACGGTAGGTTGACATATTTTGTTGTTAGAAAATTCTAATCCGGGTTGAACTCGCCTTTGTATAGGTACATAAGTATACTGCCGGTTATTACAGTACATATAATAAAGAAACGTAATTATTTTCGTTTGTTACTTGAGACGAGCAGTTACTAGCTAAAGTAGTACATTAAAAGCCGGCTAAGTGCGCACACATGGTCCAAGTGGTCCAACCAATTTAATAACAATATTTTTCACGATCATTCATATATTGTCAATTTAAAGGGTTTCGGCCGTCTACGAAACCGTAGTTTCGTAACTGGTTTCGATGAAGGAATGATTTGTCCTTGTACGTAACTAGTTTCGATGGAGGATATATACGAAACCACGGTTACGTACAAGGAATTTTCGCAAAAATATGAAACGCACATCTACATTTACAACTGCATTTTGTTAACAATCTTGGGGTAAAATGTCTTTGACATACGAGCGGACAGGCATCTGTCTGCCTTTTTGTCCGCTCGTATGTCAAAGCCATTAGGCCTGAGTCAAGTCAAATCAAATCACTTTTATTTGTTAACATAGGTAAAGAAATACAGATCTTGAGTTTGGTGTACAGAGCGCTATGTTATGCCAGGAGGCGTACAAATATGGTGTGCATCTAGCTCAAATAATACGAATTTAAATAAAAAAAAGATGTTTGAAAATCATTTATAATTTAAATTTCAAAATAAAATAAAACAATTCAATTATATTATTTAAAAAAAATTTAGTGATGTCAGATGTAAAGGATGAATAATTTAGTTATAAATATCAAGAAATTAAAAAAAATCTAATAATAATTATGACAAAATATTGGTAAGTCAAAAAAAGCAAAAATTATGTCAATATTGATAATCAATCAACCAAGGGGTCAGTTTTATCATTTGGCAACGGAACCCTTTTGTTTTGGAGGGTCGGAAATCATCAAATGACTGCTCTCGCTCTGCGCAGAGCGATAAGGAGTGTCAGACTTCTACTGACTAAAAACCACCCATATTCCGTCTTAGCCCTTTGTGTCGAGGTCGCGGTACTTCTTTCGATCAACCCGCAGCCCCGACGGGGGAAACGGAACCCTACAACTATAACAACGATTCTCAAAACCAGAAGCACCGGTGGATTTATAGTGTATTCGTAGTAAACGACTGTAAATATTATTTTACAATAGAATTCCAGATGGTTCCTCTACTATCTGAAGTTTACTGCAGGCCCCTGTAAAAGCTATCGTTCCTGCATTGCAATTTTTACGTTCACGACGTAATCAAAATTTTAAAGCGCATTTTATTCCTCGTAAAAAATGACTTTTGCTGTTATTATCGAACAATGAAATTACAAGCTTGATTGGGTCCTTTTTTGTTGTAAATTGGTAAAACATAAAAATCCTTTTTGAAAACATTTCACTGTTCATTACATAAATCATGCTAAAATAATCGGAAGCAGTGGAAGTTGGAGTACATTATATATTTTTTTCACGTATGAAAACGAACCAGCGCCAACTCATCATGGTTATTTTTAAGCCGAGAAATTGAAAAGGATTAAAACACGGTTATTTTTTCATATCCACTAAATTGGGTTTTTCTATTGGTCTGATATTTTATGCCATTTATGTTTAAAAAATAGTAAGTTCAGTTACTAGCATGTGGCGCGGGTGACCGTAGAACACGGCCACAGATTACACAGCTGAGTCAGAGGGTTCATCTCTAAAAGAGGGACTGGGCTGATCCTGGTTAGCAATTCCCAAGACGAATTCATCACAAAGCATCACGCCTCTAACCCTGAAAGGGATAGGCAGAAGTGTAACTAATAGTACACCTACATTTTGCTAGTTATGTCTTAGTCTCATTTCATAGGGGTGAGCCTTTTACCAAAGCTGTTCGAAAATAAACTTCTTCTAAATACTCCTTTTAACATGTAGCCTATTCTACATGTAGTCTCGGTCAACCAAGTCCAGTTCCACTTGACCCGTTGATAGTACAAACTGTTAATATCACAAACATTGTGTGCCGCATCCCCAATTATGGGCAGCATCGCGCTCATATATATTTCAGTATTTACTCGCGGGGAAACAAAGCGGATTTCCCTAGAATAAAGCTAATAATACCGAAGTATCGGTCACGAGTGCGGGAGAGAAGAGCAGAGCGGATTGCATGAGTGGAGGCGTTTTAATGGTTTGGCTTTTGCCATCTGAGGAGCCAAGCTTGGTTTTAATGGTTTGGCTTTTGCCATCTGAGGAGCCAAGCTTGGTTTTAATGGTTTGGCTTTTGCCATCTGAGGAGCCAAGCTTGGGTTAATAGTAAAATAATTATTAACCTAGACATTTTTGCATCGTGCAGCTATGAAAGCTCGAATTTTCTTTCTAGAATAGGGATGACAAAAAAATATGATTCTGTTTAGTCCGTCTGTTAGATTATCAAATAATATTGCAGGATACTTGTTTTTGGTTTCATAAAATAAATAAAAATTGACGAACATAAAACGCGTCAAAGATCAAGAGTGGGGCTTGTAACGTCACCATGTGGTATAAAAAGTACTGCGTTGAGACGATACACGAGTTTTCAAGGCATTGTATCGTCTTAACTTTTGTCCAATATTTTTTGGAAATCTATCTGATGGACTAATTAGATTATTTTTGTCAACTACCCTATTACATGACTATTTACGGGTTGACCACTGATGTGATTACTTTTACTTTAGAGACATAGAAATACACTCTACGCCATTCAAAAATAAATAGAGAAGAATGGAGTGTTTATTAATAACTAGCTGTTGCCAGCGGCTTCACCCGCTACAGCTCGAAAATTATCCCACGGGAAGATTAAATCGTGATAAAAAATCCAATTTGTTAATCTAAGTTATAAACTATTTGCGTACCAAATTGTATTCAAATCCGTTCAGTAGTTCTTGCGAGAAGTAATAATATTAGTGTGATAGTGACGAAGTACCTCTACTTATATCAAGCTGGAATCCTGATACAAGTGCTAGAGTATTCTGTCTGCAATATTACGTTTTCTTTCTCATCTAACACGATCCCGATCTAACACGAACGACTGGCCTGTTGGTCTAGTGGTTAGTGACCCTGACTGCTAGGCCGGAGGTCGTGGGTTCGATTCCCACCCAGGACAAATGTTTGTGTGATGAGCACGATCATTTGTTCTGTGTCTGGGTGTAATTTATCTATAATATGTATGTATTTAGAAATATATAAGTATGTTTATCAGTTGTCTAGTACCCATAACACAAGCTCTGCTTAGCTTGGGACTAGATGGCGTTGTGTGATAGTTGTGGAATATTATTATTATTATTATTATTATCCCGCTGCCTCCAGTCCCTTGACCCTCGCGAAGCTCCCAGTCGTCAATCCCGAGCGCCCGAGGCGAGGACTCGTTGTTAACTATGACAAACACAATTACCCACTACACACAACATATACAACGCACCAACACAGGCAACACACACAGGACAGAACATCACTACGCGAGCTATAAGTGATTACGGGCAATACCAATCACTTGATGAGACTCTGGGTTATAGTTAGACCTAATTGGGATGATGTATACCCGTTGGTGATATATTTTGTCAGTTCGTTTTTGGAGTTCAGCTTTTGTTATTGAAGCTAGCAGAAACAATGTTTCGTAAGAAAACAAGTTCGACAATAGATTTTTCTGTTTTTGTTTTTTTTGTTAGGCTACATCATTAGGGAACTTTTAAGTAGCTTGTCTGAACGGGAATCACAAATATGATACAACTTATCATAAACTTTAAAAAAAATAGTGTAGAGTCAAATACAAGTACATTAAAAATGAGTAGCAGTTGCCCAGTGGTGGCGGCCCTGACTTACGAACTGTAAGTCGCGTGTTCGAACCCGGACAGGCGCATTACTTTGCGTTATTTATTTCATCACAGCTGCTCTCAAAATGGTGAAAGAAAACATCGTGAGGAAACCGGCATGTTTTAGAACCAAAAAAATCGAAGATATGTGACATCTACCAACCTGCACTAGGCACGCGTGGTGGATTATTACACAAATGTCCATCCCTCTCCTAGGAAGGAGGCCTGAGTCCCTGCAGCGGGAATATTATAGGCTGTTTTTAATAATAATAATAAATCGTTTATTTGCTAAAAACATGGTATAAACGAAACAGTGTCATCATGCAATTTTATGTTCCAGGAACTCCTTGACACTGTAGAAACTATTGCCAGAGAGCCATTTGTATAATTTGTTCTTGAACATTCTTGTATTTAATGTTTTTAATTCCTTTGGTATTTTATTGTATACTGGACTGGACACACATAAATACAGCTTTTATTATATTTCGCAAGCCTTGGTAGAACATCTAACACGAGACTGTAGGGGTCACGCCTGCTGCGAGAATTCACATCGCTTGCTTTCGCATACAGGTCCCTATGCTTCCACACAAACAAACAAATTTCAAAAATATAAAGGGACGGTAGCGGTAACAAATCAAGTTTCTTAAATATCGGCCTGCAAGATTCGTCGGGCTTAAGGCCACTTATTGCTCTTATGCATCTCTTTTGTGCAACAAATGCTCTATTTTGATCAGTGCTGTTTCCCCACATAATTTTAAGCCATATCGTAGCACTGATTCAACATATGCATGATATGTTGATATAGATGTTTTAATGTTTGTTATGTTTCTAATCTGTTTCAGTGCATATACAAACTTATTAATTCGTTTGGATACTGTATCAACATGTGCTTTCCAGTTGATGTCTTGATCTAAGGTTACTTCTAAAAATTTAGTTTGCGTTACTTCAAGAATTCTATGTATATTCATTTTAATGTTGTGTTTTGCATTATTTGATTTATTAAATTGTATGTAAACGGACTTTTTTAAATTTATGGATAAGTTATTTTCCTTTAGCCATTTTATCAATCTTTCAATCACATTATTAATTTCTGTCTCGTGGTCTTTAATTGTATTTTTTTTTATCAGATGTCACAATAATAGAAATGTCATCGATGTTGATGATGAACACTAAAACTTACCGATGATAGATAGCACAATAAGAGCAAAATGCGACTAATCGTAATATTTTGGTAATCTTTAACCTGTAACCGAATAGGCTATTTCTCGCTCGTTGACATAGATTTTATGTCTCTGTGAGGCCTGGTGAAAAAATGACGAAGTATATCAACTGACACGTATCAGGAACTATCTTGATACGTGTCAGTTGATATACTTCGTAATTTTTTTACAAGGCATCACAGAGACATAAAATCTATGTCATTACTTGTGAAAGCCTCCATATAGCAGCTCAAATCTCTTTTAAACTACATTATATCTACCAACAACTCGTTCACAACCCATCTACCTACAAGCTCACTAATAATATTACCCGAAAACGTTCCATATCACAACTATATGAGGAGAACACCGTCGGAATGCCGAGCAGCAGAATGATCCGGGAAGAAAATAATGTATACGCTCAATTAGTCTAACGTACGGTTATCCGGTTCCATTCGGTACATAGCAATGAGCTATCCGTTACTTTATTTGCTAACTCCTGATGAATATGTTTGGGGAAGATTTAGGGGATTGTGGTGGTTAACGAGTAAATAGAAATTGTGTTATGAAGTAGTAAAGTGGCTGATTATAACAGAGTCTTTTTCTAAACTCAACAACAGTTTTAAAGGTAGAAATTCGCCTATGAGGTACTCACTGCTGGGACACTGGCCTGCCCCTTTGTAAGAGTGAGTAAGCTGTAATCCCACACGCCCCTGGGACCCGAACTGGGGACATTGGTACATGTCACATTCAAATGTTTAGTTCCGTTTTGTTAGCCCCGTTTTCATCCACTTTCTCCTTCACTGAGGTTCTTTATGGAACATTATCTGATAATTGTAGGGGCTTAAATATCTTACTGGCAGGTTTTCGAACTGAGCGAAGCATTATTGTACACTTATTCTGGATATATAAGTACCTATTCAATTCGGACCAGCGTAGGGCACTAGGTGCTCGGCCCTTTGCTGAACTGGTCCTATTTGGAGCAGCCGATAGATACACACTCTTTTTCGTGTTTAGTTCCTAGTTTTTTTTTCTTTTCTTTTACTTTGTATTTTTTTTACTTGTGGCATGTGCCAAATAAATATGTTTTCTTTTAAACATATTTTTAAGACTCTGAAATTAGTTTCGACGGGAAAAAAACAAACTCTAAAGAGGACCAGCCTTTCCATCAACAGCAACAAATCCTAAGCTCGCATTAGCGACACAACAAGCCCAGCTAAGTCAGCAGAACGTCCAAACACACGTAATCCGCTAACCCCCAAATAAATAAGGCATAAAGGTGGGATCGTGACGGCTGGCCACATTCCTCATAATCCGGGCTATCTTTATGAAAACTATCCGCTGGCCCATCAGTATGCTGCGGTCGACGCCAACCAATCCGTCAGCGGAGCCGCACGTGACGCGAATCGTTTTGGGGGACAACGAGGTAGGGACGACGGAAGGGATAGCTTATTATATTCTAAAAACTATGAATATATTTGGTTGATACAAAAATCAGTCGCACAGCTTTACCTACTATCTAGCTTTATTATTTTAATGTTATTTGAGTCAATGTTTTCATAATACAACTTACTGCCGCACTCAGAGAGATTTAATGATTACTTAGGCCAACACTTAGCAAAGGTTTTGACAGTTTTGTCATACAAAAGTATGTCAAACCTTTACTAAGTGACGGCTTAAGTAATCATTAAATATCTCTGAGTACCGCAGTTATACCAAAAATAAATAAGATAATTGCAATCGAAGTGTAAAATGGAACAGTAGAATTAATCATGATCAGATGTTAGGTGATCCTGGGGTAACTACAAACAACAAATTAGATCTGTTGAAAATCCTTTGCAAAACCAACTACGTTAACACACAGCTTGGAGGACATTCAGTGTTTACGGTCCATATTCATATAGGCTGTCTCGAAGGACCGATTGGTTATAACGGGTCAAGATATTGCTTCATTTACAAAAATATATAAAAAAATGTTCTACTAGTTTAAATCATGGAGATATTCACAATTTTGGTAGAAACTTTTTGGATTTACTAACAAAAACAAATAGACAACAAACAAGTCAAATAAATCCACTGACACGCGACCACTTCCAGTTAAATATTCAGGTAGTACATCCGCGCTGTTATGAAATGTTACGAACACACAATCGTTATGCTCCGCTATTGACTTAGATTCAATGACGTCATTGGCTGGACCTGCCAGCCTTTCGCTACATCTACCAATGTACAATTTATTTACTTTTTAGGGGTCCGTGCCAAGATATAATATAATATAATAAAAACATAGGGGCGTAAAAGGTAACTCGCCGTCCGTCCGTCTCATGACGAAAACAGGCCGTGTCGACGGCGCGTTCGTGTTCCACGCGCGCCTCAAAGAGATGTCAGCAACATGGGAGGGGCCCGAAAGGGCCGACGCCTGTCGGGGCCGCGGGTAGTCCAACGGTTATCGCGGCCTCGACATAGAGGGCGAAGAAGGAACATGGGTGGTTTTTAGTCAGTAGAAGTCTGACACTCCCTTTCGCTCTGCCCAAGAGCGGGAGGGGTTATTCGATGATTTTACACCCACCAAAAAAAAAAAAAAAGGGGTCCGTGCCAAGATAAAATATAATTTTTTTGTTGAAATTTGGCGATACCTTTCAGTTCGAAAATAGGGTGAGTAATTAAGTATTGATATTGTTGTTACTATGTCAAACTTTTATAAGAAATTGTAGACACGAGTAAGAAAATAATAGCAACGGACAATGGTTTCCTAGTAATTGTGCGACCTAAGGCGACTTGTCAGATGAAACTCCCGGTCTTGCTCACTCGGACCTTGGGACTCCTTTTAGATATTCTACCTCTAATAAACCTTATTTGAAAGAAAATAAAAGTTAATATAAATCAGTGCTGAAATTACAAAGAAAGAACACCCCCCGGCATGCGTCGTCGGCCCTGGTTGCTTCCACTATGCTGATATCTATTTTATTATGCGGCCGCCACACACTCGACGAGTGGCATGGGAAGTAGCGAGGAAAGGAGGCAGAGACATAGTGTGGCCACTTTACTCGTCACGCCGCACGTCATGCTCCTCGTCCAGCCCATCGCTCCCTATGTTGTCGTAGAGCAGTGTGGGCAGAGCGAGCAACATCGTGGCAAATAGTGGCAGCGCGAGGAGCATAGCGATGAGCAGCGCGAGGAACATAGTGTGGCGGCCGCATTAGGCACACGTGGAAAACAAACGCGCCAACTCATGGCAAGCTCACTCGTTTCAACCATCGGTAACCTTCTCAGACAATATCAGTCATAAAAACCTTTTACTTTTACAGCCACATGTATGTTTCCGTTTACTTTACCTAGCTCAAGTAATTGATGCCTGCAGGGTAACATTCTGCCTGACTCGTCCAACTTAAACGTAGGATAGCCCTTTACATGATCCGGTTAGTTATTCATCCTTCGTCCCAGCTGCTCACTTTGATCTATGTATTGGAGCCAATCTAGGATTAGATTTTGTTTGTACTGAATTAAGTAGGTAGAATAGATAAGGTATATCTCGTTTATGAAGGTATATTATTTGTAGATTGGTACACAGGCTGATTTTATCTATCTTATTAGGAAAGGATGCTATCGTACACTAAAACTACTGATTACCACATAGATTTTTAACTGAATCCGTAATCTGAACTAAATAGCCTTTTACAAGAGTAATCTTTAAAAGTTTGAATAGTTTTTAAAAGACCTTTCACCTACATAAATGAGTAACACCCAAAATCTAAATAAGCAACCAATAATAACCTTAATTTTTTTTTTTAGAATCGTTAAATGAATGAAATAGCTTTTCAGCTAAAACAATACAAATACCTAACCTAACAAAAGTTCATATCAGTTTCAAACTTTCAATTCCTCCATTATTTACCAAATAATAAATTTAGAAAACTTATTAACGTCTCAAACGATAAGAACAAAACAAAGTGCGTAACATAAACTTGAAGCTTGAAAGATTGAATCTGTTCTTGAAGAAATGGCTTCTTTTATACAACTTACACGTCAAATACGACCCCTAGGAGCACTAGACGTAACCTAGCGAGTCCTGGGGACTAGTAACGACACAAATAACACGTGTATATGTACTTCAACTATGTATACCCGGTGTTATGGTACTATTAAAGTGTCTCTACGGATTAAGGAAACATAATTGTCGACAAGACTTGGAACAGCTTTTGAAAACGAGAATATAAAGTTTTGTCGCAGTCAAGAATGAAGCGTATCTTGAATATAATAGGTGTATTTCGTTCTTAACATCTTTAGGAAGGAGACCTTAAGCTTTGAGTAGAAACAGCCTCGTTCAAAATAACATTCAGTGCTAAACATTAAATTCTGTCTGTCATATTCTAACGACTGATATGGGTGTAAGTGACTTATGTTGCAGGCGGACCTTGCTTATTTTTTTATGTTGTATTGCAATCCGTAACTGGTATTTTGAACCATGGCTACACAAAGGTTCCCAAGAGAACATAAGGACATTCGCATGACATAGGATATTGAACCCGCGTTTATCTGATGCCGTACATCTGCGTTAAGTTAAACTAAAAACAATAGCACAACAGTCTCTCAGCTAACCGCAGATCCATCAAGACAACGGCTTTGGCAATAAAAGCCGACTGGAAACATCTATATTTTGAAGACATAAAACTCATATTTGAGCATCTGGCTGCTGCTGGTTCAATATCTCAGCGGCAGGACCGAATACTTGGTGTTTTTCTCCCTTTTTCCAATTTCCCGGGGCGTGCTCGCAGTACCGTATTTATTATTATTTGTTTTCAATTGCAAAGTAATCTGCGGACTGCAGATGGCGTAAGATGAGAGTCGCGTGCTCAGTGCCGGCTGCCGCGGGAATGCGGAGCGCCTTATTGTCGCGATCGAGATTTGCGTGATGCAGTCCTGGTAGTGTAAGGTAGCGGTCGTGTGTGCTAGCGATTGATTGGTTGAGCTTTCGATGTAACAGCGGTATAATTATGAGATCATTGTTGGTTTACATAACCCATTCAAGTTCTCTGTTACAATTAGAAGGTCTATCAATGTCCTCGCTACTAACATGCGTCCGTTTGGTTACCAATCTTTTTTTTTTGACATGCACTTGATTGAATTTGGTTTTATATTGTCAAATGGGCCTGTTCAGTCCTGCCTGATGGCAAACGATGAATTTATAAGGTCTATGCTAGGACGAGGTACCGAGAAGATGTTCTTTTTAAGGCTGGCAGTTGGCATAGGAAAAGTGAAGGAGTAATAGTACATTGTTATCCAAGGGGCGAAAGTTACTTGTTTAGTCCCGAGACGGGGTTTGGCACCCGTAACGTCGTGAGGGCGCTAATAGTTTCAGTGACTAAATAAGTAATTTACCCGAGGAATTACTGTGCTTTTCATTACGAGTACGAGGAAAGTAAAAATAAGAACATATATTTTTACTAAAGAAAAAATGAGTGTTGATCGAATAAAAAAATAAAAAGAATCCATCCTTTGGTCGTCCAGCTATACAGCCAGTATTTTTCTTGTTTATTTTTATAAAACTGGCAAAGATTTTGCCGAAAACAATGTTATTTTAGGAAAATAGTTAATACTTAAGTATTTATTTAAGTCTTAATATAATTATATTCTTAAGTTAACTTTATATTATTTTAATTTTAAATCGCGCTGTAATTTAGAGGCTGTATAAATAGTTGGAACATGGTTCAATAAAAATGTGAAAATATACCTAGTTCTTTTAATAATAATTTGTCAGCTTAGTTGTAAGCGATTCACCCTAGGGCTGAAAAGCAGTACTTTCAACCCGCTCCGCAAGCATGTTATGACCTATTTTCAGATTATGAGTAATGAAAAATAATTTTGAATATTTATACGTTCACGAGCAAGTTCTAAGACGGTTTACTAAATTGCATTGTTTCACATCTTCGTGAACAAATAGCTTATTATGTCAGACGCGATTACCGAACTATTCGGAGCAATTTTGAGGGAACTCGCAACTATCTTGTAAGGCGCTGTCAACTCATTTGCGTGAGTGTAATCAATCCATTCGTTGAGCAAGAAAATTGTGTTCCTATGTAGTTTTGAACTCGCTAGAAAAATGAGATATTTATTTCAGAAGGTAGCTAAGACCCTCGGTATAACTTTCCTACATTTGACAAAAACTTTAAACCGTTTTTGCTTTATGACGTTCAATTAACCTTCAACCTTAGGTAATTACGAAGTCAACTATACCCATAAGGTATTGAACCACCTCAACTGAGCAACAAGCAACAACAACGAATTGTGCTACGTAAACCTGAAAGTTCAAACAAATGTAATTTTGAAGTCTCAAATGTAATTTTGAAACTTTCAAATTTATACGAGTATTTGCTAACTTTCATAAATCAGTATTTTGTAAAAACATTGACATGTGTGAGTATTCTCCATGATTGTATAAAGACTTAGATTTTCGATTGCGAGTCTTAGGTTTCAATAGCAATCAATTATAGAAAACATTCCAAGTGGGCGTAAGTTAATGATTTTTCAGGGACGTTGACGTTTTGAGTCTAGCTAGCTAAGGGTTATTTCAGGGTAAATGGTTGTACATCGTACAGTCAACCATTCAGAGTCTCATCCACATTCCGCCTTATTGAAGTCAAAAATCTGTGTGTGATGCTTTACAGAAACCACTAGATACTGTTGATATGTTGCTGATAGTACTCTCACAGAAACCCAATTTATTTGATGGAATTTTCTACAGCAACATTAAAATGGCACAATCTGTTAATTCCTTTGATTTTAAACGTATCATATATTTTTGCAGAACAATTTAATATTTTCCTTTATTCACAGACTTCAGTTCATTCATGTTTAAAATATGGTTCACTACAACACGCCCAATAAATAAACGTGGTCAATGCCTTTCGGATACACAAATTGACAACGTTTTAACGTAACAGTCATTATTGTGCACATTTTCGTACAATAAATTACAAAAACTATGTGGTTTGTCTGGATTGTTTGTAGAATCAAATATAAAGGGGTCAAAAATCATCACGCACAATGGTCCACTTCAAGGACTAAGTGCGGAAACCTGAACCCCATAAAGAAGAAAGAAGAAGAAGGGGTCAAAAATTAAGAGAATAATACATTATTTTACGATTTGTCCAATACTACAACCGCGGAGTGCTGGTGGTTTAGCATGAAACAGCGATAGTACTGCCTCGAACCCGTCCACTATTTTATAAAATCACGACTTTTCTTAAAACAGGGAAAATATCGTTAGGAACTTTACTCGGCACGTGCTAGAGCACCAGATTTTGAAGACACGTGACCTCCACCAACCTGAATAGCACTAGCATTATGGATATACTATATATACTAGTATATCCCAGCTGTGGGAACGTTGTACACCTCAAACGCAAGATCTAAACCACATAAGTTGGGCCATGCTGACACTGACGACACCTTAAAAAAATTAAGTGGTGTTTTTATGCAAAATTCCCGCTTCGGCTTATCACTAAGTCCTCACCTTCCAGACAGACTCGTTCGAATACGCCAAAATTGAGACGTCAATAGAAGCGAGAAGCAAGTGATTAAAATGTGCCTCACCGCCAACGTTTTTATTTGTGGCTCAGGTCAAACCTAGATACAGTACTGCCGTCTTACTCGTGATATTGTTTGCGAAACAGAGGGTTAGCAAATAAGCTGACGAGAATATTTATGTTTAAGAATGTTTTCATTTAGAAAACATTCTTAAACACATTCTTTCCACTGAGTTTGTTTTATTTAGGGATATTTGTTGACTTTGTTGATTGTTATGATGCAATGTAATTTAGACTTTATTACATCAACATAAACTTATTCACACAACTTGATACATCATAACATAAGATCACGCCTTGTAATCCCCAAATAGTAAGACAGAGGAGAATCTAACAAGTACATCCACATATCGCTAGTTAGGTACAAGTCCCATGAAATAGTGGAAGTAGTGTATAGTGAAAGGGAGTGTCAGACTTCTACTGACTAAAAACCACCCATGTTCCTTCTTAGCCCTTTATGTCGAGGCCGCAGTATCTCTTACAACATCCCGCAGCCCCGACGGGAAAGCCTTTTGCCCTTATCTGAGCACTAATCTAGTTTTGGTGGCTGTTACTGGGTAATTCTTGATGGAAAAACTCAATAACACTTTGCCCGAACCGGGAATCGAACTCAGGACCATATGTTCAGCAGGCTCTCTCACGATTTTTAGACCAATATGGCAGTCGCAATTTCATCAATTTAGTATTATTTGTAATACTACGCTAAAAACATATGGACTTGCAGGTAGACCACGGGCATTAAACGAAAGATTCATATTCCGTGGCACTCAGTGATAATAATTAGTGAGTGTGAGGACTAGAAAACTTGTGGAGGTACTAATAATAACAATGTTTTATCGATCCAAAAACACAAGAATAAAATCTACACCAATATTATAAGAGGAAAGATTTGTTTATTTGTTTGTAACGAATAGGCTCCGAAACTACTGGACCGATTTGAAAAATTCTTTCACCGTTGGGAAGCTACACTATCCCCGGGTGATATAAGCTACTTTTTATCCCTGTATTCCCACGTGAACGGGAGCTACGCGGGTGAAACCGCGTGACGTTCGCTAGTCTGTAATAAAATACTTGCGTACAAAATTGTTGTGTTTCCATCTATGGGTGAATTATATTTAGTTGAGACCTTAGAACCCCAAACCAGGCAAGGAATGCCTGTATTTTACATGTATGATTAACAATATTGTATGAGTGAGACATACAATTTTGCTCTCACGCTTACAAGGTTGTTAGCAGCGAATGTGATTGATTGATATCCAGATACAGTGGCAATACCAGCTGCTTTACGAGGAGTAAGCTTAATGAGATACTAGGGCATGGGACCCGAGTTTAATTTCCTCAGATTGTAGAATTTTTCTTATTATAGTTTAAACTTTAAAATGTTAAACTTCTTGTAAAGATTATTTTATATAAAGATTTTTTTTTCTTTTTTTGTTTTAGTCGCGCATGCGGCCTTTAACCCAAGTCGCAAGCGCAACTGCAGTACATGAGGTCCTTTTTTTTCTCAGTAACAGCGGATTGCAGATTTGGGCCCAGTTGGTGGCAATAGGCTCGACCCCTATTACATGAGAGGGCCTGTGCCCAGCCCTAAGAAATTTACAAACGTGAATATAAATTTTTAATCATCATCAGCCTATAATGTTCCCACTGCAGGGACTCAGGCCTCCTCTCTAGGAGAGGTATGGGCTATAATCCACCGCCCGGGCCCAGTGCGGGTTAGGCGGGGAATATGTTATGATAAATAGAAATAAAGTAGAAAACATTTGGACCAACCCTGTTCACAAATTCACAGTAATACTCATGCATGGCCCTATAATATCAAATGCACTGCTAATTCACTTCACCCCCAACAGTCCACCCCATACAGGAAAAGATAACGCAGATTACTTCTGTCAGATACCCACTAGTGCATTAACACCAGCAGATGAGCAGATTAGACCGAGCAACTTTCGGCGCAGCATCCACAGAATGTTGTCGCCCAACTCGCGTTGTTATTCGTACAACTATGCAGTTTGCACCAGCACCGTGAAAATTAGTGTTACACGGAATTTAGGGTACCTAGAGTATTATCAAGTTTGTGCAATTGTAACTAGTTTCCTTGCTTTGAGAGTAGTTGGGTATTTGTCTTGATAATTCGGGTATTGATGAGGGCATCTCTGCTGGAAATCTCAGTTTTGGAGGCATTAAAACCTATATGTGAACTACGTAATATCTGGCGTCACTCATCGTTAACCGAGTAACTAGGATTAGCGTTGAAAATGCCGATGTTGTCGTTTTTTAGTATTTTACTAATGTTGCAGTGACAATTTCACAATACGAATCTTTCGGAAAAATACGGGAATCTTTCGATTGTTGCATTGAAATATTCACTTTTATGAATCTTTCGGAAAGATACAGGAATCTTTCGAATATTTCGCTTCTTTAGCTTTGAAAAATTAAAAAAAAAAACAAGTTTTGTTGAAATTCGTCGCTTCGGCAGTCGGTAGGTTTGATAGGTTTTGAGAAGCATACTACATGGTCCTACGATGCACATTTTCCGAGTTTTGGACGTTCAAAATTTTGTAAAAAAAAAAAATACTGAAGTATTTCGAAAACGGAGCGTCCTAGGCAAAAAATGACATGACATAAACATGAACCGAAAAAAACATACTAATAAAAAAATCATTTAATCTATTTTAGTCGGACCCAACCCTACAACACTATATTGTGTAGATTTAAAACATGACAAAATCCCGTAAGATTATTCGAAAAATACGTGAAATTTATACTGGCCAATGTTCTTGAAACTTACGAAAGTTACAATGAAAAATAAAACGGCATTGGAAAGAAACAGGAATCTTTCCGGATTTTTTCAACTCTAGTTAGGTTTTATACAACAACCCGACAACAACTGTTGGGCATTAAAATAACAGAAATATTAAAATAACAGAAATATTAACCATCTGATTTTGAAACGTCCTTTTTTACTATCGTTGTTTTCACCCCGCTCCTACTACTTCCTTACGATCATTTCTAGATGTTGAAAGTTCGTAATTCTTATTTATCGTAATTGCGATTAAGGTTGACACCAAATCACACATATTTGTAAAATGTGAAACTTTTAACGTGCGTGGTAAAGGGTTTGGAATTCCAACTTATTGTTCAATAAGGATGCTGCACTCTCGCATTATGACGATAACAGCAACCCCGGCTAGTAAATATAAATACCTTCGTTATATACTAAATTTTTCAGGATCTTCTCAAAACTTAGTTAATTCCTTTTATTAACTCTAAAAAACTCATAAACTATACCTTATTAATTTCCGACACACTCATCAGCTTATACCTCGATAGTTTTACGTCTAAACTATTTACTCCGTGCTTACCTGGTGCCGCCATGTTTAAAGCCAGTCCATGAGCTCCGATATGAGTGAGCTCCGGGGCTCATTGGCCGCAGTTTTACGGCGAGCCATAAATCGTGGAGGGAAGTGTTGTACGACATCGATCGTGTCGATGCGACATGCTGTAATGATGTATTGGTTGCTGGCTTGTGGGTGATACAGGTTAATGTATGGCATGGAAATAGGGGTAATGGCGATGGGCTTCTTTACAAGGGAAGGGGTGTTCGAGGGAGTAATTTCGCATGCTTAAATGAATGCTTCGATTTTATGTAATGTAGGACGGTTATTTTAGAACAGGCTGCCTTATGTATACAAAGATACAACATCACACGGAAATAATCTGCTAATTTGTACGATATTATTTATGGTTTTATTACCAAGTTTCAGTTTAATTAAATTCGATATACTTCCATATGTCACTTCAACTTATACCGATGATAAACTAAAACTACATAGAATTTTAATACCGACAGCTCATGTATCTTTTTAAACCTAAGAAAAAACCGACTTCAAGTAACCTAACCTATTTACCATAGAACCTTCACAAAGGCTTTGCCAAGTTTCCCGTACCTAGGTATAAAAGACTTTATTCAGCACATTTCAGAAATAAACCTGAAATACGTACTTAAGTGAGATATCTCTCAGAAGGTACCTACTTACATGATAGAGCAGAAAATAGTGGAAATATAGTAAATATTCCCTGCGGTCTATTACACTGGTTATCATAATGTAGAGGTGCTTCTGAGACCTTGAGATAAATATCTCGTACGTAACGAGAATCAATTATATAAGAGTAGTGTAAGGCTTCTAGCTATGTGGGAGGTGGTACATGCTGATGGAATCGGGCAGGATTAACACGTGGAAGATAGATGTTTGTCGCAGAATTTTGTCGCATTATTGTGAGATTTTTGCACGTTATTTTGCTTTTATTTAGTATAAGTTGTTCAGAGATTGCTCCGCTAAATACCAAGAAAATATACATAAACGGGACAGAAAGTTGGGTTGACTGCAATAGGCTCGCGACACAAAAAACACACACACACACACACATGAAACTTGAACATTACTAGCGTAATGAAGCTCCTTGTAAATTGTTTATTTTCTACTAACTTGAAGTAAGTTCAGTGAATACTTCTATATTGTAGGAACTGTTCAACGATAACAATGGACAGAGAAAAACTTTTATGGAAAAATCTATATTGCTGAAATAATTTAATACGGTGATTTGAGGACTGTGAAAAGTTATCTAGAAACTATTTATTCGTTAATAGAACATTATCAGAACATGAACAAGTTCAGGATCGACTTTCGGTCTTAATGAAACCAGGTAATTATTAGCAGTATTTTACATTAAGTCCACATGAAATGCCTCGTAAGTACATGACTGACGCTGCGGGTTGTTCGACAGAGATACCGCGGTCCCGGACACAAAGGGCTAAGGAGGAACATGGGTGGTTTTAAGTCAGTAGAAATAAAAGTCTGACACTCCCATTCGCTTCGGCCAGAGCGGGAGGGGTCATTTGATGATTTCCGACCCTCGAAACAAAGGCCTGTCTATTTACGTCCTCAACCCAGTTATTGAGTAACACGTTACTAGGAGTCTAATATGTATAACTTAGCATTGAATAGGGGATCGGACAAAAAAAAACTAATTAGTTCGTCAGATAGATCTCCAAAAAATATTGGAGACGTAAGTATTTCTTCTTTTTTCACATAAACAAAAATTGAAGTCAATACAGTGCTTCGAAAACTTCTTCGAAAACGTTAAATGATAGTTAATTTTTTAACTACAAATGACGTCACAACCACATCTTATCTTCATTAATTTTGATTAATTTGATAAAACAAAAAACACGTATCCAATATTTTTCGATAATCTAACTGACGGACTAATTAGAATCATTGTTTTTTAACTCAGTCCGATCCCCTATTGCAGCTCGATAAGTAGCTCCTACTTTCCTTCGAACTAAGAGTTAAAAAATACACATAACCGTACGTATCTCAGCGCTGGGCATCGTGTAATACCCCAGGGCACTTCACACTGGGCATAGCTACAATATAATCCTGTGTTTTACGCGAAATCAATAGGTCACGTTCGTAAAGATAAGACTGTGCGGCAATATAGCTGGACCCATGTCAGCTACTCGATATTACGGCTCCGGAGCCGGTCGGCCGGGTTTATTCCCGTACCGGATCGCGGCGCGTGACGGTAGCCCTGTTCCATGGTTGAGGATTGATACAGGCTGTAAGGGTATTGAAGAATGTTATGTGGGGTATGAGGTTGTGTTTTGGTTTATTAGCTTTTTTTGTCGGTGTCTTGTATTTGTAGTTTTGTGGACGTGTTATAAATTGACAATTCTTAAAGTGTGTTTTGTTCGTTTTTTTATGGTTTTGTAAGCTTAGAAATGGAACGCCTCTACCTACCTTCTTTACACTGTGAGATAATTTCAGACATCAAAAGTAAAATTAGCAATTTTAAGAATTAGTTATTAAAGGGTTTTCGTTTTGATTCCGAGAAACTTTCAGATTCCAATTGAGGTGATTTTTTTACAAAAGATATAATTCTTCGTAAATTGTTGACTTAGTAGGCAGATTTTGTGGCTTAAATTCTCGAACTAGAATAACGTTCTGAGATTCTGCGAATTGACGCCGAGTTTCAGTGAAGTGAAGTGGCGCCTAGGGATGATGTTTTAATAAAATTACCGTCCCTCGAAAATTCTCGAGAACTTAGCAGAAACATGGCTACCTTAGAATTTTGATGCGAATTCTTTATCTTACTTTAACAGAAAACATGAACAGAAAACTGGGTAAGTTGATTTATACCTAATTTGTAGTACTGCCTAGTTCAAAAGTATTTGTTTATTTTTTTGCTTTCTATCTATAATAAACAAAACTAATTAGTGATTTATTCACATACTATTCATAATGTTTAAACCAACCCAACAGTATTAATTTTCTGATGAGTAGGTGGTACATCCCGCAAGGTGACCTTTGCTATACAGTAGAAAGTTTTGGATAAGAAATACAAGATAAGACCAATTTTTTTATATGTAAGTAAACGAATGATTAACATCGCTGTTTACTAGGGATTATGTAGGAAGGTATGGTTAGCAACAAATATTTTAGGTTCTAAGTGATTTTATTGTGTACCGAACAATTTCTTTGTGGTCTAGGTGCGATAACAATCCGAAATATTTTGATGGGGATTGCTAAACCAATCGTTTCGTAATTATGTTTTAAAAAATTGTTCGAGTAAATATTGATGTAGATTTACCCCTCTGGCTTACCCTTATGCAAAAAGGGAAGACCCTAACCAGGTCACCCAAAAAATGTAGTAGGTACCAGGTGCACACGAAACCTAAGGAGGCACCGAATTGCGATTACTCCAATTCTCTTTTCATCAATCAATTGCTAAGCATTTATTTAATTTGCGCACACTCTAGCCTAATTCTATTACGGCCATGATGGATGGAGTCCGTTGGCCGTCATGTGGAGTTTTGTAAACAAAGCATAGACGTGACCAGAAATACAACGCTTTTTGCCATGAACATTTTTTGACAGTTTGCCTACCCAGTTTGTTGGTAGGCAATTTGTCATGTATTTTTGGTGGAAAATTCTAAGCTTTTTGTTATGAAAAGCTACGTGATGTGAGGTTTGTCACTAACATTAGCATACAAGGTTTGGTTTTGCACACGTAAAGACAACTCAGTGTTTGGAAATATTATGAAATGAAAAATGAGGTACCTATGTATCTACTAACGCGCAGTTGGCTCGACCGAACCTCCTTTTCACCGAAATGAGGCTCTGTCCCAACTTGCAAAGCACGGAACATTGCATATGTCTGCCTGAGTTGCGGAATTTGATCGAAAGAGTCATCGAGGCCCTGGACGCAGCCGCCGCGGGAGGCGCTCCGGGCGTCGGGGGTCCCGCGATGACCTCCGGCCACCGTAGACGCGGGCCTGTGGACGGTGAGTGATGGGCTAACTCGCCGTCCGTCCGTCTTACGACGAAAACAGGCCGTGTCGACGGCGCAATCGTGTTCCACGCGCGCCTCAAAGAGATGTCAGCAACATGGGAGGGGCCCGAAAGGGCCGACGCCCGTCGGGGCCGCGGGTTGTCCACAGGTTATCGCGGCCTCGACATAGAGGGCGAAGAAGGAACATGGGTGGTTTTTAGTCAGTAGAAGTCTGACACTCCCTTTCGCTCTGCCCAAGAGCGGAAGGGGTTATTCGATGATTTTACACCCGCCAAAAATAGTAAAAAAAGGCTCTGGACGCAAAGAACATTAGACAGAACGCGGATGGCTTTTCGTCAATAAGAGTCTGATATCCCGGTACAATACAATGAACCCTTACTATAGTTTTAATAACAAATACATAAATAGCATCGAGTTGTAATCAATAAAGTTTCTCGTGAAGGTTTCATTATCAAAACGAGTTCCACGGTAACGGGAACTGATAACATCTGCCTTTGAAATCACATCAAAATTATTTTAGTTAATAATTTGATTTCAATCAAACAATTGTAAAACTTTCGCTTCGTTACCGCCGAGTTGTTGTAACTTTTGATTTATTCACAATTCATTTGTTCAATTTGAATTTTTGATTTTAAATATAAAATACAATCCGTTTATATTTTTAATGAACGAAAGTTTTATTCGGAAATAATAGGGACTTTGTTTCGTTTTTTTTTATCATTCCATGACGGTAGAAGTCAACTAAAAACAACTTGCATAGAAAACTAAATTAGCTTTCATTTATTAATATCACATCTAGTCACATTCAGTAGTAGTCATGATTATCTATCAAATGTACTCACAAATTCCCTTTAAACTTCCTTTCCTGCAAATCAAAAGCCACGCCAGCAATCTTTGAAAGCCGCAAACAAAAGAACTAGGTCTAGTCGCTTGTGGCGCCCCTAGCGGCGGCGACAAAGACTAACAAGTTAATTTGCGCGCCGTTGCATCGCCATCAGATTACACCGCGCTGTTATTAAATTAACTGAACATTACAGCGGCAAGAATCCTTAAAATACCGATAAATTAATTTCCTATTCTTGCACGGGTTTGTAGATAGTAGTGATTTATCGCTCGCCTTTGTAGTGTGTGCGTTTAATGGTATTAAAGATTTAATCTGCCCCTTTAATGTCGATATTGGACGCTGCGCGCTGCTTAAGTATATTTTATTACTTTTCTGTAGCTTCATGCTTTGCGTAGTATAATATAATAGGCATAATAAGCCAGCTTCGGAATACAAGAAAACTATCTTGTATTCCGATTTTCGAAGCGTGTATTGTATGTGAATATTACAGAGCGTGGAAGTGCTGAATTAACTTGTACTAGGTATTTATACAAGTGTCACACTGAGCATAATAACCATTGCACAATCAGCATATCTGTGCTCAAAACAGTCGAATTGAACACCTTGAACATTAACCGCAACTTATAGAGAGCATTCGTATTTATTTGTTTGCTATCGTCTTCAGTAAGTCTAATCTATAGTCGTGAATTCCCTAAGTACGTCGTATGTATAGTCAGTCCTCAGGTGGCAGGCTATCGGCTACATCCACTGCTATAAATCGTACGGACATTGTTACGCCCCTATAGATAAGGCGCAAAACACTGATAACACCGCCTGGATTGATCTTCAATGAGTGGAAATTCATTTATCTCGACTAAACCTTAAGTGAAGTGGTTGGCTAAAGGGATTTAGACTTAGTGTGTTCAGGATAAAGTTGGAATTGGATTACGAGCTGAGTGCCAAGGGAGAGGTTAACGGGACGTTTTCCTAGAGCGGATTTTTAGCAGCTCTTAAGAATGATTTCGTCAAATTCGATTTCTGATTTGTTTTCGTAAGCGCAGGATTTTCTCTTTTTTATTAGTTTTGTTTTAGGTACTTTGGCTTTTTATTAGATTCAGGTTTTGCCAGTCATGGTAATTCTAATTTATTTGCTAGATTCCATCAATTTAATTACTTAAGCGGCGAAGTAGACATATCAATAAGAATACCGTTTTTATGTATTATCGTCATCATAGTCGCATTAACAGAACCACCCTCTAACCCAAGGAGGCACATAATTTGTGACCGCTATCGACACGAAGATAAAACCGTTCGATTCGGCACGACTTTAATTTCTTTCCCGACGATAAATGCTCTCCCGCGCACCTCTCTCTCACAACACGTATGTGTGAGGGAGAGGGAGCACGCTTTGTAGACAAAGAAGTTTAGTTATTGGATCACGGCTAAGAGGTTGAATTGTGTTGTGTTTTTTGGGATAACTGTTGACTGAATCGTGGGAAGAGTGTTGTGTGGGACGATAACGTGATTAAATGTCGAGGACTTTCCGACGAATTTTGTCGTGGCTCTCGAAATACTACCTATGAACATTTTAGTTTAATATTTTGTTGAGAAAACTTGTGTTTTACCGACAAATTTCTACTACAAGACGCACATAATATGGCCCGATACTTACCTGAGTTTATAATTTCCAAGAAATTTTCATATTTTGTCTCAGAAACATTTCTGTAGTAGACTACGATCTTGGGTACTAGAGTACCCATTTTCGGTGAAGGGTCTAAAATAGTTTGAAAGAGGAAATTTTGCCGAGAACGAAAGAGAGCCATGTAACGTTCCGCCGCTCGTAAATTATAGGATTAGAGCCGTGGTTGTACAGTATCTGGGACTTTATACAATAGTAATACGTCTTGTATGTACGGTTTAAAGTTGTTAATGTGGACTTGGGTTTTGTCCTTTCGGAGTAATGGGCTGATTGTGGGTTGAAGCGGGATATCATAGAAATAATTGTCGCTTTTATAAGTATCGTTTTAGCTTCCTCTCTTTCCTTTTTACACATGTGTGATTTACAATGTGTTTATATTCATAACGCATTGCATAAATAGTTAAGTTGTGTTTTACTAAACAAACATATATCCTAAGCTATGATCCTAAGAGATTGACATAAATCATTCTTTTTATCAAAAAACTAGCTGACCCACGCAACTTCGTCTGCGTCACAATAATATAGCTTAGCCTGCCTGGGTTCGAACCCATCACCAGCTGTATACAATAACACCTGGTAAATATTATGGTGCAATAAATATTTTGAATTTGAATTTCCCGGAGGCCAGAATCTCCACGTATCTACCGCGTAATTATTTTGTTGCGCGGACATTTTTACATTGCGATATCTTCTAAGATATTTGTTAAAACTATACAGGGTGTAAATCAACCCTTCACACATACGTCAACCAAGCATTCTGTACATCAAACTAAGTAACCTTTTTTTTTTTTTTGGCTGGTGTAAAATCATCGAATAACCCCTTCCGCTCTTGGGCAGAGCGAAAGGGAGTGTCAGATTTCTACTGACTAAAAACCACCCATGTTCCTTCTTCGCCCTCTATGTCGAGGCCACGATAACCTGTGGAGAACCCGCGGCCCCGACGGGAACCTTACTTAAGTTCCCGTCGGGGCCGCGGGCGCGCGCGCCCTTACGCAAAAATTTTCGCTGGGAAACTTTTTTTTTTGGGGTCAAAAATTTCATCTTACGGTAAAACTCAATGTAGCACTGTTAAAACATTGTGCTAGAGGATGCTTTGAATGGTAAAAGGGTCATGAAGATAATTTTAGTTAAGTTACAACCTAAAAAAGTAGTAATTACAAAAACAGCTGTGTTATCTTCGTAGTTGGCCAAGTGTTAGTCGGCAAGTCCAACTAACACAGCTTTTTTCTTTAATGATTCTACTCTATGGACTATTTCCAGCGAAATTATCTAGCAGAAATACTCTAATTCTGAAACGTTTTCACATTGATCTAGTCATGATAGTGGCTATATACAAGTCCTGAAAGTTCATAATTCGTTTTCTTCTAGAGGTGATTTAAAAAAAAACTGAAACTATAATGAATACAAAGTTAGTTAAACTACGTCTTTAGTTGCAACACATACCACACTGCCACATGCAGATATGCAGTGTGCACTTGGAGTAAGCAAATGAGCAGTAAACAAATAAGCTAGTGGCCACTCGGGACTGATTAAATCTGAAGTGACGCGGAGGAATGACCGGCCCACTGCGGAGAAGCTCAGGATTTAGGTGGCGGCCTGTCACACCGAACTGTAATGTCGGGATGGCCGTTTGAGTTGGGCTGCATTAATTTGAATAGCCACTTTCTGTCGTCTCTAAGGCTCTTCTTTTTCTTTTTGAAGGTTGAAGTCAAATCAAAGCACTGACCATCAATAGGGACGTTCCCTAACTAAAAAAGATCATGGGTGGGGCTTGTGACGTCACTTTCTGGTAAGAACTGGCCAAGTGCAAGTCGGACTTGCACATGAAGGGTACCACCGTAGTAGGGAAGGCAGCAACAGAAAAACATACTTTGTGATTAGTTTGTTTTTCATGGTGTTTGTATGAATGACAAAGTTATATTTGCGGTTTTTTAAATGTGCTATATCTCAAAAACTATTTACTATAATTGTTTAAACCATTTTGGTTGAAAGTTGCTATTCCGATCTACAGCATATATTTTTTTTAGATTTTTCAGTCTCTTAGTTCAAAAGTTAGAGGAGCTCACACATTTTTCCACTTTGGAAGTGTATACGAGTATCTTTCGGCTTTGAGAAAAAATGGCAGGTATAGGAAACTTCAATGTCATTTTTTTATGACCTGTTTATAGCCACCCGTATAGGTTTGTTAAAAAAAAAAAAAACAGTTTTAGTTCCATAAGACCCCCCTTAGTCTTTAATTGTTTTTATTTAAAGTGGTTCACAGAATACAATACATCTACGTACCAATTTTCAACTGTGTAGTCTTAATAGTTTCCGAATAAATTGGATGTGACATACGGACGGACAGTCGGACGGACAGACAGACAGACATGACGAATCTATACGGGTTCAGTTTTTTGCCATTCGGCTACGGAACCCTAAAAAACCACCTTTAAAATAAACATTTACGTAGTTCAAAAAATACTTAATAAAACACGTAACCAAAATGCTCGCACGACAGAAAATTATTATCTTTATGTTGCTTCCTGAATTGTCTCACAATATTTTCTTGTCAGGTAAAAAAATAACGTATTCACCGCGAAAAACACATTATTTGCCCACTTAAAATTCCTATCAGGAACAATAATAACCTTCTGAAATGACGCATTACATCTTCAATTTCCAAATTAACATAAAATCACGCCTGTAATTCCCTATGGGCTATGCACAGCTGTACCGCAGTTTACCCATATTTCGTAGTACATGCTACTTAAATAATAAGAGGAGCTCATGGCAATATAATAAAACCGGTATCTTCAGGTTTAGACGCGTTTGCCTAGGTTGGTCTGAGGTGAGAAATATCTTATGTATAAACCCTATAACATCACCGTAGAGTGCCCACAGTTTTGTTTGTACCTCTACTGTTATCCACACGAAGATTGTCTTGTTGCTGTTTTCTTGCGATGAAACCGCAAATTGTGCCACACCTCTTTATATCCGTTGGGTGTTTGTGCGTCATGAAAGTATTCTATCTATATGCTGATTACTGGACCAACAAATAAAATTACAATCCTAATAACCGTCACTACGGTGTAACAGCATCAAAAGTCCATGTTTAATCTGGGCCTGGTACCTGCTGGGGTTTAATCTAGGCTACCTGCGGCCGCCGGAGATATGGCCTGCCACGCACCAGACCGGCCGCGCGGCCATCTTAATGTCATCGTTGAGACTAACCGCCGCACGACGGACGGATGGGGGGGCTAACAGATCTGTTCTGAATTAGAACGTTTAGAGTTTTGGAATATTTAGGTAGAATTTAAATTTGAATAATGTAGTTAGGATATTTAGTTATTAGACAAAAGAAACAGTTGGTAGAGTGTGGAAAGGATGGTTTGGCTAGTAACAAGGTGCCTACTGAGGAGTTTAGTGAAATATGGAAAAAGATGACCTAGTTTCGTGCGCCGATCCTACGTAAATCAGAATAGGAAAAGTGAAGATGATTATTTCAGGATATGTTACTGTGAACGTCTTATGTATCTAACGTAAAGAATCAAAATATTATAACGGTACTTAATACAGAAACTATATTACTTTAATTCCTAGGTCTTTAACAACAATTTGAACGACTTGACATCGGTAGATATAATTTATTTTTATTAAAACTTGACTTGTGAAATGTTGTCGTACCATTAGATACACCTTTGCCGATCCCTAAGGGTATTACAGACGTGATCCGTGATGTTATGTTATGACCTTTAGAAGCAAAGAAAAAAAAACTCTAAAAGCTCTACGCTGAATTCCAAATATGTTGTCTTAACTCCAGCGATAGAACTATGTTAAAATATGCAGGGCGTTATGCTGTAAGTTATAATAGTCGACTTAGTATAGCTCAGCCGCCAGGAGTCAGGAGTCAGGACAGGCGATAAGCTAACGACCCATCATTTCTTGCGCATCTGGGGGTCTCGCCGATACCTGCGGAATATCGAACGTGGTGGAATACTTGTTTCTTGTAACCTGTGTTTTCAGGTATACCATTTTTGATTGGGGGTTCTTCGTTAGTTAATGTAAAAGTATTTTGTCACACTTTGATTTTGATTTCTGGTTTCGTTTATAGTTGCGAGTCTCTTTGACAAAACAGATTGTGGGTGACCTTTTATTAACCATCGAAATAGGTTAAGCCATTGAAATAAGTTTTCACGAAGTATCAAGGGCAGTACTGTAGTACACCATGGAAATTACGTCATCTACACAATAAATCTGTCCCCCTAATGGGCAAGTAGGTATTGATAGGCAAGGATTTCTCCCATAGTAGCATTACACTATTAACTACGTGTGTTCTTCTCTCATAAGCGCCTCTAAATCATCACGATAGCTTTTCTTCGCCGTCAATCAGCCACGACACCCGTCTTCAGGTACCCACTACGTGATTCAGTGACCCATTCTTATACAGGGTGTAAAGTAACCCTTCACACATACGTCAACCAAGCATTCTGTACATCAAACTAAGTACCCCTACGCAAAATTTTTTGCTGGGAAACGACTTTTTTTTTAGGGTCAAAAATTTCATTTTACGGTAAAACTCAATGTAGCACTCTTAAAATGTGCTTGTGGATGCTTTGAATAGTAAACGGGTCATGGTGGTTAAGTAAAGTTATAACCTGAAAAACTAGTATTTACAAAAACAGCTGTGCAAAATTTGGAACTTTGACCCCCAATATCTCCATAACTAGGGGGTTCCCAGGTATGGTCTAGAACAAAAAAAATATCGGAGTGGTAGGGATAACAAGTGCCCTTCGTTTGCGTTAAGGGTACTTTTACACCCTTTATAAATAAACTGCCTATTCTCAACTTTGCCAATATCAAAGTTACATTCATAGTTTGAATACCTTACAATATCTTCACAGCTTCATTTCCCCTACTTACGAAGTAAGTTTGCATTGACATACAAACGTAAATCCATTCACCGAAACTAAACCAACATCATTTAGTCGCGACGCTTTCAAACTCCTCCGAACTAACTCCAAGAGCTAAGTACTAAGATAACGCAGTACTGAGTACACAATTAGTACTCGACTGCACCAGAAGTGACGTCACCAACAAATACTTCCACCATTCGTGCTATCATAAATCTGCACACCTAAGACTAGGTGTTAGTTTAAATTGTCCTGTTTAAGACGCTCTATATCACTAACTTAAGTACTGTCTATGACACAGACGAATTTAGACTCTACCTTAAATAGGCTTCAGTTGATTTTGCTTCGAGGGGCGTTATGACTGGGTAAGTTGAAGTAGTTTAATGGATTCCAAATACATTAGTCTATGTGCCTGCCTAGACGTACAAACGAAGTGAACATAATTTATTAATACAACGCGATCATTAATCAGTATAAATGTTGGCAATGCAACTGCTTTCCATTCGGAATTTTAATAACTTGTTTAAAATTTATTATTGTTGCCATTCCGATCCGTTGGAAGAAAAATGTGTATGCTAGTAGTATTAGCTGTTTAAGATTCCGTACGGGATGCTGCGAACAGTAAAGTACGTTATTCTGCTGTTTGCGGGACGCTCTACAACACGAACAAAAGGAAAATGGTAAAGAATAACAAAACCGTATTGAAGGAGAATGTTTGGGATTAAAATGAAATGTTCGGATAAGACTTTAGTGTAGAGAAAAGAATTGACAGGGTACAAGCAGGAAAAGTCTGATATAAAAATACCTTTAAGTTACGTTTAACAAAGACAATTGTATGGTAAGTGAATTATTACTTTTAGGAACCATTGTTTGTATACCTGTACGAATACTACAACCAATATTTTGCTGGGTATCTAACATAACACAACAGCACGCTTGTTATTCCCGAAAAGTTAGACAGAGGTGCACCTTACAGTACGCCCACATTCAGCCAGTTATCTAACAACTCAAAAATAAAATAAAAACAGCCAAGTGCGAGTTGGATTCACACACAAAGGGTTTTCAATCTGGCCGAACCCTAATAAAATCATTAGCTAAAAGGCTACATAATATGTTTGGATATCAAAGCATCGATGAGTTTTAATCATATAGTTGATAAGCCACCAATTATATTTCATAAGACGTGGGATCAAGGGTCGCGAGCACAAGTTCCCAGAAACGAGAACCCTTGTCGGGTTCTGCACTCGTCAGTCGTTTATAAGAAATACGGAGTTATTTTATCAAAGCAAATATTATTTTAAGTAAAATGACGTTATATTAAATCGGAAAATAGATGTGTTGTGATTACGTATTTTTTTATTTTTTTTATAAATTGTGACATTCTAGTACTTCGCCTACTTTACTATGATGGCACGGCTAATATGCATGATATAAATCACACTATAATCACACTAACCATAAAAAGCCGAAAGTTTGAGAGTGTGTGAGTGTATGTTTGTTACTTCTTCACGCAAAAACTACTGAACGGATTTGGGATAAAATTTGGTACACCGATTTGGTAACCTGGGTTAACACTTAAGATAGTTTTCATCCCGATTTCACCTTCCCGTGGGGTAATTTTCGAGTTGTAGCGGGTGAAGCCGCTGGCATCAGCTAGTATTATAAAGGCGAAAATTTGTGAGTGTGTATGTTTGTTAATTCTTCACGTCTAAACGGCCGGAGCGATTTTAATAAAATTTGGTTTGGTGTTAGCTGACAACCTGGATTAACACACAGGATAGTTTTTATCCCGATGTTATCTTCTCGTGGGATAATTATCTAGCTGTAGTGGGTGAAGCCGCTGGTAACAACTAGTATAAAAATATACATAGCCTGTAGCACCCACGATCATTGTAGCTTACGGCCAGTGAAAGAACTTTTAAGATTGGTTAATTTTTCTGGAGATTATCCACTACTATAAGCTTTAACTTATAGGTAAAACTCGCAGTAAATAATTTTACTATTGGAACACACTGTCTTTTCTGAATTTTGACATAATAGCTCCAATATCGACATCAATTTTGATAATTAAGTTGTTATAGACTTAATGAAGTTATAGACGCTGTGAATATGATCCCATGTCTCAGTGACACGTTGAACATAATGACATTATTGTTAAGTTTGTCACGTCACATTTGTACTGACAGCAGGTTTATGCAACTAGATAGTAAACGATTTCGAACGTCTAGCATAAGATCATCATCATCATCAACAGCCTATTAATGCTCCCACTGCTGGGACACAGGCCTCCCCTCTTTTAGCGAGAATGGGCTATAATCTACCACGCGGGCCCAGTGCGGATTGGTAGATGACACAATCATGTCTTCGAATTTTTTGGTTCTAAGACATGCTGGTTTCCTCACGATGTTTTCCTTCACCGTTTTGAGAGCGGTGATGAAATAAATTACACAAAATAATGTACCGTTCGTAAGTCGGGGCCGCCACCACTGGGCCACACCTGCCTAGCATAAGATACTTTAAATAAATTAACCAACTTTAAAAAAAGGAGGAAGTTTTCAATTCGGTTGTATTGCCTTTTTAATGTGAAAGATTGGTTCAATAGAAACTTCATCAAAATCGGTTTAGTAGTTTGGTTCATGATAGTCCTTAAAGTTCTAGTAACAATGAAAATTATTCAAGACAAGAATTAGTAACACTACAACTAAACAGGGATAAAAACCTTTTGCAAGAACCAACAACTGACTTTCAAACGAAAAGTTAATTTAGAATTTTTGAGCATTATCTTGAAAGGCGGTTGCTTTTTTAGGGTTCCGTACCTCAAAAGGAAAAAACGGAACCCTTATAGGATCACTCGTGTGTCTGTCTGTCTGTCTGTCCGTCTGCCACAGCCAATTTGCTCCGAATCTAATGGACCGATTAAGTTGGAATTTGGTATACATATGGATTTTTGTGACCCAAACATGTACGGCTAAAGTAAATAAATGAATTTTGAATATGGGGGTCGCTTTTACGGGGCAAATAAGAAAATTAAAAAAAAGTTATGCAAACTGTACCATGTGACACATCAAATGAAAGGGCTTACTATGAGGGTCTCAAATATATTTTTTTAATAATTTTAAAATAAATAGTTTTAAAGTTATTTAAGAAAATAGACGAAAATTGACCGTTCCCCCCCCCCTTATCTCCGAAACTACTGAGCCTAAAATTTTGAAAAAAATACAGAAAATAGTTCTATACCTGTAGATTACAGGAAAACCTATAAGAAGTCCATGGTCTAAAAATTACATGGTGAATTTATATATATAAAATTCAAAGTCCTGACTGACTCAATGACTGATATGACTGAACGCACAGCCCTAACCGCTGGACCTTTTTTAGTTACCACAAACAAATTTGGGTCAGATTTAAAAAAACATGGTAGATATATTATATTCATCGTACGGAACCCTCTTCACGCGAGTTCAACTCGCACTTGACCGGTTTTTTATTTAAATCTTTCTGATTTAAAAATCAATACTGCTTACAATCACAGCGTGATTAAGTTATCATAGTTCGTTTTTAAAACAACTACTTAGTAAAACCAGCGAAGGCAAAGAGACCCTCGAATCTTGTGCAGTTACAACACGAGTTGATGTAGCCACCTAGCCACTTGCCCCCAAGTGTTCTAGAGCCGGTCATTTGTGGCTACAAGCAATCCAAAAGGTGTTTGTTTCAAGAGGCGGACGATGAGAAACTTGCGGCAGTAAGTCAACTTACTTTTGTTTCCGAAAGTTACTGCGTTTTTGTTACTTTACTTGTTGAAGAAGGCTGCTTCCGTGTGTAAGTTATCAGTTTAAGTATAATGTAGAGGATACTTTGGTGTAGTGGTTGGTTGCGTTACTTCTGAACATACGGTTGCAGAGTTTCCAAGAATTTCTCAGTAGTAAGTGGAGTCCATGTTTGAGCACAGTTAATGGCCCCCCTCCCTATTACATTCAAACACACATATAAATAGGGATGTTTACTGACTTAAAAAAAAAGGTGATTCTAATTAGTTCGTCTGTTAGATTATCGAAAAATATTGGATACGTATTTTTTTGTTTTATCAAATCAATAAAAATTGACGAAGATAAAACGTGTCAAATATTTGAGTGGGGGTAGATGATGTCACTGACCGATAAAAAATGTCATACCAATGTCTTAGACTGTGACGTCACACGAGTTTTCAGAGCACTGTATTGTCTTCATTGTTTGCTTACGTAAAAAAAGGAAAAATACGTGTCCAATATTTTTTGGTAATCTAAATGACGGACTAATTAGATTTTTTTTGTTAACTACCCTATTATTTGCATGTTGTCACGTGACTTGTCACTCGAAGGAACGGTCCAGGTAACTTGATGTGAAGATTTTATAGAATAGCAGATTCCAGGAAGAAGATAAATTCAAGCTATAGATAATACAATCATGGTACTAGCGTTTACCTGTAATATCATCCCCGATTTAGAGAGAATTCACTTTCATCTTGTCAGTCAGCATCAACAGTCTTGAACCAAAATGAACAACAAATGCAGCTCAAGCTACACTCCCACTCCTAATATTTACCGCAACAGTAACTCACCAATCGCGAAACGTATTTCTAAACACGTAAATTATTTGCTCAAACCGTTGAAATTCTGTCGAGTTTATTTCGCACGAACAATTCCTTGTAAAATGTAAACTAGCGTAATTTGTTACCCTGGCGGACCCTGGACTCGAGATCTGGACGCGTTGATTGCGAAACACCAATTTATTTATTGTCGTTGGCTTTATCCCCTGGATATATTGCTTCGGACGAATCAAGTCCTTGGGACAAGATACTCGAACCTTCGATCGAACACCGACTTGGAATTATAGGTTTCAGTGGAAATTGTTCGTTGAAGCGTGTGCGAGCTTCGTGGTAATCTTTTGGCGAATTAATTGTATTGGATTCAGATGTAAACATATTGAGACATTGTTATGTATGTTATACATAAGTATTTGACTAAGAAACTTTGGTACCTGAAGCGGCAACATTTCTCATTTATATATTTACCTATATATAGTTATATGTTGGTTAAAAGATTCCTGTTAAGAATATTGAGAAATTGACTTTTGAAACTAATGTAAATATCAAAGCAGAACGAAATAACCTTCCTCCAAAAGCCAGAAACCCTACTTGTTCAGCTACGTGGCAGAAGCTGATAAATAAAAGCCTGACATACTCCCTCATGTTGACGATTAGTGAAAAGATCCAAAGGCTTCATTCAAAGCAATTGAATCCAAACACGAAGCGACCCTGTTGGGATTTCGTTGGGATATAAAGAACATAGAATTTTCCAAATGAATGTCACATTTTCAGCGTGGTTTGTGAAAGAAGCCGGATTATTATCAATGGACCATGAACCTAAGCTGCTTACCTATACATCCGACTTAAGGATGCTCGTAGTTGTAAGTATTTGATTTGTTTCCAGATTGTTACACACGTCGCTTTACTTCTGCCTGATTACTGTTTATAGCAGATTCTACGAAAGAACGCGATCAGCACATCGAAGCCACGAAAACATCAAAAACTATCAATGTCATACTTGCTATGAAATATTGTTACAGGGACAGAGTTCTTGAACGCTTCTACACAACGCATCTACACTAATATAATAAAGAGGAAAGATTTGTTTGTTTGTTTGTAACGAATAGGCTCCGAAACTACTGGACCGATTTGAAAAATTCTTTCACCGTTGGGAAGCTATCCCCGGGTGACATAGGCTACTTTTTATCCCTGTATTCCCACGGGAACGGGAACTACGTGGGTGAAACCGAGTGACGTCCGCTAGTCTTCTATACGATATTAACCAGGTACGGACAATGCCGATCAGTAGCCATACCAAAGTACACGCGCAAGACCGTGCACCTGTCGACAAACAAACCCGTTAATTAACTGATTAAGTTCCCTCGTTTATCAAAACGCCATTCACCGTATCAAAAGTTCCCAAACCATTCACTATCCACTAAAACACCTGACTATTACTGGCCACGAGAATAAAACGAGCCCACTTCAATTTTGTCAGATGTCCCCGTACGGTGTACTGCAGCAATAAAATAAAAATTTCAAATGAAACGGAGTACGTTTCAGTGTTGCAAACGAAAATGTTTCAATTTGAATGCACTCTCCTATCCTGCATTTAATGCATCCAAACTCCTAGCAGTTCCAGAGTGATGAATAGCTGCAACAAATTATTAAGTTTGCACGTTGATGCACTGCTTTTCGCTTTGTTTGCGACGCGATTGTTTTATGCTGTGGCGTTGTTTTTATTTGTTTATCGTATAATTGGATGTGGATAAAGTATTTAGTTTTGCTGACTGGTAAGCGCGCGGAATCTTCGCTGTTTTTCGTTGTGTTGAAACAGCAGTATTTTTTATACTTTGTGAAAATAATGAACAACGTTTTTACGGGAGATCCTAGCTAAATTACCATTTTATCTATTCTCAAAATAACTAATAACTGTTCTACTTCTACTTCGTGTCGGTAACTAATAACTGTGGCAATCAATCATTAAATCTTACAGAATTAGATTTCAAATAATTAACAACACAATATTTAAAACCCAGTTCACATACAGACACACACCTACATGACATGACAAATAAGGGCTCATAATTATACGTGTAAAACAGATGAAAGCGTCTTATTATGACTGCTCCGTTCGAATTCCAAATACAATTTTAAAATCCTCCCACTTTTCAAGTATAACCCTGCAGAGTTTAAACGTAACTGTTACGTACGTGCTTATTTGGTTGAGTGAGCTCTTTAATTTGGCAGTGTTGGAGGGAGAAATCTGTGCTAATGAGTTGGCCCAGTAATTAGTCATTTATTCCGAGTCAGTCAGTTACCTTCGACTCGAGGGTAGGGAAATATTTTCCACTGTTTAAGTTATGCCTCCCTCTTTGCATACGATTTCCTCTGGCTGGAATTACGTTGTGGAACATAATGGGAGGCGTATGTATGTGTCAGGTTTGTTGAACAAAGATTTAGTTTGCTTAACTATGAGTGATTTGAATTTAACGTTATTTGCGCATATTCTGACGAGGCGCTATGTCGGCAACTATTAACAAATGCTTAGGTTTCGTGTCTATTGCCCTTCACGGTCTAGTCTGGAGCCTAGGTGTGTGGGTTTGAATATAAATAGGACTCTCAAACATACTAATGGCGACGTGTAAGTAAGATTAAGTTATTTGGGGAACATTTTAAGTCATATTCATTCAAATTCTTACACTGAATGTGAATGAAAATGAATCAACGATAGCAAAATTAACATGCCTCGGAGCTCGGTTACAAGTGAGACACCACTAGAACTTATTGATGCTACTGGCATCCATCAGTTCCTGCAAAGAACAATTAGCAGAATTCGCCGGACACGATATTAAATGCTCCATTGTTTGTGGAATAGCATCACATTTGCAATGGAGTATGAAGTCTCTCCCTACTAGATCTCCAACTTTGCAGGTTAATTTTCCTTTCCTTAGCAAGTCAAATACTCCTGAGAGCTGATAATTTATATTATTTACACGATACACTCAATTTTATAACTAAAGAAGAAAGTTATCGTGGTCATAATATTTTGTGCCTTCCCAACATTTACCTATTTCTATTTTCACACATCATTTAAACACGGTCTATTCTGTTTCTTAACTCATCTAGAAACGTACCCAAAAAATAAATAATCCCAGAAAAGCCTCCTAACTTGTGCTAATTTTATACCCTGGCAAATTCCAAGAATAAGGTACCAAAATAAAACTGGGAAGCTAGTTTTCCCTTGAGGCTCACATCGAGCCTACAATAGGATCAGGACATACCTACTCGTCACGGTACATTAGCTGCAGGAGTCTGAGCGTCAAGGGCTTCAATGAATCTGTGCTTCAATGAATATCTGTTTCAATGGGTCTGTTTAATTTTGTATTGTTACTTTAGTTGTGATTACTGATTTGAAACTTTCGTTTTCTTCTACAAAAAGAGTGCTAAACTGCTAGCTTTTAAATCTATATGCAGTTTATACTTACGATTTTACTGAGGATTTTGAAGTAGGTATACATAGTCCTCCTAACCGATTTCGGTCACGGCAGCCAATCTTAGTGGAGTTTCGTCATCGCTGCGGTAGATATTATAGTGCACAAAGTGTGTGCGTAGACGCAGGTGCACTCTCTGTTCCTTTTCTCTCATAGCCCGATGGGACAGCAATCCGACACGACCGGAGAGAGATCGGGCGCAGGATGACAGGCATGTAACGACAGCCTATAACACTACTGAGATATATGCATCCGCTCTGTGAATAGGAGTGCCGAATGACCCACCATTCGAGCCTGAATATAAGTGGTATACGAGGAAATATTGTATTGTAAGTAAATATTACCGCTATAGGAAATATCAGTAAGCTAGATATAACAACCATTAATACAATGGACTTTTTGTCGATCGGACAGGTAGTAGCAGTGAGGATCGACCTTTTAACCGAACGCTAAAAGTGCACGGAAAAAGTGATCTTTATGTTAGGGCTGCGACGAAAAGCTTCAATCATTTTCATAAAGTATTACCACGCAACGTTTCATTAAAGTACGTAATATCGTTCGCTAAGAGAAATGTACTTATAGTAATTTTATCACGAGCACTAATAAGTACAACGACAACACAACAGCAACCAGTTCTCGCTGAGAAAACTGCTTTAGAACTTTTAAATCAGACTTTTTCGCAATATTACGAGTTTCAAAAGACTATATTTTTAACATAATAAAATTAAAATTAAAACATTACTTTTAAGAGCTGTTGCTACCTCTACACATTACTGCCCCTGACTGTATCCCTCTTATTCAAGCTCCGGACTGCTAAAGGGAAACGTTTGTTTGTGAAATCTATAAGCGCTAGAACAACAAAACATCATCATCTGCCTAGCCCTTCCTAACTATGTTGGGGTAGGCTTCCAGTCTTACTGAATACCAGTATTTTACGTGAAGCGACTACCTATCTGACCTTCACAACCCCTTAGGCAAGACTGGGTGTCACAAGAACAAAAAGATAATAAAATTTCACAGAAATGTTTGTTGCAAGTAGTCAGCCCTGGTGCATCAGCCATGCTCTTAGGGACAAGTTGAACATCTTCGGTGCAAGAATGTTCGCGTGTGGATTTGCCTTCCGACACATCCTTTGTCACCACATTTATTCATCTTCAAGACGTTCCTGAATATTTTAAAGGAAAATTATTTAAAGTACCTAAAGGATTCAAGTACCCTTTACATTTTATTACACTTTTCATGCCTACTTCTCACTTTGTACAGTAAACGGTCATTAAAAACTATTGCACATAAGACGATAGTCTATTTGTTATTTAGCGGGCAAATAATTTCCGTTGTTCATCTGGAGGGTAACTTTGTTTGAATGTAGAGGATAATCTCCGAAACTGCTTAGTCAATTTCAATTCTTTATGGAGAAAGAAAACTATTAGGTACGGAGTGCCAACGCTGAGGCCGGAGGACAAAGTTGTGGGCAAGAGCAAATAGATCCCTTCAATAAAGGCGCTCAATAATAACTTGTTTCAAAACAGTGGACTAAAGAACTAACGTTTTACAACCGGATGTTTAAAGTGATCTTTCATAATTGGACCCTGTTCCTAACTATATTGGGGTGGGCTACAACTCTACGCAGATGTGGCTAAATACCTCAGCTTTGAGTACTAAAAATATAGCCAGCACCTGTAACTTATTAAATGAAGTACGTTAAACAAGTGTAAAGTCACGTCCACACGTCGGGGCGGCCATCGCCCGAATGGCACGGAATGGCCGACCAGCTGTCAAACACAGACACATCACCGTCGGAGAGGCTTTAATAATAATGAATTACCGTCAAACTAAAGGACGGTACTCGACCCAGTTTTCCATACTACCCGCACTCAAAAACCCATCTTCGTTCACTAGCCACAAGGGTGTTTTTTGACTGTGTGGCGATTATTTTTAACCAATTGTCTTGGCTTGGAAGTTTTACTTGTTCCAGTTGTGCGTGAGCCTGACAGCGGCGTCACGATCTATGAAAGATGACTTGTACCTACTAGGGATGTCTTGGGCGGTCTTGTCTAAGAGACCCCCCAACACTGGACATTAAGACTAAATTATTTAAAAGACCAGCGTACCCTGACCTGTTTTCCTTTGAGAATTTGGGAATTAGGTATGTACGAAAATATCTTGGAGTTGGTAAAAGTATCGTTTTGGTTCCATTGTCACGTTAGTACGTGAGATAAGTGCGGAATAACAAGTAAGTATGATCTTATGACTTCTTATAATAAAGCAGAATGATTTTACGAAGCTTTCACGTTTTAGAAATGGAGTTTTATAAAGTTTTGAATATCAAGTAGATATGTTGGGACTAAGTTATAAACTTGAGGTAAAGGCTATTTTCGTATGGCACCTACCAGATTCAATTATTATTACCACTGAACTTAGAATTGTCTCATTCAGACCCATTTATTTTCGTCACGGCTCATTGAACCCTAACCCTTCTGTTTACCCTATAGATAATGTTGTTTAGCTGTTCAACAAATAAGACACGACACTGTGTAGCTAGGCTTAAGCCAGTAACAGCATCTGGAATGAAGATCACGTCTCCCAAATTACAAATTCAGGACTAAAACAATGATTGTACATAACTGTTAATACCGCGCAATATAAATAATTCAGACAATATTTTTAACTTTTAAGTAGTTCTCAAAGCGGCGCCTAAGTACGGTATAATGAGAAAATCGGAATCGTGTTACTCAACTAAGTACATTAGGCTAGATTAGATTAACTTACCTTTACTTAGATTAGTTTGCTTAGGATAGCTTGAGGGGGCAACTTTATCAAATTTTCTGAATATTTCTTACGTATTTCTATTAGTTTCTTGGGTCATCGTGTATGTGTGGGCAATTTTTTTTTGAGAGCAGCGGTGGCCCAGTGGTGGCGGCCCCGACTTACGAACTGTAGGTCGTGGGTTCGAACCCAGGCAGGCACATTACTTTGTGTAAGAAAACATCGTGAGGATGAACATGGCTAATTGGAACCAAACATTCAAAGACATGTGACATCTACCAATCTGCACTGGGCCGGCGTGGTAGATTATTATAGCCCATTCCCTCTCAAAGAGAGAGGAGGCCTGTTTCGCAGCAGTGGGAACATTAATAGGCTGTTGATGATGATGATGATGATCAAATAATTTGCCTGAAATCTCTATAAGTATTTTGTGGAAGCGGTGGTACCAACAAATAAATCATGAATTATTTTTGCTAAAGTCTGAATCTAGAATTCGTAGAACTTGGTTATAGAATCGTACACGGGTACAGTTAATGATGTCAATATTGATGACATACATATTATGAATATACATTTTATTCTTATTACAAGATAAATCACTAAAACGAAGAAAAAGAATCAAAAGTAAGTGAACAAACATGACATAACAACCAGGCAAGAATATGTCAGAATGTTTAAATCACACAAGTTTGTTTGGTAGGAAAAAACATAAGTCAAATTATCAGGTATTTCCTTGACAGCGTTCAACATAAGAAATCTACCAGGTTTCATACAAAAGTGGTATTTTAACTAACTTTAGCCCTCGGTTTCACCCACGTGACGGGTTATTGCGACAAATAATCCCAGGCGAATATACTACCCCGATAAAAAGTCAAAGATCTAGATGTTACTTATGTGTGGTCAACCTGTATGCCAAACTTAGTCGGAATTGTCTTATTGAGGTAACAGATTGGTTTACGTTCGCATTAATAATTTAATATTATCAAACATTACATGTCAGGTTTTCCATAACAATTAATAAAACAAATTATTATCCAATACAACGTCATCAAACACCAAATAATCATACATAAAAAATAAAAATAATAATTAAGTACGTCATTATAATTACCGAAAACATAAATAATAGTACCTATAATAATGAGATCTATTCGGTAATAATTAACTTCATTAAATGCCTAAAACCAATCCTTGTCATTTAATGCCTGATCGGTAAGCCAGTCTAAGTTTACAATTGAAATCATTTTCAGATGTCGCGCTTAAAATGCTATGTGGTAGCCGGTTAAATACCGCTGGACGTATCATGAATCAGTTTTCCAGACTTAGACTTGACTTGATACTTGTTTTACATATTGGTAGTTGCCCGGAATGAACCCCCAACGTCGTGCACCAGAGGCCGGCTACCATCACGACGCTGATATTATCAAGATACGATATAATATACCTAGATGTTCTAATACTAGACTAAGACAATAGCAGATAATGCGGGATAGCCCACAACGGGTCGAGATGGCTCGTGTTGTTTTGTGTTGGCTCGTGTTGCATAACACAAAATCGTGTCTTGTTTACGTCGATCTGTAATGATGTAATGAGATTACAATCTCTCTTTGATGGAATATTTACACGTCGAAATTAATGATATAATACCAAAAATACCTAACACGAATTAAGTATGTACTCTTTGTTTTTAGAATTACATTGAAAAAAAAACAAAAACAGGTTTCAAAAAAAATAAAATTAAAAACCTGGTCAAGAATAATAACAGCTGTTACAATAGCAATAGTTTTATTCTCTGACCGTATCAACTCACGTTTAAAAGCCACGTAATATAAAAGAATTATTTCCGCACGAGCTCCTTCAAAAAAATTATAATTTTGAGCATACCGCCACCTATATTTCAACTAACCCACACGTGGAGAAGATTGTGTTAAAATTATCATATTTTCACCCCACGAATGAATTTTAAAAGGGGAATTCAGCCAAGACAATTTTAATTAAGTCGGGGAGAGCTCATTATCTTTAGCGTCACCGCGCGAGGGCGAGGAGGGCGAGGACCAAGTTTTTTTTTAACAAAAATCTTTTATGTTAAGATAGCGTTATCTGGGGCAAATGTACCAACTTATATCTAGTCGAGTTAAGTTTCTTGAATTCAATTTCAGTTTTGTAACAAGTTGTAAGTGTTTTCAACTGTGGTGTGCGCCGTTCAAATTATTTACTGCACTGAGAATTGGAATTCCAGCTCAATGGGAGTATTGGAACTGTGGACGGTGGCTGCGAGGAACACGTGAGTCTGAGATTCTTTTAAGGGTTTGAAAATAAATAGTACAAATTCCGGGCTGAATAAACAAATTCACTGATAAGTCTATATAATTAGTCGATAGCTTAATTATAACGTTTGGCTTTTATTTAATTTCGGTTATCATAACTCTCCCTTCCGATAGGTGAACCGATGACCGGGTGAATATTGCGGGGATCTGCTGGATGCAAGACGCATGAATCCGGCCAGTGATGATGATGAGATTATTAATAATTAATTGAAAAAGCCAGGGAAAAACCACTAGAGTTAATCTGTTATCATCATCATCACCTTTCAATACTTTATCTTAAGCAGGTCTGAAAGGACCTTGATCAGATCAACAACTATTGGCACAGTGATGACCTCATTGTTATAAATTGAATATTATGCAAGCACATATTGCTTCTTATTTAGATAGCCATTTGCGGAATGTAATATCACTGGTAGGGTATTTAATAAACAGGGATCAAATATTAAGTATAGTAAATCTAATTAAAATTTGTTTTCTAAAATCATGGCAATATTCGTGACTGTCGAGATACAGTCACGAATATTGCCATGATTTTAGAAAACAAATTTTAATTAGATTTTGTATAAATATTTGCAACGATTTCTACAATGATAATAATAATATGCAGTTGGTTTCCTTACTAGAAAAAGCTAAACTAAATCTTGGCCTCTAAATAATTAAGTAAGCTATTTTGTTTCACAAACATTCAAAATGTTTGTAAATTCGTAATCCATCGTACCTAATTCGTATTACCATCTTTTCGACAATGCCAATAAGGCAATGAATTGAGTTGTCTAGTAAATAGTATTGAGATTACTTAATACATGTGTGTATTGAGCTATAACATAAAAAAATAAAGAAAAATCGAGCAAAAAACAAGCAGTTCATTAACAGTAACACGAACAAATAATTGATACCTTTCCAAAAAACTGCAACATTCAGCTTATCCCTGCAGCTTAACCTGGACAAGCGATTTAAGCAGTGATTTATTTTATAAATAGAGAGCGGATTATTTAAACGTGTATTTTTTTAATTAAAAAGCCGTTTTCGACGAAGTTATTTTATCCTCCTTGATTAAATTCCGTTAAACCGCGTTTGAGGGGTTAAAAGTATAACGTTTTGAGTTTAAATTAGGGTTATCACTTTAAAACAGAGTGTCTGCCTGACACTCTGACTCTGCCTGACTCTGATGAGTTTCTCTTAGTGTGACCTGAAATTATCATTCGGTTAACGTGTGACATTTTCTACAAATTTTTTTATTGCCTTGCTTTCTTTAGACAAGTTCAAGCCATAGATAGGAAGGTACATTGTACTATTTTTTTTTGTTCCCATAAAAACAGAAATAATTAGTCAAATTACACGATAGAGATAAAAAACAGATAACATATCTAGCTATTATATAATAGTATAATGCTAGCTATGAAATTAACTATAGTCCTATTCTTGAGCTCATATTAGTTTAGCATAAATTAGTGTCTACTAATAGACTAAAGAAACTCTATTATTATTTGAACGAGTATGTAAAATTAAAACCGTCGTATATTCGGGGTTGGTGGGTCTAACTCTGTCTATTCAGGGACGCGCGACCTTGCACAGTTTACCACTACTATTGGGTAAATTCAAAAGCACTTATAAAGTTACGATAGTCGACACAATCATACTGATTAATATAATCGTATTCTTTCAACACCGCCAATACACGCATTTGCAACTGCGGTGTTTAGGCTAGATTTTGCTTTATTATTATTATGGCCTGATGTGTCCCTTTCCCGTTTACATTTATTCCTGTCTATGGCTGTTTGGAGTGGCTACCGCGAACCGGAAGACGTTGCGCTGGAAGGCCTCCCGCTAGGTGGACCGATGACCTGGTGAAGGTTGCGGGGACCCGCTGGGTGCAAGACGCACGGGACCGGTCAATGTGGGACACTTAGGGGAGGCCTATGTCCAGCAGTGGACGTCTTTCGGCTGAAATGATGATGATGGCTGTTTGGGCCCAATCCTTATTAGGAGATCCACCTCGTCTTGCCATGTCCTTCTGGGAATACTGCATCGCCTGGTTCTGATTTTGCTTTAAACTAAAAAAATGCGTGCGTTGAAAAGGACACGAGAGACAGCTTTTATGTCATTCGATTAACTCGTGTCCGCGTAAATACTAATATTCTGTCTTCCACACTACAGTCAAGATGTAGAAATCGCATTAAAAACTCCCCTCAAGTTCCAAAAACTCACTTTCTGACTTACGCACCTCTGGTAGCTCCCCTGGGGCTCGGTAACTAAGTGCTCCTTTACGCACGAAGTGACACAATTAGGGTCAGTGTTCGTAACTCGGGTCGCGTAATGAGTCCTCCCTGATACACGGGGATCACTTGAATTTGTAACTGACCGCGGACGGGAGGACCGGGAACAAAGTTGCTGGAATGACAGCTGTTCGTAAAATACAAAGGTACTATTGATTTTAAGGACCTAATCAACTACTGGGATTCATGAGAAATTTGAAAAAAACTTAAATCATGTGGAGACGATGAATGATAGGACATTAACACATGACGGATGTGAGTAGAATCGCTGAATTGAGACACCCTAGATGTGGCTTTGTTGGCTCTTCAGAAAAGCCAGGTGAGTAGTAGGTTTAGTGTCTAATGTTCACCTGGGTGAATTGCTCAGGTGATCATTAGATACTAAAGTAGTATCCTCAATTCACCTGGGTGAAACTAGTTGCAATTACTGGTGTGCGTGTATGACCTGATACATAAACGTGTTTGAAGCAAAAAAAGATGGTATGGGTCATAGCAGGTAACATTTTTCTGCACCGCGCGTCCTCGTAATATGTCAAGGCTCACCTTCTCAAAAACCACAACACTTTTTCGAAAACTTAAATGTTCTATGTTAGGGATTTGGCTTCGGCCTTAAAGTGGACCATTGTACGAAAGCAATGGCGGCCGTTACTCCAACAAACCCACTTTCTAGTCTTCTCACTGCTTCCGCAAGGGATCTTGCTGTTCTAAGAGTATGGGTGATGCCGGTGTACTCGAGGAATACCTACTACATGCCATGCGCCACCGTTTCCTCTGCACAATGCATGCTCTGCACAGAGAACTAGAGTGCAAAATGCTATTTTAAACGTTTCAAAAGCCTCAACTTTAAACAAATTAAGAACACCACAACACTAGACTTCTTTCGTCTATTGCTGATGACAAAATAACTATAGTGTAGTGCATCTAAAAGGCTCCTCGACGCTATACAACCAGCAAGTGAGCAGTCACCTTTATGTGCTGTGGAGATAAATATTCATGGCGCACTTTTATAGCCGCCTTTATTAGGTTTCCATGTTGTTAGGTTTATCTCCGTATGTTGTGGCTGTCATTATTGGTGATGTTTTAGTACGGCATCTGCCTTAATGCTGGTATGAGGTTGTGCAACAAACTAAGTGATTTGACCACGTTTATATTTCCGAAGGTTTAGGTAGAGGAGTACCCTACAGGTGGATATAGGTACTCCTATTCTTAACGCTCCACCAGTTTTGTTCTCATTTTCATCATCATTTCAGCTGAAATACGTCCACTGCTTAAAATAGGCCTCAATTTAATGTCGCCACATTGCCCGGTCCCGTTCGTCTCGGATCTAGTGGATCCCCGCAATCTTCACCAGTTTTTTTTTAGACCCATATAATTTCATGGTAGCACCGGAGTCTAATTGATGCCGTATATACGTCGATATTAAGTAAGAATAGTCGTTTATAAAATATAAATCAATCCATGAAGATACACATGTCATGTCGTTATTTCACATAGATGATAAAAATATGCCCTTTATGGATTAAATAGTTTATTGAACATTGCTCAATAACTCTAAGCACAATAAAGAATACTCCAGTTCTCTTCACAAAACTTACAAAAGATTTGAAAACACAATGCACCAAGAAAACCCAGAAAACCAATCGTTCCATTTTCAAATTAATCAAAAAATCCTTTCGTTACCATCAATACTGGTAGGTTTTACAACTAAAATCCGTCTGTCAATTACTCGGAGTGAACTCAAAGAGTATCACAAAAGAGGTTTGTTGGAAACTTTTTAAAAAAGAAATGGAAAAAGTTCGCTCATTATAACAGGTTTAAGGGCGGCCATTGAAAGGGGGGAGCGGCTTGTAGTCCGAACTCTGCTGATTTACGAATGTTGAAGACAGATGTTTGTACAGCCTATAAATATTCGCCCTTTCAAAATAATGTTTTGGAGAAAAATTAAACCCGTTTTCTTTTCAAAAGATTTTTAATGAGGCAACTCTTCGTTTATTATCTCAGCTTATAAGTCAACATGAGTGTCGATTTAACATCCAATTAAGTCTACATTATTTTCGTCTGGATTAACTCAGGCGTAACATTGTTTGCGATAAGTTTATTGGATAGTGAACACACGACTTTCAAAAACTTAATGAGCTGAAATAATAGCTATCGTAAAGACACGTAAAGCTGCATAACAATATTGGATATTGGGTTCAAGATATTGTTTTCTAAAGCAATCAGTTTTTAATATACGTGGTCTAAGGGACATCGACACGAAAACTTCAATCGTGAATTCAGTACAGGTTTGTGTAAATACAAACATAAAAAAACATGTTAAATACACAGTACCTCGAAGTTGTTTACTATACGGACCTTGTAGAAACTAGAACAAAATAATTATGTCCGTGCGTTCAAGCATTTTTGTCATAACTATTATTGGAATCAACAGCTCACAACTTAGGACCCAGTAATATTAATGGCAACAATATCCGTGGTGCTAGGCAAGTGGGCTTATCCCAGTTGTATACGTCCCAATGTGCCTATTGGCCTTGTTAAAAAAAAAACAAAATAGTAGTGGAAATTATGTTTTTCCTACTCCTCCGCTATTCTTTTCTGATTAATTTCGTTACGGGATCCAAGATAGTTAAATCGTTTCTCTGGGACTTCGTCGAACTTCATTGTCTCGGCGCTTTTCTGGTGGTCGCCACTGTTGATTCTGGCTAGCAGGAATTACAGTAGTTTGGGAATAGTGGGGATTGTCTCAATAAAAAATAAAAGTACCTATGACTACTGTCAAGCGTATAGACATAATATGCACAGCGGTTACATCGATGAGCCTTTTTCGAAAACGTCAAATGACTCCTCCTGCTCTGGGCCATGTTGCTGACATCGCTGAGGCGCGCGTGGAACACGATTCCTATCACCCTGTATTAAATAGTTGGTAGGTACGATGCAACCTGCGTTGAAAACCTTGCCAGTCGGCCAGGACGAATACTGTTACCTAGTTGCTTGTTACTCTTTTAAGCCGGGTCGGGTCATGGGGCCCAAGTACGCGTCGCTTTTCTAAAGAAATTTTTCGCCCAACTGGTCGACACTTTGCGGCTTGGCTGGCTCTTTTTTGATCAAAGAACTAGCAAGGCCATTCAACGAGGCAATGCATCCAGTCTTCTGGGCATGTTCCTGGATGACAGTAAAGTGGTAGAATATTTTGACACCTAAACCTGTTTATCCGTATATTTTGTTAAAAGTAGGTATCACTTGATGCAGATAACAGTCACACAAGGCAAGTAATAAAACTATAACACAGTTACACCATTTACAGTAAGACAAATCCTTAAAACATCTCCACCCAATAAGTCAAGCTTCCATTGTAAATCTAAACACTTAGCTGGGCTAGTCTTGGGGACTACCCACCGTCCCGCCACCCCGCCACCCCGCCATCCCGCCATCCCGCCAGCCGTCAGGGGTATGCCCACTAATCCCCACTCGCTATCTCAGTCTAGAAAAATAAGTTTAATTCCTTGATTAAAGCGACACATTCGTCTACTGATGTTGAACCAGTGAGTTAAAATGTTTTTACTAGAAACAAAAGTTTTAGAGACCTTCTTAGGCCACATTAAGAATAAACGACCTTGTAAGTTTTAATTACCATCTTAATTTCTTTAAAAAAAATACAGCGAAGATAAATTATATTTACTCTGTAAACTGAATTTTAAAACACTTGTAAGCATCAAAAAGAAATAATAGTATTTCAAAAGACAACACCCAGAGGATAAGATAGTTATTATCTGAGATGGTCCAGCAAACAACCTGGCTTTGAGAAGACCGGTTCAGTCAATTCGGATTTGATTTGGTTTGTAAAAAAATACATAATAACAGGGTAGGTAATCAAATAATATGTTCTTTAAAATACTGTTTGTAATCTTTGTTTTAGAGCAACTTATTTTAATAGTTCTTTAAAATAAGTTTTTCTAAAACTTTCCATTTTTGATAGCCACATGCTCCTTCGTTTAGAGTCAACAGTTGAATGCCTGGAGTTTCGCATGAAGCTAAATGTTAGCCGCTGGCCGCACACTCGGCACAGAATACATAATAGTACTACGTACACCCGATCTGGAATAGATTAGTTTGAACTATGAGATTAAATTCGCTAAATTATTGGGAGTAACTCGTATTAATGTGAATATGTGTCGTGTAGATAGTTAGGATTTTGTGTCCTGAGTCTTTGCCATTCGCTTTGTTGCCATTTCGGAAAATGGTTCAGGTGCGGCCCTTTGACCCTTCCCTTTTTGATTTTCTCAGAACTTAGAAGACCGGTGCCAACGGTAGCCTTTTCCCAACTTTGTTGGGGTTAGCTCCCAGTCTAACCAAATGCATCTGAATACTAGTGATTGATTCAATCTGACATCTACAATCCAGGTTTGTTTTGAGTATATTAGGATACCTCTTAGAAAAAGTGGATGTCAGACTTTCCGGTCAAATGGCAACCAGCGGTTGTAACGGTTCCGAGACAGGGAGGAAACTCGGTATGTTATGAATTGTCACCCATCCACCTTAGCAAGCATTGCTTACCACTGAAGAAGGACCCGTATGACTGCTATTATTTAGCCACGACGTCCACCCGAGGTGCATGTAATAGCAACAAAAACTTGTCAATTACATGGAATGTTAACACTCGACGGGGGCGTGGTCAGCGTGACGTATGCGGTGATTAGCGCCGACTGCGCTGGTCACTGAGATATGGCGCTGTAGCGCTGTACGACGCTTTTTGTGAGCGCTGGAGTTGGTGGAAAGTTACGCGGAGTGTGCTTTATTGTTAGCATTTATAGTAAGTGTGGAGTTTCTAGTTTTCTAATTGGAAGTGAAGGTCAAGTTTGGTTGACAGCACAATATCTATACAGGGTGTTTGGAAGGGAGCTGTACATACGCCTAGGGTAGAAACTAGGGATAGTCTGCTACCTACCCCCGCCCATTATATTGACCTTGGCCTCAAGGTTTTTTTTTAATTTATTATTATTTTTTTGACTAAAACTACCTGTAGCTCAAAATCTATCCATGGGACCGGTCGGCTAATGGTCTTGTTTTAATCGTTAGAGTCTTAGGGTCCTGCAAAAAATTATTTTACACCAGAAAATTGTGGAGAAGAAAAGTTATGGGGCCTGAAGTACCGTAGTAAGGTAAAGAAATAATTTTAAATTAAAAAAAAACCTTGAGGCCAAGGTCAATATAATGGGCGGGGGTAGGTAGCAGACTATCCCTAGTTTCTACCCTAGGCGTATGTACAGCTCCCTTCCAAACACCCTGTATATATATAAAATGCTTCGGCCTGAATGACTGACGGATCAACGCGCAGCCTAAACCGCTGATCGTAGAGGCTTGAAACTTGAAGTTGTATGTCATGCAAGCAGCCGATAAGAAAGGATTTTTCGAAATTCTACCCCTAAGGGGGTGAAATAGAGGGGCAAAGTTTGTATTGGGCAACGTGATTCCTTGCTCCAAACTACTTCAAATTTTGCAAAAACCTTTTTTAACAGAATTGGCGGAACACGTGTTGCGTATTTTATTGATACTTTCGCTTTAACGGGGTTAAAAAGATTTTGGGGGTGATTTGCTTCGAAGTTGATATCAATACTCCTTAGTTACTTTTGGTTTAAATGACATTTTACTTTGACACATGTTTGAAAACTCAATCGACTTATGTCAAATGAAGTTGCTATATTTATTGTTGGACAGCCATTTTCTAAGCTGGATACATGCGGGATATTATACTAAAATTAGGCATCAAATAAGTGAAGCCCATTGCTCATACGATGCATTACAGTGGGTACCCACTTATTTTTTGCTACGGCGAGGATGAACACTACATTTCTATACCCCAGTGCAATCATAAGACCAAACAACCGCTTAAAAAAATGGTATCTGTTGCAAGTTTTTATTTTTACCGTAATAAAATGATTAGGAATGGAGAAGACAATAAATAATCTGTGATATTATCGTTCGCTGTTTATGCAGTTTTTTTAGGCGACATGTATGCGAAAATCGAGACGGAAAGGTTGAGTTATATTAGGAACAATCTGCGCAGCTTAGTGTGGACAGTTATTTACACTTGCATGATGCGATAAGGAGATAGGATGATGATGCTGATCAGCTGGGCAAAAGGTAGTGCTACCTTCTTGTACTGGGGGGCTACGCTGTATGCATGAACGGACACAAGACAACATGACGCATGTGCTACGGTCGTCCCGCTCTCTTTATAACATTTAATTGCAATCCTCGATGGGATGAAATCACGGAAAAGCTTTTTTCTGGGCAAAAAAATATGATAGACGCGACATAATACCCTGGATTTTTCATCTCAAAGTTAAGAAAATAATGGCACTTCTAATCAAAGGTATAAGGCCTTATGCACCATATTTTGGATGGTAAACCGCATTTCATTTGATATGGTGGATGAAGATAAATGTGGTGAGATACCAAATCCAAATGAAGATCCTTATTCATTCGTCATTATTTTAAAGCGCAACTTTTTTGTGAACTTTTTCTATAATGCTGGTCAACTACATATTCTGTCAGATTACTGACGCACTAAATCCTTCTGTAATATACAGGAACAGCCCATCAGAAGACTACAAGCGACAAGTGGAAAGGCTGTCTGGCATTATAGATAAACATCTAGCAGATGAAATCTACAGTAATATGTGGTCACAATAGGAGAACCTGCATTAGGAAGACAAAGCCTACAGCAGTACGGGTTGCCTTAGCCGCAAAAGTCTGAAGGCTTACACAATACGCGGCGAGACTACCCCAAAACAAGGCGCAATATCAATTCCTTTGTAGAAGTGGTGTCAAGTAGTGAAGGCTTGGGAAGGACCTTTAAATTATAATAAAGATTGTTATATTTTTTAAGAATTCAAAATAGTTTATATGGTTGAACAAAATGAATATCGTAAAAAACAAATTAAAAATCCTATTAGAACCATTGTCGACTCCTACGCAGAAGAAGTCGCGGACTTAAGCTAGTAAGAAGATCAAGTTAAGTACTCTAACGTTAGACCCGGTTATACTTATAGAACCGGATCTAAAGAAAGAGGCAGATATCAGTATCTAGTGTGTAACTAAGACTTTTGCTATAGTGATTTTAAAATCTAGGTTAAATGCTGACAATTTTCTCGTCCTTTTGGGTTGGTAATAGGTTCTAGTGAAAAGCATTGTCTGCAATAATGGCGTTAAATTCCTTGGGTTTTTTTTAAATGGGACTAGCCTGTCACACTATTCTTAAACCACTGCAACTCCTGTAAGCCAGAATCAAAAACGGCGACAACCAGAAAAGCACCGAGATAATGAAGCTCGTCAAAGTACCAGAGCAACAAATTAACTGTCTTGGATCTCGCAACAAAATTAATCAGAAAAGAATAGCGAAGGAGTAGGAAAAATATAATAATAATTTTACTTATTAATATAATAAATAATAATAATTTCCACTTCCAAATTCTCAAGCTTTTCGCAAACTTGCAAATGCATTTAAGTAGCTATTACGACCACACCACCAGATTGGCTTAAACACTTCATGCCAGTGGAACCAAATCTGAAACGAAATTTGAAAACACACCAGCACACAGCAGATAAAACACTCGCTACACAATTTTTACTAGAAATGATCACAGAGTTACATGCAGTGCATCTCTATTCACCTAGGTATGTAGATATCTACTATACAGGATGAATTTTGAGGTGGGTGTCGATGGCTCGTTGCGAAACTATAGGGATAGCGAAAAATGCTCAATGCTAATGTCATTATTTATTCGCAGAATTTGATGCCTATTACCGACACTATCGAATAGTTTAATAACACCGTGTGTTTTTCATAATCACTGGGTTCGTTCATCATTGTATACCTACTTGAAAATCTTTAAAGGGTGTAAAAGTACCATTATAGAAGTCGAAAGGCACTTGTTCTCCCCGTGGATCTAGACCATACCTGGGCACCCCCTAGTTACGGAGATATTAGGGGTCAAAGTTCCATTCACAGCTGTTTTTTTATACTAGGTTATAACTTCACTATTACCTCCAAGACCCGTTTACTACTAGCGTCGAGCATAATGTTCTAAGAGTGCTACACTGCGTTTTACCGTAAAATTTGGTTTTATTAACATAATTATATGTTTCAAATATACAGCGATCCGATAAAATGTTGTTTTTTTTTAAAATACTCAAAGAAGCCTTCCTTTGAGTATTTTTCGCTGTGCCTCATAGTTTCAGATTTGGCCATCCACGCTCACTTGAAGAATTCATCCTGTATAGTTTCCAGTCGCGGTAGGAAACAGAACAATTTGGCTTGGAACACCTGGTGAAATCAATTTTCTGGTATGTGCACATGCGGGGCTTCCTTCCGTATATTTTTGTAAACATGTTTTACGAACAAAATATACAATCTATTTGTTTTACACGCTTTAATTACGTCTAGTTGATTGAAAAATGAATTGTCCGGAAAAAAGTATGATGTATTTTTTAAAGTGTTTTTTAAATTAGGATCAGACACGGATTTTTTGCGATTAAAATTGATATATACATATAATAAAATACTGTGTCATCGTGTATTAAAAAAAACATTTGTGCTCAAATATTAGTATTAAAAATCTTTTTTTAGTGTTATTGTAGTCGATTTCTATGTTTGCATAAAACCGACTCTATATACCCGAAAAAAAAAAGTCTGTGTATTTGTTTGATTCAGGTTTTTTGCCACTGACTTTTGATGCTAAAGTTATTTTTTTTCTGACTTACAAAAAAGAAAAAGAGGAGTATCATCTATAATCCACCACACGGGCCTAGGCCGGGTTAGTTGCTCTGCAATAATTCTGAACCACGTCAGCCTAGTTTTGTCAAGTTTTCATGACTAGTTTTTTAGTTATATAGCGCCCATAGTGCGTATCCTATTGATGATGTAAAGGCACCATTTCTTGTTCATGCACATTAATCCCATAACATTTGGCAGACAGGTTCTGCCTAACTGGAATATGGAGAGCATATGTGTACATCAGGGGCGTGCGCCCTATATAGGCTCTTAGGCTTAGCCTACCTTACCAACTGAGCATTTCTTATAACTAATTAACGATGCAATAAAATAACACTATGTACAAATTAATCATAAAAAAGTTCAAACTCCTGTTAAAATACTTATAGCAATTTTTCGCGTCCCACTAAAACTCATTGACAAGGATTACGATTAGTACGAATCTTATAGACAAACACTCGACTTGTCTAAAACCCATTCATAATTGTATGCACACAGCGTCACATCGGTACGTATGAAATCAAAAATCAAAATCAAAAGTCATTTATTCAAATTAGGCTGATAATCAGCACTTTTCGAACGTCAAAATTTTATGGCCGTGTCTATGAACCGCACACATACATAGATTTTCGCAATTTTAACGCAGCAGCTCCTACGACTGTAGCTGAGTGGGCTGTGATTGGCTGCAACAACACAACAATCTATAACCCGCGAAGTTCAAAATTTGCATTGTTTTGCAATTTGTAGGCCAGTGCTAGGTTGTATGTTGAATAAAATATGACTACTTACGTCTTAAAACCGGGAATCATATTTCAATGAACATACAACCTAGCACTGGCCTGTAAATTGCAAAAACGTAAGGAAATTTTAATTTCGCGCTTCGCGAACTTCGGGTTTCCGTGCATAGAGCGCAGCACCTGTTTAGTTCGATGTTCGCAATATTGTCAACTTGTCACCTCATTCATTGGATTTCGTATAATGCTGCAAAAAATGTTGACCGCTGTTGTGAACAAACTCGATATGAAAATGATGCAATTTTATTTGCTAGTATTTTTCTATCGACAATAACCTAGAAATACCTAGAAATTATTTTTTACGTAAGAGGAAGACATACTGTTTCATTGTTGTGACAAGCAATATATAATGCGATTTTGTTTTGAAACCGAAAACGTACAGTTAACGTTATTAACAGTAGTATAAATATTAATTTTGTTGTGTATTACTTGATTATTCACGTAACAAATAACAATGGTATTTACTTGTGAAGTTTGTGCTGATAATGTGTGTTTATTACATGTTAAAGGTAATAAGTGTTCTCAATTATCGGTCAGTGGGTCGTCTTAGGGGCGGATCGTATAATGATAAGATTCAAGTTGTATCTAAAGGTAGACATGTACCCGAATTACGAAAATTTATCCAAAATCTTGCAAGTTACGTGTTCTGTAACTATCACCCACTCACTTGGATGAGATATTATTTATCTATAATATGTATGTATTTAGAAATATATAAGTATGTTTATCAGTTGTCTAGTACCCATAACACAAGCTCTGCTTAGCTTGGGACTAGATGGCGTTGTGTGATAGTTGTGGAATATTATATTATTATTATTATATTTGAGGTGGCCGAATCTTTCTTCTGTTTGCATCGTCATTAGAAAATCGTGAGTTAAACCTTGAATAATGTGGTGAGTTTTTGAATGGTATTTAAAAGTTTTGTTTTTGCAGGCTTACTTTTTTTTTTTTTTTGCTGTCATTTATTCGTAGCCTACCCATCGTGGGGGACCACTGCACGCCACTGGTGTACATGGCTATAACACAAATAGATATCATATAATAATAATAGGTACTTTATTAATACAAATTCTAACAATATATTAAAGCATGTTTCTTCGAAAAGATACAACATCCAATTCACGAGTACTTTCCTTCGGTCATCGACCTTTTCTTCTTAGGACCTTTCACTACACATCAAAAATATGAAATAGACGAGAAATAATTTCTATTGCGCTTTCCTTATTGACACCCTTTTAGTCGTTTACCGGTCTAGTGAACACTGAAGACGGCTCAAGGGCGACTATTGTTATAATAAATGTATGGAAATATTCCACGGTATTGTTCCTCTAAGTTTTCGCATGCCTGGAGGCTGTTCGGCTTTCGTCTAGAAATATTAGCGAGGAATATGATACTCTTGTTATATTTTCCTAGTAGCTACAGGGACTTCCTGGTAACGTCCTAGTGTGAGAAGTTGTTTTTCTGATGACGCATATGTACGAGTATTGCGTACCTTTATTCCGCAAAAGACGAAAATAGACAGAGAGGATCGGTGTCCGTCAACAACAGACCGCGGATTATTCTTTAACACAACAACATAAGTAGTTGTTGTGTACAATATTCGTTGAAGTCTAAGCAAGTAATCATACTAAGTTGTCGAACAGCGGATTTTTTCTAAATTATTATGCATCAAATCATCATTTAGAATGTCCTTAAAATCCTTTGAATTGTGAAAAGTATAAGGTACGTCTGAGCTGATATAGATTGATACTGCGGTAAAAAATGACGTATTCACAAACAGATGTCCCCACGTGGGCGCCATTAAGCACAAACATTTTTATTTATTTCACGGCCAATTTACTTATTGTATCAAAGAAAATCATAATCCTTTCGCACATTTTTTGCGTGTGAATCACGTTCCTCGCATTAAAATTCAATATTTTCACCCATTGGGTAATGACGCAGAATATTTTTATCTGTTGTGCATTAATAACAGCGTGGCTCACTGGGCAAACAGTCACAGAGTAAATACGTACAAAAGGTTCAAACAAACAGCGAAAATGCACACACACATGGACAAAATGCTTTTTTTTTCGTATATGGGAAATCATCAAATGACTCCTCCCGCTCTGGGTAGAGCGAGTGAGAGAATGTCAGACTTCTACTGACTAAAACCACCCATGTTCCTTTTTAGCCCTTTGTGCCGTGGCCGCGGTATCTCTTTTGAACAACCCGCAGCCCCGAGGGGCCAAATGCTTCAGGTGCAGTTAGTGCGAGAGCACACTCGACTTTTGCTTGAGATCGCAGTACGTACGCCTCTGTGTGCGTCCTACACTGGCATCGTTAGTCGTAGATCGAACTTGATTAGCACTTGACACGCATACATTCCGCCCCATTCGACATATTGACAGCTACTGTATGTTTATAATTTGACATAAACAAGCAGTTTTCAATTCAAAATGATATCTTTAGTATTATTTAAATCAGAATGGAACGATGGGTTTGAGAAGGAGGCAACGTACATACATATACGGAGGAAGTACCTCATTGGAAAATCTAACAATTGCGGCCAAGATATTCTAGGATTTAGTCGACTAAATCGCCCACCAAATCAAATCAACTATAAATATGGACGTTAGCGACCAAGTCTGCAATAATTTATCACTATCATTCATGGCAAATCCATACCGCTAAGTTGCAATGGCCCACCGTCAGAAAACCATAATGATGCCAGCTAATTGAGAGATCACCAAATACTCGTATGTAAAATTAAATATAAACTAAAAAATTAAAAAACCACCGATACAAAAAAAAACAATAATCCTTTAAAAAGTTACAAATAATTATTATTATTAGTCAGGATTCCTCTTTTCAATCAATTTAATGTGAATTTAATACTAACTACGTTTTTATATATTATTTAAAACAACAAACTTTATCGCGTCGGAAGACCGCTTCCTAATTTAAAAAAAAAACAAAACAAAACCCCGCGGTAGGAACTTTTTAAAGGATTTTTGTATTTTTTTTGTGTTGGGGGTTTTTTTAATTTAATTTTTATTTCACGCTTTTTTAGAGTAATACTTGTTACTTAACTTTTTATTTAATGAAAAATTATTGTTTCCTTTTTATGAAGAGTGTAGTTTTCTTTAAAAAAAATTGAATTTGTGATAGACAGATCTGGGAATGGGTATTTAGAGATCAGCACAATATTCAATGTTTGTTCCCACTTTAATTCCCCATTACTCTTAAATTACTGAACCGATTTCCACCAAACAAAGCTAAACACTCTCGATTAAATCACACCTTTAAACAAAAAAACTAATTAGAAATCGGACCATACGTATGGGAGCTACGAAGCCACAGACAGACACTTATAACACCCCTCTTTTTTGCGTCGGGGCTTAAAAAACGGCTGGACGTACGGCGTCATCAATCGACCATTCTATCACGATTTCATCAGCAGTCTTAGACCCCTTTTTTCGCTAGTTGCGATTAGCTGATCTTCTGTATGTTTCCCAGTGTTACAATGGTGGGAATCTAAGATCAAAAGGTTAGCAGAATTGAGCGTAAATAAGTAATTTCTGCCAGCAGACACATTGGCATTATGTGCTCATCAATAATGGTGACGTGAGTATGAATTGAATAGTACCTAAATCGTGTGAGATGAGATCTGTGACTGACTCGAATACTAAGTCAATTTTCTGTCGAAGAGCTTAATTCGGTTACCGAATACTGCTCGTAAATATTAAGACGAGTGAGCGATATTCATCTAGAGATATCTATATCTGAGCCAATTACAAATCAAGATAGCTTTTTGTACCCGTCTGTGCAACTGCGTAGGTCTCCCAAGGTACACAAAGAACTTTATTGCGGCTATACTCATAATGTAGGGAATTTATTCCGGCAAAGTGTAAACAATTGAATGAATTAGTAATAAATAAACCGTTTCTTAATCTTAAATTAAAATACTTACTGTAAAGTTTCAAATTCATTACAGTAAATCAGATTTATAATTAACTAGCGGGCCTGGCAGACGTCGTCCTGCCCGGACAGCAGCGCCACTTACCGTTTCCAATTGTGAATTTAAACCATTCTCGAATTCATTTAAACACATACCTATATTTTTTTATCAAAATCGGTCAAGCCGTTAAGGAGGAGTTCAGTGACAAACACACGTACCGAAGAAATATATATAAAGAAATATATAAGAAATATATATAAAGATGACAATAGCGTTTTATTTCACATGTGTTTTAATATGTATTTAATTTCTTTTAGATATGTCGTCACAACCGTAAAAAGTAAGGGCACCACCGTGCACCGTCTCTGCTTGCACCATACTTATTATGAATCTGATTCGATTCATAAGTACAGCACAACGCATTATCTACAACAACTTATCTTCTAATAGCCGTTTGAAACGGTAATTCCTTTTAAAACCATAAGGTTCCAGATATCGTTTTTCTTTCAAAGTCTGTTCTATAATGTAGATAGCTATAACTGGGAATTTATTCCAGCTGCAAACATTTAGAATTTCCCTGTAATATTTTCAAAGATATTCCTGTGTTGTATTTTGTAGCGGAGTATCTTGTTACTGCGAATAGAAACATTTTCCAGTGAATACGTCCTGAAATCCGCTAAAATACAGTTAACCGGTCCTCTGTGCTCGTCTCATGCTAAGGCTGAGGACACAACGGAGTATGGCTTTCACATGACTTATTTATTTATTTATTTATTTTATTTATTTATTTATTTATGTACACACAAAATACAAAAAAAAGGAAAATATATAAAAAATAGAAGAGCACAAAGGTACTGCTTATTTCTAAAGAAATTTCTTCCAGCAGACCTGCGAGAGGAGAGTTGGATTAGAAATATAGACACAGTGTGTAGAAAAGAAAAACAGACAATAAACATACATACAAAAATATACTTACACATATAAAAAAGAACACTTATAATATGAATATATACATATTATTATAATGTATAAATACACTGACTTAGTGAAAGATTTAGGAATTTTTGTGAGATAAATATTTATTTATTTATTTATTTCTTAAGAAAATTTACAGCTAGGATACAGATAGTCGACAGATAGTGAAAGAAAGCCAATTAAAAGTTTTCACTGACTTTATAAGGGTAGCACAAGAAACAGTACACATGCAAGAGAAAACAAGCATTAAGCACTCGTAGAAAACTAAGAAAGGATTGAACAAATTTTAGATAGTTTCAAAAAAGTTTTTACAAAGTATTTTTTTAGTTTCGGTACACTGGTGGAGAATAAATGAAAGTCATCAAAACTCTGGCACATCGAGTTGTAAGCCCTGCTAGCTCTTATCAAATAGGAGTTTTGTCTATAAATGCACCGCACAGAGGGAACATAAAGAGGTTTATGGTTCCTTAAGGTAAAGGATGGAAATATACCCACGCTTGTAGTTGTCACCGGATTCACGCTTGGAACAGTGGTTTCCTGGTAAAGTACCACGCAATTAGTACTATTTTAAGCCCACATAAAGCCTCAAAAAATATTTGGATTGTCCTAACATCGCAGCCGATTGCAGACTATGACAATATGATCTTCCGATGCAGCCACACACAGCGTAACAGCCCCGCGTTGGAGAACCTTAAGATGATTGGGATTTTTTAACAGTTAGGTAAAGCTTTATAGCATTAGATTCAAACCTGGTGACATAGCTGAAAATCTATTAAAGAAATTCGGCGGATTGTGGTAGTTTTGTGTGCGTCTGTACGCCGCTTCTTCTTTGAACAAAGAAACAAGATTCGATAGAGCGTTCCTTATCTTCTCTTAGCCAGTAAAAACCTTCTACTAAAATTTCGGCTCTTAAAATCCGGTTCCACAGTTGTGAACACCGCCGTATGTCCGGGATTCGCATGCTTTTAACTGATTGCCGTCGTTTCGGACCGATAGCTTAGACTACACGTACTTAGCTGTCCATGTAAGTTTTCAATTTAACCGGTTAAGTAGCATCTTTGACTTGCTTTGCTAACTTGAAATGTTAGCTACCGGATTACGGAGATGTGTATTTTGCTTTATATCGGTAACTCCTGACTGAAACACGAAATCTCGGTCCACCTATAAAGGTAGGTGGACCGAGTTTTCGTATTTGAAGTCAATATTTTTATTAGCTTCGTTGCTTGTGGGTTCATTTGCTATAGAATCTTCAGTAGTTTGATTTAAAACTTGAAAGGTTGAGGTAAGCCGGAATCCTTATGGTTGTCACCATTGCTTAGTATAGGCATCGCGTCAACACACACCAGACTGAGTTGCTTTAAATTATTAAAGATATAGTCCCTTATTAAAGTTTCTGCACATCCACTTGAAAAAAAACAAACACTGTTCTTACCGTACCTAACCCGTAACTTGCAAAAGAAAACTAAAATAAATACTATTTTCTAAATATATTTCATGAAGGTACTTACTATCAAAAAGAAAACTTACTCCTGAATTCCCGTACCAATGATAACTACCTAACAAATACCATGAGTGTGTGCGACAAACATCAATAATTCCAAGTGATCCGGGACACTCGTACGGCTGAGCTATCGCACAATATCTTAATATCACGTCAAATCATACAATAGTGTCAGTCAGTCGTTCCACTTGCCTTCCTTTTGACGTCCGTTCGACCGAGCAATTCGTTCATTGTTTCTTTTCATTCACTCACTCCCGGCCGTTGAATGAACGAGTCTGTTGAACGGGTCGGCTCAAAGACAACTCTTTTGTCGTTCGAGATGAAAAAGCTACGATTGGAAATGTCATTTTATGTTCTGTCCGTGTTAAAATGGAGTTTCTGCACTTTTTGTGAATGAAAGAAAGAATGCAATTGGTTTAAGAATGGGTCGTTTAAGAAAGTCTTTAAATGCCAGCAAGTTTGTTACAGGAATTTATTTTAATTACGTAACGGAAAATCATTTATTTTCATTCCAGAAATCGTGAGTTACGTAGGTATTTATTTAGGAGATTGCTGAAATACCGAGCAATAGCTTTAACTATAATATTAACGTATATTTAAAGAAAGCTTCTAAGGTATACACCGGTGGTGTGGTTCTCTGGTGTGTTCAGCTGAGTGAGCTGCATCCAGTAGACTGGAAACCGGTACCACTGCATAGTTGAGGAAAGGCTAGGGAGACGGTCTATCCAGGGCTGTGAGTTGTTCGAAAGGGATACCGCGGCCCCGGACTCAAAGTGCTAAGAAGTAACATGGGTGGTTTTTAGTCAGTAGATGTCTGACACTGCCTTCCACTCCGCCCAGAGCGGGATGAGCCATTTGATAATTTCCCACCATCCAATAAAAAAAAGAAGGGAGGTAGTCTATGAAATCATATGTATTAGGGTACCTACTTATATGATCATCATGGTCACTATCGAGACCAACGTTCTGGAAACACTATGAAAAGACACCTTTGCCGTAATTATCGAATTGATTTCTGATCGTACAAGCTTTCGCCTCTATACACTCGGCCAAACTCTGTCTCTGAAAACCTCTGACTCTAATTTACAGAAAATATAGATTCTGTCACTGAATTCAAATGACTTTTCACGGTTTTCCACCCTAGTTGAAGGCTACAAAGTATAAAATTCGCTACAAAATCGTAGGGAAGCTCTTGGCTTTTGATTTTCGCCCGTTTTGGAGGATTAGGTGTCCGTGCAAAGTAAGCGATAGAACCGTTCAGTCGGTACGTGCCAGCGCCCATATCCCACGGCTGTAGGTTTTTAAATCTTTTATACTTATCTGGGAGCTGGGCGAAATAACCGAGTTTTTATTATAGGTTGCCTTTTTTAGTGGCGAAATGAACCAAACACCCACCGGGTTTGGTTAGAAGATTTACAAAATGTTGCGTAATAGTAATACTATTTTGCTTCTTGTCGCAACAAAGTTACACATAGAATAGAGATTATAGTATGTATCATTAAATTAAATTAAGATTTTAATTTAATTAATCTAAATTAAGATATAGCATACAATTTTGGGGAAACAGCTACAATTATAACTGCCAAAGAGCTTTTATTCTTCAAAAAAGAGCCATACGTACCATTGTGCGAATTTCACAGACAGATAGTTGTCGTCCACATTTTCGGGTCCTAAAAATTTTAACAGTACCCAGTCTCTACGTGCTAGTACTTCTTACTAACCTTAAGAAACATCTCCATGAATATGAGACATATGAGGAAAGACAGGTTAGGGAGAGTACTCGCAGGAAGGATTTAAGCAGTATAATAAGTCCTTGTTTGAATATTGTTAGGCACAGTCCGCAATATCAAGCAGTGCAAATATTTAATAAATTACCAATATATCTAAAAAGCATAATCTATACATCTGCATTTAAGATAAAGCTTCAAGCCTACCTATTAGATAAGTGTCTCTACTCTCTTGACGAATTTTAATGTTTGACTGTGTGCATGTTGTGTCTTCTTATTGTTTTGTTTTAAAATTAATCTTGACATTTTAATTTGCTATGTCTGTCTTAATGCTTTTATTTAGTTAATCTTGATATTTTAATTGTATTGTTTTTAGATATGATTTTTTTGTTAATTTTGATATTTGAATTTGTATTATCTATTAATGATTCGTAATTTAAGTAATTCTTAATATTATTAGTTGACTTTACTATATTTAATTTTCGAATATCCAATTAATTATTTTATAATAGATATTAATCTGTGATATGTTATTATTTTTTTTTTTTTTCTTGACTGTTAAGCTTTGTTTGTTTGTTTTTTTTTTCTCTGTATCTTTGTATAGGAATATTTCACACACAATTTTATTGTTACTGAATAAATGAAATGAAAAAATGAAATGAAATTCTAAGAGGACGGCATGATGGGTTGGGCAGTAAGTGCACAAACCCTGGCATACTCAGCACAGCAACAGTTCAGTAGTTCTGTTATGACATCTGATAAGCCTTTTCCCAACTAGTTTACCCGGATCCTGCTGACTTCTAATATCTCACATGGAGCGATTTTTTTTTTTTTTTTAAACTTTGTCCCCACACTAGGAATTTCTCCTGTATCGTAGGGGCGTTCACAAACATTTAAATTCACATACACAAATACCCAGACCCGGAACAACTATCTATAGGCCATACAAATATTTGTTCCGTGCGGGGATCGAACCCGCGACACACAGCGCAGCAGTCCAATCGCTCAGCCCCTGCGCCAACCGTGTCGTCGATTACTTAGCTTAGGTACCTGCATAGCAGTTACTTAGTAACATGACACCTCTTGAGACACTAATACACTCGCGAGCAACTAAATCGGTTCAAACCATAAGCACGCATATATATCTTTATTTTTCGGAAAATACATATTTAATTTAGAAAAACCAGATGTCCATTAAAAGCTGGAGAATTTAGCTTGACATCAAAACCAATGTCATAAAAAATATTCAGTACTTTTTTATTTAAGCAATTAAAGGGAGAATATAGGAAAATTCTCTCTCTATGGTACACACGACTTGTGTTACGATTCACCCCTATAAAAACCCTCACAACCGATTTACAGTTGACTCACTCAGATCCAGCCTGTCCTCTTGCTGCTCTCCCCCAAGGCACCCAGAGATATTTGCCCGGTTAAGTAAAAGACAGTCTCCTAGACTAAACTGCGAGACGCCATTTCGAAAAAAAAAATACGGCAGACACATTGCACTCCTTGTTTTGAAGAAACTATGGACACTACGCCTTAAGAAGCTACTCAAGTTGCTGCTCTGTTGCAACAAGAACTCAGTCAGCGAACCGTCGCTTCACTTGAGCCAGTCTGTTCTTTCAAGGGTATACAGAAGATTTCGAGAGACTGGTACCCTTAATCGGAGTACCGGTGTACTTCAGAGAGAGAAGACCGTTTCATCGTACAACAGCGCCACGGAATCGGCACGTGACGCCTGTTGATGTGATGCAGGAGTTGAAGCGTGTTCGAGGGGTGGCTGTCAGCGAGTGCACAGTAAGAAGACGCTTGAGGAAAGCCAATCTCACTCCAAAACGGCCTGCCACGGGCCCAAAATTAACTGCAGGACACCGACAAGTGTGCCTTCAATTTGCTCAAGAGCATCTCAATTGGAGCGTCGAGCAGTAGCAGTCGGTCTTATTTACTGACGAGTGCAGAATGTGTCTGCATGGCAGTGGCAGGAGAGGCCGGCTCTACAGGCGTCTGGGAGAGCTATTTGCGCAGTGCTGTTTCGCTGAAACAGCACTGCGTACGGCGCTTACGGTGGCGGCTCCTACATGATGTGGGCTAGTATCTCTTTAGACGGAAAAACCGAGCTTGTTTTTGTGCCCGGGGGGGGGGGGGGGGCGAGCAGGGGGGGGGGCGAGCAGGAGGGCTGACAGCTGATCGGTATATCTGAGATACTTCAGGACCATGTTGTTTCCTACGCAGGATTAATCGGCAAGAACTTTGTCTTAATGCATGATAATACTCGATGTCACTCGGCAGTTCCTGGACGAAATTAATATACCTACAGACAATGGGCTAGCCTGCACTTAGGACTAAATCGTCGTCGTCCATAAGTGCTTGATGGGATTCATATCTGTCCAGATATGAATCCCATCGAGCACTTATGGACGAGCTCAAAAGAAGGGCCAGGGCGAGAAATCCAATCCCGTCGACCATAGAGGAACTGAAGGCGGCATTATTAGAGGAGTGGAATGGAATTCCTCAAGACACCGTTAAAAAGTTGATCAGGTCGATGAAAAATCACACACTTTTTTCTACGTTCCCATTTTACCATATTAAAGCTAAGGTTCTTCTTCTAGGAACTTTCCAACGCTATAATAATTTTTAAAATAAGTAACATATTTTTCGAAAAATACAAATATTTATGCGTACGTATGAGATGAGTTGATTTAGTTGCTCGCGAGTGTAGTTAGCACCCATACACCGACCTTCCTCGGTGAGCTTAGCTTGAATATCCTGTGCGGCTTATTTTCATATTATTTATATTATTGCAAAAGCAAAATCACTGCCGCAGATTCACGAAAATGTCTCATATCTCAAATCTATAATATCAAATCTTACTTAAACCAATTTGGTTGAAAGTAAGCAATTAACGTTAAAAAACCCACATTTATCCTCCTCTTGCTTTAAAAATTAGAGGATGGGGGAACACGTTTTACGGCTTTAGAAGCCAATATCTTATCAGCCATTGAATTAAAAAAAGTATATTCCTCTATGTAATTAAAAGATTGAGGTCAAGAGTAAATCTATTAAACATATTAAAAAAGGTATACTTTTTCAGGGCACTCGATAGACACTCCATGCAAGTTATACCTAGAGTTTTTTTTTCAAGTTTCAGTTACATGTATGGAAGGCCACCCCTACATAATTTTTATTCGTCATGTCCTATCACTTTTGTTTACCAATTTATAAAAGACACCTGCTCTACAAATTTCAACTAAATATTGACAAAAGTCGCGGAGTAAAATAGCTCTGACATACTGACTGCCAAACAGATGGACTGCTGGACGAATGTATTGTGAGGCTCCGTTTGCCATACGACAACGAAACCCTAAAGAAAACACACAATAAAACATCACGCCACGCAATATATTGCACATTACAAAACATAACATCACGCCTGTAATCTCCGAAGGCCTAGGCAGATGTGTGTCAAATAGTAGGTACACCTACATTTCGCAATTTATGTTTAAGTCCTATGTTTTATATCGCATATGTATGCATTAAGTATAAAGAATTTACGAGCATAAGTCAATTTCAATTTGTGAGTACCATAACCAAAATTGCGATTGCAACTCTTTGGCAAAAGTGCAGTTAAAATCCAAATGAATGGGCCCGTTAATTTAATTTAATCGCTTTATTCAATTAATTGCTCACGGAAGCGCAAAAATACAATTTTGCCTTTATTTTTACAGGCACTGGTGACTCTTGATGAGTCATTTACCTGCGGAATGAGCTAAATGAAGTAAATCGACTATAATACCAAAGGATTGAACTTAATGGGTGGTTCATGATGTAAATGGATGGTTATAAGTAAAATGTTTTTGAAAACTGATACAACACGGAATTCGATTTGTTCTTTTGGGGATCGTACACCAGTTCAACGGCAGTAATTAAAGTTTAGTTTAAGTTTTTCTCTTTTTCAGGTCTGCACAACTTACTTAATTATAAGTTAACTGAACCATTCCAGTTGAAAAGGCATTTTTACCTCGTGAGTAGAAGGAAAAATCATTACCCTGCTTCTAAGTGTCAATATATGGTCTTCGTAGGCGCGATTCTCTGAGAGAACTATTTAAGAACATTAACATTATGACGGTGCATTGTCAGTACATCTACGAAAACATAATGTATGTGAGAAAAAATCTGCATCTTTTTAGTAAAAGAGGTGACAGACACAATTATATTACTAGGAATAGGGACCAGTTAGTGCAGCCAGGCTTCAGACTCGCTAAGGTAGACTCATCTTTCATGGGGTACTGTTTGAGATGCTATTACAAAATTCCACAAAGCATTCTTGAACTGAATGAGACGAAATTTAAAACATGTATCAAACGCACACTATGCAAGCAAGCATATTACAAGTTAGACGATTATATCGCTGATAAAAATGCTTGGCTCAATGCCGGTCCTGCTCCACAAGGACAGGACGCTTAAATGAATAGCATTTAATAGGAAGAAGTAAGAAGAAGAAGATTGTACAACTATCTTTGCAATGTATAAATTCAATCTCTTTAGTATTATATAGTCGCATAGCACATATTGTGTGAGTACTATGTACTAGAAAGCTGTCATTCTCTGGAAACCTACATTTATTTTTCTATTTTTTATTTGACTTGGATATGCCCTGGCGATTAAGAGTGTGTCATGCTCACTTAAATGTCTCGCTGATGGTGGCGGGTGTGTCGGGTCATTTCGTTCCCTTTAGGCTGCCTGTCCACTGAAGCGGAGCGAGGCTGCGGAGCGGAGAAACAGAGAAATATTGACCAATAGGATTACATGAAATCTGCCCTCTGTTCCAGTGTGCAATCCTATTGGTTGATATTTCTCCGTTTCTCCGCTCCGCAGCCTCGCTCCGCTTCAGTGGACAGGCAGCCTTAAAATGGTTGAGCGGAATGGTGGCTGATCCATGCGTCATGCTCGTGAACGGGTGCTGTCAGTTGTGACTGGTCACCTCTTAGTTGCCACGGCTTGTTTGAATTATTACATTATTTTTAAATCGTCGTTTTGGCTTTACTGTCGACACTTATCGTGCATAACTTGCTACATCGTTCTCACATGATAATATACCAATCTCGATATGAATGATGTAACCAAAGTTTTGTAACAATATTATGATTTAAAAGAGTATCCATGAAGTTTCTTGCCATTCTTCTCATGAGACCAACGCTTTGGAATCGGCAACTACAGTACACTGACAGTTATTATGCCTTGTGAGTGGGACTGTAGCTTAGTTTATTAGCTTATTAAAATTTAGTATTTGTTCGACTATTCAAAAGAGCCTGTAACTGGCCAACTTGAAATAAATGATTTTGATTTTTGATTTTGATTTCACCCTACTAACCCCTACTGGAATAAAATTGTACTGGGCCTAACTAACTCCGTCTTTCAAAACACTCACTCAAATAGTCGACCGTTATATTTCGGAACCTATACGCTACATAATTATATTTCCATCTCCTTATAATAATTATATAACCGTCCTCTTTTCCTTTGGAATACCAATACCAACTCATTGGGAATTCCCACAAAATTCTGTATTTCTTAATTATTTCCGCATAGACGACAAAAATGTTGGCGTTTGATCCACAAAATGGAAAGGTAAGAAACAGAAGGTGCACTTCGTACATCGCACACACATTTAAACACACGTCTCGCAAGGGTACGTGGCCGCTCTTGTTTGACATAGTCTGCGATCGCCATCCGTTCATGAGCGTTTGTTTGAGAGCTGTGACGCCTGACGGCCCTCTGTGGTGACCACTCGAAGATATAACCAGTGTATTACTCCAAGGCTTCAAGCCCAAGCAATCCAAAACATGTGAATATGACAAAAAAGGAAGAGGGGATCATTACCTATTGGCTGTTTATGCCGTACGTTTCTCGTTCTTTAAATGAATCTAACCTTCTGTACCAATATAATTAGTGTGTTCAGCGTTGAGTCCGAACGGGTGGGGCCATAAAACGGGCCTCGACTGTCTGATGGCAGCTGCGAAGCTTTACGAGTGCACGAACGAGGCCGATCAAATACTACACTTTTGAATTTCTAGTTTGGCCATAAAGTGAGCGATGAATAGAATAGGCTTTGAAAATATTTTAAAATTACGTATTGGCCATAAATAACTAAAAATTAGAACAATGATACATAACATCTTGCCTCTCAAGGTTAGGCGGAGGTGTATAACGTTACACCGACTAGATATTCATATAAGAAGTAAAGGACATCAAAGAACGACTAATGGAGAAGTATATGATAAATTAGGACCAATTTCGAACAGGATAATGAAGAAAATATCAATTATTAGAACCACAAAAGAGTTACATGTCACTCAATTAAATAAAATAATAATCTTTGTACAAAGTTAGTGGCAGAGTTGAATAAATACACGCTTGTTGTACAGCCCCCCGTTTTAACTCACTCACAAAGCTTATACCCAGCATTGCAGCAGATGGACGTTAGAGCTCATTGGCCACGCGCACAGTTTGACAAACACGTCCTCACAGGCATACATACAACCTGCGGAAATAAGGGCCACGGTAGAGTACTACGATGGCTTGTAAACTTGATCACCCTTTTATTATGTCTCTATAGGCGAAATCTTGAGTTTAAATACTGTAGTAAGAAAGATAAAATAACAATATCAACATCACACTAGCAATCCCCGAAGGGTTAGTCAGAAGCTTTAGTTTAGAGCTCGGACACATGGGCCGAGATAGTCGGCCAATATTTTAAATGGCTTCTGAGAACTTCCTGGTTGTAAACCCCAATAACCTGAGAATCGAACGCAGGACTTTATGCAAAGCAGTACTCCTTGCAACCTCTTACCCAACGAGACGGCTAGGTTTAGATTAAATCTCGAGTTTTAAATGTTGTAAGGTTTAATGGAATATTTTTAACTTATATTCTCTATTTCGCAAGCCGGACGTATCCAACTTTAAAAATACTGAAACAAACTATACCTTCCTATCTACCCTTTTTTTTTGGCGGGTGCAGAATCATCAAATAGTCCCGCTCTTGGGCATAGCGAAAGGGAGTGTCAGACTTCTACTGACTAAAAACCACCTATGTTCCATAGAGGGCTATATACCTCTATGTCGAGGCCGCGATTACTAGTGTACAACCCGCGGCCCCGAATACCTATCTACCCTTGAGCACGAACCTTTCAGTAAAGAATTCAAGGAATGATCACATAGACACTGCCTTCGTCACGACACGTCGGCAGACGGATTGATTGATCCCAGACACGTGATCCGTACAAAATCAAAATCGAAATATTTTTATTATACATTTCGGTGCATTGGTCGATTCTTAAGGAGAAGAACCGGCAAGAAACTCCAAAGGTTAGATAAGATAATATTTATTTGCATAAACATGTGGTCATACATACAAGATAATGCATGCAAGATGATAATAATAGTATTGGGTCCAGACATGTTTGCCACATGATGTGACGTGCAAATATGTAGAAAAAAAAGATAATTAATGGAAACAGTCCCTCATGTCCGTAATAACTATAAATTGAACAAATAAAGAATAAAAATAACACTGTCATAAATTAAAAATAACAAAAATCGAATAAACATTAACAGCATTGTTACTCTTTTAATCTTTTAAAATCGTTTGGGTAAACAATAAGTTTAAGTTCCAGACATAATCGAACTGTAATTTGAGTGGACCCGTCCAGTCAGTGCTGCAAGTTATCGCGGAGCTCGACTTATAACTTAAGGAGCTCAACGTCACGACGAGCAATACCAAAGAAATGACATTTGGGTGGGTCGCTTGTAGTACACATCTGCCAGTCAATCGTTAAAATTAAAGAAAGACCATGGTCATTACATGGTCCTTACATTCACAATTTAAAAATAATAGAATATTAGCGTTAGCTACCTTCACGACAAGAGGTGACTTAATCTTAGCAGAAAGCCTGGAAGGTAGCAAGTATCAACTAAAAGTATCAACTGGAAGTATCAACAAGGTATATTAAACTGGTTTACCAATTCTTATTCAGGAGCTGAATCAATAACCAAGTTTCATGCCTAAAAGCAGTATGATCCACGTTGAGGTGTCTAATTCAATGAGTGACAAGCCACAGACCCGGCACCCGGCACCCAGTCACGCTGCCACACTCGATGTCGGTGTCTCACAAAATTCCATTTCAAATAAAGTCATTACGTACGCCCGAAATCCCTTGGAAAACTGTGAATAATGACTGGGAATTATACTGTGTTTTATGCCTCCGCTCCACCGGGCTACAGAGGGGGAACCGCCGAACGAAGGGGGGCGGGGGCAACAGGCAAATTTTAACGAATTACTGGAAAGATTGGAGCTTTTGCCTTAAAGAATTGGTGTGTGAAATTAGATTGTTGGTTTGGGAAGCTTCACATCAGTTTATTATAACAAAGAGACGGTGAGACGGGCCCGTGTCTTTGTAAGAAAGGGCACCCCCTAAGTATTTACCTAAATAGAAGTAGGTTATTAGGTTGAATTGAAACCGACCCTTAAAAATGTAAAACCTCTATTGTAAGGCTCATCATAATTTTCGAGAAACTAACTGCCGCACTCAGAAAGGTTTAATGATTACTTAGGCCATTACTTAGTAAAGGTTTTGACAGTTTTATCATACAAAAATATGTCAAATCTTTAAGCGATGGCTTAAGTAATCATTAAATATCACTGAGTACCGTAGAAAAACATTTAAAACCTTAACCACCCCTTGGTGATAACATAGTGGGTCTGAACAAAACGCATTGGTTTTGAAGGTTTTGAAGGGCATAAAGCGAAGGGTTTTGAAGCATAGTATACAATTACGACCAAATAATAATAATAATAATAATAATAATAAATTGTTTATTTCTCACCACAATATACAGTATTCAGAACGACAGTTTTGAGACAGAACATTAAATATAGTTTAAGTCATATATTGTGGGAGACTGGTGCCTAAGCTAGGCTCGTAGCCTGTGTTTCAGGACACCAGGTTCCCACCCATTATCGTTGACAATACCTCAAACTTATACTCTAGCGCTGACAAGTGCAGTAAGGAACAAAGTATAGAACTAGTTAGATATAGTGTTAGTATATCATGTACTCGTAATATGTGTTACAAGTATGTATCCATGTTAATGCGTGTGTTTGGCATGTGTGTCTGACTGTATATGTGTATTGTGTTTGTGTATGATGAAAGTTATGTTTGTGTGCGTGTGTTTAAGTAGATATGTGTGTGAGTATGGTAAATATGTTTTGGTTTGGGGAATAATTAAAAGAGAGTATGCTTATGAAATATTAGTAATAGTTTGTTCAGTGTCATCATAATTTAAGTTTAATAACCAGTCAATTAGCTTCTTTTTGCAAGTCACATTTGTAAGATTAAATATATGTAATAAGTTATTGATCCGATTGTACAAATATCCGCCCAGATAACAAAAGAAACGATTGGCAAACGTTGTTTTATAACGATGACGCTGCACAGGATCAAAGCGTCTCTTACCACTGGCCTTGGATGGATCATATACCAACAGTTTGTGTTGTTTAAGCAGGATATGTAGAATGAACAGTTGGCGCACAGTCAGGACTTTACACTCCTTGTACAACTGTTCAGTCGGGTACCGATATGGTCGGAAGAACGAAACTTTTAGGATGGCTCTTTGTGTTCTCTCTAGCTCTAGCAGAGTAGTTTTTGGAGCGCCACCCCAGGAAGTGATGCAGTAGGTTACTATTGACTGAGCCAGAGCATAGTACACCGATTTTAGAGCATCTTTATCGACTACGCATCTTAGTGTTTTAAAAACGAATATTAGTTTACGCAATCTATTACTAAGTTTGTTTATATGCTCTTGAAACCTGAGGTTGTTATCAATGATCACTCCTAGGTACCTCACTTTGTCAGTTCTTGAGAGTGGTATACAAGTGCAATTTCGGGAACGTGGTTCTGGGCAAGAGTGAGAGACTAAGGCATGTGGTAGTGACATGTTCGATGCGTTATTTTTTAAGCTAAATGTCATGTAGCATGTTTTTGCAATATTTAAAGACAACAGATTACTCTGTAACCAGTTTGATACAATATTAAATCCCAGCTGTGCTTGCTCGTAAACATCCTGCCATGAAACTCCTGTGAACAAGAGGACTGTGTCATCCGCAAAACTAATGATTTTGCCTTTGGGAAGAGTGAGCATGCCCAGGTCATTCATATAAATAAGGAATAAGGTAGGGCCAAGTACACTTCCCTGAGGCGTTCCGTAATTAAGGGTTTCTTCCTCACTGAGAAAGTTTTCTACTTTCACTCTCTGCGTACGCTCACTCAGATAATCCTTAAGGAGATCCAGCGAAATTCCTCTTATACCCAAACTCTCCATCTTACGTACAAGAATCGGAACAGAAACCGTGTCGAAAGCCTTTGCTAGATCCAAAAATATCCCCAGAACCTTCTCCCCACCATCCATTTTTGTGACGATATGGTCTGTCAGGTCATGAACGGCATCGGAGGTAGATTTGCCTGAGCGAAAGCCATATTGTGTAGGTACGATCAGATTGTTCTTTTCTAGATAATTTACAAGTCTGACGTTCATGACCCGTTCCAGGATTTTAGAAAAGGCAGTGAGAACAGCTATGGGTCTGTAATTATCTACACGGTCTCTGTCCCCACCCTTGTACACCGGATGAATTATGGCCTTTTTAAAGACATTAGGAAATTTTCCCGAGGAAAGAGCAAGATTACATACATAGGTCAGTGGTGGTACAATGGCAATTTCATGTTTTTTTAAAAGATCACTACCTATACCATCCCAACCCGCAGCACAGTTACTACGGAGCGATTTTAATATTCTGGTTACCTCTTCCTCGTCTGTTGGCAGCATTACCATAGACTGAGATGGGGTGACAAAGTTAGGCCTTTGCGAAGTTGAGGGTGCACATTTGATTTTTTTGGCCAGCGTTTCACCTATTTGTGCAAAGTAGTCGTTAATATAATTTACGGAAAGTTGTGGTGTTGTTGACGAAGCTAATAAATGTGAGGACGTGTTTTCTTTTTTAGATAACCTGCCTGAGATGCTATTTATCGCTTTCCATATTTGTTTAGGGTTTTTACCAGCATTTCTAACTTCGTTTTTTTCAAATTCTGTTTTAATCTTTTTCAATAATTTATTACAATAGTTTCTGTATCTCGTGAAGGTAAGCCTCAAAATGTCGTTATTATGAGGCGCCTGTTTAAATTGTCTATGCAATCTGTCTCGATGTCGGACACATCGTAGTAATCCAGGAGTAATCCACGGTTTTAATATTTGTTTGCGATTTGGCCGTTTAACTACTTTGGAGTGTAGGTTGATCACGTCCCTAATTAAGAGAGTTAAAGTTTCACCTGCCTCATGTGGATCTTGCGATTTATAAACGTCACTAAAATCTAGTAGTTTTATGTCAGCGTCCAGTCGAACGTAATTAATTCGGGTAGAATATGGATTCACAATTTCCCTACGCAAGCGTTTCGATAAAAATAACATAACTGTATCGTGGTCAGTTAGCGCTGAGTGCGCCACTACTGTTGAAGCTGGTAGACGAGTTTTTAGCATAATGTGATCTAGGCATGCATTTTGTCGCGTAGGTATTGTATGTGCAGGTAGTAAACCATATGTGGCAAGCAAATTTAAATACGTGTACTTGATAGGATCATGGTACTGCTCATTGATATTTATATTGATATCGCCTGCAATAATTATATTGTTAAAACGAGCTAGACCGTTTAATGTATCGTTAAGCGAGTTGAGAAATTTTTTTGTATCTTTATAACCTGCAGGTCGATAAAGTGCTAAGAGTACGGTAGTTGCATCAATTTTTACTTTGAGACAGTTTGCATCCAAGAATGGTGGCTCGTCCACAACGCACTGTAATTGATTATGAACGTAGACAACTACACCTTCATTTTGCGTACAATTATTCATAGTTTGGTAATGGTTGTAGTTCGACAATTCCGGAATTCTTTGTACGTTAGGGAGCCAACACTCGGTCAATACGATAATGTCCCAGTCAACCTTCGTCCTAGCTAGTGTGGTCATAAAGCCTGTTATATTTTTATTTATGCTTCTTATATTTTGAATAATAATTTTAAATGCTTGCTTGGGTATGACTTTTGGTGGAATACAATTTTCAAGTTCGCAAGTCGAAGAATCCGACACAGAGACGGCATCTATATTATTAAAATTTTGCTGAGTGTTATCGAATTTTATTTAAAGTTTTCCCAGTTTGACATTTCTATGAGGTACGCTAATTCTTGAGAGCAATGACTCAACCTGGTATAGCCGCTATGAGATATTGGTTGGCATTGATTTAATAGGTTTGATCCCCTTGGTTTGTCCGTGACAATAATGTGAGGTGTAGGCAATAGAGTTTTATGTGTAGTGTTTGTATTGTATAGTGTAATTATAGTTGTTGTTAGTGACAAGCTAAGATGTACGGGGTAATATAAATATGACAGATTATTGTTAGGTTTAAAGTTATGATCATTTATAATACAATTTAGAAGTACCATAAATAGGGTTTGAACAATAAAAATATTATCATGCAACGGTAAACACATATCTAGTCAATTTTTCCGACGGAGTTTCACGAGATCCTCTTCTGACTTAATAAGTCTGCTAGGCATGCCGTCTTGCTCGCGTATATATACCTTGCCATTAGCAATCCAGCATTGATGATATTTAGATTCCTTCGTTATTTCTCGTGCAAGGTGGTGTAAGCGTCTGGTCATAGTTGTCAGGACTTCATTGACATATATGGGCAACTTAGGACCGGTATTTACTAGATGGGTGGTACTAAGCCGATTTTCCTTGTGGATTTTATTATACTCTTTGGTTGACTTTAAAAATTGTTCTTTGATAGTTGTCGATGTAAATTCCACCATAACTGTGCCCACAGCGTCGGACTTGCTCTTGTAACGGAAGATGTTTTTTATTTCCGAAGGACACACGGGTTGATTTACGATGTGGCCCAGTTTGAGTACTGTATCAGTCAGGGAATCACGAGTTTCTAGAGTTGATGTCGGAAGATTTTTAAATTCTAGGGATGGTGCCTTTTGTTGCTTTTCCAAGAAATCTATCTTCGCGTCGAGCGCTACTATACGTTTTTCATTTCGGCTACATTCTGCCTTTAGACCATTTATTTCCGCCAGAGCTTCATCATATTTTGCTGATAAGAAATTTACTGATCTCTGGATTTCGAAAAATCATCTCTGTTGCATTCCACATACAGTTCCAAATCTATTTTTGCCTCACAAACCTCTTCTAATGAATACAGCTCTGACGCGACGCGTACGGTAGCCAAACAAAACACTCAAAAATCATAATCAACAAAATGCTCCACTCTACGAAGCAGCATTAAAAATATATCCGTAATTACTTAATTTTTCCGCCGTGGTTATATTTGGGCTCAAAGTTATCAAGAAGGGACGAGTCACCGTCAGGGGGAGCCGTGTAATTATCAAATGAGATTTTTATCTCCCTGTTAATATCTTTAATTTAATCACATTGGTATTCATGCTGTCCTGCTAATGGGAGATGGTAATCTGATGCGTTTTGTATGGTGTATGTAGTCAGGGGGAAATTAATTGGCTGTTCTGTTTGTTTATTTATTTGGTTTTAGGACTTAGCAAATTGGTTAGGTGTCTATCCGTTTAAATTCGTTCTGTCTGTCTGTCCCTCCTTATGTCACAGTCATTTTAGTAAAATGGCTATGCGAAAGTAAATTAAGTAAGAAGAAGTAGCGTTAGACTATCATCATATTTAACATCTGCTTATTCTTTCCCCAAGTATGTTGACGTAGTATTTAGGCAAGTATTTTACATGAAACGACTACCTCTCTGATCTTTACTACTCAGCAGTAACCTTTGATGAACACTGAAACAACAAACCCGTCAAATACACGTAACTATGTGTAGGCGGTAGGTGGCAAAAATCTTATCCCACACAATACAAAAATAGAAGAGTCCCAATCCGAAAGCTATAAATAAAAGCAATACCTGTGAATACAACGCGTTACACAAATAGTTACGTCCTCCAGGTAACAACAAATTCTTTGCAGAATCCAATATATGAGGCGCCGATATATCATGCGAAACATTATACATCACTTCGAGTATTTTATCCGTTCCTTTTCCGGACATCGTATGCAGAATAGTATTTCAGAAACTTTGTTGTGGAAACATACGAGATTTTAGAGCATAATGGAAGCAAGACAGGTGAAAGGCGATAGTTAAGTCTAAGGCCATCTTGCACTGACGCTAGCGAAGGAGGTGGCGGAACGTGAGAGGGAGAGAGCCTCTCGCCCCAGCCACATGTTGGGGCCAGGGGGGCCCCTTCAAGCAAGGCAAGGGCCGACGCCTGTCTGGGCTGCGGGTTGTTCGAAAGGGATACCGCGGCCTCGGCACTAAGGGCTAAGAAGGAACATGGGCGTTTTTTGGTCAGTAGAAGTCTGACACTCCCTATCTGCCAAGAGCGGGAAAAAGGCGTTCTTGCACCTGTTTGTGTCATTTTCAAATGAAAGACAAAAACAAAACGATGTTTTGAATATGTTTGACGTTAATAGATCTAAATGCGATTGGCCAGTGGTAACGGCCACGCGTGAGTTCGAACCCAGGCAGGCGAATTACTTTCTTGATTTATTTCATCACCGCTACTCTCAAAACGGTGAAGGAAAACATCGTAAGGAAACCAGCATGTCTTAGAACCAAAACAAAATCGAAGACATGTGACATCTACCAACCCGCACTGGGCCCGCGTGGTGGATTATAGCCCATCCCTCTCCTAGAGAAGAGGCCTGAGTCCCTGCAGTGGGACCATTATAGGCTGATGATGATGAAATGCGATTCACTAATGAAATAATAATAGTGTTAGCAGGACAGAAACAATTCTATGGCCTGTAGAAACCATTTTTCAGGTGGCTAGTTCATTAGTGAACTTCCTTGCCTTAACCATTTTAGTCTTGTCTTGAGCAATCTTTTTTCTGAAGTTGCATTTAACTGAAGTGGCAGTTTAGCAGCTTAAATAACTGGTTAAAGTAAAGTCATTAAAACCAGCGGCCGCAATAAAAAAAAAAATCTAACCCAGTAGTTATAGTATGTAGAGATTCAAGTACCGAAAAAACCTGTAGATACAAGAAAAAAAATCAATCGTCCCAAAAACCTCAGGAGCAATAAGTCCCGTATATTACCTCCCAGCGTACCCTCCTCAACTGCCTGTTATCAGTATATTTTCACCCGGCTACCGTGCAAGTCGGGGCAACTGCCTACCACACATGCCTTACCCTTTTCAGGCAAAAATAACCCCTATTCACTATACTAGAAGATCCACGTGAACCGTAGAGGTAGGTTGGTAGATGCATAACAAGTTGGACCGAGGTTGCCAACAATTTACAGAGTCCATTCGTGGCGATCGCTGGTATTATGTTTCTGTTAGATATTTGTGAAATTCTCACCGTTTTTATTGTTGTTTATTGTATGAGGTATGGTATACCTTTCTTTGTTAGCTAACGGTTCAGCGGTTTATTCGCTTTGTCGGGTAAATGCAGGATGGTGGATGTTAAAGCGTGAGATTTTGTACACAACCTAAGTATGCATTTATAATTATTACACTTATTCAATACAAAGGCTCTCTGACTCAGCACTGTAAATATTCAACAATGAACACGTTACAATCATCCTGTACGCGTAACGCCACACTACGCTAAAACACTGTAACGCTATACTTAGAAATTAAAATGGTGCTGAAATACATAGATAACTATACAGAGTGTAAGTTAACCCTTCATACATACGTCAACCAAGCATTCTGTACATCAAACTAAGTACCCCTACGCAAAAATGTTTGCTGGGAAACGACTTCTTTTTGGGGTAAAAATCACATTATACGGTAAAACTCAATGTAGCACTCTTAAAACATTGTGCTAGTGGATGCTTTGAATAGTAAACGGGTCTTGGAGCAAATTTAAGTAAAGTTATAACCTGAAAGACTTGGACTGAAAGACAAATTGGAACTTTGACCCCCAATATCTCTGTAACTAGGGGGTTCCCAGGTATGGTCTTAAACAATAAAATATCGCAGTGGTGAGGTAAACAAGTGCCTTTTGTTTGCGTTAAGGGTACTTTCACACCCTTTGTGTATAATGAATGCACACGACAGAAACGTTTATTTGAAAATAAAACTAAAAACAAGAAAAAATATCTCTTTATATTTTTATACTAACACCTCGAAGTCTTAAATCATAGGCTTGCAGACAGCGGGCTTCAGGGTGTTTTGGGACAGCCGGGCCTGCAGTCCTGCCGTTCGAAAGAGTTACCGCGGAACCCGGAAAATAGGGTAAGAAAGAGCGGGAGGGGTTTTATTTTGATGATTTCCCTCACAAAAAAAGGAAAGGGTGTTGCACTCCGCTTTCTACACCAGTCCACCAGCCAGCTTTATAAAGGTACTCGACCCATTTTGTTCAAGACCGAGCTACACAATGTTCGCCGAGGATAAGTAATCTGCATTCCAAGTATCGTTGCCCATTAACAAATAAAAAGACTAACTTAAAATGCTCCCAACTTAGCATCAATTTAACTTTAATAAAGTTAAAACTTAACAATTCGTAACACAATTGGTTCAGTGAAGGCGACTAAGTTAATCTCCGGTTAAAGGCGCTGGCAGCGAGCCAACTGCCAGGTAGCACGCGGTAATCATTACTACACTTTGTTTTGATACGAACAACATTTAAACAATTTGCTCGTATTTTTGTGGGAAACAAGAACCCATCCATGTATTATGGGGCAAGCCTATTCCCATCAATCGGGCACGAGCCCAACAACACTTTGCCAAACCAGGGAATCGAACGTCATGCACAGCAGTCGTGTTTCCAACCCGCGGCAGTAACTAGCTTTAAAATAAATCTCCAGTTAAGTGAGTAAGTACTTATAGTATGTAACAATCAGCTACTCAACCAAAGTACTGCAGTAAGTCTTACAATCTGATATGTCCACCCTACGGGCTACGACGCATTGGTGACACCTTCTAAAAAGTCGTACTACTTACAAACGATAATCTTGTTTTGTTAAATCTCGGAAAGGGTACGAAGAATATACCTATAGGCAGTTACTGTTACCTTTCTACCTTCGTAATACCTTAATCACCACAAGTGACATCAACAGGGCAAGATCACCAACCCAACCCTTTAAACCTCTTCTAAGTCGGCACCCCACAAGTCTTATAATCATCTCAAACGCCACCGACCGGGAGGGGTTGAGTATTTACCTCTAAAGAGAAACATACACTAATTACTCCATCGGGGCAAAGTAAAACATCTTCTAAATAAAACCTATTAAAATTAGCATATGCCGCGTCCTCGACAGTAATTACATCATAGCTTTTAATTACTTCCCAACCGTTTGCCGGCTTACTAATTAAATACAGACAATTTTACGGGAAAATTGTCAGGAATACGAGATCCTGTCGGAATTGTCAGTCAGATGTAGCTTCTAGTAAATTGTAGCATGTCACAAATGTCAGGAGACGGCTTGTGAAGTGTGTGAGTGTGAGTTGTGTTTTTAAAGGTTAATTCTGCTGCGTGTTCCTGTCTACGGATTTACGAAATAGGAAGTGATTGAAATTTTTGACGTAAGAACGCAACCGAAAACATTTAAAATAAACCAAAGCTGCTACTGTTGCAGTCAGTTCAAAACATTTTTCTTGACGATAAGCAGCTTCGTGACGTTTCACAACATTTCATTGGATTTTTACAAGATCAGTAATATAAATTAAACTGACGAATTATAGCTGACAATTAATCAAATTTTCGGTGATAGCAGGCGTGATGTTCTATAATGGAAACATACAGTAGCTCTAGATTTCCACGTCAATTTAATATATTTACAACTTTTTCTGTTCACTTCCCAATCATTAAACTCCATTACATCCCATTCCTCCCGAGCCGTGACATATCAGTAGGTCAATGATTATACTCGCAGCAACACAACAAGGTGGACCGTTTACCTCGGCCGTGTATTGTGCTCTCTCGGAGCGACTGACAAAGGAAACTTACCCCGACAAGTTGCCGACACAGATGTATTGGATGCTGGGTGTACCGACTGGACAATACTGGGCATGCACCTTGCACCTAACAATTATATCGAGTCTGGTTCTTCTACCAACCTAACAGAGAGAGTGTTGCTGGGGAGTTTGTTCCGCCACTTCTTCTTTCCAGCTAAACACTAGTGCGTTTTGGGGGACTGTCTCTTGTAAATAAGTAAAGAAAAGTAAATTTTGACGTTCGAAAAGTGTTGATTATCAGCCTAGTTTGAATAAATGCGTTTTGATTTTGATTATTATTTGTTTCTTTTTTAACTTTCATACTTAAAGAAGACTATTTCTATTTTACGGAACAGGTCGAAAGTAAAGAAGAGCATACTCTTCTACGCCTATACATAGATTCTAAAACGATATTGGACATTTATAAACATCATGAGATACCGAAAGACACTTGAATTGATACAATACAACTTAAATGTGTCTAATACCAGTTTTATATAAAAATATTGTCATTTAACAATTTGTTACTTAGCTCGTGTACGATTATATAAAGCGTGTTGCTATCTACCCGCGACTATCACTTCAGGCTACAATTTTCGTCAGTAAAATGAGATTTTCTATCTGAAAAGTAATTACGCGCGATAATGACTTAAATTATTACAGTCATTATTGGTGTCGTTGAACGCATTTCTAGATCGGGGTCAACTAGTTACTAACTTGCAACTGTCTAGCTGTCTTAATTCAGTTCTGCTGTCGCAGCCGACCGCTGCGGCATCGCTGCGATTTGCCGACGATAAACTTGCGTTAAACTGTTGTTCACTAGAGTGCGACCGTTTAAAACGGAACTTTTTCAATTATTCCTCTTGTAGTTTATTGGATTCGATTCCAAGCTAGCAAGTTATTTGATTTGCAAGTTCCTGCAGTGCCGTTGAAAACTTGCCCAACTAGTTATGAAGAGAGATTGAGGAACATTTCTAAAGATGCTGAGACTACTAACAAAGACTTCATAAGAAAAGTCACTTGCTGTTTGGAAAAAGTGTTTTATACTTGAGAAGCTAACTTGGACCGAGTCGGAATTCAATCGAATATGTTCGACATTGATGCGATAACACAGCAGTGTTTAGTAAAATAACAAACAAACATATAGTCTGATTAGTGTGTCAATAATCTGAATATGCACCAAAGCTAACCAGTGACCTAATGACAATTATCTACATCTCAAATATGCAACCTCATTACAATTAGATAACTACAGACATCAATTGAATGCTATATGTCTGTGCAGCTTTGGTGCAGCTTCAGCAGCTATTATAAGTCTATTAAACAAGCACAAAAATAAAAACCTTTCACAGTCGAAAGCCTGTGATCACTGTATTTATTTCAACTTTTACTAACACAAGTATGTAACTCCGTTTATTTTTGTCAGAATCTCGTCAATAACGTGGAGGGTAATCCGTACAAGCATAACTTTAAGACAGTTTTTCAACTTTGCCGGGGAACGTCTGGCTGCCTCTAAAAGTGTATGAAACAATATTTTCCGATATTAAAACTGTATTTCGAATCGAGTCACAACAAAAATTCGATTTAGTAACTTTTGTAAAACGTGCCAAAGTTTAGCGAACTTCGCAACTTGTCGTCATAATTATCGTGGGCAGAATACATGCACGACGAGGTTGCAGCTATTTAGACTTTATTCAGATGTGATAAAGGATATTATCGATTGGCACATACGCATAAACCCGTTAATATTAAGAAATATGTGATGAACATCAATGTAAATATATTAATTCAGTCTTTTCCGACGTTCATTATTACGCTTTTGTTGCGTTGATATTATATAAAATCTATGTGCAGCATATTTATTTTAAACTAGCTTTTGCCCGCGGCTTCGCCCGCGTGTATGTCGGAAAATATCCCACGGGAACGTACTACAGTGAATAAAAGTATCCCATTTGTTAATCTAGGTAAACAATGAGAAAATCCTCTTTATTCTCTATCCTGTGAGAATTAGAAAAAGAGATTACGTAAATAATAATCACCGTTAACCTCCCCCCCCCTCCCCCTAAACCCCTTAATGACATACTTTATTACATAGGCAAGTATTTGTGTCAAGTTTCAAAAATGATTTTTCATATAAACTCTATTGCCTGTTTTCAGTCCCACGGGGGTGTTAAAAATCATTTGGGATGCTTCTATAACTTCACTCATACACCAATTTTCGAGTTAATCAAGCCCTGCGATAAAATCCTCCCCTGTAAAAATGACTATCAATTTTAAACCCGTTAGGGGTCAATTTCGAAAAACCCTGATACACGTTTTTCTTTATATTTGTTCTCAAGCATAAATACTGAGTATCCAGTTAATCGAACCGCGCGTTAAAATTCTCCCATACAAACATTGACAACCCCCAATCCCACGGGGTAATTTAGGAAAACTAAAAGTGACAAACTTTATAATTTACTTTATAATTTATTTGTGCCAAGTTTCAAGTATATTAACTCAAGGAATAAGATTTTTCATACAAACTTTCATCCCATGTTAAACTCCCTTAGGGGTTGATTTTCGAAAAATCTTTCCTTATTCCTTGTTTACATTATAAAGGAAACCCCTGTGCAAAATTTCAGCTTTCTAGGTCCAAGGGTTTGGGCTGGGCGTTGATGAGTCAGTCAGTCAGTCATGTACAGTGATTTTAGTAAATGAGAAACTCGCAAGATGACTCTGTATACATAAAAAGTAGAGATCCGCAGGTTTGACTATGAACTTCTTCGAATTCCTTTATTATTTATTTATTTATTTAAACTTTATGCACAATAGTGATACATAGCGGACTTAATGCCACAAGGCATTCTCTACCAGTCAACCTTAGGGTCAAACAAGACAACATTGTGGTAGGCTACAAACTAACTAGAAAAAAAACAGTATCAATTAAAATATAAATATACTTATATTAATACTAATACACATATAAAAATAACATAAACTAATAAATATTGCAACAAATACCAAAATAAAACATAACTGGTAATTACCACGACTAACTTGTAAAATAGCTATTTGGTCTGATTTAAATAGTGGGAACGTACTTTCCTTTTAAAAGTGAATTTGCTTTTTTTTTATCCCGTTTAAGGAATTCTAACTATGCCTTTTAACTTATGGGCAAAGTTATTGCTACAATTATTTTCATTTTTGCTGTTATAACTATTACTTTACAAACTATGAACTCTTAAATAAATGATACAAACTAAATATTTCAAAAAAATCTAGATTATAACTATGTTCATTTAAGCAACGGCCACAAAAAGAAAAAATAGTTTAGGTATTTTGCACCTTTAAGTAAAAAATATGGTTTTTCAATTAAAATAAAGTACCCAAGGCTTAAAGTACCCAATTTTACTCAGTTGTATGTTACAGTTGCAGCCAGCATCAATATTATAATTCCTTCGTTCATACACTTCAAGGCACCTCTTTCTTCTATGAAACGGCAACAAAATATCTTCTGAAGTTGTTTTTATAAAAAGGAACACTCGAAATGCCTTTTCTCTGTATCCAAATCCTGCCAGATTTATGTAGAATGCTCTCACAACACAGTCGAACAATAACTCCAAATAAAAACAAAATAGGCTGTTCCAGAGAACCGTTTAAATCATAAAACAAATAGTAATATCTGGTGAATAGGGCTGTGTTTATGCTAGATTATGTTAAATGGGTCGACCAGTGTTTGAGATCTTGATCCGACCACTTATAAAACATAGTTCAGCTGCGAGGTCCATTAACCCGCTGGCCGCTGGCCGCTGGTCACTCTAACCGGATCGGGCCGGTTAAATCCGGTAAGTGGGCCTCCGTGCTCGAATAAATCCCCATATTATTGTTATTGCCGTAGAGGATCCCTTCTTTGTATACGACCGTCTCGTGGTGTACTGACCTGTTTTCTGATAGTTTTTTTCCAATTTATTTACCAATGTTGGAATCTTTAACATAGTGGAAATTGATGAAATTTGTAAGAACTCTTACCCCGATGTTACCTCGTAACCCTCCATGTAACAGGGTAACACCACCACTAACACGATTTAATTTCTGTCGAGCATCTTACATGGTCATAATAACGCACCCCATTATTCAACAATGTGTTCCTTTCATACACGTGCCATATTGTGAAACAAGTGAGAAAACGTTGTTATAGCAGCCAAAATGGAATTCACGTACCATTGATTGTAAAGACCCGAAAACTGTAGAAGCAAAGATGTTTTTTAATAAACTTTCGAAGAAATAATATAAAAAAATGAAAAGTATTTTTGTCATGAACAATTCGGAAACTATGATTAGGTAGAATTGATTTTTTTCCGCGCTTTGCTTACGCCAGGCTGAAAGTTTGAAAGAGAGATAAAAGTAGATATAAACCTGGGCCTACCTGCCTTAGCGTATCGCTGGCAAAAAGATCAGATGTTTTCCGCCCAAAACTCAGCTACGCGAACCCCGCTCAGTGATGCAGTAAATAGGTTCATTAAGTATACAGGTGATGGAAATGCAAGATGGCAAGGCTTAGTCCACAGTCAATCAGACAATCTCCATGTTGGGGAAATATCCATATTCTAAACTGTCTACTTACCTGTTACGGATCATAAGATACAGGACGCTGACAGACGGACGGACATAATAGGGTCTCGTTGGTTACCCTTCGGGTATGGAACTTTGAAGGAACGACTTTTTGAACACACGAGCTTGCTCAGATTTTTCATTCATTATATTATTTGTAAAAAATATTGTGAAGGTCACACATTTAATTATTTTATTGCGTGTGGTAGGTGGTAGGTAGCTGCTAAGAAAAAGTGCATTGCGATGCTTGGTGGAGACAGCTAGTATATTACATAAAAATAGGTTACATCTATAGGGAAAAAAAAGTAAAAATTTACAATACTACGACAAATTCCGCTCTGAGATGCTTCATGCACGTATTCTCAATCCAGACAGAGCACAGAATCTTAATGCTCATATGAACAAGCGCCATAAGTCATTTTTTCTTTTTTCTCTCCTCCTCAGCCAGTCTCTTTTTAAGTGACGCTGGCATCTCTGCAGGAGGAGGACGAGGCATCTTGGTATACACCTTGAAACCATCGTAGACGAACCACTGCAGCCCCGTGAGAGTACCGATCATGAAGATACGCAGGGGCAAGCCGCCCCAGATGCCCCAGAAACCCACGTCCCTTAATATACTGCCGACACTGGAACCCGGTTCCTTGTTCAACTTGGACACGAGGGTGTCTGCGGGATGCGACACTATAGCACACAGCACACCTGCGATGTAGCCCGCTGTAAACGTCATCACTAACTGTTCGTTCTTCGAGCACTGTTCTCTAGGTTTTGGCGCCACCGTTTGATACAACAGCTCGAGAACCTTCTCGAACGAAGCGAACTTCATCATGGTGTAAGGTATCTGTCGGCACCATAGTGGCGCAACTCCTTTGTAGAAGGTCCCGAAACCTTCCGTGTTAAGCATGTGTGGCATGGCTTTCAACATCCGCGACGTATAGCCCGGCGTGGTCTGTATCCGCACTTTGGTGGCTTCCCACGGCGACAGGAAGATATCAGCGCAAAACTCAGCGCATGCAGCCGCGGCTAGGTACAGACCTGTTCTGTACAGGTAAGCGTTGTCCTCGCTGACCATATTGGCGAATCTATACTTGAAATATTCATAACCACAGAACTTGCAACCGCCTTGCAATGAATACCCAATAAATGTAGGTGCCCATCCTTTATAGAGGTTCGCAAGACCGCCTTCCTGGTAAGAGACGCGAAACCCCGTTGAGATGGACTTGTACTTCCCGGGGTCTACCTGCATGCGGCACTTGACGAGGTCGAGTGGCGTCACGAAGGTGTGTGTGGTGCCACAAGCCGCCATGCCACCTAGCGAACACAGTATGAAGAACTTGTTGCTGTGGATCTGACAAGAGAACTCATCCTCTGGTTTCTTACCCATTGTGTTTATGTTGTCTTTGTTTTTGTAATTTTTAAAACTTTGAGTAATTTGTATGCAATTTCAATAAAAAATATCCATATTGGTGAAATGTTGGTAAAAATAAATCACCTTCGGTCAAAACTGTCAGTTATAGAGTAAAATCAATGTCAAAAGTACTCTGTGAGTAAAATCAAAGATATTTTGGCAAAGAGTAGAATACCTATGCCAAACGAAAATATATGGATACAACCATTGAGTTTAAAATCTGTTTTTTTTTTAAATTATGCTTATTCGGTAAAGTGCGACATGCAGGGCTATTGTGTATCTTTTAAATGACAGTGGCTATCATATTGTCTATGGATTAATTGTCAAATTGGTTATGGTTTAGTACGAAATGGAACCATTTGACAGTAATTGATAGGCACTATAGGTTAGCCACTGTCATGTAAAAGATACGCAATAGCCCTGCTGATTGTATTGCCTGTTGCATGATGGTGTTGAATGACACTGTTCAGTACAATTGTGATTTATTAAAGGCTAAGCGCCTAAATGCCTGTTTAACGTCTTACAGCACAAGTAAAGAAAAGTTTTCGCGATAATCAAAATTTTTCCTTACCTTTTTATCGTGTTGACTCAGAACCTTGACTTTTATACACCTAATATAAACCTCCTTTTATACCTTTTATAGACCTCAGTATCAGCTCAACTTGTACATCCGGTACACCCGTTCCTCAGAAAATTGGTGGTGACACACGGACAGACCAACAAGACCAACTTTATTAACTTTTGGAGGTACGGAACCCTAAAAACGGTATCAGTGTAATCTACAAAGAAAGTTCGATTGTTCTAGCGGTGATTAGCGGCGGCGACCTCTAGTGTCCGGGCCTGGTTCAAGCCATGGTCCGGGGCGAGAAGGAATGGGATGCCGTCAACTTCTTTTGAGAAACAGTGATGCTAGCGAAAGAGGTGGTGGAAAGCGAGAGGGAGAGAACCTCTCGTCCCAGCTGCCGCGGGAGACGCTCCAGGCGTCGGGGGCCACGTGGTGGCTTCCGGCCACCGTAGGCACGTGACGGGCCTGTGAACGGTGAGTAATGGGCTAGCTCACCGTCCATCCGTCATTTTAGGGCATTGTTCCGACTATGGCCACGCGTCTAAACGAACCATGATATTCATTTCATTCATTTCATTTCATTTGATATTTATTTCGTATTGGAAAGAAGGAAGGGAGGAATTTGTCCTACAGTGCTGTATAGTGCACATATCAGGCTATTATACAGGGTGTTTGGAAGGGAGCTGTACATACGCCTAGGGTAGAAACTAGGGATAGTCTGCTACCTACCCCCGCCCATTATATTGACCTTGGCCTCAAGGTTTTTTTTTAATTTATTATTATTTTTTATTTGACTTTTTTATGATTTTTTGACTAAAACTACCTGTAGCTCAAAATCTATCCATGGGACCGGTCGGCTAATGGTCTTGTTTTAATCGTTAGAGTCTTAGGGTCCTGCAAAAAATTATTTTACACCAGAAAATTGTGGAGAAGAAAAGTTATGGGGCCTGAAGTACCGTAGTAAGGTAAAGAAATAATTTTAAATTAAAAAAAAACCTTGAGGCCAAGGTCAATATAATGGGCGGGGGTAGGTAGCAGACTATCCCTAGTTTCTACCCTAGGCGTATGTACAGCTCCCTTCCAAACACCCTGTATATATTTATTTTAACTTTGTTTATATTTTTTGGTGATTGTTTGTTTTTGCCACCGACTTCCGAAAGTCAAGTTATTTTAGACATTTTAGTGTTATGTTTAGAAATCGCTTCTTTTTTGCAAATTTTATTCTTTTTAAGCCCTTGTAGACCCAGAAAGAATAAAAAGATTCATGACTACACGAAGTCTTGTAGTAATTTTTTTTTTCATCATAAAAAGAGAATTTTCAAATCGGTCAAAAATTACAGAATTATGAAGTAACATAAATATAAAAAATAAAACATATAGTCGAATTGAAAACCTCCTCCTTTTTTGTTTTGAAGTCGGCTAAAAAAAGACAAGCAACGAATTAAAAATTTATTAATTTCATTTTGATCCACTTCGCCTTACAACTAAGTTAAAATAGTTCTTAAAATATTCTTCACTAAAATAACTAAATATTTTATATTAATTTTAATATTTGTATACACATATTTACAAACAAAACTATTGCATCTCCTTTTGTACTTTTTAGAGAACGATTATTAAGTGCCAAAGAATGGTAAAAAAATGTATCAAAATATCTCACAAAAATGGGTAATTCAATACAATCACTCCTTTTAAGAACTTAAAATGTGAAATATAAAAATAAATAATAGATTATTTAAAGTAGTTTCACTTATTGTTAGTGCTAGGAGCAGGCGACTGTGTGTTTCACGCGCGGTACGATGCTGTTTACTTACACACAAATATAATGGCGGTGTTGGTTGCGACTAGGCCACGCCCACGCCAGCAAACGTACTGGCAATTTTATTTAAACAAATCTATCGATGAAATCAATCGTTACTGCAAACATACTTTTCTAATAAGTTCAAACACATGTCAATCTTTTTAGCAAAGCTTAACAAAAGAATTTTGTATGGTCTCCGAACACAAAAAAGGAAAATGAATTCCCATATCATAAAAGAATAAACTTATTCACTGGCTTTTCATATCATTGGCAAATGTAACAGTGGTTTATCGTTAATATTATAAAATGATCGATTCTATTTCCATAAGAAACATCGATATAACTTCGATCAGTATAATCAATTATCTACATATAATGCATTCAAACTCACACAAATAATGTAATACTGCCGACGAGGCCGGCGCAGGCGCACGTTCCGAGCCGGCCGGTGGAAACATGCGGCTAATATTTTGTGGGGACGGCCATTTCGTAATATTAGGAATAAAAACTGATCAAAATAATCGCAGTCATTGAATCGATTCTCGCATCAACATTAAAATACAACAATTCCGTCGACACATAATATTTAGTCACACATTATACAGAACCAGTCTATCATTTCAATGACACATCAAATTTAATAACGTAGTGAGACTTCATCGATACATTCCAATCGGTGATCTTTCGCGATTATTCGACGAATCGATATAGATAATTTACTTTTATAATTTACATACGAATTGGCAGTCGTTGAATGTTCTGGCAGTGTTATAAATAAGGAGTATAATATACAAGTCTCACTACTGGACACGTAAATAAGCATTTACAGAAAGCGCTTCACCGCCTACAAATCGGTGAATATCGAACTATGTAGTAAGCGACATCGATAGCCTTCTTTATTTTGATGTTGGATTGTCTATCGTGCGTTGTTGTGCCATTAATTTAAACCACATTTGTGACATTTCAACGGATCAGTGATCCATCACCTCACAGTGAGCCGGTGAAGTCAGCGCCCTGCATTACCTGAGCCCCGGCAAGAACAGGGAGTCAGGTAAGGTAGGGCACATCGACTGTACGGCGGTGAGCCACAAAGTATATCCGCTGAAAAGTCCCAAATGCAGCGTGCAGTGTTTAAAGCGCTTCCTGTAGGTCGTGGTCAGGCGGTACGTCAGCGCGTGAGCGGCGCGATGTGCACGGACACGTAGAGGCGCAGCGGCGCCGGGCCGTGCAGCTGGCGCCGCGCGCGGCCCCTGCCCGCGCCAAGCGCTGCTGGCGCCACGAAGCGGGCTTCCAGCTCCAACTGCCGTGTCATCGACACCTGCAACAGAACAATGTTATAAGTACATCAATTATGCTTTCAGATGACACCACAGTCATCATCATCATCATCATCATCATTTCAGCGGAAAAACGTCTACTGCTGGACATAGAATTCCTCAAAGTGTCGACACATTGACCGGTCTCGTGTGTCTCGCATGTAGCGGATCCCCGGTAACCTTCACTAGGACAATTTTTCTTAGGCTATATTGTCCCACTGCTGGGCAAAAGCCTCCCCCACAGCCTTCCACTCTTCCCTCAGCGTGGTTTTCTCCGTCCAATACGTAACAAACGCTTCTAGGTCGTCACGCCAGCGTTTTCTAGGACTACAACAATACGTTTTTTAAATTGGACTCGATTCTGCTGACATTGGAATGCATCTTCGTGGTGTTAGTACGATAGCAAAATATTAGTTTAATAATAAAATTGCTCGCGTGGAAGGCTACATAAGTAGCTATCAAACAGTTGGCTGTCAAACTGAATGTAGAAGGTGGAGGCCTAACCGTTGTGGTGTATCCTTGGGAGAGGCCGTTCAAGAGAATCAATACTTAAAACACTTTGAATGTTGGCTTCAACGCTGTTCATTAATTATATAGGGTAACATACCTGTGTCTTCAGATGTCTCCTGAGCCGTAGCGCCCAGGCGCCGTCCCGCTTGGACAGCACGAAGTCGTTCCCCGTGTCCCCGTAGGCCACGCGGTTGTAGGGTAACATACCTGTGTCTTCAGATGTCTCCTGAGCCGTAGCGCCCAGGCGCCGTCCCGCTTGGACAGCACGAAGTCGTTCCCCGTGTCCCCGTAGGCCACGCGGTTGTAGGGTAACATACCTGTGTCTTCAGATGTCTCCTGAGCCGTAGCGCCCAGGCGCCGTCCCGCTTGGACAGCACGAAGTCGTTCCCCGTGTCCCCGTAGGCCACGCGGTTGTAGGGTAACATACCTGTGTCTTCAGATGTCTCCTGAGCCGTAGCGCCCAGGCGCCGTCCCGCTTGGACAGCACGAAGTCGTTCCCCGTGTCCCCGTAGGCCACGCGGTTGTAGGGTAACATACCTGTGTCTTCAGATGTCTCCTGAGCCGTAGCGCCCAGGCGCCGTCCCGCTTGGACAGCACGAAGTCGTTCCCCGTGTCCCCGTAGGCCACGCGGTTGTAGGGTAACATACCTGTGTCTTCAGATGTCTCCTGAGCCGTAGCGCCCAGGCGCCGTCCCGCTTGGACAGCACGAAGTCGTTCCCCGTGTCCCCGTAGGCCACGCGGTAGTGCGCGCGTGCACCGCCCTCCGCCGGCAACAACCGCAGCAGCGGCGCGCGGCCCCACGTCTGCTGCGGCGTTGCCGTCACCACCACCAGCTCCGCCTCGGGCTCCAGCACTGAGCGCCGGCCTGGAGGGACAATGTGCTGGATTCAGATGGAACTTACGCTACGAAGGATACCCCTCATTATGGAATGACCACTTTTCTCGAAGAAAAATTCATTATACCAGAGACCAAAAATAGTACCCCAGGATACATACATCATGAGAGCGGTGCAAACATAAAAGTAGTAGGTAGTGCGCTCGCGCTTGTCAAGGACGGACCTACGCAACTTTGTCGTGCGCGCGTTAACAGCTGTTGTCGGGGCAATGACCTCGAGTATTGTAAAATGTAGTTCGTGAAACATTGTTATAAATGAAGTGCTTACGTTTGTGTATGACAAAATATCTGTTATGGATGAAATCAATTTGACAAGGATATGTGTTACGGCGTTCACGGCTGAGGATATTTTGATAGCAAAGAAGTTTTTATTTGAAGCTGTTCCGATGAAGAAAATGATTAATAGAAAGAAGGATGACAAAGCACAAAATGATTTAGAAGAGGTCATCGATATGCTGAAACATACAGTGTGATTCTTTATAATGTGCACATATCGAAATGGGGGAATCTATGCTTAATTTTATCGACGGAAAAATTATTAAAAAAAATCTAAATATTTTTTAATATTTTATATGGAATTTTTAAAAATTTTGTCTGCTACTGTGACCCCAGTGTAAACAAAACGGTGTAACTTTTAAACTAAATTATCTATCGCGATGAAACAAACTCCATAATGATTGGAAGCAATTAGGCGTCCTCGTAAAATGAAAATTGTGGAAAAAAACTACCCTCAATTGAAAATAAACACGTTTTTTGATCAAAAAAACTTTTTTTTTTCATAACTTTTTACATAAAATTGTTTCATCGCGATAGATAATTTAGTTTAAAAGTTACACCGTTTTGTTTACATTGGGGTCACAACAGCGGACAACATTTTTGAAAATTTTATAAAAAATATTAAAAAATATTTAGATTTTTTTAAATATTTTTTCCATCGATAAAATTAAGCATAGATTCCCTCATTTCGATATGTGCACATTATAAAGAATCATACTGTATACATGCTATAGACCCTGAGCAACTACCCATATTTGTGGCGAGGGAGCAGCACAAATTGCCTCCAGTGACCTTCGACCACTTAGATGTAACACGTCTTTTGAGAGATATTTTGAAATTTCAAGGTCAGGTGACAAACTGATAGGCTAAGATGAACTACTAAAAAGGTGGTGGACTAAAAAGAATGAATTCGTTACATGGCAAGAATTGAATGAAGCGCTTAAGTTGAAGCAATCAAACGAAAGGCATTTCGCTCTGTTAATAAACGACGTGGAGCGTGCATAGTTAATAGTTTTGAATGTAACAGTGGTCCTATAGGACTTGAAAATGTACCTGATAGGCCAAGTAGACAAGATACTTCTACTTCTCTCTAGACAAAATACTTCTACAGACAACACAATAAAAAATAGTGCGGCATTGAGTGTACAAAGTCAGGATATTAACCACGTTGAGGCCCGTACTCCGGTGTCGTCGGCGACGAGTAAACGCGCCAAGACATCGTTAGAAGACAATTCGCACGTGGAGCCCCAACTGCGATTTTGAACGAGCGACCGGATAATGGGTGCACCCGCGCACCAACCTCACCGTGATGCACATGACAGTTTGTGACATTTAAATTACGAGCCTTTAATATCTCTCAATAGACAAACCCTTAAAAGGGTCGCCCAATTGAAATACTTAGGGCATTATGTTACCGAGGGCCTCAAAGATCAGGTACATATAGAACGTGAGCGCAGGGCACTAGCAGCCAGATGCAACATGCTGGCTCACAGATTCGCTCGTTGTAGTGACGAAGTCAAAATAACTCTGTTTAAAGCTTATTGTCAAGGGTTACGACACGAGCAGTTTGTGGGTTAGCTATAAGCGGGAGGCTTTAGATGCTCTTCGTGTACAATATAATAATGACTTCAGGGTTCTGTTACGATTGCCCAAGTGCTGCAGCGCGTCAAGCATGTTTGCGGTGGCACGAACTGACGACTTTTATGCTGGGAAAAAAACCGCATCCTTAATACGCAGAATGAGGGCTAGCAGCAACAGAATTTTTTGAACCCTAGCTGAACAGCACGATGCACCGATTTTGTGGCACTGTGCCCGGTTGCTCGTGTGGCAGGGTTGATAAATAATTGTGTCATACCTACTTAGTTAATAAATACTAACACTTAGTTGACATGTTTGTTAGTGTACTAACCATTGGACCAATGTTGTCAAATAAAATAAAATATATTCTCTTTCTTTGTTTCACTTACATACTTGATGAACAGAAAGGATTTCGCAAGAACCGGACAATTAACATGGCTATCAATGATCTGATACGCCCTATCTTATTGAATATGGATAAAATAATTGCTGTATGTGCTTTTTAAATGGACCTTACAAAGGCCTTTGACTATGTAGATTATAAAATACTACTAAATAAATTAAAGAAATATGGTATAAGAGGCAACATTTTAAAACTAATTGAATTTTACTTACATAAAAGAAAACAGATTTTGGAAATAACACGAATATGTCCACGCACTGGTTACGAAAGAAGATAAATACGGAGTCCCACAAGGCAGTCTGTTAGGACCTTTACTATTCTTGACTTATATAAATGATCTGCCTAGGGAAATAAAGTATCCGATGGTATTATTTGCTGACGACAGTACGGTAGTAGTAAAATATGACGATCCTAATACTTACGAAGCAGAGATAAATATGACACTTAATAAAATAATTACTTGGCTCAATAATGATAATTTAGTCATTAATCTAGAAAAGACTAAAATAATGCATTTTTATCAAAAGATTCCTAATATAAATCATCTTATCGAATCGAGACGGCACTCGCAGCGTACAGACGTGCTCATTAGCAATATTTAATTAATACTTTAATAATAGTGACCTACTTTAGTGTATTACCGTCGTAATGTTAGGTGTTAGTAATTTTTGCTTAGTCTATAGTTTTTGGTGAATAATGGACAAGAATCAGTGAAGTTTTAATAAAACTATAAAAATGGAGAGCAGCCCTTGTAATCCAAGGAGCCCAGCGCCACCCTCCGCCTCACCGTCGAAGTCTGCCACGGCTGTTATCGTTTCAACGCCTGAAATCCAAGGATGGATGACCACCATCCAGCGGTACTTGGACGAAGTTTGTTCTGTTGCCGCTGATGGAAAACTTAACACCGAGCAGAAGATGAAGATCACTAATCTTTGTCGTAAAGTAGAATCCGGTACGTCGCAATTGGCAGTCTTATATCAGTCGCTGAAGCAGAAAACTATTCAGGCGAATCATATGATCGACAACCTGAAGCAACAGCGCGACCTGACAGAGCATATTTTGGACCTAAAGGAGACAATACGAGACTCAAGTTCCGCGGGAAGCGCTTCATTTGCCGACATGGTGAAAAGGGGATCTGACCATTTCGTTCGTCCTAATAACTTAAGCTCTGTGGCCATTTATCCCAGTGATAAATTGAAGACGAGTGACGAAACGAAAGAACTCGTGCAGAAAATCATACGGCCCGAACAGATGAAACTGCAAGTACGAGGTGTACGGAAAACAAAAAATGGTGGCGTCATTATAAGTACCGAGACGAAACATGACGCCGACAAACTGAAGAACGCAATCCAGCTCTCTACATCTGGACTTACCGCCAATGAGCCCAACAAGCGAAACCCCCGAATCGTGATTATAGGTGTGCCGACTTCCTTGACTGAAAATGAAGTTTTCAAGTGCATCTTTGAACAAAATATAGCCGAAAAGTTACCAGAGATGACCTTGGAATCATTCTTGTCCGCCTTAAAATTAAGCCACAAATCTGGAAAGAGAGATGCTGCGACCTGCAATTACGTGATTGAAGTTTCAGCCCATTTACGTAAATCGCTAATTCCTCTATCAAGGATTTTTATAAATTGGTCGTCCTGTCCTGTCAGGGATTTCACATTGGTAACGAGGTGTTATAAATGCCAACAGTACGGCCATGCTGCAAAATCTTGCAGAGAAATCAGTTCTACGTGTGGTCACTGTGGTCAAGAAGGTCACAAAATGTCCGAATGCCCGAATAAAACTGAGACTCCGAAATGCGCGACGTGTTCACGGTTCAAAAAACCCAATGCTCATAAAACTGGAGACGCTGAATGTCCAGCAAGGAAAATAGCAGAACACAGAAATATCAACTCAATAGATTATGAAGGCGCCTAGTGCATCATTCAATAATACACCTTCCATATCTATTTTGCTGACTCAATGAGTCCACTGTGCTGTGCGACCCTACTATCCATCGTTGTGTCTATCTAAGCAAATTCCTGACCGCCGCAAAAATGTTGTAACAACGTTGATTTTTGTATTTTTGCAATTTATTCTTGACCGACTCAATCTTGTTTAAAATACTGCTGATTCTAATGTTATAACATTATTAATATTTGCGTAATTGACATACATTTTACCAACATGTTTGAGACATTATTAATTCTAATCTAATAAATAATAGAGTTTATGTAAATTAGATGTATAAGTATCATTAAAATTATTCTTGTATTATTACATATTGCTTAGAAATCTGTTGTCCAAAAAGTTTTTAGTATTAGAAGCCATATCGCCTGTGATACAGGTTTATCCTAGTACAGGCATCGAACTTTGTTATACCTAAGATTATTTTTAAGATTTATGTTGTATTTTACCAAACTTAACTTTGAATAAATTTATTATTATTATTATTATTATTATTATAAACCTTGACATTAACTTCTTGGGTACTAAAATGGAGTCAGCAACTATTACTAAATTTCTTGGTGTTGTTATAGATAATAACTTGTCATGGAAACTTCAAACGGAGGCTATTTGTATGAAAGTCAATAGATATGCATATGCCTTGTATAAACTGGCTAAAATTGTTAACCTAGAGACTTTTAATGGCTTACCATGGCTATGTTGCTTCCACACTGAGATATGGCCTAATATATTGGGGAAATTCAGTTGATAAGGAATATGTCTTCAGAGCCCAGAAAAGATGCAACAGAGCTATGTGTGGTTTGCAAAGTACCGACTGCTGTCAACCTCTATTTATAAATCTCAAAAATGTTAACCTTGCCTTCTCTGTATATTTATGAGCTAAACATTTTTGTTAAAACAAACATGAACCCCTATGAAATAGCTTTCAAAAGTCAGTATAGGAAACTACGTGATAGAAATAAGTTAGAGCTTAGAGTTACACACGCAGGTACGGCTTAAATGAGGAAAAGTGTTTTTGTATGGCCCAAATAATTAAATTCTTATCTCTTTGTAATAATAGTACCTAAACATAAATTCACATAATGGGCAAATGCCTCCTTTAAATGTATATTTGTACGCCAGATGGTAAAACATTGAGAAACTGTATAAACATATTGTAACATCCTGCACATTGCTGTATACCTTTATTTACAAATAAAGAATTTTGATTGATTGATACTAGATTACATTTTTAAATATTTCTTAAACAAAAAATATCAAAAAACATTTAATAGGAAGTACATTGTTACCCGAGGGGCGAAAGTTACGTATTTAGTCCCGAGACGGGGTTTGGCGCCCGTAACGTAGTGAGGGCACTAATAGTTCGAGGGACTAATTAAGTAATTTAACCGAGGTAAACACTGTGCTTTTTATTACGAATACGAGGAAAGTAATAATAAGAACAAAAATTATTAGCTAAAGAAAAATGTGTGTTGATCAGGTTGTCGCTTTCCCGCTTATATTGCGTTTTTTGTCTGTTTTTGTAAAAAGTAGCTCTTTCAACCCGCTCCGCAGGCATGTTACGACCTACTTTCAGAGTATGAGTAATGATAATATATAAAAAAAATAGTAGGTCGCCGGTATCGGGAGCAGGGTATGCTACCGGTGGTAAGGGCTCCAGAGACAGGAACCTCCTCACAATCCGAGCCGTATCGAGAAGTACTGCCTGAATCAGGCCCTTGATCCAACCGCCAAGCGAAAGTTTTGACAGGTGGTCGTCCATGCTTTTAGCTATCAGGCCATTGGCCATTACTACTATCATACGTAATAGGTATATAAAGGGTGTAAAAGTACCCTTAACGCAAACGAAGGGCATTTTGTTCCCACCACTGCAATATTTTTTTGGTTCTAGACCATACCTGGGAACCCCCTAGTTACGGAGATTCCAAGGGTCAAAGTTCCAAATTTTGCACAGCTGTTTTTGTAAATACTAGTTTTACAGGATATAACTTTACTTAAATTACCCCCATGACCCTTTTACTATTCAAAGCATCCACTAGCACAATGTTTTAAGAGTGCTACATTGAGTTTTACCGTAAAATGTGATTTTTGACCCCAAAAAAAAATTTCGTTTCCCAGCAAAAAATTTTGCGTAGGGATACTTAGTTTGATGTACAGAATGCTTGGTTGACGTATGTGTGAAGGGTTAATTTACACCCTGTATATTAACAATGATAGCCGAGTTCACATGCCACATATCGACAATGTCGTGCGCTAAGTCCAGATTTTTTATTTGTTTCTCTTTTTCAGCTTTCACGAGGTTCTCATCATGCGGAATGGTAACATCGATTATCATTACGCGGCGCGCTGATCGGTCTATCACCACTATATCAGGCTTATTGGCAACAATAGTACTGTCAGTGATGATATACTGATCCCAGTACAACGTTACTTACATGGTCTTTTTTGAGAACTGGGTCGGGCACATACTTGTAATACGGTACCTCTAATTCTACAAGTTTATATTTCAATTTGCTGGTGAATAATCCTGGCTGATTGGTGAAAGGTGATTTTTCAAAAGAACATTAAATTCATAATTTTAAGAATGTATTCATGATCGATTTATGAATGAGTGCTAATTTGACTAAAATGCTATAGAATAATTAAACTTTCTAGTCAATAATCAACGTACACGAGTATACCTACGTTACGATTACACACTCGCTCGTGGTAAAACCTCTCGTCGAACTATCACCTTTTATTGCCAGTTCTTTTAATTTAGTTCTCACTCCCCTCACTTGATTTTTGTCTCAAGCTCATCTTCTCCCTGTTAGTAACACTAATATCGTTATAGGTTGTCGTAATTCCTGCTAAACTCCGAGTGAGTAATGGGATAACATTAAAACAAGCAATACTTACGACGACTACGCCTCTTGCGTTTCCTGACGATCATTGTGCCATTAGCGAATACAATCGCTTCATCCGGAGCTCGTCGTCTTCGACCGTTCACCTGGGAAGAATATCTTAGTGGTAGTAACACGGGCTGAGGATTACATCAATACGGTAGTTGACAAAAAAATCTAATTCGTCCGTCAGATAGATATCAAAAAAATATTGGACACGTATATTTTTCTTTTTGCACGTAAACAAAAAATGAAAATGATACAGTGCTTTAAACTCTTGTGACGTCACATCGCACATTTTTTTTTCACGTAGTGATGTCAAAAGCCCCCCCACTCGTGATCTTTGTCGCGTTTTATCTTCGTCAATTTTTCTTAATTTGATAAAACAAAACCACGTATCCAATATTTTTCGATACTTAATCTAACTGACGGACCAAACAGAATGATTTTTTTTTTTTTACTCGGGAAACATCAGTATTGTAAACTATCCAAACATTATAAAGAGGAAAGATTTGTATTTTTGTATGTTACGTATTAAACCTAAAAACCACTGGACCGATTTGAAAATTTTTTTCACCGTTCGGAAGCTTCACCCTGGGTGACATGGGTTACTTTTTAACCCTGTATTCCCACGGGAACGGGAACTACACGGGTGAAACCGCGTGACATCTGTTAGTTCATCATAATCAGCCTACAACGTTCCCAGTGCTGGGAGACAGACATTGAGTATTACTATAAAATGTGATTTTTTTACCCCAAAAAAAAAATGTTTTCCAGCAATAATTTTAGCGTAGGGGTACTTAGTTTGATGTAGTAATGCTTGGTTGACGGCTTCGTTATTGGTACTCGTGATTGGTGCTTCGAAAAAATGCTAAATTCGTCGTGAAGCAATTTCTTTTTCTGGAGTGTGGGAAAGCATGAAATGACTCCTCCCACCGGGCAGAGTGGTAGGGAGTGTCAGACTTGTACTGACAAAAAACCACCCATGTTCGTCTTAGCCCTTAGTGTCTCGGGCGCGGTATCTCACCTTGCAACTGAAGCATCCCTCAGTGGAGATGAGGTCCTTGTCCCCGCCGAGCTTGTACTGGTCCCGCACGGGGAACACGGGCGCGCCGCCGATGTCGCCGGGCGGCAGCGCGCCGTCCAGCGCCGTGAGGCAGTGGCCCGCGCCCACCAGCTGGTAGCCGGCGGGGCAGCCGCACTGGTACGACGAGCCGAACGCGGTGCAGCCGTACAGGCAGCTCGCGCTGGCGCAGCCGCCTGCCAACTGGACAACACATTACATGCTTTATTATCTAGGTAAGGTAACGTCAAAATTTTTTTTTTTTTTTTTTTTATATTAACCTTCTACTACAATCTGTTGCCGTGCTGGAACAATAATTAGTATGTTTGTCTGTGTACGTCGTGGCATGCTCGGTATGTGACTGTGTGTCACATCCTACTTTATATTATGCAGATCTAAGTATATCCTGCGGTGTTTTTCGCTTTAGTCTAGGATTTGTCTGGATTTCTTCCATCAGAACCTTCGCCAAAGGGTTGGGGTGGTTTTCAATGCGTTTTTTGTAGGTTTTTGTATGGTGTAAGATTTCCTGCTTGACTGTATTGACTTGTAAATCGTGGTGTAATTGCTCATTTGTGACATACCAGGGTGCGTTTGTTATCATTCTTAGCATTTTGTTCTGAAACCTCTGTATTATTTCAATGTTAGAATGTGAGGCTGTCCCCCATAGCTGTATACCGTATGTCCAGATGGGTTTGAGTATTGCCTTATACAGAAGAAGCTTACTAGTCAATGACAATTGTGAACGCCGACCCATTAACCAGTAGAGTTTGCGTATTTGTAGTCCCAGTTGCTTGCGTTTGGTGAAGATGTGTGTTTTCCATGTGAGTCGCTTATCTAGATGTAAGCCCAAGTACCGTACATGGTCTGTTTGAGGAATCTCAAGGTTGTTGAGAGTTACTCTCGGGCAGGTACCCTTTTTCAGGGTAAAGGTAATATGGGCCGATTTGGTTTCATTCGCCTTGATTCTCCACATTTTGAGCCAGTCTGATATCTGGTCCAGTCCAGTTTGCAGAATTTGTGTCGCCTCTTTTGGATCCTGATGGGAAGCCAGGATAGCTGTATCATCAGCGAATGTCCCAGTAGTTATGCAGTCTGAGGTTGGCAAGTCAGAGGTGAATATTAGGTACAGCAGCGGCCCTAGTACGCTACCCTGTGGAACACCTGCGTTTATATTGTGAAGACCTGATAGTGCGTTACCATACTGCACCATGAAGTGTCGGTTTTCTATGAACGACTTCAGTATTTCGTATACGTGGTAGGGTAACAGCGACTTTATTTTAAATAATAGTCCCTCATGCCATACTCTATCGAATGCTTGGGATATGTCAAGGAAGACACTGGTACAGTACTTTTTAGTTTCGAAGGTTTTATTTATTTCGTTTATTAGTCTGTGTATCTGGTCAACAGTCGAATGCTTTCGGCGGAATCCAAACTGGTGATCGGGAATCACTCTCTGTTGTTCTACGAGTGGTAATATTCGTTCCAATAATAATGATTCAAATATTTTCGACAGAATGGGCAGTAGACTAATCGGCCGACGTCAAAATCGATATATTTTATTTCCCGCCTATGCATGACTTTCAAAAAGTCGATACAGGTGCACGGTTCCTATGAAGAAGAACCGGCAAGAACTCCAGGCTTGTCATTCTTTCATAACATCGATTGTATATCTAGTTTACTAGAATGCGAATCTAGTTCAATTCCCGTTGCAACGTAAGACTAGCAAGCAAAACCTCTCCGCACTCACGACTGGTCGCATAAGTACATGCCTCTACCCAGTCTCACAAAACTCGTAGGATTCTGCTCCGTGATCCCGCATGATACGGGACTGAAAAAGGCGTGAGACCACGTAATACCGGGATCACAATATTACGGGATTGATAACTCGATTACAATCAATGAAATTGCTCTTTGATCCCAAGTATTTAACCAAGATGTGATTTTTAGTCTAGTAACACAACAGCTTTTGTAAAAATTGGATTTTTCTTCAGCCTATAAACCAATTAATTTATTTGATTTCACTCACACTTCTCTATTTAATGATATTTAAAGTTATTAACTTTAATAAACACATTCTGAATTACGTTGGATTGAGAATTGAATGAAATTGTTGCAATGAAAACTGAACCTTATGTCTGCTTATTCCTGCCACAATGTGCCGTCACTTTCCATTCCTGCTTACCTGCAGACACACCGAATGTCCGGCATCCCAGCCGTACCCGGCCGGACAGCCGCAGCGGTAGGCTCCCGCCACCGCGAAGCACGGAGACGTCCCGCACGGACCGGCCGCACACGCGTCTTGTGGGACACACACGCCGCTAGATGACCGGCTGGTTCCTGAAAGACGAAGTATTGAGGCTAGGAATTGAAAAGAGTATGCTAAGGTGGATCGGTCATGTGGAGAGGATGAATGAAAGTCAACTAACAGAAGGTATTTACAAGGCAGATCCTGTGAGTGGCAACACCGGGAGGGGACGCCCTAGAAAGACATACACTGATCTTATTGGTGCCGTTTTTCAGAAAGGACAGGTGCGTAGTATAGTAGTATGACCAGGGCCCCGAGTCTGCTATTCAATAGTGTCCGAATGGTCTATCATTGATCTCATAATAGGCGTGACGACATAGTCAAAGAATCAATGATTTAATGATATTAGGGGAAATAACATACGAGAAGGATTTAAAACACTGATTTAGTTTTATTTAAAAAATTAAGATTAGTAAGATTTTTAATAAAATAAAAGATTAAAATACTGATATCGGCCATTTTGATTGAAACACCAATCATAGCGCACTACGTCACGCCAATGTAAACATCACTAGCTGTCACTAGCTCACTGTGTTGTTTTGTTGCCGATTACGCATATGGATATTTTTTTTGTTACTACAATACTTTGTGAACATCTTTAGCAATGGAATCAGGCTTTGTAAAAGCAAACAGTTCAAATTTGCCCAGGATAGATTTACTGATGTTGGGCGATTTCCTTGGGTCAAATAAAGAATTTTGCTCGTCCGAGTTCCGAAATGTGAAAACCTCCCTGTAAGTAAATTTTGTAAGTATCTAACACTATAAAAATACAACAAACTCGTTTTGAGCTTGTAGGAGTTTAGTTTATTTTCACTTTCATATGTTATTTTTACAATAAACTTGTCAGTTTATTTTTGAGGTTAGCTCCTTCGCAACTTGTAATAAAAGTTTGCTACTGAGTTAATAACCAACAAAAGGAGTAAATTTCTGTAACTACAAAGCATGTACTAGTATCTTTTCTCATAGTAACAACCTACTATCATAATCACCGGGTCAGCTATGCAGGTCCAGAGGGCAACATTTTTGACATTCAAATATGTAATGCTAAAACTATTGATAATGATGTGTTTTTACACTGAGGCACCGCACACCACTTATAAACTTTGTTATTCATTTTTAACACACGAATTATGGTAATGTTTGTTTTAGTTTCCTCTAGCTGCGCTTTGACATTTCCATGTTTACTTATACGTGACGTCAGACCCGACGCCATGACACTGCGAGCTGTTTTCGCGCTCTATTTAATTTTTTTTTCAAAAATGGCTTATATCTTCGTTGAACTTTACTTTATTACTGAAATAAAGGTTTTTTCGTAAATAAAAAAGATGTACCCACATTACGGAAGGGGATTTCAAAATCTTTCGTCATGCCTATTGTTGATTTTGACAACACCAAACTTGTCAAAATCAATAATTATGAGATCAGTGATAGATCATTCTGACACTATTGAATAGCAGACTCGGGGCCCAGGGTGTCTAAAATGGCCGCTTTAGCAGAATCGTAATAAAAAAAATTAAAATTCTTAAAATGGACTTTATAGTTATAGACATTAAGTCCATTTTAAGAATTCGAAATTTTAACGTGATTCATACTAAGATTCTGCGTGGATTCTGATAAAACGGCCATTTTAGACCCGCAGATGTATGAATGTCGACAAGGCAAAAGGAGTATGTAAGGATCGAAGCCGGTGACGTTCTGTGGTTTCTGCCTACCCCCATGGGAATAGAGCGTGAGTTTATGTATGTATGTAAATAGTCAAAAAATAAGTTTATTAATGAAAGGACTAAAGTATTTGTGTTTGAAGAAGAAGTCCGCTGCGGGTTTCTAACTTTGTAGTAAGTCAGCGGATTTCCGCAGCCTTGTATAGGTCATCGGACCACCTTCTAATTGCCCTAGATTACATTTATGAACTATTAAGTTTAATATTCAAAACAAAAAACGCTTTCGTAATTCATAAAAAAAATCTACAAAATATTTAATAACACGCCATCTATTGCTTCACCCGTGAACTATGTGTATGACTGAAACCTTGTCGCGCGACGGCGATGTTCATTTCGTTTCATGTTCCCGACACTGTCAACGGATTTCTGTTGTTTCTTTCATCGTGCCTAGTTATCGGGTGTGAATGCCAAGCAAGGACAAAAGTAGTACCAGCATATTGCTATTTTATAGCATTAGTTATAGAAAATCTAACAGAACAGCGGCTCAATGACAATAGAATTATGACTTAAAGAAGCTTTTATAAAAATACACTTAAAAAAGTCAATAAACCATTAAACTTCTAACGCATCAATCGCATATAGCATAGAAAAATTAATTGGCACACACACAACACATATTTTTGTATCCATGCTTTTAACCTTTGATGTCTTTCCTTTTGAGGAGACGATCCTGGCTACAGGATTAAATAATGTCTGTCATAAAAATGCATTGACACCAGAACCAAACGTCGGGCCAAAATTAAATTGAATCAGATTTGGGGAACAAGCTTAAAATCCAGTGGTAAGTTAAATAAAGCTTATTAAAAGGTACTGAGAGCTATAATCTCAGTGAATGAATTAAAAAGTCGTTACCAGCCGGACAGTCGCAGCGGTACCCTCCGGCGTAGTTCCTGCAGGGCGACTGGCAGCGGCCGTCGTCGCACTCGTCGCGGTCCAGGCAGCGCGCGCCGTCCAGGTCCAGGCGGAACCCGCGCGGGCACACGCAGCGGAACGAGCCCAGCAGGTTCACGCACTTGCCCGGTGGAGGGCAGAGACCCTCCTCGTGGCACTCGTTCACGTCTGTACAGAGGGAGATCAACATATCAATCACTGACGCAAGAGGGATTCCAACAGGACTATAATTACAAAAAAAAACGATGAAACAAGAAAACGATGGTCCTGTGCGAGGCCAAAAGGTCCCTTGGTCAGTACAATGCTGCAACATTTAACAATGTAAAAGTCAGAGCACTGCTATTCTGTTGGTCTGGTCATTAAGAAACGCCAAATAAAACATTTTTTACACGCCTGTATGGAAGATCGGTCGCAATTGGTGCTGACCCAGTTACCCATGGTGGACTGACATCAGTAATGCGCGCAAATGTACCAGTATTTCGCGTAGTTCTGAGGTCCCGGCTCGTGATAGCAGTTGGAATATGTAAGAATCTGACATAACGTACTTTCGTACTTACGAGCCAAAATTAGATTTTTTGCAAAAAAGCAAAGCTATAATCATCATCAGCCATAAGACGTCTACTGCTACCCATAGAACGCTATACAGAACGGCAGCCTGCCGTTTGCATCCACCGGTTGCCCGCAACTCTCACGATAAGCCCTGATGGGTCCATCAAAAATGAGATCGACTTCATCATGACGACCAAGAAGCAAATATTCAATGATGTCTCAGTGATCGGCAGGGTGAAAACCGGTAGCGATCACCGGATTGTCAGAAGCACATTGAATATCGATGTCAAGCTTGAGAGGTCACGTCTGGTGGAGTCCACGCTCCATCCTAATCCTGCCCAGATCCTAAATCCCGAAAGCTTTCAACTCGAACTGCATAATCGTTTTCAATGCCTAACTGAATGCGGAACTGTGGACGAGTTAAACAATGGGTTGGTGGAAACTGTCCATGCAGTGGGGCAATATCCCACGCCGGCAAAAGCCTCAAAAGCTCTCAGCTAATACAATCCAGTTAATGGAAGACCGGTCTGGGATGAGACTGCAATCTTCAGTAGATATGTCGGAATACGGTAAACTCAGTAGGAGCATCTCAAAGTCCATGCGACACGACTTGCGGTCCTATAGTACTCAATTCATTAAGACCGCAATTGAGCGAAACCAAGGCTCCAAAGTGTTCGCGAAGAATGCGTCTATTGGCCGAAGCCAAATGACAAAATTGAGGACCGAAGACGGCAGTATCATCTCATCTAAGCCAGAGCTGCTGGAAGAGCTAGAAAGGTTGTATGGACAGTTGTATACCTCGACCCGACAGCCCGTTGTCATTTCAGCTCAGGACACCAGAGCTAAACTGACCGGACACTACACGGAGGATATCCCAGACATTAGCCTGTATGAGATTATAATGACCCTCTAACAGCTTAAGAACAACAAGGCGCCGGGGGATGATGGAATCACGACAGAACTTCTGCGAGCGGGTGGAAAACCAGTGCTGTTAGTCCTCCAGAAGTTGTTTAATTCCGTCATTCTCGAAGGGACTACGCCAGAAGCATGGCACAGGAGTGTGGTTGTGCTCTTCTTCAAAAAAGGTGACAACACCCTATTGAGGAATTATAGACCCATCTCACTCCTGAGCCATGTGTACAAGCTGTTCTCGAGGGTCATTACGAACCGTCTCGAACACAGGTTTGATGACTTCCAGCCTCCCGAACAAGCCGGTTTCCGGAAAGGCTTCAGCACCATAGACCACATCCATACGCTCCGCCAAATTATAAAGAAGACTGAGAAGTAATAATCGGCCACTATGTCTAGCGTTTGTGGACTATGAAAAAGCCTTCGATTCTATCGAAACCTGGGTGTTACAATCTCTTCAGCGGTGCCGTATTGGCTATACGTATATCGAAATGCTGAAGTGTTTGTATAGAAACGCCACTATGTCGATCCGACTACAGGACGAGAGCACAAAGCCAATCCAATTGCTGAGAGGCGTGAGACAGAGAGACGTCTTTTCTCCGAAACTGTTCACGAACGCATTGGAGGATGTTTTTAAGCTCTTGGACTGGGACGGATTTGGCATCAACATCAATGGCGAATACATCACTCACCTTCGTTTTGCCGATGATATAGTCATCATGGCTGAATCGCTGGAGGATATTAACACAATGCTCAAGGACCTCAGTAACGTTTCTCAACAGGTGGGTCTTAAAATGAACATGGACAAGACGAAAGTTATGTCGAATGTCCGTGTTCCACCCGTACCGGTAATTGTTGCGAGCGATACTCTCGAAGTTGTCGATAGTTATGTCTACCTTGGACAAACTATTAGACTAGGTAGATCTAACTTCGATAAAGAGGTAGCTCGACGACTCCAACTCGGATGGGCAGCGTTCGGGAAACTACGCGACATCTTTTCGTCTAAAATGTGTCTTAAGACAAGGGTCTATAACCGAGCTATAATAGTTCTCAAAAACTGATAAATGAAACTCACCAACACAAGCATCACCCCGTTTCTCATAACCATCTTGACAGGAGCACTCATAGGAGCCCTCAGTGTTGCTGCAGATCTGCTGGCAGGTGTGCGTGCCGCGTTCGCACTCGTCCACGTCGCGACAGTTGGCGCCGTCCTCGTCCACCTCGTAGCCAGTGCGGCACAGGCAGTCGTACGAGCCCTCCGTGTTCCTGCACAGCTGCTCGCACGGCGGCGGCCGCACGCTGCACTCGTCCACGTCGGCGCACACGTCGCCGGCCGCCTTGTAGCCGCGCCCGCATACGCAGCGGTAACTGACAACGTTAAACACATTTCATGACACTAATAAACATCTGATTCCGATAATGTTGCTTCTCGACTACCTTGTTGTTTTAGTAATCGCCAACGCGACTGCTGATTCTCAGGACAAACAAAGTGTTAGACAGTTTTTCTATCAGAAGCAGCCACGAAATCGGGATTTGTGCCCAGTTGATGGCAATAGGCCCGCCCACTATTACATACGACTTTAATATAACTAACGAAGTATGTACAGTGTACACATACACTTTGCCAATAGGGGATCGAACAAAAAAAACTAATTAGTCTGTCAGATAGATTTCCAAAAAATGATGAAGCCATATTTTTTCTTTTTTCACAAAAACAAAAAATTAAGACGATACGGTGCTTTGAAAACTCGTGAACTCCTCGAAAACATCACATGTGTGTGTTCAACACTCATAATCATCTTTAAGGCGTTTTATTTCCGTCAAATTGTATTTATTTGATAAAAGAAAAAACACGTATCCAATATTTTTCGATAATCTAACTGACGGACTAATTAGAATCATATTTTTTTGACCCAGTCCGATCCCCTATTATGTTAAGTCCCATTTATTTTTAGGTACAACTCTCCTTAAACCTCTGGGGATTAAAGGCGTAATGTTGGCATTCAATCAACTCAGCCTATCGCAGTCCAAGTCCACTGCTAGAGAGCATTGTTTTATATGCTAAGAGTGATAGGCTCACCCTTTATAACATCAGACTTTATCATTACTAGCTTATGTGGGTATAATGAACGACGTCTGCGTAATCCTTTCAAAAGAGTGATTATATTTTTAATATACTTAAAATACGATTAAACGACTGAAACTTTTTTATACAAAAATCAAGTTCCTCTGTTTAAGCGAAAATCATTCAGATATACAATAGCAAACTGATTGGTTTTTAAGTAACTGATAGGTTCGACTGTCTCCTTTTAAATTAGGTACACTAGCATTGGGGACGCAATTACCCAAACTAATGAGACTTCCGTGTTCCGAACATTTCAGAGACCAAAAGCTGAATAAGTGTTTCCTCTTCATACTTATACCAAAGCTAAACACAACTGACCTGCCAATGGTATTGACACATCTGCCGGGAGCGCAGAGCCCCGGCATGGCGGCGCACTCGTCCACATCGAACATGTCTATCCCGTTCCCGCCGACGCCGTGGTTCTCTCCCGTCAGCCCGGGCACCAGCCCAGCCCCGCCGCCCAGGTTGCTGGCAGAGCACAGCTCCAGCCGCTCGGGGCTGCCGGGCTGCGGACACAGCTCGCATTCCGGGCCCCACGCGACGCCCAGTGTGCAGCAACATTGAGCCCTACACATCGGGAATTAATCAGTTTTGTTAATGTACCAATATTACAAACTATCATACTACTCGTAGACGTAGTGTTATCTTGGACAATCTGAAAGGTAACCGTCATACTTGAAGTAGTCATCCTAAACACACAGCAAGTAATCCCCTTTTGGGGGGGGAGTCATCTAATAACCCCTCCCGCTGTGGGCAGAGCAAAAGGGAGTGTCAGACTTCTACTTACTAAAAACCACCCATGTTCCTTCTTAGCCCTTCGTGTCGAGGCCGCGGTATCTCTTTCGAACAAACCGCAGCTCAGCAAGTAAACCCTGGGGTCGGCTTGATATGCTTTCAACTGACAAAACATTCTCTTAAAATATGTTGTCTGACGAGATAATTTATTTCAACTAACAAAATTGACAGAGGAATATGGATTTCAACATGGTTTACCGAAGTGAATTTTTCACTAGTCGGTGCCTAGGTGCAGGCATCAGCAACAGTTTTATGTGAAAGTACTGTATATTGATTTTGAACGAAGTCGAATTAGCTAGTAGGTACTTACTTAGTAACATGAGCAGGTGGGATGGGCGTGGAGGCGATGGCTCGTGGCCAGGGCTCCGGCATACAGCGACCTGACACCAGCGAGCGGTGGCACATGCCTGTGCGGTGGTCTGGAACATTACAAAGATTAGTACATTTCTAGATCCTGATCTAAAATATGAATAACATAGCCGAAAGTGTGTGTTTGTATCATAATCAGTGAGATGCAGCTGGACACCAACACTCTCACTATGTACTGAACTGATAATTTGACAGCTGAATGACATTTATGAAAGTGTCTGTGGAAATCGTAAGTATTACAGCTACAAACCAAAAGAAGCAAGAAGTATACAGTAGAAATAGACCATAGTTTACTGCATACCAAAAAGAAAAATGTATTGAGAAACGCCGTTTGTTAACCGTAGTAATTGTTAGTGGATTTCTCGGCTCCATAACAACGTCACGTAAGGCTCGGTTTCCACCAAAGTGGAGACGAGCGGAACGGAGAGGAGACGAGCGGAGCGGAGAGGAGACGAGCGGAGCGGAGAGGAGACGTGCGGTAATCTCTCAATCACATTAGCTAAAATTTACATCTGGTCTTTCGCCATGATTGGTCAAATTTGCTATATCTCCTTTCCGCTCTGCTAGTCTCCGGTTTGGTGGAAACCGGGTCTTAGGCTCGGTTGAACGTATATCAAAATGTAGTATGACACACACGATGCTTGTAATTAGCTTAGACCCTGCATCTGCCACTCACCGACACAAGCCATCCCGTCGTCGCTGGGCCGGTAGCCCGCATCGCAGTCGCACACGAACCCTCCGTCCGTGTCGATGCACACGCCGGGCGCGCACCGGTCGGCGTCCTCCGCGCACTCGTCGATGTCCTCGCACGCGTCCGCCGCGTCGTGCGCTGCCGATGTGCGTCTGTATCCTGCCAGGGGGATTCAAATTAATAAATTGTCAACACCAACCACTTCACTAGATATGTACCAATTTAGTCTTAAAAATGTTGAAGTTTAACTGTAGAAAAGGTACTTAGTGAAATCCGTGAAATTGTAATTTTCGAGTCTATGCAGTGTTTTTGGCCCAGAAGTGTTGTGTGAAGTGTTGAGACGATTCGGACGCGCGCCGCAGGGTTAATGCGAGGAAGGAGGCACGAGAAAAGAGCCAGTAACGGGACAGTACAGGCTAATAAAAAAGAAAGCTGCACTTTGCTATCCAGCACACCTACAGATGTCCACTGCTGGTGAATGCTGTACCACAAAGTCCAGAAAGGCCTCTCCAGACTTTCGGCAACGACCATCCACTAGCAGAGGTTGTCGCTCACCGAGCCCGAAAGCGTTCTACCTCACATTTGCAAATTCGCAATCTCCACACAAGAGCATGTTTACTCCACCGCTCATCGGATAACTACTATAGTTACGTTCGTTTCAAACCTTATGGCGGCTCGGAAGTTAGCTGCGAGTCGATATCATGTCGAGATGATGCGTCTACAGTGCCCCTCCGATATCTAAAATTATGTTATGCGCAGCTTTACTTTAGAATTTTCGAGCCGGATTCAAGTTTGAACAGTCATACCTGAGCAGACCATCACTTGCAGCAAAGTTCCGAGCCGCCATTAAGGTGGAACCGAAGTATACGTGATTAAGCGAACAAGTACATTATAGAGCTGTTACCTTCAGGACACTTGCAGATATAAGAGCCGACGACGTTCTCGCACTGATGCGGACACACCTTGTTGCCCTGCGCGCACTCGTCGATGTCGGCGCAGTGCACTCCGTCGGGCGCCACGGCGTACCCGTAGGGACACGTGCAGCGGAACGAGCCCGCCGTGTTGTGGCAGCGGAACGTGCACGGCGCGAGCCCCTCCGCGCACTCGTCGATGTCCACACACGTCTACACGGAACCAACTCATTTATGGTTGAGCTAATATATCCCGTCGGGGCTGCGGCTTGTCCGAAAGAGATACCGCGCCCTCGACACAAAGGGCTAAGAAGGAACATGGGTGGTTTTTAGTCAGTAGAATTCTGACACTCCCTACCGCTCTGCCCAGAGCGGAAGGAGTCATTTGATAACTTCCCACGCTCCAAAAAAAACAGGCAGCTAATTAATGACGATATATCGGAATCTAGTTACAACCTTATTTTTAGTAAATCATCAAATGATTCTCCTGCTCTGGGGTAACGGAAGGAACAGACTTCTAATGACAAAAACCACCCATAATATGTTCCTTCTTAGCCCTTTCCGGGGCTGCTGTATCTTTTTTAAACAACTCACAGCCCTGGCAGGTAGTTGCACCTTCAGGAAAGTGTAAATTGTATTGATACTTATATCAAATATCGATCGTTTTCTATTTTTAGTCCTTCCTTAATTAATTACCTATATAGAACTATTCCTGGAATTGAGAAGATTACTAAGCCTTACCTGTTCAGGTCCTTGCGTAAATCCAAAGTTACATCTACACTCGTATCCGCCGGGTGTGTTGGTGCAGGTGCCATTCCCGCAGATCCTGGGGTCTGCGGCGCACTCGTCGGCGTCCACACACGCGAGGCCGGAGGGGTCGAGTGTGTACCCTGGCGGACACTCGCAGCGGAACGAGCCGTCCGTGTTGATGCACCGACCGCCCTTGCACACGTCCGGGCGGACCTTGCATTCGTCTAGGTCCTGGGGAAAAATAAATCATTTGAGATACTGAGATAAAACCAAGGCTAGGAGATTATGCATTTATTTTCTTAAAACTGCAGAGCTTTAGCTGGAATTTGGCGCCAACTTATTTTGATAAATAATGGGCAAACCTAATGTTTAATTTACCTGAGTAAGATTTGGTCGACCCATTCCACCTTGACAGATTCGAAGGAATTCAGGAGAATCAGGAGCCGGGCAGCGTTCACAGTATCTACCCCAAGCAGCTCCTAGTGAGAAAAAGATACTTTTAGGTAGCTATGTTTTACGTGATATTTTTGTATGAATCTCGTTGGTCCTTGGAGTCACAAGGTTTTTAAAGTAAGTGGTATCACCACCTGAAAGCTTGTGAATAAGGGTCATAATTACATGTTCATTACTTATGACGTATTTCACTTATCTCGAAAATAAGAAATCTTTGCTGTACTTGAAGTCAATAAGACTACAGTTATTGACAGAGTCCGACATAGTGTCAAATCGAAACAAGGGGACTGACATGGTTTTTATTGCATAGTCATAAAGCTCTTTCTAACTTACAGATACCGGCACGGTTCTTGAGTGCTCGGCGGAAGAGTGGGGATCTCTGTGCGCATCGTACACTTATGACAAATAATACGCACACCCGTTTCTTATAAATTTATTCGTCGTGAGGTACGTGCAGCAGGAGTAAAGAACAAATCCCGAGTGACGGCTATGACGCGATGCGCTACGGGCCAATCACTGCACTTTCCCCGCCCCACGCCTCTCTTCATATCACCAAACGGACCCTGATCATAACTCTCTTTTGCGCAGGTTCAAGAATTGTGCCGATGATTGTACCCAAGCAAATTCCAATTCAATCCCTAAATCAGTCCCTGCATTAACAGAAGTTACCTTCAGAACAGCAGCACTCTGGTCTGCCGAGCTGCAGCGGTCTGGCGCGATGGCAGCGTCCTTGGTCCCACTCGTCGTAACAGAGCTCCTTACGTTCGTCCACACAGATCGCGGCTGCCTTGTCGAACCGCCAGCCAGGCGGACAGTCGCAAACGTACCTGGAAAACATTTACATCTCTCACTGCCGTACTCAGAGATCTTTAATGATTACTTAGGCCGTCACTTAGTAATGGTTTTGACAGTTTTGTCATACAAAAATATGTCAAACCTTTACTAAGTGACGGCTTAAGTTATCATATAATATTTTTGAGTACGGCAGTTACTGAGACAATTTTCAAATTTTCAAAATATTATTTTTCTGTCATCGTGTTATGCAGCAAAATAATTGTGGGGATCAGAAACATCAGAAGGACAGCCGCTTCTTCTAAATTACCGGTATTCAGCTGCTAGATGCAGCTGAATACCGTAATATTCTTAGACAGGAAACCGAGTCCCACGTAGTTGGTGAAAGAAAGACAGTTGACGAATTAATAATGCGTCGTCATGGATTCATGAATCCTATTGCCACAACTTCTGGACATGTGACCTCCATGACATATTTTGTTCATTGATTTATTTAGCTCAAAGAGGTTCACTACCTACCTATTTGAATGAATAATGAACTTCACACAGTTAATTTAATCCTGGGTGCTTACAGCTACATACGTACTACAAGGCATAGGAAGTTACCCTCCATTGAAGTTCCTGCAGTCGCCGCCCGCGCACACATACTGTATCTCCTTGCACTCGTCGCGGTCCACGCAGCGTCTGTTCACCAGCCTCCAGCCAGCGCCGCATGAACACTCGTACCTGAACGTAGCAAAGCAGATCGTTGAAACAACATCAGAATTGCAAGAGATTGAGAGGCACCCATCGTTTCCTCTTAAAAGACCTGTCAGAAGCCCCCTCTGCAACGCCTGGTAAGGCCTGGGGTGATTATACAAAGGTCTGCCCTGAGTCATGCTATGCAAAAGGGGTAGTTGTTCGACTTGCTCGTGGTGCTAAATAAAAGTTAAAGTGGACTGTATATAAAGGCTTTGGTTTAATGCCGATTAAATTACAACAAGAATAGCCCGGACAAACATATAATAAATGAAATAAGCGAGTGTCGTCCGTCGCGGAAGGCTCCGAGGAAGCGAGTGTCCGGCCCCGCACCGCAGCTCGGTTGCCGCGCGTGTTGGTCACGCCGCGTGCGCGTGGTTGTTGGGTTCGATTTCCAACAGTAGTTGACAAAAAATATCTAATTAGTCCATCCAGATTTCATCCAGATTTCCAAAAAATATTGGACACGTATTTTTACTTTTTTCATGTGAAGAATAAATGAATACATTGCTTCGAAAAGTCGCGCGACGTCACAGTTGGGTACATTTTTTTACCAAAAAGTGACGTGACCAGCCCCCACTCACGATCTTTGACACGTTTTATTTCCGTAATTTTTTATTAATTTGATAAAACAAAAAACACGTATTCAATATATTTCGATAATCTAATAGACGGACTAAACAGAATCATATTTTTTTATTCTTTCAACTACCCTAATGTGCACGGTAGCACTTGACCACCGTACTGCCCCATCCATCTCTTAGATCACTTAGTGAGCGCGCAGGATCATGACATACTTACATATACCACAAAAAAACTAAATTTAATTAAAGAAAATACTCCTTTTTTATAGAGACACAAAGAATAAAATTTTGAATAATAAAAAAAGTTTTATATTTTGTCTTTTAGCAACGTTTCGTGGACACAGAGGAGGCGAAACTAACGGTCGGCCCCAGCGGCAACAAGCCACGCTACGCCACAACCACTTGCTAAGGTTGCTAACTCACCCTCCATTGGTGTTGGTGCAGGCAGGCGCACCGTCTCGGCCGCAAGGGTGCGGCAACTCGTCGCACTCGTCGATGTCGCGACAATGTCGCGCGTCAGCCGTGAGCGCGTATCCCGACGCGCACTCGCAGCGGAACGAGCCCAGCGTGTTGCGGCAGCGACCGTTGCGGCACACCATGCCGCCCTCGCGACACTCGTTTATATCTGTCGGAAGAATAACACTCAAAATCACCACGTTAATAGAATCTAAACTATGTATGCATCGTTTGAAACTTTCTTCTCGTCACAAAGAAATTTTAAGACAGCATATACAAGAAAGGCTCAGCATTTTGAAGGTACAGCTTCTGCGGTAATAGTCATCGGTGATAAAGCCACCAGACATAAGAGACCAGCCTGGTATACAATAAAACATGCAGTCAAATGCAAAGTCTTCTACCACCGACGAATACGGAGAAGGATAGTCTGGTCAATTCAGATATAAAAAATAGTGATGAAATTACAAACAGAGCTTAATTTTGGCAGAGACTTGGAGCACACCAGTAAAATAAAGTGCTAAAAGTCCCCACCGATCCCATGTGTGCTAAAAAGTTATTCAACGTCAAAAGTTTAAACTTTCTGATTTTTTAACTTTTCTGCATATCGGTAACTTTTATCAAAAATATAATCAAAACAATAATTGTAAATAATAAAATTATCTACAAAAATAGTCCTAATACTTTTTTTTCTAAGAATCATCATTCCTAAGATATCGCGATTCTAAAAGTTAAAAAAGTTGCCATCGACACGGTGAAGAGCAAGAAGAAGAATATAACTCACCGATACAATCATTGTTGGCGCCAGGTTTGAACCCTTCATCGCAGTGGCACATGTAGGAGCCGGGCAGGTTCTCGCACGTTCCGTTGCGACACATCGGGCGCGGTCGCGAGCACTCGTCCACGTCGCGGCACGCGTTGTCGCGGAGAGTGTAGCCGGGCTTGCAGTCGCATCTGGACGGAGAGTGTTGTCATGTTAATAGATACTCGCAAAATGGCTGACTTTAAAATAAGCCGTGATGATTTATAGATGGACCTAAGTTTACGCCATCATTGTTCTACAAATATCGTTTATCAATATGATTATCTTCGACCTAAGCAAAATGTCCTGCAAAATATGGAGCTGGCTGGGACGACTTTTGTATTCCGCCACTCCATGATCAGCCGTCGCTATTGACAGCGAAAACTTGAATGACAAAATATGACAAATAGCAGTCGTGTCACGATAATTTTAACCATTACTACAGCGAGCCAACGGCAACCACATTGTACAGTTCGAACAAATTATCTTGGCAGGTCCGAACTTCGTGCAGAACGCTGCGCAGTAACATTTATTAGGAACCAAATGGTGACATGAGGTGAAGTTCGGGGGGCGGAGTATAGGCTAGAGATGCACCTTACATAAACACAATCAATCCTCTATACGATCAAATATCGTAATCGATTAATTTTATTTGGAATACGTTATTATTAGTGTTTAGAAGATATTTAAGTGAATACATTAACTAATAAAGTGAATTTAATCATTAATAATTGAGTTTTCGTCTTTATTAAAAAAAAAATGTATAGTAACTTTATGTTTCCTCTGTTAAAAGACATGATTTACTTATATTTTAGAAATCTATTACAGACTTCTTGAATAACGAATGTTTACGAATATTTAAAACCTCAATATAAAATTAAATAGAAACATCTTTTTATTACTTAATTTCAATCGATTCGAAGAATAATCGATTAAACGACACCCATTGCACATGCACATGCACATCTCTTTTTGTTAACTTCGTGACCTTCGTGCAAGTTCGGCAATATTCGGTACGAGGTATTATATCTCAGTCACACGACAGCATTTGTTTGGTGTTTGTGTTGCTATCTCTGTCTTGAGCACATTCGATTAGAAAAGTTTTCGTTGTGTTTTTGTTTGTTGTTTTTAATATTACTGTTATTTTTTATTATTTGTTAGAAAAGTTAGTGGGCACTTATTTCGTCAAATATGCCACCAAAGTATAGTAGTGTTTTAAATAGCAAGGCGTGAAAAAATATTTACGATTTAACTCAGTATATGAAAGGGGAAAAAGAAAATGGAGTTAAAAATGTAGACTAGGTATCTAAAAGTGTTTTGATATTTATTTCATTTGTATTTTCTCACTGTATTAGGTATTTTCTGATCGTATATGTGTTTATCAGGCAATAACAGTTTTCTTCGCGAGTATACATGCGCAAAAGTTCGCAGAGCCTATGTTCAGACCTGCCAAGATAATTTGATCGTACTGTACAAAACTGTAGAGGGATTGTGTGGTGTCATATCTACTAGTAATTAAATGAATGAGTCTCGGGCAACTGGTGGATGCAAGTGACAGATTGCCGATCCTTACGTCGTTCTTTAGAGGAGGCCTTTGTCCAGCAGTGGTCGTATTCTGGCTAATGATGATGATGTGAAATGATCCGTGTAGTTACCTGTAGGATCCGATAGTGTTCCTGCAGTCGCCATGCTCGCACAGTCGCTCGTCGGCGCACTCGTCCACGTCCTCGCACTCGTCCAGCGCGGCAGACAGGCGGTAGCCGGGCGGACAGCGGCACTCGTAGGCTCCCGGCAGGTTCACGCACTGCGCCAAGCCGCGGCAGGGAGTACGCCGTAGTGCACACTCGTCCACGTCGCGACACAGGTGAGATGTGTTGTCGTGCTCGTACCTAAACAAGGGACAATTTGAATTAAATTGGGAAGCAGGCAGCATGCATACTGAACTCAGAGACCAGAATACGGACGCTCGAGTAAACGTTTCTGTCAAAGATATCCGGAGGCAGTCCGCAGTCCGGTCTACTCGAGATAACCCGTTTCGCTTACCCATGATCACATCCACACTGGAAGCCAGTGGGCGTGTCGTGGCACGTGCCGGGCTTGCACAGCTGCGGCATGATGTCGCACTCGTTGATGGGCTTGGTCTCGTTGGTCATGGGGTTGATGTACTCGCCGGGCTTCTCCCCGCAGAGCTGGATGTGGTCGGGGGAGCCCTTGTCGGGGCAGGCCTCGCACGGCGCGCCCCACGCCTTGCCCACGGAGCAGCAGCACAGGTAGCGCGTCTGCGGCACTCCTGCGGCTCCAGTGCAGCGGCCTGTGTCCTCCTCCCACTCCATGTAGCACTGGCGCTGACGGACGTCCACGCACTCCTCTGGCAACGAACAAATATACATTTGTGAATAACGAAGAAAGCTTTAAAATGCACCTTACCTACTCAAGCAAATAAAAGATTTCAGGAACCTTTCCAGCAGTAGAAGAAAGATAGAAAACCGCGTTGACAATGGGAAGATCCACAGTTAGGGGACCGTCCAAAAATAATATTATTGGCAAACTATGTTCCTTTCTACCAGAACTGTGAGCAGATTTGTCGCATAGGTCTGCTGTAGTTTTGGTGGGTTTCTCTAATTGTCGAATTTGTCTTTATATTTGAAATAATTCCATAATATACTCACTTCCATTGGGCATAGCCACATATCCCTCAGGACACAGACACACGTAGGAGCCCTGCATGTTGCGACAGATGCCGGGCCCGCAGACGTGGGGCGAGGCGCATTCGTCCAGGTCCTGGCAGCGCTGCTCGTCGGCACTGAGCTGCCAGCCGTCGCCGCACGTGCACACGAACGAGCCGAACGTGTTGGTGCACGTGCCGTGCGCGCACAGCTGTGGGTGCTGCGCGCACTCGTCTATGTCGGCCAGGGTCACTACGTACGATGGCTGGACAGAGATAAACATTCTTTGATAATCAATCAGAGAGCTGTGATGGTGGATAAAATCTGGGAAAAATTACACGGAAAGAAGAAGCTAATATTCATATTAGAATGAATTAAACATGTAGTAGACAATTACAAAACACATTTTTTTTCAAATTCATACATAAACTCACGCCCTTTTCCCATGGAGGTAGGCAGAAACCACAGAACGCCAGGCCACTGCTACGATCCCTACATACTCCATTTGCCTTCAAATATCTAGTCATACACGCACGCTTGCATCGATAGTAAGAGCAGACCATCATTGCATTCTATATTCTATAATGCTTTCAACAAATCTAGATTTTGCTAAGTACACAACAGCCTGAAATTATATTCAAACATTAATGGAATACTTACAGGTTCAAGAACAGGTTGATATCCAGGACCGCCGGGACAAAGTTGTCTGTAGGCTTCTGAACCAGGCTCAGGACAGAGGTCACAATAGTTGCCCCAAGCAGCACCTGTAGTCAACCAAAATATCATGAGCTTCAGAAAGTACCACTTTAAACTTTTCCAGTTATTCTTCTAACAATTGAGTTATTATCGACCAAACTGCCAAAATACTCCTAAAAACCAGAATCAACAATGGCCAGAAAAGCATCGAGGCATCGAAGACCGAGGAGTTCCAGAAGAACGTCTCAACTGTCTTGAATCAAACACGAAATGTATCAGAAAAGAGCAGCTAAGGAGGTAAGGTACAACTGCTAACTTACCAACAGAACAGCAGCAAGCAGCCATGGTGCCGTCTTCAGACAGTTCATCACTGTCGTGACAATGTTCAGCTCCAGACTTCAGATCCACTTTGCCGTAACAGCGTGCCTTTCTCGAATCTACAACGACATACATCATTAATTAGTTCCTCTCCACTTGATTTGTTAATGATGTTGATTTTTCAAATCAAAACTCAAAAGAAATGTAACTTGTGATATGAATGACAAAACTACATGGTTGAGGTTTTTTCTTTCCATATCAGAAGAGGGATACTTTCGTAACCTGGAAGAATAGAGGATCCGACAAAAAAAAATCTAATTAGTCCGTCAGATAGATTTCCAAAAAAAATTAACACAATTTTTTTCTTTTTTCACGTGAACAAATAATGAAGACGAGTTTTCGAAGTACTGTATGTGCTTCGAAAACTCGTGTGACGGCACATGTCAGTATACTTTTTATCTACAAGTGATCCCACTCATGATCTTATGACGCGTTTTATCTTCGTAAATTTTTATTAATTTGATAAAACAAAAACTCGTTTCTAATATCTTCGATAATGTAACTGACGGACTAAACAGAATTTGATATTTTTTGAGTCAGTCCGATCCCTTTATTGTTGAATTGGTTCTGTGATTGACTGCTCCTATAGTCCATTCATCTTCTTTTTCATCGACAACGATTGCGAAAACACAAACCTCTACTCAAGTCATCTACTGTATGGACCATTTGGTACACACTACCTCCATCCACCGCACAGGTTATTTATTTACGTTTGACAATGATGCCGATCATAAAGCAATAAAGCTTACCGAAACAAGCGGTCCCGTCGGACACGAGCTCGTAGTTGGGCGGACAGCGACAGACGTAGGAGCCTTGCGTGTTGACGCACTGTCCGTACTGACACGACTGCGGAGACTTGCACTCGTCCACGTCCGTGCAGTTGAAGCCGGGCATCACTGGGGACAACGCGAACTTATATTAGCTCAATAATGAGGAATAATAACTACTTAAACAAAAAAAAATCGTCCCTAGTTTTGAACTTTATTCGGATGCTGAGCAGCACAGTATCCATTCATCAGGCCAGCAGCTGGTCATATACAGGGTTCCAGCTCGGGGTTGAAATATTAAGTCGGAAATTTAAAAAAAATTAATGAACCATAATTGGATAAAACATTTATTTTTTTAATATGCGGGGAAAGGTCTATGCATTATAGATGCTGCGGACATTATTTACCATACCAAGATTTACTTGTGAAGTATAAGCTCGCAACACTTGAAAGTAGACGTAGGTATTTAGAAGCTGTGAATCTTTAAAATATTGTAAAAAATACATTTGACTGCATGGAACTTTCCAATATGATATGTTATGCGGTTCCTAGGACGATCCACAAGCGAAAGGTCCGCGCTGGCAAATTATTTTCAGTTGGTAAGTATTTGCAAATCCAACTCTGGATTGCGTTCGCCTGTTCGCAGAATGGTCGATTCCTACAACAGCACTTTTGAACACATCGATATTTTCACATGTGCTCCCCATATGTTTAAAAGTCTAATACTAAACGAACTTTCGTGAATATTACATTTATACACTATTTGTACTAAGTTTTGTTACCGTAGCGATGATTATTATTTTCACTTTATGTATGCTTCTAATTAATCTGTGAACAGCTTTGTGGGCTGCAATATTGTCAATAAGTCTTGTATATTTATATGATGTTTTTGTTTTATATTGTAGCTGTTTGCTGTTTCATTTGAATAAAAATAAAAAAAATAAAATAAAGGTCCCCTTGCCCGGTGCCATTTTGCGGCAAATAAAACTTTGATATGATCTAGCAATAAACTAAAAAATTAGGACTAAGAAACTAGTGCTGGTATACTTACAATCATCAATGCTGTCGGACTGGTATCCCTTGTCACAGATGCACTTGAACATGCCGTACGTGTTCACGCAGCGACCGAACACGCACACGTTGTCGAACGTCGCGCACTCGTCCATATCTGTGAAACACGAACGTTCCATATTAATAAAAAATACCACTCATTTATTTATAAATTCTCGAAAAAATTCTCATCATTGCCACCTTCATAAGCATAGGATACAAGTCCACTGCTGGACACAGCTATACCACTTATGACACTATTTTGCTACTAATAAAGCTGAATTCAACCACACTGCGAATATCATCGTCACTAGATAGATCAGGATTATTTTGGAACTTCCAGATTTTCGTTGGTCGTTGTTGTTCATCATCATCATTTCAGCTTTCTTCAGCCACTCTTCTCTGTTCTGCGTGTCTCTCATCCATACGTTTCCCGAGCTCCTGACGATATCCCTGTAGTCATTTCTCAAACTTACCAAGACAGGACCTGCCATCAGGCGACTTGGTGAAGCCGACGTCGCAGTCGCACTCGTACCCGCCGGGAGTGTTGGTGCAGTGCCCGTTCTCGCACAGCGTGGGGTCGTTCGCGCACTCGTCGATGTCTACACACGAGTAGCTGTATGGGAAGGAGATTATATATTATGGACTATGATGGTCATCATTTCATAAATTTTACTAAACTTGGGAACCTTGTGAGTGGCCTTCAAACGCTTATTGTTGAAGTACATTGTCTGTATTAGCTGTAAGTTTTCCGAATAGAATAAAATAAAATAAATACAAAGGCATAGAAGATCACTACGTGTAGTAGGTATCCACGTTAATTTTATTTACAGAAAGTTGTCAAGTGCATTTTGAAAAAAGGAAAAGCTTTTTGTTTGGACATAGGATATTTCTCTCTATTTTGGGCTCGATGAAACTTAGATTTTAATATAAAAGAGGACCTACTCTTCATTGACTTCAACTGCATAAAACGGCGAGAAAAGGGATTAGTGCCATATTTAGCAATTGAAGATCTACAGTGTTGATGTAACTCACCCATCTCCCTTATATCCGGTGTCACACAGACACATGAAGGAGCCGTCCGTGTTGCTGCAGGTGGCACGTGGGTGGCAGCCGCCATTGTTGGTGAGGCACTCGTCGATGTCCTCACACTCGGTGCCGTCACCTCGCCAGCCGTCGCGGCAGCGGCATTGGAATGAGCCCTGGTTTAGTTATTTATTTGTTTATAAATAGGAGAACCAACAACGAGATATTTAATCAGACGTTTAAAGACCGGTCTGTACCAAATAGCCCTATGCCAGTTTATGCCAATAAGCTGTAAACAACAATTTAACACCACAAGAAACGGAGCACCATGAGAACGTGCTATGTCAGTTTGGTCGTGACGGGACGGTTCAGCTCGAATTCAAGAAGCAATGGAAATTCTTAGAGAACGAGACGTGAACTTTTGCAATAACCAAATTACACAGGATTCTAAAGATGAATTTAACAAATACATCATTTTAAACCCACAGGTAAGTTGATACAGTCTGCAGCGGGATGACAGTCGCAGGTGCCGAGTTCACACTCATCATCGTCGGTACACGCAGGACCCTGCTCCGGCTTCACGCTGTAGCCGTCGGGGCAGCGGCAGACGAAGCTACCGATCGTGTTGTGACATTCACCAGCACCGCAGAGGTCTGGCACCTGAAAACGAACAATATTTTTATTGTTGCTATTCAACGGCAGAACTGTATTCGTGAGAAAGACTAAAAAATCATAGAACTCTTGAATTTGTAAGTATTCTTTAAAGTGAACTCATAAGCTTAGTCCACCAATCCACAGTGACGACATTGATCCTCCTGTACACATCAAGGAGCGACCATACATATCGACATATAACTTAGTCTTAAAATTATAGTCAGCTATTTGTGGATCGATTGTCATTTGCCTCCTTTCGGCTCGGACTTGGCTCCTTTGAATTCGACAGTATTCACACTATTGTCATCATGTACATCATTATCATCATTCGTCTACTGCTGGTCACAGGCTTCCCCCAAGTTACATGCCTGCATTTGAATATGAAAAGATATGAACATTCGGGCATACTCACATCAGCGCACTCATCGATATCCTGGCAGGTAGGTTTGACGCCGTCGGGCGAGGGCAGCAAGCCGTCGGCGCACGTGCACGTGTACGCGCCCGGCGTGTTGCGGCACGCGCCGCCGCCGCACGGCCGCGCGCCGCGCCCGCACTCGTCGATGTCGCGGCAAGTGCGCCCGTCCGCGCGGAGGTGCCAGCCGTCCCTGCTCACACAGAAAAGATAGTCCATTAACCCAATACTTATGGTTAGGTAGCTTGAAATTGTGGTCACCTAGAAGATTAAAATCATTTCGTGAATCTTGTGGACACTGCAAAAACTCAAACAAGGCAAAGGCAAAAGAGGGCAGGCAAAAAGAGATCATATAAACTTAGCTCAAACCAAGTACAGTCGCTTTTCATCCAAAAATGAACCTTATTTGGTTGCACTCACAGCTCGCGGCATAAACCTGAAAAGCCTACGTTAATGTGTATATTCTTATAAGCATATGCACATTAACGTATGCTTCTTAGGTTTATTTTCGAGTAAAGCGCAACTCTATGTTTGCTTTATCTCATCATCTTCGATACTAATTTTATAAAGATGACAAATTATTAAGGTTGCTGCAATATGCGACCTCATTAAGTTTAGAGAAATAAGAAGTGTCACTTGTGAAAAATGTGTCATGAAATAATATTGTTTTGTGAATTTTAAAGAAATTAAATAGTGCACCCTATAAAGACCTATATTTCCCATATTGTCCCAGAAATGATCGGACATGGATTTTGCTAAAATACAGATCGCGAAACTAGAGGGTACCAACTGGGTACAATGGAATATATCGTATGACGGCACTTCTACGAGGAGTGGAGAACCTTCAAGATATAGTACTGGGTAACATAAAAATACCGGAAACACTACCAGACACACTACCAGAGAGCTATTTTTCTTTTAAATCGAGCTGGTTGCTTATGTCTAAAAAGGATCGGACGGTTGAGAACAGCACAAGCCAGTTGTGTGCACATGAAAAGGCGCTTGAAAACAACGGTAAAGACGGTGAGTCTAGTTGTGATGCCTTAGCGGTGAAAACAGGAAATAAATTTACTAAAAAGGGCAATGACTTCACTCCAGAGTCAAGAAAAAAAGTGAGATGTTACAAATGTAAAGAATTTGGACACCTCAAAAAAGACTGTCCTATAAGGAATGCATCTAGTCAAGGCAACAAAGGAGTAAACATGTTGTTACAATCTGTTAATACAAAACAATCTGAATCAGATCATGATAACTGGTACGTAGACAACGGCGCTACTAATCATGTGACGATGCGCGCAGATTTGTTTCAAGATTTCAGATATTTTGATGTAGATCATATTGTAACAACAGCTGATGGAAACGTGATTAAGGCTATTGGGCAAGGATCACTAAGCATTGAAGCTACAGTTAACAAGAAGGTTGTCAAGTCAACATTGAGAGATGTTTGGTACGTTCCGAAGATTAGTAAGAATTTGTTTTCGGTGTTGTCGACACAAGATAAAAATCCAGGAAGCGTTTATGATTCGCGGGTAACTACTTGTTCAATGAAGATTGATGGAAAAATCTCAGTTACTGGAAATAGAGAGAGGTATGGAGGTCTGTACAGGCTCAACTGTAGGATTGTACCACCATCTAAAGTTGTGAATTTGGTACAGAAAGTAGATATGCTGCAACTCTACCATTCACGATTATGCCATCAAAACAAGAGGCACGTTAGACGTATAATCGAGAGGGAATTCAGTATAAAAACCAAGGAAACTGGAGAATTATGCGAAGGCTGTATATTTGGGAAGTCACACAGACTGAAGTTTGGTGTACGGGAAAAGCCAATAAGCCTGGAGAACGCATTCACACGGATGTGTGTGGTCCATTCCCTCTGTCGTAATTCAAGTATCGCTACTTTGTACTCTTCAAAGATGAATTTACGCGTTATAGATTAGTGTATTTCTTGAGAGAGAAGTCAGAAGTACATGAGAAGCTCAAAGAAATGTTGGCGTCTGCCAAGGTTAAAGAGTTATTGAGTGATAACGGTGGAGAATTTGATAATAATATTGGCGAATATGGGTATAAAACAAAGATTAGTTATGCCATACACCCCGCAACAAAATGGGTGTAGTGAAAGGGAGAATCGCACGATAGTTGAATCAGCGAGAGCTATGATGCATGCACACGAGGAACTACCTCAGACACTGTGGGCAGAGTTGGTGAATACTGCTGTTTATGTTTTGAACAGGACAGGTCCAACTACAGTGGAACACAAGTCACCATTTGAGCTTTGGGTTGGTAAGAAGCCACAAATTAAGCACTTACGAATAATTGGATCAACTTGTTACGCGCATGTACCGAAGCAGTCTAGAAAGAAGTTGCAAAAGAAAGCAGTGAAATGTAAACTTGTCGGTTATGATAATGATGATGGATACAGACTGTGACTGTGAGTACTATGTACTATAAAGCCACTTTTTACATTTAGTTATTTTTTTTAGTGACTGCCCTAGTGGCTGAGAGAATGTCATGCTCACTCAAATGTCTCGCTGATGGTGGCGTGTGTGTCGGATCATTTAGCTCCCTTCAAAATGGTTGAGCTGAATGGTGCTGATCCATGCGTCATGTTCGTGAACGGGCGCTGTCAGTAGAGACTGGTCATCTCTTAGTTGCCATGGTACATTTTTTTTTTTTTTTACCAGCTGACCCACGCAACTTCGTCTGCGTCACATACATGTAGCTTACAACCTTTCTCTATAAATCGACTATCCTTTCTAACTACCTTATTTTATATTTTATTAGAATATCTCATGTGAAGTTATTGTAGAGGCTGCAGAAGATTGTAATTATTTCTTTGCATTGTATAGATTCGATATCTTAATATTATATAATTGCATGGCACATGTGTGAGTACTATGTACTATAAAGCCACTTTTTACATTTAGATATATTATTTTTAATGACGATGCCCTGGTGGCTGAGAGAATGTCATGCTCACTCAAATGTCTCGCTGATGGTGGCGCGTGTGTCGGATCATTTAGTTCCCTTCAAAATGGTTGAGTTGAATGGTGCTGATCCATGCGTCATGTTCGTGAACGGGCGCTGTCAGTGGAGACTGGTCATCTCTTAGTTGCCATGGTTTATAAATATATGCATATTTTTTGATTTGTTTATTATACCTTTTTACTCCGGACGCTCTTAACTTGCACGTCTTGCTACATAGTTCTCACATAATATACCATCTCAACATGAATGATGTAATGTACCAAGATTTTGTAACAATATTTTGATTTAAAAGAGTGTCCATGGAGTTTCTTGCCCGTTCTTCTCCATAGAGATCTACGCTAGGGAACTGGCAACTACAGTACTTTCACAAGTTATTATGCCTTGTGACTGTGACTGTAGCTTAGGAGTGCAATACGTTGTTTCGGGGGTTGCTGCGTCGGGTTGCGCGGCGCCGGATGTTACCGGCGGCGCGTGCCGTGGTGGCGGGTGCACGGGGCTCCGGGTCGCGGGGCGGCGGTTGCGCGTTGCGGCGTGCATTCGTTGTTCCGTGATTCGAGGTCTCGTGCATTCGTTGTTGCGGTGTGCGTCGCTGCGTGCTTTTTTGCTTGCAGTGTTCGTCGTTGCGGGCATTCGGCGGCGTGTGGTTCGGCGTGGTGGCTTTCGGAATGACGTATTGCACTCGTAGTTTTTCGTAGTTTTGTTTTATGAATTGTTCTTATGACATTCAAAAGTGCCAGTAATGGTTTAATTGAAATAAATGCTTTGAGTTTGAGTTGAGTTTGAGTTGAGTTTGAGTTGAGTTTGAGTTGAGTTTGAGTTGAGTTTGAGTTGAGTTTGAGTTGAGTTTGAGTTGAGTTTGAGTTGAGTTTGAGTTGAGTTTGAGTTGAGTTTGAGTTGAGTTTGAGTTGAGTTTGAGTTGAGTTTGAGTTTGTGGAATGAGCATAGCAACTCGTTGATTAGATCAAGGGATGTAAACATTGATGAAAAACGCTTGGGTGCGGAAAGTCCAGTTAATGACTCAGGAATAAACGAAATAGAGATGCCTTTGGGATTGTCTGATCCAGTAAGTCAACCCCAGGTTGCTGAGAATGCAGAAGATTCAGGCAGTAGTGGAACAATCAACAATGGTGGGATTCATGATGGTAATGAAGGTGTTGGTACCGAAATCGGGGACACTGAGCTCTTTGCTAGAGAAGATGAAAACACAGAGTTTGTTGATAGAGAAGACGTTCCAGCTGAAGACTTTGATGCATTTGATGATGCAAGGAGTGATGATTTAGAACAAAGTTTTGAGTTTGGGGGAGATATAAAAGTAGAAGCTATCGATCATATCCATGATGAAATTCCTGAACGGGAAATTATGGAACATAGTCGAAGGGTTCTTAGAGACAGATCGTTGCTTCGTCCACCTGTGAAACTCAAGGACTATGTTTTAAATATGGCTAGCTGTGGTTACCAAGAACCAAGTTGTTACAAAGAGGCTATCAAAAGCTCTGAACAGGATCTTTGGGAACAGGCAATGGATTGTGAGATGAATTCTTTGAAAGAAAATAGGACTTGGGTCCTTGTGCCACTTCCTAAGAACAGGAAGGCTATACCATGTAAATGGGTGTATAGAGTAAAGCTGAATGCTGACGGGTCAGTGGACAAATATAAAGCCAGACTTGTACTAAAGGGCTTTAGTCAAAAGAAAGGTATCGACTATGAACAAACATTCAGTCCAGTGGCGAAAATGGCAACTGTGAGAAGTGTGATGGCTGTCGCAGCTAATGAGAACATGTCGATGTTGCAATTCGATGTTTCTACGGCATTTTTGTATGGAACACTCGATGAAGAAATCTTCATGAAGCAGCCTGAAGGCTATGATGATAGTTCTGGTCCGGTATGCTTATTGAAGAAGAGCCTTTACGGTTTGAAGCAGGCTCCAAGATGCTGGAACAAGCGGATCTTGGACTTTTTCAAGGAGATTGGTTTCAAAGTAAGTGATTCAGATCCTTGCTTATTCATCAGGAAGACGTCGTCTGGAGGAAAGCTTATAGTTGCACTATATGTTGATGATGGTTTGGTGGCTGCAACTAGTCAGAACCTTATTCATGAGTTTATAGCACAAATGAAGACTAAGTTTAAAATAACCACGAAGACAGCGTCATATTTCCTCGGTATTGAAATAGAGAAGACTGATGATGGAACCAAGATGTCTCAGGGTAGTTATGCAAAGAAATTGCTTAAGAGATTTGGTATGGCAAATTGCAGACCGGTAATGACACCAATCGTAACAGAAGACCAATGTCAAGACCAGTCATGTGATGTAAGCAATTTTCTAAAGAATTACAGACAAGTCGTTGGTGCATTGGCTTACCTAATGGTTGGAACTAGGCCTGATATTGCATATGCAGTCAGTGTGGTTTCTAGAAGTCTTGAAAATCCAAAAGAACAGGATTGTGTCAAACTTAAAAGAATACTACGCTATTTGCAATACGCACCAGAAAAAGGAATACTCTACAAAAGAAGCTTTAAAACTGGCATTCTTCAAAGCTACAGTGATGCTGATCATGGAGGTGATTTGAACACAGGTCGTTCAACCACTGGTGTATTATGCATGTATGCTGGAGGTGCTGTGTCATGGATGAGCCAGCGTCAAACAAGCGTGGCTATATCAACAACTGAAGCTGAAGTCGTAGCCGCTAGTGAAGGTGCTCGGGAATCAATTTAGTTTCATAGATTAATTGGAGATATGACATAATTGAAGGGCGTGCCTGTACTGAAAGTTGATAACGAAGCTGCAATCAAGTTAGTTGAGAATCCGGAGTACTACAAACGTACTAAGCACATCCGGATTCGACACTTCTTCGTAAGAGAGATGGTAACCAAAGGAGAGCTGAATGTTAGCAAGGTGACCACGGAGAATCAGCTTGCTGATACATTTACTAAACCATTAGCCAGACCAAGGCTGCAGAAGCTCTTGAATCTAATGGGTCTCTATTGAGAGAAGATAAAGGTTGCTGCAATATGCGACTTCATTAAGTTTAGAGAAATAAGAAGTGTCACTTGTGAAAAATGTGTCATGAAATAATATTGTTTTGTTAAATTGAATTTTAAAGAATTAAATAGTGCACCCTTTAAAGACCTATATTTATTAGTTTTTATCACAAATTAGTTTGTAACTTTGTGTGAAGGGACTAATGCTCGTAAAATGAATTCACTAATCGTCACACACAATGGTTGCCGGAAGATGGACAGCGCCGCGCGAGGGCGGCCCCGAAAGAAGACCCGGACAATCTGAACGCGTACTGCGACGGCTGGTTCGAGACATCACGAGAAAAGAGCTCATGTAAGGAATTGGGAAAGGCCTTTGCCGGACAGCGGGATATAAAAATGATTCTAGTTGGTAATTTCCATCTTTACTACTGAATTACTGATCCATTAAGGATCATTAGTAGGTCCAAAAACTTAACTAAAACGCTGGTGATCTCTCTACTCACCTACAAGTACAGTGATACGAGCCGGGTGTGTTGACACACTCGTGCTGACACCTGGTGGGATCCTCCGTGCACTCGTCGATATCCTCGCAGTGAGACTTCACGGTAGACTGCGCGTATCCCTCGTCACACACGCACTGGTATGTGCCCATCAGGTTCTCGCAAGCACCGTTACTGCAGATACCTAAGAGAACCGATTTATCGAATGAACAGTTCTTTTTTTTTACTTTGTATGTATTTATTTCGGGATTTCTATAAATCCATTTGCAAAAAATCTTACTCAAATTGCAATATAATGATGGATGTATTCAATCATAGGGAAAATTACGAGTACCTACATAATATCTCAAAACTCATTCCAATTTCTGCACATTTGCGTAATCTCGCATGAGATCATCATCATCTACCTTTTACAAGGAGTGACTACCTATGTAACCTCAATACGACCAAAGAAAACAAATTTACAGTTTTGGAATGCGACGATAAACCACAAAGTTCTTACCAGAAGTAATAGAGCATTCATCCACATCCTTGCAGGACAGTCTGTCGGGTGACAGTTCCATGCCAGGTCCACACTCGCAGCGGAAGGATCCTGGAGTGTTGATACAGCGCCCACCACGACATAAACCTCGGGTTTCAGCACACTCGTCGATATCTGCATTAAAAATATCATTAGGTATACCTATAAGAGCCATTTCACATTTGAACGCTCGAGTTTGGGTAAAAGTTCGCGACATTCTGTACCTCTACCATGAGTTTACACAGCCAAATCTCGCAAGCGTCTACGTAAATTATTTGTATGAAATATCGTACAGCGCCTCTAGCGGTCACGGAAAGAATTACAATCCGTAACATGAGCACTATAGATGACGATAGGTTAAAAACCTAACGAATATTACAAATTGAATACACGACAGTGACATATTATAAGGAATACAAATTAAAAAACCACTAAATACTATAAGTAAGTAGTCTAATAACCGTCAACTTTTCTATTTTGTCGGTTTATTTGTGTATATATCGATCTCTCCTCTTATTAGTGGGAAAGAAAGAAACAAAACATGAGTAGAGTGAAGTTAGCTAGACGACACAATCTATCGAGCTTACATTAGCGCCTGCGTAAGACTCCGTAAATCTCATGGTGCAAGCATTATCGAAATCTATTTGATACACGTTAGCACGCTAGCGAGTTCAACGTTAGCGAGTAAGTTTTATATGACAACTCATGGTAGAGCTACTGTATGTATGCGTAGATGCGAGAGTAGATATACACGACGCAAACAGTGCACCTGGTCTGCGAGTGTCGAGGCGGACTAAATAATCTTGAGCCTATATACAACATTGTAGCAAATCATCATCTGTAAAGCCTTTGCCCAACTATTTCGGGGTTGGCATCCAATCTAACCGGCTGCAGCTGAATAGCAGTATTTTACATGCAGCAACTGACAAAAAAATTAGCAAATGTGGTCGTTATGTTCAACTTACCAACACATACTTTAGTGAAGTCATCAGCCTTGTGTCCAGGATGGCAGTGGCAGGTGAAGCTGCCTTCAATGTTGCGACACTCTCCAGAACCGCACACACCGTCCACTATCTCGCACTCGTTCACGTCCACACATGTGTGGTTCTTTGAGTCCTGAGATTAAACAAATAAAGATGGTATCATTCCCAACCAGAGAAGTAAATATAACACTATTTCAATATTAAGAATTGATAAAGTAATGCCATTTTATTTCAATGTTACAATTTCTGGTCTTGCCGCAGAACCCATTGTTGCGAATAGAGTTTGTAAAAATGGTATTAGGCGTATTTGGGAAGATAAACGACGAAGATAATAAATACAAACCTTCTCATAGCCAGGGAAACAGTCACAAGTGAAGGTGCCGACCAGATTCCTGCACCGTCCATGTCCACACAACCCTGGGAAGGCCGCACACTCATTGACCTCCATCTGTCCGGGTACTACTCCAGGTCCAGGAACCTTGTGCCAGCTGTCTCCTGTGATGTTACCCCAGTTATCCCCTCCGCCTTCCTGCCCCCACTCGTAGTCCCCTCCACCACCATCCACTCCACCACCGCCAGTACCATCGCCAGTACCACCACCCTGGCCATCCCCTCCCCAGATGACGGTTCCATTGTCTAGGACAACAGTTCCAGGTCGGTCCCAGATGGTAGGGCCGTGAGGACCGCTGCCTTCAGCGATGCAGAGATTGCGGTATGAGTCGGTTCCTGAATAGACAGAAGAGTTTTTACATTTTAGTAATCGTATTAGACAGTTGAGGCAGTCGAAAATCGAATATATACTAATATTATAAAGCTGAAGAGTTTGTTTGTTTGAACGCTTTAAACTCAGGATCTACTAATTGGAATCGAAAAAATATTTTTGTGTTGGATAGTCAATTTATCGAGGAAGACTTTAGACTATATAGCATCACGTTATGACTAATAATAGGAGTAAAGCATATATGAAAAATGTTGCAAGAACGGGAAACGGTATTCCATTTTGAGAGCTCCCGTTGCGTGCGCTGCGACAAACGGTTTAAGTTACGCAAATATCATGTATGAAGAAATTGTTACTCTTTAAAAGGTCTAAAATAAAAAACTAAAAACCCGACTGAAAAAGCTGAAAAGCAAAAAACAAGCACATTTTAAATTAAACAAAACTTGGAAGCAGGCGGGGTCCATTCTATTTACCCGACTGCGCGACGCAAGGGAAGGTAATGTGTTTATCAGTCTATGTATGTATATATGTTTGTTTCTATGTGGCGTTCTAGAGACCAAATACGTAGGCCAATTTTGATAATTCTTACGTCAATCAATTCGTCTTAACCTTGCGAGTGTCACTCAAGACATGACAAACTCAAACTCAAACTCAAAGCATTTATTTCAATTAAACCTTTATAGGCACTTTTGAATGTCAGAAGAACAATTCATAAAAACAAATCTACGAGTGCAATACGTCATTCCGAAAGCCACCACGCCGAATCACACGCCGCCGAATGCCAGCAACAACGAGCACCGCGAGCACGAAAGCACGCAATGACGCACACCGCTACAACGAATGCACGAGACCCCGAATCACGGAACAACGAATGCAATGCGCAACCGTCGCCCCGCAACCCGGAGCCCCGCGCACCCGCCGCCACGGCACACGCCGCCGCACGCCCCCGCACCCGCAGCACTCGCCGCCGCAAACATCCGGCGCCGCGCAACTCGACGCAGTAACCCCCGGAACGACGCATTGCACTCTAAAGCTACAGTCACAGACACAAGGCATAATAACTTGTGAAAGTACTGTAGTTGCCCATTCCCTAGCGTAGATCTCTATGGATAAGAAAGGGCAAGAAACTCCATGGACACTCTTTTCAATCAGAATATTATTACAAAATCTTGGTACATTACATCATTCATGTTGACAGCAATCAAAATTCACCACAGCAATAACCAGACGCCTTAATGTCAAAATAAAATAAAAAAACTTGATGAACTATGTCAAGTGTGGTGTCGTTGAATAGGTATTTTAAAATCATCTTTATGTTCCTATTATCATTTTTCATGATGATGAACTCCTAAACGGGTGAAGGGAGTGTCACTGGCTACATTAAAATTAAAAAACTAAGAAAAAATGCGAATTTTAAAAGGAGATTACAAAAATGTAAAACACTTATATGTTTAAAAGAAATTGAGAGTGACAAATTGTATAAACAAAGACAAAACTTAAATCATCTGCGAAGAATTTTACGCGACCAACGAAAAAACACAAAAAAACTTAGAAATGAAAATAATAAAACTCAAAAATTACTTTGCCGACTGCGAAAATTCTTTAAACAAAAGAAGAGAAAGCTAATTGAAAAAATATGTCGATCTATCGAGGAAGGTTTATAACTTATAAGCTATTAATTGTGACGCAGACGAAGTTTCGTGGGTCAGCTAGTTAAGATAATAAAGAGAAAAAGTAAATGTCCTGTTACAAGTCGGCCCTCAAAATATTTAACAATTAGATCCCTTAATTAAGAACTGAATGACTTAATCGAACTTACCCTTCTTAGGACAAGGCTCGCATCTGTGATCGCCCCAGGCTTTCCCGAGAGATGAACAGCAGCAGACAGCCCTCAGGACCTCGATCTGCAGCGGACTGGAGCAACGGCCTCCGATGAAGTCTGTGTAGCAGTACTCGCGGCGGGTGTCCACGCAACGGTTTCCTGTTAATCATGACAAATATTTGAAGTTCCTCCGCGGTCGAGTGGTTTAGGCGTTTGCCTTGTGACCGGGTGGTCGAGAGATCTATTCTGAAGGAAAACATACTAATAAAAGTTGTTTCAACTTCGTCTAGGGCATTACAGGCTTGAATCACCTGATTGTCTGACAAAAGATGATTCCGTGTTTCGGAAGGCACGTTTAAGCCGGTGGTCCCGGCTGTGTGTAGTGCTATTTGTTTTCATTCATTTCTCTTTCTCACAAACACTAGAATTATGTCTGCTTTAACCCGTCATACCCCTGAGCACTTGTAAAGATACTTTTTGATTCAACATCCAATAATCTGAAGAATATTGTTTACAGTACATACCAGTAGTGTCCAGCGCAAGTCCAGGCGGACACTCGCAGCGGTAGGAGCCGTCCGTGTTGACGCAGGTGCCGCCGATGCACAGCTCGGAGTCCAGCTGGCACTCGTCTACGTCGCGACATGTCGCGCCGTCCAACTGTGGACAGTGTTATATTTGAAATTATGTTTGTTACTTCACTGTGTCGACTTCCATCATTCCTCGACGAATGCTTGGTAAGAACAAAATACAGACGAATCGACAGATCCTGGACTTTGGCAGATAAGAAATATCTGTCGGTGTCTACTGCATCTTATCGCCACTGTGTATTAATCCTCAAATAATATAAATCGTATACATTTTCAATGAAACATATTCAAATTGGTACCTTAGCAAATCCTTTGGGACAAGGGCAGTGTTCGATCTCGCAGGGTTCACAAGGAGAGCCCCAGGCCAGCCCCACGCTGCAGCAGCACTCCTGGCGCAGCAGCGGGCGCAGCGCCGCGGCCTCGCACTGCCCGTCCGCCACGCGCCGCCAGCAGGAGCCGCGCCGGTTGTCTGCGACCGGTTACGGCGAGTGTGACGCACATACTCAACTCAAATATGGTGCACGGTAAAACTCTAATGAGTTTGTGTTTGCACTAATGCAATAATATAAAAATGACGCATGAAACATTATACAGAGCAAAAAAAAAAAAATGATCTTACCGATACAATGTTGTGCGGTGGCGTCGAGGACAAATCCGTTTTCACATTCGCATTCGTAGCTGCCATGCGAGTTGATGCAGCGCCCGTTGTCGCAAGGGTTCGATTGTTCTACAAAACCAACAGAAATGGTTAACAGCTGATAACAGACAGAATGTACTGGACCGAAAGAAGGATTTGCTTTAAAAAGACAGTAACAACAATTTAATTTAACGGCATAAATATACCTTATGGAAAACCCTAAATTTTAAAACCAATCGTACTGTAAAAGGTGCAGGCATTTTAAAAATGATTGCAAATTCCGATAATAATTTTAAATAATTTAGAATTTTACAGATCCTCAGTTACAACAATTAATAACATGATAAAGTTAAGCAGTGCAATGAAATCGAATTGCGTGAAATTAATGTCGAATTATAGTCGGTATCCATACAAGGGATGGTTGGTGACCAAGCTCGGATGTTGGTCAAATGATGCTAGTCCAGGGTTAGGATGCCCAATGGATGGAACATTATGATGTGTTGGCTTGTCACACAAAGGTTGGTAACCTGTTCCGATGGGGATCATAGGGGGAATGTCTCCCCGATCGTATTCCTTGACGATGAAAAGAGTCTCACCCTCGCATTCGTCTATGTCTCGGCAGATCTGTTCGTCGGGTTCGTATCTAGTTCCTGGCGGGCATACGCACGAGAAGCTACCCAGAGTGTTGCGGCACTGGCCGCCCGTACAGTACTGGAACAAAATATTATATGTACATCTGTGTAAAGTGTTAGCATATAAACATTTTCATCGTCTATGACTTTACCACGCTTGGTAATGTAACACTACACAACAATTATAAATTAATATTATAGATACTTACGGATTGGTGCATATCACACTCATCGATATCCCTGCAGATACCATCATCATCAGGATGGAAGCCAGGGTCGCAGATGCACTTGTATCCAGGCTCTAAGTTCTCACAGGTACCGTGAGGACAGATGCCGGGGATCATGGTACACTCGTTGATGTCAGTGCCTCCGTTGTCTTTACTGGAGCCTTCGGGACAAAGGACGTCGTACTCCGTACTGCCACGTTCAGGACAGGATTTGCAGGCCACTCCCCAGCCTAAGTGGAGACCTGAAATACGAAATAGTTTCAGTAATAATGAGTACCAATTGGCTTGTTTAAACTGATCGTCTAATTTACAACAGATAAGTTAATCAATTGTACCTTTACTAGAACTACAGCAGCATTGAGATCTGGTGACAGGATTCTGTCCAGGCAAAGTGCAATGCCCTTCTTCGTATTTTTCGTAACACAAGTCTTGAACCTCATCTGTAAGGAAACAATATCCAGGTTTTAATTCTTATCCATGTAATATCACTACGGGCCTTACAGTTACTTAATTCGATCAATTCTTACCAAGACAAGTCCTTCCATCATTGCTAAGTGAGAAGCCAGGCAAGCATTCGCATCTAAATGATCCAGGCGTGTTGTGACAGCGGCCATTCCTGCAGACGCGTTGTTCAGAACATTCGTTAACGTCGATACATGCGCCGCGGTCTGGGGTCGGTCGGTAACCAGCCTCACACACACACTGGAAGGATCCCTCACTGTTTACACAGCGACCACCCTAAAAATTAAATAGAATAAACTCTTTAATTATTTGAGGTCCAAATACATTACCTTGTGGAACATTTCAAATATTTTTTTTAATATAATAATTTCACATCTTCTACACTACAAACGCGTCGTCGGTGTCAGCTCCTATATTCTTATAATATTCCTTTCTGTAATACAGTATCTTCGTTTAAAATCCATAGGAAACACAAAGCTATACTTTATCAAAAGCCTATCCCAAAACGAACCTGGCAAACGCTTTTGTCAGCGCACTCATCGATATCCGTACAGTAGCCACCAGCGGTGATAGAGAAGCCAGGCTCGCACTCGCACTCGTAGGAGCCCGGAGTGTTGCGACAGCGACCGCGGCGACACACACGAGGGTTGTCGCGACATTCGTCTACATCGCGACAAGCGTGGCCTGTTTCTGTTGACTCGTAGCCGGGGTTGCAGACGCATTCGAATCTGATGATGAAAGGAAACATTTTAGTTTTCATCTTTTTTCATGCTTTCATAAAAACACGTTGCATATTGTGCGTCTTGTACTCACCCTCCATCACTGTTCCTACAAACTCCGTTCGTGCACATGCCTCCGTGGGTCGATTCACATTCGTTTTTATCACTACACCTCAATCCTCCTTCTATCGGATCGAAGCCTGGTGGACACCTAAAAAAAAAGGATTTTTGAATTAATTTAATATTCCTTATCTTGAATAACTAGTCACAGAACAAATCAAATTATTAATTTTTAATATACTTTTTTATATCTTTATAGCAATTATTGTTCCAGACTTATGTCTGAAACAATAATTGCCCTCTTGTTTTAAATGGGCGCTGATAGCTACGACACAGTTATAAACTTTTGTAGCCTCTATCATCTATAATATGTATATCATCAATATGTCTATATTCCAAATAAAAACTTTTTACTTTCAATTTTCTTACCGGCAGTCAAATCCACCTGGTCTGTTAATACAAGAACCTCCTTTACAATATTCGAGAGCACATTCGTCGATGTCGATACAGGTCGGGTTACCATCCTGCACTACTGATTCAGCGCCATCCCAGCAGTCACACTGGTACCTGGATCGAGGAAAAAACATGAGTAAATATCAACTACCGGAATTGAATCAAAGTGTATCAAAGACTGGAAGAGTCTCGATGAAGTCGCTCACCCTTTATCCTTGTCCACACAAGTGCCAAGTCCACAGATGCCGTTCCTCAGCATGCACTCGTTGATCTTGGCGATGGCGGGCGGCTCGTAGTCCCCCCCGCCGCCCCCGCCCTCCCCGCCCCCGCCCCCGCCCGTCACGTTGCGGCGCCAGTGGGGCGGGATCACACCTCCTCCACATAGGTGAGTCCATTCGGCTGGAAAACACATTCAATAATCAATTTGTCCTTTGACTAAATGGATATTGCACTAAAAACCAACCCACGCATTAGGTAGTTCACTAACGTTATTTCGTATTTCAAGAGCCCCTCTAAGTGAGGCCACGAGGTTTTCGAGTTCTTACTTCTTTTATGTATTAATTAATTTTTACTCCTATGCAACACTTATACTCACTGGATCCTCTAGGCGGGCAGGGAGTACACATGTCTCCCCAAGCTCGCCCCATGTTGTATCCGCAGCAACAGTCGCGGTTCGACAGCGGCATCGGAAGCCGGTCGGCACATTCGCCCGTCTCGCTCATGTACGTGAAACAACTGCCCACTCGCCCATCTGTATTACACATACAAAACATTTACTCAAGAGCAAAACTCATTAATACCGATTAGGCTGACAATTACTAATTTTGGTCATAACATAACTTCTAAAAAGTCCCCCTAAACACTCGCCCTTCAATAATTCCGAGTGCTAAAGCAGGAAGAAGACGAGGCACAAAAGACCTCCCTGATAAAGATAACAATTATAAAATTAACTTAATAAAATTACAATAAAAATAAGTGAAGATATTACCTATGCAGAATTTCTTGTCTGGACTGGGAATAAAGTGTGGGTTGCAGAGACAGTAGTAATCGCCTTCTGTATTTACACATTTGCCGTTCTGTAAAATAATAAAACAACCATGACAAGAATCCCGAAAAAATCTCACTCGGAATGTGAATTTGATATTTGCTCGGGCCCGCCGGTTGTTTTAACTAACTTATAAGATGGTTTAATTCAATCTGACGCGAATAGAAGCTTGACTAATCATTGAAACAATCGACGCGGCCAGAGTTCAATGAATATTTGTTATACTGTTTCTATCTATCTCTGAAAATTGTTACTTACAGGACAAATATCAGGATCCTCACACTCGTCGATATCCTCACAGTTGTTGGTCACTCTGTGTCTTCTCTGACCGGGAGGACACTCGCAAGAGAACGACCCGATGGAGTTGATACACCGACCTCCTTGACAGAGACCGGGGACGGCTGCACATTCGTCTATATCCTGGAGGCGAAAACAAACATTTTAATACAACAATAACAAAACAACATAGCACACTTTTTTTGGGGCAGTCGTGTAAAAAGCAATGCTGCAGCAGTGTAAGATTCAGTAAAATAAAGTGAAACTGAGATGGCTACAAGAGAAAACAGAAAAGTGTGAGTTTGTTCCAAACGCTAACTTACTTGTGTGCCATTGAGGTTCTCAACCAGCAGAAAAAGAAAGAAAAAAAAGGTGTTTATTGAAACTGGCACGGAAAGATTATTTACACAAATATAGAGGGAAATAAATTCCAAACAGTGTGAACTAAGTCTTGTACAGTCTGTACCCAGCATTACCTGACCCGATCATAGAAGAAGAAGAGGGCCAGACGCGGTATGAGAAAAGGGTCAAGTAGCGCTGGATATAGACTGTATGAAGCTCATCTCTCTAGGTTAAGTCGAAGGTGTTCCCTCGTTACCTGACACTCCTTAGTGGCGAGGTTCCTGAGATGTCCCTGCGGACAGTCCAGGTCCCCGCAGCGCTCGCAGGGATGGCCCCAGGCCACGCCCACCGTGGCGCAGCACAGCTGCTTGGTGCACACCACGCCGTCCAGCGCGCCCGTGCACAGCGCCCCTCGCGTGTCGGTGTAGCAGGGGCCTGCAAACACCCAGCTTGTAGCAGGACTTACACTTTTGGGCGGGTAGCATACGTATTTCAGACGTGATTAAATACGAATATCGCGCAGTTTTATTTATCATCATTATTAGCCATAACGAACGGCATTTGCATCCACCGGTTGCCCGCGAGTCTCACGATATCGTCGGTCCACCTGGTGGGAGGCCTACCTACGCTGCATCTTCCGGTTCGTGGTCACCACTCGAGGACCTTTCTTTCCCATCGGTTGTCGGTTTTCGACCGATGTGGCCTGCCCATTACCACTTCAACTTGCATATTCTGAGAGCTATGTCGGTGACCCTAGTTCTTCGGCGAATTTCCTCATTTCGGATTTTATCGCACAAAGAAACTCCCAGCAAAGCTCCGTGGCTCGTTGCGTGACTCTGAGCTTCTCTAAGAGGCCAGCAATTAAGGATCATGTATCTGTGCCATAAGTCATCACTGGCAACACACACTGATTATGAGATGGATCTATAACTCTTCAATAGTTGTCACCTTTTTTGAAGAAGAGCACCACCGCACTCCTGTGCCATGCTTCTGGCGTAGTACCTTCGAGTATGACGGAATTAAACAACTTCTAGAGGACTAAAACTACAGGTTTTCCACCCGCTTCATCCATCGCTCATCCCTGGCGCCTTGTTGTTCTTAAGCTGTTGGAGGGGGGCCATTCTAATCTCATACTGGCTAAGATCTGGGATATCCTCCGTGTAGTGTCGGGTCAGTTTCGCTCTGGTGTCCTGGGCTGAACTGACAACGGGTTGTCGGATGTCTATAAAACCTCTCTAGCTCTTTCAGGATCTCTGGTTTCGATGAGATGATACTGCCAATTGGGTATGTTCAACAGACGCATTCTTTTGAGCGAGTACTATAGGATCGCAAGTCGTGTCGCATGGACTTTGAGATGCGCCTATTGAGTTTGACGTATTCCGAAATATCCACTAAAGATTGCAGTCTCATCTCAGACCGGTCTTCCATTAATCGGATTGTGTTTGCTGAGAGTTTTTTAGGCTTCAGTTATAAATACAAGATTACATTCGCGCTTAAATATCTAATGTCATTTATATTGACATTAACTGAAACGCATTGTTTTTAAAGGCTTTAATAGAGTTTTACTCTATGACCAGGCAGTTAAAACCTTCATACTTCTAAATAAACTTTTCAATTACTAACCACGTGGTGTCCACCACATTACATGTAACATCTACCAACCCGCACTGTGCCCGTGTGGTGGATTATAGCACACTCCCTCTCATAAAGAGAAGGCCTGTGTCCCAGCAGTGGGAACATCAATTGCTGATTTTGAACCGTTCTAACATATTGCCCATTTGATGTCATGATCTTATGAATATAACATGGTATTTGATATTAAACCTTATAAAACTTACCAGTTCGTCTGTCGATCTCGCACCTCGTGCCGGACAGTCCGTGGAAACAGACGCATCTGTCCGGAGCTATACATCGACCGCCGTGTAAACAGGGCTCCCGACATATCGCTGGAAATTAACAAAACAGTTTGGAATTTGGAATTCTCCAAGAAACTAATATTTATAAATTCTGTAGGTTCTCGCAATATGTATATCTTGAATCCTCAGTTATTTAGATTATACAAACTATAAAACTATCGTTGATAACAACAGCCTCTTATTTCGTACACGTAAAGGCTATTTTGCTAGTTCAACAGACTGTGCAAATCACAATTTCTAAGGCTTCACTTACGTTCAGTACAAAATTCCCCGCTCCAGCCGGGTGCGCAGGAGCAAGTACCGTTTGAGCAAGTACCACCGTTCATACAGATTCGTCGACAGCCACCCGGCGTTCGTACTGTAGACAAATAAAACGGAATGTTATTTAAACAATATCTCATTATTTTAATTAAGAATTTTGTTATAAAAAATAGAAATCTATGCGTACATGATAATTATGATGTCACCTCGATGGGTTAGCCTGAGGTGTACTACCTAATAGTGGAACATAGCTAAATTTTAGTACTATGGATTGGGACCGAAGGAACCTAGAAGCCTCCGAGCGTATACTAAGAAATTCCTGGTGGAAAAATCCAATAATATTGGGCCCGACCTGAGAATCCAACCCTGGTCTACATGCTCAAAAATTAAACATGAAGGCGTGCATGGATATCACACAACATATTCCCCAAATAAATGATAATAATTATGTGCAAAATGATGATGATGTGACGGCCTACAATCACTTTCCTTACTAGTTCATACCTGGATAGGGATAAAGACCGCCACCGCCACAAGATGGCGCTTCCACTCCACCCGCACATCGACACATGTTGGGAGCCACGCATGCGCCCGGGGAGCCGCAGTCAGGGCGGCATAAAGCTGGAAATTATGACATAATATAATGGATTAACAGTTTGACGTATCTGAAAATCTCTACAGGTCCAAATTACTGTACTTCATCTTCAGGCGTTCTCCTTTTTTTCGGGTCTGAAATATCAAATGATTCCTCCGGCTCAAGGTGGAGCGGAAGGGAATGTCAGACTTGTACTGACTAAACTCACCCATGTTCCTTCTTAGCAACTTTGTGTTCCGGGGCCGCTTTATTTCTTTACAACAGTTCCACAGCCCCGGGTCAAGCTTGCTACTAGAAGACCATTATGTGCCATGTTTTTATGCAAATTATTTATTTAATTTTTAAAAAAAATATGTTATTACAATTTTGTTCTAGCCACACATGGGAAACCTCTCAAAATAAACATAATTATCCTTAACAAGGAAACAATAAATAAATAAACAAAGCCTTATATTTCCAGTTTTACAAATTAACTTAAAAATATATTGTATCTACCTACACTTAATTAACAAAGAACTTAATTTAATTAATACATCTAATTATTACTAATTCAGTTAGTAGGCATTTTATTGCACTGGAACAAGGCATTACTTAATAGTAATCCATCTTATACTTCTTATCATATAAGATGAAAAGAATAAGAGTGGTTGTCAGCAAAACAAGTTAATAAAGAAATACTTACGGACTATACAAAGTAAGGAATTCGGCCGGGACGTCCACCCGGGACAGCAATGCGTGCTGTTGCGAGATCGGCAAACGTGAGGGCTGCAACAAACAAAATATTTTAAAAACATCATGTTACTCATACAAATTATAACGTTCTTGAACTATAAGAACCAACAGTTATTTCTCCTGTAAAGTGTGATTTCTTCTCCAACAACCTGTGCTAGTCTCTTTGTCAACGACTTCTGATGACAAGTTTATGTAGAGCTTTTTGTGTTAGTTTTCATTATCAAAGGCAAGTCTTTGTTCATAGGTGCAGTTTGCATAGTAATCATGAAGCTAGAAAAGTTGACCTATATTTTAGATTCTATACCACCACCATTTTGCGTTTACGAGCTTCTGCGCAAAAACTACAAAATACTATGCTGTAGCATGAAGGCCACCAAGAAGCTCATAAAATGTTACCTTGGGATCAACAATGCAGATTTCAGCTGCTTTTGTATGACAACCAACGAAGCGCTCATTAAAGTCACACAGGTGTTGTTTAAGCCTGATTTATTGTCTAAGTCATTGTAGACACGTTCACAGCTTCGACATTTTATGGTAATTCACAAGTTTTTCTCATGCTACTGTTTAAATATAATAGTGTTTAGAATTTGTTATTTGTTTACGAACTTTTGATCTTATAAACTTTTTCTCTACGCTCTCTCTCACTCACGGATTTCCTCTATAATCATTTGAAGCAACCGAGACTAACCAAAATGATTACAAAATATATACCTACCCACCAACAACGCCTTTCAAATGGTTTGCAGTAGTCCTTTTATCCACAACCTGATAGTTAAAGCTATAACTAATAATAATTACAACAAAACATAGAAACAATAATTTAGAAGAAACAGTAACTCTGTTGAGTTTCAAACTCATCGTCATCATCAATTAACACTTGCAAACGAAAATATCTTAGTATGAAATTACGCAACAGTGGCAAGAGGAGCTTATGAGCGATGATCCCAATAGCCTTGCTCCTACGAGCGTATCTAACTTGTACCGAATAGATTCTCCCCGCTTTGTTAAACTAGACTAATTTGTTCTAGGGTCAGAGAGTATCGCGAGTCCTTACACTGAAAACCTTGTATCGAAATCGAGATTTAGTGCAGTAATGCACTTAATTATTTATTATCACTGTTTTGCTAAATATTAGCTTATCATTCAAGAGCATTGCGGTCATTTAAACAATTTTATTTAAGGAAAAAATTAATTTATACTTCACCTATAATTTTATCTTAAGTAATATTAATAAAGTGTGATAAAATCGTTCCGGATTTAAGTATGATAAGTTTTTGTATTAAATAAGAATAGTGTCATAACTACACTACAGTCATATCAAACAGGAATAATAATTCCTGATTTGTGTGTTCGCCATAGTAAGTGATAGTTAGTCGTCGTTATGTCAGAATATTATCACAGCAATACTAATACGAGCGGTCATATCCATTGATTAGTAATTTATAATCTTAGCAGTGATAGTGTTGTTTATCCATTGATCATCATCTTTAACCGCGTTGTTAACCTCTGCTAATGTCATTAGCTGTTTCTATAACAACATTTCCATATGTGTTAATAATAGTTTTATGATCTGTAATAACGTACTTAGCTCGTTGTCAAAAGCTTAGGCAGATGATGGCTCTGTTATTACTATAAGTAACTATTTTCTTCAATACTTTAGACTTCAATAAACTTATTTAATGTAGTGCTTTTACTCTACATATTTATAATTTGACTTCCATCACTTTGTTTTGCATCTTCTAAACCTTACGACCATCACTATCATCCTTGCATTCGTTGATTGCATTCACGACCTTGGGATCTAAACTCGCTTCGTCACAGCCTGCCCCAGTGAACTCGCCGTTGGTTCCGCTATTGTCCTCTGCCCGACTCCCGAAATTATAAGCGTGAAAATCACCTACGCGCCGCCGCCCACGGTAGAGTACTACACATCATGTACATATTATGTTACTGGTCTCTATGCAGCAATTTGTGGAAGAAAAATTGTCCTGATTATTTTTAATACCATCCATCTTTTGAAAATGTATTAATAACATTGTTGACTTCCGAAAATGGAGGAAGTAAAGCTGGACTGTAACGTTTTTTGAGAGTGTATTGCAAGCTTAGTGTTTCTTTGTAAACTATAATAAATATAAACGATACTGACTATAATAAAGTTGAGCATATTTTACCGTCGTGGTTAAACTAAAACCTACGAGTAACTGAAGTGAGAGATAAATAACTTCACAAAGCTCATGAAAGTTATAAAACTTGAGAGAGAGATTATAGACAAGGCCCTTTACCTGCTCAGCCAGTAGCCAAGCTTACAACAACTGACGGTAAAGAATAAATATATGTAAAACGTGTACCGCTTAAAGATGGGAATAGTGCATACGATTATAAAACCGTACAGTGTGAAGTACCGAGATTTGTATCACCACGGGCCACCGCATGCGGTTCACGTACGGTTCCAAGGACCGGACGATGCACCTCCGATTAATTCGTATTAACATTACATTCTTTTACTTTGATGGTTAGCGCGATTGATTTTTCCGTTTACAATATTTTAAGGTGAGTCAGCTGTGTCAAACAAATGGGTAGCTATAAATTTTGAGACTGTATTGGCTCAAAGGACCAAAATGCCTGAACTACACCATCACCATAGCTGTTTACATAGTATAGCCTGACATACTTAATTATATCCTTATAGTGATCAGTAGTAATAAGTACTATTTTTCATGCTTTACGTGTTTAAACCATTGTTTATTTCAAGTTTTAGTCACCAAAGCTTCCACCTCCACTGGCGACATACAGAGTCAGTGATACGTCATAGGATAAGTATTGTTGTTGCTGATTCGACTTACCCTACGAACTGGTTAGGCTTGCGCTCCGAAAGGGTCCGGGAGGCGCGCGGCCAAAGGCGCGGCGAGCGCGTGGGCTGAGGCGCGCGCGCATCGCCCGCAGCGACGTGCACGCACGCGCACAGCACGGCCACTGCCGCCACGAGCCGCCACATTGTCATCTTGGAACCATCACCCTGGAACAACGGAAAATAAGATGGTTGAACATTTCAGATGAAGGACCAATATCTCTTTAATTTACAAAAATAGTGGTATAATTTTAAAGCCAGGATCCTGGAATCAGTTAAGCCGCTTTTACGCATTCAAATTAAACTATTATTTTACATATTTTAAAAGAGGTTATGAATGGACATCATTATCACGATAAGTAATAGTTAATGATAATAAAAATAGTGACGGATGACTTTACAAAGTTATTGTAACACCACGTAATACCGTACGAGTTTAAAAATAAGATAACTCCTAACACTGGATAACATATCTGCCATGCCTATTAGCTATTACTTATTACAATATTTAAAAATAAATTTAATTATATAACATATTTAATATGAATCAAGTGATTGAAGTGTCAAGCCTACAATACGGTAACCTTATAAAATCTCAATAAACAAACAGTAATTGGGCCAAAGATTACGCGGTACATTCTTATCGGTAACTGCATTGATATTGAATGTTTACACAATAAAACGCACATTCTGATTTCAGTGCCAAAAACATTTTAGATAGTTTTGTGCTATCTGAAAGCTTTGTGATGAAATTATTTCAATTAAATTGGGTATATTATATTGGGGATACCTATCACGGAACCGCTTTCAGAATGTCTACATCGCAACAGTTTATAATGCTGAGAGATCCTCTCTTAAAGAGAGAGCTGGCCATCATCCGCCACGCGAGCCCAGTGCGGGTTGACGGATGTCACTTGCGTGTAGGAAATATTGTTCCAAGGACATGCTAGAATACCTACATAACTGCAGAAATATAAAAATAATGTTGCTGGTTTCAAATTATACAACATTACAATTATTTAGAATACTCTCTTCAATAGTTGTTCTAACTTAACGTAGTCGGTTTTTTTAATTATACTTATATTAGTTTGATTAATCACTAATATTTAAAAACAATCTCAATGATGTAGGTTAACTTCGCTATCTAAAAACATGTACTTGAAATAAAATATTATTGTACATTTAGTTCACTTTAACGATTTTTTTAGCAAATGTCGGTCATTTGATGTCTGACACAATCAATTAACTTACTACGAAAATTGGATTAACTTTTATCACAGTAAAGACCTGTGTTGTTACAAGTTTTATGTTATTTTAATCCAATTATGTGATACTCAAGTTAATTTTACGGTTAAAATAAATAACATTGTAGCTTTTTATCTGACTGTACCGTTTAGGACCACAACGTATCAAAACGAGTAACATGAAAAGTAAGACTTAACTAAAACTTACATAAAAATACATACAAACGACTTAATTCGAAAGCCTAACTTATTGAAAATCATGATACATTAGTTATCCATAAGATCATAAGGTATTAAAAACATTTTAGTCAGTAGAAGTCTGACACTCCCTTTCGCTCTGCCCAAGAGCGGGAGGGGTTATTCGATGATTTTACACCCACCAAAAAAAAAAGGTATTAAAAACACAACTAGTCCAAAAACAATTTCCAAAGAATTGTTTTAATAGGAAACAAAACCAAAAATATTGCAAGTTACAACACTAAAGACCTTTTTGGATAGAGAAAGACAGAACACGCAACAAAAGAGGAGCAAGCACACCGTACATAGATGGCGCGAGGAGCGAGAGCCGAGGGGCGGGGAGGGATCAAGCAATCTGTGCCGAAATGATAACGAGGGCCGTCGACCGGGCACGCATCACAATCACAATCTGTTGCTATAATTAGTAAAAATTCTTCACCAGCTTTGTTCTACTAATGACGTCATTTATTAGTAAAAGCAACAACCTTACGTTAGTTGTAGACTAAATGTTAGTTGTACTACCGATGAATGAGACGGTAGCATGCTACTTAGTGTCTGCATTGTCCGATGTTCTACATCTATTGATGGTTATAGAACAGCCTTTTGTGGACAAAGTGCCGGTTTTAACTACCAACAATGTTTCTTTATAATCATAATTTGCTTTGACAGTTACTAGGGGAAACCATTTTTTTTTTCAGGGAACTTGTCTATTATAGGTACAAAACATTTCAAAAAGACTGTAGACAACTGCTAGACACTCGATCACTTTTCTTCCAAGGCGTACTCGTATCTACATGTAGTAGATAACATCATTAGCATATTATTTGGGATCTGATCAATACCCCAGCAGGCTGCACGTGCCTTTACACACCTTATTCTTTCCAATTAGATTTGAGCTTGACCCAGCTTTTTACTGTCGCTTATCTACAAAGATTTATTTGAAAACGTCAGGCAGCCTCTATATAATTATATGCTATTATTGTTTTTTTTTTTTTAAATTAACCGTTTTAATGCGGAACAAATAAAACATTATGTTAGTTGCTTTCAAATGATTCATTCAATGGTTAATTTCTTCTGTCTGCGTTAAATAGACGATTTTTTTTCTTTCAAGTGTTGCGTACCTATAATAGTTGTCTATGTTATCAATACAGATCCCAGTTAGATTTTAGGTGGCATTGTACTGAGCGACAGCAACGAGTCAAAGTTGGGCGCCCATCAATGGCATGAGTCACGCGGTGTGAATGCCGTCGCCCACGGTTCCGTCTTCCTTACTTACTACATGGCCAACGCCGGCCACACACTGGAAATCATACTAATCAAATGTGACGAATTTTACGCGGCATTCGGATGCTGTTTATTAAAAATGAATTCAATAGCAATAGGCACGAGGTAGAAATAGAAAAGGCGGTTAGTTGTTAGCCCTAAAATGTGTCCTTAGTTCCTGAGCAATTTAAAATTGTTCCTTCAGAAAAATAACTTCATCGTCATTATTTATGCAGTTTTGTCAAATTTTCCCTTTAATTCATTAGAAAAAAATTAATTAAATGCTTGATGAATTTTAAGAATGGCATTTGTAATAAACAAATCAACAAAACATCATACCCTAATTATATCAAGCATTACTTCTATAGCATTTAATTATGTACCATTTCAATTAAGCCCATGCATCGTATCAAATTACTCTCCGATTCGGACGCTCGTGATTTACCGATCCTTGATGAGTACCGTTAGATGCTGACCCACATACACTCCCGTCAAATCAATCGTGTCCTAAGCAAACATTACTCTTTTAACAAATCCTGAATGGACGCAAATGAACTTTCACATTACATTGTGATTTAAATAAATAAAACTTCGATAAGTGTGTGGATGGGCAAGATCTAAAAAATGTTTGGATGATTCATTCAAACAAATCGTTGATTATAAGTCTCTAATGCCATGTTGGAGAATTCAAGTGACACTTCTGTTACATAGAAATCAGGAAGTGATACATAAAGGGAGACAACGGGTGACATTGATAGTGCGAGACATGAAATTGAAAATTAACGCTATTATCAGAACATCAAAACTGCAAATATTTATACTCAGTTTACTTCATCATAAAGATATCACAGAGCTGTCCATTAGCAACTTACTGGACGCCGACGGTAATAACTACGAGTATTCTAATAGTCAATCAACACGAAAAGATGGAGAAGTTCAAAAGATCTCAAAAAGTTTTAGGTTGTTTTGCATACGATCACTAACACTACCATGTGAATTCGTGAATCTTAACTTTCTAAGCCCTAGATGAATAACAGGTGTGGACCTTTCTTTCCTATACCACACACAGCTTCTATTGTGTAATTTCAACTCACATGTTCGAACATTTTCTCAGAATTCTATCCGTTACAATATGATTAGGTTCTCTTATTAGTACGGCCGATTTATGCTGATTCTGATCACAATTGGCTGTTAGCACCAATGTATGACAATGCCCAACCGCACCTTGATATGCTAAATGGCGTCTAAAGTTATGACCATCATTAATATCAATGGAGGCCGAACTAATTCTGACCAATGACCGGGTTAAATACATGTTTTATTACGGTTTAATTTTATGCAGTGCGAGCGTTTCTGGCCCTTTGAAATTGGCAGATTTGAAATTATACTTAGGCAAATTGTTTTGTGGGTGCGATACCGAAAACCACCTTTTAGATCACCACTGCTACTTTAACGTCGTCTTCGTGTTGCTGGCACGAAAGTAATTTAATATTGTATTATAATATATTTTTGAGACAAAACATGACTGTCGGTGGCAGCGCAGAGGTAACTTGCAATTGCAATGACAGCGGTGAAAGAACAGGTGCTATTTAATTCCCCAGAACATAATCATCATCATTATTAGCCATAAGACGTCCACTGTTGGACAGAGGCCTCCCCCATAGAACGCCATAACGAACGGCAACCTGCCGTTTGCATCTACCGATTGCCCGCGACTCTCACGATGTCGTCGGTCCACCTGGTGGGAGGCCTACCAACGCTGCGTCTTCCGGTTCGTTCCCCAGAACATGATTGAGAAAAACTTCAATACCAAGACTTAGGTCTTGATATTATGAAATTTCCTTATTCTCGCTGCAATTAAAACGCTCAAGTGTTTACTACTATTGGCATTATAGTTTACAAAATAATCAATCAACTTTGCCCTTGCCATCTACAACCTTTGCCCTTGACCAGGTTAGAATCAAACCATCGCCCAATCAGTGTCAAGTGTCACGCAAATAATGTGTACGGTCAACAAACGCAATGATCAACGATGATGCGTTCAACACTACGGTCGGGAGGAAACGTCGCGCGTCGGCACGCGCTTAGATCAATATAGTGGGGAGGGAGGACGAATGTGTGAGTGACAGCGATTTTGATGAAATGCGGTCTGCAACCGTGGATAACTGATAATTTTTGGATATCGGATTTTGGGTGAAACATGGCATCTGATTTATTTTGATAACAAGAAAGGTATAAAAAGAGAAAGTCAAGAAAATACGAATAGAGATTTTTAGAATTTTGCAATTCACAGAAAATGTGATACCACAAGATAAAGATTCAAAAATCTTGGGATATAAAAAAACTCATACTTCTTACCGTTATAATGTTACCTTATTTTGAATTAAAACAAGCAATACTTATGCAAAATTCGCTACCGCCTCTGCCTTAAAGCTGTTCCTTAAAGGCGAGCGAGTGCCCCCAATTGAGGGGTTATTAACGCACGCCACTGACTGCGCCCGCGCCGACTTCTAACGATCCGATGCAACACACAAACTCTACTGATGCTTGTGTTGCTGGAACAGTATTTGATTAGCTGGGAGTTTGTTAAAATATACTTGTCTGTTTAATTTATGCAATAAATAATGAAGGACGCTTTTCTATAAGCCGTTTATGTCGCGTTCTACTTCTTCTTCTTTAAGTGTCGATGAGCTCAAATCGTATTAGACCAGTATGTGCCCACCTATACACCTCTATCATTTGCTTCTAGTAAGTCCTGAAAGGTGCAAGTGGATGGGCAGGAAAGGAGGTGGCGCATATCCTGCAGAGGGGCTCCACACATTTTCCACCGCGTTCCACTGAAGCCTATGATAATCGTACGTCAAGTGCAATACTAATGATGATAAAGGACCAGATAAAGATTTTTCTACTATTTTTTCGCGACAAAGACCAAATCATCATCACGCCAGAAATCATCGATGGATTAGGCAGAGGCATACCCGTAGTACACAAGTCTCTATTCAATCATAAAAAAGATAAACTTGCCTTTTAAACAGTTTGTTATCTTTACCATGTGCATTCTTATTCAAAACCACAAAATATGATGTATCAACTTATTCGTCGGCATTTTTCCGTCAATAGGGTGGTCCCCAGCCGGTATAGAGCTTGGCTATTAATTAAAATATTTAATTATACCAGCTTCGAGAGAACAATAATTAATTATGAACCGTATAGACCATAATGGTAAGTTTAGTTAATTGATTATACTAGGTAATTTATTGGTTGATTATGGAATGCGGTAATAGTCCTAAGTATCCTTTTGTGCCCGATCAGTTATTGATCAAAATTATAATCCATGAATTTTGAACTGTCCTGGGCCTGCAGTCTGTACAAAGATAGCGATCGCTTTACGACAAAATTCGGTCGCAAAGCTATAACGATGCGGATTTAAGTTGGTAGCCGGCTCACGTCCTACTTCCCAAAGGCGAAATTTTTTATAGTTTCTTTAGACACTAATAACTTTTCAGCAAGCTAGTTGAAACACGATATATGCAGATCGCACGACATTTATCATCTTTTGTCACTGTTTTAGGTACCATAACTGTACGTCACCATAAAATTGACATTAACATCATCAGCAGTGACGTACCGTGTCCAAAACTATCAATTTTTCAGAATGACCACAATAAAGCGTGGCCGTTAGTCTACCAGCCATGGAGTGGGGTCAACGACCTCGCCTGCATGCAGACAGCTAGGCGCCAAAACATTTGACATTGAATCGAATGATTGATCGGTCCATAATCGATGATCAATCGAATCACTCGATGTTACGCACTGCGACTGCGTATGCGCAGCTTTGAATAACTGTTCCTGTGCTTAGCTTAAGTATGATGTAACGCATTTAGCTTTGAAGTTTATTATTTAAGTACCTTCTAATGCAATAAAATATGCCTTCATAATTAATTGTACTATTGTAGTACAAATATGTACCATGTTTTTCATGTTTCCTTTAAAAGTATTCTAAGCATACCTAGAAACTAATATGATATTGTTAAAATATTTTTAACACAGTTTCCAATCATAGATAGATACGTGCAATATTTTGGAAATGAATTCAATTAATTTTAAAATAAGCAGGTTAATTATTTACATATTATACATACGGCCATATGTAGACAAGAACAGCTATAGCAAACATTAAAAATTACACATTCCGTAATAAATTAATAACAATGTTTACTCTACCTGTCTGTCTTGCCTACCTTTATTATACCATGATCATATTACCTATGATTTCAGTCTGGAATGTTGGTCCTTTTACTTAATTTGTAAAACAAAATGCTGCAGAAGGACCATAATATTCCTTTAACTTATTGGGCAATGTTCAATTGACGTGTAAGGACACTAAAAATACACAATAATTCCAAGACATGTAACATCAACCAGTCCACACTGGGCCTGCGGTTCAGCGAAGATTAAGTTCGTATACCAGAAGTGGAAACACTATAACTTGTTAACGAAGACCACTAAAACGATGTCACCTTAAAGAACACTTTACCACCAAAACTAACACAAACTTGATAATATTGGCCTCATTTTGTTGCAAAATAAGAGTTTAAACCACAAGAAGTATCAATCAAGTTGATTGATTGTCTTGCAGCCAGGTAAACAGTGCGAGCGACGGCGACGGCACCACTATTGGAACAAGAATGCGTGACACTAATCTTAATTAGAGCGCGTGGACTAATTAATTTAAGGCGTCTGAATTGTGCTGATGGAGCGGTGCGGAGTGCCATGGGTTTATGTGGCTTTGTCCTGTATCATTGCAAATGCAGGTTGAAGATAGTTATGGACAAAGTTAACTCATAATGACAAAGTAATAAATATTTTTTAACAGTACAAACTTAATATATAATGAAAATAAAACACATCCAGATTGGATTTCCCGTATAAGAGCTACATTGCCACAGATAGACACATAGCGGTTAAACTTAAAACACCCCTCTTTTTGTCAATTACTGTTACTAATTATCTAAACATATATTTTTTTTTCTAAGCTTATATTGTCTTACTGCTGGTCAAAAGCCCCCATAGCCTTCCACTCCTCCCTCTGTGTGGTTTTCTTCGTCCAATTCCCTTCCAACCAGGTAACAAGAAATCACAACCCTCAATCATGTTCGCTCATGATATCTTTTCTTAGAACTCTATCAGAAACTCAACTGAATAGCAACAATTACGTCGAATTTTCTTTTATCAGACACGTCACGTTACAGAAGACAGTACATTATAAAGTCAAAAACAATGCACCAATCGGGATACTATTTTGGGATAAAAAGTGATTTTTACACAAAAAAAAGTTTTTTTCTTACTGCCGATATCTGGGAGGTCCCGGGGTCATGTTCGGATAAGCAAACTATCAGACCCATGTCCGTACCACGAATATGACGAAACTGACCCAATAGGGCTAGCTTCAGCGATAAGGAACAATTGGGTCAAGGCCATTTCTTTTAGTGAATCATTGTAATGCCCAGTTTTATTGTCAAGTACAAAATGAAATGTCTAAAAAACTAAAAGTAGTCACTGACATTTTATTTAGATACATACACTGTTGGTCAAAGAAGTATCTCAGAGCTGCTTGCTGAAATCTCGTAAGATGGTCAAAATTATAAACAAGGCACCAACCCGGAAATGAACTAATTAAAGACGAATATTAGCTCATCGTAATTATGTTTGTATTTGTTTTTTCATTAACTCTGATTGATTAGTTTTCCCATTAATTCTTGAAAATTACTAATGAAGTGTGACTTCTGAAGTTGTGAGTCAATATTAATAAGTATTTACTTTAAAATAAAGTGTGGGGCAACGTTTTATATTAAAAAAAGAAAATACACAAATAACAGCTTAGAAATTGCTTAGGTAATTAAAACACTCCAATAAAATTGAATTACGACATAAGTTTCATATAGGCTCATATTAAATAACAGAACCAACTAGACAAAGATCTAAAAAGAGAAAACCATTTCACCGAATAATTCCCTGTTGCAACAATGGAAGAAATTCCAAACAAATGCCAATCGCCGAAACTTTTCGTAAAAAATCTGAGAGACCCAAATTCCGGCTCATATTTTATACGTTGTTTAGACATGGCATGGTTTCTGATCAAAGTTTTCCTCTTATCAAAAACAACAAGACACTAAATATAAATATTTTTATTTGACCTGAAACCCAATGAAGTTCGTAAGTCTGTTTTAATTCATCAGCCACTCCGCAGGTACTAGGGCAGCACATAAACATGGAGGTTAAACCTGGCATTTCATTTACTGACGTATTCCTCTTTATACAAAGGAAATTAAATGACTTTCAAATCGAAGGTCTAATATCAGGCTTAGCAATCAAAATAATAATATGAAATTATTAATGAATGTGGAATCCATTTAATTTCATTCAGCAAAACTGCGTCTGTTTTTGGGAAGGAGTTGGAAATCATCAAATGACTCCTCGCGGTAGGGAGTGTCAGACTTCTACTGACTACGGGGCAATAATGGGCAGTGGATCCCGATGAAATTGTCTGTAACCAACATGCATGCCCATGCATGTTATAGACAATTACATCAAAACTCTATACTGACCAAGAAATTAACTGCTTGGTAACAGAAATAATAGCATAAGGCGTGAAATAGCCTCACTTAAGTTTTGTAGAGATTACTTTGTAGGGATTCACTTGAACGGCGTGTTCAATATCGATCATGCGATTATGTTATGATGCGATCTACTTGTTCCATATTTAGAACTAGAGCGAGACCACGGATTAGGATAAACATACTTACATGTTTTAGGATTTTCTATTGTTCTGGTAATCTCATTTAGAAATTTTTGGTATTCTATGTAGAAATCAACAACTGACTCACCCAAATAGTAAGATTAACAGAAATTCCTGAAACTTATTCGCAGAAATCATAACAATAAACGAATAAGATGAGATGCTCACTTAAAACATTTATCCGCAGATAAGCAATTATAAGAACCTGCTATAGCGTTAACAACTCATAAGTTTATTATTAAAGGTACTCGTACATACACATCCAAGCAATGAAATCTATAGGCAAACAAATCAAACCATATCACTATCTAAACACCATCATCACACTGATTCTAACTAACAACCATGTTACTTGTAAGCAATGGATCCACATTACAAATCAGCCTATTTCGATCATAAGGAGGCCATTCATACGTCGACGAGGAAGCGCAGGCGCCGCCGCCGGTGGAACGGTGTACGTTTCAGGACGATCAAAGGGCCACTTACGAATGCACTCGCGAAATGGAGATAGCTCTCGAGAGCTTGTTTTGAAATAAATGTGCTGTTGTGTCAATATGGTGTTTGAAACGATGGATGGAGTGTGTGAAAGATGATATGGCTAGAAAGAATTTGACCAAAAATGATTGGCGCAAAATAACAAACAAGCTTGTAAATCAAGCTACCTTGCAGGCTGAAAAAGTATAGCTTTTTGTACAAGTTAAAGAATTGCTATTAGCCAGAGGCCCTGGGCAAAGTGACTTTCTAACAGCGATGATGCTAAAATCTAAAATATATGAAAATGCATAAATTAACTACCCAAAAGTTTATGTCAAATCGTTTTAAAAATTGCCACTAGTCTCAGGTCTCATGCAAGGTAAATAAAAGAAGTTACTGAACATAATGATACAAAGAATGGTGCACCGCGTGTTAGATTATAGCTGGCATAGTATCACAGATATAAGTCTTGTATCTCAAGTAATCTCAATACTGATATCGATGGGAACGTTATACGCTGACTTTGATTTAAAAACATTAATAAAGACATTGGTTTCAGCATAATGCCATGTAACATCGCAAATAGTGCGTGATGTTGATGACAGATTGCTGGCCACGCCTGCATACATGCAGATACAGTCTGTAATCTATCGCGCCTAATTAACTCTAAGGACCAAAGCACACTTGAGAAACCACTTGAGAAAGTGAAGAATGATTCGGATTTTCCCATCAACATCCACTTACTCTTTTTGAAGCTTATTCGTTGATGGTTGATTATGAATTTTATTGGTGTTTTAATTATTGTTTAAATTAGTTACTTATAAAATGTATAGGTATTCAATCAAAGATTTACATAATTATTACTTGTAACGTATTTGAAGTCTTCCTTAATATTACCTGTAAGACAAAATTAATCAGCATACACGTTCCACGTCCCAGTACCAAGTTATAAAATGTATTCGTACGTCCACCTTCAATCTCATTCTAATTTCACAATAATAATTTATACTAATATGGGTTAAAAAGCTTTTTAAAAATGTTCGGTAGCATTTTGTCTAACCATACGTCCATGACAATCTTTTTCCTCTTATTCATACGTCCGATCAAATAAAAAACATTAATTGTACTCTTGGGTTATGGCTCCAGCTAGAGTCATGGACGTATGACTTTGGTACACAAATGTGAGAACTTCTTTTGGAGTCATTGGACAGTGAACAACATGAGCTGTGCAGGTGGCTACATACTGGTCTAACACAATTTGAGATCATCGACACGTAAAGAAGAAGAAAAAGAACAGTGAACGTGTAAAGAAAAACGAACACAGCACAATAAACTAAATTTGTAAAGTGCCAAGCATCTGGAAAAAGTATTTGCAAAGTTTTTTTTTTACTTTTCTAATCTAGAGTGCACATAGAAATAATTTCAGTTGATATAAGCGCAGATATTATATAGGGTGTAAAAGTACCCTTAACGCAAACGAAGGGCACTTGTTCTCCCCACCACTACGGTTATCTTTTGGTTCTAGACCATACCTGGGAACCCCCTAGTTACGGCGATATTGGGGGTCAAAATTCCAAATTTTGCACAGCTGTTTCTGTAAATACCAATTTTTCAGGTTATAACTTTACTTAAATTACTTCCATAACCCCTTTACTATTCAAAGCACTCACTAGCACAATGTTTCAAGAGTGCAACATTGAGTTTTACCGTAAAATGTGATTTTTGACCCCAAATAAAAAAGTCGTTTCCCAGCAAAAAATTTTGCGTAGGGCTACTTAGTTTGATGTACAGAATGCTTGGTTGACGTATGTGTGAAGGGTTACTTTACATCCTGTATATGGGTCAATATATTTTTCTAGATACAGCCGTCTCATAAATAAATCTAGATGAGATCCATAAAGACTATATGTAAAACAAAAACATTAATATAATTTTGAAACAAAATCGAATAGAAACGAATTAATAACTATGCAAACATACAAGAATTTAAATTGTGTTTGCAACTTTTCAACAACGAAAACGTATATATGCAATTTCAAAATCTGAACAAATACATAAATCTTGCTTTGTTATCCTTGATTTTAAATGTTGGGACATAAATCTAAAAAAGTTATCAATCGAATAATACACCCACTTTTAACATTCTGCTTTCAGAATTGTTGTGAAACTTAACTACAATGATCCAAATTAAAAAAAAAACTGCACACAAAGTAGCTCAAATAATAGGGTAGTTAACAAGAAAAATCTAATTAGTCCGTCAGATAGATTTCCAAAAAATATTGGACACGTATTTTTTCTTTTTTCACGTAAACAAACAATGAAAACGATACAGTGCTTTGAAAACTCGTGTGACGTCATTTTCTGAGACATTAGTATGACATTCTTTTGCGGTCAGTGACGTCACAACCCCCACTCAAATCTTTGACGCGTTTTATCTTCGTCAATTTTATTGATTTGATAAAACAAAAAATACGTATCCAATATTTTTCGATAATCTAACAGACGAACTAATTAGAATCATATTTTTTAAGTCAGTAAACATCCCTATTATAACGATCACTGAAAAAGATAACTGAAGTGTGCGTGGTTGTGGAATGTCTTAAATAAACGAAAGGCCTAGTGTGTTGGATAAAGTTTAAATCTGAAAGACATTAAATAAGTCTGCAAAAATTGTAAGAGAAAAAATAACTTTCAACGAAAGATTTTGCAAACAAACAGATTAGGAAAAATAATAACTTTATATTCCATCAAAACAAAAGCACTATATCAGCATGCATCCAGCAGCACTCTTTGAAATCCTCAGTACCCAACTTCTTTAACACACTAGAAATTTCTCCTGTGTCGTGGGTGCGTTTACAAACATTTAAACTCACAAACACAAACACTCAGACCCGAAACAACTATCTGTAGGCCATACAAATATTTGTTCCGTACGGGGATCGAACCCGCGTCAAGCAGCGCAGCAGTCGAATCGCTCCGCCACTGCGCCAAACGCGTCGTCAAATATGCACAACTTTAATCAACATCTCAGTTAGTAAAAAAATAAACTTCAGCAAGATGACATCATGCCCAATCCATAAAAGTTCACAGGCACATTAATCTACATTAGAAAATAACAAATCCGAGCAACATATCACATGTGCTTCGAAATCTGACCAACTAATGAACAAATACACGCCTTTTAAATGGAGTATTCAAAAAACAAACAAAATGGACGAAGGCATAAGCAAGGCATATGTTAAAACTGTGTCAAAGTAAGTGCAGCTGTGCAGACAGTTCTCATGAAGACACCACTTACTGTGCAAATGTAGGTTACATTGTCTTATTGAAAAAGATTAAGACTTCACTTAAATTGACTCGAAAAAATTTAACTTTAAGTAAAATCGTGTGACATGCTCGTGCATATTTATATCCCAAACAAACAGTTAGGTTTGAATGTAGACCTAACTATCAACCGATTTAGTGTGATGTGCTTTTTACAAACCTTATCGTTGTTGGTAATATTTTTAAAATTTAACCAAAAAATAAGAGTTTTAAAAACCATGGTTTCTAAGTTCTTCTTACAAAAACTTTTCGTCAGACAGTACCAACAATATCAACACATAAATCCCGAATTGAAATAAAACAAAATGATGATGACATAACATAAGTACAGAACTCGTAACGTTTTATCGCTGGCGACAATACCGTTTAAAGTGACAGATAAGTACTAGTTGTAATTCATAACGACGGGTTGTAAAATCGCGAACACAATGGGGAATTAGCCGTTAAATGCCGACCGGTCCTAGGACCCAAGACTCGACGGAGATGCTATGCAAATGACAATGATTACAGCTAAACACGTCGATCATACAGTATAATGCAGAATTGAGGTGTAAATTTACATTGACATTACAACACGTAAAAGACGTGAAATCCGACATCAGAATGTAGGAGCTACCAATTTAGCTGGACAAGCATTGTTGTAAAGTCTAGATATGTAAATATTTGATCCTTCAAGTTCTTGTGTTTAGAACAGTAATTTAAGAGTATAGTTAGATTATTTTTTTATTAATGAAGGTCTGATAATATGCCCGTCGGGATGTGTTGTAAGAGATACCACGGCCTCGACATAAAGGGCTAAGAAGGAACATGGGTGGTTTTTAGCGAAACAATGCCACAGTTTTGTAGGGCTATTTAATCAGAAACCTGACAGAATTTTACGAAATATGGGAAGTTATCAAAAGCTGTACTTTGAACAAAACAAAAATCATCGCAAATACTCGTAAATATGACAATTAAATGGAGAGCAATATTCCCACACAAGTGAATTTAGCGTCGGACGTGATATTATGTTCCCGCCGATTGCGCAAATCGGCTAGCCTTCGGCCGGTTCCTACTCTGATAAGGGACTCATCGCTGACCAACGTTTAACCCTGGCCCTATTAGCTGAGGATGTAGGCATCACGCAGATTATAATGGCAAAATTATGTTTTAATGCCAAAAGTCATCGTAACTCACTTAATAAAGCCGAACTTTCAACAAAAATTTAAATTGTTCCCGCCGCGCGAAGCTGAGAGAGCTTTTAGATTACTTAGACAAATATTCAAAAAGTTTTTCCGGAAAAATCTGCAAAGTCTCTCTATCTTATCCATTTCTAATTCAAAAAGTTTTTAAAAGTGCTACGGTGTTTTAATATTTATTGCATGCTTTAAATTTTTCATCAGACCAAATAAAAATGAATTAAATATGACTAAAGCAGATTTAAAAAATATAATATTTTTTTAATACACATTACGTAATACAATACCAATCTCTAGCTCTATTCAAGAGACAATAGGCGGCAAACACCCAGGATCCGTCCGTAACAAAATTAAATCAACATTATCCTGATGGAATTATTATCACAAATTACCATGCCACTGGATTCCTCTGTGGAGGGCAACCAGAATACTGTTCGATGTTCAAGAGAGGTTCGAGTGTAGATGATGATACGACCGGATGGATGATAAACGCGCACGGGTACCCGCGCCGACCGAAAGGGAGGACCGACTCGATCCACGGCACACTCCCGACTGACAACTAAAATTGCGAGCTTTATCATCGACCATATAATGCGCGCACGCGCACGTTTGCTCAACCACTTAGATCTGTGTGCTTCCGTTACGCTATAAGTGTTGTCTTTACCAAAATGTTTGTTGCTATACTTTGAGCACTAGTCATTTGTGTACTTAATTCATTTTTACTTCAAGTTGTACTGGGACTTGAAAGTTCTCTACTTCAAAGCTCTTTTGTAAGTTGTGTGATGCGACTTTTCAGTGGCGTATGACTGAGTCATGATAAGGTGAAGATAATGATGTACTAATTTAAACTATGTAGAGCATTGAATAATTATTATTTTATTATGACATCACTTAGTATAATCGTAACATTTATTTTATAGGTTATACGAGTCATCACACTCGTAGTAAGTAACCAAATATGTTATTTTTTATATGATTGCGATCTTTCAGACAGTTTAGAGCTTTAATGCTGAATAATATCGTCAGAAAGCATGCAATATTATTTGCAAAAAAAAGATGCATTCCAATGAAAGTAGGTATTACAGGCAATCCACAACTCAAAAGCTCCATCCATTATTCTGATAATTAACCGAAAATATTCCAGGCATCAGACCTGTTATCCATTTTAGGCTTGCTATTGCAGTATTTTTTGCAAATGAACAGCAAACATTTGCGAGGTCAATACAAACAAATAACAGAGAAAACTTACATATGAGGATACAGTTCTCTTCAGATACTTTTAAAATCCGGTAACCACAAATTCCACTACAGTCCAGATAAATTAGGTCATTACTCTGACTTATAACCCACAGTTTTGTTTACCGGCGCCAACCAATCGTACACTGGAGTGCTCCTATGATACCCCACTGTTCATTAAATAGCCTTCATTTACATAAAAGTTTTAACGAATTTGTGCTTAATGGCCGGTGATGCGCATTCCCGATTATTTTAAATGTTTATACTGCGTTAGATTTATTTTTAATCGGACTAGTGTTAAGTTCTGGAACCATCCAATGGTACCTTAGAGTATTTTGACAGCACATAAATGCTCTATTTGGCTTTCAATTATGATTTCTTGAAGAATTTGAATGTTAGATGGTAAAGCTGTATGTAAAGTATACTAACTTGAATTTGTCTTTTTTTATATTGCCCTATCTAGACTGACGACCTAAAAAAGGTGGCTGAATAATTTCATCCAATAATTTGTCTTCCTGCTCTGGGATTAGTAGAAGGGTGTGTCAGCGTCTTACTGACTAAAACCCATCCAAGGCGGATGAAGAACGGAAATTTAATATAGAATATTTGTGCTTTTTAACTCTATATAGCTTAAACAAATATCTTAGAAGATATCGCAATGTAAAAATGTCCGCGCGTCAAAATAATTACGCGGTTCGCTCTGGCGGCCCTCGCGTCCCAATGTAGATAAGTACGTGGAGATTCTGGCCTCCAGGAAATTCAAATTATTTAGTGCACTATAATATTTACAAGGTGTTATTGTATATTGTTTTGTGAGCAGTGGTGGCCCAGTGGTGGCGGTCCCACCGGCGGAACTGTTGGTTGTGGGTTCGAACCCATGCGGGCGCATTACTTTGTGTAATTTATTTCATCACGTGCTACTGCTCTTAAAACGGTGAAGGAGAACATCGTGAGGAAACCGGCATATCTTAGAACCAAAAATTTGTATGTGACATCTACCAATCCGCACTGGGCCCGCGTGGTGGATTATAGCCCATCCCTCTTCTAGAGAGGAGGCCTGAGTCCCTGCAGTGGGACCAATATAAGGCTGATGGTGACGATAATGATGATATGTACCTATAGTCATTCTCACTTTAATAATATATTCTAAGGTAATCTAAACAAATATTATAGAGAGGAAAGATTAGATTTTTTTTGTTACGATTCAATTCAAAAATTACTCTGACGACTTTAAAAATTCTTTCCACATTAGAAAAGTAATTGAAAAAATATTACTATGTTGGATAGTCGATCTATCGAGGAAGGTTGTAAGCTATATATTATTGTGACGCAGACGAAGTTGCGTGGGTCAGCTAGTATAGTATATAAGTATATAGTATATGTTATTTACATCATCATCATAAGACGTCCACTGCTGGACAAAGGTCTCCCTCATAGAATGACATAACGAACGGCAACCGGCCGTTTATATACATAACCGCTCAAAAACCAATAAAACAACGATTAATGCGAGCAACGTAGTCACTATAAACAAATGCTAATCTGCACAATTCTAATAGCTATAATAAAATCCTATGACCATTTAGGAATAGATCTAGCATACAAATAACGATGACTAATATAACTGCAAGCAAAGAGCTTTAGCAAAAAATATATAGTATAGTTCACAAGCTGTGAGAAACATCATATATGCACTTTGGGGTCAAAATTCAGTTACTGTATTTGCTAAGTACTAACTGTATAGCATGGAAGTTTGGTGCATGGGAAAATAATACCTGCTGGAGAAGCCAGAGGTTCCGATTCCTACCGACGAATGAAACATGTTAGAAGTTAAACGATAGTCTTTATCACGAAAGAACTTCTATGACTGTGGCTAGTTCTTCCAGTACTTTGCTATGGTTTATTAACGACTAGCGGACGTCACACGGACGACACACCATGGGAATACAGGGATAAAAGAACTTTATGTTACTCAGGGTGAATGTAGCTTTCAAATGGTGCAATTGAAATCGGCGCAGTAGTTTCTAAGTTTATTCATTACAAACATACACACAAATAAACAAATCTTTCCTCTATGTAATATTTGTGTAGATGGATTGAAAATACACAAGAACAAACTATTGTTTGTTTCTCAAATACAGACGACATCGACACCACAGGTATTGACACGATAAAAAAGAAATTAAACTTACTTGCACTGGGCACACAGAAATCTCTACCCCAACTGAGACATGAACCTGCGCGATTTGTATCAACTGGACCTAAGATAGAACCAATCGTACAGTCCTTGCCCTGCACCAAACGAGCGATTGTTTAAATATCCCAACGGTGAACAGTAGACATAATCCTCAGTGGTACGGACATTTTCAAACAACGCAACGTCTTCTTGACTGCGCAAAAATACATATTATTGCAAGTTAGTTCGACACCAGTTAGTTAGTGCCTTCTTTGCATCGCGTTCGTATGTAAAATGCAAAGCTTCCCATAAAATGATTGTGACGTTGAATTTATTATTGTGTGCGGGTTCGGTTACCAATAGGACCACCCGATTTGTATCGTCAGATGCTACTTTATCTAAAAGTTACAAAGAAGCATTCGTTCTCAACCATAATTATTATACCTACTTACTTGATTAAAATTGATTATATGAAAATAACAAGCAAGTTTAGTCCCTGGGTAAATATCCTTTCGGAACACCTATTGATACGAGTATATCTTTCCATATTTAATTTACATGCACTTATCAATTGTCAATCAGATTAACTGTCCTTTAACTGTTTCAAATCGTAGATCTTGATTCATGAAAACTCTTCAAATCAAGTTGGGTTAACGGAATCCTGGGAAAATAGATAATCCAATCCGAGTTTTAGGAACTAACTCAGGGAAAATCGCCTAATACCTATATTTGTAATGTGGAACGTAACCCTAAAACGTAACGGGATTTCATAAACAAATGAATATTACTTTATTTTACTTTTACTTTACATATAGACTCGCAGCTTCCCAACCAAGCAGTTGTACTCAAAACCAAAACAAAACTACATTCATCCGGTCTAACATTTTGGACAGTACGTAGGTACTCCTGTTTGTTACATCATTGTGTTGATAGACAACAATTACTCACATTTAACGTGCTATTCATACCCATTATTAGTTTGACACGAGATTGATCGCTGCCTTTGATTTGTTTTCCGATACAACACCTCCACTTTAGTGGCCAGCTCTGTGTTTGACCACACTCAATTTGGACAGCGTGGGCGTCGTTAGTTTGGTATAATGTTTGATGGTAGCTGATATTATTGCGAAGAGCTGTTAACCAAATATGAGTTTGAATTTGTTTTTTTGGAGGAATATTTAACATTAATTGCAAATTAGTTGCTGTACCTATATGGTTAAAATATTGTCTTTGCCCAAAAAAATAATAAAACGCATTAACTTAAGAACTTTACCGTTTTCGCCCCGACATAAGACCCCCGACTATAAGATTTGCTCATAACGAAAATAAACAGATTGATTAATTAATATAAGTAATTTTCATAATGAGCAGTACCTACTTTGCAGATTTTTTGTAAAAGTAATTATTGAACTGTTAGTTTCGTGTATCAGTTCGATAAACCTTTTGGTTAATTTAAGTATTAGTTAACTACAGTCAATCTCCGTAAACAATTTAATTTCATTAACACGACAATTTCATTATTAATTAGACGTAACAATTCTGGAGTTTATTTTATTGCATGTTTGGAAGTAGTTAACAATGATGTCACATCGTATTGCTCTTGCACTTGAAATCAAAGGTACCGCGTACAATGACATAATTGAATCCTGTATTACAGTTCTTATCGAGTCTTCAGACAAGTAACTGTTACTCTAAGGCCCATAACACACTCGGCGGCGGCGACCTCTCGCGTCCGGCCCTGGTGCAAGCCATGGTCCGGGGCGAGGAGGAATGGGACGCCGTCGCCTCCTTCTGCGAAGCAGTGATGCTAGCGAAGGAGTTAGCGGAACGCAAGAGGGAGAGAACCTCTCGTCCCAGCCGCCGCAGGAGGCGCTCCGGGCGTCGGGGGTCACGCGATGGCTTCCGGCCACCGTAGACGCGGGCCTGTGGACGGTGAGTGATGGGCTAGCTCGCCGTCCGTCCGTCTGACGACGACGACAGGCCGTGTCGACGGCGCGTTCGTGTTCCACGCGCGCCTCAAAGAGATGTCAGCAACATGGGAGGGGCCCGCAAGGGCCGACGCCCGTCGGGGCTGCTGGTTGAACACTAGTTACCGCGGCCTCGACATATAGGGCTAAGAAGGAACATGGGTGGTTTTTAGTCAGTAGAAGTCTGACACTCCTTTTCGCTCTGCCCAAAAGCGGGAGGGGTTACTTGATGATTAACCACCACCCAAAAAAAAAAGGCCCATAACACACCACGTATTTTAAACGCGCCGACGACGCGCATTTCAGGAACACACAAGTTTTTAAAAAATCCAACGCGCGTAAAGCACAATACAAACGCGCGTATGAATGAAGCGCTTTCAAAACTCGTTTGAAGCGCCTACAAAGGGTCGGTTTGGGATCGCTGTATCTGCGCGTATACATGCGTCATCTGCGCGTCGTCGGCGCCGCAGAAAATACGCAATGCGCTAGGGGCATAAGATGTTCTACAAGAATGTTATTTTGGCCCTAAGTGTTGTTATACTTTGGTCTTTGGATTTACTTTTTTCGTAATGATGAAGCTTTTCACACGGGATATCTTTAAATCTCATAATTTGATTATAAGAATTAAAAAAAAATATATATTAGTAACAGTAGGTACTGCTGCTGGAAAGAGATACACCTTTTTTTTTTTGGCGGGTGGAAAATCATCAAATTACCCCTCCCGCTCTTGGGCAGAGCGAAAGGGAGTGTCAGACTTCTACTGACTAAAAACCACCCATGTTCCTTCATAGCCCTCTATGTCGCGGCCGCCATAACTAGTGTACAACCCGCGGCCCCGAAAAGAGATTCGCGAAATTCGAACTTTCTTACGTTTTTTGCAATTTCCAAGTCAGTGTCTACACACTACAAAACCGTCTCAGTTCAAGACCTTTTGAGTGACTATTTGATAAAAACGGCATTCTTAACACCTTTATGAATTGAGACGGTTGTGTTGGTGATTTCAATAATTATTAAGTACTCTATAAACAATCGACTTGACGCTGATCGGAAAATTGTAAAAACGTCAGAAAATTCGAATTTCGCGGGCTACCTTGTCGCCTTCACCTGGAATAAACAAATCATCATACCCTTTTTAACCGACTTCAAAAAGGAGGAGGTTCTCAATTCGTCGGCGACTTTTTATGTATGTTCCCCGATTACTCGAAGATGGCTAGACCGATTTAGATTTTTTTTGTTTTGTTTGAAAGGGTATACTTCCCAGGTGGTCAAATGCTCATCAACTCAGGATCTGATGATGGAATCCTGAAGAAATAAAGAACTCTTCAAATTTTATAGGCACACTTGAAGCAATTTGAGTACCTTTTGGAAGAGTACTTTTTCGGAGTGGTCCTATTTCAATTTGGTGAAGATCTGATGAAAAACTTCGGAGATAGGCAACGGAACTCCTCAATAAATTAAAGCAAATGGACTGGGATTGCTGAATTCCCATATATGTCTATTGTTTACACCAGTTCATAGCATAACATCATGTACCTACGCTGTGGTCACGGAACTCCTCAATAAATGTTAGCAAATGGACTGGGATTGCTGAATTCCCATATGTCTATTGTTTACACCAGTTCATAGCATAACATCTTGTACGCTGTGAAGGGGTGAACGACTAAAAAGTGTAAAATAAAAACTTTTTAACAAAAAATAAAACTGTCTTCTACAAAAAATAAAACATAAAAAGTGAAAAATTAGAAGACATATCTGTTTCTGAAGTCGGTGACTTTTGTTTGTTTGATTGATTTTTTTTTGCGACCGACTTCAAAAACTTATTTTTCTTCTAAAGTTAATTTTTCACTTTTTTGTGTTTTCTTTGTTATGCGTAAAGTAGTCTAAAATAACCTTTTCCTATGATGTGGACAACTTTGTTTTTTTTTAAACTATGGTGAACTTAACAAAACTCTTCATCCCTTCATCGATCGTCTATCTATATTTTCCGAAATGTCATTTGTGTATTCTTACTCACCATGGTAAGACCTTGAAGTATGGCCATGTGTGTTGGTACATACTCATTGTGTCATGTGTGATCATCTGATCATTGTTTTATTTAAATCTGGCCTTAAAGCTGTCTCAGAGATTAGCGGATTATAAAATCACTCTGTGATGTACTGTTGGACCAGCTATTTGATATAATATCATCAGGATTTTGTATACATAAAGAAAAACGGTTTACTAAAATCATAGATATCTACTACGTTTAGGAACCCGTCTTTTCTACAATCTTAGATATCTTGTTTTGGAACGGGCTACATTAAGTTGCCATTTTATGGCTAACTGACCAACTCCATGATTTTCTTAAGTTTGTTTAATTAAGATATTAGGTACGCACGTTATTAAAAGTGGAAAAGTTAATGTTTATGTGTGTACATAAATAATATAATTAATAATTTAATAATTAATAATTTAATTTCATAATTTACGTATACCCACTAAAAAGCTTATCCGACTGTACTTACTGGAGCTATAAATAAAGTCTCTTGACTCTGACATAGTTTGCTCTGTTACGAGAATTTATTTAGATTTATCGCTGATATTAGGTCATCGGTGCATTTATGATGTTTACGAGCTAAGTTTATGTAATGTAGTCAGAATAAACACATTTCTTTCCTTGAGTTATAAGTCGAGCTCCACGATAACTGACAAATGCTTGCACTGACTGGACGGGTCCACTCAAATCTGTGTGGTGCTTTCTTCAAAAGACCATCTCAGACATTAATCTGCATGGTCTTCATGTGTGTATTATACCTTTATTGTTAACCCAAACGATTTTAAAAGATTAAAAGAGTAACCTTTGGAGTTTCTTGCCGGTTCTTCTCCTTAGGAATCGACCAATGCACCGAACTGTGCCCCTTTTTACCGACGTTCTATAAGTGCCCATGTAGGCCTATGTGAAATAAAAATATTTTGATTTGATTTGATTTGATATAAAACGTATATTTTATTTATATTATGGTATATTTTAGTTATACTATTATGGTATTTGGGATTAGTTACAGTACTGAACATTATGGGTACTTATTGGTACATACCGTCCTATGGTAGATATCTACCAACATGTCTCTTCTATCGATTAACGTTACGAAGGACAAGATGTAGTGGTAGTGACGTAACTTGAACCTTTTTCAATCAGCTGTTTTCGCTACTGAATATACTACCTACTAAATACCTACTTACGGTTATTCTACACTAATATTTTAGAGAGGTTTCTAAGTTTGGATGTACGGGGTAATCTTTAAAACTGCTGGTAATATTTCATAAAATGTTTAATAGGTAACTCTTTATACCCGTGTATTATATGTATATTATATTTAAAACCCTCTCCTGTAATAATTTGCGACTATAATGTTAGCGAAATAGCGATGCTGAGGGCAGAAGCTAGTCGGTATGATCTGGTTAAGGGAGGAGTTCATCCCGTCGGGGCTGCGGGTTGTTGGAAAGAGATACCGTGGCCTCGACACAAAAGGCTAAGAAGTAACATGGGTGGTTTTTAGTTAGTAGAAGTCTGACACTCCGTAAAAAACAAAAAAAAAAGGAGGAGGTTCATGTTATTACCCCTGATGTTTAAAAAGTTTCACAAGGTTAATGAAAAAAATTTATAAACGATTATACGAGTATATACACTTATCTTAATATATACTGCATTTCAAAAGGCTTTACGCTAATAAGTAGATTAGAAACTGCCATAACCATTGTATTACGGAGGCGTTAACATCAGCAATGGCGTGTAGGCTCGAATTTATTATCAGGCAAATTATTTGAGGGTATATGGCTAACTCTAGTACTGGCTCTGTTTGGATATGTAATTGTCTTTGAATTATATTGCCAACTTGATTGATAGGAAGTGGTTATTTAACTGTGGCGCTACAATTTTGATTGGAACACCATTTTTGGTACAGTATGGGCAGCTAAATGTAGACCATTTTTTTTTTTTTTGGTGGGTGTAAAATCATCGAATAACCCCTCCCGCTCTTGGGCAGAGCGAAAGGGAGTGTCAGACTTCTACTGACTAAAAACCACCCATGTTCCTTCTTCGCCCTCTATGTCGAGGCCGCGATAACCAGAGGACAACCCGCGGCCCCGACAGCTAAATGTGGACCATGAATCATGATTTACTTTTAATGATCTTGAAAAACCTATGCCGTCGTTTGAGGCACAGAGTTGAATATAGGAGATATTCAACTCTGTGCCTCAAAAGCGACGGCCAAAGCAACCTATGCGCTTGCACCGACGATGCTGTGGAACGGGCGAACGACTGATCTATAATTGACATGACACACAAATGTATAATTCACATGATGGTATTTGAGTGTAATTTTACTTTACTGAACTCCAAGCTACCTAACCTAACCTAACCTTTTAACAAGGTGGAAAGTGTTCTTTGCTATCTTTAGCTGAAAGGTAGAAAAGCTTTTTTTTGTGGGGGGTGGGAATTCATCAAACGACTCCTCTCGGGCAGAGCGGTAGGGAGTGTCAGACTTCTACTGACTAAAGAACACCCATGTTCCTTCTTAGCCCTTTGTGCCGAGGCCGCGGTATCTCTTTCGAACCCGCAGCCCCGACAAGCGTTGGCCCTTGCATGTTGCTGACATCTCTTTGAGGCGTGCGTGGAACACGAACGCGCCGTCGACACGGCCTGTTGTCGTCATAAGACGGACGGACGGCGAGCTACCCCATTACTCACCGTCCACAGGTCCGCGTCTAGTGTGGCCGGAAACCATCACGTGGCGACCCCGACGCCCGGAGCGTCTCCCGCGGCGGCAGGTACAAAGCCTCACATGCGATATTCACAACTAAAACCCTTGACACATAACAAGTAAGTACTTATGACTCTTCGTGTTCTTACTTTTTAAAATAAAAAGGTGCTTACTTACATTCACATTACGCACACACCGCCGCGCCGCTCAGTCATCTTACCAGTATTCCGGTAACCAGACCAGAATCTTGATGGACTTCGACTGGTCAAAGGGGCATCAGCAACATTGCACCGTATCGCGTGCGCACCAGCAAGCCTATTGCTCTCATGATTTCTTCTCTGCATGAATAAAAACATTGCATAGTAGAAAAAAACCACTATTACTAATTTTAGTCAACAAATTTCTGATTTTTTTAACAGTTGAAGCTAACCTGGGCACAAAACCTATTGATGAAAAATTAGTTACATTTTGCCGCCTTTGTTTTTTTTTATTATTTGAATTTGGAATTCGGTAAATCAATGTGACAGCAATAAAATACGTACAAATAAAAATAAATTGAATAAATTGACAGTGTTTTTTTTTTTTTTTTTGAGGCTTCGCACGATTTGTGCATTAGCCAATGTCACGTTTTTGAGTTTTTAGATTGACAGTGTTGACGTGCGTTCTTAATTCAAAATGCTCAACACATAAAATTTTAATATTGGTTGCCTGTAGGTGCCCGAGATATTCTACCAGTGTTTGAAGGTTCAACGATATCTATTAAGATATTAAAATGGGTTTCTTGCCGATTTTTCTCCGTAGGAAACGACCACCCCTAACCGCGGACCTTTTTGTCGACATTTTATAAGTGCATGGGCACATTATATTATTTCACATGTGAAATGAAATATGTTTTGATTTTGATATTTTTAACAACAAAAAAGGACGTTAACACTCTCATAGCATAGGTACCAAGTGTTTATTAGTAACACATTACCTACGCTGTCTTGATAAAGTAATTTTTTTAACGATTTCTTGTTTAATTTTCTTGAACACCGCAGTTAGTGTAAATTACACATTGTAATCTCCACTTTCGTTTTTAGTTGCCGCACGTACTTACAATAGACTTCACCGAATACATAAGTACCTAAAATTTTGTGGATCCAAAGTCGAATGTGAAGGAAATTCATCATAAGGTAAGTACTAAAATATAATATTAGGTATAAGGAATTTCTTTTTAAATGAAGGTGGCTTTTGACCACAAAAGGCCTCTTCTTCCGGAAAGAAAGAAATGAAAACCAATACCGTGGTCCCGATATTGGTCCATGTCTCTCATAAGAGGTTTCCCGCCTATTTGTTATTGGTACAATCATTTCTTAAAGAAGATGAAGATAATGTTTATTATAGTTTTCCCTCTCAAAACTTTCAGATTCTTATTTTCTAGGTACCACTCAACAATAAGAATAAGCCTCGGAATATCTTCTCTAATTTCACCAAGTGCATTCCACGCTACACGTTGAATGAAGATCAACGTCATCGGACGCATGCGCAGCACCCGTGCACGACCATATTCGTCTTAATTCGACACCAGCTAATGTTTACAATAAGCCACTGCCATAACACAAAAGACATATTTATTTAGAAGCAAGATAAACCGTACTAAACTGATACATTTGTTTTCAGGCGCTCATATTTCTGCGGTTACGTAGTAGACGAGGTATTCGCTCGTCATCTTAGGGATTAACATGAGAATGGAAGATAAGATTGCGAAATGTCTTGTTGCTATGGAAGGTTTAAAAAATACAATTCGTACGCCACTTGTGTCTTCATGTACAAGCTTTTATCTCTCCTCCTCAAAACGCAGTGAGAGCCTTCAAAAGCCTTCACCGCATGCGCTGACGCTTGTGCACTTGATCTGTTTTTATGACTGCGTCAGTGACTGGAGTTCACGTGGTCGTATTTAAGCTCAAACATATTTGGAATTTGTCATCGGCATCATTATGTACTATAAGTAGCCAAGCATTAGCCAAATCTTGTCAAAGAGAGAAAACTCTTGCAGTTTCGAACAATACTCGACAAGCCCTACCCCCAACTACTGCAACTACCGAAAGCCAGAGTCTTTTCAGTCGGTACCCACCCACCATCGGACAAACCATTTAACCGTTGCAAAAACACTTATTTTTTACAACATTTTAGAAGTTTCGAGAGATAACTTTAACAAAATTGGGAAAATGTTTGAAATGCCACATAACCAAACCAGAACCAATCTTTCAATTCTTATCGCAATGTGGCGAATTCTTGGAACAATGATTTCCGGCCAACAAAAACACAAAACAGAATGTGTTCATTCAGTTAGAGAAACTTGAATCAAAACAAAATAAAGACAAAATTATCTTGACAAAAATTATGATTATCAAACGCAAAACAAACAGTCCCTCTGTTTGCTTGAACGCGAATATGTCCGAATTCCTCTCGAATGTAACTTGGACAGTTTGCGATTCACATTCCAGGCCAAGAATTAACACATGACTCATCAGCTTTGATTAGGAATCGTGGAGATTATATGTATTTATAGGCTCGTATCTGATATTTGTCTTCTAAAGTATAACAGTTGGGTGACAGTTTTTACGCATGGTGCTAATTGCGTAACTACACTATCAAGTTGTTTTTCGCACCTTCCTATGTATCGCATGGTTGATAAGTTTTTACCGCCCATCCGCATAGTCGACCGCTGGCTATTGCGTATCTTTTTAAATGTCAGTGACTATCATATAGTGTCCATCAATTAACTGTCAAATGGTTCAATTTTGTACTAAACCTTATCCATTTTGACAGTTAATAGATAGACACTTGATAATAAAGCCACTGACATTTAAAAAGATACGCAATAGCCCTGCTGATTGGACCTCATTTTACGGTAAAACTCAATGTAGCACTCTTAAAACATTGTGCTAGTGGATGCTTTGAACAGTATAAGGGTCATGGAGGTAATTTAAGTAAAATTATAACCTGAAAACTAGTATTTACAAAAGAGCTGTGCAAAACTTGGAACTTTGATACCCAATATCTCCGTAACTAGGAAGTTCCCAGGTATGGTCTAAAACTAAAAAATGATCGCAGTGGTGGGGAGAACAAGTGCCCTTTTTGTTTTTGGGGGTGGGAAATCATCAAAAAACCCCTCCCGCTCTTGGGCTAAGCAAAAGGGAGTGTCACACTTCTACTGACTAAAAACCACCCATGTTCCTTCTTAGCCCTATATGTCAAGGCCGCGGTATCTCGACTCCCCGGTGCAGCGCCTCCGCACGCCATTCATGCAGGCGCGCGAGGACTATCGCCTCCAGATCCCATGGCGGCAATCCGGCAAGGAGGTTCGCCGCCTCGCGGGAGATCGTGCGGTACCCACGGACTAGCCTTACGGCCATCACCTTTTGGGGCGCGTTCAGGTAGTGGGCGGCCCGCTTTCTCAGAGCCCGCGCCCACACCGGGGCCTCGTAAAGGGCCATGGACCGCACGATCCCCGCATAGAGCCTCCGGCAGGAGGCGTTTGGCCCCCCCCAGATTAGGCAAGAGCCACCTAAAGGCAGCCCCAGCCCGCTCCAGTCTGGGAGCCAAACGTCGAAAGCGCTCCACGAAGTTTCACCGGCTGTCGAGGACGAGTCCTAGGTACTTCAAAGTACACTCGACGCTGATGGGAACCCCACACACCATTAACTGGGATCCCGACGGCAGCGCATTCCCACGTCCATGGAAGCCCATGGCCTCCGACTTGTAAAGCGCCTCCTCGAGACCCAGCTGCCGGAAGAACAAGTGCCCTTCATTTGCGATAAGGGTACTTTTACACCCTTTAGTGTATGGGAGCACAGGTCTTAAAATTGCAAATGCAAGTTTGTTTTATTTTTACAATAAGAATAATCGTTGGGAGGCAGGTAGGCAGGGTGGTTAATCAGTTTGGTAAGTTCACATATTTTGATGGGTACCTAACTACGGAAGCCTACATTGCGTGTGGTCCGACATGCAATTGGCCGCTTGCTTGCTTTTTAATTAAAAAAATCCCAGTTGTAACCCGGAGTTTGGAAGATGGCGGAATAATAAACCAGTGGCTCGAAAAAAGCACGTGAAGCCGTTGGTCCGGCTCGTCTACGGTCGTAACGGATTGCCGTCCCTGCGGACTATAAGAGAAACGTGAGACGTACGAGAGACGAAACACTTGTGCACTATAATATCTCCCGCATCGATGGCTAATTACCGATTGCAAAAACATTTTTTGCAGTTGTTGGGCAAAAGTCATACCTACCATTCAACTGTTGCACAATTATCCAATTATCTGTTTTTTCAGCAGGTGAATTATAATTAAATAATGCTGTTTTACTGAACCAACTCAGCTTCTTCAAGTACCTACTCAAGAAGACTTACGACATGTGCCGTTATAATACTAGAAAAGGGAAACCGAGTTAACTTTAGACAGATCAAATAAATTCCACATCATTCAATCCCTCTATCTTCAAAAGTATAATCTCCGATAAAGTAGGAAAGCTACTTACCCCAGGTCGGTTCAATGAGCGAGAGCGATCATTAGCTCATTATAATAAGTGAGCACGTAACGCAGGTTGCTCTTATCTCATGTTTGTGAACACTATCTAATCTCTGTTTGCCGCAGCCTCCTTGCTAACCTGACCCAATTTCTAGACTTCGAATGTTTTCGAAGGCGCTAGAGAAATTTTCATGTGATTATAAACTGTAAAATAGTTGTAGATTCAATGCTGGTGGTTTCATCAATTGACTATTATGCTATCAATCAATAATGTTTCTACTGCAGGGGCACAGGCAGTGACAGAGTGACCCGTACGTAATTCACCACGCGAACCCACTGTGAATTGGTGGATGTCACCATATGTACTCGATACCTTCGGTTCTAAGACATCCTATTTTACCACTGAAGTTTCCCCTTACTGTTATACTTTCACACGTATCTCATTCAAAATTATGAGATTTCTGCGTCACCATAATTATCCCATGGACTCTAGGAACTTATTCAATCTTCGATCAACTAGATATCCTCTAATATCATCTATTTTGCAAACGATATTGACACAACATATTCGTGTACCACGTGTGTTCTGAAGGCCTCCATACCGCAGCTCGCCTTTAGAGTCCCGAGTTACATCTGTTGTGTCCCAGACGTCGTGTTTAGTCACACCAACAGTCTGGCATATCTGGGCCAATAATGTAATTTGACTATTGATTTATCATGCCAGTTTAACCATGACAGGACATCCTTCTAAGCATAAAATATCATCATCTCATCAGTCGACACTGGAATCTTCGTTTTGTCTAGTCGATACTTTAGTAAGTATATTTTATTGGGGTGTCAGTTATAGTGACACATTATAGTTTTTCTCAATAACTAATTCAGATAACTTACAACGCGTAAGGTCCTTGGAGTCCCATAGGCATAGTCTTGCGAAACATTTAAAACGATACAAAACGGTACAAATTAATAGCGTCGGCCAATTTGCAGTTATCTCGGCTATTCATTAGCTTATTACGTTATCTGCAACCTTGACTGGTTTTTAACTATTGCTATGAGCGTTATCAACCATTTTATAACTATTAGCGGTTCATTTAACACATTTGCGGAGATCTCTTCAAGAATGTAAGGCGATATCAGCTGCCTTCTGATCATTATTTAAGGGTCTTCAAGTTCAACGGACGGACGTCGAAGGACGACATCGTCAGGAAACCGGTGTCTTAGAACCAAAAAATTCGAAGACATGTGACATCGACCAATCCGCACCAGAACGCGCCCGCGTGGGGGATAATAGCCCATCCCTCTCCTAGAGAGGAGGCCGGAGTCCCTGCAAAGGGAACATTGTTGGCTGATGATGATGATGATGATGACGAAGTGAATATTGTTTGACAATATTCTAAGGAAAACAAGATCTTTCTTAGTCATTGTTGTTCAATAATAAATGGTATCAAATAGAACAGAAGCTTAGCACTTATGTCATCCAACTTTGCGTGTGTCTGTCTTTTGTAAATAAGGTAGGTTATTGACCAGTCGTCAATATAAAATATATAGATTATTTTGTATCAAAATTTATTTTATTTACATTTGGCATCTACACACACCTTCACACCACACCTATCACACCTTTTGCATGAAGGGCAGAAGTGACCAATTCATATTAGTAATCTTTGTAACTGGTTATTTTAAGTAACACCATTCGGATATCGATTCTGACTCACAAAGCATGCTGGGATTTATCTTCTCTGCCTAGTCCGTAAAAACGAAACCGGCAAGGAGACTGGGTGAGGTCAGAATCAAGGTTTTATAGAGTTCAAATGACCGATGTTTAGCGTTCCAAACCGTCAAGAAAACTGCCTGAATTATAAAAATAATAACATTCATTTTCATTTCAGTAGCTTACATCAACATATCAAGAAACTAGATTGTTCAACGAGTGTAATAGCAAATCTGCAAACAGTAGGGTACGTTATATTATGTAACGTAAGTAAAACAGTAGGACAGTCGGCAGTCATACTCGTAGTTCTGTTAGATAATATTTGTTTTATGTTAAACATGATGCGAGTATCTTGTAGGTATGTGTGAGGAGTACTGCGTGACATCATTCTCTGAAGCAGACTTTTGAACGACGCCGGATAAATAAACGAAACAGCGAAAAAGTTATTACCGTTCGGAACATTCAGAAATTAATTACTGTACAGAAGCGATCAAAATTTCAGCAGTATTTTCGGGGTTGTCCTGGGAATATTGAACATTCTTTCGCTGAAGTTTACCTATAATATGTAGTCCATTGAAAAGTTACATTTGGGGTTGCAATTTAATTTTTTAGATATCAAGGGGGTCAGTTCTGTCGGGGCTCAGGGTTGCGAAAAGGGATATCGCGGCTTCGACACAAAGGGCTAAGAAGGAACATGGGTGTTTTTAGTCAGTAGAAGTCTGCCACTCCCTACCGCACTGTTCAGAGCAGGAGGACTCATTTGATTATTTCCAACAAACCCTCCAAAAAAAAAAGGGGTCAGTTTAATAAAATAAATAAAAGGGTTAAAATTCAAGTTTGTGGGGTTGCAACCCTTCTTCGTCGCCATCTAACATGGGTCTAACAACCTAGAGCACCTAGGTACACCCACATTCCAGCCAGTTCAAACTAGACTTTCTCCAATCTTTTTAATAAGACCTTCTCCTGAAAATAATGAAAGTGTAAAAAATAAATTATACAAGACTTGCTTATATATCATCCGATGCACACCGCTCGAGATAACTCACACAATTGGTATGCGACCTCATACTTTGTTTGTTCTGCTATGCACCGAACATTGTGCAAATATTTTCGCATTTTTTGGCCCACATTGCGTTCGCAAACACTCCGCTGTGCAACGTGGTGGAGGAACGCTATCTCTATTGTTCCTTCTGTAATTAATTAGGTGGATCGTTGTCGTGACAGATATCTTCTTCTGACTGATAAAGTATTTAAATTTTCGATGCATAAACGTGCTTGGGTTTCACCAAGACTAGAGGAAAATTCATTTAGATTGTACTTAACCTTACGAAGTTGTGGAAAAGTATTAAAGAGAATTTCTATAAATCTGAAACACTAAGTAAACGGAAGCTAGACTGTAAAATAATGGTTAGTAATGGTGGTTTCCGGGCATATGGTGTACTTGTGCATAATAATACCTACCTACATCGATAAGTAGAAGTTGCTTGAAACGAATTAATGAGGTAGATGTTTACTATCTTTACTTTACAAAATATCATTCCCAAAATAGGAAAAAAACTAAGTTAATCAAACACCATAGACAAAAAAAAAACCGGCTCATTATTTTCAACTATCTGCTTAACCTGGTCACGTCTGGTTTCCAGGTCAGTTGCGCCACGCTGGGCCACGTGGCGCCACTATCTCCTGCTGATAAATTGACGTTATACTTCATTCAATCTCTGATTATGTTCATGTGTTCCCGAATCTTCCACTTTGTTGTCCTTATCGTAGTACCGGCTACGCGGCTGTAACACCTTCATTTGAGAAGACCTTTATGCTAAAACTAATGTTTAAAAGTTGTTACAAACATAATTTTTAACAAAATCCTTTATGTCTGCCTAAGCCGTCTTTTGAGACACACTGGCCACAGACAGCAGCGCCTGAAAACTTAGAGCCATTGGCATTTACCTACTTTGATCTGGGGTGGGCTTACGATACTCTGAACTTGCTAGGTAGGTTAATTGAAAATTTCATATGACTTTATTGCTGTAACAGTTTGATGTATGGAAGAAGGAGACGTGCACCGCCGACCCAAAATAAATAAGTCGTATGGGGAGTGGGATCTACTTTTACCCACAATGATATCTATCCTACTCCATTACTTATGATGGCAACATAATCTCAAGCACGTGCTCTATAGCTTACAGCCATCTCCCGATGACAGGACAGTTACAAAAACTGGTTGCCATAACAATCTGTTCGCTAGTTAACATTGTATGCAGTGCAGTAATGAAGATTGGCTGCCATCACGGCCATCGGACACTCGCCCACACGGAAATGTTGATGCACCTGTCGACTAGCGATCACACGCGGATATGCCTGCTTTGAATAAACTTAGGTGTCGTTATTTACGTATGTTTGCACAAAGAGTTGATGAAAATCTGTCAAGAAACAAGAATTCAGCTGAGAACCAATGTTCACCACCATTGATTCTCTGCTGAATTCTTGTTTCTTCTTGAGCAGAGAATCAATGTGTGGTGGGTGTCCAGTTAAGTGATAACTGTCTTTTAAAAAAGTCATAGAACACGTTTGTCACATCTTATTCATGGATCCTCCTAGTATCTTTGGTAGTAGGAAAATGAGACCCTATGGACCAAGATACAATGTCAGTTATACTTAAGTACATGTTACTACTAGCTAGCTTATCATACCTAAAGTTATAAAAAATCCAATCACCAGTCTATTTGCGAAGACAACTGTGAATATCCACCCTGGGCCTGATATTTACGATTACTATGATACAACCTTCTTCTGAAGAAAAAAAAACATTGTGACGGCCCTACATTTCCAATTAAAGAGACAACCCTACTGACGACGGACCGTAACTTATCAGTCTGATGCTCTACTAATTTTACAATTTACCATGCTCCACAATTTGCTATACTTACACCTACGTCAGGATAAAAATAAGTGATGGTTATGTCACTTACGACTTGATACTCATCTTGGAAGCACTTAATGGTCCTTGAGGTATTCGCTAGATAATAACACCTAGCAGTGTGATGGGCGATGGGTGTCATCATTGTAGGAAATAGATAGGTACCTACATGAGAAACATGAGATAAGTACCTGTTATTTTTGTTATGTCCTGGCAGAGTCCGTTTTTACCCACAATCAAATTATAACTTACGTCTCGATATTTCTAAATCTCCTGGCTGCTTAGATTCAAGTCAATCTGAGCTACATGTCCAAGGGATTTCAATGCCTCGAACTATCACAGAGCATCAACAACATAAAGATACCAATCATCTTTTAACTGCCTGGTATAATTCGCCAGGCGCTTGAATATAATAATGAAATAGGTAATGTTGTTATAAAGTTCTTCACATTTTGCCAGTAGTGAATAATGTCTCGTAAAGTTATAAATGTGTTCGGAGTTTCAAATGAAATGGTGATAATTCTGTGGTTTCAGTCATGGACAAAAACGTCAGTTATTAGGTATTATGTCCCTACTACCTAAAATGCAATTCAAACTACATAAATAATATCTTTGTTTCAGAAATATCGACTCATACAAATTGAATTATTCATCGGAGAAAATACTATTAGCTTACTACATAAAATGCGATTCACAGAAACATAATAATAAATGTTGAATCATTAATAGGAAAAATATCCTAAGACCTACTTTAGTTATAAAGTAGGTCTTAGGATATTTTTTATTCACAAGTCAAATCAAAACAAATAAATCAAATAATTGGAGAGCATACAGTCTTAATGTATCCAGACTTGTCTGGCCCAGTTAGCGCGCACTTTGCCCATCCTAGACCTCAATAGGTGATACCTGACTATCCGATCAACACTAATGATGATGGAACAGGCCTAGAACTGGGATCTACACGCCCACCAGTTTGGCATCGTTACTATTAGTTTTATAAATACCTATTTTCTGTAAGTAAAGAATAAAAACTTATTATTTTTTGCTTTTTAGTGGTTCACATGTGCTTACCCCTTCACAGCGTACCGGCGTGATGTTATGTTATGAACTGGTGAAAACAATAGACAGACATGAGATTTCAGCAATCCCAGTCCATTTGCTATTATTTATTGAGGAGTTCCGTTGCCTATGTCCGAAGTTCTTCATCAGATCTTCACCAAATTGAAGTGGGACCACTTCGAGAAAGTACTCTTCCAAAAACTACTCAAATCATTTCAAGTGTGCGCATAAAATTTGAAGAGCTCGCTCTATTTCCCCAGGATCCCATCATCAGATCCTGACTTAGTGATCATGGGACCACCCGGAGAAGATACCCTTTCAAAAAAAATAAAAAAAAATCGGTTCAGCCATCTTCGAGTACCTAATCGGGGAACATACATAAAAAAAGGGTGGCCGATAAATTGATAAACTCCTCCTTTTTGAAGTCGGTTAACAAAATAAACTAAAGGAGTGGAGTCTGGAGTCGGGAATGGCTCAGTCGTATTCAGCACGTACTTATTAATAGTGCCTACCTACTTATACATATAAGTACCTATTCAGAGTGTAAATTAACCCTTCACATATACGTCAACCAAGCATTCTGTACATCAAACTAAGTAGGTACCCCTACGCAATTTTTTTTTTGCTGGGAAACGACTTTTTTTTGTTGGGTCAAAAATCTAATTTTACGGTAAAACTCAATGTAGCAAACGTTGTGCTAGTGGATGCTTTTAATAGTAAAAGGATCATGGAGGTAATTTAAGTAAAGTTATAACCTGAAAAACTAGTATTACACAAACAGCTGTCCAAAATTGGAACTTTGACCCTCAATATCTCCGTAACTAGGGGGTTTCCAGGTATGGTCTAGAACAAAAAAAAAATATCGCTGTGGTGGGGAGAACAAGTGCCCTTCGTTTGCGTTAAGGGTACTTTTACACCCTTTATAGTCTTGAGTGCCTATATGGTAGTAACCGCAATGCAAAAGGCACTGCCAATGTTAACTATTAGTTAGGTACCGGTAACTATGCAGAAATGTTCCAGTAGCCAACGATTAGTCTGGAGGAATATGTACGTACCTCCTAACCTACCCGGTTGATGCCAACGAGCTATGTCCCTGAACCTGGGTCAGACTGAAAATAATAGTGGGCCTAAATCTGGGCATTAAACACCTATGCGGGAAAATTCAGCTAGTGTTATTGTTGTTTTGCTCCGTTGCTCTGCAGGGCAAAAGCGAGAAGCCTTTCCCACCCAAGTCCTCTCACTTCTGTAATAACATCGTCTGTAATCCCCGAAGGGTTAGCCAGAAGTGTATCTAATAGTACACCCACAATTCGACAGTTATGTTTAAGTCGGCGAGCCTATTGCCAACAAACCACAACATAAAACCACATTAATGTTGGTAAGAGTATCGGTACTTTATACACGCCTTTTTTTTGGCGGGTGGAAAATCATCAAATAATACCTCCCGCTCTTGGGCAGAGCGAAAAGGAGTGTCAGACTTCTACTGATTAAAACCCACCCATATTCCTTCTTAGCCCTTTATGTCGAGGCCGCGGTATCTCTTGTGAAGAACAACCCGCAGCCTCGATGTACGATATGATAGCTGATAGCACGCTTTTACGGAAACTGCGTTATTACGGTGTTCAAAATGAGGCCCTAAGTGTGATAGATTCGTATTTGCAAAATAGATTCCAATGTGTAGACGTAAATGGCGCGAAATCTTCCGGGCTACCGGTTCGGCTAGGTGTACCTCAAGGTTCAATACTGGGTCCGTTTTTATTCTTGGTTTATATTAATCATCTACCATACTATTTAAAGGGTTTTTGTGACATTGTACTATTTGCAGATGATACCTCTCTTATCTTTAAAGTAGATAGGAATACGTACGGCAACATGTCCGACTTTCACTCTTTTTCCCTTTTACGGAATAGAGCAGTTAACTTGGAAAAAACTTGTTTTAATACATCTATATATATAAAAGAAAGTCGTGTTAGTTACTTCACTTATAACTCAAGAACGGCTGAACCGATTTAGCTGAAAATTGGCAGGGAGGTAGTTTAGAGCCAGGAGAAGGACATAGGATAATTTTTTTTTTTTTTTTTGGTAAGTAGATAGTTAGGTTGTAGGTAGGTAGATAGGTAGGTAGGTAGTATTTAGGTAGGTAGTAGGTAGGTAGTAGGTAGGTAGTAGGTAGGTAGTAGGTAGGTAGTAGGTAGGTAGTAGGTAGGTAGTAGGTAGGTAGTAGGTAGGTAGTAGGTAGGTAGTAGGTAGGTAGTAGGTAGGTAGTAGGTAGGTAGTAGGTAGGTAGTAGGTAGGTAGTAGGTAGGTAGTAGGTAGGTAGTAGGTAGGTAGTAGGTAGGTAGTAGGTAGGTAGTAGGTAGGTAGTAGGTAGGTAGTAGGTAGGTAGTAGGTAGGTAGTAGGTAGGTAGTAGGTAGGTAGTAGGTAGGTAGTAGGTAGGTAGTAGGTAGGTAGTAGGTAGGTAGTAGGTAGGTAGTAGGTAGGTAGTAGGTAGGTAGTAGGTAGGTAGTAGGTAGGTAGTAGGTAGGTAGTAGGTAGGTAGTAGGTAGGTAGTAGGTAGGTAGTAGGTAGGTAGTAGGTAGGTAGTAGGTAGGTAGTAGGTAGGTAGTAGGTAGGTAGTAGGTAGGTAGTAGGTAGGTAGTAGGTAGGTAGTAGGTAGGTAGTAGGTAGGTAGTAGGTAGGTAGTAGGTAGGTAGTAGGTAGGTAGTAGGTAGGTAGTAGGTAGGTAGTAGGTAGGTAGTAGGTAGGTAGTAGGTAGGTAGTAGGTAGGTAGTAGGTAGGTAGTAGGTAGGTAGTAGGTAGGTAGTAGGTAGGTAGTAGGTAGGTAGTAGGTAGGTAGTAGGTAGGTAGTAGGTAGGTAGTAGGTAGGTAGTAGGTAGGTAGTAGGTAGGTAGTAGGTAGGTAGTAGGTAGGTAGTAGGTAGGTAGTAGGTAGGTAGTAGGTAGGTAGTAGGTAGGTAGTAGGTAGGTAGTAGGTAGGTAGTAGGTAGGTAGTAGGTAGGTAGTAGGTAGGTAGTAGGTAGGTAGTAGGTAGGTAGTAGGTAGGTAGTAGGTAGGTAGTAGGTAGGTAGTAGGTAGGTAGTAGGTAGGTAGTAGGTAGGTAGTAGGTAGGTAGTAGGTAGGTAGTAGGTAGGTAGTAGGTAGGTAGTAGGTAGGTAGTAGGTAGGTAGTAGGTAGGTAGTAGGTAGGTAGTAGGTAGGTAGTAGGTAGGTAGTAGGTAGGTAGTAGGTAGGTAGTAGGTAGGTAGTAGGTAGGTAGTAGGTAGGTAGTAGGTAGGTAGTAGGTAGGTAGTAGGTAGGTAGTAGGTAGGTAGTAGGTAGGTAGTAGGTAGGTAGTAGGTAGGTAGTAGGTAGGTAGTAGGTAGGTAGTAGGTAGGTAGTAGGTAGGTAGTAGGTAGGTAGTAGGTAGGTAGTAGGTAGGTAGTAGGTAGGTAGTAGGTAGGTAGTAGGTAGGTAGTAGGTAGGTAGTAGGTAGGTAGTAGGTAGGTAGTAGGTAGGTAGTAGGTAGGTAGTAGGTAGGTAGTAGGTAGGTAGTAGGTAGGTAGTAGGTAGGTAGTAGGTAGGTAGTAGGTAGGTAGTAGGTAGGTAGTAGGTAGGTAGTAGGTAGGTAGTAGGTAGGTAGTAGGTAGGTAGTAGGTAGGTAGTAGGTAGGTAGTAGGTAGGTAGTAGGTAGGTAGTAGGTAGGTAGTAGGTAGGTAGTAGGTAGGTAGTAGGTAGGTAGTAGGTAGGTAGTAGGTAGGTAGTAGGTAGGTAGTAGGTAGGTAGTAGGTAGGTAGTAGGTAGGTAGTAGGTAGGTAGTAGGTAGGTAGTAGGTAGGTAGTAGGTAGGTAGTAGGTAGGTAGTAGGTAGGTAGTAGGTAGGTAGTAGGTAGGTAGTAGGTAGGTAGTAGGTAGGTAGTAGGTAGGTAGTAGGTAGGTAGTAGGTAGGTAGTAGGTAGGTAGTAGGTAGGTAGTAGGTAGGTAGTAGGTAGGTAGTAGGTAGGTAGTAGGTAGGTAGTAGGTAGGTAGTAGGTAGGTAGTAGGTAGGTAGTAGGTAGGTAGTAGGTAGGTAGTAGGTAGGTAGTAGGTAGGTAGTAGGTAGGTAGTAGGTAGGTAGTAGGTAGGTAGTAGGTAGGTAGTAGGTAGGTAGTAGGTAGGTAGTAGGTAGGTAGTAGGTAGGTAGTAGGTAGGTAGTAGGTAGGTAGTAGGTAGGTAGTAGGTAGGTAGTAGGTAGGTAGTAGGTAGGTAGTAGGTAGGTAGTAGGTAGGTAGTAGGTAGGTAGTAGGTAGGTAGTAGGTAGGTAGTAGGTAGGTAGTAGGTAGGTAGTAGGTAGGTAGTAGGTAGGTAGTAGGTAGGTAGTAGGTAGGTAGTAGGTAGGTAGTAGGTAGGTAGTAGGTAGGTAGTAGGTAGGTAGTAGGTAGGTAGTAGGTAGGTAGTAGGTAGGTAGTAGGTAGGTAGTAGGTAGGTAGTAGGTAGGTAGTAGGTAGGTAGTAGGTAGGTAGTAGGTAGGTAGTAGGTAGGTAGTAGGTAGGTAGTAGGTAGGTAGTAGGTAGGTAGTAGGTAGGTAGTAGGTAGGTAGTAGGTAGGTAGTAGGTAGGTAGTAGGTAGGTAGTAGGTAGGTAGTAGGTAGGTAGTAGGTAGGTAGTAGGTAGGTAGTAGGTAGGTAGTAGGTAGGTAGTAGGTAGGTAGTAGGTAGGTAGGTAGGTATGTATTTAGTAGGTAGGTAGGTAAGTAGTAGGTAGGTAGTAGGCAGGTAGTAGGTAGGAAAAAGGGCATTGCAAGGCATGCGGGTTCAGCTAGTATATGGATAAAATTGAATCCTCAATCATTGAGAACCCAAAATCCTTTTGGACATATGTTAAGAGCAAAAGAAACTCTGGCTCTTTTCCAAAAGTAATGCATTATGGTGATAGCACTGCGAGTACAGGTGAAGAAATCAGTAACTTATTCGCAACCTATTTCCACTCAACTTTCCAGGAGCCGGACCCTGCGCTCACCACTTCCGGTGGCATTATCGTTGAAGATAGTGTGTCATGCATCGGTTCGATTAGTGTATCTCCTTCTCAGGTTTTAAATTTATTAAAGACCTTGGACCTCTCGAAGTCTGGCGGTCCTGACCTTATGCCTCCAGTATTTATTGTTAATTGTGCCGACAGCCTTGTTGTACCACTGTGTATTTTATTCAGGCGGTCGCTTTATGAAGGTATAGTTCCAAAAATTTGGAAATCGGCTTTCGTTACTCCAGTCTTTAAAAAAGGTAATAAGTCTGATGTCTCTAATTATCGACCAATATCCAAGATATGTCTGTTCTCCAAAATCCTGGAACGCATTGTATTTACTGACGTGTACGCTGCTATGAAATGTAACTTTGGTGATGAACAGCACGGCTTTCTTAGGCAGCGTTCCACTACATCTAATTTAATCCTATCCCATGAATTTATATCCGAAGGTATGGAACAGCGTACACAAGTTGACGTTATTTATACTGATTACAGTAAATGCTTTGATCGTATTGACCATAGACTGCTCTTAGAGAAGCTATTAAAAGCCGGAATACATGGAGATCTGTATCGTTGGTTCTCGTCTTATATTGATAATAGAACGCAAGCTGTGGTGCTTCAGGGGTACACATCTGGATGGAATTCTGTCACCTCTGGAGTTCCTCAAGGGTCAATTTTGGGATCCCTTTTATTTACTCTCTTTATTGCTGACGTAAAACACTGTTTTGAGAATTCTTATATATTACTTTATGCTGACGATATGAAAGTTCATAAAATCATCCGAAACGTATCTGATACAAACCTGTTACAAAGTGATTTGAATAGATTTGAAGAATACTGTAGGCGTAACAGGCTTGAGCTGAATGTCACAAAATGTTTCCACATGACTTTTACTCGTCAGAAGTCTATAATTGATTCCACATACAAGCTTTACAATATTAATATTAGCAAAGTCAATAGCATTAGAGATCTTGGTATTATTATACAAGACAGCAAGTTACTCTTTGATCATCATATTGAGAGTATAGTGAATAAGGCGTCAAGAGCGCTAGGTTTCATAATGAGAACCTCAGCATGTTTCCGATCACTAAAACCGATCAAAGTGTTATATTGTTCGTTCGTACGCAGCCACCTTGAGTATGCATCACAAGTCTGGAACCCTCAATACGGGATCTACAAGTCTCGTATTGAGGGCATCCAGAGAAAATTTCTAAGGTATCTTGATTATAGGGCAAAGCAGGTATCAGTCAATTATACTCACCGATGCCGAAGGTATCATTTTCTACCACTTGACCGTAGACGCCATATTAATGACGTATGCTACTTGGTTAATGTCGCTAATAATAGGTACTATCGACTGTCCTGAACTTGTCTCGAAATTAACGTTACGTACTAACCAGATGGGATTGCGTCAGCGACCACTTCTACATATTCCTTATGCAATCACAAATTATAGGCGTAATGCATACTTTTCGAGGGCCAGTCGCAGCTTTAACGAAATTTCTTGCGAACCTGACATTGATCTTTTCTGCACCAAAGCAAGCACAGTCAGGAAACTATTAGCAAAGCCATTTTTTGAACAGGAGGCACCTACTAACACATAAATCTTGTTGTGTTAAAAGTTGGTAGTTTTTATATTGTTTTATATATTGTAATTTTGGAAGTATATATTTTTGTAGTTATCTGTGGAAGCTTGTTATTAGCAATTTAGAATTATATTGTTGTTATAATTATAGTTATTAGACTGTAAGCTTTCCTAAAAATAAATAAATAAATATGAATAGACACGATTTTGACGACGTAAACAGCACGCTATCAATGGTCACGGATTGGTTCACAATAAACAACCCTGTTCTTAATGCCAAGAAAACTAAAATAGTTAAGTTCGCTTTACCCAATGTTAGAAATCTAGGTCCCAATATTATCCTCGCCAATCAGGAGCTGGAAACTGCCGACTCTGCTGTATTTCTGGGCATAACAGTCGATCCAAAATTACAATGGGGTTTACATATATCAAGCCTAGCGGGAAGGCTAAGTTCAGCCGCATACGCCGTCAGAAAAGTAAGACAATTCACTGACGTTGATACAGCACGGTTAGTCTACTTCAGTTATTTTCACAGCGTTATGTCATACGGTATTCTGCTGTGGGGCAAAGCTGCTGATATTCAAAATATATTTGTTCTGCAGAAGCGAGCGGTTCGTGCAATTTATCAGCTGGGTGCCCGAGTTTCTCTTAGAGATTTTTTTAAGGAGATTGGTATCCTCACTGTTGCTTCTCAGTTCATCTTTGCCAACATTTTATATATTAAACAAAATATCCACCTGTACACTAAAAACAGTGATATTCACAACTTTAACACTAGAAATAAGCATAAACTACGCGCTCCTTTTCACCGGCTTCACAAAGTTCATAATTCATTCGTCGGGCTTGGTATAACATTTTATAACAAACTGCCATCTTCTTTTCTAGACTTGCCATTTAATGCGTTTAAAGCCAAAGTAAAATCTAATCTTTGTTTAAAAGCGTACTATTCCATTAACGACTACTTAAATGATAAGAACAGTTGGTCGCTGAGTTGAACACAAGACAATGTTTGTTATTTATTTATGTTCTTTCTCCAAGATTAGTTTACTGATATGTTATGTCTTTTTTTTATTATTATTATATACTTTTTTATACTTGCCTTACTATTGTATCGAGTCTGGTTCTTCTTACCAACCTAACAGACAGATGTGTGCTGGGGAGTTTGTTCCGCCACTTCTTCTTTCCAGCAAAAACACTAGGAAGTGTCGAAGGGGGGGCGTTTTGGGGGACTGTCTCTTGTAAATAAGTAAAGTAAAGTAAATTTTGACGTTCGAAAAGTGCTGACTATCAGCCTAGTTTGAATAAATGAGTTTTGATTTTGATTTTGATTTTGATTTTGATAGGAAAAAGCTATTATTCATGTATTTGGTTTCGGACTGAAACGATTTTTGAAAACCAATTTTGCTGCGGTACAACGTTTAAAACATTACCCCGGCAAAGTGTGTTTTTCTCAAATAATTTTAAAACTACTATTCTCACATATTTTGCTATTAGTAAACAAATTGCGCCAATCATGACACACTAATTATTTTTATAGTCTATACTCTCTAAAGCACAACATTTTGCTGGGCTGACGCACACTTATGAACCTGTAAAGTTAGAACGAATTGTGTAGTAGGTAGGGTGTAGTTACGGAAATTCTAGTCAGTTCCTGAATGTTTCTTCATAATTTTTCAGACTTTAACACGTCCTGCAGTTAAAGTAGGTTTACAAATCATGATCAAAAGATACTTCTACCTGTCCACGTTTCAAGGTTTCACACCAACACTGCATTCTTTAGTCAATTACAGAGAAGCAAATGTTCCACACGGCTCGGTAGCTCGTTGCTTGCGATTATTCCGCAAGTGCCACAAATAACGCAACGGTGTGGGAACGCGCTATCTTGATTGGACCAATCAGCTGCTGATCTCAGATAAATGTATCAATCAGTCCGAACACGCAGAGGATGAGGTTGACGTCATGGTGTAGTGTACTTGGCAACAATGTACGGTTTGCGTATGCAGTTAAGTTTAAATCATGTGCGTATCGTTTTAAGGTAGATAGGTTAATTAATGATCAATTAATGATAAAGAGTGTGCCGACTCACTATGATGACTAGCAGGTATACAACAATTTTGAATTGCTTCCACTTTTTCTCCTCACAAAGTACTAAACAGCATGTTCTAATTATGTATAAGCGATCGTAGCGTTCATTATGTGTTCATTATACTCGGGGAACTATTGCGTTGCCTTTGAATTTCAAAACAAATAAATAATCGTGACGACGACTAGGTACATTAGGACAAAGTCTGAAGAGAAAACATTAGATAGTTTCAAACATACCCATTTATTTCACAGATAGGAAATCTACATGATAGCAAATAAATTATCGGCTTTAGTTCGATTGAGGCTTATGGAGTTACAAATCACAGAAAACTTATATCTATTTATGCTTTTATGTAGAGACAATAAATTATCGTAGCCATGGCCCTGACGGCCTGTCTCCATAATTATAATCAAATATTAATAATATCAGTAGAGAGTTAACTGTTACCATAAGTATACAATATTCCATTATTTTCTGACACCTATTACATAACTAGAGGAATATGGGTTTACTATACACCTCTGTCAACGCAGACGTGATTGTATGTCATGCTTTCAGACCGTTTTCTTTTGTTTGATAATGATCTGTTCCAAAAGTACTTGATGAAAGGTATATTATATACCTGCCTAGCGGACCTGGCAGACGTCGTACTGCCCGGACAGCAGCGCCACGTACCGGGTCCAAGACAGCAAAATCCCCATTAACAAAATGATCCGCCATTTATTGAATTAATTTGTTACAAAAAATGTGATAAATGAAGAACCGCTCGACCGATTTTGTGCAAACCTCACATTAACCATCTGCTAAATAGTCCCAACAAAGCCTTAACATTTGGTTTGGATATGTGAGCCCGTTCTTGAGTAATAAAATTACAACGAAAAGTGGCATTGATTTTTATATAATTATATTGATTGATAAATGGGCCAAAAAAGGTACATATCTATTTGTAGTGCCGCTTACTTTAACTCAATATTAATAATGAATCCAACGCATTTAAACATTTCTTTTAGTTTTCTACACTAATAAATATTATAAAGAGGTGTTTTGGATGGAGGGGGTGATCTCGTCACTACTAATTATAGGGAAATAATAAACAGAGCCACAGATGTTTTTTTTTGGCGACGTGATCAAACTTCTAGTTTTATAACTAAGCGACGAGAAAATAAGATAGCCTTTAATAAACTAATTCGTCATTTTTACAATGCCAAATAAATATCTTACAGAAAGCGTGAAGTACTAACTTGGCCTTCTTATTTATACACAGCCACCTAATTTACTAACTCAGCCTAATCTGTGACTCAGCCAAGGAATTTAGGTATACCTACTCATCACCATTTTGTGCTTCAACATTAGGTCCTCAAAAACATACAATTCAAGCAACTATAGATCATTTATTATAACTTAGTATGTAAAATAATGCATCATATTATTTTAACGTGAAAATAGCAACTACAAGACTTGGCGCGTGCGCCAGTCGATTCATGTACTGACGAGTTAGTCACATGTATTTACTTTTGTCGTGCGCGCGTTCGTATTACAATAGGGTAGTTGACAAAAAAAACTAATTAGTCCATCAGATAATTTCCAAAAAATATTGGACACGTATTTTTCTTTTTTCACGCAAACAAGTAATGAAGACATAGAAGATACAGTGCTTCGAAAAATCGCGCGACGTCAGAGTTTGTACGTGTTTTACCCGAAATAGACGTCACCAGCCCCCACTCACGATCTTGGACGCGTTTTATCTTTGTAAATTTTCATTAGTTTGATAAAACAAAAAACACGTATTCAATATTTTTCGATAATCTTACAGACGGTCTAAACAGAATCATATTTTTTAGTCAGTCAACTACGCTATTGTTTCGGGTACATATTTACCTAAAGGTGTTATACCCAAGTTCAAAATGTCAACTTTTTATACACTTTAGATTTATATATTTACGTTAAAAATACCTACTAGCTACAGACATGTTATTACCATTGTTTAAATTCTTGACATTGTATTTAGTAATTCTTGACATTGTAATTAATAATCTTGACATTGTATTTAATCATTCTTGCCATTATAATTTGATAGTAGTTAACGAATTCCTTATTCTTTACATTTTATGGTTCATTTGTATGTCAATTTTAATGTTAAATTATTCTTTATTATAAATTCATTACCATTCACCATGCTTCATTATTCTTTAAAATATTTGTACGCTGGAAACAGAAGAATATTATGGACATCAAATTATGTGTAACACCTATAGCAACAATATTCTTACAAATAAATTTATTATTATTATTATTAATTGACTAGTCACAAGGAATTCGTATGATTCGTCATTGTAAACTGACGGAAATAGGTTAAAACCTTGACCAAACCCGCGCGAGCCGAGCGAGCGAAGCGAGCTGTGCCTCGGCAGCGGCCGGCGAGCGCAACTTCCGAGTTGCTTGCAGAAATGTTTTCACCATTGTCTAATTATCGGATAAAAATAAATTGTTGCAATTAGCACCCCTAATTATTTCAATGATTGGTATCAACATTATCCCCGAGTGTCGTAGGAATTCTCTCTTTTAGTAAGTCAAAACAGAGTTTATTTACACTTTCCTAAGATACTTTTGAAACAGACACGGTCATCTGTCATGCAAAACCGACCCACACTGACGCAGCGTCTTTGCGCGGTGAACTTAAAGGTATTTCACAAATCTTTTAAAGACAAACTTCGACACAGTTACAAATTATTAATAAAAAGACAATATTCGCCATCTTACTATAAAACTTACAAAATTTATTGTATCTTTCATGCACTATCTTTTACAATTGGCCAACTCACTTAATAAGATGTGAAAAATTCAGCCTTTTTAGGTAGGACCTTAAATACGGTCCTTTGGCTGCAATATTCCTATCTTTAGAGCAGGAACAATTGTATAAATATGAAGTACTTTTCAAGACTTATAAGACCCTTAACTTGGACCCAGTCTACGAAGAGTTCGCCGCCATTCTTTCAGATTTGGCTGACAATTTCAGCCTTATGTGTTTCATTCTTGTCTTTGACTAGAGACAAATGAAACGTAAAGAATCTTTACAACCGCTTTTATTATAATGATGAATCTTAAATCTACACATTCAAATTTTCATATTATATTACTGATACATATACTGAAAATCACTCTCGTCTTTAGACTGAGAATAACGAAGGGATTTCATACATCATTATTTACATGTTTGTCGTTAGGAATCACTAGTTTCCACTTTTTTTATTACAAAAATCTTCTGTTGCGCACCTCAGGCCCATCTTCGCGAATGACATTCAAAATAGCAATTATCAATCACCATACCTTATAATATTATTACCATACCACATACTATTATATGATCAGAAATCTTATTACCTAATTTTAAACCTTATCACTACAAATGTGCGATTCAAAATCGCTTCGTTTCCTTTTAGACCGAATTACTATCAAGTTGGGTCCTGTGCATTGTTCAAATTACCATGGAACATAAGTCATAATCTTTGAGCTGGTGTCCAACAAAACTAACATAGCAGGTATCTTACATTTAAATCACGTGGGACAAGACCCTGCATAGTATACTCGTACCTACATAACACCAGCCTTGAAATAGTGAGGTATGAGCTATTTCTTAATAGTTCCCAGTCACATTCCTCGTCAGCTATCATACGCCCGGGGGGGGGGGGGGGGGGGGGATTCTGGACTATTTTTTATCTTATTGAGCAAGGTACAGAGTCAATTATGTACAATACGGCAATCAATGTTTCTCTGACTCTAAGTTTATTAGTTCTCTCCCTACAATCTGAAGCTATTTTAATAAGGTTTCTTTGGATTTTTGTTGACCCAGAATATGCATAACTATGTCGAAGCAGACTCACCGTCATTTTACCACACAACAATTCCGTTTCTGAATTCATCAATTTTACCCATGTCTTGCTCCGTGTCTTCTTTACACCGTTATCTAAATCAAAATGCTACCGTTATTGGGGCTTTAGTACATTCAAAGCATTACCCCGATATGAGTAGGCTTTGAAATTTCCAATTTTTTCTCCATCTATGTATAAATATTGTCTGAAACAAGTGTCGCAGAAGAAGGCAGGGTCGAAGGGAACTCGACTGCATCCTACTACGATCCATTTAGCGGAGAATTCGGCACAAGTCGTGCAGTACACTGTTTGGTTTTGAGCTACTTCGGTGGAACAAGGGTAGTTGTATAGGCGTAAGGGATCTGTCGGGTTCAGGAGACGAATTTCAGAGAACAGGAATACGTGCTCGCAGTTTCCTTGATGTACGTATACCTGAGGAGAGCAAAAGGTAAACTTGAAATGTCTGAAGAAATGCATCAAGAGAACCCCACGAAGTTCCTAGTGCCACGGTAACATACCCAGATTCACCTCAATCTATCAGGTTTATGTCAAGGCATTTACTTATCTATGTTAGAAAAAGCCCCCACCTTTTCTAACATCAATAATTTAATTTATTATTAAGTTGGGGAAAAAGTCTTTTCGCATTATAGTATGTATGAACTTGTAATAAAATCTCTTTGGCTATACTATTTGTATCTGGCTGGTTTTGGTATCATTGAAAGTTTAAATTTTAAAGAACATAATTCCAAATTCAAATTAGGAAAATGTGTGATCTTCATATGTTTTTCGTACCGTCAAGATGAGTGAATCTAATGAAGAAATTCGATACATTTTAAATTTTTACTACAAAAAAGGTAAAAATGCAACGCAAGCCGCGAACAAAATTTGCGATGTTTATGGACCTAGTGCAGTGTCTGTGAGGGTAGCACAAATTTGGTTTAAGCGTTTTCAATCCGGAAAGTACAATGGCGAAATCTTAGCTGAATATAATTTGGAGCTTCTAAAAGTAACTTACATACGAAGGCAGTTCTATTATTTTTCTACGTTTTTTCAAAGTATCACATTAACTCGAATAAAAAAAAATATTTTAAATGAAAAGTTATTTGATTTTTTCATTGGTGTTTAGTGTTGCCATGTAAGTAAAGTAGTAAGTGCAGCATTATTGTTTTATAATCAGTTTTAGTTTGTGATTATATAAAACTGAGTGAAATTAATCAACAATAAATTATGTATTTAGAAATATATAAGTATGTTTATCAGTTGTCTAGTACCCAAAAACACAAGCTCTGCTTAGCTTGGGACTAGATGGCGTTGTGTGATAGTTGTGGAATATTATTATTATTATTATTATTAATAAGGTTTATTTGTAAGTGGAAGTGTTGCTTGCAGGGAGGTAAAAATATTGTAGTGTAAAAATAAATTAATTACTTTAAATTAATGAGTGGCAAAAAGTCTATTATCCCAAATCTAAAAAATATAACTTTTTTTGATAACTGTTGATAGGTTGGTGATTGTGATTACAATGTGGATTACAAAGGGATTACCTAACTACCTTTTACAAGAAATTGCATTCTGAAATATTTGGGTAAAGAAAATGCATGCACCAATGCATTATTGCCCATTTACTTCTCCGAGTAGGAATTACCATAAACATAACCTACAAAATTTCATGACTGAATTTCTATTATTCTCGGAGTTCTCGAACAAACATTCGGGCACAAACTAATTCAGAAATTGATGCCGAGTTAAACAAGATATTTTTCAATTAAAGACGCATGAATTTAATCTCAGCTAATTTAATGTATGGGTGGCTGCCATTGTTCTTTTGATGTCGAAGATGCACGTCGCTCTGCAGGGCTATTGCGTATCTTTTAAATCACTGTGGCTATCACATTGTCTATGGATTAACTGTCAAATTGGTTATGGTTTAGTACAAAATGGAACCATTTGACAGTAATTGAAAGGCACTATAGGTTAGCCACTGTCATTTAAAAGATACGCAATAGCCCTGCTGGTTGCCCTATTACGGATAAAATGAATGCCATTTTTGAAAAAGTGGAGCAAGAATTTAATATCAGTAGTTACGACGTAGCTGAAGAACTAAGAATTGACCACAAAACAGTTTTGGCGCATTTGAAAAAATTGTGTACACAATAATGCTCGATATTTGGGTACCTCACGAGCTCACTGAAAGAAACCTAATGAACCGTGTACTCATTTGTGATTCTTTATTACGACGTAATGAAACCGAACCATATTTGAAGAAGCTGATAACTGGTGATGAAAAGTGGATCACGTACGACAAGAACGAGCGAAAAAGGTCGTGGTCAAAGGCCGGTCAGGCTTCACAGACTGTGGCGAAACCCGGGTTAACTCGCAGCAAGGTGATGCTGTGTGTGTGGTGGGATTGGAAGGGCATTATTCATTATGAGCTGTTACCACCAGGCAGGACCATCGATTCTGAACTCTACTGCGAACAACTGATGAAATTTAAGCAGGAAGTTGAGAGAAAGCGGCCGGAATTAATCAACAGAAGCGGTGTGGTTTTTCATCATGATAACGCTAGACCTCACACATCTTTAGCCACTCAGCAAAAATTAAGAGAGTTTGGCTGGGAGGTGTTAATGCATCCGCCGTATAGTCCTGACCTTGCACCTTCACATTTCCACCTGTTTCGGTCTCTTCAGAATTCTTTAGGCAGTGTCAGGTTAACATCATGAAAGGACGGCCAAAACCACTTGTCGCGGTATTTTGATCAGAAGTCCCAAAATTTCTATAGCAATGGGATCATGTCCCTACCTACAAGATGGCAAAAAGTTATCGAACAAAATGGTACCTACATACTTTAGTTAAATGTAAATAAACTTTATTAAAAAAAGTTTTGATTTTTCTTAAAAAATGCGAAGAAACTTTTTCCCCAACCTATTATACTGTAAGCACGTGCCAAAAGCGCCTAGACTGTGAATGGCTTCACAATAGTTTTTTGTCCTTGTACGTAAACTGGTTTTGATCAATCATTTTCTTATTTTGCATACTTATATCTACATTTCATAGGCGGCCGAAGGGTTTACAAGCATGACAAACATAATGCAACGTTATAACTCAGCTTACCTCAGGATAGCCCAGCTTCAGAGTGAGGTCCTCCAACCTCACGGCGCACATGTCCTTCTTAGGGAACTCTCCGAGGTCCTTCTTGCGCGCCCACTCGCGGATGCTTTCGCTGTAGTCCACGCATCCCTCCCGAGTATCCACGTAAAACACGTTGTTTATGAACAGGAAGCCTGAAGGGAACACTTCCTGGAAGGAAACAGTTGAACATTTCTATAAGAATTTCGATAATTTATAATCGAATAATGTTGCCACCCAACATTATTCGATTGCGTAGGATGAGGGTGGATAGTTTTCTACCATGGGGCCTTTTCAAAGGTGACATAAGGAAAATGAAACCCTACAAGCTTAGCTAAAATATGCAACGTATAAAATATACAAAAAACGTCCGCAAATCACACGCTCTGAACACCATAAATTCATTACAATTTCTCTGGGCATAGATAGTAAAGTATTCTTTCTTATCAAAATTGCAAAATTTGCATGAGCATCAAAGATCTTCCTCTGTATATAATATACAGGATGTAAATTAACCCTACACACATACGTCAACCAAGCATTCTGTACATCAAACTAAGTACCCCTACGCAAAAATGTTTGCTGGGAAACGACTATAAAGGGTGTAAAAGTACCCTTAACGCAAACGAAGGGCACTTGTTCTCCCCACCACTGCGATCATTTTTGGTTCTAGACCATACCTGGGAACCCCTTAGTTACAGAGATATTGGGGGTCAGTTCATAATTTTGCACAGCTGTTTTTGTAAATACAAGTTTTTCGGTTATAACTTTACTTAAATTACCTCCATGACCCGTTTACTATTCAAAGCATTGACTAGTACAAATCTTTTAAGAATGCTACATTGAGTTTTGCCGTAAAATGTGATTTTGACCCCAAAAAAAAAAGTCGTTTCCCAGCAATTTTTTTTTGCGTAGGGGTACTTAGTTTGATGTACAGAATGATTGGTTTGGTTGACGTATGTATGAAGGGTTTTACACTCTGTATATTGGGGTTTAACAATCACCCAGATACAGCAGCTGGATTTTGTATCTAGCGTAACTCAACCATACAAGTGTATTTCACAAGGTACCTTAGCCTTAGCACTGGGCAGCATATCAGGATGGTTGGAGACGTCGACTCGCATATCGAAGTCGTTGTGGCACACGAACCGGTCCCGCAAGTCGGACAGCTTATGGCGGCCCGTCAGCATGATGTCGTAGCAGAACACCGAGTGGCGGGTCCGGGTCTGTACAGCCACGGGTTGGAGTCATACAAACAGTTAGCCAGTGAAACTACACAAACGTAATGAACATCGATACGATAAAAAAGGGGAATTATGTTGCGTTGCGTCATCCATCACAAAACGAATATGAGTAATATTAGCCGATTAATCTAAATTCAAAAAAAATTGTGGCTATATATTTGTTGGGGATATAATACTTTTGCATTCACACATTCGCTATCGCATGGTTTCTTTACTCACAAATCTGAACTTGGACTGGCTGTAAACATACGGCCTGTAGACCCTCACTCGGTAGAGGATATCCCTGCCTGGCTCCAGATCCACATCGGGATTATCCTCAGTATGCTTCAGAAGTAACGTTGGATACTCCTGCAATTATTTATTTATCCATAAACACATACAATTGTTTTAACAGGCAAGACCCAAGTTAACAAAAGTAGTCCTACAGTTCTAATTGTCCAGTTCCCTGTAACAGGACTGGGTAGAAGCACAAGTTAGACAGACGAGAGACACTATTTAGTATTCTCATTGCACGAAATACCGGTACAAACTTTAATAAGTTAGTACGGGTTGCCGGAACTTTAAGAAGTCCATCCCTCGGTCTCAGCCGTAGCCTCCTGTCTGGAACGAGCAATCCCAACGATTCCAATATTTGTGGATTATTTAGTATACCACCAAAAACCATAAATACATATTTAACTAAAGCGAGGTTGCGCCTTACTTCCAACTTATAGTAGCCAACCATTATTTATTTTATAACCTGGATGACACATAGGATAGTTTTTATCCCGATTGTATCTTCCCGTGGGATAATTTTTAGTTGTAGCAGGCGAAGCCGCTGGCAACACCTAGTAGGTAATAAAGTAATCATTGATGTTCTTATTTTTAGTTTTCTCGTATTCGTAATGAAAAGCTCAGTGTTTACCTCGGGTAAATTACTTATTTATTGATAACAAATGGCCCGTAATGAAAGTTGGATATTTTGAAAGAACAGAATAAAGCGATCAAAAGTTATTATGGATGCATTTCTCTAAATCTAATTGGTACGGAGATATTTGGTTTTCTAATGCTAATTAAAATCGAAAAAGATATACCTAATACTCTATTGAACTGTTTTAGGTTCCTGTCGTTTTTTGTTTGAGAATTTTAAATAAAATAATTTGGCGGCCTTAATCGGCACGGTTGACGCGCTGAGCGATTAGACCGCTGCGCTGCGTGTCGCAGGTTCGATCCCCGCATTGACCAAATATTTGTATGGCATACAGATAGTCACCTCCACCAGTTCTTCCATCCGTTCGTGAGCGGCTGGCCAGGACATGGCTGGAGGTGGATCACTGTGTTGCCCAATTTCTCACAGGTCATGGTAACTTTAAGAGTAAATTATTTTCCTTCAAGCCTGTTGCCTCGCCTTTCTGTCAATGTTCTACATCCGACTGAGAATATGAACAATCTGCACATCACATTTCATGGGAGTGTAGTCTTTGGCAGCATGAACGTAATATTATGTTAAATAGTGTACAGGTTACATCCGGAGTTATTTACTATACGGACCTTGTAGAAACTAGAACAAATTTCTGTGCGTTCAATTATTTTTGTTATACCTATTATTGGAATCAAATATAACAGCTCACAACTTAGGACCTAGTAATATTTATGACAAATAATATCCGTGGTGCCAGGGAACTGGGCTTTTCCCAGTTGTATACGTCCCTGCGTGCCTGTTGGCCTTGTTCAGTTCTGTCTCCTGCTGATATGGAGGGAAGTGGAAATTATGTTTTTCCTACTACTCCGCTATTATTTTCTGATTAATTTCGTTGCGGGATCCAAGACAGTTAAATCGTTTCTCTGTGACTTCGTCGACCTTCATTGCGTCGGCGCTTTTCTTGTGGTCGCCACTGTTGATTCTGGCTTACCGGAATTACAGTGGTTTGGTAAAAGTGGCGGGCTTGTCCCATTAAAAAAAAATACAGATATTTGTTCCGGGTCTGGGTATTGGTGTATGTGAGTTAAAATGTTTGTGAACGTTTGTTAAAAAATATATTTATGGTACGTTCGCTCGATGTCTGTGTTATCTTATGGGCCGATGCATTATAACGACTTGGCTTTTCCTTGGACATTGTAATCGTTTGTGTATTGTGACTGACCCAGCACACCTTTTTAGACTCTTATAATATGTTTACGACTTGGATGTGTAACACCATGGATGTAATTAACAGTGCATTTTACATTTGTTGCCAGCGAAGTCTGAATCTTGTTGGCGGGACTCGTATTGGACATTCATCTAGACGGACATTTAAGTGTACATTCTCGTAGAAACTGCTACACAAGGGCTGGATGCAATATTGGGTCACTATTGCTCATGTATTATTGGGAAATAGAGCTAAGGCTGCTGTTCGCATGTAATGTCCATTAAATGATACATGGGGTCGGGCCATCAAAATAATCTGACTCCGCCAGAACAATTTTAGATATATTTTTTTTATTATTCAACATGATGTTAAAAATGAAATAGACGAAGAGAATAAACAAATGAATTTTTATTTATCATGAAATGCAATCAAGTATAGCAATGTGTTTTTATTATTTTCCTAAACCCACATTACCAACATCACCTTGGAATTATCAAAGTCAAGAATATAATGACAAAAGCGTAGTAATGATTGGGTTTTTGTATGCGAATCAATGATACCATATTTTGCAAAAAAAAAAAAATACAATGTGCTGTATGTACGACTGTGCTTCCATTTCGACGTCAAGTATTATACTGAGCTTCTAGTCTAGATGCGTGGCGTCAACTGGGCAAACTCAGATCCGACTGCAAATAACTGCGTGCGGTTTTTGCGATGCAGTCTGTGAGATGGCAGCCTTTTTATTTGGGGGGGGGATCGTTCAAATAACCCCTCCCGCTCTTGGGCAGAGCGAAAGGGAGTGTCAGACTTCTACTGACCAAAAACCACCCATGTTCCTTTTTAGCCCTGTATGTCGAGGCCGCAGTATCTCTTACAACAACACGCAGCCCGTGTGATGGCTTAGCCTTAGTTCAGGTTATTATTTAACAGTCAGCTACACAATTCAAATAACATCAGTATAAAAACTGCTTAACACAAAAAAATAATACTTACGTTTCATCAGGGACTGGACTTGAAACCAACTCCAAAAACAAAGCTATTGGAAATCAACTTGAAATCTGTTCGAATTCTACATTGCTATCTTTTAAAATAATGTTTTAAGTTCTGTTAGTTTCCACAAGAGCCTTGTGCTTGCCACTTACCACTTGTGTATAAGGTAGACTCCGAACACCTCTGTACTTAAGCTTCTTATTAAAATGCCCTTTGCTATCCTTCTCTATCCGTGTCTTGTTCTTCTTGATTATACAGAGGTCCGGGGCTTCACTGTCATCCGAGGAATTAAGGTTTTCTATAATTTTCCTGCTTATAACTCCCATGACAGGAACACTGGTCTCCATCACCATTTCATTTCCTGTTTTTAATTGTTCTGGACTGTAATAATATGTGCTCTTATTGTTAAATGAATTAAAGGTCTATTCAGAAAGAAACACTTGCAAGGATGTTTTTTATTTTTCTAAAGATTGGCTTATTTTGGTGGGTTTAATCATTTGTGATGTTTTTTTGATGGCCTTTCTTTTCCGAAAGTTATCAATTATTTGTTTTTTACTCCAGAACTTTCCGGCTTCATCGGCCATCCATTCTGCGAGCAATGTGCCCTGCCCATTGCCACTTAAGTCTGGCGATTCTTCTGGCTACGTCGGCAACCTTGGTTCTCATTCGGATGTCCTCATTTCTGATTCGATCACGCAAGGAAACTCCGATCATAGCCCTCTCAATTGCCCTTTGGGTGACTTTGAGCTTTTTGATGAGGCCCATTGTGAGCGACCACGTTTTGGTCCCGTATGTAATCACTGGCAACACACACTGTTCATAGACTTGAGACACTGTGGTAAGTTGGACGAGAAGATACCGTGCAACTTCCCGAACGCTGCCCAGCCGAGTCGGATTCGACGATTGACCTCTTTCTTGCAGTTAGACCTACCCTACTGGACCGTTAGTCGCAGGTAGACATAATAGACATAATCGTCCACAACTGAGAGTAGAGTCTCCGATCTTGATAGGAGTGGGTGTTACATATTGAACATAACCTTGCGTTTTGTCCCTGTTCATTTTAAGTCCCACTCCTTCGGAAGCACTACTGAGGTCATCGAGTACTGTACTAAGGTCTTCCATGGTGTCAGCCATGACCACTATATCGTCGGCAAACCGAAGGTAAGTGATGTACTCCCCCAGTGCAGCGGTGTACAGTTTCGGAGATATGACACACCGCGCTGCAGAAGGATAGGTTCCGGGGCAAGGGCGCAACCGGGGGGGGGGGCACGGGGGCACGTGCCCGTGTCCACTGCTGGACATAGGCTTCCCCTAAGTGTCGCCACATTGACCGGTCCCATGCGTCTCGCATCCAGCGGATCCCCGCAACATTCACCAGGTCATCGATCCACCAAGTGGGACGGATTATTGATAAATAACAAATCAGTTTTTTTTTCTTATTTTGGAGCTATTTTTGAAAAGTCTCAAAAATATTCCTGTTGAAAAAACTAAACAAATATTACTGTTCAATTTGTTATCAACAATTCAAGTAAGTCTAGAAGTCAAGAAGTGAACAAATATGTCATTATTTGCATCAAAGGTTATGTTTCCAAAAAGAAAAGTCACAGGGGAAAGAACCAATGTGGCATATCAACTTGTGGCATATCAACCACTATTTTGTTTTTTTTTCGAAATGGCGGCCCACGATGAAAGTGGTATGTATTCATTTATTTTTAAAAGCCTTTTCGGAATCCGTCGTCAAACGTGCGTGCGAGACGATTCGTGATGACTTAGAAGTGAGATGGGCCTATAGTTCTTCAACCGGGCATTGTCACCCTTTTTGAAGAAGAGCACCACCACACCCCTGTACCAAGGCTGTGGCGTTTTACCCTCGACTATGACGGAATTAAACAACTTCTGAAGGGCGTTAACGACCGGTTTGCCACCCACCTTAAAAAGTTCGGCCGTAATTCCGTCATCACTAAGTGCCTTGTTGTTTTTAAGCTGTTTCAGAGCCATCCTAATCTCGTATAGGCTGACATCCGAGATGTCTTGGGTATTGTGTCGGGTCAGTCTAGCTCTGGGATCTTTCACTTGATCTCTCTCAGAAGCTCCATACAAACAGTGTTTCTCCTGGTTTTATCTGTGTAATTTTAAATGAGCACTGAGGTTTGTGGATAAAAGAAGGTTTCAGCTACTTTTAGTCTGTCAACTACACTACCCTAGGTGTAAAATTAACTGATTGGGTTCAAAACAATACACTGTGCTCCAAAACACAAATTGTTAACATGGCTCAAAAGGCTTGCTACTTAAATGGGACTGGGCAGGACATGTCTGTCGCATGCCAAACGACTTGTGGGCCCGTAAAGCTCAGTATTGGTAACCTGAAACAGTGACATGAGGTTGTGGCAGACCAAAAAGGAGATGGCGGGACGAACTGGATGTCTTCCTTGAACATTGGAGAGACGTTGCCGTTGCGTTGCGTGACCGTTGGAAGGAATGGAGGGAGGCCTATGCTCAGTAGTGGAACAACATAGGCTGGATATAATAACTACGCTATTGTATTAAAGGTGCCTATCCACCACTCTCTCTAACCCCTAAGTAACCAAAAACAAACAAAAAATATATAACTGACCTGCAATAATCTTGCAGCTGCTGAAACTCATAATCAGTCAAGCCAGAACCAACAAACTCCCTAATTTTATTTGAAAAGTATTCACTCAAGTTATTTTTGTCTTGAGGCTTTCCATGAATAGGCAAGAAGTCAAACACTTTTGGCAAATTCTTGGTTATGATTGGTGCTGTTACTAAAGGACCTTTTGCTTTGTACATTTGGGGCCCAGTGTCTTCAGTAAACAGCTTAGTGCTGGCCTTCTGGCCGATAGGTGGCATCACATTTTCTTCAATACTCGATCTTGTATGTCTTGGATCACGACCTGTGTATGGGTGTTTAGTGGGCCTATTTTCTTGGATTGCTCTGTCAACCTTAGTAGTATCAGCTATGTCAATATGTTGTGGGTCAGTGTTGTTATTTGAAACATCAATTTCATTTGCGGATTTTTGTTGGATTGCTTTGTTAACTAGTACAGTATCAGCTTTACAAATGTCTTGCAGTTCCGAGTTGGTAGAAACATTTATTTCATTTGTGGATACATCCATTGCATTAACATCATCAACCTCCTCTGGCAGAATATCAGGGGCAAGACCTTCATCTGACATCATAATATCAGGCTTTATATCATCATCATCATCACATGGCGTGATTTCAACAACCACCTCTCGCATAACATATTTATTTTCAGTCTTGGCACCTGAAATAATTATAAATGCTAATTTAAAAAAAAAAAACTAGTTGATTAAGAGACATTGAGAAGCATCTACAGATTTTGGTACGTAGCATCTCTCATTAATTCATGTTTATTAGATGATTATATTTTCGGTCAGACTAAATAGTTGGACTACAAGCTACATAATTGAACCGCAGAAGTTTTGTTTTTGAGTTCGAAAGAAATCGGCCAGTGCAGAAATTTATGCACGTTGAAAGTGCGAAGATAAAATACCTTGTGCATCAGACCCCACCTCAGCGTCGTCCTGGGGTATTAATATTATACCTGTTAATACGTCCATAGTATCTTCAACGTTTTCGCTGTAGAGCGCCTCCGGTAAATCTTCCGCAGACATTTTGCTATGAGAATTCGCATGCCTTCTGAAAAATAATGTTGCTCATCGCCGACCAAAATTATTTAAAACTCCTAACTGCTTTTCTTGAATTTCGTTTTTAAACAACGACAAAAACAGGCAGGACAAAAATACAATACAAAGCTAGACATTTTGTTTTGACAATGACTGACAGCAACAGTGCTGCCACTAAAAAATGCTCGAATCCCCGCGTCCGCGTCAGTGTCGGCAATTCCCCAAAATTCCACGCTTGTATTTGATTAATTCCCCACAAATTGCCCGAATTAATACTTTTGGAATAAAAACACTGTATTATTCTAAAAAACTACTAAAACTGTCATAATAATTATACTCCACCATATAACAAAACTGACTCTTAAGTCTTACATTTACTCACTACATCAATACCATTCAAAACAAAGTTATAGTCTAGTGCAGGTACAAAAAAAAAGTTTTTCTTAAAATCTTTGGCCCTTATTGTATGTGCTTTAGTAGTTTTTTTTTTTTGTAGTAATCATATTGTTCGAATTTTAAAAGATTCCTCGCTTTAGTTATACCTTGTTAGGTTTGCAATAGTGTCCTTGTTCAGTCTCCCAAAGTGTTGTTTTAATGTTATTTAGGTTGCTTATTATTACCCGAAATTAATATTTTTAGCCAAAATTGTCTGGATTCCCCGAAATTCCCCGATTTATGTCATTCCCCGGGATCTCCTCGCGCTAACGCTCAAATCCCTGCAAATTGGGGATTATCCACGCGATTGGCAGCACTGGGACAGCAACCGCCCAGATACAATGTTGCCGTTCTACAAAATTAAAAGTCCCTAGATAATCAAAATCATTTATTTCAAGTAGGCCAGTTACAGGCTCTTTTGAATAGTCGGACTGTCGGACAGCACAACAAGATAATAAACTAGACTATAGTCCCACTCACAAGGCATAATAACTGTAAGTGTACTGTAGTTGCCGATTCCAAAGCGTTGGTCTCATGGAAAGAATGGCAAGAAACTTCATGGACACTCTTTTAAATCATAAATATTGTTACAAAACTTTGGTTACATCATTCATATTGAGATGGTATATTATCATGTGAGATCGATGCAGCAAGATGTGCACGATAAGTGTCGACAGTAAAGCCAAAACGACGATTCAAAAATAATATGATAATTCAAACAAGCCGTGGCAACTAAGAGGTGACCAGTCACAACTGACAGCACCCGTTCACGAGCATGACGCATGGATCAGCACCATTCCACTCAACCATTTTAAAGGGAACGAAATAACCCGACACACCCGCCACCATCAGCGAGACATTTAAGTGAGCATGACACACTCTCAATCGCCAGGGCTTAACCAAGTCAAATAAAAAATAGAAAATAAATGTAGGTTTCCAGAGAATGACAGCTTTCTAGTACATAGTACTCACACAATATGTGCTATGCAACTATATAATACTAAAGAGATTGAATTTATACATTGCAAAGATAGTTGTACAATCTTCTTCTTCTTCTTTCGTCTTCCTATTTAATGCTATCAATTTAAGCGTCCTTTCCTTGTGGAGCAGGACCGGCATTGAGCCAAGCATTTTTATCAGCGATATATTCGTCTAGCTTGTAATATGCTTGCTAATCGAAAAAAAACCGCCTGTTATTGGCATGTAATATCGCTATCGCTTAGATCTGTTATGATTTATAGTTGTCTGAGCAAACATCTTTTTTAACCGACTTTCCAAAAAGGAGGAGGTTCCCAATGTTTTTTTTCTATGTGCGCCGAGATTTGTGATCCGATAAACGTGATTCTTTTACATTTTGATGCGGAATACCGTGTACCGTGGCACCTTTAAGGTAGCCCGCGAAATTAGTTTTTACCCGACTGCGCCGAAGCCCAAAAGGAGGGTTATTTTAAGTTTTATCAGGTTGAATGTTAAATAAAATAGGATTTGCGACCGTAACATACTTAACTATATAGAGTAATAATGATTAGAATCACCAATACAACCCTCTCAGTTCATATAACTAATTATCTGAGTGAGTATTTGATGAAAAAAACCATCAATGAAGTAATATGAACTGAATATGGATTCTTATTTTAAGGACTTGACTGGTGAATTCAGGTCATGATGTTAGTGTTCACTTAATTTGTGACACCTGTACGAATATTATAATCAGAATTTTTATTCCTAAAAAACAGTCGCTTATCGTATACGGTTCAAAAGACGAAAAAGTCGCAATAAAAATATTGTCTCTAAAACGATTATTTTCTGCTAATGGATCATACCGAAAACGGAAGGCATAGCATCGTAACTCACTTTTTAGCAGGTTTGAGTAACAACCATATTTTTGTTGTACAAAACCGGCGAAGTGCATGTCCGACTACGCCAGGCCCGGACTGGCTATAGGGCAAAATCGGGCAAATGCCCGATGGGTCGGATGCTCGATGGGTCGGTGCGGCCGATTGGCGGCCGACTTTCTTGAAACGAGATATTTACAACTATCAGTTTCTGAAGTCGGTGACTTTTGTTAGTTTGATTTTATTTTTTGCTACCGACTTTAAAAACTGATTTTTCTTCTAAGGTTAATTTTTCACTTTTTTGTGTTTTATTTTTTGTTGAAGTCGGCTTTATTTTTTAATAAAAAGTATTATCTTTCACTTTTTCATGGTTACCCTTTCAAAGCGTACGGCGGCGGCGGTGTGATGTTATGAACTGGTGTAAACAATAGACAGACATGAGATTTCAGCCATCCCAGTAAATTTGCTCTCATTTATTGAGGAGTTCCGTAGCTTATCTCCGAAGTTCTTCACCAAATCGAGATAGGATCACTCCGAGAAGGTACTCTTCCGAAAACTATTCAAATCACTTGCAAGTGTGCCTATAAAATTTGAAGAGTTCTCTCTTTTTTTCCAGGATCCCATCATCAGATTCTGACACCACCACAGAAGCCACCACCCTTTCAGAAAAAAACAAAAAAAAATCGAAATCGTTCCGATTATCTAATCGGGAAAAATACATGAAAAAAAAAAGTAACGACGAATTGAGATCCTCCTTCTTTTGTAAGTCGGTTAAAAAACTCAATTTAAAAGCCAAATAAATAGACGTGGACACCCTACCTTAAGTGAATTTTGAGACAACTTTTAGGATGTCACAATCACAATACAAGTTTGTAGGATTGCAACTACCGAACTAGTAATTAGGCTGGACTATTCGAGTTGACCAAAGGAAACATTTGTGCATAAGCGCATCGGTGGAATCGCACCGTTGCGTAAATCAGAATGTGGGTACCTGCAGGGCTATTGCGTATCTTTTACATGACAGTGGATAACCTATAGTGCCTATCAATTACTGTCAAATGGTTCCATTTTGTACTAAACCATAACCAATTTGACAATAAATTCATAGACAATATGATAGCCACTGTCATTTAAAAGATACACAATAGCCCTGCTGATGCTGATGTCTACTCTATTTTTGTTTAATGTCGACTATTCTGCCAAAGTGAATTGGAAAAACAAGTGTGCAGCATAGCTTTCTACCTCTATGGTGTGCAGAGTAAAGTAAAGATGTCAAAACAACAAGTCAACCTGTTTGGTTTGTCAAGGTAATGTCAGTGTCACTGTCAAACTATTTCAATAGTTTTGTACGAATCACAACAAATAAATATCGATTGTAAAATAAAAAGCAATTTCAATTATAACAAAACAAATTAGGACAGTTCCAAACATGCTTACTTTATGGAATTTGTTTGAGGCATCGTTGCTCTGCTTGAACGCAGTCTGCGTCTTGCACGAAGAAAGATTTATGCAAAAGAGTATGTTGGCAACTTAACCTATTATCCTAATTTTATTAGTTCCTAAACTTTAAATAAACTTAGCTGTTTCATTGTGCTATTTACTTTGTTTTAGTGGGCTGGGGATCCAACAATCAAAACCAGGGATTTGAAGATCAATCAACAGTCAAATTTCAAATTTTAAACTTAGTCAGATCTATTAGGACAGTCACCAGAAGTACGTATTGAAAACATTGATGTTCTGCAAGAACAACCGTAATCATTGTTTTGAAAATATTTAATTGTTCTAATCTAAAACAATTGCACCTATTGTTTGTTTATTAAGTGTAACAAGCAATTTTAATCATTTTAGTTTCTTTTCAGTTCCATTGATCATCCTGAATATACTTACAATAATATTTAAATTATTACTGGGATAAACAAGAAAATGCATATTTAGGTATTTATGAAGAAAGCTTGCTACAGAACAATTTCAATGAACATGTCAAGAGTCAAGTTAATTAAAGCGGTTTCCAATTGTCTTTCCATTAAATTATAGTTTATTTATAACCAACTTGTCATGTGTTTTGTATGCAGGAATTTTAAAGAATATTGTAAATGATTGCAATATAATTTTTTAAGAAAGTACACCAAACCAAGTGTTTTTTTTTTTTTTTTCCTAAAAGACCAGATTAAATTGCATAGTATGGCTATTGTAGAATCCACAAAGAACATGTTGACCTGGCACTAAACCATATGGTGGGAAGTGTCAGATAGGATATACAGCATCTATAAGTTGCTGCAAACTGATCAATACAACACAGATTCTTATTTGTCTCTCCCTAAGGAAATTAAGTAACATCTATTTCTGAATAAAAGTACTAAAATAAAAAGCCAACTTCTTTGGAGCTTAAATTTTCTTTTTGTTCTTAGTTGTGAGTTGTAACTTGTAAACTTCGCCTTACATAATATGTTGGCGACGCCCTTGGTCGACAGTGTAGTCTTTTCTTTATCATAGTGGCTGCCTACATTTGGTTGATTCAAATATTATGTTAGTAGTTTTTCTTTCTTTCACTTGAAAGTGGAGAGCTGACCATCTCTATCTTATCTTTATCTCTATGGGGTTTAAGTTTCCGCACTTAGTCCTAGAAGTGGACCATTGTGCGTGAGCCATGGTGGCCGATTACTCCAACCAGCCCACCTCCCTCCAGAAGAAGATCAGACTTCCCGGTCTCCTCAAGGCGTCCGCAAGGGATCTTGATGTTCCAAGGGTCTCCTCAAGAGTCTTGGTAACGCCTGTGCACTCAAGGAGCACATGTGCCACCGTTTCCTCCGCCTCCATGCATGCTCTGCACAGGGGACTGTCAGTGATACCTAGGTTGTGGAAGTGTTTATTCAGTGAACAGCGTCCAGTGATGGTGCGCGCCACCAGACGCAGGCTGTCTCTGTCCAGGTGCTGAAGGCACCTGGTCAGCTTTATATCCAGGGATGGCAGAGCTTCCTTAGATTGCCTACATCCTAGTGTCGAGGTCCACCATTTCTTCACTTGTATTTGAGTGTGATCTTTTAACCAGCTTCCTAGCTGCTTGAAAGGGATGGGCACAATGGGTTGGGGTTCTTAGGGTTTGCATCGTTTCCAAGTGATCTACTGTGACCTCTAATCTATTGTAGCGTTACAGTGTTGCAAATTAGTACCGTGATTCATTCTAGGGCCTTGTGGTATTCTAGTTTCAGTCTCGACGTGACCTGATAGCTCTTTAGGGATTGAACCATCTCTAAATTGCCCAGGCCGGATCCGGGCACCATACGGCACTGGTTTCTAGTAACCATATTTTGTAACCATACGGCCTTTTCTCAAGAAATTATGGATTTGAAGATCAGATGATTAAAAAAAAAGTACTAATAAAATCAAAACAAACAGAAACTAAAAAGTCGGAAATAAAAAAAAATAGTTTTTTTTTTATTTCCGACTTTTTAGTTTCTGTTTGTTTTTTCCTTCGTGTTGGTAGCGTAAAATTCTTCGCAGATGATTTAACTTTTGTGTTTGTTTATAGGATTTGTCACTTTGAATTTCTTTTAAACATATAAGTTTTTTAGATTTTTGTAATCTCCATAAAAAACCATTCATCATTTTGATACACTACTCGATGGGACTGAATTTTTTTTTAATACTGCGAAATGGCCCAATAAATTCGTATTTACTTGTTTTTTTTATTTTTATTTTAATGTAGCCAGTGACACTCGCGCTCGCATGACGAATCTAACGAAGTAACGACGTATATTTTATTCAAAGCCCTTGAGGAACAAAGAAACAGACATAAATACACGTTAAACACAAAACCCTCCTTTTGGACTTCGCCGCAGTCGGGTAAAAAAGGTCTGATCTACAAAGCAGATTTTTAGAATAACTAAGCAATATTTCTGCACTATACTTATTAAGGTATAGCATAATTTAGTCTTTAATGTTTCCATTTCTGGGGCTCCAGACCTCTCAGACATAAAACAAAGCGATATTTTAGAGGAGCTATGGTTCTAAATCATAGACATAATATTTAAGGGGAGCCAGCAATGCTCAACATCAACAATGCACGGCACGAGAATGCGCGACATAGGAATGTACGTCATTGCAATTCAAAACATATCAAAGTCCCAAAATTCCGAGTCACCTGATTGGCCAATCACGCGATGTCGCCATTTATCGTGCCGTACATTCTTGGATCGGGCAAGCAAGGTACAGCCGAGTATTTGGAGACATTGTGATGGTTCCTTTTCCAAGGGCGTACACACCCGTGTTGTGCAATCCAGTGTCGCGCATTGCTGGTATGTGCATTACAGTGTCGTGCATTATAGGGACTCCTTCTAAAAAATTCTTTACGAAATATTCATAGGACTTAGAACTAAGCATTCGGGAGCAAACTTTAAATTATAGTATTTTAACTACCCTTAAATGTGGATAGTATAAACTATAATTAAAAATACTATAATTATAGTACATAATCCAACCCTGCTCGTAAGTTGGGATGGCCAAGGCAACTCTATAATTCCAAGGAAGATATATGATTGCGTTTCTAGTGAGCCAAGAAAACAACTAATAAAAACATTCAAATATTCACGTCATGGAAAATCGGAATATTGCTGTGACCTAGGCATCGATCACTAATAAAAAACTAGATACACAATCGGTGACAAAAAATGTCCTCACCGAATGAGCGCCCACTCGAACATTTGGGTGCTCTTTTAGTCTAGTAGCATTTGAACGCTCCGACGGTAAACATGCCTCAGTGCTCGTTTAAAAATTGTAAAAATCACACATCCAGGACCCTAAAAAAGGATGGAATTTCATATTTTCGGTAAGTATTAATATTATCATTATTTAATTGTTATCACTGTATTGTAAATACTGATATTTTATCAAGAAATCATTGTAAAACCATTTATTTTAATAAGTCGTATTGCATATTAGGAGTTATAAGGCATCTCAATTGTAAAGACCCTTAATAAACGTACTTAATCATACTATCGCATGCCCACTTAAATTGTTCGAGTTAAGTGTGTTGATTCTGTTCCATTTGTTGGAGACGCTATTGTTTTTTTTTTTTTATTCATTTATGATTGTTTTTTTTAATTATTTAATGAGAATTATTTACTATTTCTCTAAATATTATAGTAACACTTTATAGATTTTATTTTGAATATGTGCATGTAATAAAATTAAAGAAGTGACATTTTATTTATTTTGTTTTTTTAATCATAGAGTATTAAAATAAAATGTATTACTGAACGGTACCTTAAAGTAAGATTGCATTACATAGCAAAAAAAGATACGGAAAAAAATAAAAATCTATCGAAAAGACGATTATTTAATAAACTTATTTTATTTCAAGGCAATTAATAACATAATAATTCAGTCCTATTCTTTTTTTTTTGTAACATCTCTTTAGTATGAACATTACGTCAATAAATGTGGACAATAAAACTAACAATACAAACATAACTATTTAAGCACCATTGTTACTAACACCAAAATACTAACAAAATTATGGACCTTATAGTCTGAATTCAAGTTTTATTTAATTTTTAATAAATTTCTTAGATTTTACACGATCTTTCTTTACTTACTTTTTATATTTAGCAACTATTGAATTTAGATTTATGTTGTTTTTCAAGCAATATCTTTAAATTTTTGAATAAATAAATAATGATGACTGTTTAAATTACTTTCATTACTAAATGAATGAGGTATCTATATCCCTATCCAAAAACATATTTACATTCAGGTAAATTATAACCATTACACCTAAACACCATAGAATAGAATAGAATTTGTTTTATTAAGTAAACCAATTTTTTAAAACAAGTCGAACAAAAGTTAAAAATTTCAATTTCAATAACAAAAAATATAGGGCAGTTCGACTCCATTCATTCCTTGTCCAAGCGACGAGGCTCGGTCGTTAATTTTTATTGCTTTTTATTGACACTTTGTAATTCTGACCTTAAAACATGCGTGTAAGGTTGAATTTGGTTGACCAACGAGTACCGGTCGTAAAAATTTATTGCTTTTTGTACGTAGCTTTGTGAATACAACTTTAGGCAATGTGTTTAAGGTTGAATTTACATTAATGTATATTTATTTCAACTAGTATTAGGCCTAAACATTTGGCGACAGTTTTTAGAGAACTTTTGTATGGGATTGTGTATCTAGTTTTTTATTAGTGATCGATGGACCTAGGTCAAAAACAAAAAAAAAAGCTGATAAAAAAGAAAGGGGATGTGATGCGTTCACGGTTCACTATTATTCAGACACTAAATTATTAACCAAGATGAACGCAGCTTTATGGATTTCCGCTCTATAATGTCTATGCTAAAAATTGTTGCTAGTAGTAGTCTAGATACTGGAAAATTGGGACTATGAATCTTGCATCGACAATAACCTTAAATGCCTGAAGATTTAATCATTTCCTTCAAAGGGGTATCGAAATTTTAAAATTAAATTTTATAAAAAAAATAAATAATCTTGTAGTTAGTTTTCATGAATATTGCTTTGATCAACACAAAGATCGTACATTTTATATTGAATGTTCTGAGATACAATCTTTATGCTAGAAATAAATACAACATAAATTAGCAAGTGCAATGCCCTAATCATAATATTTTTTTCAAAACTTAAAATAAGCAGCTAAATGGGGAAATCTGATTTCACTACCTGGCATCCCCAATCGATAAATTGGCGGCCATATTTTATCAAAGACAATCAAAACGCCGGTCTTTTCCGTTCTGAAGCGTCTGTTGTTTCGACGCGGAAAATTGGTAAATGATGGCAGCAAATAATTATTTTGGGTTTACTCATGGAGGAACCCAATACGGGTAAGTTATCTTGCGTACTATTGATAAAACTGATGTGATAGTGAATCTAGTGAATGTATTAAGAGAGAATTGTGATGGATGTGCTTTGCACTCATGTTTGTCCTAATCAAAATGGCGTCTGAAATGTATTGATCGTGAGATTTTGATAGCGAAATGTGATTTTGTCTGTGTAATGTGATGTTTGTGTAATTTTAGTGCGGCAACGGCTAGCGCAGCGTATGGTGGGCAGACAGGGTACGCCGTAGCACCGGCTGCGACAGCCGCTACCTACGGCACCCAGCGTGCTGCCGCCACAGGCTACGACACGGCGTATCAGGCGGCAGCGGCCACGCAAGGTGTGTTTAACCCGCAAAATGTTACAAAATGATGACAAAACACGGTTTGTTTACAAAATAAACAGCCCTAGGAACTTAAATTTCACTTCTCTCCATAACGACATGTCTGTTCGTAAAATCGATAACACCGCAACATCATTTGCCTAATTGAATTATTTAAGAATAGCTGTCGAAGATCACCAAAGTCTACTTATTGCTCGTAACCAACGGATTCCTGTCAGTGACCTGTGATTCATTGGTTAGCTACATGTATAACTGTACCTCTCCATGGTCGGCTGATTAAGCTCAATAGAAATAAAAAACCCTGTATCGAAAAAAAAATGAAACAACTGGTCATTATGGTGAATGTGATAGTTTGAGTGCTGCCAGGCATTGTGCGAGGGTAATTATTACCTCAAGAAACATTAACTATCAGTTTTTTGCCAGTTCAATAGACTTTCAAAAAGCTGTTTTAAACTTGTACTTAACTGAGGATTCAGTTTTCTGTCAAATTCAATAGCGTAAATTCTTCCTTCACCTCTGAATTAATTGAGTGTAAAATGTATTGATAGATAATACTTAATACACCCAAAAGACAACAGAAAAAAAATATAAGTAAAGGAAAAATGGCTTAACTGGTTTCAGAAGCAAGAAAATACAAAAACATAATGATAATTATAAGTATGTATATCTTTTATGAAACACATGTGATATGCAATCGGCATTGAATTGAATTGAATTTCAACTATCTTGCTTCTATCTCAAAGTCCCACCAATTAGTCAAAATATAGTGAATGTCAGAAGCTATATTCATGGATCCAATTAGCTGTGTCATATGGACAATCATGACTCACCATCACAGTCATCACCCTGTTGTATCTCTTCCTTATTATTAGCCATTTGTGTCCCACTGCATGGCAAAGGCCTCCCTTCCCCTTTTCCACTTATTTGTATCCAATGATGTTGTTTGCCAATACGGTCTGCGAAAAGAGTTGAGTTGAGCTGCGTTGCCATTTACTGCTGTTTGGGACCCATTGTGTGGTTAGCTTAGGCCATAGCTCCACTGGCATGCGGCAGATGTAGCCAGCCTAGTTCCATTTAAGCTTGGCAGCCGTGTGGCCTACGTCAGCAATTTGAGTTTTTAAATGCAGTATTGAGTTCCTTATTCGGTCACTAAGCTCTGACTCTGAGGATACTATCTCTTCCCTAAATATAATTAATTGACAGTTTTGTTCTTTCTATCTGTATCACACAATCTATTTGTTCAAATCACCTTGCATAAAAACCATCTACTTATGTTTTTACTAACAACCATAATTTCCCCATATTACTTGTCTGAACTTAAGACCTAAGACTAAGGAACTAAAGAGACTGACTGACTGACCTCTTAAGTTTGTTTATTCTCAGATAATTGATACACCAACCACATCAAGCTTCAAAAAAATATTATTGATTTCAAATCAAATCATTTATTACTTTGCAAACCTGCGTTATAGGCACATAGATGTTCGTTAAAATATAAATCTCCACATTTTACCATCACATGGGCATGCAAATAATTGGTTTACAGTTTATAAATTAAAAGTATGTGGCATGTCAAATAAAATAAAACAAAAAAATGTCATTAAAATGAAATACAATAAAAAAATATGATTTTATTTAAAAGTATCAACGTAAAAATGGACAAAATAAAAATACTATCAATAATGTCAAACATTATAAAATTATGCCAACTAGAATAACAATAATGTCAATTATAGTAAAGCTTGTACCTGAGTAGTCACACCACTGCTCTATGTTGTAGTGTTTTTGGAAGCAGTAGGTCTTCAGGGTTCTGTCGATGGGTGATGTCATCATCGGTTCTTTGATTGCACCTTCTTTGATGCGTGTGTCTTTGATTCTAGAATCATTTCTTAGGGTGCCGGATACTTCGAGTCTGAAGGTCGCTATGACCGCCTCCTCTCTTACGACGAGGTGTAGGGGAGGTAGACCCAGCATCACCTGTAAGGCGGCACTGAATACATGCAATGCATCGTGCTTGATATTGACACTTGGTTTTGAACATAAATGTTTTGATTTCCACAAAAAGTCGACTCGGTCAAACATTAAAATACAGTGTGATTCTTTATAATGTGCACATATCGAAATGGGGGAATCTATGCTTAATTTTATCGACGGAAAAATTATTTAAAAAAATCTAAATATTTTTTAATATTTTATATGGAATTTTTAAAAATTTTGTCTGCTACTGTGACCCCAGTGTAAACAAAACGGTGTAACTTTTAAACTAAATTATCTATCGCGATGAAACAAACTCCATAATGATTGGAAGCAATTAGGCGTCCTCGTAAAATAAAAATTGTGGAAAAAAACTACCCTCAATTGAAAATAAACACGTTTTTTGATAAAAAAAACTTTTTTTTTTCATAACTTTTTACATAAAATTGTTTCATCGCGATAGATAATTTAGTTTAAAAGTTACACCGTTTTGTTTACATTGGGGTCACAACAGCGGACAACATTTTTGAAAATTCCATAAAAAATATTTAGATTTTTTTAAATATTTTTTCCATCGATGAAATTAAGCATAGATTCCCTCATTTCGATATGTGCACATTATAAAGAATCACACTGTATATATATATATAGTTAGAGGAGCTCTCAAGAAGTCACAGCTATCTAAAGAGCGTAAAACATACTTCTCGTTAATTTTGAAAATGCTAAAGGTAGGTAGTTAGGTACCTCGTCACTTACATAAGGGATAGGGAAATAAATTAATATGCTACTTCGTTTTTTTAATATAAGAATGACTTAATAAAAGAACTATAATAATACGTTGATTTAACAAAAATACGTTGCTTTTTTTAAAATAAATATTGTGATTTCCATACTAAACACCATCATATAATTTAAAAAACAAAAACAGATTAAAATCATATAAATCCGATTTAAATCAATATAATCTGATTTTTGTGATTTTATCAACCCTGGCAACTACGGAACCCTACATTGTCTGATAAGCACTTTGGTTTTTGTATAACATTTTATACATGAACCGAAATTCAAGCAAATGAAGTCTAGTAGGTCAGTTACAGGCACTTTTGAACTGTCAATAAATGAAGCTACAATTTAGCTGTGACGAGATTAAAAAATTGTTATGCGTTACTTGCTACTACCGTGTAACTAGTCTGTTTAGTGTCAAGTCTGTCCAGTGTGAAAATATGGCAATATTCCCTCTAAATTCCTCATTTGTTACTAACCATCCAGCTAACAGACATGACTCAGTAGCTACTAACCCCCATAACTCATAACATGATACTAGTACTGGTAACAGGTGTGGTTTTACCAGCAGCGGCTCATGCGCACGCTCACGCGGCTGCGGCGGCGGCGTCGGCCTATGACGCGAGCAAGTCGGCTTACTACCAACAAGCCGCAGCGGCCTATCCGACGGCGGCCCCGCCGCAACCGCAACCTACCTACGACGCTACCGCCGCTAAACCGGCTTATTCTACGCCAGCTACATACGCTCAGGTGAGTTGATTACTTTATGTGTTGTGGGTGTTGTGACTGCCCATGTACAGCCAAGGAAATAATATGTTACTTCTCACTTAACTGAATACACAGTAACTTCCATTGTTTTTCAGTTCACTGTTAGCAGTCATCATGATTGCCTGGGTTAGTCAAATTCTTTATCAGTCTTACGAAGTAAAGCATTTCATATAACTGATAAAGAATTTGAACATATAAAATCCACCATATTTATTCAGGACAGTTAAGTGGCGTGCGATTGAAGTAGGCGTACAGCAAGACTTGTAGGCTGATGATGATACTAATCATTATTCCTTGACTGTACATTTTTGTCCTCTTTTAATATCAGTGCAGACCATTCCCTAAAATTGGCATAAGTTATATGCCAATTTTGTTGTACATTAAGGTTGATTCAAACATACAACAAAATTGACATTTTATCTTATGCCAATTTTGATGTTGATGGTCCACAGACCGATTAATTCTTCAGCACTGAACAGACAATGGACTAAGTATGTATCTGCTGGACCGAAATAAGTATCCTGGCTATATTAGTTATATAGCTTTGTTTTTATTAATTGTTGCAAATTGTGTATAGACAAATTGTCCATAGACTGGTCAGTACTTTATTATTTACAAAGCTTGTAGCAGTTGTAGTTATTTTGTATTCTGTAGTTATGTGTTACTGAATCATTGGCCATGTTTATGTTACTCAAAAATTATCAACTTGTTAGGGTTCTGTAGCTGTTTTCGTTTCGTAATTTTGTCAAAACATTCTTAGTTGACTGTGCAAGTAAATGTGTTGCATGTATGTTATGTTTTGTGAAATACTGACTGGAACTCTTCTACCTTATGCATGGTATAGTCATAAGCAGCAGTGTATTTTTTATGTTCAAAGCATGTCATGTGTCTCGCTGTCAAAGCCTTTGTTCCTTCTAAATATCTTTGTCATTCTTCTTCTCAATCTGGGAATTTCTGACCATGTCTGTCCTGAAAACACATCCAGATGATCCACCACAGACCACAACAAACTCAGCGGTCAATTGCAACGGAAATACCCTACAGACGGCCAGTGAGTGACAATCATCATTTAATAATGTGGTTGACTAACCATCAGGCTAGCCTTTTCCAAACTACGCGCGGGCGGGTCTTAAATACATAATATCTAACCTGAGCAACCCTCGACTGCGGGACATTGGCATTTTAAGGATAGACTGATTGTTAGACTTTTGGGCTTCCAACTGCCCCAATGTTATATGTGTATGATTACTGGAACTGTGTATAATGGTCTCCCTCCCAGCAAATACAGGCATAAGCTGTTCTATGTAATTCATACTCTGAAAAAATATGACCTGCCCAACTTAACTTCCTACCAAGAACTTCTATCACATTTTAGATCGGTTTCAGATTATCGTATATCAGCTCGTACCGGGCAACGCCCGCATAAGCTCGTACGGGATAACGCGCGCGTCCAAAAATGAGGCTAAAATAACGCTAATCTGAAACCACCCACAATCATTGTGACCGCTTTCCGTGACCATAGATGGCATCTAAATTAATAACAAAAAAATATTGTTGAATTTTTATGCTCGACAAATAAAATTCAACAATGTAATGACTTTTAGGCATTCATTTAGGTATTGCTTAGTTATAACGAAAACGGGCAGTAGTGAATTAAGTAAAAAAGCACTAGCTTAGAATTTAGCCCTCAATAACTTCAAGACATTATTGTTGTTTATACTAGTAACAATTATGATATTTTAGATCAATATTTTTATTTGCCTGAATAGTTTGTTCCACAAATTAAAGAGAACAACAACAAACTGAGGTCAATGAAGATGAAACTATTGTAACACCTGTTTGTTATCATTACAAACTCGTCGCCAAATTTTGGGCGGACTCAATTTAAATTCTCATAGACATGCTAAGAAGATCATTAACATCAAAAGCTCATTTTATGGATACCACCATTCAATTTGATACTAAATATTCTGAATAGTCAAATGTTCCTTAGGAACGAGTTTTATTCATCAGATTTAATTTTATCCACTGAATTTATTGATCTGGAAGTCATAAATTTTATCTTGAAAAATGTTTGTTAATATTGGATACTTGCCAGTTTTTATCAACTAATGATTAGGTGATAGTTCCTGTTTCTCTCAGCATTTGTGATTATTTTATATTACAGAATATTCTAGATATCATTACAGAGATTTATTTGGATTTTTCGGTAAACTAAATTTTACTCTCTAGGTTCTTGAAAACTTTTGTAAATATGTTTAAGTTTTTAAACTGACATTTGACTAACGCTATCATAAACACACCACTGCGACACCACCGCCTCTATCACATGTTAAATATTCCATTTTTAGTGTTTATGATGTATCATTTGACATTCTTGTTTCTTAGTTTATCAGTTATCTACCTTTTCATTTGAAGCTTTGTTTAAAATATCTTATTTATGAGTCGTATAATTATCGATTAACATGATTAAGTCACAAACGTGAAGTTTAATTTGTGCCAATCGATCTACGAAACATATTCAAGTACCAACTTACAGTCTCTTTGATCGCAAATTTCTTCGTTACTTTGTGTTCCACCATGTCCCAAAAAACTGGCCCGATTCTTTATTTAGTTTTCTACATAATGTGACCTATTCTGCTACAAGTTTGTCATTTTAATTTTAATTAAGTTTAGAGGAATAAGTAACATAGAGGCTGTCACCGAAAATTATCTAATTAGTTTCAAGAGGTACCTCATAAATTATCTAATTAGTTTCAAGAGGTACCTCATAAATTATCTAATTAGTTTCAAGAGGTACCTCATAAATTATCTAATTAGTTTCAAGAGGTACCTCATAAATACGTTCGCGCCTTTGAATTTTCAGTAACACACAGGTGTCAACTACAATTAATCAGGCTCTATTATCTGTAACAAATGTGTCTACGGTGAACAGAGTATTTTTTCTTCTTCGTGTCGAGAAATCACATGTAATTAAATTGGCTTTGACCCGAACTCGGCCATCAACGGCGCGTAGTGTTAACATAACTTAGGATAACTGTAGACACTTGAGTTACAGAAGGTTTCTTTCTTTTATCCCGAAAATTGCAAATAGATGGGAAACCAAATTTTGTAGAACGCTAAGAGGAACCGTGGTTTAATTGTTACCATTATTTTGGTTTTTCATCTGAGCCTTTTCAGTAATAATTAACATACCCCATGTTACATATTACTCTTAAGGCTATTCCCACTTGTATAAACAATTGTTTTTATTATGTTTCATGCCTTAAAGAATCGTATAATGTCTGTTTGAAGTCGAACTCCATGTACCAGGGCGGCGCCCGTGGACAGGGCGGCGCTGCCAAGCCGGCGTACGGTGGCGTTTACACTGCCACCACGGCCGCTACGTCCTATCCCACGCAGGCCTACTCCGCCACGCCGGCGCAGCCCGCCAAACGTCAGTATATACACGTCAACATAGGTATTGTACTCTTCGTACTACGCGACATCTTGGGACTGCGGTTCTATTCACTAGTCATACTAGAACACATAATTATCAGTAAAAAACGTAAACTCTCACACGCAGGAAACAAAGGGAATAATATTTCTTCTCCTGTCTCATTATGTTACCGCACTCCCTCGCTGTCGCGTACTGTACTTTTTTGTGTATCAGAACCACTCAGATGGAGCAGTAAACAAATGGAGTGCTAACTATCATAAGACGATAACACATTTTTCTACTAAACTATTGTCATGGTAATTTATATGCATGGTAATATAACTTATTGCACAAGTAGTGACCATTCACACCTCATTCCATTTGCTTATCACTTGCCCTCAGCCTTGCAAGTGTGAAAAAGACAATTTATTTGGTGCTTTGTTATCCATCAGCTGAGTTGGTATTCAGTAGTAAATTAGCTGTGTTATGTGTAGTAAATAACTTACGGGTTTAGAATGGAGTTCTATAACTTGTCTTTTTGACATAAGATGAATAAGCATGCGAGTAAAGTTGTTATGCCCTTGTATATGAAAACATTTCAAGGGCCTATACTACCTGAAATGGCTTAGCATTATCCTCCGTTACGCCTAAAATACTGCAGCATTAATTTTGAAATAAATATATGGTAAAGTTGAGGATTAATGCTAAGTCCTATCTGTGACGAAAACACGATTCCGTAAACTTTTCTCTATAGAAAAAAAACCAAAGTTATACCTCCAAATCGAACAATAAACCGCTGGTATTCAAAATGATCATGATCATGAAAAACTGAACTAACTATAAAGAAGCAGGTCTTATGTGTTTTATTTTTTTAGTCCAATCAATTTGTAAATCGCAAAAAAAACACTCATTTCGCACTACTCTGCCGCAGTGACAATGACGACGTAACAACCGCTTTGTGGTGCAAGCTGATTAGAACTTTATTGGAACAGTATTTTGAGTTGCTAATTTTAGGGTTAGACTTAGAAGGGCCTTAAGTTTTTACAAGGCCTTACATTAATCTAATTTGTGGAAGGCAAACTTGCCGAATGTAGAAAATAAAGAGTCTGAGACAAACATACAAAATAGCAGAGAATAAATTGTGCATGCACTGCACTAGTTCCCACACTCGCACCCACTGAACAATATTTAGCAAAACATCAGTGAAGTAGAAAGAAATAGAGCCCATTTTTTAGGATGAGGCCAGCCTGTTGTGTATTCTATATTGGAGACCTTTCTTTGAGTTTTTATTGTTCTAGAAGTAAATCTAATTTATTTTAACACATTGTCATACAGACAGTGTACTGAATATGCATGTTTTGATATCACTTATTTTTTTATGTTGGGCCTCTCTTTTCAAATTCTCACTGCTGTCTCCGAAAGCCTGCTCAAATCTTCTTGAATACGTAACGTTTTCAATGTGTGTTGAATATTTGAGTGTATGATTATAAAAGATACCAGTATTTTTAATCTTAAAATCGTCATACATACAATACTAACACATTAGTTGACCCTCACAGAGCCAGCCAACAGAGGCAACACTGCGTACGACACAGCTCTCTACAACGCAGCTACTATGTACGTGGCTCAGCAGAACAAGACCACCGGCGGAACGTGAGTATACACAATCACATTGTTTAATAAACCGGATCACTTATCCATAGCAATGTCTTCTAAAATACCATTTTACTGTCTCTCCGTTTTTAACCGACTTCTAAAAAAAGAAGGAGGTTCTCAATTTGGATGTTTTTTTATATATTTGTTCGGGCATAACTCCATCTCTTGCTAACCGATTTGAAATTTATTTTTTTTTGTTGGAAAGGGTTTTTGTCCCAAATGGTCCCATATTTTTTTTTATGGTAATCGGACACGCGGTTTTTTGAAAAATCAACGAAAGTAAAAAAAACTACATTGTCTACATTAACGATCTTTTCGTCTCTGTCGTTTACGAACCGATTTGGGAAATTCTTCTTTTATTCGAAAGCCTGTGCTTTCCTATTGGTCTCATAGTCACCAGGCTGGGATCAGATGATGGAATCTTGGTGAAATCGGGATAACTCTTGACTTCTCCCGATTGTACAGATGAAAATGTACAGCGATTTTGGTATTTTCTCTCTAACAAGCTGATCTGATGGTAGAATGGTTCCGAACCAACATCCAACCGACATCAATACGGGAGCCAGCAATGCTCAACATCAACAATGCACGGCACGAGAATGCGCGACATAGGAATGTACGTCATTGGAATTCAAAACACATACATTCCGATGTCGCGCATTCTCGGCCTGAACCAAGATTGTCCGGCTTGATATTGTACAGCACGACAATGCACATACCAGCAATGCGCGACACTGGATTGCACAACACGGGTGTGTACGCCCTTGGAAAAGGAACCATCACAATGTCTCCAAATACTCGGCTGTACCTTGCTTGCCCGATCCAAGAATGTACGGCACGATAAATGGCGACATCGCGTGATTGGCCGATTGGTTGGCCAATCCGGTGACTCGGAATTTTGGGACTTGGAAACTAGGTAGTGCTGTTCCGAAAGACGATTGTAAAAACGATGTCGAACGGATCCATAGGTTAGGTTAGGTTAGAACTGTGACCAACTACGCGCGAGCCGAGCGAGCGAAGCGAGCGGTGCCGCGGCAGCGGCCGGCGAGCGGTACCTCGAAATTGGTCGCGAAATTCTTCTAAGTATGTTTGTTTTGGTTTCATTTGTCATGCTGTACATTAACAAGCCGGACAATCTTGGTCCAGGCCGAGAATGCGCGACATTGGAATGTACGTCATTGCAATTCAAAACATATCAAAGTCCCAAAATTCCAAGTCACCTGATTGGCCAACCAATCGGCCAATCACGCGATGTCGCCATTTAAAGTGCCGTACATTCTTGGGTCGGACAAGCAAGGTACAGCCGAGTATTTGGAGACATTGTGATGGTTCCTTTTACAAGGGCGTACACACCCGTGTTGTGCAATCCAGTGTCGCGCATTGCTGGTATGTGCATTACAGTGACGTGCATTATAGGGACTCATCAATACGACCTCACAAACTTCGGGATTACATGCGTGATGTTTTGTTATTCTACTAATAAATACAAACCTTTGCGAGGTCGTATTGATGTCTAAATGATAGCAAATGGATTGGGATTGTTGAAATCCCATGTCTGTCTATTGTTTACACCAGTTCATAACATAACATCACGCCGGTGCGTTGTGAGGGGGTTAAGCACATGTGAATCACTAAAAAATGAAAAATAAAAACTTTTTAACAAAAAATAAAACCGACTTCGACATCGTGTTTTATTTTTTGTCGATGTCGGTTTATATTTTGTTAAAAAGTTTTATAAGATGTTTTGAGTGAATTATAATCATCAGTTTCATTAGGGTACCTTGTCTTGCGATGGTTTTCATTTTGGAGCCACTCGCGGCAGTGGCCCATTATTAACAAGTAAAATTGACAACCTGTCTAACCCGATGAGGAAATGTTTCTGATTTACATTATTTTTGTGTTGGATGATTAGAAGCAGCTGGAAGAACTACAACAAGACGGGAATAGGCGCAGGCCAGACTCGCCGACCCAAGCCTCCACCCAAGGCGCAACAACTGCACTATTGCGATGTGTGCCGCATCTCTTGCGCAGGCCCGCAGGTAAGCCTCTTTCTTGCATACGAATACTCAACTAACTACACGTCCAACTTTTACATAAATTAACGAGAAAGGGATTTCTACTCAGAACAGGGAGCAATTTTTAGAGCGGTTTCTGACTAGCGTATTTTATAGCGCGTCAAAGCTCGTAAAAATCGAATACGCGTACACACTTATACACGGGTCGTCGCTCGCGGGTACACGCACTTATACGCGCCGACCATACGCTAATTTAAAACCGCCCTTGAGTGGTCTTTGTAAGTCATTTGATAATTTGATAGAAGAAACTATATTTTTGACTCAAGGACATGTCACGAACATAATTAACACTTGTAATCTTGGTTATAAAATAATACATAATTTATTTAATGAAATAAAATCTATCTGTCATGTGACAATGTGAGCAATTATACATATGAAAAGTTTATATTGAGGATATATACTAATAAATATGAGTTACGCTGAGGGATAGTTTCTAATCACTGTTAAATATTCAATTTCAGAGGTGGTTTTGTTAGTACAATTTTTTGGGTTAGTTAAGTGTTACTGGCCAATAAGACGCGATTGTCTGAGCAAGCCACCTCATGCATCTCGAGTAATTGTTGAGACCATATCATTTTTGCGTGCTTGAATACTATTAGTGACAAGAACATGATACTTTTAATTATATATCGGACTGTCTCTATCAAATATGCCTATACTTATTTCGAGGTGTCGTCAGTGATACTTAAAAAAAAGCGTCTACGCTAGGGTATTTAAAGACATGGAGATGATAGTTCAACAATTTGAGTTGACGAGACTTTATAGTAATACTGGCCTGTATTAACAGAGATCAGAAACGAGTTATTTATTTACCCTCCGTCGCTTGTCGGGACGAAACATGAAACAAGAGACGGGTGTTATAACGTAGTATCCGCACAGACGTACAAGGAGCACCTGGAGGGCCAGAAGCACAAGAAGAAGGAGGCGGCGGTGAAGCTGGCGGCGGCGGGCGCGGGGGCGGCGGCCGGGCGCGGCGCGGGCGGCGGCGCGCTGCGCTGCGAGCTGTGCGACGTCACGTGCACGGGCGCCGACGCCTACGCGGCGCACGTGCGCGGCATCAAGCACCAGAAGGTCGTCAAGCTGCACACCATGCTGGGCAAGCCCATCCCCTCCACCGAGCCCACTAAGATCGGACAAGGTACACCACTATCTCCACTAGCCCGACCTCCACTCCCTGAACTTCTTTTATTCAATTAGGCTTGCTACTTTTCCACCTTGCAGGCAAATGACAATTTAACCTTTCGTGTGTTGGAACGTAAATACGCGAGACACAAAGGCTTTTTAATTGTATCTATAGATTCGACATACGATGAGTTAATTAAAATTCCTTTACTGAAAAATATTTTAGTAGTGTATTACTGAACTGTTTCTTCAAAATAAATAATACAAAATTACCTGTTATCCCACTCTGCTTCATTTTGTGCATTTTAGTTACTAAATGCCCTATAAGCTTGCTTTCCTTCTGAGTCTTGTTGACGCTTAAACTTACACTTTGTGCTTTAGCTAATCTAAACTATTATTATATTTTCTATTAACAGTGCAGTATGGTCTTCGAATTTCAATATTTAGTGTAATAACTAAAATTAATTTGTCTGACTTCTTCACTTTTGTGTATAGTTGTTTCATATTTTTACCAGTACAATTAGATGAAATCTTCCCTATTACCTGATGACCAACTGTCAGTCAGTTAAAGTTGTCTCCTCTGCTATATAAATGTGTTAATGTTGTATATCAGATATGCTCTCCATGTACTTCATAAATAGTACGGAGAACATATTTGCCGATGCCCCCCCGCATCTGTGCTGACACCCGCATCGCCACGCTATATCTGTATAAATCGCGCGTCTTCTTGGCAGTTAGTATTGCAAATAGTCAAATTTTCTCGAGAGTTATCCATTTCGGCACCCAGTACAGATATGTGGAGTGTGTTGTATGGGCCTTTTTTATGACCGTACGCGATAATAATGAACGAAATATAAGACAACCAAAAATAGAAAGAAAAATAATAACATGTAGAAAAGGCTCAAAAAAGATCATTGTCAAAACAAAACCAACAATCACACAAGCTCTTGGCTAACGAGTAACAAGAGAAAATTTGACTTTTCCGATCTATCAGCCAAAAAGACGGTGGCGGGGACGCCGAAGATCGCATTCGTAGCGTCTGGCGGGCTCAGTACTGTTGCGGGTACATCAACCCAAGACCCAAATCCTGCCCAAGGAGACAAAGACAAGGACGGCGACGACAAGGATGACGACGGCGAGAACGAGCCCGAGGTGCAGCCCGTGGGGCAGGACTACATCGAGGAGATCCGCGGCGACGACGGCAAGGCGCTCAGCTTCAACTGCAAGCTGTGCGACTGCAAGTTCAACGACCCCAACGCCAAAGAGATGCACATGAAGGGCCGTCGCCATCGCCTGCAGTATAAGAAGAAGGTATGTTACTCGAAATTTCTGTAAGTAGTTTGGCAGAAGTATATGGCACACAAACATTCCGGCAGTTTCAAACTAAACCAAAGCAACGAGTTATTCGTCAGGTCTAATTTGGTTATCCAATGATTACTTAGTAAAAGGTTTGAGGTGCGCGTGAGCCTGGCGGTCGCTCGCGATCGCCAAGAGATCCGCGTGTCAAATGATTACAACTTGCATATGAGGATATAGTACCACCTTTGCAAGCACTAAAAACTGCATAGATGTATCTGCAATGTCAGCAAGTCCTCGTTGTCGCAGGTGCAGCCGGACTTGGAGGTGAAGGTGAAGCCGTCGATGCACCAGCGCAAGCTCGCCGAGGCCAAGGCGCAGCGGATGATGGTACGTGACGAGATGTGGGCGCGACGTCGCATGCATGATGTACGTATACATACGTTGATGTGCTTTACATGTATTTGTCACATGTCTGGTTGTGCATGACATAGTTATAGTTCTTAATTGAACTATAAAGCTTAATATTGTACTAAGTAAAACTTATACAAGTCTGAATTCACGGTGCCCCTTTTTACCGACGTTTTATAAGTGCCCATGTAGGCCTATGTGAAATAAAAATATTTTGTTTTTATTTTTTTTGAAGATTTCGTATCATCTGGTCGTAAATATACATATTGAGCTTTACAAAGCAGAAGTTCATAATTCAATGTGGCATGTTCACGGTACTTTAGTAATTATGTTGTGTTTAAGTGATAAAAATGCGTGTAGTGTAGAATCGCATGTTTTAAAAACACTACACGCGCTGTCTCGTAAATGTTGCTTGGGATTGGTGTTGTGACGTACAGCACTAATATAATTATATAAAGGAATACACCAAGAAAGTTCTAAAAAGTAATTATTGTCCTATTGGGTCACGTATCTCCTGTATCGGTTGTAATTTTATGTTATGGTCTGATCTCGAAGTTGCAATCGTCATTTCACGAAAAGTAAATGTATACATAATTAGTGCTTGTAACTGTAGTAAAGCAATGATGTGATGGTAGGCTTGATATTATACTGTTGTTCTGCAGGGTATGGAAGATGAGGAGCGCGTCTACTGGGAGGGCGGCATGGAGCCCTGGTGGGGCCGCGGACCTGTGCCGCCGCCCATGCATCACCATCACCATGTCAGTTACTACACTGTACTATTTCTGGAGACAGTTCTCGCTTACTGTTACTGTGCATTTATGAGTAGTTTTCATAGGTTGGCCACATCTATGAAAACCTGATCAGGCTGAGATTCATTGATGACTTTATCCTTTTTTTTTGGGATGGGAAATCATCAAATAATCTCGCTCTTGGGCAGAGCGAAAGGGAGTGCCAGACTTCTACTGACTAAAAACTCCCCATGTTCCTTCTTAGCCCTTTATGTCAACGCCGCGGTATCTCGTACAAAATCCCGCAGCCGATGACTTTACCCTGGAGTGTAAATGTGGTGCTGTTTCACAATTGATGGGGCACTTAATATCGTGTCCTGCGCGTGCAGTTGTTGTGTTGGGATCATTAGAGGCGTACATGCGTGCGCATCGTAGTAAGCGTTGACGTGGTGTGCAGGGCATGGGCATGCCGTACGGCGCGCTGGGGCGGCGGCCCGAGACGTCGGACGACCGGCACGTGCTGAGCAAGCACGGCGACATCTACCCGGGCGACGCGCAGCTGCAGGACATCCAGCGCGCCGTGTCGCACACCGAGCGCGCGCTCAAGTCGCTCTCCGACTCGCTCGTCGACCTGAACAAGCCTAAGGTATATCCCTTCACCGACACCTGACATTAACTAGATCATCTCAACTATTCATCTCAAACTTTAATTTATAATCCCATTTTATTAAACTTGACATAATAAACTTATATTGATTTGATTGAATGTCTCAATAATAATAAATAAGTGGATCTTTATTATTATAGCTTCAACTGTTGGCATGCCTATTTAAGTTAGTTAGTATAAGGATCATTTTAAAGTTATCATCTGTAACTTGTACCCACTTTTTGCAAATAAAGAGAACTGTTCTATTTACTTAACTTAAATTAACAGGGTACTGGCAAACCTGTTAAGGTTGAAGATTCGAAAGGAGATAAACCAGAAGGAAAAGAAGATGGTCGCGATAATCAATTGTGAGTAGATGTTGTTCCTCTGTGTTGATTGTTAATGTATATGCTGTTCTAATTTTTATTTTAGTGCACCATTAGTTCATTTTTGTTTGCACATTTATTATGTTCGCGTACATTTTTGTACAGTTTTAAACGGAGATTGAATAGAAATCAAAAAAAGGATGAACCAATGAAGGTTGACACAAATCATTCGTAAGTTTACCAGATGCTAATGTAGTAGACCCTACTAGTTGGATGTAGTTTATGTAGGTAGATTTTCTCTTTATAATATTAGTTGAATAAATTAGATTGCTTCAGTATTCTAGGCAATTTTTGTACGTAGACAAACTTAGTTTAATGGCGCTCATTCTTATCAAAATTAAACAGTTTTGATATTTTTCTTTTGAGTGTCCCAGTGTAAAGTAGTTACATGTTGTAATAATAATAAACAGTTAAGGATGGCTTCGAACTTCCAAAGCGTTTTGATGATGTTTATGACTTTAAAAACATTATGAGAACGCAGTCTAGTGTGTTTACGTTGATTGCGCGATTGAGGAATACCCCCAAGCTAAGAAATTAAACTCTAAACCCAAGGCATTTAGTGGGACTAAATGACTTAGCAAGTTTTTTCCTATTTATTATAATAATTGGTGAACTGTAACTGTACTTGTTCATTAAAAAATGTAGACCTCTATGGAGAAGTTAGGGTAAAAATTTCCATGACCACTCTTTTAAATGAAAATATTGGTTACATCAGATCTGTGAGAACGATGTAGGTCACAGAGTCACCATAGTTATAATAGTGAATGAGAGCAAGTATAAAGTACGGTGTCGACGTCAGGTTCTCGTTCATGGCGGAGGGCGAGGCCACGGGCTCGGGCGGGCCGGGCGAGGCACCGGCGCGCGCACTGAAGGGCGTCATGCGCGTGGCGCTGCTGGCCAAGGGGCTGCTGCTGCGCGGCGACCGCGACGTGCGCCTCGTGGTGCTGTGCCACGACCGCCCCACCGTCAGCCTGCTCAAGCGCGTGGCGCACGACCTGCCCGCGCACCTCGCCAAGGTCAAGGTGAGCTTCACCCAAGTCATTGCTAATGTACCAAGGGGCTGCTGCTGCGCGGCGACCGCGACGTGCGCCTCGTGGTGCTGTGCCACGACCGCCCCACCGTCAGCCTGCTCAAGCGCGTGGCGCACGACCTGCCCGCGCACCTCGCCAAGGTCAAGGTGAGCTTCACCCAAGTCATTGCTAATGTACCAAGGGGCTGCTGCTGCGCGGCGACCGCGACGTGCGCCTCGTGGTGCTGTGCCACGACCGCCCCACCGTCAGCCTGCTCAAGCGCGTGGCGCACGACCTGCCCGCGCACCTCGCCAAGGTCAAGGTGAGCTTCACCCAAGTCATTGCTAATGTACCAAGGGGCTGCTGCTGCGCGGCGACCGCGACGTGCGCCTCGTGGTGCTGTGCCACGACCGCCCCACCGTCAGCCTGCTCAAGCGCGTGGCGCACGACCTGCCCGCGCACCTCGCCAAGGTCAAGGTGAGCTTCACCCAAGTCATTGCTAATGTACCAAGGGGCTGCTGCTGCGCGGCGACCGCGACGTGCGCCTCGTGGTGCTGTGCCACGACCGCCCCACCGTCAGCCTGCTCAAGCGCGTGGCGCACGACCTGCCCGCGCACCTCGCCAAGGTCAAGGTGAGCTTCACCCAAGTCATTGCTAATGTACCAAGGGGCTGCTGCTGCGCGGCGACCGCGACGTGCGCCTCGTGGTGCTGTGCCACGACCGCCCCACCGTCAGCCTGCTCAAGCGCGTGGCGCACGACCTGCCCGCGCACCTCGCCAAGGTCAAGGTGAGCTTCACCCAAGTCATTGCTAATGTACCAAGGGGCTGCTGCTGCGCGGCGACCGCGACGTGCGCCTCGTGGTGCTGTGCCACGACCGCCCCACCGTCAGCCTGCTCAAGCGCGTGGCGCACGACCTGCCCGCGCACCTCGCCAAGGTCAAGGTGAGCTTCACCCAAGTCATTGCTAATGTACCAAGGGGCTGCTGCTGCGCGGCGACCGCGACGTGCGCCTCGTGGTGCTGTGCCACGACCGCCCCACCGTCAGCCTGCTCAAGCGCGTGGCGCACGACCTGCCCGCGCACCTCGCCAAGGTCAAGGTGAGCTTCACCCAAGTCATTGCTAATGTACCAAGGGGCTGCTGCTGCGCGGCGACCGCGACGTGCGCCTCGTGGTGCTGTGCCACGACCGCCCCACCGTCAGCCTGCTCAAGCGCGTGGCGCACGACCTGCCCGCGCACCTCGCCAAGGTCAAGGTGAGCTTCACCCAAGTCATTGCTAATGTACCAAGGGGCTGCTGCTGCGCGGCGACCGCGACGTGCGCCTCGTGGTGCTGTGCCACGACCGCCCCACCGTCAGCCTGCTCAAGCGCGTGGCGCACGACCTGCCCGCGCACCTCGCCAAGGTCAAGGTGAGCTTCACCCAAGTCATTGCTAATGTACCAAGGGGCTGCTGCTGCGCGGCGACCGCGACGTGCGCCTCGTGGTGCTGTGCCACGACCGCCCCACCGTCAGCCTGCTCAAGCGCGTGGCGCACGACCTGCCCGCGCACCTCGCCAAGGTCAAGGTGAGCTTCACCCAAGTCATTGCTAATGTACCAAGGGGCTGCTGCTGCGCGGCGACCGCGACGTGCGCCTCGTGGTGCTGTGCCACGACCGCCCCACCGTCAGCCTGCTCAAGCGCGTGGCGCACGACCTGCCCGCGCACCTCGCCAAGGTCAAGGTGAGCTTCACCCAAGTCATTGCTAATGTACCAAGGGGCTGCTGCTGCGCGGCGACCGCGACGTGCGCCTCGTGGTGCTGTGCCACGACCGCCCCACCGTCAGCCTGCTCAAGCGCGTGGCGCACGACCTGCCCGCGCACCTCGCCAAGGTCAAGGTGAGCTTCACCCAAGTCATTGCTAATGTACCAAGGGGCTGCTGCTGCGCGGCGACCGCGACGTGCGCCTCGTGGTGCTGTGCCACGACCGCCCCACCGTCAGCCTGCTCAAGCGCGTGGCGCACGACCTGCCCGCGCACCTCGCCAAGGTCAAGGTGAGCTTCACCCAAGTCATTGCTAATGTACCAAGGGGCTGCTGCTGCGCGGCGACCGCGACGTGCGCCTCGTGGTGCTGTGCCACGACCGCCCCACCGTCAGCCTGCTCAAGCGCGTGGCGCACGACCTGCCCGCGCACCTCGCCAAGGTCAAGGTGAGCTTCACCCAAGTCATTGCTAATGTACCAAGGGGCTGCTGCTGCGCGGCGACCGCGACGTGCGCCTCGTGGTGCTGTGCCACGACCGCCCCACCGTCAGCCTGCTCAAGCGCGTGGCGCACGACCTGCCCGCGCACCTCGCCAAGGTCAAGGTGAGCTTCACCCAAGTCATTGCTAATGTACCAAGGGGCTGCTGCTGCGCGGCGACCGCGACGTGCGCCTCGTGGTGCTGTGCCACGACCGCCCCACCGTCAGCCTGCTCAAGCGCGTGGCGCACGACCTGCCCGCGCACCTCGCCAAGGTCAAGGTGAGCTTCACCCAAGTCATTGCTAATGTACCAAGGGGCTGCTGCTGCGCGGCGACCGCGACGTGCGCCTCGTGGTGCTGTGCCACGACCGCCCCACCGTCAGCCTGCTCAAGCGCGTGGCGCACGACCTGCCCGCGCACCTCGCCAAGGTCAAGGTGAGCTTCACCCAAGTCATTGCTAATGTACCAAGGGGCTGCTGCTGCGCGGCGACCGCGACGTGCGCCTCGTGGTGCTGTGCCACGACCGCCCCACCGTCAGCCTGCTCAAGCGCGTGGCGCACGACCTGCCCGCGCACCTCGCCAAGGTCAAGGTGAGCTTCACCCAAGTCATTGCTAATGTACCAAGGGGCTGCTGCTGCGCGGCGACCGCGACGTGCGCCTCGTGGTGCTGTGCCACGACCGCCCCACCGTCAGCCTGCTCAAGCGCGTGGCGCACGACCTGCCCGCGCACCTCGCCAAGGTCAAGGTGAGCTTCACCCAAGTCATTGCTAATGTACCAAGGGGCTGCTGCTGCGCGGCGACCGCGACGTGCGCCTCGTGGTGCTGTGCCACGACCGCCCCACCGTCAGCCTGCTCAAGCGCGTGGCGCACGACCTGCCCGCGCACCTCGCCAAGGTCAAGGTGAGCTTCACCCAAGTCATTGCTAATGTACCAAGGGGCTGCTGCTGCGCGGCGACCGCGACGTGCGCCTCGTGGTGCTGTGCCACGACCGCCCCACCGTCAGCCTGCTCAAGCGCGTGGCGCACGACCTGCCCGCGCACCTCGCCAAGGTCAAGGTGAGCTTCACCCAAGTCATTGCTAATGTACCAAGGGGCTGCTGCTGCGCGGCGACCGCGACGTGCGCCTCGTGGTGCTGTGCCACGACCGCCCCACCGTCAGCCTGCTCAAGCGCGTGGCGCACGACCTGCCCGCGCACCTCGCCAAGGTCAAGGTGAGCTTCACCCAAGTCATTGCTAATGTACCAAGGGGCTGCTGCTGCGCGGCGACCGCGACGTGCGCCTCGTGGTGCTGTGCCACGACCGCCCCACCGTCAGCCTGCTCAAGCGCGTGGCGCACGACCTGCCCGCGCACCTCGCCAAGGTCAAGGTGAGCTTCACCCAAGTCATTGCTAATGTACCAAGGGGCTGCTGCTGCGCGGCGACCGCGACGTGCGCCTCGTGGTGCTGTGCCACGACCGCCCCACCGTCAGCCTGCTCAAGCGCGTGGCGCACGACCTGCCCGCGCACCTCGCCAAGGTCAAGGTGAGCTTCACCCAAGTCATTGCTAATGTACCAAGTGTCTGGACTATGTGCAGACATAGTATACTACTAGATCGGTAGCGTGTCTGGTACTTAACACGCATTGCACCGGTTGTATTCGATCCGGTTTTCTCGACTGCTACTAAGAAATAGATACGTGGTGGGCTGGTGTATCTGTTGTAGGCTCCACCCTTTATAAAGTTTGGCTATGTTGCGTAGGGCGGCGCCGAGGAGCCCAAGTACAAGGTGGAGCTGCTGCCGGCCGAGGGCGCCGTGTCGGTGTCGGACGGCGCCGTGTCGGTGCTGGTGAGCCTGACGTCGGCCGTGATGCGCGAGCCCGCAGGTCAGTGGCGACCGAGACACCAGCGATGTTCGACGCCGCCAATTTCACACACACACCTCTGTACTATCACTTCTGATCGCTCCTGGCTCTTTACATGTTCTAGACAAAACTTAGCGCGCTGACGATACTAAGACGGACGAGTGGAAATTGGTAGTCGAAATCGTCACTTTATACTCCACCGAACGGAGGACCGATCAGCTCAGAACAAACTATCTACAAATTCTAGATTTGGGTATCATATATTTTATATTCTTTGTATTATGTATTATACTGAGTATTTTTGTTTTACATCTCTGTGTGATGAAAAAAGATAATTTGTTCAAAGTTTACCGCCCGGCGCCTGTCGCGTCGGGCACTGTGTTGAATTGCTTATTTTTAGGTGTGAGTAGGTAAGATGCGGCGAGAAGAAAAGGATTTTTGATCATCTTTTACGATATATCACGTGCGTTGACTCCGCACGGGTATATCACTCTACTGAAACGGAGCAAACATTTCCTTGTATATCTATTCCTATATATTTATTATTTTCCTTATTTACGATTCTTTATCATACCCTTTTGATTTATTAGGCCTAATAATGTTTTGAAGCTCGTCCTTTGCTAATTAAAATAACCCGACACGTTTTGTACGATCCGTAGATTGTCCGTACTGTCTGTTAGGATTATTTACCGATCAGCTCACGAGGCATGTCTGTATGTCGCCGCTACGTCGGGATGCGACTCGCTGTCGCAGGAAGTCTCACCCGGACGTAGCGCGCGTGTCCCGATACTGTACTGTTAGGGCTACTCATGTTTGCCCCGTTTTTGTCGATGTTTTGATGGTCAAACACCCTTTGTGTTGTTGTCGCTAGACGGTGGCGACATAAAGCGAGACGACAAGGATGTGCTACCGCGGCAGAAGTGTTTGGACGCGTTGGCCGCCCTTCGGCACGCCAAGTGGTTCCAGGTACATCGCCAAACATTATAAACGTGTGCGCACTCCACCCGACACATCTCAGCCTTATGCCTAGACCCAAATAACCGACTCCAACTATCTTTGCTACTTACTCCCGAGTCACTACTTGTTCGAGCTTTATATTTTTATAGTTTTCAATGCGGGAGTGCGCACGTATTTTTTAGTCACATGTTTATTTATTTTTTATTCATATAAAGTAGTAGTATTTTATGTTAAAATCGAGTCGATGCGAACTCCCATGAACATGTGGCTACAAGTGCTTGTTATGTGTGCCCAAGCTGCGTTTCCCGCACTCTGTAGCCAACACTGGGAGGGTACACGCGAACTGGAAACGCAGTTTCTGTGAATTGTCGTCCACTCGCGTCACGTGAGCGCAACGATACTCGCGCTACAGTGTGTGTGTGTGTGCAGGCTAGGGCGGCCACGCAGCAGTCGGCCGTCATCATCATACGCATCATGCGCGACCTGTGCCGCCGCATTCCCAACTGGACGCCGCTCAACCCATACGTGAGTATTCGCTGCCTCGTTCTAATATCGTGACTTAACTGCGTAGGTAGGTACAACCCGTCAACTGCATCAGATATTACATTTTTGGACATGATGAGACTTGATGACGAGTCGTAAAGTACTCGATATGCGCGGTGAGCAAGCGACAGTGTCGAGTTATTCGACGCTCCGCGAAGCTCGCTGCTCGTTGAGCATTTCATGACGATTTGGCACTCTGATCCTAACCTGCATTATGCTAAGACGCTCGAGGAAGTAGGCAAAGTTGCGTACATCTGGCGCGAAGACAAAGTGTCTCGTTTGCTGGCCACGCCAGACGTGCCGAGCCCGAAAACGCGTAGTTCGCGCGTGCTCGTTCTGTAACAAGTGCTGGTTCACGAACACTCAGACTCATGAGTCTCTAGAGTGCAATCGCCGCATTGTTGAATAAGTATTCCTAAGTAAGACGTTTCCACTAAAACGGCGAGGAGAGATGTGTGGGATTCATATTCATCCCATCGCATTAGTTGAAATCCACTCCGTTGAATCCTCGTCTCTTTTGAGATTGGCCGAATCCGCTTTACTCGTCTCCGCTTAAGTGGCAACTGGGCCTAACACGGCGGCGTTGACGTTACTCACAATGAAAGCGGCGTTCTGGCAGGCGATGGAGCTGCTGGTGGCGGGCGTGATGCACTCGGCCGGGGCGGCGCTGTCGCCGGGCGAGGCGCTGCGCCGCGTTATGGAGGCCGTGGCTGGAGGCCTGCTGCTGGAGCACGGGCCTGGCCTGAGGGACCCTTGCGAGAAGGAACTCATCGTACGTATACATACTCACCATTAGGCGTCTAGCCAACCCTTTGTAACATTGCTTGTCAAATTAGTTAATTTCTATAGTCGGCGGTGATAGTTTTTTTTTTTTCAATAACAAGGTTTTCCCCACTTATATAAAAAAATAGCTCCTATTAATGAATGTCAAAAATAGTGTTTTATTATTTTATTTCTTCGAAAGGGTATTCACCATCGTCGTTTGATACACGTGGGCATTTGTTACTGCGGTTCTCTACTCCATAACAACCTCGCCAACGGCTCAGTTGTGAATTCTGCCTCAAATACATAACCAACTTTCCAAATTTCTATCAATTAATTCAAAATCACAAAATCACTGTTATAAAACCACAGCTTAGTCCAAAAAGGTCATCACTATGAATTTTTCTTAATTTTTTAGAAAACCATATCACAGCATTTATAATTGACATGATGAGACTTGATGACGAGTCGTAAAGTGTTCTATGTGTGCAGTGAGCTTGCGACAGTGTTGAGTTATTCGACGCTCCGCGAAGCGCACTCACTGTGGAACACTTCAAGACGATATGGCACTCTGATCTATCGACAATAAAGCATACATTTAACGCAAATGTTATTTTTTTAAGTCTTTAAATTGTTGTATTGGTATATTTCAGGATGCTCTAGGTAACCTGCCACCCCAGAAACGTGAAGATCTGACTGCCTCTGCACAACAGTTCCTTAGACAAATTGCCTTTAGGCAGATACATAAGGTATGTAGTTATAAACACAAATTATAATTATTTTTTGTTACTGTGTAACTAACTTTAACATATCCAACATAACTGGAGGGATTCATTCAGTATGTATAATTTAAAATAGGCTGAATAGGCCTAATCATTTGTTAACTTACTTGAAATTTGAGGTTTGTTTGGTTCCTTTTTCCTTAGTGACTGAACAATGAAGCATTTTTTGTATTGCAGTTTATTGATGATGATTCCATTTAATAAAGATTAATGTTATGTAGGTACTGGACATGGAGCCGCTGCCCAAGCTGAAGCACACGACGGGCGCGTGGAAGTTCCCACGCAAGCGCAGGCGCTCCAACACTGACACTGAGACTGACACCCCCAATGGTATGTACACACTATAACACCTATTTTGTTGAGTTTGCTCTCAAAACATTTAAAAAAAAAAACAAAATAACTTTAAATCTTAATTATAATCTCGAAACTTCCAAGTTGCAAAGACAAGGCACATGTTTAAAAACACTGTATGGCATCAGTATTGCTTCAATTTGAACATGCATTCGGAGGGCAGCGGTGACCCTGTGGTGGCGACCCACAACTTACAAGCAGTAAGTCGTGGGTTCAAACCCAGGCAAGCACATAAGTGTGATTTATTTCATCGCCACTGCTCTCAAAACGGCGAAGGAAAACATCGTGAGGAAACCGCATGTTGTGGAACCTTAAAATCGATGACATGTGACATCTACCAAGCCGCACTGGGCCTGCGTGGTGGATTATAGCCCACTTCTAATCTCATAGCGATGAGGCCTGTGTTCCACCAGGGGGAACATTATTGGCTGATTATGATTTGGACATGATGAGACTTGATGACGAGTCGTAAAGTGCTCTATGTGTGCGGTGAGCTAGCGACAGTGTTGAGTTATTCGACGCTCCGCGAAGCGCACTCACTGTGGAACACTTCAAGACGATACGGCACTCTGATCCTTTTAAAAATAATCCGTCTTAGGCCCACAGAAACGTCAAAAATATAGCCTGTAATACTCTGGAATAATGACGCTTCCCATTGATGAAAGGATTTTTAGAATAGGATCGGTAGTTCCGAAGATTACTTAATCCCTACATCCAAACTTTACCTCATAAATTAGAACTGATATTATGTTAATTTTTACATTTTAGGCGAAGGCAAGGTGGTTAAAACAGAAGAAAAGATGGACGCGTCGGAGCACCCAGCCAAGAAGTAACGCTCTCGCTCGCCGCGTCCTCTGTCGCGGCCACCTCCTCGCTCGTAGCGCTGTGCAGTCGACACTCCCGCCAGCCTGCTCAGCGCAATGCAGGTGCACCGCATTTCTCCGTAGCCTTCCACAGTCGTTACGCATACCGCCTCACGGTAACTACGGTGTGGCACTCGGCCCGTACGCTGCCCGTCGTAACATATATTGAACCAGGCAGACTGCACCTGATTAAACAAAACAATTATTGACAAAGCTGCGAGCGAGGAAGTGGCTTCTTAGTTCCCGGACCGTCGAGACTACAGCGACGCGGTTAAACCTTATTCTACATTAGTTGTTACGTGCAAATCTATCTGCTATTTTGTATTATCTAACTGTGTATGAGTTACACAAACTTTAATTTTGGTCACACGAACGCGTGGTCATGATCTGTCCAAAATATTCTAGTACACATAAAAAATACCGAGGTTTACAGTAGTGTTTTAAATTTTAATCTTAGTTATGGTTTAGACTATTCTATATAATGTAAGTAGTGTTAGCATACATGAAGAGACAGGGATAGTCGAATTGACAAGACATTGATCGCTGTGAAGGAATTGTCATAGAGATGATTGCGGTTAGCGTAAATGGATCTGCCTCGGACTTGCGATACTCAGAGATAATAATATATTTAGTAACATTACATGTTGGAGCTTCGTCTTCCTAACTTGAATGGCGAAGCTGTCTGGCTCGCACGGTCACTGGTCCGTAGGCAGTGCGACGAGTGTAGGGTTACAGTATTTGACTTTATTTCATATTTAGTTCCTCATCGGCCCAGCCTCGCTGGTACGGTAACGTTTTCCTGCGACGAAGCAGTTTATTTTTAATATATTACCCTATATTTATTAGTTGAGTAAGGTGTATATTTTTCGTGTATGTATTTTTATGCCACCTCTAAAACGGCGATATGTCAACGTATACACAGTATAGTACCCAAGAATTGGTGTAAAGAATCTGCTTTAGTCCTGTCTTTGTTGGAATCGGAAATGTGGTAGTTAAAACGAAGTACCACATTTCCAATCACCACATTTCCGTCATGAAGAAAACAAAGTAGTCTCTGGTTTAAGCATTAAAGTCAGATTGATCGTAAGCGTACTGCGTCTGACGTTATTGTATGTGATTTAAACGTTTTGTAAACAGTGTTCACATTGCAATATAAACTGATGCCATAAGTACACACATGATCTGTCAGTTATGAAGTTATTGCTATTCCGAGGGTAATGCTAGTAAGCAATGACACACAAATCAGTGGTTGGCAAAGCACCAACATTTTATATACCTACCTACCACAATAATGGATGTCTAAAATTCATCGCACCACATTATATTAAGATTCAAAATTAGGTGTGATGTATGTAATTTACTGTTTATTTATAAATAGGGTTATATGTTGTGACCCATTAACAATTAGATAGATTTTAATAAATAATCCACTTCGGACTATAGATACTGTGAAAACTTGTTTATTTTTTCTTTAACTGTACTTTGGGAGATTATGATTAATGTCAATAAAGATATGACGAAAGTTACAAACTTATTTTATTTCAGTCTTAACCCGTTTCCCTCCCTACCTTCTATAACTTGCCGAAAATACTACCTCTTGGACGACGATGATACGATTTTAGTGGGGCAGTTTCCACTAGTTAGAATTTTGTGGATTCTAAGGCCGCAAATTTGGAGACGCGGGGCGTTGTATTGAGCGTGCACGCTCGAATACTGAAGTAGGTAGGTGAATCTACGTGTATTTTGTCCAAATTTGTCGTTCACTGGTTCAAAAGATATAGGGGTTCATAGGTGGGCGTCACTGACTGGCAGGGCCACCATCAGGGATTTTAATTTTGATAACACAAAAATTTTGTCGAATTTTTCACCATATACCAGAATTTGTTGTTCACAGGTTAAAAAAAAACAAATTTAAAAATTACAAAATATAAATATTAATACATTTTTAAAATTTTCTATATCGAAATAAGAATTGGAAATACTAGGTATATATTCTGAGATACACATTATGACGTTTTCTTAAAGCATGCGGTGTGAGTGATCCACTTTATTGACCATATCATTTTTATCTCGGGTTTAACAAATTTTTTAACATGGTCATAAAGTTGCAACATTTTTTAACAAAATCCACATCGATTTTCGTTAAGATTGAAGAGAGGATTACTCAATCCACATGCACATGCGCGCCGGTGGGTTGCAGCAGCAGGTGACACCCTTTTTCTATCGCGCCATTTTTTTGCATTTGCTTCCGCAAATGCAAAAAAATGGCTAATACCTAGAGATAACAACACTCGATCATCTTTTCAATTTCTATACTAAATGTCTGTATTCACAAAACCATCTTTTTTATGCTACTTTCCGAGATCTGGATAATCGTCTGTGAGAACTGAGGGACCACTCTTTATGGGTCGTACTTTTTAATATATTTGCTTACAAGTAAGTCTCTAAATCCTAGGATTCTCATTGCGCGTATTCCGAGTGTGGTCCCTCAGTTCACACACACATGAAGTAGTATAATGTACTCTGTGCTAAGTAGCTCGTCTGTACGAAAGGCGCATAGTCTATCTCTTTCTTACTTGCCGTAAATGAATGTAAATGAAAACGGACCGCAGCGATCATGTGCCACCAACTTGGTGGTAAGTACACACATTGTGGTAGATATTACCTACATATATCTATTGTAGATTTGTTTAGAGGCAATGAATACCTACAGCTTTCCTTTGGTGGGTTGAAATTATATAGAATAAGTTTATGTTTAAATTCCATGTACGTCAGGCTGGCCCGGCCCCATGGAATTTAATAATGAGATTGTTATCAATCCAATGTACCCGGGTATACTAATATATGTAACACCTTCATTTTCAATGTAACTCTTTTTAAAAGAAATTACGTGCACTTCTTAGTGGCCGGGCCAGCCTGACGTTTTCAGCCCGGCCACCTTGTTTCCCACTAATCTACAAAAAATACTGGCAATATTGTGCTACAGATGAAATGTACCCTATAATTTATGCATATGTAACACAAAATCGAATCCTAAAATGCAATAGCATACGAAATATTAGCGGTTGCAGGTGGCCGGGCTGAAATTATTTCGTTACTATAAAACAGTAAAACTGCAACACCTACCAAAAAATAATACCAGTACATAATGAGATATAGAGATATAGAATACATGTAACGCTTTCATTTTAAATTATAATACATATTTAGAAAGAATAATCACTTGAAATTATATTTCAGCCCGGCCACCTAAAAGCGGTAATATTCCCTAAAATCTTATGCTAATTTGTACAGTAAAACCTGATACAGCTATGAAATGAAAGTTACATTCGTTTTGTTTTAGTCGTATACCTTTAAGCCTTCTGTTTGACTAGATTATCAAAATCTGAGAAACTTTCCGAAGAGTGACTATCATTTATTAACTAATTTCAGGACATTTGGTTTGTTGAGTGAAACAAAATTGGTAATTGTCATATTTTTTTAATAATCATTTTTGAAATTAGTTAGACAACATTTGTACTTATATTAATTAGGTACTATAACAATTGTTAATTATAAATAATGTAAAAAAAGGTTACACATTGATAATAACACAGTTATCAAAAAATTATAGTAATATCAATATTACCTTAACATCGAACATTCATTCATTCAGAATATTAGAAGATAATTTTTGGTTAAATACTTATTATACCTTGGTAAAAAATCACAGATTTTCATAATGATTCACCGTCGACGGTTGCCTGATTACAATGAATAATTCACTAAAATCCAATATATAAATCTTACAGTAATTAATAAGAAACTGATTAATTATTGATTTCACGAAATAAATAAGTACACAATAATAATAAGTAAATACATAGGGTAGGTACACAACAATAAGATTCACAAAAACTAAACACTTACTGTTAGTAAATCACCAAAATTATTACCTATTGACTATAAACGAAAGGATAAAATATATTTAGTTGATGGCATTGTATGGAGTTTTATTATTAAGTAAATGAGTGTTTAGATTTACTTTACTTTACCTGTATATTTTTTTTAATAATTACTTAGCTACCCATTAACATTGTTTGTCGATATATTTTAATTTATCAAAACTATGACTTACCTTAAAAACATCACATCACAAACAACTACACTGCAACAACTGATCAAATTTTACACTCACAGTAATATTAAAACGTAAAATATTATGTCAGAAGTGTTGATAACTACACGGCTCTTGCGCATCAATTCTGTCTACTCGGGGAAAATATCTTACGACTTAGGTTGGGACGCGACACAGGCGCCGTCTAAAAATCGGTGGTAGCGTCTGTGAACTATTATCTTTGTATGGTTATGTTGTGAAGCCAAAAACGGAGAAAATATATATAGGTTTAGGTATTATGTATCCAACAATTATTATGTGTGATTTATACTACTTAGTTTATTAATAAAAATATCATAGTAACGCATTTTGTTTCACTCAACAAACCAAATGTCCTGAAATTAGTTAATAAATGATAGTCACTCTTCGGCAAGTTTCTCAGATTTTGATAATCTAGTCAAACAGAAGGCTTAAAGGTATACGACTAAAACGAAACGAATGTAACTTTCATTTCATAGCTGTATCAGGTTTTACTGTACAAATTGGCATAAGATTTTAGGGAATATTACCGCTTTTAGGTGGCCGGGCTGAAATATAATTTCAAGTGATTATTCTTTCTAAATATGTATTATAATTTAAAATGAAAGCGTTACATGTATTCTATATCTCTATATCTCATTATGTACTGGTATTAGTTTTTGGTAGGTGTTGCAGTTTTACTGTTTTATATTAACGAAATAATTTCAGCCCGGCCACCTGCAACCGCTAATATTTCGTATGCTATTGCATTTTAGGATTCGATTTTGTGTTACATATGCATAAATTATAGGGTACATTTCATCTGTAGCACAATATTGCCAGTATTTTTTGTAGATTAGTGGGAAACAAGGTGGCCGGGCTGAAAACGTCAGGCTGGCCCGGCCACTAAGAAGTGCACGTAATTTCTTTTAAAAAGAGTTACATTGAAAATGAAGGTGTTACATATATTAGTATACCCGGGTACATTGGATTGATAACAATCTCATTATTAAATTCCATGGGGCCGGGCCAGCCTGACGTACATTAAATTCCTCCATAAGGCGACATAGATACTGTCTAGAAACTAGGTACTTAAAGTATTTTGTACTTGCTTGTACCACTGTATGATAATGTTACGTCGGTCATCTAGATTCTTCGAGAAACCTCGCTACTATCTGAGAAGTACGCGTGAATTCTAGTAGTTACCTATTTCCATTCTGTAGGTATAACTACGGCGCCCAGCTTTAGCGGTACCTGCATTTTAATTTCGACCGTATACCTACGGCGCGGCGTAAAGTAACTTCTTTGTTGGTTATTTTATTTCGTGGTGATCTTCAAATAATTATTGTTTACATAGGTAGTAATTCCCTTACGACGTATTAACACCGCGATTTTTAGATAAAAAAATTAAAAAATATTTTTTAAATATTGCAACATTTGCATCGTCCTTTCCCGTTTGACACACGAAACGTCACTTTTCTTTTTCGCGCGTTATTGACACCGCAAGAAAAAAGTTCTTTCTCGTCCAATTATTCGTTTTAATTATGATTACTCTAGAATTCTATCGAAATAACAAAATACAGTCAGTATTAAGCGCATCGTTAGTGAAAATCGTAACCTGAGACGCAGAAATCTGAGCAAATACCTACGGACGACGCTCACGCAGCCGACCACAGCAGTGAACTTGTAACCCTTGTAGCCCTACCATTAGGCGTAAGAATGCCTGGCTCTAACTGACCCCAGGATAAGTGACATCTACAGTGCTTATTCAAGCGCTACGAGGGCCATTAACACTGTAAACCACATGTGTGCTGTAAGCTTCTTAAAGTATTTTCCAGTGGGTGCGCGACACCCCAGTAACATATATTTCCTATGTACTAGCTGGAACTTGAACGATCAGTGCGTGACACGAGATGTCCTTAGCAAAGTCATTGGACAATGCTAACACTGTAAATGGTACCTATTCTCAGCATAGCAGGTGAGTTCCATGCCCAGGTATATTTAAAACATATGAGTACCCTATGTTACTTGCTGTAAAGCAAACTATCAGTGCGTGACACGAGATGTCCTTAGCAAAGTCATTGGACAATGCTAACACTGAAAATATGTATAATCGGCATAGCGGGGGAGTTTCATTTCTATGTAAATTTAAAACATGTATTCTATGCTAGTAGCTGCATTGCAAACTATCAGTGTGTGACACGAGATGTTCTTAGCAGTCATTGGACAATGCTAACACTGAAAATATCTTTAATCGGCATAGCAGGTGAGTTCCATGTCTATGTGAATTTAAAACATGTATCCTATGTTAGTAGCTGCATTGCAAACTATCAGTGTGACACGAGATGTTCGTAGCAGTCATTGGACAATGCTAACACTGAAAATATCTATAATCGGCATAGCGGGTGAGTTCCATTTCCATGTAAATTTAAAACATGTATCCTATGTTATTAGCTACATAACAAAATATCAGTGTGTGGCACGAGATGTCCTTAGCAAAGTCATTGGACAATGCTAACACTAAAAATACCTATAATAGACCTCACAGTCGAACCCTAAATCCTGACCCTGGTCAGATAAATTTATAAACATGTTTTTAATCTATGAGCACAATGGTTGCGAGACAACCTTGCATATCAAATGTGCATTATAGTCTTGCTAATGCATATAATATTGCAGTGAATGCGAGACCATACTTTGCCACCTGAAATCTTATCAGCGAATACAAGTTACTCGACAGCCCTATTTGCATTCTGCTGGCTGACACAGAGTTATCATGATTGCACATGCTCTATTGAGATTCTCTCAGCATGTCATGGCCACAATTTTTGAAATCTCTTCACAGCTTCTTCATTAAGTATGATATTATGGAAGCATCATTGGTTATAAATTAAAGTTACCTAAGCAAATAACCAACCAAATGCAAACAATATTAAATGTATAACCATTTATTTTCTGGATAAATTAAATGAAACATGGTTGAAAATACTATTCAGTGTAATGTCCCAATACTCAAAACAATTAGTATTGAGAGGGAAAAGGTTTATAGACTGACAGAATTTCGAGGTCTTAACAGCCTGTCAATGACCATCAACCAAACCTGTTTTAGTTCCAGTTCAAATTATTTTAACTCTGAAACCCCACCCCCTTTTAGGAGAAGATAATACATATTACCATTATATTGTATAGGCCCAATCTAAAATAACATCCCCAATAGTAACTTGTTGCTTTACCCAGCAATCTATTGGTACAATATTAAATTAATCATGTTGTAATTTAAAATGCTATTAAAATTTAACTATGCCTTAAAGTATTTTCAGGGAAAATCACTTAGACCCTACCTAATAATAACAGACAGGCAACTTGTTGTGTCTGATTAATACATCATAGACATGCAAACCACTCATTTATATGTAGTAAGCATGTAACCTCATTTATATGGGCAAACATAAAATATCAAGGATTCACACAGACTAAAGAAGAATTTTAACTTTTCATCTGGGCATTTGTTTTCTTTACTACTTTTACTCTATGATAGTATGAGTAAGTACTTAAGTGAAACAATATAGAAAACAAAGGGGGGGGGGGGGGAGTGTACACGAGTGCTGACATGAAGGATTGTGGTTAGAACATTGAGATATTAGGTGCCACATATTTCAAGTAACAAATCTGGAGCTTTGATTAATAAGGATGTGTCATTGAGAACTCAAATAGACAATTATTTAGGAAACTTTGTAAGTTTTCCTATGTTCTTTACCCATATGCTGAGTAAAATTCTAAATAAGACCGTACTGCTGGTGGCTTACCACCGTTAGGTTGTTTTTTACCTTGCAGTATACACTTATATTTTGAGGTAATACCTTCATGGGTAACATTTTGAAAATATACATGTACCTTTACACTGTATATTTATGAATCATGTATTTTTGACAAAAACAATAATAATATTATTGTCGAAAGCCTGCATTGCTCAGGTAAACTACACTGAAACAGAGTTTATGTACACTAAAGTGTGTATTTTGCAATCACCCAGATTGTACACTAAAATATCTAAACAAATGAAAGAGTAAAAGCCTCAATGAATTTAAAAACAGACCTTCACAATTATTGATATACAAAGTAGTGAAAACTGATATAATAATGACCAATGTCATTTTATTTGCATTGTTGGTCTGCTGCCTCGTTGACCTATTGGCTGCAGGCGCCGCTGGGAATGGGGTCCTGGGTTCGATTCCTGGATCATGCATAGCAGAGCACCAGTATTGGTGCGCGGAGCATTTTTTTTTCCATTAAGAATTTCTCAGTATCGGGCATAGAGCTGGATTTGTGAGAAATGTGCCCCAGAACGGGCATAATGAAACTTGTAAATATTGTCCTGGAAATGGGTCATTATTGTTGGTGTATTTAAACTGCAAAAATGAACGTGAATATAACATAACATCTCGCCTGACATCCCCGAAGGGTTAGGCAGTGGTGCACCCATGTAATAGGGCTGTAAAAAGAAAGAAATGATATTTGACATAATCTTAACAATTTCAATCAAATCAATTTTATTTGCTCTATATTTTGTAGAACATTTAATAACTATTGTTTTAGTGTTGATGGATCGCCATGGTATTCAATACTTGACAATAAAATTTGCAGTCAACATTTTCATAGAAAAACATTTCAATTTGACGCTCAAGCAAGTCCGAGTTATGTTTCCAGTTAACAACGGTACACCCTAAAGTAAATTGAAAGGAGAATGTTTACGAGTCAGATGCTCTAGCTAGATATTAGAAATACATGCTTAATCAAACTAAGAACCACAAAAAGCTTGAAAATACCACAGAAGTCTTGGATACCACAACAAATAAAATAATAATGGAAGAAGGAAATTAATAACATCAATCTCAATCTCGTCTGGTCAATCAACTACCTATTATTTTCAAAACTTTTATTTATACTAATCACTGTGATGACGAAACATAAATATCTTGAAAGTACCTCCATTTGAAAAATTTACAATGAACAAATAGAATAATGCTGGGATTTCCCCATTGTTGTTCACAGCTTGTTTTTGAATGATTAGCTATATTGTTGATGTAACATAATTATTAAAGCAGCAACATGTTAGCATTTGCCGCTCGGATCATAAATGCAGCTGCATTTTACTCCAGTGACAACCTGAGAATTATTTGATACACTTTATCTACAGTACAATACTAAAATGTACGTTTGATTTAGGCTAGCAGAATAGTTACGTTTAAACTCGTTTTATAGGGTGTTAAGGTCACCAATGTTCGACGAATGATGTTGGCTCGTATTAGATAACGATTGCCATTAGTTCTTAGCTCTTCAACATTCCTTACGTGATCAGATAAAATCAATTTATCTTTTTTCAGCATAGTTTGCGACTGGAAACTTATTTCGTGTTTTACACTCTCAAAACTAGTTTTTATAAAACCGTAACGTCCATTTTTCCGTATACTGTTTTTAACAGATGCCTCAAAAAACACTAATTACCTATTGTCTTTCTAAACCATTTTTATTCACTTTATTTTATACAAAACGTGGGGCTAGACTGTGACCTTACATTTTTTTGGCTCCTACCAGGAAAAAGTAACATTACAGTCTAAATAATATGCAAATGCCATGCACTATTTGACATACTTAATAATATGGCCCTTGTAGGTAGGAGTTCGTTTGCGAAATGGTGCTGATGTCGTGCACGCTCCCAATATGTGTGCACCTGTCTAGTTACCTAAACAATAACGTTTTTTTACTTACATCGTCAAAACTTTGACATTTTGATGCATGTAATTTTAATATCAAATGAACCAGATTCTATTGTTATGCTTTTATTTTACCTTTTTGAAGCAATTCAATTTTATGTAAGTAGGTACCTAATTGGAGAGACATTTTGTATGTAGGTATACCTACTTTTTACTTATACAAATCACAAAATAAATTAATTTGATTCCGATAAAATCTATCAAAATCTCATTTCAGGGTCATAAACTGATAATATAGGTACTTAGAACAAAATTTAAAACAAAGATATTTATTGTTCTGCAAGCTCTTTATTTTAACCCATTGGAGTAATGAAGCAGTTGTTAGGAATATCAACCCCTATTATTTCAAAGTTTGTTATATTAAATTGAAGTGAAACTGGTTTTTTTTAACTCCATGTCTAACTTCTCACAGTACAACACAAACAGCAGATCAAATCAGAGCTGGCATCAATTGAATCAGACATTGTTGATTTTTTATTTGCGCGGCGGCTGGGAAGCCGGCCGAAGTTACCAATTTAACGTGCACAATATCCTTAAGGTTATAATACTGAGGCTATAATATTCCATAAGTAAGGAAGTCACAAGTAATGTTCACAAATTGACATCCAGAATTATTTGTATTTTATTCAATTACTTAATAATTATTGCAGCCAACTCTAAACATCTACCTATGTAAACAATAATTATTTGAAGATCACCACGAAATAAAATTGGGAATCAAACGAGCTTACCTGTTAAGCGAAGTCTTGATTCAAATTTTATGAGTGGTGATCTGAAAAATAATTATTACCCACCCACCACTAGCTAACAACCCCAAAGCTGCAATAATTAGTATACCTAATTAAATGTTAACCTTTCAGGAAAACTAAGTTAATGTAGGCATTTGGAACTACTCTGTATGGGAAACAGAGATCGTTCCTAACGCTATGATCTCTAAAATAAGTGACGTTTCGTGTGTCAAACGGGAAAGGACGATGCAAATGTTGCAATATTTAAAAAATATTTTTTAATTTTTTTATCTAAAAATCGCGGTGTTAATACGTCGTAAGGGAATTACTACCTATGTAAACAATAATTATTTTTCAGATCACCACTCATAAAATTTGAATCAAGACTTCGCTTAACAGGTAAGCTCGTTTGATTCCCAATTTTATCTTAAGTTTATTATTTTGTTAATGTTTTGGACGCTTTATGGAATAATAGCGAACTTTCTCGAATATCTTTGTGTGTTTGGGGTATAAAAGGACCGAGAGAGGACGCAGCGAGCGACACAGTCTACTTTTAAGCGAGACAACGGAAGGTTCTAAGAGATATCTAGTGCGATAAAGTGTTCAGTAGTGTTTTGCGATTGTTTATAAGTGTTTTGCGAGTATTAAAGTTATTTCGTGTGTTCAATTGGTAGTACTTTTATTTATCCCATACCCAGCTCGTAACAATAATAATACTTTAATATCTTTTTAAAATTACACACCGACTAAATCTGTAACTTATAAACCCTTATCTTTTGAACCAGTGAAGGACAAATTCTGATATTTGGTGAATTTGGACAAATTAGCGACAAAATTTTTGTGTAATCAAAATTAAAATCCCTGATGCCAGTCAGTGACACAAAATGCTGTGCTCCTTTGGCATAGGTACTCCAAGACGGATCTTGTGAATCTGGTGAGTGACCATGTCCGAGCACCGTAGGTTAGGACGGAACAGAATGCACATGTCGATGAGTTTGCACTTCAGGGAGACCGGAAGATCATGTGCGTGTGAACTAAGGGACCATATGGGAATACGCGAAATGAGAATCCTAGGATTTAGTAGTAGACTTAAAAATTGTAGAACGAATCTGGGAATTTGTAAGCAAATATATTAAAAAGTACGACCCAAAACCCACTGATTTTACAACTGATAAACAAAGGTACGTACGACGATTCCGACATAAAATTGACTGATTAGGTATGACTGTGTTTATTTTATTAAGATTAAGATTTAAGATTCAGTTAGTAAGGCCACTCTGTCGCATTGGATCATAGATCTGTAATGATAGTGTAGGTAAGGTTGTTATAAATAAATAAATAAATAAATAAATAAAAATTTCAATTTGTAATGATCTGTCTGGACATATTTTAAATTGAATTTTTGTTTTGTATTGTATCTGATTATTATTTTTTTTTAATTTATTGTACAGACGACAAAGCATTAAAGATTTAAAAAATATAACGACTGAACTGTGGTCCCTCAGTCCACACAACAAAGATAAATATTTTAGTGAATATTACTGAATAGAATTATTAAAACCGTTACATTTCTACATAAAGTTTCAATAATAGTCTTAAAATATTTTGTTAAAAAAAAATGGAGCTTAAATATCGAAGCATTTTGAAGATAGCGATGATTAAAACTGGTCCCTCAATCCTCTTCTTCACCGACATATTATTATGTGCGTGTGCAAGCTGCTAGACGAGAGGAATATCAGATTCTAAACAGGTATCTGAAATTGTGTATTTCTTACCTCTTAGCTGAGATTATGTTTTTTTTTAATCCTATGATAATAGGATAGAGCACTGAGCAGTGTGACCACACAATAAAACAAAATGTACACATTATACCTACTAAGTATAATACTTTATTATTAGTTTACAATTTTTTAGACGAAACGAAAACAAGATTCACCGACGCCCGTCGGGACTACGGGATGTTTTAAAAGATACCGCGGCCTCGACTTAAAGGTCAAAGAAGAAACATGGGTGGTTTTTAGTCAGTAGAAGTCTGACACTCCCTTTCGCTCGATACCCAAGAGCGGAAGGGGTTGTTTGATGATTTTCCACCCCCACCAAACAAAAGGGTTGGACGGTTTCCGTCAGGGCTGCGGGTTGTTCGAAAACCACCCATTTCCCTTCTTGGCCCTTTGACCCGAACCCTCGGTAGAGATACCGAGGGTTCGGCCCTAATGGGTAATTGGGTGGTTTTTAGTCAGTATAAGTCTGACACTCCCTACACTTCGATGGTGTTTGATGCTTTTCTATGCCACAAAAAAAAAACTTACGTACTCACAATAATTTTGAAATAATGACCATCATAAATGAAAAGAAGGAGTCGTGGGATGATTTCCCACAACCCGTCAAAAAAAAAAGCTGAACAAGGCAAAATTGTTAAGTTATAATTGAAGTTAAAGTGGCACTTATTTTCACTACTTATTATAAAAAAAATATATATTATCTCACGTTATTTTTAACAGGGAAATGTCTAATATTGATACTTACAAACAACTGTAATGTTTGTTCTTTTTCTTTAGTGTTGTTATCAAGTGTAATCCCACCTATTTTCAGTTTCCTGTTTTATTTATAATCCTAGACACTACGCGCTATGCCTAAGTTAGAAACCTCTGAGTTAGTAGGTACTTACATTAAAAAAAAAACCGGCTAAGTGCATGTCACACCACCACAATGTGGCGTTCTGTAGTTACCCATCAAAATATGTGAACTTACCTGCGTACCTACCTCCGAACGATGAGTTTTATAGTAAAAATAAAACAAAAATACATTTGCAGTTTTGAGACCTGCGCTCCCATACATTAAGTATAGGAAAATATTTCTTACAAGTACATTTTATAAGTTTGTCGACTATTACTCGTAAACTTGTAAAGCCTACTTAGCTGTGATAGTTTATTTTAGTTTAATTATATTTATGATACCAACATTACATTTTTTACACGCTCTGAAAACACAACCAGTGGTTTAGGTTGCCAGACTTGAGTTTAACAAAAAATTTCCACTTTAAAGCTTAATATTCCACAAACAATTCCCTTAATCGAAAAAATGTTTGAGCAAACTCACAAAATATTTTTAATACCTATCCAACAACATCCCACACAAATGACTTCGCGAGAAAAAAAGAATCATCCCCACTTTAATGTGTAAAATATATTTTCAATATTTTACTTTGGCACTTTGTCGGAGTAGCTCATTTGTATTCATGCCAAATTATAGCTTTCTAGTACTAAGAGTTTTCGAGATATAGTGCGGACGGACAGATAGACGACATGGTGAAACTAGTAGGGTTCCATATTGAATACGGAACCCTAAAAATGATTTAATTAAATATTACTTCAAGCTTGCGTTCAGAAACAGCTTGCTAATCAACTTAGTCATTTAAAGTTATAAGTAGCAAAAAAAAATGCTATAAAAAAATGAACACTAGGACTTCATAATCTTCATTTAAACTTCCTACCGATATCACTATCACGAGCTTCTTTTGCAATGATGACCATTATTTCAAAATTATTGTATGTAATTATTATTATACGTAACTTTTGTATTTTTCATCATCGAGCGGTAGGGACTCTACTGACTAAAACCACCCTTGTTCCTTCTTAGCGCTTTGTTTCGAGGCCGCGGTATCTCTTTCGAACAACCCGCAGCCCCGATGGGAATCGTACAATCTTGTTTTATAATAGTACTGTCGTCTACATTTTGTTTTATTAAAACATATTATTTCAGCTAAGAGGTAAGAAATATACAATTTCAGATACCTGTTATTTAGAAGAAGCTTTTACTACTAAAAGTTAAGTACACTAGACTTTCTGATATTCCTCTCGTCTAGCAGCTTGCACACGCACATAATATTATGTCAGTGAAGGAGAGGATTGAGGGACCAGTTTTAATCATCGCTATCTTCAAAATGCTTCGATATTTAAGCTCCATTTTTTTTAACAAAATATTTTAAGACCATTACTGAAACTTTAGGTAGAAATGTAACGGTTTTAATAATTCTGTTCAGTAATATTCACTAAAATATTTATCTTTGTTGCGTGGACTGAGGGACCACAGTTCAGTCGTTATATTTTTTTTAAATCTTTAATGCTTTGTGGTCTGTTATTTATTAAAATTTAATTATTTACAGACATTAAAGAATTTGGAAAGATATTTAATATCTTTCCAAATTCTTTAATGTCTGTATTCACAAAACCATATTTTTTAAGCTACTTTCCGAGATCTGGCTAATCGTCTGTGAGAACTGAGGGACCACACTTTTTGTCAATCAATCAATCAACCATTTATTTTGTCAAACATAGGTATTTATAGATAGTAGTTTTTAGAATATGTGCTCTATGCTTTGCCAATATATGGCGTACAAAATTACATAAACATATTTGGTTACAAATTAAAGTGGCATGTCAACAGATTACAATATAAAATAGCAAAAATAATTTAGAATATGTCAGTTACTTACAATAAATTATTTTATTTTATTAAATTCCGAGATTTGGCTAATCGTCTGTGAGAACTGAGGGACCACACTTTTTGGGTCGTACTTTTTATTAATTTGCTTGCAAAATCCCAGATTCCTTTTAAAATTGTTTTAAGTCTACTACAAAATCCTAGGTTTTTTATTTCGCGTATTCCCAGTGTGGTCCCTCAGTTCACACGCACATAGAAGATCGCCCTTCATTAGCGTCTTCATGGATCAGTAGCTTTTACAAATACATACATAAGTTTCTCAAAGCGCACGCGAAAGTGAAGCTCGAAACAGGAGCGGAGCATTTATAAAATAAAACACAAATTTGGCAGTTGTATATATTTAACTATTACAGAATATTTCTTTACAATAATTTCTTTGTACAATATGGAGATAAAAATCTGCTTGTGTTCAATGAAAATAAAATGCAACACAAGACTAAAAGTTGTCAAAAACGTGACAAAATATATATTCTTCCAAAAAAAAGAGGCCGTTTTAAGGCAAAAATATATTACATGGTCACACTACACAGATTATAATTACAATAGTATACAATTTAATACAATGTCGATAAATATTATACTAATTCATAGTAAGACAAGGCTCAATATAGAAACGAGTTATTGTATATTTGGGACGAACAATTTGCATTTTATTTCTTTGAACTACAAATAGGTTTAGGGAAAATTAAGTACGTCAAGATAAATCGGTACAGCAACATGGAAATTCATAACTTAATTTAACTGATTTGAAATACTAGGGCAAAAGCAAAAATTTTGTTTAAAAAATACTACCAAGGAGATCAAATTAATAACCATCTTAAAACTGATAATTTCTATTAAATATATAAGAAACTGCCAATCCTTACAAATATAGGACGTTAAAATGGCAGTGATGGTTTTACGACAACGATCCAGATATAGCCCGTAAGTATAACAATATTGTGTATTTGTGTGGGTGTGGCAGGCCCCGGATAGTAGCCACACCTCCGCGCCGAGAATTGCTTCAACATGCGAGGCAACCAAACTAGTGATGTCTAGTGAAGTTATCGAAGCCCACGCGGTGTGGTAACGTACTTCATTGATTCGATTAAGATACGGTTGTTAAATATTCTCCAGAAACGTCAACCTCTTCATTTTTTGTACTTCCGCTAAAGCGATCTTCACTAGAGCAGCCAGGCGATACAGATGAGCGACATTTGTAATTTGTATTTATTATATGAGATTTGTTGGTCAAAAATGCTATAACTTTCTCAAATGATTTGATGTTCATTTATTATGAGTTTGGTTTTACTCAAAACAGTGTTTTTTCGGTGGATTTTCATATTTGGACAAAATTGACAAATATTATAATTATATACACACATTGATTTAACAATCTGTATATAAAACAGTTTATTAAAAGGCAGATGGAAGCCAACTAAAACATGCGATAAAATTTGAAATAGTCAAATAAAAAGAATTTTTTCTCTGAATTTTACACTTTTTTTGTTTTTTTTTTATTTTATTTTTTTATCTTTTTTTTTGGTTTTAGAGTTTTATTTTTTTGGAAGTTCATTTTTATATTTTTTTTGTTCTTTCAATTGAGTGTCGATTTTTTTTTATAACTTTTCAAAAAATCAAACTGTTTAAGAGACACTTTTATTTATAACTCTAATCAGTTTTCTTACATACGTAACTTGTTTTTAAAAATTATTTATTGTACTTTAATTATTCAGCGCGGCCAAGTGCCTCTTATGTAAAATCTTTATAAAACTTATACATAACGCGATATAAAATGCCAGGCGTTTTAATATTACATCAAATAGTGTCAATGCTTCGGGCTATGAGGGACAACGTCCAGAAGGTGATACTCGACTAATAACATTACAAAACAAAACTTAACAATTTCTAGTCTAGATTTAATTCTAGTGGCTAGCTATTGTAAACTTAACGAAACATTGCGAGGCATCGCTGAAAACATATCGGTAGATGCCGCCGACTCTTAACCAGAACGCTAAACTACGTTATGTGATCTAACTACTGATTTATACAACTTAAATTATTTCCAAAACAATCTGTAGTAATATATGAACTTTGATTAACAACAGAATTCGAGGAGTTCATGCGTAAAAAGCGGTAAAACTGTGCTCTAATAAAAAAAGGGTTAATTTCATAAAGATAGTTCATGAAGACGCGTGTAACTAGTGATGTTATAGTTCATAAGGTACAGAATTTCTCGATCGTGTTCCTCATATTATTAATCTTTGTATTACTTTAAAGATATGCATTGTTAGTATCCTCACATATAATAATAGGAATCCTGATAATCACATACAACGTAGGAGCACAAGAATGCACCAAAATATTATTTTACTCATTTCTATCCATTTAACGCTAAAAATGACGATCGCAACAAAGTAAAATAAATTTTGGCGCCGTCTTGTCATAATACAAGATATTGCTCAACATTATTATTATAATTAATAGCACGACATATCAATTTAAGGTTTTCTCAATTTGAGAAAACTGATAAATTAACATGTCACTTATTTAACAGGACTATCTAGCGAGGAAAGATTATAGAAGGCGTATAGTATTAATTTGACAAGATTTGGAAATATTCGTTGGACGTATTGTGTACATTATTTCAGTCAAACGCTGTCGAAGTTTGACGTGCCCTTACATTTACAGTCAAAGAAAACAGTGTGTAAATATATTTTATAAACTTGTATGTGTCCTTATACGGAAGCCTTCAATAATCTTATGGTATCTAGCAACTGTTACATTACATCGTATATAAAGCGTAGCCCAGCGCCAAATATAAGGCAACACAATCATTTAGCACCATTATTTAAGTTTTACGCATTCATCTTACTTGCAAACGAATCGATCGTGTTACGCGCGTCTACCGGCGAGGTACTGGCCTCTCGAGTGATGTTTGGGAACTTACAACTAATATCCAGGAGTGGAGATATTTGACCCGAGCAGCTCCCGTGAGCCGCGCGTCGCCGGTTCGTACATCTAAGCGTAACTAACGTTGTGGTCATTGAGCTGCAACCGTTGCGTCGGAGCGTAACAACTAATTGTAGCACCTTTAAACAATTATTTCAACTCTATTATTACACGTACACAATATAATTTCTTTCGTATATTATCACAGGGAATTTCTCTCCCATTGTACGCTCTCCCACATATAAGGTCACGCGGCGGGACCTGGCTCCCTCCGCGCAAAGCATGCATATCATTATATCATTCTATATAATATATATTTTTTTGTCATTTACCCTTTCCTCATCACAAAAATACTATTTACATAAAAATCATACACGACCCTAAAATGAATATTTATGTTTTTTTTTTATTTCTTACTATATTTACACGTATTAAATAACTTATAAATAAACAATAATAAATATTTAAAAACGAATAGGACGCCTTTTGTCGAGGCAGAGTGACGGTCGCTTCAGTCACAGAAATGAAACAGACGTTAATCGACTAGTGAACAACGGCTCTACGACACATTACCAGAGTCTCGGTTCAGTCTTGTTGACAATATGTGCTAGAACATGCTACAGCTAATTTAGGAACAGCTACACAACATACGCGACCGCCTCCGGACCCGAGCCCGCCTCACGTCGGAGGCTCGTGGCCGAGTTACATTGAAGTCGGGAAGACATTCTGAATACAGTCTACAACAGATAAATGCTAAAAATGATTACCGTTTGTGATTAAAATGTACACTTTCCTCTGCTGCCGACTGTAAACATTACGTGAGGTAATTATATAATGTAGTATACTATTTACGCAATCTGTTGGTTGCAGATGTTTACAAATTACAAGTACCGCCATATCGTCCGCAATCGAGTATGTTGAGTGCGTCCGTTTCAACCAAACATTAGTTTTGAGGTATAATTTTTATTGCGACAACTTAAGCATGCCGTGAGCGAGTCAGTATATATTTTCACTTAACTTTGGTCCGAATTGAGCACTGAGTTTATAATATAAGTGACTAAAGAAATAATAACACTGGGTTTACAAAGTTATTGAACTAGCTTCCCACTATAAAATAATAAAACAGAACTTTAAATTAAGTATTTGAGATCTATACACAGGCAAACGAAAATGACAAAAGCTGCATGCTCGCATTTGTACATTCCCTTTAGAAATTGCCCGTAACTTTGGTATATCAGTGGTCGATTTTGCCAGAATCTAGTACACTGTTCCACTAAATTATCACCGTGGGATGCACACTCATCTGGCAAAACGGCACTCTAACGCAGAACCTGGTCGTAAGTTTCAATAAAAATTCCACCTCAAAACGAAACGAAAAACTAATAAATACGATATGGCACTATGGAATGTGAACATATAATTTTCATAGTGGCACATTTATAGTTTTATAATATAAATACTCAACTGTTGTTAAATTTTCATATCATCATCAACATGGATAAATGTGCGTAGAATAGCGTAGTTGACACCGTTCACTAATCATTCCTTGACACGACTTCTTTAAAGAAAAACACTATTTCACGCTAGACATCACGATTCGTTATCTAACTGTAAAATTGTTTGGTTGATAGATAAACAATAAGTAGTTAGTCAAGTTCATAAATAAGTGAGTTCACAAGTCGCTATTGCCTTATAAAATGTATGGTGAAATCGCGTTTTTTCAGGTCACAAAGTATGCGGTGTCAACTAGGCAGCAGCGAGCGGCGCCTCACCGCACGGGCCAGGCGTGGCGCAGGTACCGAGCGGCGCCTCACCGCACGGGCCAGGCGTGGCGCAGCGTGCGGCCGGCCGCCAGGCGCGCGGCGCAGGTACCGAGCGGCGCCTCACCGCACGGGCCAGGCGTGGCGCAGCGTGCGGCCGGCCGCCAGGCGCGCGGCGCAGGTACCGAGCGGCGCCTCACCGCACGGGCCAGGCGTGGCGCAGCGTGCGGCCGGCCGCCAGGCGCGCGGCGCAGGTACCGAGCGGCGCCTCACCGCACGGGCCAGGCGTGGCGCAGCGTGCGGCCGGCCGCCAGGCGCGCGGCGCAGGTACCGAGCGGCGCCTCACCGCACGGGCCAGGCGTGGCGCAGCGTGCGGCCGGCCGCCAGGCGCGCGGCGCAGGTACCGAGCGGCGCCTCACCGCACGGGCCAGGCGTGGCGCAGCGTGCGGCCGGCCGCCAGGCGCGCGGCGCAGGTACCGAGCGGCGCCTCACCGCACGGGCCAGGCGTGGCGCAGCGTGCGGCCGGCCGCCAGGCGCGCGGCGCAGGCGCGGAAGGTGCCCACGATCTTGTCGAAGGACTCGCGGTCGTACACGGAGCGCGCCGTGTTGGTGAGGTCGAAGGGCTCCTCCACGCACAGCAGCTTCCACTGGTGCGGGTCGTTCTTGTGTGCACGCGCCGCGCGGCACACGCCCACCGGCACCAGCGCGCCGGCGCGGACCGATATCGCCATCTTGTCGTAGCTGCGGAAGGCAAACACGATGTTAAATTCTGGGGAACTGATACGCCGTACCTATGTTTGTTTCGGCTACTTACTGTTCCACAGAGTCATTTTAGATTTATGTTGCAACCAGAGTGCGGTCGATTGAGACCGACTTTTTCATTTCAAATCAATGGATGTTTCAACGATTGTGCACACGATGCTGATATATTACAGGAGCCGTGGTGAAGTCAGGCCTCCCTGTCTCACTCCACACTCAAACCTGTACTCTGACGAAAATTACCGCGACCACCTAACATCATTGGTCTGGTTGCCAGTCTCTTAATATATTTATCACATCTCTGGGTGTGCTGGTTTCCCCGTGGAGCTTATCCCGCAGCACTCCATAAGACACCAGGTCAAATGCCTTCGACAGGTCAAAAAAAAATCCATACACATCGCCATACCTTTGGTTCTAAGACAACTCAGCGGAGCACCAATAATGCTTTTTATATTAAAAGGATATTTTTCCATAGCCAGAAGCTAGTAAGTCTGTTAACGAGTGGCATTGTATCACTTAAACATTGGATTGTGGAGATCAGATAGGTAGTCAGATCAGTAGGTCTTATTAGCTAAGACCGGCTAGACAAGGAGCCGAAGACTAGACCCATCTGTGTTAAAGAGTGGATACATACGGGAAGTCGGCGTAGTAGCGCAGCATGTGCAGGAACAGCTCAGCCAGCGAGGTGCGGTTGTGCTGACGTCGCGCGTCGGTGCCTGCCTCGCACGCCCGCGGCAGGATGGCGGGCGAAGTGCCGCCTGAGGAACCAGACAGAACCCATTGCTACATCTGCTATTACTATAAACATTTCTTTAGGCGATGCGAAAGTTTTCTTGCCACTGCGCGGTCGCAGCGCTTTACGTATCTTAATGGCGAATGTGGATTTTATTTACTAGGTGAGACATTTCGAATTCTCTGTGATATGTAACCGTGCCTGATAAGTTACGATGGTTAAAAGTTGTAGTAGATTAAAGAGGAACAGCCTATTAATGTTCCCACTGCTGGGACACAGGCCTCCTCTCTTTTTGAGAGGGAATGGGCTATAATCTACCACGCGGGCCCAGTACAGATTGGTAGATGTCACATGTCTTCTAACTTTTTGGTTCTAAGGCATGCCGGTTTCCTTCATCGTTTTGAGAGCAGCGGTGATGAAATAAATTACACAAAGAGACATGACTGTAGCAAGGACAATTGTAATAAATTCCATCGTGTACTCACACTGTAGGAAGTGTATGACCATAAGTGTGAGCGAGTAGGAGGAGAGCGTGCTATGTCGCGCGTCGTTGATGTCGTGCGCCTGCGCCCACAGCTTCGTCAGCGCCACCAGCGGACGTACGCGCCAATCCACTGGAAACATTATGTTCTTATTGGCATAGGGATCACGAGCTAATGGACATCGAAGCGAAAACTGCCGCCACTAACTCTACAAATGATTCTGATGAAAAAACTAGTTGTTCCATTCTGATTGAGTGCGTTTTGCACTCTTGTTTGAAATATCAGTTCTTTTTTCTTAATAACATAAAAAAGCAAAAATTCGGGATAATCCCAAAATTAATACTGGGAGAGTGGTACTCACTTTCCGAACAGATAAGAAGTTTCATTATTATAAACCTTATCGGTTTAGAAAGTGAGTGCCATTGTACCAAATTGCAATAATATGAAGATTGGAATTTCCCGAATTTAAAATGATTGATTGATAGATTACTATTGGTAGTAGAGTATGCTTCATTGTCCAATATGCAATTATTCACCCCAACAATAACGTGATTAACTATTTCGCATCTGCATTAGGAGATAAATCAATGTCGTTTTTGCCAGAACATGGTGGTCGGGTTTTTAGCGTAACTAATGAAATGAGAATTTATAATAGTCTTCGTAATTGTAAAATTAGTGTAACAAGTGCTTGGATTTGCATTACAAAACAAACAGTTTATTAAAGTTCCTTTAAACTAAAATATATTTTAGTTTTGCGATCTCCAAACCGGTTTGTACGTTAGGCCGCAGAACAACCTATACAAAAGTACAGTCAAGTTTTAGTACTCACGTCTTGAATAACAGTGCAGTAGGTTAGTGTTCCGGATGCCAACGACGTTGTTACAGTTGAGGTCCACTTGCAGGCCGTTGCGGGAGTCGCGGAACTTCAGGATCGGCACCTTCGCCTGGATCAGCTCCGCGTCTTGACACAGAACAGTGTGCGAGATAAGCACCTTATTATTACTACACAGATGGTTACAGATCAGAAATAGGTTTCCTTAGAAAGTTAAGTGGCCGAGATGTGTCAACGTCACCCAGAAAAGAGCTTGATTAGTACGGCTCGGTGTCGAATCGCGTCGTCCGTACCGAAAATACTGTCTAGGAAAGCTGGCAGATGTTCATCATCTGTGTAGTCTTTCCTCGACTATTTTGGGTTGGTTGATAATGTAACCAAGATCTAGCAGAATACCAGTATTAAACACAGATGCTGCCTGTCTCACGGCCACAACCCAGTTACTTTTTTTACACAATGAAGGTCGTGCTACAGCGGTAGTACTTATCTTAAGAAGCCGGCAACTACTGGTCACCTCATGGTTTATTTATAAGGTCTTCAGAAGTCTTGGCGGGTGGAAAATCATCGAATAACCCCTCCCGCTCTTGGGCAGAGCGAAAGGGAGTGTCAGACTTTTACTGACTAAAAACCACCCATGTTCCTTCTTAGCCCTCTATGTCGAGGCCGCGATAACTAGTGTACAACCCGCGGCCCATAAGGTAACCCCTCAACTCCTGTTAGGGGTGCTCTACGGTGAATAGATTTTTTAGCAACCGGATGTGCGGAATCAAGGCAACCACTTCTTAAAAAACTTGGAAGGTCAACTTGGTTCGGCCGTTGCCGGATGAAGCAATACTCACTAGGGTCAAAGCTCCGGATATAGCTGAGTATATAGTTGAGGTGCAGGAGCGCATGCGCGCGGGGCTCCAGTTCATCCACCGGCCGCACGTACAGACACAGGTCCATGTCGGACGAGTCCAGTCCGAAGCCCGACATCGTGGAGCCCACCACGTAAAGACCGTAGCGAGGAAATATCGTCTGTGGGGACAAACAAATATGGTTACAAATCTTATTTTTAAAGAGACATCGGGCGCGAATTGCTGTGGAATTTGTTGTGAAGTTGTGACCTGAGTCGTATATAACTTGGGCTGCGGAATGTTCGAGAGAGATACCGCGGCCCCGGGCACAAAGGGCTAAGAAGGAACATGGGTGGACACTCCGATCCACTCCGCCTAGAGCGGGAGGAGTCATTTGATGATTTTGAAAAAAAAAAAAAAAAAACAACGTAAAAGTTGTTGTTGAAAAGTCGTTGTTTTTTTTAATTTTTTTTCGACGTGTTACGCAGATTGCTACTTTCATGTTATCTAAAAGTACTGACCTTTACGGTCCAGATTTTAAGGATCTAGATCCTGTTCACTGTATAGAAGGTACGTTTGTGACTCATTTACCCTTTGGAAGTTCACAAAATTCGTACATAAGTAACATATTTCTATAACTAACCTTTATTGTGATGAATAGATATCTCCAAAGGTTCATTTTCTTTCGGAAGGTCTCTTCTGTTTGCTGTGACTTTATGAACTTGTCCCAAATCTCTTGTGACAACGTGTCCCATTTTGAACCTAGAAATATTGGTTTTGTTACTAATCGCCGTTTTTCAATGCAGTTTTTATTTTTTAAATATTGATTCCAGGGCCTTACAAGGTTGCCTGTTGCAAAATACCAAACTCCGTCATTGGGACATTTGAATAGTTAATCATGACTTCGTAAGCTCTATAAAAAAACTTAAGTGTGTTAACAATTTGCTATACCGAATGTCAAAAGTAGTGATTGTGATATAGTATTAAAATAAAATATATAGAAATTAGTGGATAAAACTGTTTTCTTGGGGATCACGCTCGACTCGAAGACTAAAATGGGAGGTCCAATGGGGTCTTATAGATATTTTCATATGCCGTATGCAAAATACCGTATGGGGATGGGCTGCAGAAATTTAGTCTGTATTTATTATGCCATCAGAGCCATATTTAATCTGCGTAGGCGTGATTCTCTAAGAGAACGGTGAACAGAGAAATTCACGTCATGACATTACCTTGTCATAGATCTATGAACACAATCATGTACCTTAGAATAAATCAGATTTATTTAAATAGTAAAAGTCGACAGATACCATTATAATACTAGAAACAGGGACAAACTAATTGAGCTAGATTTCAGGCTAGCTAAAGTAGACCCTCTTTCATGGAGTACTATTTAAAATGTTACAATTAAGTAAATACCTTCCCACATTATACAGCTGATGCTGCTACTGTTAGCCTGTATCATCTCACTGCAGGGTAAAGGCCTCTCCCCATAACTTCCAGTTATTTCGATGAATTGTACAGCTGAATGAGACGAAATTCAAATCTTATATAATAAGCACACTGGTCCAGTGCAGCAGCGGTGGCCTAGTGGTGGCGGCCCCAACTTACAAACAGTAGGTCGTGGGTTCATACCCAGGCATGCACATTACTTTGTGTAAATTATTTCATCACCGTTGCTGTCAAATCGGTGAAGGAAAACATCGTGAGGAAACCTTGTGAAACCATGTCTAAGAACCAAAAAATTCGAAGACATGTGGCATCTACCAATCCGCACTGGGCCCGTGTAGTAGATTATAGCCCATTCCCTCTCAAAAAAAGAGTGGAGGCCTGTGTCCCAGCTGTGGGAACATTAATAGGCTGTTGATGAAGCACACTATGTAGGCAAGCATATTAAAAGTTTGGGGATGATGATAAAAATATTTGGCCCAATTGCTGGTCTAAAAGATTGTTTATGGAGTTCCATTCTTTTCCATATAGAGAAGGGAGAGAGACCCACGCTTTGTAATGGACAACTACAGTACTTTCACAAGTTATTGTGCCTTGTGAGACTGCAGCTACATTTTTTATGACAATCAAAAGTGCCTGTAATAGTGTAATTGAAATTAATTATTTGCGTTTGGGTTTACATTTTTTTTGGCCAAATAACCTTAAACCCAAACTGTGTTATTGATCTTGACAGCACCCTAATAAAATACCAGTAATTTAATTTTATATATTAATTATATTTTTACAGCTGACATTTTAAACATTTGTGCAAACACTGTCTTATTGAAAAACAAAAGCGAAATGAGAATACAAAGGCGTCTTTGCCATTTTTGCATCCTTTTTACTTTTGCCAAGACACTGATGTTATTTACTCGCTAAGTGCCCAAGTCACTTTTCCGATAATGTTGACGAAGTCACATCACTTTTCCGTCAAGTTTCAGTCAATCACGTCACTCTCCCGCCTCGGACACTTAGGCCAAGATCAAGCCATGGGACAGGCACTCCCGTCAATCTTACGCCAAGAGCCAGACTACTAACGTAAATCTAACGCCAGGAGTGGGCCATTCGCGTCATTTCTTCCCCAAGTGTCCAGCAGACACGCTTGAACAAATAACGCTTCTATCAAGCCGAGTGCCACACTCACGACTTACTCCTGCCAGGTATAGTGCGGCATGGTTCATTGGCGAGAGAGCTTTGTCGGAACTAACATTCATCTTGTTTTCTTATTACCACTTAACAGATGATTACCAAAAGCGTCCTCCTTTGGTACCCTATGGTAAGACTAGTTGTCAAGCAAAACTTTCAAAGAGAGACTTTAAAGACTGTCAAAGATTTACAAACGGCAGCCGGAACCAGAGGTTTAAAGTGCTTTCCGAGGCACGGAGGAAACTCAGTATATAATGGGTGGTCACCTGTTCAAGGACCAACTTAAGCAACGCAACTGCTATTATTTAGCCTCCTAACGTTTTCTGCAAAGGTACAAACAAATATGATAGACTTACCATTTAGCAAGTCGTCCGGCGTGAACTTGACCTGGAACGGGTAGGATCCATTCAGGTACCGCTCGGGCGCGATGCGTCTTTGCGGGCGTGCATCCCGACCGCGACGACCGCGCCATTCCCGTACCTGCCCGAACCCGCCTGTGTAGTGGCCGGTCGCTGTGCGTTCCGTGTTGCGGGATGACTCCTCACCTGACAGCGGTACATCATCATGATTACATCTCAATTAGGAACCCTACATACTGGGTTCTAAGTTATATAGAAAGCATTTATCGTACGTCTTCTCTGTGAGAAGAGTGGCGGCCTTTTTTTGTGGATGGGAAACTATCAAACGACACCCCCCCTCCCACTCTGGATGGAGCGAGAGTGTCACACTTGTACTGACTAAAACCCTCCCATGTTCCTTCTTAGCCATTTGTGTTCCGGGGCCACGGTATCTCTTTCGAACAGTCCCGATGCCCAAGAGTGACGTCATAACCTACCATCTTGAGTTTTATGTTTCTAGGTGATGGCAATTTCCTCGCGCAGTTTTGGATTTGCCTCTCTACGCCTAGCAAAGAAAAATGTTGCCGAAATAAATAACGCAAACATGAATGCCAGCCTAAGTTGGGGCCTTAAAGTTCCAGGTAATAAAAAATAGTGAGGTCTTAAAAACAGTAGACTAGAGGTAACCTACACGAGTCAACGCATAATTGAATTATAAGAAATAGGATAACCTAATTATGGAGTGACTGACACTGTCTCGTTAAACCCTAATTATGAATAGTTTCCCGAATTACCGTAAGTAGTTGAGACATGCAGTCGATCTGTGAGACAGGAACTGCTGGAAGTTTTTGACATTTGAAACGCACTTGCTTCTTGCATTATTATGTCGACTTATGATTATGGAACCTTCCAGAATTCCAGGTATTATTTTGATTTTATCAGATCCTTTTATCATTTTCACATCATGATAACGTATAGCAAAGGTACTGTACCAACCCATTTCTAGTGAAGTGCTAATGACTAATAAATGAGTTGCAATTGTCGGTAGTACAAACTTACACTCATGTAAATGAGTACTAGCTGATTAATTACAACTAACAAAAATACGTGCGATGCACTATCTTGGCGATGATTCATTCTTGGTTTGATATTTCAATTATTCACAACAATGAAATAGCTATTAGATTCAAGTCTAAAAACATGATTGACATTTGAACAGCAAAACGCGATGGTTAGAATGATGTTCAAAGTTCCGAAATTTTAGTAACTGAAAGTGCCTCCCCCCCCTCTGTTAGGAAATCGGAACACTTCATAATGTCGCATATTTCCTACAGGATGATTTGATTTACATTCGGTATCCATGGCAACTCCCTTGCCGCAAATTTCATGAGAGTGCACAGCCAAAGGTTTCTGATGGAAGTTGCTGATTTTCATAGGTTGGTAATTCCGTTAAATACGATATTTTAAAATATCGTATTTGACAAATTGTTACAAAAAAAAAATACTGCCGCCTCAACTGTCATTTAATTTAAAAAATTAATCAACCTGAATTCGACTTTTTAACAAGTCGAAATAATTACAAGACTTACTACAATCTCATATTTAACGGCCACCCTTACCAATTTTCGAAGTCCCAAATGACCTAAGCAATCGGGAGTAAAAAAACCCTTATGGGTTTAAAAGATTTTTTTTTATGAAGCCTTAACCTCTCGCGGACATGAAACAATGGCTTTTTAATAGTGTCTATAAACAAGACATGCGAGCTCATAGGATCAAATTTAAGGGGATTAACAAACTGTGGTCCTTGCAAAATATTTGAACTAAATCACTTTGTGCTAATAGCTATAATTAGCTCGCGTTCATTTAAAAATGCCTTAGCAACGGCAATCAATGAATATTAACGTTAGTTTAAATGGTGATAATTGTATTAGCTGCGGAATTTTCAACAACTGGTGTTAAGTTTCAAATTAAAATAAAAACATTTATTTCAATTAGGCCAGTTACAGGCACTTTTGAATAGTCGAACAAATACAAAATAAACTAAGCTACAGTCCCAGTCACAAGCCATAATAACTGTGAGTGTAATGTAGTTTAGTACAACGCTGGTACTCATTAAAATGATATTATTATTAAAATTGAATATTAAGATTCGTTACACGCAACCCGATTAGATTTGTTAAAGATTTTCGTGCAAGAAAAAAAACATTGTTTAATACGCATTTTTTACCATAAAATACAGCCTAGAATGAGCTCTGTTAGATAATTTAGATAATTTTTTTAATTTAGATAGATAATTTAGATAATTTAGATAATTTATTTATTTGCATAAAACATGGTATACATAGGTGTTATTAAAGAATATAAGATCATACATGTTTTGCTTAAATTTAAAGCATGCAAACTTAGAGAATTGACGATATTTAGAATTACAAGCATTATAATTTAAATTCAAAAAAGTCATTAATACTATAGAAATTATTTTCATTCAGCCATCTATACAATTTAATTTTAAATAATCTGCAATTTAATATTTTAAATTCATTAGGTAACTTATTATAAACACGTACACACATAGCGAGACAGCTTTTGTTATATTTTGCTAGCCTAGGGAGCTCATCTAATACAAGTCTGTACGGATCACGGCGGCTTCGAGAACTTATTTCATCTGCTGTTTTAAATAATCCTTTATATTTCTTAACAAACATACATGCTTCATACAAATATAATGAAGGTAATGGTAGCAAACCAAGCCTTTTAAATACAGGTCGACATGATTCATCGGATGGAATCCCGTATATGGCCCGTAAACATTTTTTTTGAGCGACAAATGCTCTATTGTGGTCAGTACTATTTCCCCACATAATTAATCCATACCGTAACGAGGACTCAACATATGCACGGTATGACATCACAGCTGTTTTTATATTTGTTACCTTTTTAATCTGTCTGAGGGCGTACACAAATTTATTTATTTTATTACAAACATTATCAACCTGAGCTTTCCAGTCTAAATGCTCATCAATTTCTACTCCTAAAAACTTTGTATGTGTCATTTGTGTAATTTGTGGTATGCCCATACTGAAATTAAATTGATTTTGATAAGATTGATTAAATTGAATGTATACAGATTTATCAAGATTGATATATAAATTATTATTATTTAACCAATTAATTAGTTTGTCTATTGTATTATTTATGTCCGCTTCATGATCAATAATTGATTTATGTTTTTTATCAGTCGTCACAATTATGGAAATGTCATCAGCAAACAGAAAGCATTTATGATTAGTCACATTTACTATGTCATTTATGTAGAGTAAGAACAAGATAGGGCCCAATATGCTACCCTGGGGGACTCCACGTTTTACAGTTTTATATTCAGACGAGAATTGTGCCATATTCCTACTTTCATCAAGTTTAGTCACAGCGACTCTCTGCTGTCTGTCAGTTAGATATGACGATATCCACTGAAGTGGCAGTCCCCTAATTCCGACAGCCTCTAATTTTTGTAATAATATGTCATGAGAAACTAAATCAAATGCTTTTGATAGATCAAGGAATAGCCCTGTCGTCAGATGATTATTATTAATGTTGGTCAAAATTGCTTTCAAAAGTGAAAAGATGGCTAAGGAAGTGGACTTCTGTTTTTGAAAGCCAAATTGCTCTTTTTTTATGATATTAAATTTCTCACAATAGTTAATTATTCTTTGATACATGCATTTCTCAAATATTTTGGACAAGATGGGTATTAGTGTTATGGGGCGATAATTAGTTATATCATCTTTATCACCCTTTTTAAATATTGGTTTAACAATAGATATTTTTAGTGCTTCTGGAAACACTCCTTGCGAAAAAGACAGGTTAATTAGATGAGTCAACACTCCACTTATTTCATCGACACATGACTTTATTACCCTAGTGTTGAGTCCATCGTAGCCTTCAGAATTGGTATTTTTTAATGAAAGAATTTGTTGTCTTACCTCACTTTCGGACATGGGTGTGAGGAACATTGAGTTAGCAGTTAGAGTTTCACTGCGGTAACCATTTGCACAATTTTGTGTAGGGATAGAATTAGTATAATGATTGTTAAAGGCGGTTGCTATTTCTGTTGGTTTTGTGAGCAATGTGTTGTCAATTTTGATGTGTTCAATGGTGTCTTTCGCGTTTGTGTTGTGTATTTCGTCTTTAATGACTGTCCACGTGGCTTTACATTTGTTGTCATTATTATTCATATACTTTATGTTAGCATTTCTTTTAGCGTTGTAGATACATTTTTGTAATAGGTTAGAATATGTAGTGTATCTAGTCCTGTTTGTTGAAGTTTTATTCTTGTAGTATTTGTATCGTAGGAAGCGCTTTGTTTTAGAGCTCTGTTTAAGACCCTTACTAATCCATTTTTGTTTTATTTTATTCTTTACATTAATCTTTACCCTCACTTTTGGAAAACAAAGATTGTAAAGTAGACATATTAATTCATGAAAACAAGTAAATGCTCTGTTTGCATTGTCTTCCGTGTAAATATCCGTCCAAGATAGGTTTTTTAAACATTCCCTAAACTTATGGATATAATCTAAACTATAATCTCTTTTGTAATAGTAATATATTGAGGGTTTTGTTGATTGTAACCTTAAAGAGAAGCTTATCATTTGTGCCGTGTCGTGGTCAGAGAGATGAAGTGGGAGAACTGTTGCGATTGCGTCCGGTACATTACTCAATATATGGTCAATACAAGAAAGTTTCCGAGTAGCTACCTCGATATGAATTTTAATGTTGTGATTGTATGCCAGGTCTTGAAATTGTTGAGTGATTTTACTTTTTTTCAAGGTATTAATATTTAAGTCACCTGTTAAAACGATGCGTGTCTTAGAATTGTATTTCTTGTATACCTCATGTAAAACACTATCTAATTTAGTTAAAAACTGATTAGGATCAGACTGGGGTGTTCGGTATACACAAATAATCACCAATTTCGCATTTTCTAGCTCTATGCCGCATGCCTCGAATGTATTTACCGATGAAAAGTTTTTTATAAGCAGTAATTCTTTAAAACGTAGGCCCTTTTTGACGAAAATGCACGTGCCACCTCGGTGTTTTTCCCTGCAAAAATTTGCAGCCATTTCGTAGTCCGATAACTTGAGATAGTTCTCATGTCCTTTTTTAATGAATGTTTCGGAGAGACAAATCACTTGTGGTTCATTCTGTAGCTCGCGCATATCCTGTAAAGTTAACTCCAGTATATCCTGTTTTGATAATAAACTTGCAATATTTTGGTGGAGAATCCTAAAGTTGTGTAATGTAGGTGCTGTGCGATTAGGTACGAAAAAATGTATCGCTTTTTGTTAGTGAGGGAAAATAGTATGGTATAGTACCTATTCTGTGTTTTACAGGAGTATTTTCATGTTGTTTACTGCTGCTACTTTTAAAATAAAAGGGAATAGTCCCTTTTTTGGGTACGTTAAATGTCTCCCTGTCAGGCAAAACGCTTGATTTGCTACTTGTTAGGTATTTCCTGAGCTCAGCTGGATTTAAATATTTTTGCTCATAATATTCGCAGTCTACAATGTAATTTATGGTTTTGCTAATATCAGATAAGCTATGGTGTACGCAATTCGTGAAATGACAATTTTTGTAATATTTACATATATTTTTCATGCGATCATTCAGTTTGTCGACATCAAGGTGGTCATTTTTGCAAACATTTAATATTATAATGCTATGTTTATAAAATGTCTTTAGAAAAAATTTTAGTTGAGACAATACGTGTCCCATGTTATGGTCATTTTCCCCCAAAGATAATACAATTTTATCACCTGGTCGTGGTTTGATATTGGTACAGCTCTTTATTATTGTGTCACTGCATGCATTTGGCATCGTATGCCCGAGGACTCCATACTTTTCATATGGCGTCGCCTTTCTGGAATGTTTAAGAGCCGCAGCCAGACCAACGCATTGTTGCGCGCCGAAAATTCTTATAATTCTTTCAAATGAGGTTTGTTGTGTTTTTCCTGTGGCAGTGGGGTTTGTTGTACAGGATTTACCTGAAAATAATTGTTGTAGGTCTGGTGTAGTCCTTAGAGATTGCTGAAGACTCTGTATTTGCGTAGTCAGAGTTTTTATCTCCTTTTCTGCATTCTGAAGTTCCTGTTGTAAGGTTGTGATTTTCTGTTGCAAATGTAAGCATGTGATGTTTGTGGTACGATCAGCATTTGACGCGGGTCTAGGCGATGCTGGGGTAGATGATACAATTAGACTTAATCGTGAGTGTCTTTTCTTTTTGGCAATTTCTATTGGGCTGCTTTCTATAATTGTAGAAGAATGACATAACGACTTCAATATTTTAATTTCTTTAGTCAGTTTGTTCACTTGTTTATTCAGATCATTGTTTTCCAATATTGTGTTCTCTAACTCATTCTCCGCACTTTCTAGTTTTGTTGTGAGCTGGGCAATTGTATCTTGCATCTCCGCTATTGATGTCATATTAGTCGTTGTACCGTCTACACTTCTTGAGAGTTTGTTCGGTGTTGTGTCCGTTTCGTAAGATGTCTCGTGATCGGTTAGTACATGAGAATCCTGGTCTGGGGATGACTGTTTTTTATTTGTATGGGTTTGCGGGGGCGACTGTGTGGAAGGGCACGTCGGTCTTTTTCTCGTTGTAACATTGGATGTCTCTGTGGAATTTGTAGAATTTGTAGTCCTTTTCCTAACACACATCTTGCAGCGCCATTTTTTTTTTTTTTCTTCGTTCATTAATCGGTACGTGTGTTCCGGATAACCATCGCAGTCAGGTTCGAATCTGTTGTTACAAACAGAGCACAAAGCAGTTTTTTTTATGTCAACAGACTTTTTACATCTGAAACATGCTACTAGTACTGGCATCTTGCGGTCGCTATTTGTACTATTTGTGTTCGTTACTTGGAATGACATACTTATCTCTTGTCAAACTAATTAGTTTTATAGTATATAGCTAGATGGCGTTATTATCGATCGACCGCAGAAGATTATCAGGCGTAGGTGACAGCAGTTCGACGTGATACCGCTACTCGGCGACAGCTGGCGCTGTTTTCGAACTTTGTATCTATGCAATCGTATGACTTGCGGTTTCAATTTTTAAAATGACAGTTTGAAAATTTTCATCTTGTTATACAATAAACACTTGAATTCGAGTTCTATTCGATTTTAATTGTATTTTAATTGCCAACGGGTATAACTGTGGCGAAAATATAGTTCACAATACACCGTAATGTTTATTGTCACTGAGTTTTTGTTGTATAAACACTAAACTTTTCCACTGTTTGTTTATGTTGTCACAAGTAATGTTTTAACACAGAATTGACACTCAAACTTGCTGCAAACGTTTACTAGCAGCTATTGATCGCTTGCGCATAAGTTAGTCACAATTTTAGGCACTTTTACGGTGTATAACTGTCTTTTAATAATTTTAAACACGGAGCGAGTTGTTAACAGTAGCAGTGGCGCCACCTGACCTCTGTTATCAGTAACGTATCGAACTATAGGAAATGGTTGAATTGATCTTGCCGCTACGTGCAAAGTCGGTATTTCAACACTGTTTGTTTACCTTCAAAGGGCAATAATATCCCTATGGACTACTAAGCAAGACCGCACAGCAGATAAGAGCGGTATACTTCAATTAAGTTTAGTCCAAATATTTTTCGCTCGAGATCTACTTGCGCGATATGCATAGACGCCTAATATGTGAACTTCTCACGACATTGCCGCTTAGCTTGCTCTGCATCTTGCAGTGGGGCCCCCTTCGTGCATCAATGACGCATTTATAATGCGCACAAATCTAAAATATTCGCCATTACAACATTATTTACCAACTTGCGTAATTTCTGTCATACCAGGTACTGCATCCTGGGAGTAATCGTTTTAAAATAGTCTTACTCTATAGAATACGTAATTTTATGATGCCTATTTTTAGAGAGGACAGTCAAGCTTTTGCAATGCGTGTGCATTTTGTTCAGTCCTCGAGAAAGTTTTATTGAGTTGCTCGTAATCTTATTTGAACTTCGATCCGATATTCAACCTTGACCGATAGTTTTATAGGGTCAAAGCCTTTTGGGGATATTATGCGTGTCTGCCAAGTTCGAGAGACTTTCTGAAAACGGTACTTTGAAAAGCCTTCAACGCGATAAGTCGTAAATATTATTCCAAGTAAAACTTATGATCTGCCACTACTTTTCGTTTTCGGATAGATTTTAGGGATCGCAGTTGAAGATATATACGTGGTATTTTAATAGTATACCTGTGGTCTCCAAAATATCCTTGGAATCTTGGTTTCTCATTAAAAGAAGCAAAGATATTGCAGGCGCCCACTTTACTATCTGGGAAGTTCTATTCTTAGTCGCGAATCACACGGCATAACGAACTACGTTTGGATTTTTATGCTAAATTGGAAATTGAACGGGCGATCTGTTGTCTGAATGCGGATACATTGCCGCTGTAATGTTTTCTCGTTCTATTTACTAACGAGATCGGCTAAATTCTAGCCGTAGGAGCGTTAAATAGCGTCTAGCACTTTTTACGTCTTAAGTTAACGTAAAATTTTATTCTCTATTATACGCAGTTGTACTAATATTCCAACAATGATATTCGTATTCGATAAAACAACGTGGGTATTTTAATATTTCTATACATGTTTTAGAATAGCGTTTTAAATAATATAAACTACACACTGGGGCTTTCTGTAAGTGCATGTCATAGGAAAGAAAAGGTGTTTGCTAAACTCCGTGCGTCTTCAGATTTTGCGCGTCACTGCGTCAGTCGGTCATGAGAGCAAATGGGGCGGGTTAAATTCACTGTGCGCTATTTTTCTATTTTCTTCGCCTCATATCAGTGTAAACACGCTTCACGAAAGAATCATACCGATCTATTTACTTATCTCTGGCGTTCTCAAGGATAAATCATTTAGATATTATTTACAATGTTATCTAATATTCAAAGTTAACGTCACGATTAAACACGACACATTCTATTGTCACCTTTATGTTGATGTAATAAAGCATAAAATGATAGCGTCGGGTTTAAAGTATTCCAAACATCTAAATATAAGTATCGCAGCAGAAAATGTGTCTACAATGGGATTTTATTCTGGGGCCACTAATGTATAGGATAACACGTGTGGCGCTGTAAACAGGAACGCCAAACAATTACGACATAGTTTCGTAAAAAGTAATTTGGGCATCCATAAAATTGACAACATTTCATATTTTTAACTTGTGAGTATTATTAAGTAATATAAAAGCAAATCCAAAACTAGGACACCCATATTTTTTTGTTTTTCGAAATTATGTACTTTTCATTCATAATTTTAAGTTTCAAATTCGGCGCGTTCTAAAAAGACGTAAGCGCCAAATGACGTCATTCTTACGGTGGAATGGCGATATAACCTTTGCTTTACTGTGACACGACAAAAAAAAAATTGAAAATTGTCACACTTGTCTTGTCGTTGTCACTTTGGCAGCTTGTCATACTCGTTGGCGCAGGCTGGTACAAAACAATATTTTGGTTCCTTTATTGGCGTATATGTTTCTTTGGGATCCATTTTATTGGGGAAATATCAATCAAAAGTTGATAATACTAACAGTAAGCGTAAAGCGTCGAGTTTGAAAAATAAATTGTTCAATTTTATGAAAAATGTAAACTTCAGTGACATTCAACATTGACAAATTGACGTCTTGTTTGACATTATTGTTTTCATAAAAAATATTGAATGCTTAGGCAAAGATAACTACATCATTCTGCCGTATATATGACGTCATCACATGTTTTTTGGTTTTCATTTTTTTTCTCAGAAATAAAGGAATCAAAAAATAAATAAAATACATGTATGAACTCAGGATACGAAAATAAAGAAATGGTATTTTTATTTTAAGGTGGTGTCAGTTTTGAAATGTTGTCAATTGTTTACTTATTTTTTTTTTCTATTTTTTTATTTATGATCTTAGTTAGCAAAAATCGTAAACTAGTAGTAGTCGCACAGTTTGGGCGAGGTTTACGACCACTGAGATACGAGAAGTAACTGATTTAAAACGCGCAAAGGAATCTGTTTGAGAGTGTTATCATCACATCACGTTTTTTGTTAGCAACAAAACTGCGCATTTTGTAAGCCGCCAGGAAATTGAGTAAAGTAAAATAAGATTAAAATAAAATAGTAGGACACGTGAGAAGTCGCGTGTTGGGACTAATTAGCACTACTGGCCCACTTTTGTAAAGGATAGGCCAGTTTGTTAGTGAATGTACTATAACTACATAACACACACAGTCCTTGATGATTATCAGAATATGTATGATTTGATCAGCCACTGAAATGGTAAAACAAGTTCAAAAGTCTCCCCTGCACAACATGTTTGCAAAAAACATATTTGATTTGGAAGTAGTTTTTGTGTAGGTACTACCTTCATATTTTAACAACACTGATCAGTTCTCCAAAGTCAACATTTAAACAGCAAATTCTTTGTACAATATTTCGCAGAGAATTTGATAGCTAGTAGGTAACCAGGGTAATTTAACAATTTTGGAAGTAATTTCAGATGAAATGGCGGGACGAGCTACACAGAACCAACAACCCATGGTCCACTTTGGCCGGATTTGGAGACATTTAAGAGGTCATGGCTCCCCATGACCTCTTAAATGTCTCCAAATCCAAAGCCCATGTCCAGGAATGACACAGGGTGACAGTAACAGTAAGTCTTATTTGCAACAAGCAATTAATATACCAGAATAAAACACATTATTACCCTACCTATCGGTCTGAGACATAAAATGATCATTGTTTTTTGTTGCTATGCTGTGATTCCACACTGAACATGAATAATTAGTTAAAATTAACTACACATACCCTCAAATAATTTAAAAACAAAACAGTGAAATTACATATTATCACTATGGCTTACAATTTTAATGCAATTCGAGTTAATATAAATAAATTGTCTACAAAGGACTTAAACCACTAAATTTTTCACTAAAACATCCTGAAAATGAACCACAACATATAAAAACCGACTGATAACATAAACTTGCATGGATTCTTACCTTTTTCTCCAGACTTGTTGGAGCCAGAAGCATTGCTTGAGAGGCTGGAGTCATCAGAATCGTAACCGAAGGCTGTGTTGTCTCCCGCAGCCTTGGCGTTGGGGTGGCGCTCCCGGCGCGGCTGCCAGCGGCGAGGCGTGGTGTGGCCGGCCGGTGACCCTGCCAGGCTCGGTAGTCCGTCCAGCGGGTAGGGCCGCGCCGTGCGCTCCTGCCCGCCCATCATGAAGATCTGCCCCGGCCCTCCAAACGCCCCGCTCCCATGATACATCATCGGTGCGCCCTCGTTCATGCTCACCTCTATACCCTGCCGGCGAATCAGGTTATAACTGAGTTAGGTTCATGAACACCGGCGAAATTTTTAGACATTAATGTTTAGCATACCGACCTGTATTTCGACCGTTAAATCCGATGGCGTCCGGCGTGGCGGGCGACTATTGCGTCATAGTAGGCGTAGTAAATTAATTAGAGTATGGTGCGACGTCGAAATCTAGTGATTCTATTTATCTTGAGTACGCCGAAATTCGAGACGATCGTCAAGTGGGACGGTTTTTCCGATTTGATAGCTTCCGGACTTCAATTGTGTCGATAATAATGTGTCGCCTGACTCCCACTGTGTGAAAAAAACTAGCTATAATTTTTTCGACTCCGGTAATAATAAATCTACCCACGAAATAAGGCAAATCTGTAAAATCTAATGAGGAAGATCCGCCATGACTTTATGAAGCAACACTAGCGACATCTGACGGATGTGAGTGAAGTAGTACACGTGATTTTACTTTTTTCTACTTCAAATTCCGAAGTTCCATTTTATGCCAGTGTCTAAATATTATAATTTCAGTCTACAATCTTCCCCATGCTAAAAATGAATCACTGTGTTTAATTGAAAATAATGCAGTGTTCATCAAACACTACTGAAAACTGAAATTATAAATTACATGACATTATTTTTAGTGTTTTTTTTTTCCATTTGCAATATTTTGATGACATTGACAGTACACTCGTTCCGCTTATGAATTGTTATATTTTGAGCATTTATATGTTGCATCTTTGTTACATAAACGGGTATTGTATGACTCTGCCTTGGTCAGTGGTCTATCAAAATGAATGTACAAAATATTTATTTTTCAAGTAATTTGACATGACATTACGATTTCCAGACACGTAAAAATAATAGAAAATTTACGTACAAAAATAATCCAATTTCCCGTAACAAATTGTTGACAGTGATAATGGAAAACGTTTCGGTATCTGAGCAATTATTGAACCAATTATAAAATCTATTTAGCGAGTGATGACGTTGAATGGGGACTATGTAACCTTAAAAGTGTTAAAAGAAACAAACTTTGCTTTCTCATTGTTTGATTATCATCGTTATCTCGGTGGTACAGTGCGTTGATATGTCACATTTCGGAGATTTTATGGACGGTGTGCCCGTTAAAATATCAGAGAAGTATAAGCGACCGCTGAGGTACGATTTACCTTATTCTGTAAACGAATGTCCAATACGAGCTCAGAATGTTGTTGAAATCGCCAATTATTCGTGTACGTTTGAGAAAAACGTCCTTACTAAACTCAAGGAGCTTAGGAATGCGAAAGAGACGAAGAAGAATGAGAGGCGGCACCGTCTGCAGTTACTACAAGAGGCGGAACAAAAGAGACTCGACGCGATAGCCGCCGCCGAGGACGAGGAGCGGTTGAAGCAGCTCAGCGTGTCCGAGGTGTCATACCCCAGCACCGACGACATCAGCCCCTTGTCCGCTGACGAGAAAGCTGATAAAAACTGTGATAACACTGCTAAAGTTGATAAAACATTAGACCATGCTGATGTTCGAACACACATTAACTACCCTACTACTAGTATGGCTGCCGACCCTCAACTTAACATATTGCAGCCCACACTAGTCAAGGCATATCAGCAGGAGAATAGCTTGCTGTATGACCCTGATCCGCTGCAGAATTTGAAGTTAAATACAAAGATATCTAGAATAGCACATAACCATAACATAGACACACTAACTTTTAGAGATTTTGAGAATGATACTTCAAGTCCATTTGATAATGTGGAGCTAAAGACTATAAATGATATGGAGCTGCTGGCACAAGTGCTACAAGACCAGAATGAGTCAGCTGCAAGTAGTCAACACCCCTCCCACTATGCTCCAGAACATGGATACACCATCCCAAACTGTGCATCCCAACCACATGTAGATGGAGTCACATATTTACCTGCAACATACTTAGAACAACCCATGCCAAATACAAATATGATGTATGGCTCACCACAGCACTACCCTATCTCAAATGGGTACTACATCGCTACAGATAATGATGCTGCCAATATGTATATGCAAAATTACCAATATTATGTTCCTCCCAATCAATACCCCTCTGTGGAACAATATTATGGTGGCCAGTTACCAACAACATCTGGAGAGATGGTCCCTGTGCCAAACGGTTCTGCATCATACATTCCACAGCCTTACTATTTCCAGTACCCTCATGTTCCTGTAACATATCAACCAGGGAATGCACCAGAACCTTACCAAATGCCTGTACAGAATGAGAATATAGATCAAAATCAAGTAACTGCAGAACCACAGACTATAGTGAAGTCTAGATCACGAAGTGTACCGGATATTGTTAGGGAATTAAATGAGGAGTTGGCTAAACTACGGACGAGTGAAAGGTCCTATAACGTAAGTCCTGCTCCTAAGCCTCAAGCTCCTCCGGTAGCAGGTCCTGCTCCAAGTGATAGAAAGGAAGAGAAGAGGAGTAGGAGGAAATGTGAACATCTGCCGAATCCATTTGAGAAATTGTCACCGAACTTGCAGGAAATGTGTAGGAAGATTCATGGAATGGGTTTCCCTTTAGACAGGGTAGCGAGGGTGTGTACCCTTGTGGGTGATAATGATAAGAAGGTGAGTGTTGTCTTGTGGAATATCATATTTAAGTCAGTGGATCCTTTGAACAGTCCTTTATATAGAATGATGGTTTGATGGTATTCTTGTTATTAAAACATGAACTTACCATTTGTATTCATCTGTTTTAGTGAAATTGTTTTTAATTCAACACAACTCCCGAGTTTTCCATGTTTTTTAAAGGAAATAATTTTGTTTTCTGACCATAACTACTAATTCCTTTTAGCTTATGAACTGATATGTATGGTATGTCTTGTAATAAAATCAAAACAAGTAGACTTGAGTTAACTTGTTTTTAAATACGTTCGCCCAAGTTCTCGCCTTTTACCAAATAATTAAATGAAAATCCCAGACTTCAGTTCAGTTGAGATATACTGAACTGGACCTAGAAACATTCCTACTGTACACATTAACTAAACTATGGCACCTTGAATTCAATGCCAATTCTACAATCATACATGTATAGGAAGGAGGCTAAGGAATTAATTTAGTGTGATTTAAATATTTTTATTGTTGATGTTTTATACTTATCCATAAGTATGGACAAGTACTAATAATTGAATTTGTTCATTTCTGCCATAAGAGGCTGTTAATTTAAAACTAAATGTATGAGCCAAGTCATTACATTTACTTGGCAGGTATTGTTTTAGTAGCTTCAAATAAATACTTGGTTATAGTTTTGATACCTGGCATGATCACAATAAATCATAATCACACTTCACACTAAAATTATAAAGGCGAAAGTTTGTGAGTGTGTACGTTTGTTACTTCTTCACGCAAAAACTATTGAACGAATTGGGAAAAAATTTGGTACTTAGATAGTTTATAACCTGGATTAACACATAGGATAGTTTTCATCCCGATTTTATCTTCCCGTGGAATAATTTTCGAGTTGCATTGGGTGAAGCCGCTGGCAACAGCTAGAATAATAACTAATTTGATCTCTATGTCGAGACCCTAATGGACTTATTACTTTTGCTATTTGATGTTATGAAGTTATTAAATGTATTTTTTTTAAGACGAGCCCAAAACTTTATAGTGAATTGTTTTGAGGCTCAGACCAAGAAAAAAATATAGACGGCGCGCCGCGAACACCAACAGTGAAGCCACAAAAACCACGCTACTGCAAGTAAACATACACATTTTTACTTGTAGTAGCGTGGTTTTTGTGGCTTCACTGTATATATCTTTTTTTCTTGGTCTGAGTTTTAAGGATACAGTGTGATATCATCAACAGAAATGCGCCACTTCTTGGATGAAGGCATAAATGTTTAGCTGTTCACACAAAAGCGAATGGAACCTATTAATAATGGGATCTTCAGATAAGGGCCTACAGTTGTTTACACACTACAGTGCAATCATATTTAGGCACTCATTGAGGTGTCTCATAGTCTTTGTGAGGGCTATAGACTTACTAACTTTCGAATATTTAGTTGTAACATATTTTACATTTGCTCAACTCTTTTTTTTCTAATTCCAGGTGATCGAAGGTCTATTAATAATGAGTGACCTCATGGACCTTGGCTTCCCAGAAGGCAGGGTATCCGCAGCGTTAGCCAAGCACGAATTTAACCGGGACAAAGCTTTGGACGACCTTGTGCCGTAACGGAATAAGGAAACCCCGATATATAACTTAAGAAGACTCGAAAAGTCGTAAGGAAAATGTTTTTTGTAGGCAGAAAGGAAAAAGGAAGTACTCCTTGATCGAGTCAGGTTGTGGCTGACGGAAAATGGCGAGGGTTTGGCACTGGAAAATATCCTACTACAATTATACAGTTGAAGAACGAAAAGGTTCAGCACCTTAGGCACAGTGCATTAGTCTTATTTTATTCCAACCGTGTTTGGAAAAGGTTACGTTTACGCTGCATATGGGAAAGGCATGTATTTGAATATTGCTTAACCTCTTCGTTCTGCAGCTGTACTTAGCACTGAAGTATTGGAAGCGATATCCGTAGTTGGCCAGCGAAGTGTATACGCAAGAAGTTTTAGAATGGTGTAGGGAATATCCGAATATCCGATTTTGATGCATTTGACTAATTCGTAGTAGAAAGGGTAGGTATTCGTAGTAAGATTATAAATATACCTACATAGAATCTGTAGATACTGTGGGTCTAGTGCGAGTTTTTATCGACAAAAACTACTCTATCGCATAAAAGTTAACTTTTATTTATTTTTATACAAGTTATTTTAAGCATTGCGGTTCCCATAATTGTCACTAGATGGCGCTAATTCAGTTTCAGTGCACATATTGAAGTTTACGTTATTGCGATGGAATTTAAAAAGAAGTAAGTATAAAAACTCGCATTAAGCCCACTGCACAGGTATAAGAAATTTAGCCGATATCTACTAGCGAAAGAACTTGCCGTTATTAAAATACACAACTTGATTTCGTTATTTGCTTAAATGTTTTGAAACTATTAGAAATGTTTTTAATTACTTTCTGTTAGGTAAGTCACTGTTACGCACTAAATGTTATAAACTTTATTCATAATGCTTTACAACAAAAACTAAAGAGGCATTATTATTTTGCCTTCTCACTCTATGAACTAGAAAATATGTTTAGTGCATAGTTCTTTTAACGCTTAAATTACATTGTCAAGATGGCGCCACCGTTTGCAAATACTTATTTGTAAAATTGTCTGTCTGTGGTATTGAAAACACCATGGCGGCGTCGGCTTTAGTTCCGACTATGGTCACCCGCCAAGCACGCAGCACTTTATTAATACAAGCTTTTTTTACGAAAATCTGACGCTCTCAGCGTCAGATTTGATACTTTTGTTCATAAAGAAATCGCTCATATTTTTATGTCGACTTCAAGACGACCGCAGACAAAATGCGACACTGTTGCTACGGTAAGCGGACAGTGATCGGGTTCGTAATTGTTCCTTAGGCGAGTGTTCAAGTATTACGTAACGCAAGTTTTGGAGATTTTTGACTCTCCCTCCCCCCCTATAACGCGTCGTAACATATTTCTGTAACCGCCCTCTCCCTTAGTAAAACGTTACGTAACCACCAAGTGGCCATGTTACGTAACGCCTAGTTCAGACCTCCGCCTCCCACCCCTGTAACGCATCGTAACGTTTTATAAGACCTCCCTTCCCCTAAATTCGTTACGTAATATTGGAATGCTCCCTTAAGCTTAGGAAATTGATTGTTCTGCTTCCTCGATGTATCAACGATTTTAGGAATATGTTATACCTACTTAATAATAATAATAATAATTTATTGATATTCAGACAACGTGATCCATTGTGTTAGTAATTAATAAAACAACTTATATCTAGTGTTAGTAGTTAAAATCTAACAGAAAACACAGACTTAATAGTATTGTGAAAAGGACATCCCCAAACTAATGTTCAGTGATTGTCCTTCTCACAAAACTTTTAATGATCGGAGAGTCGACACTCTCCGCCACAGTTTTTAGGATACTGTTGCCACTCGCTCGCAACCTTGACAACAACGACGCAGTTTTCTTGCGAATGACGGCGTGGAAGCCGTCAGTTCGGTTTTGCGCAAACATAGTCGAAGCACTGCACCATCGCGGCAGTCCCAACAGCATCCTAAAAATGTTGTTATATTGTACGCGTAGGTCATCCAACGTTCTTTTGGTATAGTTGATCCAAAGATTCCCCGTGTAGAAGCACTGGCAATATGCCTTAAACAGTGTTATTTTCACTAACGTGCTACACCGGGCGAATCTTCGGGCCAACATGTTACCAACATGTTACTTAAAACAGAAAATATTTCTGTTAAATCAGAATACTTCTGCTGTACTTGATTTTCTCAAGCAGTAAAGAAACATCCAAACACTTGCTATAATACCTTGGTTTCTTAAGCAGTAAGTTGTTATTTTAATGTTGCAATTTCCAGAAATTTGATCAGATTTGCTTAGCACTTCTAAGTGATCGAGATTGGATAATATGGCATTTTGAACATTTACGAAAGTACGAAGCAATGAATTAGGAATATCCTTCAAATCTTAAGAAAGTTGGTAGAAAGTGTGTTATGTGATTGTCCCGGAGATTAGTTTGCACTTTATTTTAAAGATGAAACAAGCTGTTTTGATAATATTGTTCGATAGAACTTTCAAACTAGTTTACTTTTTGTTCTTTGTTGATAATATTGAGTATTTTAATTGTTTTAAGTGCGCACGACTGTTTCATTTGCACCACTAATCTCCTGAAGTGTCCACAATAAAGTGGTAATAAAATTATTTTTCATCATCTTCTCTTGCCTTAACCCAATTTATTTGGGGTCGGCGCATGTCTTCCTCTTCCATACCTCTCTGTTTTTCGTCTTAAAAATGAAAATCATATTAAGGTAGTTAACAAAAAAAAAACTAATAAGTCCGTCAGATAGATTTCCAAAAAATATTGGACACGTATTTTTTGAAGACTCTACTCTCTTTGAAATCTCTTGTGACGTCATATTGTAAGACATTAGTCTGGCAAATTTTACCGGTCGCACACTATGGGACCACAGAACAAATACACCGTGTAGCCCAGAAGGTTTGGCAAGCGCTGGAGGGAAAGAATACTGCTCGGCTGTCTTCCTTGATATACAGCAGGCCTTTGACCGCGTGTGGCACAAGGGCCTGTTGTATAAGTTAAAGCTCCATCTAACAAATACTGCGTGCATGTTACGTGCGTGAAGTTCTATTTGCAAAACCGATTATTTCAGGTCAAATGCGAGAACTCTCTGTCATCAATCTGTCAAATAGAAGCAGGAGTGCCCCAAGGTTCGGTGCTGGGTCCCATCCTATACACAATATACACCGCTGATCTACCCACCACAGATAATGTTGTGACTGTTACTGGGCTGATTGCAGATTAATTAGCAAAAAAAAATACCGGTCAGTGACGTCACAAACCCCCACTCAAATTTATGATGCGTTTTATATTCGTACATTTTTATTGATTTGATAAAACAAAAAAAAACGTATCTAATATTTTTCGATAATCTAACAGGCAGACTTATTAGAATCTCATTTTTTTAAGTCATTAAACATCCCTATTATTATAAAAATGAAAATGTCTTGATTGGTGATTGCCAAATGTGATTCAGTTTCAGATTTAAGATTCCGTAAATTATTTGTAATTTTGAGATTGTTGCAAAAATGTGTTGCGTAAACTTGATTGAACATTTAAAGTAAATTAATCAATTTTGTTATTATTTGTGTCTAGGTTATCAACAAATTGCTGGCAATTAATTGTTTTATGGCCTTTCTCTCAATGTTGCAAAAATCGTATGTTTCATTTTGAGCTTTGTGTTTTAGAGTCGTGTGTTTAATATTTGTATGATGAAGGATTCTAATTGAGAAAGGTTGAATAAAGATGTAATCTTAAGGCTGGGTTTACATTGTAACGGTGTGTTGGGTCCGTAATCCTGTGTACACACATAATATTAGCTTCACCATCAGCAGCCTACCTCACTGTAGGGCAAAGGTACTCATATACTGAAGGTATTTAGTACCACGCTAAAATCCAGGTTTCCTCTCAATTTTTTCTTTTATGGATGTCAGTGATATCTAAGATCATACAGAAAAACACATCCTTGCAATATTATGTACATCTGCTTCTTCTGACCTATATGGAGCGACCTGAACAGCTCTATCGTTTGCCACATTCAACTCCTCTAGGACTTCAAGCAAACGATACAGCTGAGTTCATTATGCCGAGTTCTTTCCGCAGTAAGGACTATATCTTCTTCTTAGCGCCTCAATGACAATTCATATTAAATCACCCCAAAATTTGGCGACGATTTTGCCATTTTCTGAGTTTTGTCGATATTGATAAATTGAAATACAGTCGATTCTTTCAAAGCTCTCTTTTTCATCTTTTATCTAAGAAAAGGAGCCATTTGAAAAGTGTTTCATATTCAAAAGTCTTCAAAAGTCTTTCTCTGAAAAATCTAGAAGCTAAACTAGACCCTCTCTTTTCTGCTAGGTATATAGCACAAAGTTTCACGCCTTCTTCGAACCAGCTCCGGATAAAGGAACTTTTACGTAGGGCATTTTTTTTTCGATTTTTAAGCAGATCACCTTTGACATCTCTGATCTACAAGGGAGCAAGCTGTCGTTTTTTTTTTTAAATCGCAATTTTATACCGTCTTAAAAAGATATCGGCAGACTTGCGATGGCAAAATGTTTCCTGGTAAAACCACTTAGTTTTATTAGTACGGAAGTACTCACAGGTACAATAATAAAAGGTTTATCACAATAGTTCTAGAACATATTGATCGAATCTCGAAACCAATCAGTTTTATGTCTAAAATAACGGAAATGTTCTATTTTGCTTTCAGGACATAAAATGAAGATAGCTGATCTTGTTTGTTTAATTGGTTATTACGATTTTCTACTGAAAAAACATGAAATACACTTAGATTATTTGATATATATCTGTTGATCTATTAATTTCGATGGTGATCTGCTTTTTGATAAGGACATTCAAACGAATATTTACTTATGTACTTATGTATTATTCACAGTACCAAATATCTCTTTGAAATTTTATCTTGAAATATTTAAACTACAGTAACGTTATGTTAATTACAGCTATTTAAAAATTTAAAACGCTCCATAAAATGTCTGAGACCCTACCACGAGCGCGCGATGTCCACGTAACATAATAATTGCCACTCGTGTCGATCTTTAGGTTATGCCGCGCTTGCCTAGGTTTTATCTGTGTTATATACCGAGTTATTTCCGTGCCTTGGAAAGCACGTTAAGCTGTTGGTCCCGGCTGCCATAAAAAGGCCTCTGGCAGTCGTTACAGGTAGTGACCTAAAAGTCTGACAACCAGTCTTACCAAAAGCGTTTCGTATTACCCAGTAGTAACTGGTTTGTGGAGGTCAGATAGGCAGTCGCACCATGTAAAATACTAGTATTCAGCTGCATCCGGTTGAACTAGAAGCCGACCCCAATATAGTTGTAAAAATGCTAGATGATGCAGGTATTTCAAACGAGTGTTTAAATTTTAAAATCAACGTATTTAAGTTACGTTCACGGTGCGATCGTGGTAGGGCCTCTGGAGAAGTTGCCATAATTGTCCTCGAAATTAGTGTATAATATATGCACATGCGTTAACTGTGCTTTATGCACTTTTGCACTTTTTGTACTTATTTCTATTAATTTATTTTGTAACGGTAGAATGCATAAATTTTCGTCCTTATCTGAACAGAGTTTTACTATTAACAAAACCAATGCATTTAAGTGAGATAATAATATAATTGATGATATTTTTTTTTGTGTACACAAAACAATTAGATTAAAACCGTCTTTTTACTTACTGTAAACACGGATTCTTTGGGATATGTCAACACGTATCCTAAAGAATCCGTGTCCATAATCAAGTATGTATAATAAGTGTCCCTTAGAAGACCCTAATACATATACAAAATCTGTAATTTTCCAAAGTAAAAGAGAATATTTAAAATGAGTTAAAAAGCTTGTAACATTATATGACGTATTAATAAGAGTGGCCGCCATTTTCTGTCCCTTTTTATTCGAGTCTCAAATGCACTGAAAGCACCATAACTTTATATTAATTACTTAATACTATGTTTATATTGTAAATAACACAAAGTGCAATTTTATGATGTTTTTGATATTTGTTTGCCACAATCACGATTTTAATTATTTAATATCTTAGCAAAAGTTGTCTGTGAAAACGGGACTGTAGCCACAGTAGCAGGCTGTGGGTACACCAGTGAGTTGTTTCTAAACTTTTTTCGGTAAAAGAATTTTACAGAGGTACAGAATTAGATAGTCTTATTTATTGAAAGTAAAATAATTTACTGACTCATAGGATTTAAAAAAAAATGATTTTAGGAGATTCAGGATCTACATCGACACAAATACAGGAAACTAAAAGTTTATACTAGAGATGAAACGAATAGTAGTTCGGATACCGAATACTGGATATTCGGAAAGCTTGGAGGCAGAATAGCCGGATATCTGGTGGCTTCCGCAAACCAAAAATATTTAAAATAATAAAACTTTCTTTTCTCTATAATATTTTGCATAGTTAATTATAAATAAATGGTGTTTATTAGCTATTGCGGCATGATTAATTTTGTGATTGAGATTTTTTTTTAATTTCTTCGTGTTTTACAGGCGTGCTGTTATGTTATGTGTTATATGTTATTCTTTATCCGACCGGATAGTGGGTTAGTATTCGGTATTCAGCTGGAGAGTAAAAATTAACCTGATAGACGTTTCATTTCTAGTTTATACCCCCGATTGATGCGTTTTTCCGTCAGTTGAAATTCTTACTATGTTGTTTTTACTGCTCATTCAGATCTAATTAAACGACTTAAGTAGACTTTTAATAAATATTCATTTTACTCGGCACGCGTTGCTAAGATATAACTTGTGTTTTCATACAAAATTCCCCCTATTGTTGTTTTATTCCCCAACTACAAATATGTGCAAAATATTATTTAAAAAATGATGATTGTGATTTGAATCTAACGAATTTTGTATGAAAATGCGCCTCGCAGATCACAATAAAGCTTATAATATATTATTTTTGTATGTAGATAATAAAAATACTCTAGTGTAATATAAATTGAGTGAATATAGGTACATCATGGGTGAATGGACCGAGGCGAAATGGTCGGGGGTGACAGAAAACACCAAAAAAGGAATAGAAATATTAATAGAATGCTTGATCTTTTTTGTGACCTCTCCTCGTCGCCTCACTGAGTTCCCTATGGAGCTGTTTGTTTCAAACGAGATTTTTATTTATTTGTAGTAAAGAACGTTACTAGTAGTAAATTGTAAGTGAAAGCTTCGGTAGTATGGATGGAGATTTTATACATTACAGCTTCACAAACAAAATGTATAAATAAAAATTGTTATTTTCAATTTCTTGTTTTATTAAGCTCGCAATACTGTCACTACCTTTCAATTATTTATAATCAGATTAATTTTTGAATGTTTAAAAATACCTACGAATTGTTACTTTAACTTTACGTTTTTTTTTCACCATTAATTTAATGATTACTTGGTACTTGGTCTACTACTGGTGTCAAGGTAGCACCTTGCGGTACTCCTTAGTTTTATCACTTTATCTAAAGGTTAAAACCACTTGTAGGTCACTTTTCTCCAAATTGAGCAAATGTACCTAATAGGTCACTTTCACGAGTTCAATTCCATGAGAAAATACAACTCGCTTTATAGCCCCAGAAGTCAAAATGTTCTGCGCTGCATTAATTGGCAATTAGGTCTTCAATCATCAAACGGATACCTAGTTTAAATACTTTATGTGCATAGCGAAATTAAAATAGAGAAACCGGCACTGCCAATTGCGACAAGTCAATGACCATTGTTCTTTGTGAAAACATGACCCAAATAAACTAAATGTTTGCTTACAGACTTGATTAATTAACATAGTCGCCAACTCACAAACTTCTTGCTACCGAACGAGCAAAAAGCAGGAACAGTTTTTATACAAACTGCAGTGCCGACAGACAGAACCCGTACCATACAAATAATCTTCAGCAAGTCAATACCACATCTGGTTTTAATTTTCTTACAATCTTTCATCATTTAAGATACTCCAAAACGATCCTTAGGGCCTCGTGATAAAAGTGTGTTAACCGTGTGTCTTTTTGGTTAAATTAAATATAATTGGAATAGGTCAATGCCAAGATTGTGATTAATGAATGCGTGCACGCTTGCGGTTGTTTAAACACCGGCTGCGTATTTGTATACCGTGGAGGTTGATTTGGTGTGCCATATAACTCACCGAAGCGCCGGTAAAAATATGGTGAACAGTTTAGCAAAGATTTGGGATCAAATGGTATAACCTAGTGTTCGAAGTCTAGAACATAAATGGACAAACACTTTTCGAGCTCATTTATTCACTTTGGAACAAAAATTTACAAGACTCGCACGAAAGTCGCGATCATCAAGGGCGTTTGGAATAAATGAATTTCAACACTTCCATCAAGTGAATGTTGTCACAAAATACTCTATAGTGGAACCCAGCTTCCTTGCCGGACTTTCGCAAATAGGGTCATAAAATGTAATTTCCGCGAGCCGGTGACCCACCAGACAATGGGCGACCACCGCATTGTCTATTGTCATCACCGGCCAGACATGCCGCGATGAATGGGGCAAGTTCATTCCGATCCAAGTCCAACCCACATTACCTGTCTGAGGGAGACGCAGGTACAGCAATTTCTCGAGCGCGATAGAGAACGCAGTCGAGAAATACGGTCGCGCGGACACTCGGAATTACCGCTGCTTGAGTTTTGTTTTGGAACGGTCCAGTTGCTTGGCGGGCGGCGCACGAGTCGAACTGTTCCCACGCGCGATACGATTAGCTCGGCGCGGTGTAACGTAACATGAACGGGTCGCATTTCTATACGCGCCGCGCCTCGTCGCGCTTGCACCGCCGATAACATCTGCGAAACCGATATTTAGGCCGGCGATTTCGTGATAGGGTTCGAATTCGTGCGCGACATTTCGCCGGCACCGCGCGGCCATGTGATCGCTCCCCGACCGATGGGAGCGAAAATCGAACAAAAAAGCCGCCTGCTAATGTCTACCCCTCCCGGCCGCTACAAAAAAGGGATAAAAAGGTTATTCCTGGAATGCACACATGTGGACGCCGGGTAAAAGTGGGTGCTCGTATTGAATCCGCAGTGTTACCACGATGCCTCGGAGGAGCAGGTGGATGCATCTGGCAGCGGGCGTCGCGCTCGGTGTTACTTTTGGGATATTCCTCAAGTTGTGTTTAAGAACTTCATCCAGGACGACAATGGAATCATGTCCGGAATCTGCCAAAGTGTTTGCCGATCCCGACCCTATCGCCCTGATAGGTTTGTTGCCGAACGAGACTGTTCACAACTCGAACAGGACATTAGTGTTCGTAGGTGTTATGACAGCTGAACAATACTTAGGTTCGCGAGCAAAAGCAGTGTACGAAACTTGGAGCCAGGACTTGCCTGGTCGGATAGCGTTTTTCAGTTCGGAAGTGTCGCGGGCGCCGGGTTTACCTTTGGTTCCCTTGCGTAATGTGGACGACAGTTATCCCCCGCAGAAGAAGTCGTTCTTGATGTTGCTGTACATGTATGAGAAGTATGGGGATAAGTTTGAGTGGTTCATGCGTGCGGACGACGACGTGTACGTGCGAGGTGATAAGTTGGAGGAGTTCTTGCGATCAGTGGACAGTCGGAAACCTCAGTTCATTGGGCAGGCTGGTCGAGGGACGAGCGACGAGCGAGATGCGCTGTCTCTGGACTACAATGAGAACTTTTGTATGGGTGGTCCGGGTGTGTTGTTCTCTCGGGAGACTTTGAAGAGAGTGGCGCCGCACGTGAAGTACTGCCTGAAGCACCTGTACACTACGCACGAGGATGTGGAGCTGGGCCGCTGTGTTGCCAAGTTCGCCGGAGTATCGTGCACGTGGAGTTACGACGTAAGTAATTGTTCTAAGCTATCTGTAAACTAGTGACAAATGATATTTCGTACGATTGCGAAAGATAATATTTTGGGACGTAAATATCGTGAATTATCATGACTGTGTGTTACGAAATCCTGAGTTATAACGTTATCGTATGATTTTCATTGATACGTACATGCATTAAAGTTATAACAACGCTCGCATTATGAGCAAACTGGTTCGTGTCAGCATTTGGCTAATGCCGATGTTTTTCTAGCCGGTTTACTTATTCAATACTGCGTAGGTAATTGGTCAATATTTGAACTGTCAAAACGATCTTAGTCGACAAATCGATATCAAGTTTTTAAGTGGTTTCTTTATACCCGACTGCGGCGAAGCCCAAAAGAAAGGAACGGTTGTTTGCGAGACATTATAACGTGTAAAAAAAAATTGTAGAATGGTATATAAAATCAAAATATGTTTTTATGTTAAATAATTGGCTCAATAAAACAGCACAGGCAGATGACTGGAAGATTATAGGGGAGACCTATGCCCAGTGGTGGAACAACATTTATGTTAAAAAAGAACTGTTCATTCATAAATTCTTATGACACGTCATTACGTAAATTGTGGCTGAATTAATGTTTTTTATTTTACTTTACGACAACAGGCATGTCTTATTGTCTAACCCTAAAAGAAATACATAAGCCGATCCTTTAGAAGTTAAGACCCTTTTAAACATAAAAGATACAGTTTCCTTATTGAACAGGAACTTAGAGATCATGATTAGTAGGTACCCAGTTTTTCTTTTCTTTTCTTTTTAAAAAAACGTTGCCCCACACTAGGAATTTCTCCTGTATCGTGGGTGCGTTCACAAACATTTAAACTCATATACACAAATACCCTGTGCAAATACCCAGACCCGGAACAACTATCTGTAGGTCAAACAAATATTTGTTCCGTGCGGGAATCGAACCCGCGACACGCAGCGCAGCAGTCCATTGCTTGAGCAACTGCGCCAACCGTGCCGTCAAAACCGTTTTATAGCCAAGACTGAAGAAATAAATCGATTTAAGTACTTGGCTCAAAAGTACCTACTTAATTATTCGGCGAATCAATGAGCGTAAACTATTCTCATTTTTGTGACCAGTGTTTTTCAGTTATAGGATCACTGACCGCAGCTACTTAGGCTGTTGGGCAGTTGACTTTACGGTATTTTTTAAAGACATAAAAAAAGTTAATTTAACATTTACTTTTTTCTATTTTCTTCTCGCCTATTCTTGGACTGTTGAATGTCGGATGATGCAGTAATACAAATACTAGCAAATACAACTCGCCTGTAGTGAATGGAACGTGAACAACGATACTTACTATCCATGCATTCGACCAGGGCCCCAATTCTGTAACTTCGAGTTAAGCAACCCGCCATTGACACTCTATCGATACACTACAGACATTATTTTGCCACTGTTGCAAATTTGGCATTCTGCAGAAACTTCAATGGCGTTTCAGTGGTGTGTCAGTAGTGTGTCGATAGTATGTTGATTGTGTGACAGTACAATAGTTTTCAGTGTTGCTAACAAAAAGCTACCATGAGATACCAAACCTACCACTTTATGAAATCCTATTTTTATCAATTAAATCTTTATAATACAGGTTTTTATAATCATAAATAAAACGTTTTATTATCAAAAACAAAATTTCACAAAAAACAAGCGTTTATTGTAAAACAATATTTTTATCTGATGTGATAAAAATATTGTTTCTGCCTTTCTGAAAAAAAAAAACTAAAAATCCCGACTGAAAAAACTGAAAATCAAAAACAAGCACATTTTAAATTAAACAAAACTTGAAACCTTTTTTATTTCCAACTTCAGATTTCTTCTGTGTTTGTTCTTTCGTTGGTCGCGTAAAATTCTTCGCAGATGATTTATTTAACTTTGGTGTTTTGGTGTTTATAGGATTTGTGACTTTGAATTTCTATTAAACATATAAGTGTCATATATTTTTGTAATCTCCTTTTAAAACCCTTCATTTTGATACCCTACTCGATGGAAATTGTTTTTTTTTTTTCAAATCTGCGATTTGGCCCCCAAAATCCGAAATTTTTCTTTTTCCACATTCCACATTATTATCACAGAGTACATTTTTATATAATTATTATCTTAGAGAGTAGTTACTTGACTAACATATATGAAACGACAAGGTAAGGTAAGTGAAAAAGTCCCAATTGTTGTTGGGAAAATAATAAAAAAACGTGATGAATTTAAAGTGATTTGTGTTCGGAGTTCTAAAGTTTAATGGAAATATATTTTCACAGTAAGTTTTGAGTTATGTTATGAACTTCCACACCAACATTTCAGGATCATCAATTAGCTCCTTTACTTGCTCCTTACAAAGTCGAATTCACTTGCAGCCTCATTAATGCGCCAGTATTGCGGCGCTGGCGCAAAAGCAAAACGTCGACAGGCGGCACTATAAGCCAATGCTAAAATACGCCACCGCAAAGTAGGTAGGTACAGAAGGCCTCATTGTGGCGAAAAACTAAGTCCACTTTATTAATTAGTACATTACGTAAGACGTACACACTAGGACACTTAATTTTAAATTTTAAAAGGAACAAATTTAACCAAATCAATAGGGAAAAGAGGTGTCGTTGTTCGATGGCTTCACAATGGCAGTTCGATAGCTAAATACGATAGACACAACTGTCAGATATCACTTAAAATATTTACAGACTACCGTAATTTTGGCCATCACGATGACATTGACACATTAAAATGTACCAGACTACCAATATTACAATAGTCCCATTATGGCGTTTCAATGTCACTACAGTTGCAACTGTGGCAAGTCAATGACCATAAATAAGTTGTAGAATACCAAATGTCATTGAATATTCTATTGAGACACTACTTACACACTATCGACACACTATTGACAAGTTGACTATTTTACAGAATTGCGCCCCAGGGCCCCGAGTCTGCTATTCAATAGTGTCAGAATGGTCTATCATTGATCTCATAATTGTTGATTTTGACAACACCAAACTTCAAAATCAACAATTATGAGATCAGTGATAGATCATTCTGACACTATTGAATAGCAGACTCGGGGCCCAGGGCGCAAGTGCAAATACCCAGGTACCTACATACCTAAGACATTAATTTATGGTTTTTAAACATTTTTTTTTTAGTATTAGGTATAGAACTATCGAATACTTATACCCAAGTCCTGGGTATTATAAATACCTGCCTTTAAACAATACCATTAGTCGAAATACGTACTTTTCTGGAATAACCGCCTTCGAAAAAAACCTTACAAATGTGAGATTGATTAAATCAATAAATATTAGTAACCCTTTCGTCCTGTCAAAAACTTATAAATCAACCCGATTCATATCGTTTTAATTACAGCAATACCTAATTGATAAGCAGTTACCAATTATTTTTTAAGGAATGTTCTAAATGTTATTTCCTATCGTATTAGATAATACCTACCCACTTACTTAGTTTTAATTGGGCTAATTTTTTGTTTGGAAATACCAAAAAAATCGGAAATGGAGTGATAAATATTTTAACGTATTTCAGTTTCCTGCAGTAGGCCTGTAATTAACCAATTGTAGTGACAAATGCACTGTTTCAGAATTCGCCTACATAACATCCCCAAAAATTACACAAAGCTAAGCTCAACGATTGCACTAATCATATTTCATTATAACAACCTGCACTCGTAATTTAAATAAACATTGAAATATCTTGAGAAGTCATAATTCATCATCATCTGCCTAGCCTTTTCCCAACTATATTGGGGTTGGCTTCCAGTCTAACCGGATGCAGCTGAATACCAGTATTTTACATGGAGCGACTGCCTATCTGACCTCCACAACCCAGTTAATACTAGGTAATACGATACCCTTTGGTAAGACTGGATGTCAGACTTTCAGGTCACTGACTACCCGTAACGACTGTCAAAGATCTATATATGGCACCCGGGACCAACAGCTTAACGTGCTTTCCGACGCACGGAGGAAACTCGGTATGTAATGGGATGAGAAGTCATAATTATTATGGTATTAGTAGATATCATCCATGCCCAATGGTATTTGTATTAAGCGATAATAATTGGATACGTTTGATATCCAGAACCGATTTAACCAATAAGTAATAATTTATAAAAGTGGATTTTTGAATTAAATGACGAACGAATGTCGCGAGAAACTTAATGTTTGAGACCACGTGAGGAGAAACAAATTTTCTAAAGATAGTCTTGATATGACTAGGAGAAGAAGAAGAAAATGAAAGTAGAGATGGGTGGATTGTGTGAGGAATGATATGAGAGTAAAAGGATTAAATGATAGCGGATTAGGAGAGAATGGAAAGGAAAAAGTGTTGAGCTGACCCCAAGTAACATGGGACAAAGGCAGGACGATAAAAGTCATGTGTTTCGGTCAAGATCTCCGAAATACAAGAGAAAAACGTACCATATTCAAGTCATCATATCATGAACATAAAGTGCGTATAATACAATAATAGGAACCGTTACATTTGCTCTTGTTTCCACGGCTCGAGTTAATTCCAGCGGTTGCATGGCAGAACGAAAGTGTTACAATTACTTCATGCTTACTTCGTGGTTCTGCAAGTGTTTGTTTATGTAAGGATTTCTTTCTATTTCAATCTTATCTCTTGTATATTAATGTGGATTTTGATGTGGCTTCTTTTTCATCTTTATCGCTACCAACTGTTTTTCTAGAAATTTATCAGTAGCAACCCAGAGCCTACCCGATATAGGAGTACCTCGGTTGATGACAATTAGTTTACTACCTACACTGTTACCTAACCGTTCAGAGATTACAGGCTAGATATTAAGATTTTTTAACCACAATGTTCTTTAACAGTACTATAGTGGGTAAAATAAAAGAAGCTGTGGCCTCCTTTCTGCATCTTAATTGCATATTTCACACAAATTGTGTGCTCCCAAAGCTATCAGCGACAACGATGTTGGAAAAATCAAAAGTAAGTATATAAAATTGACATAAGTTAACAAAGCTTATACATAGCATATTTATGCCGATACTGTTAAAAACGGTTGGAATACGAAACACTTTAAAAGCGATTGCCAACTGTGTAAAACTCAAGATCCTTTGGTCTTTCCGGTATTTAGTATGTCGTTGACCCGTCTCGTCGTCAGGCATGCTGTGCTTCCTTCTTTATCCTAGATTCTCTTTCATATCTGAGTAAAGCCGGATCTATGGAGTCCGCTCCTTTGATCCCCGTTTATTGAGTTTCTGCACGAACAACCACTGTCGTCCGATTTCCATCATTTTGAAAACTGGAAGATGTCCCATGTAATTTCACATGATTTTGTGATAAGATAATGTTTCTTCCATATTTACAATCCTCTGCTTTTCTTGTGTTAAAACTGCAGATTATATATATTATTTCATTTTAATTATGATTCAAGCTCACGTACAGATCGATTAGTTTATCTTTTTCTAGAAATCTAGCTTTGACTTCGTAGTTTATTTCTTCCAGCCAACAAACATTTACAATTATAATAAAAACTTGTGTATCTACTTAGTTTTTTCTCTCAAACGAACAGTTGCAAGTTGCGCCCATTAAGCGACGCTACGTGTGAACTGCAGAAAAAACGTCGACAAGAAAGGAAAAACAATATTAAATATGATCAATGTGTAGTGTGTGTGCCTGTGTGTTTAAGCACACGTGTAACGTATTCATAATCTCCACATAACATGCTGTAAACGGTTTAGTTTATAAACAAGTAGGCCTTTCCGTGGACTTGTGAGTAGAGCCAGAAATTTACTCTTGTGTGCTTCATTTCTTTGAGTCATGTGCAGCTCTAAGGCAGTTTCAAGCTCCCGCTCTCAGGAGAACCATTTTTTTGTGACTGTGGGACTACAGCCTCTTTAATTATAATACTTAGGTTCTAATGACCAAACAATACACCAAATAGGAGATCATGGTAGAGCTTACCATTTGTGACAGTACCTACTGAGTCGCAAACAATATGATGTCCTCTGCAATCGTTACTACAATGCCAAGTGTGAGTAAGTCCGGGGTTAATGATCAAGCTATTATCTAGTATTAAGCTAATTCTTCCTGGTTAGGTTCATTCTCGAGACACTTCATTCGTTAACTACCATATTAGGTACAATGATGTGCTGTTTTAAGTCAAAGTTAAGCAAGACTACTTGCTTAACTTTGCGTTTAATCGTAACTTTGCGTACCTACTTGCTACTACTAAGTAGAATAGGTAATTAAAAGTTGACTTAATAATTTCGAGTCTAAATTCCTACTAAATTAATACGATCCAGTCAAGCGTACTTTTAGACAAATGAGTAAGATATTCTTCAAATGTTAACCTTATCGATAGATTTTTTGTTTCATTGAACATTCTAATCCAGACTTACGAATTGTTTTAAACAAGGCTGAATTCAATAAAGCTCGTTTATATCTAGACTCAACTTCAACGATAGTTTTAAACTTGACAACGTCTGCAGCCGTAAAGTTCAAGGTAGACTGTTGTTTATTTAAATTCGAGTTTCCGTAATACAGGTTTGCACGAGGTGTTAGAAAAAAATACATCGCTTGAAGATGATGGAGTTTGATTTATTGTCGATCGATTTGAACGGCATAAATTCCAGCCTAGTTTTTTTAAGTGTAGTGGTTGAATCTAAATGTGTTTTGAAATTGAAAGTCGGTTATGGAATTAATAACGAGAAAAAATGTTGCTACATTTTTTTTGTGTTACTGTTTATGTATCCGGTCACAAGATACTTTCTAGACTTCCAAAACCATTCATACTTTGACCAAATAGTCGAGAAAATAACCACTGAGAATTTTTATTTATAGAAGCTATTTTTGGAAGCTATTTTTGAACTAGTCGAAGCAATTCGTGAGACTCTAGAGAACTTGGTAGTATCATGACTAGAATCATGAACATCGCTAAACCACAGTTAGACTACATTAGTATGATAATGACAAAGAGTCATGAATGTGTCTCAATTAAATTAAGTGGCCACAGCCATCGCTACGGTAAAACAGTTCAGTGCAAAGAACGGTTTACACTAATCTGCATAACATGCTTTTCTCGTTACAGACATAGGCTCATAAAAATTGGTTTTAAGGGCATCGTTATACAGTCCAGCAATTTAAGACATTGTTGCTGCACTGTGGCCAATGAAATCCTAGTTCCTTTAACAATACGAGTATCTTTATCGCTTGCAACAGACAGTAATTTTAACGAAGTAAGCAATGCCGGAGAAGCCATAGCTAAGAATTCTAACTTTTGACATTTCTAACTTCAAGTAATTACTGAACTACAGATTCAAAATCATTTCTTAAATAATGAATTTGACTCAAGTAATTACTTCGACTTATTTATACATATGGGTGTTAGGATTTTAGCTAACACTGTAAAGTGTCCATTATAATAAAACAATAGTGCAATTAGTTCGTATTTGAGTATGTTTGCAACTCCTCAAAAGTGAACCTATTTTTCGCTCAGAATCGGATTAAAGTGCAGTCACCTCTAAGACATTGTGCTTAATACCAACATTGTAATTTGTAAAACGTCTGACACAATCTAGTTAAATGTTAAAATAAATATCCGATCATGTGGGTTTCAATTACGAACTTTAGCGGAACAACCACTATCTGAAGATACTAAAAGACGAAGACGGGACCAATACTGATGATAATAATGAAACACAAATAGCTATTGGAAAGATTAATGTGAAAATAGATAAGACAGACTAAAAAAAAATATTTAGTCTTTGTCAAAGATGACATAGCTGAACAGGAAGTGAATAATGAGGCAGCTAATACAGTTTTGGACAAGAAAAAAAACTTAGATTCGAAGTTTCACTATGACAAATAATAAATAATAATAATATATAAAATAATAATTTAATTTATTTTATTCTCTCGAGGAGCTCGTGGCTTAATAAGAACTGCCACTTGGGTCGATCTTTAGGTTAAGCTGCGCTTGCCTAGGTCGATCTGTGGATGGGTGACCGCCCATTACAAACCGAGTTTCCTCCGTGCCTCGGAAAGCACGTTAAGCTGTTGGTCCCGGGTGCCATATATAGATCTTTGGCAGTCGTTACGGGTAGTCAGTGACCTGAAAGTCTGACATCCAGTCTTACCAAAGGGTATCGCTATATTACCTATATTACCTAGTATTAACTGGGTTGTGGAGGTCAGATAGGCAGTCGCTCCATGTAAAATACTGGTATTCAGCTGCATCCGGTTAGACTGGAAGCCGACCCCAATATAGTTGGGAAAAGGCTAGGCAGATGATGATTCATTTTATAATAATAATAAATAATAATAATAAAGTTACCATCAAATGCAATCCCTTCTACAAAGAAATCCTTCAAATAATTCTAATTTAGGTTTAGCATATAGTTCGATGTAGGTACCCACCGTTAGCACTGCCCGTTGTTTTAAATTAATTTGTATTCAAAACATTGTTACGCGAGCTACACCGTGTGCATGTCTTTAAAACGTAAATGCATTTCGCAAATAATTTTTGAATGTCTTTGGCATTTCGTTATTTGGATTAAGAAGACTATTAACATTTTCATGGTGATTATTTAATAAGATTTCTTGGTTTGAGGCCATTTTTGTTGCTTTGTGTTGCCTGCTTGACTATCTGATCATTGCTAATAATTTGAGGATGGGTTCTTTATATTACTTCTCAGGATCTTTTTACTCAGACACTAGAATTTGATTTCAGTGTTTCGCTTTCATCCAGTTTCACACTTTATTCTCTTTACCTATAATTTACTTGCTTGTTATCTTATACTAGACTGCCATTTCAATCACTATAATTAACTATCTCCGTCGAAAATAAGAAAAAAGTAAAAGCAGCCCCACTTACTTCAATGCATATTCAAGTTAATACAGAGCCGAGTCGAGTTATATTTGTAATAGCATATTAAAGTATTAAAGCCAGCAATTTTTGCGACCACGTGATATGTTGAGATACGGATTAGCGTCATTGTGACAACGATTCACACTTTTGTAGGTAGATAATGTGATTGGACTAATTATTAAAATAGTAAGGGAGGTTTAAAATATGTGCATTCAATCAGAATCAGTATTAGTTTATTTCCCTAACCTAACCATACATGTGATTGATAAGTTGTGTATTGTCAAATTTTCAACCGGTCTCAATGAAAGTAGCTTTTCTGGAACTTGTCGAAGCATACGATACAAAAAGGTGCCAGCTGTTGGCCCTTTCACCGTGTTACAGTTTTATTTTATTTCTTGGCGATGCTTCTGGGTAACAGCTTCAATACAAACTATCTTGAAATTAAAAATGACTGAAGTAATTAAGTAAAATGATGCAGTAGCTTCCTACAACATTTATTTAGCTAACCAAACACGTCACGCTCGTAGGCTAGATAAGATAGCCTGGATCTCTGCAACAGTGCAACACAAGCCTTATCACACAATCAGTCTGGTTAATAACTGGGTGTGAAAGTGAGAGTTGGCGGCTTATCAACCGATTTAGTTACAAGGACTTATTAGAAATGGGTTAGGTTTGTGATACTCGTAGATGGGTCTTAATGGCGCAAGAGACTTACTGATCATATCTTTTGGAGCTTTACGCGTTTGGGATGATGTTAATCATCAACGATATTCCTAAAGAGAAGCCTGATTGTGTGAGGAATGATATGAAAGAGAAAGGACTAAATGCCACCGTGACGTCTAACAGGAAAGAATGGTAAAAGGAAAATGTGTTGCACAGACCCGAAGAATGGGGTAAGAGAATCTTATTGATCTTAATTTTCATCGTAATGTCAGCTTGCTAATTTCAAAAGGCTGCTGAGTACCTACGTCTCTTCCAGATGATGAAATTTGGGGGAAATTCCTAATAGTCCTATTCTTAGAAAAAGAACTTTGCTCTTCTCTAATAGCGTGCCTACAAAAACTGTTTTGAAAATATTATAGATTGTGTTTAGCATCAATCAGCACAGCTGTTTTAGACCCGACCGTGTTTCGCGTAATTATAACATTCTCGCAACAGTAAGCTTAAACGAAACAGATGCTCCTCATAATTTTGCGAACTAATTAGCGAGCACTTGTTACAATTTCCATGCCTAATTGTCTATACGTTCGACCTTATTGCTTCAGTAATGGCCCAGGATTACGAGTTGTAGCATTAGTTTCTATGATAGATGACATTTCATCACCAGTGGTGATCAAACTCTCAATCTGGCGAAGGAAAATATCGTAAGGTAACTGCTTTGAACTAAAACGACTTCTACCTACCCGTACTGGGTCGCATGGTAATAGCCCTCTCCCTCTTATTGGGATAAGATCTATGTTATTGTTATGTCACAGCAGTGGGAAATTAGTGAACACGGTGATTACGCGCTTCTTCAACCTTCTGTAGAATTAAACTGTTATCAAATCTGTACTAAATATATTTTTATGCCCATGAGCTGTGGTATCTTATCTCTTGGTGACGTTGTTAAGGCCATCTGCTCGTACTAATGAAAAATTATAAATGTGATAATGCGTGTGAGTGCATAATACACGGTGTGTTTGGATCGTATCACCGTTATTGCAATATACTGGAAAACTGGGAATGAGAATTCTGTTTGCCAAAGAATTTCTATGAAATATTGCATTCATTATCTTCTACTATAGTTATGAAACTGGACTGGTCTTGCGTTATATTTGTTTTGATTTGAGGAACTAGAAACAGGTGATAGTAACAAATAGCCGTTGCGCTGTGTTCAGATGCACTACTTATTTAACTTTCATAATGAAATTATGGTATTTTTTCATTATTATTTTTATTATGGTCTTTGAAGCGCCTAGTGTTTGAATCACCGGTGAATTTAATACAAACTGAAGAAGAAGACAAGCTGCGACGACCCCAATCAAATTGAGTTAATGGCAAGAGAAAGACCGGTCAGGTCAAAATAACATTATTTAAAGCGTACTGTCAAGGCATGTACACGGGAAGTCTGTGGTTCAGCAGTGCTCGGGGGACGCTAAATGCCTTGCGCGTCCAATATAACGTTAATGTTTTCAAACTCCCTCGTTTCTGTAGTGCCTCAGGGATGTTTTCCCAATCGGGTACAGATGGTTTCCATGCTATCATCAGGAAAAAGGTGCATCGCTTGTGAAGAGGATTCGGGGGAGTGACAATAGCTTCCTGAAAGTCGTGGCTGAGGACCCGAGAACAGACCCTGATAAGAACAGACTTACTCTGGATTATAAAAAAAAACTTTGATGAACGAACTCATTTCTGCTTTTTATAACATCTTTATCGAATTTAGCGCCTAAATATAATGTGTCTGATAAACATTATCTTTTTTTTTGTGACAGAGTTAAGCACCATTTTGATACGCGAACGATTTTAAACTAAGTTTAGCAATAAAAACGATAATAAATGACCTGAAGGTACACACGTTTGTACAGGCTTCATGCTTTGAGCAAAGTAATGAATATTAAACAAGTTTGTTGAAAAATAAATAATTAAGTGTCTGCAAAGGATGTGAGAAAGCAAAAAGATCAGTTTCTATACCGCTGTTTACTTTTGTAAGTGAATGTAATATTTGCACAAGATAATACTTCGTACAAATGCATTATGCATTTAAAGCAATACTTTGAGTTTCTACATGTTTCATTAACCTTTCAGACTTGGGAGTCAACTCTTTTTTGGCGTTTCAAGTTTTTTGGAAAATATTAAGGTCCAAATGACATTTTCATTTCGGAGGTTCATAAACTTGCTGAAGCTGTTTCTTGGTAGGTATCTTATATTATAACGATTTCCAAATCATCCGCTACCGATATCCACACAGCATGCAATTTGATAGTCGGATTCCGATCTTATCTTATCGCGATATCACTCGGCACATTCGGGGGCGTCGCTCGAACCAGTTTCATAATCTGGTTTATCATTAAACGCATTGTTTCCTCCATAAGGAGCCTTATATTCAGCAGTGGATGATGCTGACTTGATAGGGAGATGATGCGGAAACATTCTCGGAGCATCGTAAGGGCCCAGTTGTTTTGCTATCGATGCGTGTACGCCATTCTTATCTCGAAGTTCCCCGGCTATCTCGTAAAGGGTTACGAGAACTTGCAAAATACATGAAGATATAGGTAGGGTTACTGCTTGTTAGGAAATAACATTATCGGAAGCAATGCTCGATATTCTTTGGTTGGGTTTGAACATTCATATGCAATGGTTATGTTTGGTAAGGCTTGCGGCATTCTATGTTGCTGTTAGTACATGGATAATGGTTACCACTTCTTATCAAGTGCTAACTTTTTGGCAACCTTAAAATTAAAAAGGTCTACTTCAAACAGTACTTTTCGTCTCCGTTTTCGGTTTCAGGTATTTATCAGATTAGTCATTTGCTTTATATTGTCATTCTTCAACTCTGCTTTACCATCGAATACAAAGCTATAGATTTGCGGGTCTGAATTATGTGTTTTTTATGTCAATTGAAGTTTCCTCTTTATCATTGTGTGTATGCAAACGGCAGGCTGCCGTTATGTATGGCGTTCTATGGGGGAGGCCTTTGTCCAGCAGTGGACGTCTTATGGTTGATGATGTATCAAGTTTAACCTACAAAAGCTTAAAACAGGGGTTCAATGATGACTATTTTACTCTTTACTAATAGGTTTTTCTTCTTAATTTTTGATAACGACTAAAACATCTCCGGAAATTGCCATGACAACCCTGTATATAAGTTTGTCTACATAGGTAGGTATAGATACTAGTACAATATAAAGATGTATATTAATGCATGTATTTACAATAGCTATCATTCATGTTTATGAAGGCAGTGTTTTAGTAAGCTCCAAGGACGTGATAATGTCCTCTCTCGAAAGCGTATTGTATTGATGATGTCATTGACTTGTTGTTTATCGTTTATGTTAATTATAGTATCTCGATTTTCATCTCTAACAGTGAATTGGTATGTTTAATCAATTGAAATGTTTGATCTTGTAATTTCTGAATCGAGGAAACATCGTCAGGATACCAAACTAGCATACCTATTCCTGAGAGATGTTTAGCTATGGCTTGTCAAGCCAAGTCAGAGGACCAAGGGCGGCATAGAAACTCTAAAACACCAACAAGCACTACCACACAAGAAAGAAGAAGAAGAATTTAAATATTTAGAACGAAAAGCTAGCGACACGTGTCTTTAAATTAACAATCTATAGCGTTTAGTCATAAGATAAGATAAACTAATCAAGATTAGATAGGTTGATAAGTGACAGAACTCGCAATGTGTCGGCGACATTATGTTCCAAATTACGTCAATTTTTTTAATTTATTTATACAATTTGACCTAACTACTAGCTTACTGAATTTGTTATATGTAAATTGTTAGGTTATTTAAGTAAATTAATAATTTCATACCCCCTATAAAATACACATCCTTAATCGTTTTCTCCAGTTTTTAAAAGAAACTGAGTCACACTACACAGCCCAGTAACTGGCAAAGTCTGTCAACACAACATCTATACATCTGTTTAGAAGCCACTATGCCATAGACAGACAGAAACACCGTTACACACGAATTGACAAACAGTTGCCATCTAATAAACATTAGTATCAGAAGACGTATCCTGTGACGTCACATAATATATTTAGTATGGACATGACGCCAATACTGAATACGTCTAGCGAGTCATGTTGAATAAACATATTGTGACAAAATGATAAATGTTTATTTTATTTGTGACATTGAACTAGAATCCAGAGATATATGAATATCATATTAATATGTATTACGGCATCATAGATCCCGTCTCTTTTTACCCGACAACGGCGAATCCAAAAGGAAGGGTAATGATTTTGGCAGTCTATGTATGTATGTTTGTATGTTCCACCGTAACGCCTAGACTACTGAACGTATTTTAATGAATGAGGTGCCAATTGTTTCGTAAGAATAGCCCGGGTAACATAAGCTATATAAATTTTAACAATTCTTTTTATGACGGAATTTAAATATCAAAATCTAAGCTCGAAAAAAATTTGATTAAGATATTCATAACATGTTTGGTATCAAATGACAGGTCTTAGCGAGCACATTACAAATATTTATTTCTCGTGGTCTTAATCTGCTATTTACTCGTAGGTACTATTTAAATAGCAAACCAACATTCAGTAGAATTTTACATCATGAAAGTAATATATTATAACGGATTTATTAAATAACACTAAAATAAAATTCAAATAAAAAAAAAACTTTAAAAACTAAAACCCGACTACAAACCGCGGTCTTAAAAGAAGAAAACAAGAAAATTATTCTTGTCTGATATTCATATATTGAATTTGTATATTTCTATTTAAATATACTTAAGTAAAATTATTAAAATCAAAAAGATCAAAACATGGGCACATAACAAACGTCGACAAAAAAGGGGCACGGTTCGGTGCATTGGTCGATTCCTTAAATCTCTCTGAGTACGGCAGTTAATCTTTTAAAATCGTTTGGGTTAACAATAAGTTTAACAATAAGGTCCAGACATAATACACACATGAAGACCATGCAGTAATCTGCATGGTCTTGAGTTCTGAGATGGTCTGGTATTATAGAGGTCAGTCGTAGTCGCATGCCACCTTACTAACGGCAACAGCAGCTGACTTCTGTATCAATGAAAAAGCCATGAAAGCCGACTACGGCGCGGCGGTCCTCTATAATAATTTTACTTATATTTAAATTGAAATATACAAATTCAATATATGAATATCAGACAAAAATTATTTTCTTGTTTTCTACTTTTAAGACCGCGGTTTGTAGTCGGATTTTAGTTTTTAAAACTTATTTTTTTATTAACTGTAATGAACATTGTCAACTATTGTTTTATTTTTTCGAACTGACTGTAGATAAAAAACTGAAATTGGGTTAATAAGGCCAGACTGCCGTTACAATGAATAATATTACAGCTTCGAATTTTCGTCACCTGAAGGCACCTGGGGCACCTGAAGTTTCACATATTTGGAAGTTTCAGTGGATTATATCTCCGGTCTAAGTTTCAATTTTGGAGAAACGCCATTTAACTCTTAGTTTCCCTGAAAAACCTTAGATAGGTAGTAAAATAATCTTAATCAGGTTATCAAGTGACTAACTAGTCTAAAACTTAGACAGAACAATTTATTCACTCAAAACTTTTTGCAACAGCTATTTTATCTGCAACCTCACTGTAGCTTGGTTATCAGTTCTGTAGATGAGTTGCACACTCACACAGACCCGTGTGAGTCACTGAGTGATCGTGAAGTAATATCTCAGGACAGTGAACTGGCCGACACAGCGGATTATAACAAATTGCGTTAAATGAACGTAGATAATCGTAGTCCGTCTATACATAAATAGGTTGTTTGGGAATTAGAGATGAGAGGTTTTCCAAGTCATCGGGCGTCCCCAGAAATAGTAAGTTCTTGGTTTTTGCGTTATTTCTGATGGGTTGTAAGTAAGAGAGGGAAGGAGGACTCAAACCATCCCTTTTGGCATTTCATATTACACACATCAAAAGTGTCTAGGGATCAACATATATTTTTGCAATAACTTTTCTCCTGATTGATATTAATTAAAATTTTCTTTAAGGATTCATCAAATAAAGTGTTTTCGTTTGTCACAGTAACGATAAACCAAGTCACCTTTGCATTAATAAAGAAATTTGCCATTTTCCTAATAAAGGGATTTTTGACATTTGAACCACTAACATTAAAGTTCGAAAAAAAGACTGAAATAACAGTTTTCTTTAAAATTTTATTGGGTAAAACAATTAATAATCCGTGTTTCTACCGCGAACACTAACAACACAAGAACATCGGTTTGGCATACTCAAAATGAGTTCATCCAAATCACGCTGTGGAATGGCCGCCCATGTTCGTTGCAACAACAAAAAAAGGTCTTCTTGCGACTGGATACCCTCCATATTCGGCAGAGCTCTTCTCTGTAGCATATCCCATGCATGCTCAATCGGGTTCAAGTCTGGCGACTGAGCAGGCCAGGGCAGGACATTGATGTTAGCTGCGGCGAGAGTCTGTCTTACAACTCTTGCAATGTGCGGTCGTGCATTATCATGCATTAACTGAAATAAGGGACCGATTTGCACTTGTAGAGGAACGATGACGTCTGATACAATCGTCTCAGCATAAATTTGAGCGTTGAGGTTGCCTCTGATCCAAATCAACTCAGTTCTTCCGCCGATCCAAATACCCGCCCATACCATGATGGTTCCACCACTATAAGGATGGACTTCCTGGCAGGATTTTAATCGCTGTTGGCGTCCAGGGGTTCTCCAGTGTCGTATACGTCTTGTATCCGGTCTCATACCAAAACGAGACTCATCAGAAAAGCACACGAAACGCCATTGTTCTTCTGCCCAATTTCTGTGTTCAAGAGCCCATTGATATCGAATCCTACGATTGTGCATTGCTATAGGTGGTACCCGTAGCGGTCTTCGGGAATGAAGGTTCACTTCATGCAAGCGGTTTCTGCCTGTTTGGTCGCTAATTAAGTTCCCTGAAGAGTGATGAAGCCTCACGGCTAACATCATGGCGGTTATTGTTGGAGCTCTTCGAGTTACGATTTGAATGTATCGGTCTTGTCTCCGTGTGGTGCAGCGATACCGTCCTCCATGGCGCTCAGCCACGGTACCAGTGCTTCGGTAACGTGTCCAAAGTCGACTGATAACACTCTGACTTGTATTCAGAGCTAAAGCCACAGTACGTTGCCGGGAACCAGCTTCTATCATTCCCACGGCTCTGAGCATTTCTTCCCTGCTTAAATGACGTCGCCGCTCCATAATAACGTTGGTTTTAATCAGTTGTAGGGAAACAGTAGCACTAATAATGTCTTCAATGCGTTGTATGTTTTTATAGGGAAAATATTGACAGCTGATTTTCATCTTTTACTCGAATTTGATTCACAGTTCCTGATTCAAATTATGAAATGCACCAAAAAGGATCCATATAAATATATAAAATCATAAATTTATTACAAAGCCACATCTCAATCTCAAGAAATCCGCATAAAAATGCTTGGTCCCTAGACACTTTTGATGTGTGTATTAAAAATGAACTTGTCCTGAACTTTTAAACTGCGTTCAAGAGCTGTCAATATTATTTTTTTACCTACTGATCGTCTGCAGTGCCATTTGTGAAATGTATTCTTAGTTAGACCAGACTGTGGTTAGACTGGCTCGCGCTTGACCACTCTTTACGTTTTATCGTACACGTGTTAGTGTAGTCGTCTGTAGTTGAGAGATGGTACAGTCGACGATGGCGCATGCTTACTTAGAAGATTTTTCATGTAGGTAGGTACCTACAAATACTCAAAAAGTTCAGCTTATCAGATGACACTTTGAATCTGAGTTGGCCTAGAGTTACCAATAAAGTGCGGTTAAAATTGTGTTGACCATCACTCCGCTGCCCTTATCCAAGTTTATTTGGGGTCGCCATAGTATATTTACCTCTTCAATATATTTTCCAAATCATTATTGTGTGTAAGTTCCTAACTGTATGTATGTAGTTAGTCATAAAATAGTTAATAGAAAACTTATTCAATATACAAATTATGCGATCACGAATTGACAGTAAAATATTTTATTAGTCAGGATAATGTTTAGGTATCGACCTTCTCTTTGGCCAGTATTATAAACGGTCGTGAGCCAATACCACAGTTGTTATCACGATTGGTAAACGCTAAAATGATTGCTTTATCCATAAAATAGCATAATCTCTCAGCTGCCCTTCAACAAAACGAATAATTGGACAAGGAGTGTCTATCTTAGCCGTGAAGATCTAATGGAAATCGAGGGCAATCCTCATTTTTTTAAGGCAACGTATTTCGTCACGTCACGTCAACGTATTGATGAGCTGATGACGGAAGGTATTAACGCTTAGGAGTTGGAGAATAATTCTTAAATATTATGGGGATGTATAGTTGTATTCTTTCGGGTTATCTAGGTGAGCTAGTTTTATTGATTAAAGGTTAAGACCTTAAGGGTTCTAAAAAAATTAAACCGACTCAAAAAACACTAAAAAGAAATTAACAACTTTAGCTTCAGAAGTCGGTCGTTTTTGTGTTTTCGGTGTCGGTTTTTTGTGTTGGCATAGGTACCTATGTATTCTGTAATTGACTCATCCGATGTGCAAAATTTTTACGAGCTCGACAAATCGTAAAAATATGCACTCAGTGTTACCTGCATTATAAAACAGTGTTCAATAAAACTTGGAATGCGAACATGTTCATAAATATGTTGGCGTTTCCATTGCTTTTAAATGTCAATGTTGCCAATTCGTGTTCTGAAATATTCGAGTTTTATGTGAGTAACTATAACTAGCGGAATCTCCAATTAGTCAAGTTTTCAAGATGTGATTACGCGACATTCAAATCAAATCAAATCAAATCAAAACTCATTTATTCAAACTAGGCTGATAATCAGCACTTTTCGAACGTCAAAATTTACTTTACTTTACTTATTTACAAGAGACAGTCCCCCAAAACGCCCCCCCTTCGACACTTCCTAGTGTTTTTGCTGGAAAGAAGAAGTGGCGGAACAAACTCCCCAGCACACATCTGTCTGTTAGGTTGGTTAGAAGAACCAGACTCGATACAATAGTAAGGCAAGTATAAAAAAGTATATAATAATAATAAAAAAAAGACATAACATATCAGTAAACTAATCTTGGAGAAAGAACATAAATAAATAACAAACATTGTCTTGTGTTCAACTCAGCGACCAACTGTTCTTATCATTTAAGTAGTCGTTAATGGAATAGTACGCTTTTAAACAAAGATTAGATTTTACTTTGGCTTTAAACGCATTAAATGGCAAGTCTAGAAAAGAAGATGGCAGTTTGTTATAAAATGTTATACCAAGCCCGACGAATGAATTATGAACTTTGTGAAGCCGGTGAAAAGGAGCGCGTAGTTTATGCTTATTTCTAGTGTTAAAGTTGTGAATATCACTGTTTTTAGTGTAGGTACAGGTGGATATTTTGTTTAATATATAAAATGTTGGCAAAGATGAACTGAGAAGCAACATTGTGCTATTTCCAGTACTACTTAGTGTTTGTGGTGCTTTTGTTTTCTTTTTTTTAAGTTGCTTGGTTTATTCGTTTGTTAGAATCTGTAATGACAACAAATCATAAACTTCTTGGTCTACAAAAAAAAAACCTAACATTTTAAAATTGACGAAAAAACGAACGGCTGAAGAGGTTATCGATGGTTTTTTTAAGACCGAATAAAATGTACTATCGTAACAACTTCATTATTCACTATTCAGTAACTTCCAAAGTTAGAGAAATTTCCCGAATATTCGATATGGAAAAAAGAAGCCTTAGGTTAGGTTAGGTTAGGTTAGTAACACGTGACAATAAAGTATCTGGACAAAGATCACCGATGCGGTGAGTTACTTAGATCGTTTGTGAAGTCAATTAGAGTGACAACTCAAACATCACGACGTGACCAGCAATGCTACATTTACAGTAATTGTTACTTTGAGTGCTGGTGAAAAACACTTCGACAAATATGCTGGAAGCTGGAAAATATTACCTGTTATCTCACATGCAATAATAATTAAGTCACAGTTATTTTAGTAATACGGTAGAAACTAGATAAGTGACTAATAACGCTGATGCAAATTAATAACAGGAAAGACGTCTTTGGTTTGGTAAGAACGAAGTAAGACTGACTCCTTTGACCAATCTAAGTTGCTTCTGCTTGTATGACCGTTTGCACAAAAACTAGGTAACACAAAAAAAACCGCTATGTTGTATTTTCAACGCCCGTTCGTTTTGATATTGCTTAGTGTTAGTGACAAAAAGCTAGAGTCCTACCAGATACCAAAGACTGTCCACACGTCATTAAACCTTATAAATTATACTTATTCATAAAATATAAGGAGGAGGTGCTCTAAGGCTCCCTTGGAAAGGTTAATACCTACACGTTGTAAAAATTGCTACATTGCTACAAAAAATAATTCAGTGATTACCTACTATGCGAAGAACAGGTTCCGTTTTTATAATAAATTGGAGACCGCTTATGATTTTATACGCACATTAAGAATGTACATTACGCTGTTGTATGCGAATACCCTTTGACGTACCGCAGTCTGCAAGTTTGCAACCACTTTTTTTCTTAAGGCCTTAAGCCTTCGTTATTAAATATTCGCTTCGATAAATCAGATATAAAATATTAAGTAATGGCTAAAGTATCAATAGTTTGAAATTATAAACATTATTTGATGTCTGTTTACAAAATCGTTCTAAAGGGTGTTTGAACCTTTCACGAAGCCGTCTACCAAGCATTAGTACATCAAACTAAGTACCCCTACGCAAAAAATATTGCTGGAAAACGCCTTTTTTGGGGTAAAAATTCCATTTTGCCTACGGTAAAACTTAAAGTAGTACTCTTAACATTGTGCTAGTGGATCGTTTGAATAGTAAACGGATTATAAAGGAAATTCAAGTAAAGTTTATAACCTGTAAAGCTAGTATTTTAATACTAGCTTTTCAGGTTTAATAACAGCTATGAAAAATTTGGAACTTTGACCCCAATGTGTCAAAGATGAAGAGAACAAGTGCCTTTCGGCTTCGTTAAGGGTACTTTACACCCCTTATAGTCTCAGGAGCTGCCGATGTCGTTAGACTGCAAGCCAATCCCACCATAATTAGTAAATGGCTTGGTAAATTATTATTTTGGTCTTGACTCTAAATCCGTCTTTATACCACATGAAATCATCAGACCACAACATCCCTTGGTTAGCTACTAACTAATCATCTGATATGGCCTATGGCTTTATAAATTATGCATTAACTGCTTATAATAACTTGCATTGGCCATCATTCACTGCTCACTATGGGACTATAAAAAGCAGTATTAGTGCCAGTCATGTAAACACGCGATTATGTAAGGTTTAATAAAGCTATCATTTAAAGACCAGTTCATAATTTTTTATAAACATAAATTGTCTTGATAGACACAGAGTAGTTAGCAAAGAGAAATGTTACACAATGCATTGCTTACAAGATGGTAGGTGTTTGTTAGGATTTCCTGTATCTAATTATGCACTAATTCGTTGTTGAGTTAGTACCACGAGCTCGTGGCTACAGAATAATAACTGCTCCAAGTCGATCTTCATGTTGAGCCGCACTTGCCTCGGTTGGTCCGTAGATACAGGATCCAGAATATTCTCAGTGCCTTAGAGAGCACGTTAGCGGTTGGTCCCGCCTTACACGGTTGGTGATGAAACGGTAAGACTGTAGGTGTTAGGAAACCTTGATAGGATGAGCACCTTTGGATTGACAGGTATGTCAACTGGCAATAGGCTTGCTTTCGCTGATGGTGGTGGATCTTTCAAAAAGGATGAGTGGGATTCCAAAATCCACGCCTGTATTACTCCATTTACTTACTAATCCGTAACAATTAATGAAAACTCTGAGCGTATAGGACCGCCTTTGAAGCTTACGATTATAAAATAATTTTATAGCCCCTTAATAATGTTATGCAAATAACTAGCTTACGTCGACAATTACTTTACTATTCTAGGCCAGTGGTACAGGTTGGTGAAAACAATTTTTTTAAAGGTAGACAATTAATAAATGTTGTTTTGTCAGCATTTAAATTAGCAAAAATTGCCAGCTGAAGTTAATAATAACCGTGCGGCAGACTATACAACTTTGTGTTCAGTAAAAGAAGGTTAAAGATAGCATCAGTAAAAGATCCCTTTAAAAAGAAACAATCAGTTTTTGAAAGCGGATAAGCTGAACACAGTGGTAAAAGTTTTCTTTTTCGAAACTGCTATATTTAATGTAGTATTGATGGTATCTTTAAGAAATTCAATAAATTTTTCAGAAAATAAAAGCAATGTGTTTTGAAAGGAAAGTAAAATGTTTCACAAGTTGTTGAGAGAATGTAGTTATTTCATTATATTTGAGGTTTTCTAATATACGTAAACAAAGTAAAAACTATGAATGAACACGCTACACTGATTTCCTACGCGTAGCCTTGAACAGCGCCCACAAAATGCACGTTTAAAGTACAAGTATTATAGTTCAAATTACCGAGACCGCACCGTACTCTGTGCATGGAATATTTCATAAGTGATCTGGTAATGTATTGCGAGGGAAAGATAATCACATAATAACTAGTCACCCTTAGTTAACTCTCGTAATTTACGTGTTAATAGATATAAAATGAGTACTAGAAGTGCATGTGCATGGAGAAGTGGTCTTCAATAAATAGTTCTGTTGCTTCTGTTCAATTTTTAAGAGCAGAAAAAGATGTTTTAGATTTTTATATCACACCCACACACAACGTGCATAACATTTAGATGTCGCGTATTGCTTGGGAAAACGGATGTAACCCCAAAAAACCAAACGCATTTGATTTTATGAGTAGAAGTTAGATGAAAGTATTGTTTGGCGCAAGGTTCATTATCAACATCTTCCTGCCCTTGGTCTATGTCACTTGGGGTCGGCGCAACCAGCTTTGTCCTATCTCCTCTGTGAACCGTCACGTTATCATTTACTATTTATGGTTTGGCACAAGAGCAGGACAAATCAATATCCTGAAGTAAATCTTATGTTTAACTTAAATTTTCATGTCAACAGGAAATCTGCTCACTGCTGAAAGTCGTATCGTGTCTGTATCATCGTACATTGTTCTATATCTCAATTAAATATCATCCTAACTCACCTTCGTTATCAATGCGAATTACCGCCACAACATTGTATGATCCATGAGACCATGACCTCAGATTTGGTCCTCCGTTGGTTCTGCCTCACCGACTCAAAGTGGGTGCACTCAAACTCAAACAATTGAGTATTAAGATGTTGAACGTGATTTATGCTTCCTATGTCTAGATTGAACGTACGAACTAAGTTTGGTTCCACTGTCACATTGGCTGCGGGAAATGAGAATTAAAGTCTGCTACAAATACAAACATTTTGGCAATGATGTTGTAATATACAACGTTAGATTAAAATTTTAGTAAATTATACAATATTTCACTCTGGCAGCACTTGCACACTCATTTGAAGATACGGAAAACAAAGAAAGGACTATTATACAAGTACCCAGCGGTAGGTGAAGTCGAGCTGACATTGATTATGAAGAACTACCTATACATACAGGACTTCCCTTCGGTAAAAATGACAAACTTCCATATAGACCTACGTATCATTTTTGACCCCTATAGATGCATCTCCAAAAATCATTCCTTATTGTACATTTTCTTATAAAAGGAACTTTTGTACAAAATATCATGTATCTAAACCCAGCGCCTTTGACTGTGACCTGTCTGGCAGTTTTAAGGTCTATCGTACATTTTCCTTCGTCTTGAGCAGTAGAACCACACCTTTACACGCTTATTTCGGCGTAGACCTTGTTGACGCGGGCTCGCTATTACTATGCAGACTTTGACGATTCTAGACTGCTTGCTGCGTTGTTGTCATACATTCTAATGAACTCGCTCATTGGCTAGAACAAGCAGGTTTAGCGTGACAACTCATTGTTCTGCAATTAGGCGATCGTAACGGAAGTCCTGTTATGCGTCTTGTTAAGTTTTAGAGGGTACATTGTCATAATTATCACATATTATCTGCCAAGCATTCTTCCAACGATGTGGGGGTCGACTTCCAGTCAAACCAGATGCGTCTGAATATCAGTATTTCATATGGAGCTGTCTATCTGACCTTCACAACCCAATTAGTATTGGGTAGTATGATACCACTAGGTAATCCTAGGTGCCTGGTGAAGGTTGCGGGGACCCGCTGAATGCGAGACGCTCGGGACCAGTCGATGTGGCGACATCTGAGGGAGACCTATGTCCAGCAGTGGACGTCGTTTGGCAGAAATGATGATGATGATGATGAGGTAAGCTTGACTACTTGTAACGACTGTCAAAGATCTTATGATGTTTAAATGGCCGGTACCAATGGCTTAACGTGCTTTCCGAGGTACGGAGGCAACTTAGTATATAGTGGGTGGTCACCCATCCACAAGCCAGTCTAGGCAAACGCGACTTAACCCGAAGATCGATACGAGTGGCTGTTATTATTAAGTCACGAGCTCCATAGCAGTCAAGGCCGCGGTATCTCTTACAACATCCCGCAGCCACGAGTACCTTACCTACCTTGAAAATATTATTTTGATTGATTGTTCATTAGGTTCAACAATTATTGTATTGTTTCCTGCTGTGCTATGTCTAGCACTCACTTTCCATTACAATTTCATAATCGTCAGGTACAATGTTATTTATGTACCTACTTATGCACATCGCTAACGATATTTCCGATTCAATACTGCTATTTTACCTTTACCTATTACTTGGTATGTCTTTTAGTTATTTTCAAAATTAAAGATTAATACTTGTTTTACGGCTTACCCGTGTAGAATAGTCAATATATCAGCTTATAATGTCCAATGGGACACAGGTCTCCTCTGTATGAAAAGGAGTCGCCAGAGCGGGGTCAGTCTCATGTCTTCAATTTTTTATCTTTGTGTTTCTTATTCATTGGTTAAGTTTTAATTCAGTACAGAAATGCGAAATGTAAAATGCATACCTATTTAATGTTTGTGAGTCAATATGTCAGGTGTATCGTAAAATACAACAGCTTGAAAATGCCAATGTATACGGTTTTACCAAGGCGTATTGTGTAACTCACTGACTTGGTTGTGGAAGTCGGATTAGCATTCATTTGAATGCTGTAATGGTAACCACTACAGTTCCATCTGGTTTGACCGGCAGTCGACTTCAACTTCATTGTGAAAAGGCAAGGCAGATGGTCATAATTATAAATGAGTTACTCAGTTACTCAGTTCTAATTAGTCTCCTGAAGACACGTACAGTCAACGTTACTATAAGTGGTAACCACTTGTCATTGCTAGTGACTACGTCGTGGCTTTAAGGGTGATATTCCTAATGTTACCTTTTTGGTGTAAGGGCTTTTGCCTACACTAATGTTAATTGATAGCAGCTTCTACATCCTTTTAGCATTCCCTTCGTATCCTCCCGATTGTTTGCGGCTATCAGTTGATCTCTGTAGGATAACCAGCACAATGGGCTAATGACCTCAAATGGAAGATTCTACTGGGAAATTGAATAATGATATTCTTCATGGCCGTTACCGTGACGTTTCCATTTATCGTAATGCGGGTTCATATAAAGTACGGCACAAGTAGTGAATTTGACACTTACAGTATTTTTTTTATGCGTGTTAACACTGGTAACATATCATCCTGCAATTTCAGACGAGTAAGGGAGATTTGAACCTAATAGTACACCCCCATTTTGCCTGTTATGTGTCAGTCGCGTGTAATTGGGCGAAGCCTATTGCCATAATGCTGGCACAAATCCAGAATACGTGGCTGACTGGTGGTGTTGCGTGGCGTAACGTTCCCACTTCTGAAAACCCATCTTCCTCTCAGCGAGGAGGATTACATTCAACATTTACATGCCATAGAACTTTTAGATTTAAGTTTTGCCTTTAGTTTCCTAACACGTTTTCCGTTATTGTTTTGAGAGCCGTGGTAGTGAAATAGGGTTTTTCAACAATAAAATCTAATTAGTCCGTCTGTTAGATTATCGAAAAATATTGGACACGTGTTTTTTGTTTTATCAAATTAATAAAAAATTACGAAAATAAAACGTGTCAAAGATCACGAGTGGGGGCTTTTATCGCCATTTTGTGGGTAAAAAGGTACTTACATTGTGACGTTACACGACTTAACGCGACTTTTCGAAGCACTGTATCGTCTTCATCTTTTGCTTAAGTGAAAAAAGAAAAAATACTTGTCCATTATGTGTTGAAAATCTATTTGACGGACTAATAAAACTTTTTTGGTGAAATACCTTAATATTCAAAGTAAAGTACTTGCTCGAGTTCGGACCCCCGACCTCCTTTGTCACCACTGTCACTCCATTTTGCAGTAATAATCAGCTTGTGGTTTTGTTAACCAATATGATTTGGATTATTGGGATTTCCTTCGAGTAACAACCGCCGCCGCCAATACCATATGTGGCTAACATAAGGCTAGTTGGCAGACTGACCGCAATGGATCAACGTCCTTAGCCAGCCGAGTCTGTGTTGTAACACAACGTGGCGTGATTCAGTGTTATCTTACATATATGTATACACGAAGATGTAATCTAGTCTAATTAGCAAGTTCGCGGAAGAGAAGTTTAAGCCATTCGATTTCCTCAAACGTCTAATTTTCCGCAAAGGAGGTTTGACGCTGCAAACTCAGGGTGTCTTAAAAACTTCTGCGTGTACGATACTTAAACAGGAAATGAAGATTTAGTAAGTTAGAAGACCTTGATAATTGGCAGCCACCTTCAATGAGTTTCGTATTTAGTTACGGATTTTAACAGGTTTCACACAAGTTTTTTGATTGTAAAGTCAATCCAATACGTTCATGACTTTTTGATGGCGACCAAAGAAAAGAAAACTACAGAAGAACAGAAAGAAGTAGCCTGCTACCCTTTCTGTAAGCCCAGCAAGTGATGATAAGATGAGCAAAATCCATGCCTAATCAAAATTTCCAAGAACCAAATATCTGCGTTATCAACCCCACAATCCGTGCCTGTGGTCAAGAGCCCGCTTATCTAAGAAACCAAACTCTTGGAAATAACTGAGATAGATTTTCCATAGAGTAGCACCTTCTTGATGATTCACACTCATCATTTCGCCAGTACAAATAGATCAACGGCCTCAAATAGTCTTGTCTGTGTCGAAATGTTGCGATGGCGCGATAGAGGTGTTATCTTACAAACACGAGTATGCAATCGAGTCGAATCGACATAAAGTCGCATGTTTGTAACACACTTATTTGTTGACTGATGATGTTGTGGATGTGGAGTAAACAGGTGTGATTGTAGGTGACAACAATTTTAATGCGTTTGCAGGTTTAGAAGAAATAGTATTTATTTTGTGTTTGGGTGACGATTTTGGAGTTAATGATGTAACAGAAAATCACAGCTAAAATAAAGAGGTCAAGAAAGACGGAACAATTTACGAAACGTAATGTGACGAATTTTGCTAATTCGACAGTTGAAAGCTTAAAAACACGTTTCATTCTCAAGTAATTTTAAAAACAGTAACCAATTAAAATTTAATTACCATAGTCATACAAACTACTAATACAACAGCTACAATAACGGATGTGTCCAAACAACATCACAGCTTCATTCAACAGACAATTCTCACGTTCTAACGCCGTCCTCTTAAGTTGTGAACTGGTTGTCAAGTGACAATAGCACACCTGGACTTAACTGGCTTTGTTCGAAACTACTGCCATTTAATGCTTTGTGGGGCACCTGATAATTTACAAGTCAAACAGGTAAATTCTTTAGGGATATCCGACTAGTGACAACAAGTTTTCGAGATACATTTTTGGATTGTTGAGTTGAGTAAGTTAGTTCATATCCTACATATCTGAGACTACGTACAAGATACCAGAAAGGACAAAAGGTGACCTTTCAAATCATTTTATATTCCTACGGCGATTTCTTCAATTTCCAAATTATTCAACGGGAGTATATGTTTTTTGATAGCGTATCAAACACAAATCTGAGAATTCCAGCATCGTTGTCTCTGACAAAATAACACTTCTTCTTGGCCCTCAGGGTGATACCTATTAAAAGCTTGTCACAAAAGAGGAGACAATCAACAATGGGTGAGAAAAACATGTCGATGGTGATGTTTACAGAGATTTCGAAGATAGTGCTCGATATAAAATAAAACTTATGAGAAACCGTAAGAACTCAATCAAAGAAAACTGATTTTATATCAATAAAATTGCTAGTGATGATTCACTTACTAATACGCTGTACTACGTGGCTGTTTGTGACTGTAGATAAAAAATATACATTTATTACCATTATTAAAACTCTTGTCACAAAAGAATTAGAAAACGGACTGTGTCGTATAGTGTTCGAGTAATGCTGTATTATGAATTTTATTACGATAGCACTAAAAGATATATAAAGATTAACCGTTTCCATTCCCTGTAGCCTTTTGTTAAACGAGGACACAGATCGACAAGAGACTGGAATTCCTTTGGGGCTATTGTACCGATAGTATCATATTTACAGTGCTATCATTACTGGTTTCTTTCATACTTATTATTTTTAGAGCAATATATTTGTCTTTATTGCTACTCTCATTGGAAACCTGTGGTTGTTTTTTTTTAATCAATTATTTTAATTCTTTGCACACATGGGTAAACAGTACGTAGAATTTTCGTTGATTATTCTAGCGTTGCATGGGCATGCAAATAATATTAATTTCATATTTTTTGTAATTCTTATTTTCTTTTTTAAGACATACTAATAATAATAAATTATACTAAATTATGTTTTTGCGGTGGACAAGGGCCTAGCCCTGCAATACCTCCATGCCGTCGTTAGTCCAAGCACCGGTTTGCTCCAGTTTCGCCAGTTCTCCAGGTTTTCTTTAGCCAAGGGGCGCTCTCCTTGGCTAAAGAGAACTGGCGCAAACCGCAAACTGGTGTAGTGCTTGACACTAACGACGGCATGGAGGTATGGCAGGGCAAGGAGCTTCACGGACGCTTTTTCCGGGCCCTACACGGGCCCGATGTAGACTTCTTAGCGTCCGTAGCCTGGCTACGTTCCGGGGAACTCTTCGGAGAATCCGAAGGTTTTATCTGTGCAATTATGGACAAAGTTATGATGACGAATAACTACCGGAGACTAATTGTGAAGGACGGTACGGTTAACATTATGTCGGGCATGCCACGCACCGTTCGGACGAATCAATCCGTCATATTATCTCCGGGTGTTCTCGTCTGGCTAACGTAGAATACTTGCATCGACCCAACCTTTTAGCCAGGATTATCCATCAGCAACTTGCTCTAAAATACAACTTTGGGGATCGGAAGTACCGTACTACAAGTATGTGCCCGACCCAGTTCTCGAAAATATCACACTGTACTGGGATCAATCCATCATTACTGATAGCTAATAAGGGGTTAGTATAGTTGTGGTGGATCGATCCGACCGGCGCGCAATGATTGTTGACATAACCGTGTCGCATGACGAGAACCTCGTGAAAGCCGAGAAAGATAAGCAAATCTTCTTGGCTCGAGAGTTTGTCGACTTGTGGGGTGTGGACTCAGCGATCATTGTGCTGATAGTCGTTACAACCAATGGTTTTGTCAAGAGCCTCGACCAACACCTGAGGAGGCTCTCGTTTGGCATCTGGATCAATGGCTTGATGCAGAGAGCGGTACTCCTGCACACGGCTCGTATTGTTAGGAGGTTCCTTTGTCCCCCCGTCCCGTCTGGAGCCCTGACCGCCGGCCGGTAGCTTGGACCCTGTTGTTTTTTATTGTAAGAAATATTTAAAATGTACCTACAAAATTAGTATAAAAATAAATAAAGGCAAAAATAATAATAATTTATTTATTTGTCAGATAACAATGATCCATTATGGTGAGTAACAATTGAAACTTATAAACTATGTTAGTAGGCACACGATCACAAAGTAAATGTTACAAAATTATAATAGGAATTTGAAAATCAACATTACGAAATTTAATTTGTCTTTATTTTAAAATTGGTTTAAGGAAATAAAATAAAATTGCAATCTTAGTCTGCAAGTGAACCATACAGCAGTGGTTCGCGTAGTCGAAACATTCATAAAACGCGTTCAGGATACTGTTGCGGCTGCCCCGCATTCTACGCACCAGGGATGTGCACCGCTTGCGCATGATTGTATGGAAACAATCCACACGCGCCCCAGCAAACATCCCCGACGCGCTACAGAAGCGAGGCAGCCTCAAGAGCACCCTGAACGCGTTGTTATACTGTACACGTAGAGCGTTGTACTGTTTCTGCGTGTAATCCAACCATAGACCCGACTTCAAAAGGAGGAGGTTATCATTTTTACCATTTTTATTTTTAATTGTTTGGTAGGAAACATGTTTCCAGTCTGTTGAATAAGGATGCCACTAAGTGAGGCCTGGTGACCTGTAATACAGGTATTTTTGAAACTTACTTCAGGCACCAGCTCTCACAATGTGAATATACTATTGTTCAAATCTGTTTAGTGCTAATATCCATTGTGAGAGAAATAAATTAACTTATTGTTATTATTATAGACTGCCAGTATAAAAGGAAGTACAAAATGCCCTACATCGGGTTATTTTGACGTCCCTCAAATACCTAGCAAATCTGTGAGCTATCATATTAGCACGAACAGACAGCGCCCTACGTTCCCATTCAAACCTTGCTAAAAACAGTAGACATTTTTTAACAATAATGTCAAAAAATATTACAGAATGCCAAACAAAAGACCAATAACAGAAATTAAACATGTACTGTCAATCGTTATAACAGTTTGCCAATCAGGTAACTCAGTCAACCTACAGCGATTTATCAAATTAAGGAAGTCGTCAATTTTGTAATAACTTTTGCCAATTAATATTCGGTTTAGTGTACTTGATATAGGTAAATAGTTATTTGGTTTAAAATTATTGAGTCCATATCGGATTTTACCTTAAAACAATAATATGTATCCTCAGCCTTTCTTCAAATAACTTACAATATAATACGAAAGAGCCATGCATAAATAAGCATAAAGCCGTAACTACAATTTCCATAGCAAATTCAGCAGCAAAATCTGTAATAATACCTAGAAACGATTACACAATTACGATTACTAAAACTTATCCCGGAGTAAGCTCATTGCATCATATACAAGACGACATTCATTCTCTATTGTTAGTCAAACCTTGCGTCATTGGTAATGAATTGGCTATAACTCCTTATACTAAGTTATGAGAGGCGTTTATGAGTTGACAGTTCACGTTATAATTGAGGGACTAGGATGTTTCTTAATGCCCAGAGGAAATTGAGCTGTAGTTTGAAGTTTAAAGGTGTGGAAGGAAGGACTATTATTTGCCATGAGTCTTTAGCCGTTTAGCTATAACAATGATTGACTTAACCGTACTGAGGTAATAACGGGTTCGTGTGAAGGTACAATTTATTAATAAATATACCTAATGGTTCAAAGAAGACGGTGCGTCACACGAGAGTTACAAACTGTGGAGAATCAAATATCCCATCCTTTCACATTTCATCAACTTGGAAGAACGCCTGCCGCTTGGTTACGAACTGCAAATCTCATAAACGATTGGCCGCTGTAGATATATTCTGGCTAAATGGGGTATCCTCGATCCATTCCAAACAAATTGCAAGTGTGGAGCCGCTCTGTAGGATATGTGCCACCTCCTATCCTGCGGTCCTACCCATCCTGCACAACCATTTGCACAATTCAAGATTTACTCGAAGCAAATGTTATAGCTGTGCAGGTGGCCATGCTGGTCTATCACAATTTCTTTTCATCGACACGTAAAGAAGAAGAATGGTTCAAATCATCATAAAGATCTTATCGTGATTCACTTGGCTCATGAAATCTTTAATGCGGTGCATCGAATTCAGTAGAAAGGTAGAAACCTAATTCGACTAATGGTTAAAGACAGTATAATAATGATGAAATTAAATTTATGACTGACTAGGTGTTGCCAGCGGCTTCGCCCGCTAAAACTCGAAAATTATCCCACGGGAAGGTAAAATTGGGTTAATCCAGGTTATAAACTATCTGTGTACTAAATTTGATTAAAATCGCTCTAGCCGTTTAGACGTGAAGAAGTAACAAACATACACATTTACAAACTTTCGCCTTTATAATATTGGTGTGAAATAGTGTGATGCTTCCGAACAGGCTTCGGATTTTAAGTATCACATCTCAGTATTTTCAACAAACATTATCAAAATGTACGACAAATAACCCTCCTTTTGGGCTTTGCCGCAGTCGGGTAATAACCCGAGGCACAATAACCCTTAATAATAACGACTACCCGAAGGTCTTATTAATTGGCCAATGTAAACACTAAATAAATGGTAATGCGCTCTGATGATTGTCCCTAATAAGAGACCCACATTCTGAAACATTTGCAACAGTGCAGGTTGCCCAGTTTCTTTTAATATTTCAAGAGAGCGCTGTTTTGTCATTCAAATGTCAACAAAGTGTCAGATTCGGTGCGTTTCGAAGTTAGTTCCGTTTTTCACCGCAGTCCTAGTTATGATGGTCGTTGTGTACGTCTTTATGAACATTTGTCATCATTGTTGGTTTGCTTCTCACGGCGCACTTGGAGTTGAAGGCTTCACGTGTATTCGATTGGATTTAATATTATAGTTTTGGTTTACTTTTTTATTCCATACTTTCTTTGTAGCCATTAATTCTAGTAGCAGCAGTTTTCCTAATGATGGCTTTTAATTTCTGCGCGAGGGCAACTAAACTTGCTATTATTTTATTTTTTTTATTTTATTTATTAGGGACATAAAACCGTTACATGTTATAGAAAATACAAAAATCCTTAAAAACTAAAGCTAACAAATATGTAACCCACACCAATATCCACGTCTTAACAAAAGAATTAACAGACTGTGGTTTTTTTACAGAATACATAGCCTTCTGTGACGGCCGTATTAAATATTGTATTTAATTCAGATAAACTTATACTTATCTGAATTTAATTTGAATAGGTACATACCTACAATTAAATTATTATTATTTAATTATTAATTTTATTTCTTAATAATTAATTCCATTCAATTTAATTCAGTTCCATTAAATTAAGTTCATTATCCTTTTTTTTAAATAATTCAATTCAGTTCAATATAATTCAATTCAGTTCATTATAATTCAATTCAGTTCAGTTCAAATTAATTCAAAATAAAATACAAAATAATTCAAATCAATTATATTACATTAAATTAAATTACCTATACCTACCTTTTCCACTGCTTTCTTGACAAAATATCTATAGCTTTTTTTTTAAACATTTGGTTGGATAAGGTAAATATGTCAAGCTCCATGAAGTGTATGTTGAATGTCTCAACAAGGCGACGAAGAGGTGCGCGCATTCCGGCGTTAGTTTTGCAAAAGTCTATATGGAACAGTCGGGGTACGCGCACCCCCGGTTGGACAACAGTAAGCTATGAGACAGAAACCGTAGGCATAACCGTATGCATGGTTGATTATCTTAATCAAGATGAAAGTATGGAAAATACGGATGAGATTTAAAAGCATTCGTTAGCTGTAACTTAAAGGTTACTCCAACTGACATCTGATGTTCCTGAGGATCAACAGATTAGTTTATCGCTGGAGAGGACTCATAACTTTGATTATTAACGTACCCTTCATTCTTTAAAAGGAAGTTCGCGATACAGTGTAAATTGACCATACAAAGGTCAATTTCATTCTCATAAAAAATGGAATTGACCCTAACAGGACCAGGATGGTGAAGGACCATAAAATTCCAATTACTGCCCACCTTCCTGCTTAAATCATAAAGGATGGACAGTAGTGTTTATGAAAGCTAACCGCTTGTCCCGAACGCACTGGGTAAAACAGCTGCTGTCGGTCATCATCACATCATCGATATTTATATCAAAAGAACGGCCATTGATGAAATAAGGGTTTAGGTGGATTAGCATACTATTTCTTTGACTTTTGGTGTTATAAATAACTCATTGCCAATTCATGTGCCTATTAAGTTCTCGAATATGCTGATCGCATTTACAAAAATCAAGATCAAATTCTCAGTTTTTCCTTCCTCAACTAAATTTCCCACTGGAAAATTTAGTGGTGCGATTAATTTTAAGATGGCGTGCAATGTCCTGATCGCGTGCACCCAGAAAAATACAGTCTTTATGTCCATTCTTGGTTATAATAAGTACGTTACGGTTAGCAGAGCAAAAAGTTAATAACATAGTCTCTATAATAATCCCGGGTGTCCAGTCGCCTTTGGCGCCAAAAAAGTTTACTTAGCGCTCCTTGCTTCGTCATGAGATCTAATTGCAGAGTTCATTCAACCTGTTGTTTATGATATTTTATTTAAACAGTTTTAATTTAATGGTTTCTAGACAATTGGCCGACATTACATTAGGTTACCGACATAGCCCGAAGAATTGCCAAACTTAAGTGGCAGTGGGCAGGGCACATTGCTCGCAGAACGGATGGCCGATGGGGTCGAAAAGTTCTGGAGTGGCGACCGCGAACTGGAAGACGTTGCGTTGGATTGGAAGGCCTCCCACTAGGTGGACCGATGACCTGGTAAAGGTTGCGGGGATCCGCTGGATGCGAGACGCACGGGACCGGTCAATGTGGCGACACTTAGGGGATATGTCCAGCAGTGGACGTCTTTCGGCTGAAATGATGATGATGATGATGAGACAATTGGCTATTTACTAGTTTACTGTCTGTTGATTTATCGGGCGTGGACTCGAGAGGAAACATTAGTATGACGTAATAGGTCGTACTCCTGAAGACTTAGCTAAGGAGTATTTTCTGTTTGTTTAAGCTTAATTACTGCTGACTCATCACCATTATCTGCCTAACCTTTTTCCAACGACGCCAACGACAACGGCACGGTTGGTGCAGTGGCTGAGCAATTGGACTGCTGCGATGCGTTCGCGGGAACAAATATTTGAATGGCCTGCAGATAGTTGTTTCGGGTCTGGGTATTTGTGTATGTGAGTTTAAATGTTTGTGAACGCACCCACGATACAGAAGAAATTCCTAGTGTGGGGCAAAGTTAAAAAAAAATAACTATACTGCACTGGGTAATATGGTACCTTGGTAAGACTGATTATCACAATTTTGGGTCACTGACTATTTGTTACGTACGACTGTCATAGTTCTACAAATGAGAGCTGGGACCAACGGGTTTACAGTTACTGCTGACTAAATCCAATTAGTCGGGTTTGTTGAATCATTAATTCTGTATTTATTCATTACAAGTGTCTACCTAGCACCTAGTTCTTACTTTCTCCCTAATGGCTATTGACGCACAAGTTACTCGTACTTCTCTTTTATTGCTGAGACAGCACTGTTCGCGTCTATTAATAAGTTCGATAAAACTGCTGCGTCTGCGCACTAAATACCATGCGTTGGTGTTAGATTACTGTGATAGTCATCAGGACTAACAAACAAACGAAGGTGCGGTTTTGTTTGTAATTCGAGGAATAATCGAAAACCAACTAAAAACGGTTGCTAACTCAGCTTATTATTTTCCTCTTTCTACTTTTTGGGATCCTCCCGACTCGGATACCTCCCAAAACAAACCAAACAAAATTAATATTGGTATGATTTAATGCTGTATGCTCATGAAGACCTCACCAAACGATTTATAACAGGAACAGGTGGTCCAGAGGTGGTACGCTACTTATAATATAAAATTATCAACGTGTGCATCAGGTTTATTAGCAAGATTATGCAATTCTGCCCTAACGGAACATGGTATCCACCAAGTAAGCGCAGTTTTCCTTTAAAATGCGTTTCCTTTCTGTGGTTATTGTTGTTACATATAAGAAGAGTTCAATACAGTACAGACAAAAAATATGTCAAGTGGCAAAGATTGATGTTTTTTAAAGGAGTGTGTTTAAATATTGGGCTTTTGGATTGGATTGGGCTGCTGGATTCAGATAAGGTTATTAATCAGTTGTCTGAGATCATCTAGTGGTCTAGTCATTCAATTTAAATGTTCAACCAAACAGATTTGCAAGGCGGTCAATTCTATTCTATTAACACAGCTAACAAAAAGGCCTATGGCCTGCACTATATTGGATACGCACTTGAAAAGTAATGCGTATGTATCCATTTGATTAAGTGGCTTCATCACCATTATCGTCATTTCCTGCCCACATCCCAATTTGTTTGGGGATTACGCCGCTTCTTATTTTGCCATACTTCTCTATTGGTTGTCTTAGTCTCTTCCTAGCCATCGTTTATTCATTTCTTTAGTCTTCGTATCTATGTTCTGTGTCTGCGTAGTTCTTCTAATCTGTAAAATCAATGTATTGTTTCGCGATTGGAATGAAATCTCAATGTTTTGACAACCATGAGACAGCTATTGCACCCATGTAATGCATGAACGAGTATTTATTTTATTTCGGGTTGTTTATTTATTTTATTTCTACAGTACCTTTTTTTGTGAAATAACATAAATACTGTAATTTGCAAGTATTCCTATCATCCGTTTGGAACAGGATACCCCGTACATACCTACATAGGTACCGGTCAATGTATCATGGCGTAAGGAAAGGCAATTCCGACTAATAATGCCAGGCCACCGGCATCAGTCGTCTCCGGCCAATGACCGCTGCCAATCAAGTTTGCCAAACTGCCAGAGTGCCAGATTCCTTGCCACTTGTGCGATTTGAAAATCGAAAGTAACGTAGTCGTTTTTTTATGTTGCCATTTATTTTTATTGATTTATTTAGGATATTTAGGATTTTAAAATATCGGTGACTATTCGGTTGGAAGGTTTCTGGTTATTTACGTTTTATTACTTTTTATTGTAGTTAACCTTGAAATTGGTTTGGTGGTTCAGTATTTAAAACGATGAGAAAAATGTATACAAAGCAATATATTTTTTATCGCTTAGTTCCTATGTTACGATTGAATTTTTTACTGTATGGTAGGATATCCTGCGTACAACAAATCATCATCTTCAACCTATAATGTTCCCACTGCAGGGACTCAGGCCTCCTCTCTACGAGAGGGATATGCTATAATCCACCACGCGGGCCCAGTGCGGATTGGTAGATGTCACATGTCTTCCAATTTCTTGGTTCTAAGACATGCGGGTTTCCTCACGATGTTTTCTTTCAACGTTTTGAGAGCAGTGGTGATGAAATAAATCACACAAAGTAATGCGCCTGACTGGGTTCGAACCCACGAATCACTGTTCGTAAGTTGGGGCCGCTACCACTGGGCCACCACTGCTCCTACAAATACTATACATAAATAAGTGGTAGTAAGTGGTGGTAGTGGTGGTGTGGTGTGGTATTATAAGTAGTAGTAGTGTGTAGTATTGGTAAAAATTAATGAGAGCAAGATGAGAAAGAAGTGAATGCTGATTGTGGAACAAAAGTGGAATGTTGATCCCAAAGGATCCATATTTAAGTATCTGGATTGTAATGCCCACAGCTAGGCAGCTAGACCTTTCTCGAGCACACACAGTCGGCATTCGAAAATGCCTGATGGCTGAGACCAATAAATTGAATATGAATAAAGCTGTAACCTCAGACCAAATAAAAAGTAAAGACGGAACTCTGCGAACAGCAAAGTGACACCGGCCAAACTACGCCTCGCATACACGCACACACGTCTCAGATCAAATAAAAAGTAAAGACGGAACTCTGCGAACAGCAAAGTGAGACCGGTCAAACTACGCCTCGCATACACGCACACACGTCTCAGACCAAATAAAAAGTAAAGACGGAACTCTGCGAACAGCAAAGTGACACCGGCCAAACTACGCCTCGCATACACGCACACACGTCTCAGACCAAATAAAAAGTGAAGACGGAACTCTGCGAACAGCAAAGTGACACCGGCCAAACTACGCCTCGCATACACGCACACACGTCTCAGACCAAATAAAAAGTGAAGACGGAACTCTGCGAACAGCAAAGTGACACCGGCCAAACTACGCCTCGCATACACGCACACACGTCTCAGACCAAATAAAAAGTGAAGACGGAACTCTGCGAACAGCAAAGTGACACCGGCCAAACTACGCCTCGCATACACGCACACACGTCTCAGACCAAATAAAAAGTTAAAGTCCAAGGCATAGTTTATGTTGTACGTGTGTGCGTGTATTGTGTATGTACATGGCGAGGCGTAGTTTGACCGGCCTCACTTTGCTGTTCGCAGAGTTCCGTCTTTACTTTTTATTTGGTCTGAGGCTGTAACCGAAAGGTTTATTTGATTTAATGTAAGGTAGCAAATCCTTACCAACCTTATTTATACCAAGCCAATCAACTAACATAAAAACAGGTATCCTAAGTATTACACACTTCCTTTATACCAACCGAGTAACTTTAGCATACAAATAAAATACTTAGGTACACGGTACTAGGAGCAAGTGTCACAAACTTAGGTTACATAACCTTTATTATATTATGGTATTATAGTAACCTTTATTTCTCCTTTTTTATAAAATTCTGCCATCATATCACAACATGGCTTCTGTATAATAAATTAATAACAGTCCTTCAAATCTTGTTTTAAATATTTTAGACTATAAAGCTCCCTTTTCATTCGGCCATCAACCCACAAATTGAAATAAAGGACCAAAATTATTTTGATGAGTATCTTGTAACATAAAATGACCAATTACTGGAGGGTAGTAATTTCGATGGACCAGGAGAACATAAAAAACCGGAGTCATGTTTGTCGGTACGAATTCTGAGAATTAGAGACAGGAGACTTTAATCAATGTGCATGTGTTATGGATCATATGCTCAATATACATATAAGTATTTATTTGTGACGCATGTTGCTGAGTATCGATAAAGGATTCTGGGTTTTTTGATGCGATGTGATTTTTACCGTAATTTGCATGTTTTTGCTGTCTTCTTGATGGATACTTGAAAACTTTTTGGTTTCAAAGGTTTTAATGTATTTGACGTGTTAGCGAATTTGGAATATCCCCTTTAGATTTAGTTTTTTCATTGCAAGTTAGGTACCTACGTGGTCCTTCTAAGCTGCATTATCTCTCTACCATCATTACATTTTCTTGAAATTAATCTGTTTTGAAATAATTAGTTTTGAAAATAACAAATACTTACCTATCTGTAAGTAGTAGTTTAAAAAATGAGCAAAAAGTTTGACATAAGTTCTCAGCAGTTATACCATTTTATTATGTCTTAAAACTACAGTAACACTTAATTACCATACTTCAAGCTCCTTACTCAGTCTGTGGTGTTGTAGCTAGCAAAAATGCCAGCAGGTTTACCGTTAGCAGTCCTCTTTACCGCCAAGTACCTACATCGGCTAAATATTACAGCAAATTTAAGATGGGTTGACGTAAAACGAACAATATTGGTCACACTTTAGCCGCTTTAGTGCACATATGGCCAATCATAGTCGTAAAAATTTCTGTATAAAGTAACACGAATGCCAATGTTAAAAAACAAAACACAGACAATGATTTAGACGTCAAAGCCACCGATGATGCCGTGGAAGTGTCAAAGTACAATCAATTAACCACATTAAATATAAATAGTACCATCGACACGAAGATTGACCACTCATAATGAAACGACAAAACCAAGCCATAATGAAACATTAGAAAAGTTATGGAAATCTAGTTCAAAGTTATGTTAGTAAAGAGCTCTGCAGAGGTTGAAAAAGAACTCAAAATTTCCTTTTTCCAAACAAATAAAAAGTCCGTTCGTAAGCACATGTATCATGACGACGAAGTAAATACCTATTTAGTAGCAGACGCGTGGACGAGTCAATGAGCTCCAACTAATAATTAATTCACGATGTGATCAGACTACTTTTTCTGTCAACGCAAAAAGTGACCGTAAAAACCTGACAGTACAGTTGACAGTGTGTTTGCATTCGCTTTAACAGTACCTTCTTCAATATCCGTTTCGAAGCGCAAAAAGTTTTCGGATACCTTTTTTACTTGATGGATCTGCTGACGATAAAAAGAAGACTATTATGAGACAAAGATAACATGGAAAGTAGATAATCAAACACACAAAAACTAGTATCTAATTAATTCTGCAAGAATTCGCACCTTTGTCTGTTTGTTTGGCCTCAGTAGCTACAGGTGTTTAATCTATCCAAAATAAAGCTGCTAATAAATGCATAATTAAAATTCATGTTTTTGTTGTAATGTGAGTGACGTTTTTCGAACCTTGTGACTAATATAAGGAAAACAGTTAAGCATGGTATACGTATGAGTGGATTTCTTTGGTCGGTTTTTTAATCAGAATAGGGATGCTGTGTGTTAGCGCATCATCATCTGCTTAGCCTTTTCCCAACTATATTGGGGTTAAATACCAGTATTTTACTCATGTATAATGTTTTCATTCGCATAGAAGACGCTCCATTGCGACTGTCTATCTGACCACCACGGCCCTGGTTAGTACTATCGGGACAGCCTCAGAAGTGTTGCAGGAATAAAATCCAGTAATATCTCCACAGCACTTTAATCACAAAATTTACCCTTTCTTGTGCAACGGTTGCGCGATATCTGTCTATCGCAACGACTGTCAGTTATAACATTGACTTCGATTATGAATATCTTAAATTAATATAATGGCTATTAACAAACGAATATTCATCTACAATTAGTTGATAATTAATAATACATTTAATTATTATCATTTAGATTCACAATGTAATATATTTCACTATAAAACTAAAAATGTTTTAAACTTTAACATCTACCTACCTGTTGCTACTTAATACAGTCAATACAACATAGAATAATATTAATCAGACGTACATTATACTAATTAGGCTTACAGTACTGACTTGGGAATATGCTACCCCTGCCTACTGTCGCACCTGAAACGGCTGTTAAATATCTAGAATTGACAGCCGAGACCAACGGCTTAACATGCCTTCCGAGGTTATTTGAATTTTGCTAACCGGACACACAGATGAAGTCTCAAATTATAGCTAGCTGTCGCAGTTTAGTTAAGAGACTTGTAAATCTTGTTTGAGCGTTATCACTCACTCCAAGTCTCCTGATTGTATGCGCCACACCTCAAGTCGCAAAAAGGTTCATGTTCTGAAGGAGGTTCTTTGTAAGAACACCCACGGTAAGCAAAGTATCGTTGAACGTGCCAAACAGGTGTCTGAGCCTTGAGTAGGTGGTGAGGGACCTGCTGCACCACGCGAGGAAACGACTAGCTATCGTTATATTGGTGTTGTTGTTGTTCTGTTACTTACGTACTTAGTACTTACTTACCTTCATAAATGCGAAAATTTGTGAGGATGTTTGTGAGTTTTTAACCCAAAAACTACTGAACAGATTTTGATGTTTTCATATAGATGGTTATAACCTGAATTAACACATAAAAGTAAAGTTATTTGACAAAATTTAAAAAAAAAACATGCCTTACATTATAATCCTAATATGATTCTGCTAAACCGCCCATTTTAACTTGTTAACTTAACGCTTACTGTCTACGGTCGGACAGATACCTTATGCCGATAACTTGAGTCTCGCAGAATATTTGAATATATTGAAAATCAAACTTCTTGAGAGCAGTCGAAAGACTTGACAAATTACCATAAGATTATACTTATCTGTGTAACGGGAAGTTACATGAAAAAACATAAGTAATTACTCGTCTGATTCGCCAAATGAGTCAACTGAAAGATAAGCCGGGAGAGCAAAGTCCCTAGTTAATTGATTTAAGTTTATCGATAATGGTCGAGCAATTTGCTAGTCAAGTCATCGTGTCTGGATCAAATGTCTTGTGTTTAATAGAAAACAAGTCAATACTATTTCAATTGGCTACTTCGTGTAGCGGTCGGACAATGTCAAATGTTTTGCTCTCCATTACTGGAGCGGCAGGTTTTTGATCTTCGTTTGTATTTGTGAAATTACTACACACATAACGCCATCACGCCTGTAACTCCTTTTTTTGACGGGTGTAAAATCATCAAATAACCCCTCCCACCCTTGGGCAGAGCGAAAGGGAGTGTCAGACTTTTACTGCCTAAAAACCACCCATGTTCCTTCTTAGACCTACAGGGTGTAAATTACTCCTTCACACATACGTCAACCAAGCATTCTGTACATCAAACTAAGTACCCCTACGCATTTTTTTTTGTTGGGAAACCTTCAACACTGAAAGAATTTTAAAAATCAGTCCTGTAGGTTTTAAGTTTATTCATTACAAACATACACACACAAATATACAAATCTTTCCTCTTTAGAATATATACTTGCGGACGTCACACGGTTTCACCCGCGTAGTTCCCGTTCCCTTGCGAATACAGGGATAAAAAGTAGCCTATGTCACCCGGGGATAGTGTAGCTTCCCAACGGTGAAACAATTTTTTAAATCCGTCCAGTAGTTTCGGAGCCGCGCGTTACGGGGCCGCGGGTTGTACACTAGTTACCGCGGCCTCGACATAGAGGGCTAAGAAGGAACATGGGTGGTTTTTAGTCAGTAGAAGTCTGACACTCCCTTTCGCTCTGCCCAAGAGCGGGAGGGGTTATTTGATGATTTTCCACCCGCCAAAAAAAAAGCCTATTCGTTACAAACAAACAAATCTTTCCTCCATATAATATTACTATAGTGTAGATTAGATGTACGTATAATTAAAAAAACATCTAAAAACTTAATTTAGATAATCCTCAAAAAAGTAATTATATTCATTGACATTTAAAATCCATTAGTTGAGGAAACTTTACATCTTTTACATCGAACTTTATCTAAAAATCTTTACAATTTTTATTAAAGCATATTTACTAATGGTAAATGTTTTAATGAATGGTTGTAAATAGATAACCTTCTAATATAAAATGGTATTTTTATGTACAGGAACTATTTTTTAACACTTAATTTTTATTGTTTTGATTGGTTATCGGTTTATGATCCTATACTTTGTAGTAAAGTTATTTTATTAGTGAGGAATGAGGTTTTCAAAGCGTTTCATATTTCTATAGAGTTTCAACAGAATGGTATAAGCTATTTGGGCCGCGGGTTGTACTATGCGGGTGAAACCGCGTGACGTCCGCAAGTAATATTCTAAAGAGGAAAGATTTGTATATTTGTGTGTGTATGTTTGTAATGAATAAACTTAAAACCTACAGGACTGATTTTTAAAATTCTTTCAGTGTTGAAGGTTTCCCAACAAAAAAAATTGCGTAGGGGTACTTAGTTTCATGTACAGAATGCTTTGTTGACGTATGTGTGAAGGGGTAATTTACACCCTGTAGGTCTAAGAAGGAACATGGGTGGTTTTTAGTCAGTAGAAGTCTGACACTGCCTTTCGCTCTGCCCAAGAGCGGGAGAGGTTATTTGATGATTTTCCACCAAACGAAAATAAAAAAAATATTGGTATAAGCTATTTAGTAGCGTATGCTTCATGTTTTCAAAACAAAATTTTTCTCTTTACCATCATTGTAATCGCTGGTAAAAAGAGTATCTGTCTTGGCGCTTAGAAATAACTACGCGCTAACTTCCCGCTCTTGGGCAGAGCGAAAGGGAGTGTCAGACTTCTTCTGACTAAAAACCACCCATGTTCCTTCTAAGCCCTTGTGCCGAGGCCGCGGTATCTCTTTCGAACAACCCGCAGCCCGCACCCCCACCCACCCATTACCCCCTATTAATTCTACTGCTATTGGTTTTTTTAACCCATAAAATTGATTTAAAGTACTCGGACAAATACCTGATTCATATTAACCCGGTATTCCAAACTACGGAAAACTGGATTAGAATATTCTCTAACCTTTCCTTAAAATCAACTCAGAAACTCGAATTTGTGGTTAACGCCAAATCTCCTTTATTTTTATATGCTAACAAAATTCCACTAACATTATTTTTGTAAAAACCCTTCTTCGTTGTCAACTACTTTGGAGTGATAATAGGAGATGATTCAGCAGCTTCCCATTACTTCGGTTATTTTTAGCCCGTTTGAACTATTTGCTGGTTCTTCACGGTACGGTACCGCGGAAGCTTTGTGGCTATCTTTGAGTAAAGTACCTGTTTCTTATTTTACCTGCGCTATGAGAAGATATTTGTGTATCTATGGAGTGATGGGTTGAACGAGAGACATACAACTGTGGCCTATCAAGTTGAAGGGAATGTAATATTTACTTCAGAATAAACAATGCAATTCCAATGGGGCCATTCAATCGCAAAAAAAAAACAATTGGTTATTTACACTTTCGTGATCAGAAATTTTGGTCCAAAAACCCGGCAAACTGTTGGTAACAGTTGACTTAAAATAAAACTAATAATAGTTAATTGTTTTGGATAATACAGTACTTGACTCTTTTTTCATTTATTTCTGTGTGCATTTGTCGCTGACAAGTGTTTAAAAGTTGATTGGTGATCGATTAGGACACTTGTAATTAATGCCACAAGTGCGTAAGTGAAGCACTCAGCGCCACTTACAATACTCATTAGCTTAACAGGCACTTGAAACATTCTACTTATTGATCTGCTTCTTTAAGTATCTGGGAACGTTTCATAATGTCCATTATTTAACAGATTAATTAAACTACGAACCAGATTTTTTTTAAATTTTTTTTTTAAATTTATTTTTAGGAAAGCTTAGTCTAATAACTATAATTTTACAACAATATAGTTCTAAATTGCTCATATAATATTATTGCTAAATTGTTAATTTTAAAGAAAATTAACAAAATACGGGGTCATCAACTTTATCATCTTTCGTGCAATCGTTTTTCATCTTTCTTTTTTACAGCCCAGTATTCTGATCCATCTTCAGGGTCCAACCGTGGACATAAGTAGTAATAAACCTCAAAATTGTAAACACTTGTTTCCTGCTCCCTCAACCAGACGCACGATTCTTAAAACTATGTCAAGAGGACTATTCCTTCATCCAAGGACTTTAATCGGGAAGTAAAGACAGTCAGATCCGTCTTGCTCCTCTAAGATTGACGTATCCTCGCGTGCCTGCCTCAATTACACTGCAGGGGTTCAAATGGGTGCTTCCTTTTGTGCCGTTGTTCTTTCATTGTCCGTCGTTATAAATTGACGCCGACAGCTTAAGAGATGTTGACGGGAGCGGCTTTAGACATGCAGATTTTTATGAGGTCACAGGATTTTTATTGAGTGAAATAGCCTACACGTGGATGTTTTTTATGTGGTCTTACTCAACGTTGGGTTGGTATATATTTTGCTGTGGCAATAAATATTTTGTAACATGACAAAGTCATGGGTTCCTAAAGTTCCTAAGTGTAACTATTTGTTTTATCGTATTGATCTCAAAATGTTGATGGGAAACAGTGTGAGGAAGTTTCTTCACACAGGGCGGGTTGGTGGAACAGAGAGAGTCAGTGCGACCGACGTTACCTCATGCCTGATTATATTATTTTTATGTTATGAAATATGCATAACGCTCGTGCCAATATGGGATGACCAAACCTTTTTTCTTTGGTGGGTGGGAAATCATTAAATAACCCCCTCACACTCTTGGGCAGAGCGAAAGGGAGTGTCAGACTTCGACAGACAAAAAACGACCCCTGTTCCTTCTTAGCTCTTTATGTCGGATAACTCGCAGCTCCGACGGGACCCGCGTCCCCGACGGGACCCGCAGCCCCGACGGAGGATAATCAAACCTTAAATTGTCTTCAATATTGAAGTCAACTGCAAAGTCTAAAATGTCACTGACTTTTCGATGGTTGATGTCATCAATCCTAAACAAATGTACACTTCTTTGTCATCTCTGCGTTATCAAGTGCTTGTTATATTTGACTTTGCTAAAATAATTATGTTATGGTTGAATATCTCATGACCATATCTTTGCTAAAACTTCTTCCATTAGTTTGGTGTTTTTCATACTTTCATATAACCAAGTCTGGCTCTTTTAACATGTTCTTGCTTGCAGTTTGCATTTACGATATTATCTTGTGCAAATAGGACGTGCCTTAAGTACCTTCTAAGCACTTTGCAGTTCTCTTATCAAATAGGTTCCTATATCAAACAGAAATTACTGCTTAACTTTTTATATTTACTGTTAAATCATTATCCTGTTTGAATTTGTAGTTTTGTTTTAAAGTATTGCCTGGATGACTAGCGACCAGGTCATACTTATCTCTATTTATGTTCGGGTATAGCCTCTCAAATTTTTCCAAGCTCTAATTTTCGATATCTCAGCAACACTACCCGTCTATCCATATAATTCTTACCACACTCCATCCATCATTCCTTTGCTCTTCTACTCTTTTAACCACCCAAATTCTTACTCCAAACTTTCGTTAATACATTTTCCGCATTCTTCCGCATCCTCACTCATCCAACTCATGTACTTGAACCCATGTCAAAATCTTTATTAGCTCCAGTATAAATCGATCACGGTTTTAGCTTTACCTCTTACTCGAAATAAATCACGAATTTTATTACAAGGTGTCCAACTAATCCTCCTTTGTGTACGAAATTTGTATTCCGTTGATACCTTACTACTAAAATTTTCACACGGAAATTCTTTTCTCAGTCGTGGTTGAGTCAACTGTTTAGTGCACTTGGTATGCTGCGTGGTCCATTTAGGAATCTGTATGTTAAGTGACCAATCTAATCGAGGTCCTGGTGGTTATGGAAATAGTTTCTCACAATCATGCATTTTGTAGTCTATGCTCAGTAGGATGTTAGGTTGCAAAAACTTTAAATTAATGTCGATTTCTGCATCAGAGTCAACATTTTTCATACAAATAATATAGTAAAGCGTTGTTAAATTAAATAAAGAAATAAAAAGATAGCAATTCAAACAATTATTCTCACAGACAGAGATCTCCATGACTCAAAATTAATGATGATTAAATTCAATCCGATCATCCTCAATTTATTTAAACAACATGTTTGTCTCGATTATTAAAATTATAGCGTAAGTAATATTATGCGTAGACTGGCAGAGGATGGTGGTTATCCAATAACCATTAACACAATTTATTACTCATAAACAGGTTGATAAAAAATACAACATATCGAGACCCTAGAGCTCCCTTCACGTATTCATATTAAATATTTAATCATGTACATAGAAAGAGTACCACGAATTGTGTTAGTATCAAATTCTGCACATTTGAACTTATCAATAGATAAGATAGGGATAGTCAAGGATGCGACTGATTTCCGATCGACACTGACGGGTTGATCGAAAACGAAAGGTGAGATAACTGTTCATAAGAGAGGTGGTTATTGTTCAATTGTTTTAACATGATGGATGACTATTTAATGACTTTGATTGTGTTGTATTTCGGGTTAAAAACTATAAGGTTAAGCACGCAGCTTAACCTTAGATTTTCGATATAGGTACATAAATTAGTATGAAACTAAATCTCCTACAAGCAGTAGGAGTTTGGATCGAGCATGATTTATAGGCTGTCTTATAAGTAAAGTAGTAAATGTTAAAGGATGCTTGAAGTGAGACATCAATAATAGTAAAATCCAGCTTCCCACGATGGTTTGATCGCATGATCGCTTTCGTGTGATTTTTTTCAAGCATATAAATGCTACATAGAAACAAGTATAAACTTGTTTTCGTGCACGTAATGTATAAGCATAAACTGATTTAACTAAAACTCAACTGACAAATGTCGATCTAGCGCAAACCACAGATGCTGTTAGTTCAGACATTTTTAATTAATTATTTTTAGCATGACATAGCTGTGATTTTTTTTAAACTCATCTGACAAATGACGACCAAGCTTAAACAAGTGCAGATGCTGTTATTTCAGACATTTTGAAGTAATTTATTGTTGCCAATGAGCCAGTTGTCATCACCCACTAACTAGGTGATGACAGCTGTTTGGGTCTAGCAGCAAACGTGCAGACTACAAAAAGAAAACGTGCACGATTAGAGAAGATAGATCGTTTGCGATTATAATTACATGCTAGCACAGATTCATATCTGTCTAATACAATTAATTGATACGATCACGCCAAAATATACAAATAATAATATGTCGAATTAAACATCAAGGCCATCAATCATCAAGGGCATCGAAAACGATTTGAGATCCTGCAAAAGTTAGAAATAGAGATGATTTAAGCAAATAAAACGATGCCATGAATCTTAGTAACATCTTATTTTTGCGACACTCTAGATATTTGGGATTCCTTTAAAGATACTGCCTACTTAGATAATGTAAAGTCGGGCACAGCTGCCAGTAACATCACATCGAAGATAAAGAAGTGTTACAATAGTTTCGCCATCTAGAAATAGGAAGTGATTAGAACAGTGACGTAGGACTGATAAGGGTCACGTTTGTAATTCGTACTAGTATAAGAGAGTTATGGATAAGATTAACAAAGGTAGAAGTGGGCAATAGAGGACTTTTGTGATTAATTTAATGAATGAAAAGAACCGAGACTAACTGCCGCACTCAGAGAGCTTTAATAATTACTTAGCCATCACTTAGTAAAGGTTTTGACAGTTTTATCATACAAAAGTATGTCAAATCTTGACTAAGTGTCAGCTTAAGTAATCATTAAATATATCTGAGTACCGCAGTAACTGTTGCTAAATATAATGAAAGGCAAACATTTTTAATTCATTTAGCTTTTATTGAGACATGAAGTACTGTACTGTGCTGATGGACTATGAATTACTTACATGATTCTACTTGCTAGTAGTAATTAGATTATGCAGATATTGTCTGTACTTCATACCTGCTTGTGCTTGTGTATAGACTCCATACCTGCTTGTGCCAGACTTTGAGAAGAATAGCACTGTTAGAAGTTTTGCATGTGCCGGACGTATAAAATTTACAAGTATCATCGCTGTTCTCTTTAAATACACCCCTATGAAGGAAATCGGTACTCTCTATTGTGCCCATACAACTCAATATCTTTTATACAAAGCCCCCATAATTTGGCGAGACGAAATGGTTCTCGAATAAGGTCACAGGAGGACAATGCTCGTAATTTCACAGCCTCAAATCAGGTCGCATCTGTTTGCAGAAACGCGTCATTCTACAAACGATTTTATTGGTTATAAAAGAGTTTTTGTTAAGTAAATTGATGGATAGTGTACCGTTTTGTTAGTTTAAGAGGTCGTTTAACTGTTGCTACAATTGTTAAATGTTCGCCGATAGTGTTTGATTGTGGTGTTATTTATTCAGTTTTGTCAATATCTTTATCGGTTTTAAAGTGATCTGGCAATGGGGAGATATTATTTATGTTTGTCATTGACATTTTGATCTGGAGTGTACATTTTACTGTCACCATAGCTACAGATATTATCTTCGTGAAATTAACCCACCTATTTACGTGAAATAAGTAGATACAGTTTACTTATCTCATGCTCTTACTTATATAGTTTACTACAATAAAGGTAGAGTGGGCTGGGCACATTACATTCGCAAGGATCTCTAATAGGCAGTGGCAGTGAGATAGGGCACCTCATACGTATAAGAGGTCGTTATCTCTAGGCACTCTTGTAAGCACAATTTTAGACACAACATTTTTGATGTCGAATAGCAATACACGAGACAATAAATAACCGATTATTTAAAGCCAATATCGATCGGTATTTCCGACTTAACGAACCATATCAAAAGTCATTCGCTTCGTCCTTCGCATTCTCGTTATAAAGCCATATCTTAGGTCCCAACATCAACATTGTACCTATAGCCTAAGATATAGGGCGTCCGGACCGGTTGGTGGTTGCCACGAGAAAGTACGAGAAATTCACTCGTTCTTATCTCAACAAGATTCTATTAGCAAGTGCATCAACTTGATGGGGACGGGAAATTTCTAAAAAGATTAATGATAAGTTCCTAATATTAACAAAAAGGTGTAGAGGTAAGATTGCTAAAGATTTCTGACTATGATTGTTTTGTAAAATGCTTACTTGAATACCTATTCAGTTTCGAGTGGGACACTCAACATCTTACCTTTAGTCTAGCCTATTCAATCACCCCATCTTAATCTCAAATAGGTTCATAACGTTATTTTCCAAGGTTTATTAAATAAATTCCCAGTTCTTAAGCCCAAAAACTGGGAAATACTCTTGAAATACTCCTTCGCATTTCATAATCAGGCTACCCCAACTATCATCTTCGTCTTCTCGCCGATATTTATCAAAGCTCATATTAACACTACAATTTAATCAACAACAGTAATCATTTAGTTAAGATATAGGAAGTCGTTGATCCCGTGTCATCGCAATCAAGGGTTCGTTGTTGTAATTCAGAGAATCTTGCAAAGCAATTAATGGGTCAACTAGATTACTCGACATTACAAGACATCTAACTCGCCGAGTCTCCGGCGGCCTTATTACAAAAGTGTAAGGTATATTGAAATTCAAATTGTTTATTGCAATCCATAATGTACATTAACAGGTGTTATGATTTTTTTTTGACATTTAATAATGTAAAATGATTATTCAATATGATAAATATTTAAAAAATTTATATTGTGAATGTAAGGACCATGTGGGTCTTTCTTAAATTTTAATTGTTGTGATTGTCTGGCAGTTTGAGTACTTTAAGTGACCCACCCAAATGTCCTTTTTTTGGTATTGTTCGTCGTGACGTTGAGCTCCTTGAGTTATAAGTCGAGCTCCACGATAACTGACAAATGCTTGCACTGACTGGACGGGTCCACTCAAATCTGTGTGGTGCTTTCTTCAAAAGACCATCTCAGACATTAATCTGCATGGTCTTCATGTGTGTATTATACCTTATTGTTAACCCAAACGATTTTAAAAGATTAAAAGAGTAACCTTTGAAGTTTCTTGCCAGTTCTTCTCCTTAGGAATCGACCAATGCACCGAACCGTGCCCCTTTTTACCGACGTTTTGTAAGTGCCCATGTAAGCCTATGTGAAATAAAAATATTTTGATTTTGATTTTTATGGAAATTAATTCTAGAAACAATTATGGACCCTGTCGGGCACAGCAAATGTTAAACCTGGGTTTAACTTAGACTTGGTTTATCTCGCATGCTGTCACTTTTTTTTAAATATTATCGAAGTGAGACGGCCATGCGAGATAAACCAAGTCTAACTTAAATCCAGGTTTAACCACTTTTGTAATAAGGCTGCGGAAGTTCAATTGTTTTCGTTCACAAAGACCATTTGCTGATTGTATGACGTCACTTTTTCGATTAAAATGGTATGAGGTCTTCTATCTTTTCGTTGTTGTGTAATTTGTGGTAAAAATAAATGGCTATTGTAAAAAAAAAGGATTTAGGCAGAAAGGGGAGGATGAACAACTGCAGTAAAACCTAGACCAAAATTGATAGCCCTGATTGACAGGGTTTCCTTGTCAGGAGCCTTCCTAAGTGCAATAAGGGGAACGAGTATGTGAAAATGGCAAAAAAGAGGACGATGGACATTTAAATAAATGTGGTGATACCAAATGCTTAATTGGCAGGGCGGAGGGTCTCCTTGTTAGCGGCAATATAGAGACTACCAATATTGTTCCCAAAAAAGTGATAGTTAAGGTCCTGGATAAATATTTGAGAGCTAAACAATTCATCGATGCGGGAAAAGTTGAACAGAGAAAAAAATTATAGAAATGACATAATAAGCTACTGACTATCGTATGTAAGGCCCTCTTGTGCTCATACATTTTAAAAGGCAAACTGTTGAATAATCTAACCACCAGCATGACCTATCCTACATAATTATGATTATTAGAGAAACGGTAGCAGCATTACCTACCCCAATCCAAAAATGGTACATAAAATCTAGACCATAAAGCAGTTATTTCCAAAGAAAGTGGGTGCCGTGACAATAGCCGACAAAGACTGATGTCCGTATTTACACACAATGCCTTGACAAAAACTAGTCGCGACGAACAAGCCCGACCGTTTGCTTGAGAATTCAATTTTTGCAAGATTATGTTTTGATTCTTGTGCTGTTGTTCCATCTTCGTCCGTTCGCAAAAAATATTTGTTTGTTTTTGTGTGGTCTTTGGCTAAAATAGCTCGTTATTTACGGAAGGTGATTGAGGGTTTATAATTTAGGTAGATAATAAAGTTATGTTTAATACTAGTTTTTGTACAACTGCGGTGGGCTCTCAAAATACTTTGAAAAGGTTCATGAAACTGATTACATCTTAATTAATAACGTGGATCAGAATTTCGTTATTAATTTGTGGTTTTTAATTCAAGTTCAAGTGGAAGTCGTTCAGTGGTTCGTAAACTAAGATATTCACTTGTTTTAGTTGTTTTCAAGAGTTTGGGCCAGGAACCCTCGCAACCAGTGATTGTCTTTATGAAAAATAGTAGTACCTACTCACTGTCATCCATTTTTATGCCTAGATTATTTCGAAACAGCTTCTACATTCTTAAGTATAATTCTAAAACTTGAAACAAAACCATCTGCTATACACTCAAACTCTTTTAAAAACTCATTTACAACGAGGCACAGTGTTTAATCAAAAATGTACCGCATTATTACGTTTAATTCAATTATTATAACTGTTGGTTCTCGGCGCACTTTCGCTTGAGTCTGTCGGTAATTTGTTCCAGTAGGTTCGTGTGTTTCTCGTTGGTTCAAGCCGTTCAAGAAACTTTCGTCTTAACTTGACCAAATATTTGAGATATTTTAATTATGGTATGTCCTTAAGCTTGCTCTAAGTACGTTGTCAGCATAGATATATAAGTAACAGCAAGGTCGTCAGTTATAGAATTTCTATATTCCACATAAACTTGGGGCCGAAATGTTATCAATCTCTTTTGTGATGCATCGATGCATCATTATAATATCTTCAAAGGTGAGGGTCGCGGCACACCGGGTTTTATCTACAAACCTACCTATTAGATATACATTTAACGTTCGTAAAGCGAACTAAATATTCGTAAATACGAGAATCTTCAGATCCCATTCTTAATTCTGTTACTGAGTTACTGTATTTCAATGACGTATTATATGTATTGTCTAGATTTAGGCAGCAGACAGACTAAACAAGCTCTTTGTATGCAGATGTGCTTGATTTCGGTACGATTTTTTAGGCAATGATGAATGAGTCCGAATTAAGACAACTACTTCTTCTTAGCGTGTCAATGACAATTTAAATTGAGTCTGCCCAAATATTGTTTGAACTTCCATCTGGTGGCCTTGTCTTATCATTACTCTTTCATTAACCAACTTCTAAAGTATTCATTGCAAATGCAACTGTATGGACGTTTACAATAATTTTTTTTGCTCATTCCGATGCTTATTTCTAATAAAGTTCTTCACTTACATCGGCACTAGCCTGCACTACTTCATTTCTCGTTTTCTCGTACATAGCTTAATCAACTCTTGCGCGTCCTGCGGGATGTGACTAACGAGATTTTGCATACGTGACCAAGACCATGTACCAATGATCGGTTCTAGAAAGAGACACGGTGTTTAACATATGTATTAAGCAAAAAATTATGATAAAACTTGACTTTGTAGTGATGGTCTCTCGGAGTAGGTAAACTTCAAGTAAATTCGAACGATTTTAAAATGGAAAATACTTTTTTTGAATGTACCTAATATTTACTCGGTCTAAAGATTGTATGGATAATGCTTGTGTGAAAAATGATATAGGATAATTCTACAGGCCTATGTTTTTGCGACTGCAAAAATGTTGGAATCGCAAAGGCCTAGGGGAATGCAAGCTCGAACGAATGCTCAATAAGAAACAGGAAATGAGAACTCCAAATACAAGCAACTCTCTTCAAAACCAACAGCTGTTCGTACTGTTACGTTAAGTGCAGAAAAGTGAACTGAATAACGTATAAAATTAACTAGATCCATTCACAACCCCCGCACACTCCGGTTCCAAGTTGTCAGCACCTAGTGAATCAAACACCGGTGTAGGAGGCGTGATTTACTCACATTCCACTAAATCTAGGTCATAGTACTACCTAGACAGAAACCAGATGCCTTTAAACATCTTTATAATCATATTGTTTGCTCGAAAAACTTGAAAATCCATTTAGTTTTAAAGTAATCGATATTTTTTTTTCGTGAAGCGGAAAATGGCTGACGCAATAACGTTTCAAGGATTTTTGTACAGTTATGTGGGTAAATATTTTGAGTGGTTTGTACATTTACGTTATTTATTTTTTTGCGCTAGCAATGAGAGAGATATGCAGTGTATATAATGCAGTGTGGATTTTTGCAAATGTTTGAAATATTTACTCAGAGAAGTGGTTTGTGTGGATTTGTTTTGCTATGCATTGAAGTTTTGGAGATTTATGTTTTCGCTTCGCAACTGATTATGTACTCTGCTACTACTATTAGTAGTATAATTAACATTGAAAACGGGATATTTACCATGTTTGATACCTATATGTTTTGAGTTCCCGATATTTTAGAAAAAGTTAGAAAATTTGGTTTATTATGAAAACATTATGACTGTTGAACACGAAAGCAAAGTCGAAACGCGAATCGTTTCTACCATCCTAGTAAGCTGATTTATAAATTATACATTCAGAAGCTGTTGCCTGAGGTTTCAACCGTAAATTATCACATGGGATCGTACTACCAGGAAAAAAGTATCCTTTGTCCTGAAGTCCCCTAGTTTTACCAAGGTACTCGTATATCTTTGTGCCAACATTTAAATCTATGACTCCCTTAATACTAGAAGCTCCAAGACTACGTACTTCCCGCGTTCATAACATTATTACGGATTAGATAGAAATGTTAAATTCACAAAACCCATTTTATGAGCAACTGAAGCACTCCACTATAACGACATAAGGGATCCTGACTGTCAGGTACAATAACGGTCAACATTACTGAACTGTCTGATATTAGCCTGCGGGTAGTCGTGAACTTGAATTACTGCTGCGTACCAATTCCTGGTTCGTCTAGACTATTTATGTCGATGTTTATAGCTTTCATATCTTGGGTTACCTGTAAAGGAATACAGTTACCAGTTAGATTGCTCACTGTGTTACGAGTCAATAAACGTTGAGCCTTTCAGATGAGTCTTTAAAAAGGCTGTTATATGTATAAGAGTAGAGGAAGACCAAAGAAACGATGGATGGACTGTGTTAATAATGATATGGTAAGAAAGGAGGTGTCTCATGAGATGACGAGGAACAGAGAGGTATTGAAGAGGAAGACATGCTGCACCGACCCCTAATGAATTGGGGTAAGACAAGAAAACGATGATGATATGCATTTTGTGAAGTATGTGCTTAATAAAGTTATAAGTAACACAGCTTTAGTGTTTATTTATTTGGAAAGTAAAGTTACCTTTCCTACTTAACTGAATGGATCAAAAGAGAATTCAGTTTGAAATCCGATTAGATGAATCTTCACTCGTAAAATGTGTTTAAATAAAAAAAATACTACTATTACAAGAACTGATTGACAAACTAGTAGCTCAGTTCTGGGCCGATATAATTAAATATTTTTTTTCTTTTTTTTTTCTTTTTAAAAAAACTTTGCCCCTCACTAGGAATTTCCCCTGTATCGTGGGTGCGTTCACAAACATTTAAACTCATATACACAAATACCCAGACCCGGAACAACTACACACATCAAAAGTGTCTAGGGATCAACATATATTTTTGCAATAACTTTTCTCCTGATTGATATTTATTAAAATTTTCTTTAAGGATTCATCAAATAAAGTGTTTTCGTTTGTCACAGTAACGATAAACTAAGTCACCTTTGCATTAATAAAGAAATTTGCCATTTTCCTAATAAAGGGATTTTTGACATTTGAACCACTAACGTTAAAGTTCGAAAAAAAGACTGAAATAACAGTTTTCTTTAAAATTTTATTGGGTAACTTAAACAATTAATAATCCGTGTTTCTACCGCGAACACTAACAATACAAGAACATCGGTTTGGCATACTCAAAAGGAGTTCATCCAAATCACGCTGTGGAATGGCCGCCCACGTTCGTTGCAACAACAAAAAAAGGTCTTCTTGCGACTGGATACCCTCCATATTCGGCAGAGCTCTTCTCTGTAGCATATCCCATGCATGCTCAATCGGGTTCAAGTCTGGCGACTGAGCAGGCCAGGGCAGGACATTGATGTTAGCTGCGGCGAGAGTCTGTCTTACAACTCTTGCGGTGTGCGGTCGTGCATTATCATGCATTATCTGAAATAAGGGACCGATTTGCACTTGTAGAGGAACGATGACGTCTGATACAATCGTCTCAGCATAAATTTGAGCGTTGAGGTTGCCTCTGATCCAAATCAACTCAGTTCTTCCGCCGATCCAAATACCCGCCCATACCATGATGGTTCCACCACTATAAGGATGGACTTCCTGGCAGGATTTTAATCGCTGTTGGCGTCCAGGGGTTCTCCAGTGTCGTATACGTCTTGTATCCGGTCTCATACCAAAACGAGACTCATCAGAAAAGCACACGAAACGCCATTGTTCTTCTGCCCAATTTCTGTGTTCAAGAGCCCATTGATATCGAATCCTACGATTGTGCATTGCTATAGGTGGTACCCGTAGCGGTCTTCGGGAATGAAGGTTCACTTCATGCAAGCGGTTTCTGACTGTTTGGTCGCTAATTAAGTTCCCTGAAGAGTGATGAAGCCTCACGGCTAACATCATGGCGGTTATTGTTGGAGCTCTTCGAGTTAAGATTTGAATGTATCGGTCTTGTCTCCGTGTGGTGCAGCGATACCGTCCTCCATGGCGCTCAGCCACGGTACCAGTGCTTCGGTAACGTGTCCAAAGTCGACTGATAACACTCTGACTTGTATTCAGAGCTAAAGCCACAGTACGTTGCCGGGAACCAGCTTCTATCATTCCCACGGCTCTGAGCATTTCTTCCCTGCTTAAATGACGTCGCCGCTCCATAATAACGTTGGTTTTAATCAGTAGTAGGGAAACAGTAGCACTAATAATGTCTTCAATGCGTTGTATGTTTTTATAGGGAAAATATTGACAGCTGATTTTCATCTTTTACTCGAATTTGATTCACAGTTCCTGATTCAAATTATGAAATGCTTGGTGCATTTCATAATTTGAATCAGGAACTGTTTGAAAAGGATCCATATAAATTTATAAAATCATAAATTTATTACAAAGCCACATCTCAATCTCAAGAAATCCGCATAAAAATGCTTGATCCCTAGACACTTTTGATGTGTGTATCTGTAGGCCAAACAAATATTTGTTCCGTGCGGAAATCGAACCCGCGGCACGCAGCGCAGCAGTCCATTGCTTGCGCCAACCGTGCCGTCGAAGTTTGCCATCGACATACTAACAAGATACTGATACTGTTAGCCTGCGTCATCCTAATACTAGGCAAATACCTCTCTCCATGACTTCCAGTTGTTTGATCCAAGGCTAATGTGGACCACTGATGGCTAGTCTTTTCCCGATCGTCCCGCCATCTTAGGTCTGCCGAAACGCCTTCTGACTATGGCAGGGCTCCAGACTGGCTATTTCGTATTCCACAACTTTTTGCCATGGCATCTGGCAGTAATTGGTGTTTTGGACAGCGGTGAAGTGTACTCTCTCTATCTTTTTGTATGTAATAGGGTAGTTGCCTAAAATACTATTTAGACCGTCAGAGAGATTTCCAAAAAACATTGGACACATACTTTATCTTTTTTCACGTAAATAAAAAATAAAGACGATGCAGTGCTTCGAAAAGTCGTGTGACGTCACAGTTTGGTACCTCTTTTTACCTGACTTATTTTGGTAATTTTTAATTGATTTGATAAAACAAAAAACACGTATCCAATATTTTTCGAAATTATCTAACAGACAGACTAAACAGAAGCATATTTTAGTTAGGAAACATTCCCATTCCTTTAATCGTTCTTCACGTTTTATGTATAACCATAAAGCTAAATAACGAATAAATCAATCAAACAATCCTGACGTATAGTCGAAATAGAGCCACGTTATCGCTGCCGATAAATCTATGTATGTTTTAATTAATTCCTCTACAGCGACTATCGCGTATATTATCGATATTGCTGCAATCCTCTCTGTGTGTCAGAGCAATTCATTATAGTAGGTAAGCTGTTATCGCTCACTCACTACTAACGTGGCTAGATGATTAGGATGTTTTTGGCAACCACGTGTAGCTATTTGTTAGGGTCTCATTTTTGTAATTTAAAATTGTTGAATACGTTTACAGATTTCTTTGCGTTTTATTTTGCGCTGGCCTATTTTTGGCCAGAAAATACACCTTGTTTTTTTTATTTTTGTCAAAAGTTCCTAGGTTTTTACCTACTATAGGTACAGGTAAACGTTAAGAACTAATCATTCATTCATTATTCCTCCCTCATCATTCATTTTTCGTCTTTTGGCCTCCTCTCTTTGGGAGGGGATGGGCTATAATATACCACGTGGGCCCAGTGCGGATTGGTGGATGTCATGTGTCTTAATTTTTTTTGGTTTTAAGACATGCCGGTTTCCTCACGATGTTTTCCTTCACCGTTTTAAGAGCAGCGGTGATGAAATAAATTACACAAAGTAATGTGCCTGCCTGGGTTCGAACCCACGTTAGTTAGTTCTTAAGTCGGGGCCGCCACCACTGTTCGAACTAATCACTTGTAGGTTTTTGATTGCTGGGTGTTTTTTACCGGAAGATCTTCTGGTGGAATCACGGTTGCAATGCTACAGAGCAACTTTACGTTCCTAGCGCACAATATAATATTAACAAAATACCCGTATCTATACTCTGATAAATAGGTATCCGTCTACGAAGACACGGTCTGATTGAACTGCGACAATTATTAAAATATAATAGAGCTCGTTATAAAGTTAGAGTACATTTAATTAGATTGCTGGTTATCAAGGGTCACGGTCTTTAACCCGTCACCGCTACACCGTAGTACTGGACGACCGTGCCTTTGATATGAACCGATTATCGGATCAGAAAATCAGAACGGAATTAAACTCTTTGTAAACTGTGACGTTTTAGATTGAATTAACAAAAAACTAAGGTTAAATCCGGATGAGGCTGGCCACCCAGTAGTGGGGGAATTCGGGCTATGGATGATGGTGAAGGTAAAAATCAAAGTAAAAGTAGCTACTATACTAACTAAAGTCAAATTGGCTAAAGTCATAGTAAAGTTAAAGACACCATTTTTTTCTTTTTTCACGTAAGCAAACAATGAAGACGATACAATGCTTTGAAAACTCGTGTGACATCATATTCTAAGACATTAGTATGTCATTTTTTAGCGGTTAGTGACGTCACAAACCCCCACTCAAATCTCAAAACGCGCGTCATTTTTTATAGATTTGACTAAGCAAAAAATACGTATCCAATATTTTTCGATAATCAAACAGACGGATTAATTAGATTTTTTTTTTTTTTTAGTGGGCAAACATTCCTATTCTTGACCTTAGAAAACAGAGATGACACTCTCTCTATTAAAGCCGAACTGTCCCTAAAAAAAACCCAATGAACGCCCTGAAATATTAATAAGCAAGGAAGCCACGACCCAACTGGAGACCAGTCTTATTCTTAATCGGATGACGTACCTACCTAGTTACTTTTCCTCAGGATTTTATAGATTCTCCACCTTTTTATAGCTTGCGTGTTTTTTATTATTAGCTATTGTACAGAAGTTGATGTTTCGTCAAAAATAAGAAACTATTAGTCATTTGTTTTGAAGTACTTTTGTTCCGCGAACTGCTTGATTTGTTATTCAAATACATAAGATGGTTCGCAGACATGCGGTGCCTTTTAAAACATGTGTTTTGATTCATAATATTAAAGAGTAGAAGAGATACGGTAGCTTGGATGTTTGTGGTAACTCTAGTTCTTTCTCGCTTCGAGAACATTACTGCCGCACAATAGCATGAAAAGTAGCTTCAGACAGGTCTCACAAAGTGCAGGTGTAGTTGCACAAAAAGCATGAAGTAAGATGGGACATGATATGTGATGAGTTGATGTGGCTCCGTAGTAGCACCTAGCTTCACTCTTCCAAGTTAGAAAAACACGTTTAGGTTAGCCCTAAATTAAGTTTCAGTTCTACGCCAGGTGAACAGAGGGTTACAGTTTTAAGTACCATAGACCTGCGGTCGGCTATATCCATAGCATATTTGCGTTGAATTGCCGAAACTAAAAAACACTCTATCAATGAAAATATTTCTTTAACGCGTTAAGCCGGCTTTTAGATTTTGAATATTTTACCGCTCGTCATACATTTTGTACGCGACCGTTCACTCTGTGCATTATATTACATCTCAAACGCGGCATGTAATATATAGCTCAAGATGTAATATAATATTACATCCCATAGTCAAAAGTCGGCTTTATGGTCTTTTTCACGACGGAAAATTCGAGTCACGGATTGCAATGCATAACTAACTAACTAGCAAATTGCCCAAAAAGTGTCAAAAATCGTACGGACATAGATATCATCATCATCATCATCATTTCAGCCGAAAGACGTCCACTGCTGGACATAGGCCTCCCCTAATTGTCGCCACATTGACCGGTCCCGTGCGTCTCGCATCCAGTGGATCCCCGCAACCTTCACCAGGGACATAGATATAATAAGTTTATATTTCTTTGCGTGGTATTCATGATACTAAACCGCAAAGTGTTGTGGTAGGTAATTACAAGAAGCCACGATGCGAATCAGCGACCACGACCGTACACAACATGAATAGGTATGACACGAAGATTGAGTTCCAACATCGTTCATTTTAAGCTGATCATTACTATTATGTCCAATTGCAAAGCGAAGGCCTTCTTGAGTCGACTGGAGTTCGGACTGGTGGCTGGTGCCTTCGGTAGCGTCCACTTAAAGTCGAAAAGGTCTAGCTTCTACTGAAGAAGTTCCGCCATTTCCGTCTGGACATGCCGCGATGTCATTTGCCGTTCCGAGAGACCCATTAAATTACGAGTTGCACATTTGTAAGCATGTATGCGTTTGTTTTATTATCCATTCATTAAAGAATTTCTTAGTTAATTGCGAAAGTTCCAAACACATAATATTTCTACTGTGTTTTCTCATTGTTCCGCGTCTTAGGAAGTCGTCGGAGTACAGTCCATGCACATTATTTTTACCTGTATAGTAGTTACCCAGCAGTCAAAGATGACGCTGATGCAGAATTTGAAATACCGAACATAGAAACAAATAATGCACGAACGAATGAATGAACGATGCATGTGAAACGACTGTTCTATGCATAAGTATATATAGAGTTTGTTTATTAAATCAGTAATTTTCATAAATGATAATAATAATCTTTACATTTTCCAGATGCAAACCATCCTGCACCACAACGGCAGTGGCAACCTAGCGTACACCGGCAGACTGAAGAACAGAGAGGTGCACCGAGCCATCACACTGCATCCTGTGAAGGACCACCGCCAGATGTACAGGATACATAGCTATTTTAAGGTGAGAATCATAACTGAGAATATCAAGAACACTTATTCGGAAAAGAGGTTTTTGCCACACAAGTCATGCAATAAAATCCGGTAGTCCGGCGCGATTGTTGCGGTCTTATTTCAGTGACACAAAGCAAACCAAGGCAATGTTTATGATATCATTCAATACGGAATTCTTTTTACTCTATGCTGTTGGATAATTTCAACGTGGTCCAGATTGTGATGTAGGTGCAGTTTTTCTCAACGCACATTATTTTTGTGCCGCCGTTGTATGTATGTTCGTAAAATATTTCGTTGCTCAACATTCACCATTTGTGTTTGGCAGGTAGGCCCATCCTGATGGCCTGCGACTTTAACAGTCAGAGAATGTTTAAGATTTAGTACAATATGTTAAAAACCATTCACTTCACCAAGTTCGATGTTCCCTGACATTGTATATCCACGTGGTTAATTTTAGTGTTTATGTTAGCTGCTTTCCTAGTAATTGTTTGGAGATGATTTAGTTGTTCTGTTATTATTTTGCATTAGTTTGCACTCAAATTTCTAACCCAATATTCAATTACTCTTTGTTATTTATTATGCATAGTTCAGCGCTCTTCCATTTTGCTACAAATTAAAAATAACTGTTAGCTACAACTTCTGTTAGATAAATAATGACTTGAGTCAGTCAAGTCATTATTTATTTATTTAACTATTTATGTACACACAGTAGACAACACAGGAAAATTATAAAATATAACATTATAATTAATAGCCTTTCCTAAAGACTATAACGTTTTGACCTTAACCTCATCAACTTTATCTTTGGGATATGAACCAACCACGATGACAAGTTACAATCTCTTTTTACATCTTTGAGTAGATTTGACATGATTATGCTCTCGATAGTTTCTATCAACCTAAACACATTTTTGTCTTTTCCATCGTCTTGAGCACTCAGAGACTGTCTCACTGACTCCTCTACCTAGCTAGACAAAAGTCATCTGTTATCCTAATCGCTTTGACCTTTTGGGTATTTGTGTTGTTTCCTCACAATTACACAGCCAGCTTCGCACTTTGATACCGAGATGCGAGCTGTCAATAATAAATAGTAGGTTATGTGTTATGTCAGCCGATGTCGAGTTTGTCTGGTTGTTTGGCCATGAATGTTGTAGTAAGTTCGACGTAATTCGGAAACGCGATAAGTAGCATTTAGATAACTTCTCGTATTTATTTAAGAATAATATTTTGATTGTGTTAAGTATGTTTAACCTCAGCAATAAGTTCGAAAGACCAGATTTATGAACGCATACGAGGTAATAGGAGTTAGTCAGAATGAGCAGCAGGTGAGCAGGTGATTGAGGTGTGAGTTTAGAGATGTTTAATGAGTTCTACTTTTGTATTCAAGCAAGTAATGGTTGACGAGTATGAATTTGATGCATTTACATCATCATGCTTTAATGTTTTGAGCATTTGAAAATTACAAATTTATTTTTCAAGTACCTAATAATTAATTTTGCTTGAGACAACATAAATAAATCATAATGTCTCTCTATAATGAAAACATTTTGACTAAATAAATCCATACAATATTCAGAAACAAAATAGACACTATGCAATATTCAGAAAAGGGAAAACACGTATATTCAGGTAATATTCAAACAAAATTGATTGACTTCCGTTAAGTAATAGGTTTTTGTTATAACTTCATAGGACCAAGAAACCAGATCTATGTGAAAGCTATAAATCTGTGCATACACACCAAGCAAACTGCCTTTGATCTTAACGTTCATATAAACTTGAGAGTATCAATAATACCAGCTACCGGCTTAGAAAGAATGTACAACAAAAAAGCAGATGCTCTCAATTTTGCAGTTTTATGATTGGTTGAACATAAGTTTTGGGATGACATTCAGAATATTGATGGTTATAAGAGAATCACATAGAGAAGAGTTGAATAAAGACTTTCAAATAAATTGGGGTGAGAGCAGGAGACTTATAATGAGAAATGTATAGTAGTAAGTAGCAACTAAATATAATATCTGTACAGAATTTGTTTGAATGAAGTCCTAAGGACCATGTTAGGTATACAACGTGTTGGTAGTAGATATAAAGTTATGACTTTCTATCATAGGAACGGATACTGTGGATGTCTGGATGATGAGTAGAGATCGGAATAAGTGGAACAGTAGTTGTAGAACTCTTCTTATTCCGATCTTTGATGAGCCATGAATTTTATAGTTATGCCAGACCTTGCCGAATTCATACTCTCTCAGTAAGGAATGGACAGAGTTGATTTATATTTAGCGATATCCACTTCGTTATTGTTTATGAGACTTTGATTACACAGATGAGTTGCGCCTCATTTTTTTCTTTTTACTTCTGGTACAGCCGTAAACTGTGAGTTTAATGGTCTGGAATTTACTACAGGATGCTTGCTTTATTGTGATTATTTCTGAGAAGTCTGATGCAGCTGGATAGCTTGGCAGGTGAGTGGTGGCTGTAACATACTAGATTGTAGGGATCTGGATTGGTGTCTGGTCTGCTTCTCCAATGAACAGGATGTATTCGCGTCAAATGATATGTCATGAAAAAGATACAGGTCTGTAATGTGATCAAGTGCTAAAAATTAGCGACTCGTTTTATTACAAGAAGGGTAAGTGGAGAGCTTGGCACGTTACGTAGAATCTTAGGCAGTTCAAAACATATTTTTGTCGTATATCGCTAATGATTTACATCTCACAGGGAACAGGGAGATTAGGATTACGGCGTTTCATATCTGCCTGTGTATTAGGAAAACTTTCTAAAATCTGCTAGTGAACATGTTATGCATATCCCACCAGAGGGCCTAGGTAAGGCTTGTCGGTAACGTAAGTCAATTTAATACACTTTGGACTTTACCCACATCGTTATCGCTTCTTCATTTTGGCTTGTGCCTCACCTGGTGTCAGAATTTTGAAGTTTTCTTTCACTGAATCACGTGAAAATTACACAATACGCACAAGAATCCAAAAAATCTGATGTGCGTGTCTTGGGTTCGAAATCCTATGACTTGGCAGTCCGATGATCATACCACTACATTATGACTGCTAATTATCGCGCTTATTTGCTGCGTTATCGGTGTTAATAATGGGCATGTATTTAAATCGATATCGGAATATTTCATTTTTTCGAACAAAATATTACAAAGTTAAAAAATACTGACTTGCAAACAAATTATGCTTACTAAATAAATCAAATTCAATATACTAGTTAATGGTATTTGCAGAACTGTTTGACTGAATTGAAAAAAATAGCATAACCTACCCTAACCGAACCATTTAGAGTGCAAGTTAGTATTTTTGATAAACAATTCGTATTTTTAGATGTCCGAACCAAATTTTTGGTGTGAATTCGATAAAAAAGGTCATCTCGTTTTGTGTGCTTTTTAAGTTTTTTTGTAGGACATGTTTAGTAATCAATTGGTTTTTTTGCACAGCATTCATTTTTCTGGCATGCATTCAGTTAATTAGGGATACAATTAAAATGCTCACCGAAAAAAAAAATACTTCAAATAAAATAAACCCACCCTATACCGAGGTGCCTAAAGAACAACGTTTTAAGTTCCAAAATAATTATTATACACTCATCAGAATAATTAATATTAGTTTAAATATTCTTTTTGCCTATCAAAATGGATAAATGCTCACCAAATCTAGGACGCAAAAGCGAGCTCGGGACTTGGGGCACCCCGACTCGGACAGGTTTAACAAAGATTAGTATTGTTACTGTTTTCATTTTTCAATGCACATTGCTATAGCTAAGTAAGTTATTCATATTTTAATGCAATATTAATTTAGCCGCGCAGTTGGATAACGGATGTAAACAAGATAATGGGAGTGCAATAAACGCATTAACGTTTGAATGACTCTTTATCAAAAATTTTATCACAAGGAGTTGCGAAAATCTGTGTTCTCAGTTGGTGTAGGTAGCAATGTTTTTTTGGGGATCTGGTCAGCGTCATGGCATTTGAATAAGTAATAAACAAAACATTATCAGTCTAACTGCCGAACTCAGAGACGTTTAATGATTACTTAAGCCATCACTTAAGTGGGCCGCGGGTAGTCCACCGGTTATCGCGGCCTCGACATAGAGGGCGAAGAAGGAACATGGGTGGTTTTTAGTCAGTAGAAGTCTGACACTCCCTTTCGCTCTGCCCAAGAGCGGGAGGGGTTATTCGATGATTTTACACCCACCAAAAAAAAAAAAAAGCCATCACTTAATAGGTAAAGAAATTTTTTGTGTTTTATTTTTGTTATGAACTGGGGCAAAACAAATAGACAGACATGGGATATCAGCAATAACAATTCATTTGCTAATAGCAAATGAATTGGGATTTTAGACATCAATACGACTTCGCAAACTTTTGTATTTATTAGTAGAATAACAAAACATCACGCCTGTAGTCCCCGAAGTTTGCGAGGTCATATTTATGTCGGTTATATAAGAACCATTCTACCATCAGATCAGCTTGTTCTAAAGAAAATACCGAAATCGCTGTGCATTTTCCTGAGTTCTCTCGATTCTGCCAAGATTTCATCATCAGATCCCGACCTGGTGACTATGAGACCAATAGGATAGCATAGGCTTTCGAATAAAAGAAGAATTTTCCAAATCGGTTCGTAAACGACGGAGATGATAAGATCGTTAAAGTAGACAATGTAGTTTTTTTTGAGTTTTGTTGATTGTTTCGAAAATGCTTGTCCGATTTCGATAAAAAAATGATGGGACATTTGGGAAGTATACTCATTTTTTCAAATCGGTTATCAAGCGATGGAGTTATGCCCGAAGCAACAAAAAAAAAATAAACTTCCGAATTGAGAACCTCCTTTTTTTAGAAGTCTGTTAAAAAATCAGAACTCATATTCAGAAATAATTTTGTTAGTATCGTAAACAGTCCATGTCGTCATAGGCTAATTTACCAAATATCTTTTATATTGCAGAAAGCCTACCTACCTAGCAGTGGCTAAGCTAAATCGCTTGCGAAATCTGACCCATATTCTCTCCGTTTCCAGAATCTTCGTATCCAAGAGCTTCGAGAACGTTCCCTGGACCTGCACCGAGACATTGCGTCCGCCATGCGCGAGCTGGACGTCCCGCAGGAGCTGGTAGCCGACTACAAGCTGCAGGATGATGTGCCGCTGTTCCCTGCCAAGATCGGGGAGCCAGACTACTTGGGGAATAATAAGATATTAGGTAAGTGTGCGACAACATTACTCGTGGGAAAAAAATATCATTTGCTTTGAATGTAACTTTTTGAAGTTGTCAAAAAGTGTGAAGTAGTGGTGGCGAGGTAGAAGCGGCTCCCAATAGCTTATAAGTCAGACCAGTACTTTTATTATAGTAAATTATTTTTCATTATTCATACTCTGAAAGTAGGTCATAAAATTCCTGCGGAGCGGGTTGAAAGTACTACTTTTCAGCCCTAGGGAGAATCGCTTTCAACTGACAGGTGTCAAATTATTTAAAAAAAACTAGATTCATTTTCACATTTTTATTGAACCATGTTCCAACATTTTATACAGCCACTAAATTATTTACAGCGCGTTTTAAAATTAAAATAACAAAGTTAACTTATGAATAAAATTATTTTATGACTTTAATATAATTTAGTTTTAACTATTTCTCCAAAATAACATGAAAAATACTGGCTGTATAGCTGGACGACCAGAGATAAAAAAAAAAGAAAATAAGCGGGAAAGCGATAATCCGATTAACACATTTTGTTTCTTTAGCTAATAATTTATGTTCTTATTTTACTTTCCTCGTATTCGTAATGAGAAGCAGTCTTTACCTCGGGTAAATTACTTATTTAGTCCCTCGAACTATTAGCGCACTCTCACTACGCAACGGGCGCCAAACTACGTCTCGGGACTAAATAAGTAACTTTCACCCCTTGGATAACAATGTACTATAATAATTTGCGTTCTTGTAGTATAAAGAAAATATCGTGTGGACTAGCATTTTAGGCCCCGTTTGGCCAAAACGACACCTAAATAAAGGGCTAAAAAACCAAGCATTATTTACTGAACATCGGCACTAGCTATGCGTTTTATTCAACTTAATATTTTTTTACTTGTTTTACCTATTTTGTTATACTTTCTGGGATATTAATATTGTTGTAATGCTCATTCCAGGAGCTCCAATAGACATGAACCGCTACAAACCGAACACGGTGGAAGAGATCGTGGCGTTCGACTTCATCAGCAAGTCCTTGTACTCAGCCACCCACTCCAACCCCAAGAGGCGGATAGAAGGACCACTTAAAGAAGCTCTTGATGATGTTATCAGAGAGGTAAACACATGCAACTGATCGGTACTATAATAACAATAACCAAATAATTTATTTTGGGAAATTGATATTGTTAATTTAACTACTGGTATGGAAGTTCTGCCGGTTTCTGGTTAACAGATATTTTGTAATTCGGAAATGATAAAATAGTTACAAAACGGTTCCACCATCATCCATTGGCAGCTTGCCTGCAGATCCATATGCTTCACGAATCGCCTTCAATTCATTCAAGGAATTTTTTTGCAAGTCTAATTTGGAAACGAAAACTTTACGAAGACCGAGTGACAAAATAGTTTATTACGCTCAAAAGAAAAATAAAACCTGTAGATATTTTTGACGTACAGTTAGATACCTTCTGTATCTCATCCATTACCACTGGCTACAGCTGTCCACATCCACGATTTACCAGAAGACGTTTTGTCGTTAAAAATAATTTAAACCTTACATCGCAAAAATTCACTACCAAACTCCAACATTCCAGGTGATGGAGATAATAAACGCGCCGTCCCGGCAGCGTGGACGGGTCATCGATTTCAACGAACTGCTTTACGGCTACACGCGCCTGCAGCCGCTGCACGGAGCCGACCACGTGCTGGACTTGCTGCTGAAGTACCGGCGGTACCGCGGACGAAAGATGACGGCCGCTGTCAGGAGGCACGCGTACTTGCAGCAGAGTTTTACTAGTGAGTTAATTGTGTGAATGCTGTTGAGATTTTTGTCGTTTATGAGAAAGTCGTGACTATTTGAACTAGTAGTCTTCGTCAATCATTCCTTGTCCAGCATTACATGACCCTTAAAGTAGAATTTATTAATTTGTTCACTACGAAAACTGATGGACGCTACCGAAAGGGCCTCTAGTAAATCAGTTCTGGGCCGACACAATTTAGATTGCCATCGAGAAGAAGAATAAGCAAAGATGACAGGAAATGTTGGGCACTGACTGAACCACTATTTTGTATAATGCAGAATAAATGGACGGAACGATTGTAGTAAAATCGTATGGTAAAATTAAAAAAACTAATGGAGTCTCCAAAAAATGGACGGAACGATTGTAGTAAAATCGTATGGTAAAATTAAAAAACTAATGGAGTCTCCAAAAAGCATGGAATCACTTATAGCCTCCTACCGCTGATATTACTAGGATGGCCGCTTTCTTAAAGGATCTCATACGACACAGATAAACTTTATCTGGTTGTATAAGCGAATAAAACATTGTTTCAATCATAATTACCAACATCAACTTGTTCCTGAATTCATGTTCACTTTATTTATTTCTAGGTATGGAGATCAGAGAACTGCCAATGGGAGACCCACCTCCCTTCGAAGATCCAGAAATATTAGACAAGTCTGAAGCCAACATAAACCCAGTCGATTACGAAGACTTCGATGAGTCCAAACAGCAACAAGATGGCTTCCTTGATAAGTTGAACGTTAGAGAAGCACTCGAAAGTGGGCTCATGAAGTTACAGAACTTGCCTAATGTACTGAAATGGGGTGATGATAACTCGGAATATCCAGTTTACGATAGGCGCATACATTTTATACTACCTCTGTCCGGTAGACAAGAAACGTTCGGAAGGTTCATGAAGAATTATGAAGATATCGTCCTGAAGACGGATGAGGCTGTGTCACTGATAGTCGTAGTATACCTAGATACTAGTAGTCCCCTAGATTACAAAAACACTGAGGAATTAGTTAATTACCATATCAATATGTACGGTAAAGACATCAAAATAGTTATGATGGGCACGGAAACTTTCTCGAGAGGTGCTGCTCTAACGGAGGGATTGAAGCTTTGCGCGGATGACGATCTAGTTTTCTTCATCGATGTCGATATGATGTTCAATTTCGATACTCTTAGGAGAATAAGGATACACACAATTAAATATCACCAAGTATATTTCCCAGTAGTGTTTAGCGAGTACAATAATGAAGTGGTCAATAGTGAAGATTATAATAAACTCAAAGGTGATACAGTGATTGATAACCCAGAAGAAATGGAGGACGATGAGCCAGAGGAAGAGGAACCTAAAACTGAAAAGGAATTGACAAACTTAAAGTACAGTAAAGGAATAAGAAATGACCTCGGTTACTTCAGACAATATGGTTTCGGTATTCTAGCTATTTATAAATGCGACTTTGAACGAGTTGGCGGTTTTGATTTGAAAATCAAAGGTTGGGGAATGGAAGACGTTCAGATGTTCGAAACGTTAATCAAATCTAATTTATCCGTATTCAGAGCTGCGGATGACAGTCTCATACATATTTTTCATTCTGTTGCCTGTGATAAAACTTTGGAAAAAGCACAATTTATAATGTGTCTCGGTACAAAAGCATCTACATACGGTAGTGAAAAGCAAATGATTTATTATATGATGAATCATCCTGAGGTGTTGTGGCCAGAAGAGAACCCGGAAGAAGAAGTGAAAAAGATAGAAGAAGAGAAAAAAGCCGAAGCAGAAAAGAAAGCTGCGGAACTGAAGAAGATTGAAGCTGATAAAAAAGCCAAAGCTGAAGCCGATAAAAAAGCCTCAGCGGAAAAGAAGGCTGAGGCAGACAAAAAAGCCTCAGCAGAAAAGAAAGCTGAGGCGGAAAAGATCGCTGAAGCGGAAAAGAAGTCCTCTGCGGAAAAGAAAGCTGAGGTGGAAAAGATCGCTGAAGCGGAAAAGAAGTCCTCTGCGGAAAAGCAAGCGGAAGCAGAGAAAAAGGCAGAAGTAGAAAAGAGAGCCGCAGCTGACTCACAGGCTGGAGCTAAAAAAACAGCTTCAGCTGAAAAGAAATCAGGTGAAGAGAAGAAAGGTGCTAGATAGTACAGGGTAAATATGGACTAGATTCGGTGCAAGTGAACTAAGAAATTAATAATTTGTATAAATATGAGTACGAATTATAGTATTTTCAAATGTTGTTGTTGTCCTTTTCTGTACATATTTAGTTAGAAAAGGGACTACTGTTTGAAGTAAGATATAAATTATAGGCGATTTTATAATTTTTGTCTTATATAAAAAGTTTTGTATGGTGAGAATTAAACATTGACGCAAAATAAAAATTGCAAATCGAACGATAAAATAATTTCTTTACATGTGATTTAGTTTTAAGAAAGAATTTTTGTAAAATAAAAGTTTTCGTCAAAGCTGTTGCAGCTAAATATTTTGCTGTTACTTTTATCTTGCGTCAAATTATCCTTGTATGTTTTATCCTGATGATTCCATATCTGTAATGATGCATTTAATTATATTTTATCAAGCACTCTTTTTATTAATTTATTTATTATAATGATATTTCTTATTAGTAATGACTTTATAGGAACCTAAAGTGTTATTTTCTAATATTAATCTTCAGTAAAAATATCTTTGAAATAAATTCAGTATAAATATGTGATATGCATTTATACAAAATATTAGCCTCGCTGTCCATTGCTTCGTATTGTAATTATTTTATCTACATATAAATGCAGTTAAAATAGTCAAATTGTACAGTTGTTTTCCCTTATGTAATTTGTAATTTCTTCTTTTGAAATACTGTTACGAGATTAATTTTGTACATTATGATAAGTTTTTTTACGTAGTATGGAATTGTTAAAACCAAATCCAATGCCAGTTTTTTTTTAATCACATGTATACCTACTTTAATTATTTTGTACAAAGTGATGGTACGTTAGGGTGGGCAAAGGGCTTTAGATAATTTTAAAGCAAAATAATATTTTTGTTCCTATTAAAACAAATTAAAATATTATTTATAAAAAGTAAGGTATTCCTACATTTTTATTTAAAAATATACAAAATTATCCTTCTCTATTATTTATATTTTTTATTGGAATGTGAAAATCATAATATTGTAGTCCATTGGAAGATTTTATAAATCAATCTTTAATTTAAAAAAAATATTAAACATCAATAGTCTTTCAATAGGTATAAAACATGTTTCAACATTTAGAAAATTATATGTTGCAAGGAATGGACTACAATTGGTTTTTCCATCAAATTAAATCCATCTAAAGCTATTTTTTTTATTAATTGTCTTCGGGTCCAGGCTCGGTTTTCAACCCTGTCTTTCGCTTGTAGTCTCTGTTTTTAAATTATTGTTTTTTTTTTTAATTTCATATGTCCAAGTGATTTGACAGGCTGATGCTAGTTTTGTCATTGCGTTTGATATCATATTAGTAAAGTTTTGTGTTTCAGAAACCGAGTGACAGTCAGGCAATAAATAGCATAATACTAACATTTTAATTTATACCGACTAATAAGGCACAGCCACAGCTTCAACTAAAATCTAAGATAAAATTAAAATAACTTTTGTAAAATATTTTCTTTTGATCATCTACTGACCATGTCATGCAGAATACTCGTAACTTTGGTTGTGAAGCTTATTTATCAAAAACTATAAGAATAAGCTCAGGTGGCTTACCGTGACGTCTATTTTAATCTTATTCCAGTGTGGAAAAGAGATGGCGCTAGACACCCCTATAGCGCTGTCGCTTTCCGACACGAATGACAATTTACACAATTCTGCTTTCAGACGTCATGGTAACCCCACAGGTTCGGAATAGGCAATACCACTTAATGGCAATATTACTTACTTTACTATTAATAAGGAGAAATATTGTAGATGATGCCAGGTTTGAAATTATGATACCTATACAAAGATGTAAGTAACGATACTTTGATTATGGATCATAAGGACTAAATTGAGATGTTTTTTTTTACTAAATTTGCAGCAATATCGAGGATTCAAAATTTGTCTCCTCTGTAAAAAGTAATGCGTGGTAATAGACTTACATAAAAAAAATATACGTGCCAATTGAGAACCTCCACCTTTTGTTTCGTCGGCTAAAAAGTATAAATATCTGTTTTATTACCGTCAACCGCAGTCGTTGTAGAAAAACGAAATATTTTGTAATCGTTTGTCACTGGTCTGAGTGGTTGGCCGTAGCATGATGGGATCGGAGATTATCTATTCTCTATATGTCTTGTTTTGTTATTTTGTTTTGCAAAAAAAAACGCGTTTATCATATGTGACAAATCCCGTTATACTTCACCTTCAGGACCTGGCATCATCATACCATGTAGTAATCAGTCCTCGTCTCCAACCCTGTGCTCTATCATAATACGTAAAACTAAGTATTATTTTTTAAATAAATGTAAATAATCATGTACATTGTTATAATTGTGCTCACTAAGTGCCAACCCCTAGAATTGTAAGTAGAACAATGAAAGAAAGCAAAACGTATGTTTATGGAAATTATTTCGTATTGATATTAAAATATTTAAAACAAAGTTGAAATTGCATTGTGATTTGAAAGTGATGAAATTAATTGAAATAGTATGGAAAATAAATATATTTTGTAATGAATTATTTGTGTTATTTTATTGTTTTGTAAGGTTGCCACCCGTTTTCTTTTGAATAGTAATTAAAATATGTAGGACGTGTAGGTAGAGGTGTAGTGTACTTAATAGTACACATTCAATTCGCCAGTTATACTTTAAGTGTAATAGGAGTCGAACCTATTGCCACCAATCAGGCACAAATAGGTGCAGACTCTATTGCTACATCGAGAAAATTCAGATAGAAAACCCTAGTAACTCTATGTCCGACCAGGATGCTTCCTCTCGAATGTAATTCCGATAGATCGACATTGGAATTGTCAGTCAAACTTCAGGGATTGGCTGTGCTCACTGAGTCTAGCCAATCCCTGACGTTTAACTCAACCAACTGACGTTTGACCAATGTCGATCTATCGGAATAATATTCCAGAGTAAGCACCCTGGTAATCGAACCCAGGGCGTCATGGTGAGCAGGCGGGCTTGCGACGATTACTCGATCAACGAGGTAGGCTGTCAAGAAATCTTGGTTTAAAAATCTAAAGTGAAGTTGTCGAATGCTTCTTAAGCAATGATTTGGAAATTTTCTTAACATAAATGTTGAAGTTACTCTCAAACTCTAGTGGTACTTGAGAACACGTAGTTTCTAAAGCTAGAGAATCAAAACTTTCGAAAGTTTTCTTGTTTTTTTTTGTATGTCATTCGTATTTAACAACTTCTGACCCACGGATGGTCCTCAAGTTAAAAGGTACTTAGGGGAATGAAAAAATTGCATCCAGCGGAGATGAGAATGTTGAGGTGAATGCGTGGTGTGACCAGAACAGATCAAGTAAGGAATGAGTATATTAGAGGAAGTTCGAAGTTGCGCGCCTTGCAGAAAAGTTGTAAAGGAATCGACTTTTGCCTTAAATGATAAAGAGGAACGAATCGCATGTGACTAAAAGAGAGATGAATATAAATGTTGTCAGATGGAGGAGGACCAACCCGTACTGGCGCCCGCGTGCCAGATTTCGACCCAAACTGTTTCACAAAGACAGGGTCCAAGCTAAGGTAACATGAAACGCTGATTATGCTACAGAATGATTTTATTGGCTTTATTAAGACATTAGTAGGGATTGAACAATGACCTGTCATTGCTTCCCAACCTCTGATAAGTAATACATTGAGCTAAAGTTAAAGATTTTTATAATGAACTATCACAACAAAAAAGAAATAGTAACAACGACCGACCTGTCGACATTATCTATACGTCCCAAGCTCGAATAAAGTCATTAATCACAACATCTATAAATAAATGTATCATGTATGTACACAACACCGATTACCTGTCTCGTGTCACACTTACGATGCCAATCTATAGAGAACCATGTTATCAAGCTGACACATCATGTACCCTACATTGGCTCTAACTACATAGCGCACAGCCTACATAAAAAGATGATTGATAACTATCCCACAGTCAGGCTTCATTGTGCAAGTTTAGAGTTTGCACAGAGTGTGGAGACGTCTCAGTGGTTGCTGATCGAGGTGGCATTGTCAACACTTTTCATTCAAATCAAGCGAATACAAATGCTAGTAAAGAAAAGTACACCCAGATCTCAACGGTTATGCTAAAGTGCCATGTAATAGAAGTTGAACCTGCTGTCAACCGGCCACCAATTCTAACTCCGTGAATGCAACTGAGAAATCCTAATCAAAACCTAATCATAATTTGCCCGACCCGGTAATTGAACCCAAGACCTTACACTCAGCAGTCGCGATTGTGGACACGTGAACTAAGCTGTCGAGTAGAGCAGACCCTCTCCAAACATACAAATAGTCAGAAGTCACCCTATAAACGTTTCAAGGACAGAGATAGTCCAATGAAGCCGGCTTTTGACTTTTGGATATATTTTACATCTTGGGATATAATATTTTATCGCTCGTCATACATTTTGTACGCGACCGTCCATACTAATAATAATAATAATAATAATAATAATGTTGCCAGGATTATCCACCAGCAACTTGCTTTGAAATACAACCTTGTGGAAACAGAAGTGCCATACTATAGGTATGCGCCCGACCCAGTTCTCGATAATGGTAATATTTCGTTGTATTGGGATCGACCTATCGTCACTGACAGGACTATTGTTGCCAATAAGCCTGACATTGTGGTGATAGATCGATCGGAGCGTCGCGCAATGATTGTTGATATAACAGTCCCGCATGACGAGAACCTCGTGAAAGCAGAGAAAGATAAGCAATTCAAGTATCTGGATCTGGCTCGCGAGGTTGTCGACATGTGGCACGTGAATACAGCAGTCATTGTGCCGATAGTCGTGTCTGCCAATGGCTTAATAGCCAAGAGCCTCGACGAACATCTAAGGAGGCTCTCGCTTGGTAACTGGATCAAGGGCTTGATTCAGAAGGCAGTACTTCTGGACACGGCGCGCATTGTCAGGAGGTTCCTCTCTCAAGAGCCCTGACCACCGGTAGTTCGGACTCTGTTCCCAATACTAGTGGACCACTATTTTTTATATTTTTAAATGTTTTTTATATACCTTTTTGTAATTAATATTTAAAAATGTATTTAATATGTTATGAAATGAATAAAGGAGATAATAATAATATTCCACAACTATCACACAACGCCATCTAGTCCCAAGCTAAGCAGAGCTTGTGTTATGGGTACTAGACAACTGATAAACATACTTATATATTTCTAAATACATACATATTATAGATAAATTACACCCAGACACAGAACAAATGATCGTGCTCATCACACAAACATTTGTCCTGGGTGGGAATCGAACCCACGACCTCCGGCATGGCAGTTAGGGTCACTAACCACTAGACCAACAGGCCAGTCAACTCATCCTGTCACACTGTACTGTACTGTGTCATACTGTGCTGACTGTGCTATAATATTTAAGACATCTCAAACGCGGGATGTAATATATGGCTCAAGATGTAATATACAGGGTGTAAATTAACCCTTCACACAAACGTCAACAAAGCATTCTGTACATCATACTAAGTACCCCTACGCAAAATATTTGCTAATGACTTTTTTTTTGGGGTCAAAAATCTCATTTTACGGTAAAACTCAATGTAGCCTCTTAAAACATTAGGTGATGAAACATTGGATGCTTTGTATAGTAAAAGGGTCGTGGAGGTAATTTAAGTAAAGTTATAACCTGAAAAACTAGTATTTACAAAAACAGCTGTTCAAAATTTGGAACTTTGACCCCCAATATCTCCGTAACTAGGGGGTTCCCAGGTATGGTCTAGAACAAAAAAAATATCGCAAACGTGGGGAGAACAAGTGCCCTTCGTTTGCGTTAAGGGTACTTTTACACTCTTTATACGAGTACTAGCTTTTGCCCGTGGCTTCGCTCGCGCCAAATTTGATTTTGATTGAGAAGTTTTAGTTGTAGCCTTTTAGTTTTAGCGTTTTGATTTTAGGTTCAAAGAATAAAGTAATAGGTACCAATGAAGAAAAAGTATCTACAAAACTTCTTTATAGACAATATTCTTCACTTCAAATCTATTAGTTGGTGCCAAAATTACCAAACTACTGGGCGAGCTTACGCGTGAGCAAGCTACGTAGAATTGCCCGTGTAAGAAACAGTTTTCTCTCAAGTCTATTCCCGCAAATTTTAGTGTCTGCCCTTGGGACTTGTTTATAGTCATTGCAAAGCAGACTTTGAGGTGAAACTGTAATCGTTTAAACTCAAACAGAAGATCATTCGGAATTAAAGGGATTCGTGGTACAAATATACTTTCCCCTTTCGCACACCCAGTTAAAATGGTGGCATCAACTATATTGCGATGTAACGCCTTGATTTTCAGTCTGGTCCCGTTGCACAGTTTGGGTGGTTTCAAATTTCGCAACAACATAACAGGAGTGCCTACT